>CM060692.1:2002500-3294021 GCA_030686995.1 Artemisia argyi | reverse complement strand
TTGGTATGCTGAGAGGAATGACAATGGGTATAAGTTTGATAATACTCAACTATGAAAGTTTCATTCCCCACTCTCTAGCCATATATAGAGTATGGAAAATAATGAACTTTCATAGTTATAGTTGTGGGCCCAGACACCCTAAACAAACACCAACTATCACTTTCATAGTGATAGTTGATTTCCAGAAATGAGTACCAAACGCACCCTAAAACTATAAGAATATAGACCTATGTCCATGAGTTATATATAACTTATAAACAACTCGAATGTACCTCCCCCACTTTATAGAGTCTCCTCCTCACTCAATTGTTCTTCACTTGTCGATGTGGGACAAACATTCTCTAAACACATTTAGTACAAAAACAATGCGGGAAAGAAAAGTTTAAATAGAGAATTGTGTAGGGTTTTTTTTTTTTTTTTTTTTTTTTATTTTTTTTTATTTTTTTTTTTTTTTGCTTTCATATAATGATAAATCCAAATCCTATATGGAATTTTAGTTTGATGACTACGGACAATAGGACTAGATAAGCACACCTCGATCTCTAATATAAACTTTGTATTATAGACCAAAGTGTATAGAAGATATGTGAGAATAGATCGAATTTCACCTGCTCAAACCCTTTTTATTCTCTACTCTAAATACCGAAACAGAGTTTAAAGTCGGAAAAGAAGCACACGGCTTGTGAGACTTGATACAAAAGAAACTTGTCAAGGTGTACTAGGCATCTTTAGTGTGTGTTTCTAATTGATTTTAGATGTTGCATTCTGTCAATTTCTGGTGCATTCTTAGTGTGTCTTTCTTTCGTGTGCCAGTAGACTATTTGATCTAACTCTTATTGCTTTGTAAACAGTATTTACAATCTCCCTTAAATTCACATCGTGCCATCTAAGAATCCCTTGTGTGCCAACAGCCTCGGACCTTGAGCATAGTCTCGGTTTACAACTACTCATATATATATTTTACGCAAATACCTTTAGTCGTCCTCCGCTTTCAACTTCATTCTCGGACTTTTCTTCTTTTGTGAGATTTGTCAGTTATTGCACAAAATTAACACTATCTATCATGTTCAAATTGCTAAACATGATGTGTAAATGAAATCAAATAAAGAATAACAATGATTAGGGACTAATTTCCTCTAACTCTTTGAACGAATTTATATTTGACTTTGGATGTATGATAGGAAATTTTAGATATTACTCCGTATTATCAAAATAAACAAACAAATCATAAGTCATGTCGATAGAGTAAACGACATCTATTTTCGATAAGTTGTAACAACGCCGTTTCGATCAATATGCTTGGTCAACCGTTCTCTTTCGTATTAGTATTTGTATACAAGTAACTGGCTAACTGCTACTGTACATATTTACATGTTTATGTTTAAGTTCATTTAGGAATATTGGTCAATGATGTTCATATGTTGTAAACAAATGATTTAATTATTGGTACTAATAAAAAGTCTAAAAACTCGATCACTATTTGGAACTTTTATTAAAGAAAAATGATAGCAAAACTTGATTTTACAAGCTTTAAATACAATATAACGAAGTGTCTAGAATAAAATTAAATTAATTGTTTCAAAAGAAGGTATTGTGGTCATGAGAATTTAAGTATAACGCAAATTATTATATACAAACATAGCTAAGATTATATATTGTTTCTCTTGTCAAATACTTAATTGTTAATACATCCTTAGGGGGCGTTTGGTTCGGGGATATTGGGGGCATTTGCATTTAAATTGCCCCCAAATATCGTGTTTGGTTGACACTTTGGAGGAATTTACAATTCCACGAATTGCCAAATGGAGTAAATTAGAATTTCTCCAAAAAGTGAGGAATTTTAATTTACTTGAAAAAAAAATTTATAACATTTTTTTCTTATTATTTTTTTATAAACTTTTTTTATAAAATTTTTATAAACTTTTTTATAAACTTTTTTTATAAATTTTTTATTAACTTTTTTTATAAACTTTTTTTATAAATTTTTATAATTTTTTTTATAAATTTTTTATTAACTTTTTTTTATAAAATTTTTATAAGATTTTTTTATAAACTTTTTTATAAATTTTTTATTAATTTTTTTTATAAATTTTTTATAAACTTTTTTTATAAAATTTTTTTATAAATTTTTTATAAACTTTTAAATAGAATATTTATGAAATTTATATAAAAAAAATTAAAAAAAAATATATTTAAAATTCCGGAATTTTAAATTCTGTCAACCAAACATGACAAAATATTTTAAATTCCGGAATTTTAAATTCTCATAATTTCAAAATTTAAAATTCCGGAATTTCAAATTCTTGAACCAAACAGCCCCTTAGTACATAAAGAATGTGATATTAAAAAGTTTAAATACAGAATTGTATAGTTTATAAATGATAGGAGCTCCAAAAGTGATCTTGTAATATAAAACACAAAGTTTATACAACAAGAAGCTTTAAAGCTCATAACATTTAAAACTATAAGTATATCAGAATTGTCTATATAAGATGTGAAAGACTTTAAAGTACCTCCCTCACTTTATAGACTCTTATCCTCATTCAATTGTTATTCACTTGTCGATGTGGGACAAACATTCCCTAAACACATTTTACAATCTTACTTCCACTAAAGCATTGAGTTGGTTGTTTTTTCATAAAAGAAAATAAACAACTACAAAGTCAATAAAAACATATCAAAAATATATTGAAAACCAAAAATGTCCCTTACAACTTAGCACTATTTATCATGTTCAAATTGTTCAGCATACTTACCCCATTTTGACATGGCATGTTTCTTTTAGAAAATTGTTTTAATCTATATTTATGACGAAATAAATAATTTTATAGGTTCCAAAATCACTATTCAGCAACACAATGTGAGAGTTGGGATCTAAGAATGATGTTTGTATAACATGTATATATGGGTACGAGCTACTACAAACTTCAGGAACACAACTATAAAAATTTGTTTCAATTGAAGGGAATTTAAACTCAAACTTACGATCAATTAAAAGGTACCCCGTGAAAATAGATATGTCACATGAACATTATAAGAAGGTTCAATATGTTATGATGAGTATTATTCGGCTCTAATTCTAAGATCTTATATTGTGCAATTAGCGGCTACCTCTACACCGGCTCGAATTTTAATTTTAGGTGCCTACATTAGCGGCTACCCCACATTATTTGTTGTCTAAAATACCTTTGCTAGCTTGTTCGTTCATCTCATCCGGCTTTCTAAATCATTCAAAGTTTTATTGTGTTATACTTTTCAAAGTTTCAAATATGCGGAGAAATCCTGACCCTCATTATGTTATATTGATAGGCTCGGATGTGAAAAATCTTATACACTTCTTGGTAAAAGACTAGCTTAAGCTGTATAAAACTCGTATTTTATAAACTATGGATGTATGATAGGGAATTTTACATATTACTCTGTATTATCAGAATAAACAAACAAAGCATATGTCATGTGGATGGAGTAAAGAGGTGAGGGGGAGCGGTCATTGTACCATTTCCTTTTCCTTTGTTCTTAATATATAATCGTTTGGAACAAGATTACGTGTCGTGTGTATTTACTTTTCAGTCAAGATAACTTTTGTGTATGTGTCTTCGTCACAAGGTCGTATATTCCGCATTCTAGATTCCAGGTTTGTTGGCAAATTTCCAACAATAATGAATGTGATCTCTTGATATTTTTTAAGTTTTGATACTTATATTTTGTACCCAATAGATAGAGAAGATTACTAGCTAAACATATTGAGGCAATTATAATCTTTTAAGCTATTACGGAGTATAAATTATTTTCCTTTTAAATTATCCTATGTATTACAGTCTTTTTAAGTAGTATAAGTTAGTAACCAATAAAGATCGAGATGAGCTTATTTCTTAATGAGAACTAATTGGGTTCATAAAGATGTTTTTAATCTTGCTTCTTGACATGCATGACATTATCGTGTACGTTTGCGGCTAAAAAAATCGCTTTTTCAAAATCTTTTACACTGCTAGGTAAAAGACTATCGTATTACATCATCTCGGTCGATATTTTTGGTCAACCATCCTTAGTTGTATATGTTAAATGTTACGTATAAACATTAATAGGTAAATGTCTAGGATCGAACCCGAGACCTCGGGATTGCACACTTTACAAACAAGAATAATGTAAAATAAATATATATATATTAAATGTATCGAATATATATATATTTATAACACTTAATGGACTAAACGGTCGTTAGTTATTAACCGTATGGACTAATTATCGTTAGGGACGAAAGATATGGACTAAAGTGTAACTTGGGAGTCAAGAAGGATCTAGAACCCCTAAGGGGTGTCCTAGGCCGGTCGATCATGGGGGGGAAGCCCAACCCATGCCTTGCTTGATCACCAAGAAATCACCTAGTATATATACAAGGCCAAGGGTTAGACTTTCACATCTTTTGTGCACACACTCTAACCCTAAAAACTTGTTTTCTTTCTTTTGTTTCTTGGCCGATCGTCCACCCCCCTCCTTAGGGTTCTTGGATCGATTTTTCATAAGCAAATAATTAAGTGTTTTGTTTACTTGCAACAAACCTTTATTCGTTGGTAGTTTGTGTGTACAAGAACGAGGTAATTACTTACTTTAGTAATTATCAAGAGATCGATAAACAAAACGGTAAGGGGTTTATCATTGATCTAATTGTCCAAGAATCAAGGTTTATTTGAAGTGCATCGGGTACGTTTACTATTTATGTTTTAGTTAATATTTATGTGTTATACTTGATCATAGCTTCCGCAATATGTGTTATTTGATTGTCAAACTCTAACAGTGGCATCACGAGCCATGTATAACATGTAATTGATTACTAAAACGTAATAAAAACCGGATCTTTAATTTTTTTAGATACATGTTTTTTTTTTTGATCTAGGGTTTTTCCTATTTTTTTTTCTAAAAATTTCGAAACCCTAACCCTAATTTTGGGGGGGGGGGGTCGATTTTTCCATGAAACCCTAATTAGGGTTTTGTGGTTTTCTAAGATTATGTGTAATCACTAGAAACCCTAGGTCATTAACCGGTTAATTGAACGTATCTTGTGACCTAATTGCTAATTGTTAGGTTTTAATCCGTGACTTACACGCATGTTTGTCATGGATCTTGTTTATTTATCACATGTTTAGATAGATCTTAAATTGGGGAAGACTCCAATACTTATTAAAATCAATTTTATATGCTATGTGGTGTGTTATTAGCTTTGGCCTACGCAATTGATTCGTCAATGTATGTGACTCACCTCCATTAAGAGGGGAAGGCCTTAGTTGATTACATGCATAATTATACCTAGAATTGATTTTATTAGGATCTTTTCTAATACGGATTGCATGTGGCTAATTGTTTCACTTATTTATTATTGGTTGTTTTGATTTTCTTTAATACTTGTTTTATTGTTTTTAGTTGGACTTGTTGTAAGCAATAAAAGGGTTGTTTTTATAAAGAAAATTAATACGGACTAATAATTGTGAAAACCTAAAGTGATAAAGTAAGAATCTTGCAAGGTCTTATTGCCAATCGTGGTCCGATTCGCACGGTAATCAGCTCCCAGGCGAGACTAGCAAAATTCAAACTTTGTTACTATTTTGAGATTGAATCCATAAACTTTTACTTGAATGATGTTTTGTGCAAATATGCTTTTAAAATTAAGTCTTTTAAGATGATATTCATAACCGTGATTTGAAGGCTTAGAAAAGAGCCTTAGAGTCTGCCTTGGTTATCACAATCTTGAATATGTCTTAAACGAATTACTTTTAAAATCATATGTTGTAGAAAGTCATCTTAGGGTTTTGGCATAAACCTCAAGTAAAACTTTGTGTATTAATTTCACGAATTGGATATAAAAAGTTTTTATGAAAACTTATGTTATAAAGATGAGTGCATGCATCTTTGTACATATTTTTGATTGACATATCAAAAAATTAATACCCTTAATAATTTAAGTTACGTGCCATCTATCTATAAGAAACACTTGGAATTTTAATTTAGTAAACGTGAGACCTAGGCTAAATTACTATAACAAGGTAAAATTCTTTTAACGCGTGAGACCATAATTGTAATTTTACAGTTTCTAAGGTAGATGACTTAATTAAGTTGTGCGTGAGACCTAGAACTTAAGGCATGAGATGGGATAAAACATGCTTACAAGGCAAATTGATGAATCAATTTGATGTAAATCCCATAATGATTTAGGAATTGGAAATCTTGTTTGCCAATTATTGTTCGACAGATTACCAACTTTTGTACTTTCACCACTAGCAGATCAACTGATGTGGTGGAATCTATGTAAAGTTGGATCCTAGATTTTCAAGAAAATAAGTTGGTTATATGAATATATCCTTGGGTATTTTATTTTCTTGAAGATATTGATTATCGAAAATACTAATATTTGAACTTTATCTGTAGATATGGCTCAACCCGATAACCAAACTGTGATTTCTGCTTTCAAGAGTCATCTTGAGAGGGAAAAACTGACTGGAAAGAATTTCAATGACTGGTACCGTTCGCTCAGAATTGTCTTGAAGGCGTCTGGTAAGATTGATTATGTGACCGAGGAATGCCCTGCTGAACCTGCTGCTAATGCAACACCAGAAGCAAAGGCAGAATGGAAGGCGACAAATGCTAAGTATAATGAGGTTGCTTGTTTAATGCTCACTAGCATGAGTGCTCAATTACAAAAGAAGTATGAGTACTCGTCTCCTAAGAATATGCTTGATAACCTCAGGCAGTCTTATGAGAAGTCACCTGCAGTTGAATTGTATGATGAACTTGACAAGCTACACAACTGCAAGCATGGTGATGGTAAACCAGTAGCCGATTATGTGGATGGGATGAAAGATTCCTTTGATCAACTTCACAGAATTGGTTTTGGTTACCCCGAGAATGTGCAAGTACACTTGATCAACAGATCCTTCAACAGGGATTTTGCTGGTTTTGTGCAGAACTTCAACATGCATTGCTCGGGGAAGACAGTCTCAGAATTACTCGCATTGCTTGTTGATTATGAGAAAAGTCTACTAGCCAAGGTCAAGACTCCTACCCCACAAGTGTTGGCAATTCATGGGGGGAGAATCCAGAAGAAATCGCATGTGAACAAAGGCAAAGGTAAAGGTGATAAAGGCAAGCAGGTCATGGCCTATCAACCTCAACCCAAGATGAAACAACATCAGCCTAAGTAGAACAAGGTGAATCCGCCAAACAAGAAGGATCAGGCTTGTCACCATTGTCATGAAAAGGGCCATTGGAAGCGCAATTGCCCTCTCTACATTCATGACTTGCGACTCAAGAAGCAGGGGAATGATGCTGGTAACCCCAGCACATCAGGTGCGTTCTTTATGATTGAATTATTCACTCTTACTCCTAAATTGAACTCGTGGGTATATGATACGGGATGTGGCATTCATATTTGCAATACCTTGCAGGGGTTTAGAGTTGAGAGAAAGCTGGCCTATGGACAACAATTCTTGCACGTTGGTAACGGAGCGCATGCAGGAGTTGAAGCTATAGGAGTTTTTAATTTAGTGTTGCCTTCGGGCCTAGTACTATCTTTAAATAATTGTCATTATGCACCGTCAATTGTTAGAGGTGTAATTTCATTTTCATGTTTGTTAAACCTTGGTTTTCATCATACTATTTCAAGCAATGGAATTTCAGTTTCTTTAAATAATGTTTTTTATTTTAATGCTATTGCTGTGAATGGTGTATTTGAAATTGATATGAATGATAATGATAATGCTTTTCTTAAAAATAATTCAATGTATAGCATCAACAATAAGAGAATCAAGAAAGGTCTGGATTCATCTTATCTTTGGCATTGTCGACTTGCTCACATTGGCAAAGATCGCATGAAAAAGCTGCAACATGATGGGCTTTTAAATAAGATCAATGATGAATCATTTGATAAATGCGAATCTTGCATTGCTGGGAAGATGACTAAGAAACCCTTTAAAAATAGGATTGAAAGGGCGAATGATCTACTTGGTCTTATTCACACAGATGTATGTGGACCACTTAGACATGTGTCAAGGAGGGGTGCTAGCTACTTCTTAACATTTACGGATGATTACAGCCGTTATGGTTATGTTTATTTACTTAAACATAAACATGAGGTGTTTGAAACATTCAAAGTGTTTAAAGCAGAAGTAGAGTTGCAACTTGGAAAGAAGATTAAAGCTCTTCGATCCGATAGAGGTGGTGAATACCTGAGTCAGGAGTTCATAGATTATCTAGCAAAGGAGGGAATTGTCCAGCACCTTACTTCTCCATATACTCCACAACAAAATGGTGTAACTGAAAGAAGGAATCGTACATTGCAAGACATGATACGATCTATGTTTAATCTAACAACTCTTCCTTTCTCGTTTTGGGATTATGCCTTAGAATCTGTGGTTCGCATTCTAAATATGGTTCCAACAAAGAAGGTTGATAAGACACCATATGAGGTATGGACTGGAAAAGCTCCTAACCTGTCTTATCTAAAGGTCTGGGGTTGTGAGGCGTATGTTAAACGTGACTCAGCAGACAAACTCCAACAAAGATCTGTGAAGTGCATCTTCGTAGGATACCCTAAGGAAACTCTGGGATACTACTTTTATTACCCACCTGAAAACAAAGTATTTGTTGCAAGGTATGGAGACTTCCTTGAAAGGGAGCACATATCTCAAGAATTCAGTGGGAGAGTATATGATCTGGAAGACGGTCAAGAAGATGTAGAACCTTCTAAAAACACTAACCAACTTCCGGTAGAACCTGAAAGTTTAGGTCCTCCACCTGAAGTTGAAGTGATTCCCATTCGTAGGTCAACAAGACCAGTAAAAGCTCCTACTCGTCTATGTCTTAATGTAGAGAGTGATGAGAATATACTGGGCGATCTTGATGAGCCTACAAGTTATAAAGCTGCCATGAATGGACCTGAAAAGGCCAAATGGAAAGAAGCTATGGATGGGGAAATGCAATCCATGGAAGACAATGATGTCTGGGAAGAAGTAGACCTACCTCCGGGTGCCAAACTAGTTGGGAGTAAATGGCTCTACAAGAAAAAGACTGACATGGATGGCGTTGTACACACCTATAAGGCCTGTTGTGTAGCTAAAGGCTATACACAAACTTTTGGTGTTGACTATGAGGAGACCTTTTCTCCTGTAGCTGACATAAGGGCAATTAGGATTCTTATAGCCATAGCCGCTTACTATGACTATGAGATTTGGCAAATGGATGTAAAAACCGCCTTCTTAAATGGTCGCCTAGATGAAGACATCTATATGGCGCAGCCTGAGGGGTATGTAAATCCAGAATTCCCAAATCGTGTATGCAAGCTTAAAAGATCCATTTATGGATTGAAGCAAGCATCACGACAATGGAATAAGAGATTTGATGGTGAAATTAAAAAGTATGGATTCACTCAAAATCTTGATGAGCCATGTGTATATCACAAAGTTAGTGGGAGTAATGTAATTTTCCTTATATTATATGTTGATGACATATTGATCATGGGAAACGACATTCCAAGTTTGCAAAAGGTTAAGGCATATCTTGGAAAGTGTTTTTCTATGAAAGATTTAGGGGAAGCTGCATTTATTCTGGGAATCAAGATATATAGAGATAGATCTCAGCGATTAATTGGATTAAGCCAAAGTGCTTACATTGATAAAATATTGAAGAGATTCAATATGCAAAATTCCAAGAAAGGATATTTGCCAATGCAAGAACAACATGGCTTGAGCAACAAGGTTTGTGCTTCAACACCTGCAGAGGTGCAACGCATGAAGAGAGTCCCTTATGCTTCGACTGTGGGATCTATAATGTATGCGGTGAAAAGTACAAGACCTGATGTAGCATTTGCTCAGAATTTAACCAGTCGATATCAGCAAAATCCAGGTGTAGCTCACTGGACTGCTGTTAAGAATATTCTTAAGTACCTTAGGGCTACTAAAGAGATGTTCTTGGTTTATGGGGGAAATCCATCAGCAGAACTTGATGTTACAGATTACTGCGATGCTTCTTGGAAAGGTGATAAGGATGATACGAAGTCTCAGACGGGTTATGTCTTTGTCATTAATGGAGGAGCTGTGGATTGGAGGAGCAGAAAGCAGAGTGTACTAGCGATGTTTGCTACAGAAAGTGAGTATACAGCTGCTTCAGAAGCTGCAATGGAAGCTGTTTGGATTAGGAAGTTTGTTTCAGGGCTTGGAGTTATGCCTTCGATTCAAAGACCTATTAAAATGTATTGTGACAATTCAGCTGCAATTACATTTGCCAATGAGCCTGGAATCATGAAAGGCACCAGACATTTCCCGATTAAGCATCACTATGTTCGAGAACAAGTCGAAATAGGCGAAATCGAAATGCTCAAAGTTCACACAGATGATAACTTGGCAGATCAATTAACAAAGCCTCTACCTGGCTCTAAGCTTTACAAGCATGCTGAAGGTGTAGGACTTAGATTAGCTGAAAGTTTCATGCCCATTTGTGATTAGTGTTTGGATAAAGGATGTAATGTACAATTATTATTTTAATGGAATAAAATATGTTTTGTGTTTATTTATCATTGTCTTAATAATATATCCTATATTTGCATGTTTAAGATCCATGAATAATTTATTATTCTAAATGTCCATTGTCGATTAATGATATGGGAATATCATTAAACTAAGACAAATTTGAGTATTGGTTTAGGATATACTTGAAAGTATATTGATGCGTAGTCATACCAATTTCACATGATATTCAATGAATTGAATATTAGACTTATCCCAACAATATGATTTAATATTTAATGTGAGAATCATATTTAAAGTTATCCTCAGACTTGAGATACCAGATAAGTGTCATGGATGTAGTGCATTTTTGTGAAGCAATCTACCGCTCACCGTAACAGGGAGTTATAAGGGTTGTTTTCAGAAGTGTTGCAAAGTTCATGGGTTATTCTTGTAGTCAAGAAAGAATTTATTCCTTCTGATTTGTTTAGAAGTTTAATACTGCTGGGCCCCTCGTAGGGTTGACAAAATGTTTGCATGGCCATGCCCAAAGTCTATCTGGAATACGTTCAGATGTTTTGATAATTTTGTTCAATCATAAAAGAACGAGAAACAGAAATTTAATAAAGGAACTCACATCTTTATTAATGTGGTATTAGTAATGAAAGGATAATTATAATGATGAATCATTAAAGGTTTTTCCAGGAAACCTAGCTCGGATTGAACTAGGGGCATTGGAGTGTTGCAAGACGCTAACCAGTGTCATTTTACTATTAATGAATATACGAGTGAGAGCTGTTAAATGTTATGTATAAACATTAATAGGTAAATGTCTAGGATCGAACCCGAGACCTCGGGATTGCACACTTTACAAACAAGAATAATGTAAAATAAATATATATATATTAAATGTATCGAATATATATATTTATAACACTTAATGGACTAAACGGTCGTTAGTTATTAACCGTATGGACTAATTATCGTTAGGGACGAAAGATATGGACTAGAGTGTAACTTGGGAGTCAAGAAGGATCTAGAACCCCTAAGGGGTGTCCTAGGCCGGTCGATCATTGGGGGGAAGCCCAACCCATGCCTTGCTTGATCACCAAGAAATCACCTAGTATATATACAAGGCCAAGGGTTAGACTTTCACTTCTTTTGTGCACACACTCTAACCCTAAAAACTTGTTTTCTTTCTTTTGTTTCTTGGCCGATCGTCCACCCCCCTCCTTAGGGTTCTTGGATCGATTTTTCATAAGCAAATAATTAAGTGTTTTGTTTACTTGCAACAAACCTTTATTCGTTGGTAGTTTGTGTGTACAAGAACGAGGTAATTACTTACTTAAGTAATTATCAAGAGATCGATAAACAAAACGGTAAGGGGTTTATCATTGATCTAATTGTCCAAGAATCAAGGTTTATTTGAAGTGCATCGGGTACGTTTACTATTTATGTTTTAGTTAATATTTATGTGTTATACTTGATCCTAGCTTCCGCAATATGTATTATTTGATTGTCAAACTCTAACAGTATATAGTGTCTGCACACAAGTAACTAAATTCAACTACTTATTTACGGGTATATATTTAAGTTCATTTACGAATATTGATCAATGATGTTCATATGTTGTAAACAAATAATTAAATTACTAGTACTAACTAAAAGTCTAAAACTCGATCACTATTTCGAACTTCTACATAATAAGAGATAACAAAACTTTA
The DNA here is from genome assembly GCA_030686995.1 of Artemisia argyi. Taxonomy (NCBI): domain Eukaryota; kingdom Viridiplantae; phylum Streptophyta; class Magnoliopsida; order Asterales; family Asteraceae; genus Artemisia; species Artemisia argyi. The sequence goes on along the minus strand of CM060692.1, from coordinate 3,281,807 downwards.
TTTTATAAGCATCAAGTCTATCTTAACCAAGTGTCTAAAATTTCTTAAAAAAAAATCTGAAATAAGCTATCGTGGTCATGACAATAGCATATATGTTAAGAATCTCATTATTTATATGTGACTATTACAGGCAAATGCTAGGGCTGCTTCTACAAAGTTATCAATGGTATGCCTCTTTATTCTTATCTAATAATGAGATTCATAGTTGAATAAGTTTTAAAGCCCATGGAAGTAAAACAGACAATCTGCCAACTTCATAGACGTATGCTCCAGTTAAGTTTGCAGATTTCTGTCTCTATGACTTAAAAGCTCAGCATGGAAAACTATAATACATTTCGAAATGTCATGACTATCTATGTGTCTTTCTCCTCCTCTAATAATGTAACTGAACCATAGTTTAATACTGAATTCAAAAATATATTCATTACGAGGCATTTTCTGTAAGCATTACGAGGCATTTGCTGTATGCATTTTTTACTTAAATTGGTATTATTTTTTACATCCCCCGTTTGCCCTTATACTTGCAATTCTAATACTTTGTTGTGGTTTATGCATATAGTGCCTGTTTCAAGAATCAAGAGTTCGGCGGAATGTTTCTCAAATCCCTTTTTATCAAGTCAATGAGGCATTTTTGTAAGCATTTCTTTACTTTGAAGTTTATAACCTTTCTATTTCAATTATCAGATTCAACCATATAGCTGAATATATAGGTACTCACAACTCAAAACCATTTTAGGGACTTGCTAGAATCGCCAGATGTTAAATCGAGCAAATAAGAAATAAAAGTTACCCATAATCTATTCCAAATGGAGTATTGTTCTGTAATCATATTTAATGCATTAATTACTTATTAGACACTGGAAAAAAGAGTTTATGTGGATTGACTTGACCCGTTCAGATTTGACTCCTAAAAAAAAAAAAAAAAAAAAAAAAAAAAAAAAAAAAAAAACTACTCGCATTAAATTGTAAATTATTTTACATGTTATACTATCTACTCAATTTGCCACATGTAACTACAAGAACATTCATGTGTCATTTTGTGTTAATCGAAAGTCTTAGTATCTTATAATTCTATTAACATAATTTTTTGTTCCCTATAATATGAAAAAAATACCCTCCCTAAAATAATGGAAATAACGTGTTGATATAAGAATTTTATTTTCAAGCGCGTGCACATTATTATTTCCATAATTATTCTGCAAGACATATGATCTTAATCGCCTACGTTATTGCTGTAATTTTGAGCCTACCCTCGACCAAGTTTTCTGATCTGCCTCAATCCATTGCTAATACGCGAGACTTTTAACGTGGGCCCGTTATGTTGCTACTCTACTACCCGTTGTGGGACACCTATAAAAAAAGAGCTTACATAAAATACTTAAATAAGCCAGTAGCCTAAGAAAATATGCTTTCCTAAACGCTAAATGTTCTAATAAGCTAATAAAGTAATGGGCAACAAAACAAAAAAGGGTAATCCAAACACCCCAATAGTTACATGCTCGTGAAGCATATAGGGTATATTTCATTTTCTGTTATTTTTCTAATTAGAATGTGTTTAGAATTTTATTTTTGTTTAACAGCCTTTGTTTGAAGAGTTGTGGAGGTTTGAGCCACTGGAAGTAAAGAAGAAGGTTTTGTGGCATCTTTTCATACATGATTGGTGGAAGTATTTTGGCGGCTATATTTGTTATTAGTCTTGGTGGCATACTTTTAATCTCAAGCATCTTTGACATGTTAATATGAAGAAATGACAACTTCGCTATATTGCTATGATAATCACTACTGGTAAGTTAAATATTATCTTACTAATATGGTTTTTGTTTTTGGAATAAAAGGTACTGAAAAATTGAAAACTTTATTCGTTAACATTCAATTACATAGCTGTTATGGTGCAAGTTTTTAAGAAATGTCTTTGACAATGATTGATTAGCGTGATTTGGAATTTGTAGATTAAGTGAACGGTTTACTACATTAGGTGAACGGTTTATCATTCCCTTTAATAGTTCTATGTAATTCAGATCATGGGTGATTTCTATATTAATTTTATGTTATGTGGTTACCAATTTATAAGTCCATCTATTGCAAGTTTATAGTCTTTCGCATTGAGTAACTTCTGACCTTTATTTTGTTTATTAATTTCCATAAGCATATGATGCACTTGACCCAAATGGAAACATCACAATCAAGTGGGATATCATTAGTTGGACCCCTTATGGCTACTTCGTAAGTATCAAGTTTTGGAGTTCATAATCACGAATAGTACACGTACATTTTAAGATATTTAATGTTAATATATAGCTACTCATATTTATTTTGTTTTCTACATGCAGTTGTAACAATGTATAATTTTCAGCAATATCGCTATCTTGACTCACGGATGGACCTTCAGATTGCTTATGGGCTAAGAAATAGGTGATATGGAGCATGATGGGGATAATTTTTTTTTAATCTTTTTTTCCACAATAAAGTATATGTAATTTGCTTATGGTTATTAAGAACAAGACCCGCTTTAAAAATCGTTTGTACCAAACGTTATATTCACAAACTTTGTTGCAATTTACATTTTTAATCTATTATCAAACCATTTGTACTATTTTTTTTCTTAAAAACAATTTCTTAACACTAGCCGCCTATCGGGCGGGCCTTGAAGCTAGTATACTATACATCATACTATATAAGCAAAACTATAGTTAAGATGATCATTGATCTACTATTGTTTCTCTTGTACATACACAATGTGGGACATAGAAGTTTAACTAGAGAATTGTATAGTTTATAAATGTCAGAAGCCTTAATCATGCCCTTTGTAGTATAAAACTAAAAGTTTATACAAAGAAGATGATTAAAACTCATAGCATTTAAAACTATAAACAAATAAAGACATGTCTAAGAAAGGTAATCACTGCATCCGCCCCACTTTATAGAATCTTCTCCTCATCCAATTGTTCTTCACTTGTCGATGTGGGATAAACATTCTCCAAACGCATTCACTAAAAAGCATTGAGTAGGTTGTATATTAATATATGCATCCACCGTAAGAGGTCCATGGATAGGTTTAAGAAACTTGAAAAGGTTTATATCTTGTTTCAACCATAGTAAGAAATCAGGTGGCATGAAAAGGTCCTAATTCTTACACCTCTTCATAAACTCAACACAATTAATGCATGTGTAATGTGAAGCATTTATAAAGTTTTAACACATTTTTATCATAGTGAGAATATGTTTATAAACTCAAAAGGTTTATAATTTATTGATATTTGATGACATGGAACACTTATAAAGCTTTATAAATTTTAACCATAGTGGATGCCCTTATGGTTACACATCTCTTTGAACAATATTTTCAGTAATGAAAATAAACAACTAAGAAGTCAATGCAAACATAACATTTTTTTTTTCATTCGAATGTTCAATGATTGTTTCTTCTATGAAAAGAATACAATCATCGAAAGTATAAAACGACGCAGCAGATTTTGTAGATTTTAGCTTCGCATAATGGACATAACCTTAAAATATCGACTAGATAAGCACGCCTCTCTAACATAAACTTTGTATTATACATTATGTCTCGCCTTTCTAAAAAAAAATAAAAAAAATTTTACATTATGTCTCTTCACTACGCATATCACTAATAATTTACAAGAAAATGGGTTGAGATGTTGAACACAGTGTTGATACGTGGCTCATAGGCAACATGTGATATCGGTATGTAATTGAGGAACATTGTCGTCTATTCTCGATTCCTATAATGACTAGGTTCATGTATTTCAACTCATTCGTTATTATGTAACGTGGCATCAGAAATCATATCGTTTTGTTTCGTTATCTAAAACACACTAGTTATAATGCCGCCGGGTTTTTTAAAAAAAATTTTGAATCATATATTTTTATTTATTAAAAAACAAATAATTTAATATTTGTTTTGTTTGATTTATAATGTTTAATTATAGTTTTTTATTATTAAAGATAACTAGTTATAATACCCGTGCACGCACGGGGTTTTAACAAAAAACTTTAGTTACGTACATGATTCATGTAAAATTAATTCCACCTTAGCAAACAGTAGTAATTTAACGAAATATTAATGCACTATATAATAAATATATACGTGACTTATAAATAATTTTGGTGTTAATATAATACAAATATACCCGACGTGTAATTAACAAAATTTGCCATTATGAACCTAAATACCTAATAGACTTGGAAGGTATTATGATTTCGACAAAATGAAACTTTATAAGAAATATGCCACACCTATTTGAGCTTTCCATTCTTTCCACCAATAGTAGTTGATATCACCAACTTGAGCTTCATTTCCGCCAGCTACTTAGTAACTTCTAACATGACCACTTTCAGCCATGGTAACTATGACCACTATCACCTTTTTCAAACTTCAAACAATAATCTACCATTTTGACCGAACCTCCAACCCTTCGCCAATTATATCAATTAGCTTATTATGAATAACCATTGTTTCAAATTTCAATACCATTAATGGTCATTGTGTTATGATAGAAAAATAAGCAGATTAAAAAACCAACCCAAAGAGTTGAATGCTTTATAGAACAATATAAGATACACAATCCCAAACACCTCATAAAGTTAAAACTAATACTAAAAGCAACTATCATTCTTACCCGGTTTTAACCCATGGCCCACTTTTCTAGCCTATTACTGGAATCATCCTAAAAGTGCCTCAAATAAGAAGGTAAAAGTGCTTAATTGACACCAAAATAAGCATGTAAATATGACCCATGCTTCTTTTTTCTTTATTTATTACATACATAGTAAATTGTAAGAAAATGCAATATACTATCCTTTTCTACTAATATATGAGAGATATCTGTTAACTATATAAAAGACATAACTTACAATTATCTTGCAACAAAGCAAACCATTTTACTTTTACAAATAAGAACATATTCATATATGGTGCTTAAAATGGTTTAAAAGTATAATTCAGTTCAATAAAAGTGAATGTGTTACTGCAATTTCTTGCACAATCTTATGGCCAGAAATTATAATACAACAACAAAACAACCCAATCCTGCCAGAGCAGGGTCCAGAAATTATAATACTTTTATACAAATTATCTCATGTTCAACTATTTATCGAAACCCATTCACTAAAAAAACATAATCCATAATCAGATAATACACTTGAATATCGAAGTTATTGGTATTGCTTCTCATTTTTGTTTCATACCATGCATGAGGTTCAAATAGCTTTTAAAAGTTTAGGGACTATAGGTTGTTGTCTTCTGAAACAACAGTTAAACCATGATGCCTATTTAACACACTGTTTATACAAAAGAATAAAGAAAAGAAAAAAAATCTCACATTAGCCTATCCCGACCCATTTCAGCATACCAATATGCTTGTTTTGACCATAACCATTTTAATCGAACAGCCTAATATTCAAACTCCAAGTTTCACTAACCTTCATTAGTCATTGAATTTGTTCTTGCTAAGTATCTTTTGTACCTTTTCGGGTTTCTTTCTTCAGAAACGTCAGGCATAATCATTCACAAAACCTACATAAACAAAACATGGGAATTTACCATATAGCATATATACAAAACTTATGTAAAATTAAGTAAAAATTATGGTGAACCTGGTTTGAAGGACCCATATCGAGTATGATTTTATATAGCTGTTGCATACTCCTCATTGTGAATATTCCTTCTAATCGCTTTTCCTGAAGCTTGGTGTACTTATCCACTTTAATAGGTTTTCTAAATCGGTCCATGAATCTAGATGAGTCACCCTTACCTAGTCAAAGAAGCCAACAAAAGTACTGAAAACAAAATTAAAATTTTGAGCATACTTCGAAATATATTTCAAGTGCATACAGAAAACATCACGATAAGTACTTAAACAACGTGATGCTAATCTAAATAACGGCTGAAAAAGGGTTTAAATCAAAATTTTCTTTGTTAGTCGTGCTATTTCTTGTCATAATCAGAAAAGTTCAGTAGCTTTCTAATGGCTCAGTAGGTTTAAATATCATCGTTTCAAGATCTTCCAAAAACTGAGAATTGATATTTATATTAACCTTATTTTTCATCAGACAATCAATAAAACATTTATAGCCGTTAAATACCATATATCATGATCCATATTAGAGGAACCGATTAAAAGCATATACGTTAACTTGACCACACATCTGTTCAGTTTCAGCTATAAGTTGTATCTTAACCAAGCCATTTGTAATGATTTGAATGCAAGATACTTCCTAAATAATGTATACTACCCGTTTTAGCGGGTTATCCATTCCACTTGCCCAACCTGCCCATTTTATTCAGGGCTTAAGTGTGGTCTAGTAAAAAAAGGACATTGTACAGAATTCAAGTAACATCATGACCATTAATAGTTTACAACCCTTTGCATTAACTATCAATACACTCTTTTTAGCAAAATTAGGAGAGGAATAATACATACCTTCAATTATTTATACACATGTCACGATGGACTCTTATAACTATTTACATAAAGGATAGAAGTTAGGATTAACTGGGTTGGTAAGATTGTACTCAATTAAATTAGTTACATAATTGAGTCGGATAGGGTCAGGTCATTTCCGGTTAACCAATACGCTTTAAGATCTATATGTATATTTGGTCCCTTTCTCTAAGTTTCATACTTTAATGTTCATAAAGCACCGGATATCATAGGGCTTTCTAGGTTCTGCTACGAAGTTTCTTCATAAAAAATCACCACCACTTAGCTACTTTCAATACATATTATACTTGTCATTATTAAAATTTATATAACAAACTTTTTGAAGTATTTAAGCATAATAAATTTTAACAAATGCTTTAATCAATAGCTTACTTTATCAACACCAAAAAGTAAGCTCCACCATATCCTCCTGAAATTTTGGCATTAGTCTTCCTCTTCACCTAATTACCAACTAAATTTTCTTATATTTTCCTTAATACTATTATAAAAAAAAACGCATATAAAAAACATAAAACAAATCAATTATTAATCTCTCAGAAACTATCTTAACAACAAAAATGAGGAACAAAAGGTGAGTCTCACAAGTCAAAGGCACAAAACGGACCAGATTGAACCCAAAAAAAAAAAATAGTGAGTAGTAATCGAGTGAATGATACTTCTTCAATAAGTGAATCAAAATTCTAACTTGTGGGCTCTCAAGTCAACATATCAGAGGTCCAAATAGTCTACAAAATGTAGTTCAACAGAATGTTTGGGGTTGCCTATTAAATATCATAAGGTGAAAATGTTTACTTGGCTTAATTATGCTATTAAGTCAAAGTTTCAGTTTGTATCTAGTCCATGAAATTTTACATGGGTTAGTATTCCAATGGCACATTATATAAAATAAAACCTGATAGCATAAGTGTTCACTTAGTGACTGATATCAAAACTTGATTTCTATGAATCCATGAACTCTGTTAGACAGTTTTCAAGGGGATACCAACTTACAAAGTTTAATACCTGACTTTGCGACACACATGCTTAAGTGCCTAAATGCATCAAACCAGCTTACGAAGTTTCAAACATTATATTCTGACAGTTACAACAACAAACACTCATCTTCAGCACTAAAAGTGATTGTGCGCAACAATAGATTAGATAAAGAAAAACAAATCATACTATCAAGAACTTTGGAGCAGATACGGATGGAGGCATTTATATCTTACTATACAAATGAATAGATTAATTAGTAACCAATAGGACCGCTGGCCTAGCTGCTCCTGCTAAGGTCACTGATAGCAATTTAGTTTTATATACTCCTATAATTTAAAGTAGCAATGGTTTCCATTTCATGATGTCAATGTCTGATACGGATTGTTTAATGTCTGATACGGATTGTTTAATGCCAGACTCGAACTTGTATGTAAGAGGAATGGGCAATTTTTTATATAATGGGTAATAGCTAGGTACGTGGCAATTTCAATCCATTTACTTGTAAATAGGTCAAATAGGTTCAAAAGTTTCACGAAGTGTGTGTTTTATACACACTTAATGTTTATATGATATTAAAATTTTAGGAAAAAAGTGTTTCAGATCGAACCGTCCCTTTTCAACAGATTCGAAAAGTACCAGTTATATACACAAAGTAGTAAAGTTAGGAAACGTACAGCAAGGACCTCAAACACTTCATGAAAAATGAGCCTGCAGCTTTGGTGAAGTGTCGACGAAGACATGGCATTACAACCCCTGCACATTAGAGGTAGTATAGCAAAGGTATATTTTTTGATCCATTGAATGCAAATTTGACCAAATAGTTTACTTCAATACTAAACCCTTTCTTTTATGTTTGACATGTTTCTTAGCATTTGGGACTGTTTGGCTCAATTTTATGCCAATGACATCACTGGAGTTAGATGAGGCTTTATATTGAAAATTATTGTATGGCTTTGTTTTCGGAGTTACATTACTCACTAATCATGTTTCAACCTGTTGCATTGGAAATTTTAGTCCAAGTTATTATAAGTAACCATTATCTTCATGTCAAAAGCGCTTAATAAATAACATTTAGTATAAAGTATACAAAAAAGAGTATGTATAAAGCTGACCCGTTTGACCTTTTGCATTCGCACTCACGAGGAAGCAAATAGCATCCATGAAACTACACAATGAATAGATTAATTAGTAACTAATGGTACCTCACCACCCATATGACAAAAGAATCCTTTCAGCTTCTATGCCATCTTAACACATTAGATATTAGGTACCAAAATAGGTACATGATCAGACCTAAATGCAAAATGAAAGTCTCATAGTATTGTTAACCAGCCAATTCTTCTCTGTAACATGCCACACAGAAAATAAGGCCCCATAAATAGATCTCAGCATCCAAAGGTGCTTAATAAGTTGTATAAAATTGTTCGAGCAAACAACATAATCTACTCAAACAAAACCATAAACATAAATAACACGGTGAACTATATGATATTATAACCAAAGAATATTCACCATATTTAAATGCTAATGCTAAAGTTTAATTTTAGATACCGAAATGCTTATTTTTCTGGTTATGTGCTCATATTGTAACCGCAACTGCTTATCGGCTTAAATTGGGGTAAGCTAGGCGGTTTTCCATAAGCAGGTTAGTTCAACATCAAATGCAAACAAACATGACAATATTTCAACAATTATTTCTATGATAGTAGCTCAGCCACTCTTAATCTTCTAAGGTTATAAGCCATTTTTTGAACACTTTGAATTGTAGTGGCTAACCTATTCTCAGTCTTGTAAGAATGTTGCAGCAATCACTATCAAATCAGTCATGTAAACACATAAACTTTATAACATTCTTGAACAAAATTAACATTCTTGAACAATATTTGGGCAAAATAAGCTAAAAAACATTAAACCTACATCGAAGATTCACAATTCTTTTATCTTGGTACCAACAAAATCTTACAAATAATCATTGTGATATACATAAAAACCACAAAAAACCTTACCAATGATCCCCGTCAACAAAGAAAGTGAAGTTCTTGAACCCTCCCGCTATCTCGTTTGCCCAAATTATATTAATATATATTGTACACATACAATGTCAAGTAAAAAAGTAACCACAAATATATCAATATAATGTGTCACATAGATAATTAAAAATCTTTAAATAAAACTATAAAAATTAGGTGAATTAGCTTACCGTCAATCTATGAAATTGGCCTTTAATTTTTTGCATTCACCCATCACAGATTCACGGTATAACAGAATCTTCAAAACCGCCATGGTTTGATTGAGGGATTGAATTAGGGTTTTTTAAGAATGTCGTGAGTTTTACAAATAATTAGATTTGGAGGAGATGTTCTTGTTCTGTTTTAAGAATGTAGTTTATGTGTGTCGATGATTTGTGTGGATGAATGATAAGAGATCGAGTTTGATTGATAGGAGGAGGAATATGGGTATTTTGGGACTTCGGGATTCTTAGGGGGAATGATACTGAATTTTATGTTTTAGTCCAAAACTTTGAAAAATTTGCTCCGCCTTTTTTAAGTTTTCTTTTTTTTAGTTTTTGACACATATACTTTTTTAAGATTTTTTCAATCATCACAAATCAAATTCGATTTTTTATAAAATATTGCTAAATTTGGAAGTATTTAAGCTTTTTTATTGAATATTTTTTTTAAAAAAATTAATAATAATTTGATTATTACTTAATAAGGTATGATTTGAATGGAAAAGTCCCCACTAGGGGTTTTGTTTTATTAGGAAAAAGATTATTTAAAAATTTTAATCATATTGTTAATTACATCTTATCTATATTTTTTGTATTTATCTTCTACTTTTGTATTTATCTTCTACTTGTGTTATGGATAAATATAAAATGTTACCTAATAAGAAAATAATTTTTTTTTTAAATAATATTATTACTAAATAAGGTATGGTTTAGTTTTTTTTAATGGAAAAATCCCCACTTGAGGTTTTGTTTTATTATATAAAAGATACGTTTGTGCGGTCATCTCATCCGGCTTCCTAAATCATTCAAAGTTTATTGTGCAAAAGATTAGCTTATTAGTATCAAACTCGTATTTTATAGACTATGGATTATTTATGATAAGAAATTTTACATATTGTTCCATATTATCAGAATAAACAACCAAAGCATGAGTCATGTAGATGGAGTAAATGACATCTATTTTCGAGTTGTAACAACACCATTTCAGTCAATATGCTTGGCCAACTGTTCTTCTAATCTTATATAGTGTTTGTACACAGGTAACTCCTAGTGTACTTATTCACGGGTTTATGCTTAAGTTTTGAAAAAGTATACATGACCATCAATGAGTAAAAGACACAGACTACTTATATAAAACATCTCATACAACACCTAGAAAATTAGGGTACAAAAAATGGCTTTGGTAGCAACGAAGATGATTCCTTTACCGAAGGATTATGTTATACATGATGAAATTTGGATGGAAATCTTCCTCCAATTACCTCTACTCTCACTTAAACTTTTCAAATCCGTATCCAAACACTGGTTATCTCTAATAACTTCCCGGTATTTCACTCGCCGTCTTCTGAAGCCTAGAATCGACCCTCCTTGCGGTTTATTAATCCGCAGAAAAAAATCTCAGTATTATGATTTTGTGACCCTGGGTCCCAAAGCTAGTATCAGTATCAACCTGCAGATAGGTACGCCTTCTTTCCATGTATACAATGTTAGTCTAATTCTATGAACAATCGAATATAAAGTATACTAAGGTTTTATTTATAATCAATCATTAGTTTTTACAGAGTTGGGTTTTATGGGTATATATAACCCATGAACCGACACAACTAAACAACATAACGTTTCACTAAACAACATAACGTTTCTAACTACTATAACCGAATAAACGGTTTCTAACTTTGTCTTTGTCATTCTAGTACCCTACACTTTATACATATACATAAACGACTCTTTTGACTTTCGTGTTTGACTTTCATGGATTATAAATTAGTATCCAATACTCCTCCCTAATTTATTAATCCATGTCTTCGATATCTTCAAGCTCCATTATCTTTATCTTTGAACTTTGGTTTGTTTCCACTTTCTTTGTCTTGATCTTCAACACGAACTATGTCTTGACTTCTTTCTTCCTTGTCTTCAATCTCATCTTGATCATCTTTGTCTCCTTTGTCACCATCTTTCCTTTCTTGTATCATTTCATAATCTTGCATCTCCAATAATCTGTTTCTTGTATCACGATCTTCTGGTTCAACTTTCTTGTTGCTTGTTTTAATGTCTTTCTCAATCTGTCTTTCCTTTGGAACTCTTGATGGCGTCTCTTGATGCTTCTTGCATTCGCCCTTGTCAACTCTTTCTTCTTCTAGGAGTTTCTTATCTAAAGTAACTCCATGGTCTTCTTTCTCAAACTGTTCTCTTTCTGATCTTAACTCTTTCATCTCTTTGCTTGTGCAATCTCTCAACTTCTTGAGGTTCTCTAACTCTATCTGCATTTGTTTCTCAAATGCCATTTCTCTATTTCTTATTTTCGTCTCAAACTCTTGTTTTTCAATCTCTAACTCTTGAAGCATTTCAAACTTCCAAAACTCTAATTTACTCTTCAAATCAATTTCTATCTCTGACCGCATATCTTCTAACTTTTCTTTTTGAATTTCATCCTTCTCAATGACAATTCCTTTTATTTTCGGTTCTTCCTTTATCTCCTTTTCATCTTTACTAGTAACCATCAGTAGTGTTGGTTCGTCATCTTCGAACACAAGGTTTGCTTTTTCTTCTCTACGGTTTGGTTTTTGACAATTTGCAGCAATGTGTCCAAACTCATGACAATTATAACATTCTATTTCTCTAAAGTCTCTCCTATGGTAGTTTTGATCTCCATGGTTTCTCTTGTTTCTATCATAACTATTCCTACTATCTCTTGTGAATCTTCCTTGGTCTCTTCCTCGTGTTTGATTACCACCTCCTCGTCTATCATTTCCATAGTTGCGTTCATAATTTCTATTATTCCCTTGACGTGTGAACAACAATTTCTCACTATTATCTTCCTCACTTCCTTTTCTAAACTTAAGTCTTTCTTCATAAGTCTTAAGTTTTCCTATAATCTCCTCTAATTTTACAGTCTTAAAATCTACAACCATTTCTATTGTTGCTACTACCGGTACAAACTTATCTGGCACTGCATTAAGTAATTTTCGTACTTTTGTTTGTTCATCAATCGTCAATCCACATGTAGCAGCCTTTGTAATAATGCTCATCAACTTTCCAGCAAATGTATCTATTGATTCATCTTCTTTCATCACAAGTCTCTCAAATTCTGATTTGAGTTGTTGCGAGTGCGCTTGTTGTACATCTTCTGTCCCAATAAATCTAGCCTTTAGTGAATCCCAAATTTCTTTCGCTGTTTCACATCCCGCAACTTGCATTTGCAAATCCTCTGGTAACCCTTGAAATAGGTATGCTGACGCCGAACTATCCTTCTTTACATCAATCTCTTTAGATGTACTTACTCCTTCTACTAAATCCCATACTCCATTTGCCATTAATATCTTTTTCATTCTTAATGCCCATAATGTATAATTCGTATTGTTTAAAACTGGGCATTGATATGATGGTAACGATGTGGTGAAAACAACTCTGTTTTCGTTTTTATCTCCCGCCATATCTTTCGATTTGATTTTCCTCTAAAACCAATATAATTCTAATAATAGTCGACCTTAAATTCTTCTTTCTAACCCACAATAGTAATATGCAACTTCTAAAACCAATATAATCTTAATAATTCTAAACTTTCTGCCTAATAATGGTCGAACTTAAAATTTTCTGCCTAATCACAATAATTCTCAAGCAATTCTAAATGTTTTCTAATATGAATTGTACTAGAAAAAAAAACTATTCTACAAATAGAGTAAAAAAACAAGTATTGAAAAATGTAGAACCTGTTAATTTTCCCTTGGGCCTCTAGAATCTTGTGGGCTTTATGGCGTTCTTTTGTTCCTAAATAAACTGCTATCCTTTTCTATCCCAAAAAGCCCACTATCCCAAAATAAAAGCCCGCTTCTGCTTCTGCTTCGTTACTTCTTTCTCCTACACTCAATTAGGGCACAACTCTGGTCGCCCCTTTTCTATCTTCTGGTTTTCTTCAATCAAATGGTGGTGGTGGTTAATCGGTGTTTCAACTTTCTTCTCTGATAATGATGGTTACTTGGTTACTCTTGTCTGTTCTCTTTTCAAAGCACACGGCGGTGGTTTTTGCACAACCGGTACGTTTTTTTCCCTTCTCTTTTCTATTCTCTGATCGAATCGTGTTTCTTTCTTTATTTGATTACTCTGAATCAAAAACTCTTCTCTTCTCTTTCTCTTGATTGATTCCCTGAATCAATCGGTGTTTTTCTTTTTATTTTTTTTCTGGAACGATTCCCTGAATCGTTGGTTTTCTTCTCTAAAACGATTCCCTGAATCGTTGTCTCTCTTTTCTATCTCTGGTTCCCTGAACCTTTTGGCTCTGATGCCACTGTTAGTCTAATTCTATGAACAATCGAATATAAAGTATACTAAGGTTTTATTTATAATCAATCATTAGTTTTTACAGAGTTGGGTTTTATGGGTATATATAACCCATGAACCGACACAACTAAACAACATAACGTTTCACTAAACAACATAACGTTTCTAACTACTATAACCGAATAAACGGTTTCTAACTTTGTCTTTGTCATTCTAGTACCCTACACTTTATACATATACATAAACGACTCTTTTGACTTTCGTGTTTGACTTTCATGGATTATAAATTAGTATCCAATATACAATCCATTTACTAATCTATTTAAGAACATTCCACCTCCACCAAAATTACGTGACATCAGACTAGCTTTTGATCCGACTAAATCACCTTACTACAAACTTGTGAGTCTTGGCTTTCATCAACGTATACAAATTTACTCTTCAGAAACAAGCGAGTGGAGAATCTGTGGTCCAGTACTATATACCACCGATGGGTTTAAGGGTTTTTGGAAGGGACTATATTGGAATAATGCCATTCATTGGATAAACTATGATGTTAAGTCGCATTCCAAGTTTGATATTGTTGACCATGCGGTGGTAACAAACATACGAACTCCGGCTATAGACAATGTGGATTACAGACAAACCAAGTTGTTTGAGTCTCGTGGTAGCCTGCTTCTTTTAATGAAGGAATCTAGTTGTCGTTAACATGTTTTCGAGATGAGGGAAGAGTCTTCTGACTTGTCGGTGAAGTACATTCTTGATGATCTCATTTACATTGTTACCTGGGGGACGATACAAAGTCCTTTTCTTTGTATTGTTTTGGGAGAAAGAGAAGATGATTCGTTTATGGTGATAGAATCACATCACAACATTGTACGATACAACTTCGTGTCAAAGACTGTTTCTACACTGTGTAATTTCATACCATCCGACCGTCCTTGGAGCCGCTTTCCTTTCACTGCATCGTTAGCTGGTGTCTGATTCCGCTCGTCGAATCCTATATCTTTTCCCGTGACAACATCATTTATATGCTTGATTTCCTGGTTTAATCAGTTACAGTGTTGGTATAAAATCTACTTGCTTAGTTTCATCAAGTATTATTTTGTATGAAATTTGGTGCTATTTAGGTCGGAGTAGTTTAACCAATATGTACACAGAGCTTCAGCTTTTTGGCCTGCAAAATCTACCGCTGTTAAATGCTTTAGACTAGTAACATTAGTAGCTGGTTTTGTCTATGGACCTTATAGTAGTCTAAACTTAAAACTTAACAAAAAAATATCAAAGCATCAAGCTGAGCTTATTTGAGTTGTTTAAGCTTTTTTGTGGGCTTATTATAGGCTTATATAAGTTTCTTATGTCACAACAAACTCATATAAGACGACAAATTTCAAAATAAGATAGCAAAATTGAGCTTATGAAATATAAGCAGAAAATGTAAGCTCATAAGCCCACAAATACGCTTAAATAAATGCCCCCTTAATGAGAAATAATTGGGGTCATAACTCATAAAGATGTTACTTATCTTGTGTCTAAACATGCATGACATTATCACGTTGGTTGCAGCTAAGAAAATCTTTCACAAAATAGCTTTTTCAAATCCAAAAGTGTAGTGCAGTCAATAAAAATTTGTATAAACGGGGATGGTTTCTTACAACATAAGAACTATTCGACTCTGCAATGTAATCCACAATACTATAAATGAAAGTAACAGGTGTCCAAAAAATCAACTTTGAGAGTAGCAAGTATAAATCAACTTTGACATTCTATGACCAGGGTCCGAATACCTATGTAGACCACAGTACTAATGAAAGTAACAGGTATCCAAAAAATATTATCGGAAACTTGATAAAAGAAACTTAAAAGACTACCTCGCTAAATGCTTTGTAGAAAACATAACTCAGCATCAAACAGGATATGCAGATGGCATTTTGTCCCCATTTCGCAAGTAAACATGTATAAATCCATCATACAATTTACGAATTTGGGCTCGCTGACCAGCGTACCCATAAAGCAAATACATTCAGGCTTGGTTATATATAAGAAGATCTAAGAGTATTAAAAGATTAGAATTATAAGATACAACCAACAAAACATGTTTAAAATTCACAAGTTTTTTTTTTTTTTTTTTTTTTTTTTTTTTTTTTTTTTTTTTTTTTTAATGAAAAAATAACACTTGAGGGACTCTATTAGTAATTTAATAACAAAAATATTAAAGCAATTATATAAACTAGACGAGTACCCGTGCATAGCAACGGAATTTATAGCGGCAAATAGTTATTGTGATGCTTTGGTTAAGTGTTTTTTTGTAACGTTTTGTGTAACTATAGTTGTTTACCGCTAGAAAATCCCCGCTGTTATACACGGATACTCGTCTAATTATTTTTGAAACCTCCAATACGCATATTCCTCTTTTTATATAACATATGCATAACCCATTGATATGTTCGTAAATCAAAAGTAAAGTGATCAACTATCATTTTAGGAAAATAGTAATATTTTTCATTTAAATAAACTAATCAAGTATCACTTAATTTTTTGTACATATAAATGCTTTTTCATCATACAGATTATGGAAACTATTAGAAATTTCATTTAGAAGTTTGTATTAACACATTGGGATATAGTCGTGTTTCCTTCAATAGTTTTCGTGTCCAACCTTGCATTTTTAGTTTTCACTTTTTCACTTTCAAGAAAAGATGATTGTTCCTAAAGAAATTGATGTAAATGCTTTATGAATAATAGACGAGTACCCGTGCATAGCAACGAGATTGTATAGCGACAAATAGTTTATTCATAAAAAAAAGTTTATAGGTTATAAATGAAAAATAATAAAAGTTTGAATATTTTGGAATTAAGCATAATGTTTTGAAACCCGGTTCGACCTGGGTGGTTCAACCGGGTGAACCGTTCCGGTCGAAAAATTGGTCGATTTAAACCGGGTCAACTTGCAAGGTTGGGTCGAAAACAGGTCACATTAAACCGGTTCAACCCGTCGGGTTTGAAGCGTCCCGGGTGAACCCGGTTTGTGATTTGTATTAATTGGTTGTAATTAATTTGGTAGATATGTTTTTAATTGGTTGGACAATGTGAATAAATCATTGTGCTTTTAAGTAATGGGGTGTTTTAATGAAGATTAATTACATTTCATAATTTTCTTTAATAAGATTTTTCAAGATTTTCACTTTTCAAAATTGACCATTTTTTCAAGATTGACCATTTTTCCTTTATATTTAGTATAGATAACACCAATTTTTCCTTAAAAAAGTAGATGGGTAGCAGTATATGGGGTATACTTTGCCAGCATTGGCTTGATTGGTAATTTGGTATGCCAGGAAGCATTGACAATGTTGCTAAAGAAAACTTCACCCCTTTGGTTAGGGCTGATTTTCGGATCAAAATCGAACTGTCCCGAAATCCAAAATGCTAAAAAAATTATTAATTCAACCGCTCTACCTCAAAATGCTAAAAAAATTATTTATTCACGTTACAATGGTATAGGGATTCTTGACGTGTTTTTTTTGGGTGTGATTAAAATTGCTTGTAAAGGGATAAGAAGTTCAAATAGGAATCACAAACAACCTATTCGTTAGCACTTCAATATGAAATCTAAAACAGCCCCTTTATAAGTAACAGTTTCAGCAAGCAATCCAAATAACCCCTATTCCAATAAGCTATCGCAAACAACCCCTATACCATAGTGTAGAGAATTAAAACCACAAAAAAAAAAAAACAAAGGGTACAAACCGTACAATCAAGTTACCAAAAAGAAAGTAGCTTAGGAGATATCAATACAAAACATTCACCTGAATTTGTAAATCAGACTCCTTATTCGATGCTCTACTCGGACTATCCCAAATTAGTAGCAGCAACACTGCCACCAATCTGGTCGATTTCTTTAGCACCCATGCCTCATGACGTAAAAAGTTGGACTAAAAATTTCACTTCAGAAATGAGCGGAAACAGCTCAGAATTCTGGCCAATTTTAACAGAAATATGACTAAATATAACATGAGAAAGTACCGGCCTCCATAATTTTACCTTTGTTGGAAGGAATGATGCCAAGAAGCATCTTGAAGAACACGTCTCTAACCTAATGTCATCCAACATCATTCAGACACAGGGTACCATGCTTGACACCATTGTCTTTTAAATTTGAAGTTGTATGTTTCATGTATTGTGTACCTTGAAACTATCTTGCAAGTGATTTAGAAAGCAACAGTTCTTTGTTCATGACTTTGATACTTAATTTTAAATTTATATATTTCTAGTCTTGATACTGTTCTCATAGTCATACTTTTGCTTTTTCATGTATTTGAGATACAATATAACTACAATAAGCCAATTAATAAGTAAACCTAATTACCTATATCATTGTCTATTACCATCATTTATTCCCATGTTCCTGACACCCATAAAATCATGTTCAAATGTTAAGCCACTTGTTGAGAGTAATTTGGTTCTTTGTATGCAAAAAATCAAAAACGTTGTAGAGCTTTCCTTATGAAATTCATCAGATTTACGGAAAGGAAAATGAGATTCACTCGTATCACTATATATGTAGGCATGGCATTTTTCACAGTTTCCTACGTTATTTTACAAATTAGTTATTAGCTCATAGAATTTATTATTTAATAAAAAAGAACCTGACCTTTGATATATAGAGTTGGTTTTACTAAAGGTAAGTACAAACAAAAATACGAGAAAATGGAAATAGTTTAGTAAACTAGTTCTAACGCTAATTTCTACTGATTGTTCATTTTTAACTTTTCAAAACAGCATTAATGAACACTCCTACATTATCTATCTTACACAATATCACATGTCTTTGATGAAACTTTAAAACACAACTTTTTGGTTGACGGACGCACTCATATATCAATAGGTCAAAGAGCGTGAATTGACATGCCCAGTACTCAAATACTAGTATGTATGCACATTATGTCTCTTCACTATGCATATCACTAATAATTTACAAGAAAAATGGGTTGAGATGTTGAACACTAGGTATTGATATGTGGCTCATAGGCAACGGGTGATATTCGCATGTAATTGAGGAATATTGTCGTCTTTTCTCAATTCCAATCATGAAGTTTCATATAATCCAACTCGTACGTGATTACGTTATGTGGCATCGTAAATCATATCATTTTATGTCGTCGTCTAAAACACCTGCGCTTGCGGTCATCTCATCCGGCTTCTTAAATCATTCAAAGTTTTATTGTGTTATATTTTTCAAAAGTCTCAAATAAGCGGAGAAACCTTGACCCTCATTATGTTATATTGATAGGCTCGCATGTGCAAAATTATTTACACTAGTTTAAGTTCATTTACGAATATTGATCAATGATATTCATATGTTGTAAACAAATGATAAAATTATTACTACTATTTAACAGAATTAAAGTCACAAGGTATCATAAGGTAGTTTCCTGCTTGAAGTTGGATATGAATATTGAAGAGCTTACTTCTGATCATTTGTAAGCCCAGAATGCAAAAGGTATACAATGATGATATGCTTATGAAAGGTTTTATACCTCTTACCTTCAAATTCTAATCATATGGAATTTAGAAGGTATTTTAAACTCACTTACAAAAGATGGCCTTGTACCTTGGTTTTTCTAGCTTGTGAGTCTGATACAATCCTAATTAGTTGCTCTTTAGGCCTTTGTTAGGTAACTAAGTACTGTTTAGGATTCTATTGGATTACCAGGCTAGTTTAAACCAAAAAGTAGGTTTCCTTTTGTGAAGGGTAAAGTGAGTTGGTGAGTAATGTATGAAGATAGGAATAGTGAGGAGTGAAAGATGAACCTACTTGGTCCTATCTATACATTGCTAAGAAGGAAATGAATGGTACTCACTGTAGGGTGTGTGTTCCCATTTGTGTGATGCCATTGTAGTAAATGGAAATGTAGCACAAATGGTATAGCCCCTACTCTGGAGAGGTTATGGGTGCCTAGTGAAGCCATAAACCTTCACTCTTATACTTACTGTGGATGTTGGATGAGTGAGTATAGGAGAAGGGTAAGATGGAAATGTAGCTAGATGGTCAAGGTGCATAAATGGTGAATCATTCAAGTGACTGTTTTGAATGATGAAAAGGAATGGAAGATCATGTGAAGAATAAAATAGTGTATCTCTGCTTAGTATTGAATATATAGGTTTCTGTACCTTAAAATTTGTACAAACTAAGTGATAATTTTTGGGTTATAGGTTAATCCAGTTGGGACATGATAACTACAGCCTTTTTTGAGAACCTATTTCGAAATGCCTACGCATATGTCCTCATACGACTCGAACCAGCAACCTATAATTGGTAACGATAGCCGAATGGTATGTATAGACCCTTTTTACCTTAAATTTATTTAATTACTGATTACGCATTTCGTAGCTGGTCTAAACTAAACATAGTCAAAGTTGTCGCATCCCTTCACTCAACCTGGCCACTACCCATGAGAATCTTAATATTCAACAGCGGATGGAAAATATGCGACACAAGTCCATCTTTTGTTTGATAAGTCTTTGTATATTATAGTTTACCACAATACGTGGTACCGAGGGCTAACTTATTTGTATATTGTATGATGCACGGGAACAAGGCGATCACGACTGTGATGAAGTGAAAGTATACCATACTCTAGGCTCAAGAAAAAGAAAGGAAAAGCTATAGAGCCTGTGATAAGTAAAACAAAGCGTAAACAATATTTTTTGTTTGGTCAAAGTGATAGAACCTCACCTCAAGTTGCGGATAGTTTTGAAGCATACTCGCCAATGGATACATCTCCGTATCAAGAAACATTTGGTTCAAAATTGAAAATATAAACAAGGAGAATTTCACTTTTGCTGATTCTACATCCGGTCAGAGTCAATTGTTGCCAGAAACACGTCAGCAAAGACTGGCCAGGATTCTTACAGTCCGAAATTAGATTTTGTCTCCTGTGAAGACCCAGAAATCTGACATGTCTCCGTTATTTGATAAAAGTAAGGATAATTTTAAACCGGTAAACGAATAAGATTTAGAGCATGGGAACTTTTCGACTGCTTCAGCTAACATTGCTGCAGAAGAAGCCTGTGAGAAATGGCGATTAAGGTTGATATTCTTACTTATATGACTATAGAACTATAATTGTGCTATCAGTTAATTACAGGTTAATTTGGGTTATGTTTTATATATAACGGGTCAACTGGGTGAATATCAAAATCTGTTTTTAATGCTTACAACCTCTTAATCTTTCCATTTGTAGATCATATCTAATTAACTAAATTTGTGACTGTTTTGAGCCTTTCTGTTTGGTTGACGGTTGGGAGGTGTTTGGGATTGCTTATTGAAACTGCTTAAGTGCTTAGTATGATTTGTTGAATTATATGCTTTATTTGAGACTTGCCTATTTAAATCATTAATTTTAAAGTAATTGAAATAATGTATGCATAGTAATATTTTGTTGTGTTGGTTAAATCACAGGTAGATTAAGGGCAAAGGAGAATACTTTGAACTTTGACTATGAGCTTCAAATGAGAATAAATTTGTTACTCCACATCTAGATTATCATTTGACTCCACATATTTATAATAAATGAAGAGCTTCAAATGAGAATAAATTTTTTTTCTACGATGAAGAGGGGAGACTGCTACCTCCAATCCTTCAATAATGAGCCAACCATCAGATGTACAAAGTTGTGTACAAATTTCCTATCAAGATGAGCCCGTGACAGATGGTGAGCTACATATATAATGATAATATTTCCTGCTACTCATCTAAATTGATTTATATATTGCACATAAGATAAAACTGTTGTATGCTTTTGTTTAATATTCAGTCCCAAGACCTCCTATTTCCACCGAGCCTGTTGTTAGCATCACAAACAAGCATACCTCAGCTAACACCTCCTAGATCACCTCCAAGCCTATCAGCATCAGGAACCCCATAGAAGACGTCTAAGCCTGTTTCTCCAAGAATGCACTCTATATCTTTTGGACCTCCAAGAAGCATGTCTGATGATAGATCCTTTGTCTTCTCATTGGCAACCTGAAGCCCATATGGCTCCGTATCAGGAGGTTTCGAAGCTGGATTACTGCATTTTTTTACTTTCATATTTTTGTTCTTGAAATGGCATTATAGTTTCATTATAATTCACATTATACCAGCATGCTATAATTAAATAACTCATTAAAGCAATGGGTGATGCCACTAATGTTAATTTCTTTGTGCTTATTGTAGGACGGACCCGAACGGATGGTAAATAATTGTTTAAACAAGTGAGGTAATATGCTTTAACTGCTATTCTAATAGTGAGAAAATAATAATAATAATAATAATAATAATAATAATAATAATAATAATAATAATAATAATAATAATATTAATAATAATAATAACCCGGTTCCTTTAGTAAATCTGACACTTCAAACTTGCATACAAATATGGTAATTGATAATATATGATTCGAACAAGAGACAAACTGTTTACCTTTATATCCCTTAAGTAGTTGAATATGCGCTTACAGAATCGGATATTTTAATAAATACTAAGAAACACAAATAGACCTTGGTTTGCATAATATTTTTGTATGCAAAAGGAACATTAGATGCATTAATTTTAGTACATTATAGGGGTGTCTGGATTGCTTATTTAAGATATATATTTCCTTATGGAATCGTAATATATAACAGGGTGCATGGGGTTGCTTACTTAGTTGACATATTGATTTAGTTGTTTTTTTTTTTTTTTTTTTTTTTTTTTTTTTTTTTTTTTTTTTTGCATAATATTTTTAGATTTCACAAAATTCAATTTTGCTTGCATGAAAAAAAATATATATTGTATTTGTATAATAAAGGTTGCATTTTTTTAATGTAATAGGGCTGGCATTGTTTTTCTGTGGGCTCTGGCTATTGCATTCTTTGGACCTAATGTCAACGCTACAAGAGTAACGCTCACTAATTTTGCCGCGAATTCATTAGAGTTGAGGTGAAGTGTTCTTATCTCAATCACTATACCGTGCTTTTCAAATTACTACCTTATTTGTTTGATTTCCAAGTAATGCATCTGACAATGTGTTTGTAGTCTCTGTGAAGCTAAATTGGAGACAACTATTGTAAAGGCCAAACTTTAATCACAAGTTGGGTTGTTTCTCCAACAACCAGTTTTCTCACACGGACAACTATATATAGCTGTTTCAAGAGTTTTAATCAAGAAATGATTGAAGCTTCTATGTTGCAACTTACAAAGAAGTTCTATTTTGGATTTGAATGGGCACCGTTTATTTTGTTCTTTTGACATTCTTTTCATGTATCACATGAATATTTAAGTTTTTTTCATTTAGTAATAATATGTTGGTATTCTTCAAGGTTGTTGACATACTCATTATTTTTCAAGTATAATTATGAAGCAAACCCGCCCATTGGGCGGGTTATGAAGCTAGTAGAATTGTATAAGTTTATAAACGGCAGGAGAGCAAAAAAACCTTCTTGTAATATAAAACACAAAGTTTATACAAGAGACCCTTTTAAAGTTTAAATAAAGAATTGTATAGTTAATAAATGTTAGGGGGAAAAGATTGTGCTTGTACTATAAAACAATAAATTAATACAAGTAAAATCTTTAACCTCCATGACATTTAAAACTATAAGAATATAGAGCTATGTCCATGAGTTATATAACTTATAAATAACTTGAATGCACCTCCCCCACTTTATAGAGTCTCCTCCTCACTCAATTGTTCTTCACTGGTCGATGTGGGACAAACATTCTCTAAACACATTTAACAATCTTACTTTCACTAAAGCATCCAGTTGGTTGCACATCGAAGTCGTTTCAATGAACACTTCAAAACAAAATATTACCATAGCAAACAGTTTATGAGGCTAAAATTATAAAAGATTCATTAAATTATAAAAAGATTAATCTAAGCATGTCATTACCATAGCAAAATGTTTTAACAGCATTAGCCTAACATCATCAAAAATAAGGTACTAAACAATGCGGGAAAGAAAAGTTTAAATAGAGAATTGTTTAGGGTTTTTTTTTTTTTTTTTTTTTTTTTTTTTTGGCTTTCATTTTTTATTTATATAATAAAACAAAACCCCTATTGGGAATTTTCCATTTCAAAAAATGCATTCATACCTTATTTAGTAATAATTTTATTTAAAAAAAGATTATTTTCTTATTATGTAACATTTTATATTTATCCATAACACAGATAGAAGATAAATACAAAAAATATAGATAAGATGTAATTAATAATAGGATTAAAAATTTTAAATAATTATCTTTAATAATAAAAAACTATAATAGGATTAAAAATTTGTTTTTTAATAAATAAAAATATATGATTAAAAAAATTTAAAAAACCCGCGCGTGCGCGGGCATTATAACTAGTATAATGGGTATCTTTAAATTCTCCTGTTAACTTCTTAAGAGCATCTCATAAACTTTTTAAAGAGTGTGCCATGTATATAAAATGCGAAATGTGTCTGGTGATAATCAAAGGATCACTTTTAAAACACCATGCCAAACTCTTTGAAAAGTTACAAAATTTTATTTATACAAATGACAACATACTGAATAATGACATCTAATTTCACTGGAGCCAAAAATTAAGAAGGTGTGTTTGGGCTCTTTTTCTTTGTAACGTACAGGAGGGTTTTTGAAAACCACCAAACTTAAACCGTTTTGAAATACGCAACAACCTCCCCGGCAGCGGCGCCAAATTTTGACTCCTCCCAAACCAACCAGTCAACCGTGTACAGCTGATAGGTCCACCTGGGAGAAAGTGCAAGTTATTATTGACCGTGGAAATATAGGGAAATCCCCGGGTCGTTAAATCCCAACGAGATTGAAATTGTATTTTGGAACGATTAGGAGAATGAGTGATACTGAGGACAGTAACCAAAATGATTGATGGATGATTATACTACTGATTGCTTGGTATTTAGATAATATGAAAAGATATAAACAATAACAGAGATACACACAAAAGCACAAATAAGAAAATCAGATAACAGACGGAGAAAAGTAGGTTTTAACAAGTTACAAACTACAGGGGGTACTTTTGAAACTTTTAAAAACTTAAAATTAAAAAGAAATTTGAAAATGAAAATGAAATTATAAAAGTGATTATTATAATATTTAAATTTTATTTAATTAATAAAACTATTTAAAAATCTAATTTAAATTAACTAAAAATGACAAATATTACAAATTAACCTAAAAACTTGCAAAAATAATTTCTAAACCTTAATTAGAACTTGAAGAAAGAATAAAAAATGAAAATAAATATTTTTGTCTTTTTATGAGTTTTCTATTAATTAAAAACTATTTAACTTAACTAAACTAATTAAATTATTTTAAATTACTATTAATACTTAAATGACTTATAAAATTATGTAAAAATTTATAAAACAAACTAACCATTACAGGAATCCTAAAAAAATATAAAAAGTTGCTAAAAATTGTATTTAAGCTAATTGAATAATTAATTACTTATTAATTAATTTAAATCTAGTTTAATTAATTTAAATAGGAAAATTAGAAAATGGACAGTGGAAATTATGAAACTATTTTCTAAAAGTCTTAACTACTTTATAAAACTTAGGAAAAATATAAAATTCTACTGTTGTTAATTAAAAGTAAAGAAAACTATTTAATTACTAATATTACCTATTTAATTATTTAAAATATTTTTAATTTTAATAAATAGTAAACTGCTTAGGAAAAATCTAAGAAAATTATTTTAACTACTTAAAGGTACTAGGAAATTAATAAAATTATAAAATTGGAAAAGTGCTTATTAATAAGCTGAAATGAAAATTAAATAGATAATTTCTATTAAATAGAAGCTATCACTATAATTAAGTTTTGCTTTTTCTGGTTTTTCTTTTATAAAACTAACAAAATACTTAAAATAAGAAACTTTTATAAAGGAAATTAATTTATAGACTCAGAATAAGCACTATGAGTGCTTATTACCAAAACAGTTGACCAAGTTTGACTAGATTAAGAAATAAGCTAAATTGGAGTTATGTGGGGTCCACACTGGTTAAGTAAGGTTCACCTAAGTTACTTGAACTTGTTTGAGCAAGTATTAGCCAAATAAGCAGTAAGAATAAGCTACAAGACCACAATAAGCAATTCCAAACTTATTTTCTGAGACAGAAATGGGACAAAGTTTAGGGTTGATTCTAGGTGGGGTCCACTGATGTATAGGTCACACAAATGGTCAACTTTTAAACTCTGGTAGGAGGGGGGTTGTTTAAACCAAAATTGAACCAATGGGATCCACTGATGTGGGCTGCAGCCACCACCAAAGTTGGTGGTGTGGTGGTGGTATGCTGGTGCAGGGGAGATCTTCTTCCCTGCAGGTGTGTTCCAAAGCTTGTGGGGTCCACAAGAGTAAAAGGAGGTTCAAACTAAACCTAGGGGTCCAAAGATGAGGTGTTAAGCTACAAATTAAGCCAAGAAGCTAAGCTTTTGGCTCATTAATGAGCTCTATGTGAGCCTTTGAAATGTGGTGTAAAAGCTGAGTGCTCAGTGTAGCTTTTGGAAACAGGCTACAAACTAGGGTCCTAAAAGCTATAATCCAATAAGCTAAACCTCAAATTAAGCCTGAAACTAAACAGCTAAGCTTATAAGCTCTCTAAAAAGCCTAAACTTAAGGAATGGGGTCCACTAATAAGCACACAAGAGGTCTTGGTATTTTACTTAAAACCTGTGCACAGGGCAATGTCTTTGCCCTGCAGCCCACTTTGAGGGGCAAAAAGGTCAATAAGAAAAATTCATAAAAATGTGAAAAGTATGGATATCACAAGCTCTACTGATAAACTACTAACCCAAGTAATTTCAAACCCTAGATCCAAATACACAAATCATGAAAATTCCTACCATTTTTAAGAAAAACTGAGATTGCACTTTTGACTTTATTGAAATTAACTACTAGTTTGACTTTTGTGAGATTCTACCTAGATTTAAACACTGATTAGGTTATAATAAGCTAGAACAACTACTTGTGAATTGATTTGAAGCTTGTGCTACTCTAATTCCAACACAGTTAATCACTGTGAGTGATTCAAAGTGATTTTGACTTTATTGGTTAACTAGGGTTGAGTTATTGCTTGTTCTGAGTTGACATGGACCTATGTGACTGGTTTAAACAAGAAACAACACAAAATCAATACCACAACTCCTTGGAGCACACTGATCCAAACACACCTTATACCTTAACTGTTTTGTGATTTTTTAAGTAAATGGCTTAAAGAGCTTATGCCACTGATCCAAAATGACTTATTATGTTGTATGAGATCTAAACAAGTACTTAGAAACAGAAAATTACCACAAATACACAAGAATACTAATTAAGCTATGTTGACTGTGTAGCTTTGATTTTTAGCAACTAGAATTTTAAATGAACAGGCTATCTATTTTAGTTTATATTATGACTAAACAACAGTAAATAAGCATAAACAACCAAATAAGTGGATCAATAAGGTATGCTATAGTGAAAACAAGGAAATGAGATTAGAAACTTACCAAATGCAATCCTGCTTAAAACAATGAATCAAGAACCAAGACCAAACCTATAGGCTCTCCACAGAACCACTAACCCAAGGCCTTCCAAAATCAACCCTGCTCCATTGCTTATCACCAAGAACTTGACAGTTTGACTTTTGTTGACTTTTTGTGTTTTTGATCTTTTTTATTTACTAATCTGCTTTTAGTTATTACTAATAGCTTAGATAAGCTATCTAGGAGCTTAAGTGATCTAAGAAGTCCAAAACACTTCACAGTAACAACAATTAAACTAAATAGCTTTTTGGAAATTTAAGATTAAATTGCATAAGATGAAACAGTTAAAGAAACTTGACTTTGATTAATCAGAAAGAGTTACAATACATAAAAGATGCTTAATACACTGCTTACAAGCTTAGGTTTACACTAGAATTGAAAACTTGCTTAATTCGACATACATTTATAAAATTAAACTAGATATTGAACTCTTCTACTTCTCTTCCTTTTATAAGCTCCAATTAGGGTTCCTTGTGTGACTTTGAGCATTTCCCACTTCAATCTTGACCCTCCATTTCTCTGAATCAATCTTATCCTTTTAAATGAAAAATGGCGCCAAAAGTCCCCACGTTAACTTGGGGCCAAAGGTGAGCAATTAAGGATTTTTGGGATCATGTGGAGGTGTCAGGGGACAAAAGGGATGGTTTTTAGGCAAGTTGGGGCTGTGGGTTGAAAAACAGAGGATGAGTATGGTTTGGAGTGAAAAAATTCTGGGAATTGCATTAATTGGTGATGTGGGATGGCTGTGAGGTGGAAAGGAGGTTAGGGGGAAAGTAGGGGATGAGGTGGAAGGTGGTGAGGTGGTGGAAAACCACCTGGTTTTAGGTTTCAGGTGAGGGTGATGAACAGTAGTGGCGGGTTTGGGGTGTTTGACCAGGGTCAAACCCTGGTTTGTATAATAAGGGTGTTGGGGTGAGGGTGGAATGGGCCTAGGGGGTGGGCTTGGTGTTGTATTGGGTTGGATTTGGTTTAAGGGTTTTAATATAATAAGGTCCGGTTGGTTTGTGGTATTTAAACAAGGACCAAATTTGCAATTTGGTGAAAATTAGAGGACTGATTTTGAAATTTTTCCAAAAATACTTATAAGGACCATTTATGCATTTTATGAATATACCAAGGACCAAAGATGTGATTTTTCCATTTAAAATATCCAGGGACCTTTTCTGCAAATACCTCAAACTCTAGGGACCATTTATGTAACTTTAGATTTTTTAGGGATTAAAGATGTAATTTCTCAAAATGTCATCATAAGGACCAATTTTGTCATTTAAGAATAGTTCAAGGTTTATTTTATTAATTTCCCATTTTTAAAACCTTAAGGACTAATTTTGACATTTTTGAAACTTGAGGGACTAAAGTTGTCATTTTGCAATTTTTTAACTTTAAAGGACTAAACTTGACAACTTATGAATCCCTGAGGACCTTTGATGATATTTTTCATGTTTTGATTTACCAGGGACTAGATTTGACAACTTTTTGAAACTTGAGGGACTGAAACTGCCAATTATGCAAACTTTGTACGTTTTTCATCTGTTTTTGCATGTTTTGCATTTGAAACATATAAAACACACTTATAAGATATTTTAAGTATTATGATGCATATTTGAGTGTTTTTGTATATTTTGGCAGTTCAGATTGGTATAAAATGATGAGTATTTAGACATTCATCAATTGCGTTGGTGAAAGCTTTAAGTTCCCCGAAAACCGGATCTTTTCACCATTTGAAACTTCTATAGCGCTTCAGTTGGATAACTGATGCGTGGGAATTGCGCCCTAGCAAAATGTTTTACCTCTCATGGGATCTTGAGAAGCTTACAACCCCCACCAGGCAGTGTACCTGATCGTTGTGGTATAGTATAGTGACACGTACCGGGGGATTGATCGTTCAACTCAGGAATAGTGTCGCTAGGATTAGAAAGCCTCCTAAACTAGGTCTAGAGGTGAGGGATGATTCTTTTTGTATTTTTTATATTTTATGAAAGCAAGTAAAAATCTCGGGTTTTAGAAAAGTGGCCGGAATTAGTTGCTAACCAACTAACCCAATTTACTAAAGATGCAATCAAAATAAAATAAAAGAAATGAAAACAAAACTATTAAACTAATGTGGTGTAACAATAATGAGGAAAGTTTTGTTTACTTAGGTTTCATTCATCCTTATATATCTTTTACAGGTTGATAGCTTGTTACAATTGCATGGATGACGGGTCATATTCCTTAACATTAGTCGTAGGGCCGTGTACAATATTCCCTAACTCTATAGGATCCTACTTCACTCCTATGTTGAGCCATTAGAAGCTCCTAACATGGGATCATTAGAATTCTCCTACGCATTAAATACAACCAAAAATCGTAGTACACCTCCGATCATGTTTCTTAAGACGTTCAAGCAAGTTACCAATGGAAGTCTGCCAGTTTTCTTAAGCCTAACATCGAATACAATCATCCGTAACAATTATAAACAAACAATCAACCCATAATCAGCATCTAGATTTCACTACATCTAAGCAAACACAAAGAAATCTAGCCTAGCATGTTAAATAAAAGACAAGCGTAAGATATAATCAAACAACACATAGACATATTGAATTATTTGAAAGAGTACTTATCTTCAATTGAACATGAAAGATTCAAAGGGTTGAGAACCTTGAAAAAGCTGGAAAATTACCTAGGGTTTTTCCCTTAAAGTTGCACACCAATGAATGAAATTTGGAAAACTATATATAGATTACAACTTGTGACGGCGTCATGTATTGGATCGTGACGCCGTCAACTCGCCGCCTTAATAGAAATCGTATTGCCTAGATCTGATTTTGAAGCTGTCATGTATAAAAATCTTCTGGGCCGTCATGTACAAATGGACCCTGACGGCCGTGGTGACGCCGTCAGGTCCTATGCTTGAAAACACTCTGGACCGTCACGTGTAATTTCCACTTCCACCTCTTTTGTAACTCTTGATGCCGTCATGTAGAGAGTAGTGACACCGTCAGGTACTGTTCTCAGCAAGGAAAATTGAGACTTTGCCGTTTTCATCACTTTTATGCTCCAAAAATGTCCAAAATGCTTCTTTTTCCAGATTTCTCTCCAAAAGTACCTAAAATGACAAAAGTAACGATTTAGGGCAATATTTGATCAAATAATCACGAATCCGGGCTTAAATGGCCCCTTAAAAGCGGTTCACTTTTCGCCTCATCAGTAACCTTCAATTGCACCTTCCTAAAACATATATTCCAAAAAACTAAGGTGTTAAAACTTGTACGCAAACGTGTTCGCGATGGACTAAATCAGTTTAGATTGCAAGGTAATACAACTTCTTTAATTTATATAAAAAAAATCAGGAACATCTAAACACAAACAACCCATTTTGACCCATTACTCAGCACGCCCGTTCTGCCTTTCTGCTACTTCTAACTATAATTTTAACGACACATTCAGATCTATAGTCATTTAGTACTCAAACGTCTTATTTCAAAAAGCAGTCAGCAATTCCAAACACCTTCTTAATATTAGATCTTGAAATTAAATTTTGTGAGGCAACATACCTATGACTTGGACGAAGTCACCTACAGTTTCCTTCTTATATATCAGGTTTACTCCCAATTGCATAGTACCATTATAGCCGAGCCTGTTCAAACTGTTGAAGCCTGAGGTGACGCTATCCTTCGTTTAGCGACTCCCTGAGCCGCTCCACATACAATTTTGTACACATAAACTACAGTCCAAATCATTGTAAAGTTACTTATGGAGTTACAATATCAATATGTATCAAATTACATTAACGTACAGTTAATTATAAATTGATCTTACCAGGAGTGGTTATTCCTAGCTTTTCATAGTCATCTCCTATAACATGGACACATGACGACTGACCAATAGCGCATACATATTGGGCAACATGTAATGTCGCATCAGCCTGCATACATATAAGTGTCATATTAGCAAGGCTTCTCATACAGTTTCCAATGCCTCCAGCAGTCAACTGACACAAAGCTTTCTTGTAAATTGGTCTCAAATGCCTTGTTTGCTAGAATCCTAAAGAGTAACAAAAAGGGTCCATCATTGGTCTCAAATGGCTCTTGGTTGCATACGCCAACAAACCATAAGAAATCGGTTTAAACATTGCACCAAGATAGTTTTTTTTTTTTTTTTTTTTTTAATTTTTTTTTTGCAAACCTAATGTAATTTTTTCTTCTATCATGTTTTTAGTCTTTAAAAGATAGCATTGCGTTTCGTTTGAGTAGTGAAAACTGTGACTCGGTAAAATTAAATTGTACAGCAATCAACTATATTCCGATACCATGGTTCCAATTGATTTGTGCAGATCCAAGTAACGGGGTAAATATTAGTGAAAGAAAGAAAGAAAGGATACTTATGCGGACCTTAGCGTTGTAATGAGATGTCTGCAAATTCTGAATCGAGCAGCGTCAAAAGTCATATATCAGCCAAATACTTTCCCGTTACCCAACCAACTTAAGTGAAGTATTACTTAGACCCTCTTCAATGGTCTTTCGGCTGAGCTAACATCATTGCTTTGATCAAGCGAGTTCTTAAGAAACGCCATATACTTCCTGTGATAATCACTTTTCGTCAAAACCTTGTCAGCTTTTTGCGCCTGTATGTATCAAAGTAAGGGATAATTAGCCGTATTGTTAAATTTTATGACTGTGATAATGTCATCTTTTTTGAACTTCAAATTTGACATCTATTATGCTATATTAGTCGTATTGTAATTAGTATCAAAATAAGGGATATCACTATTCTTTTATACTATATTAGTCATATTGTAGTTAGTATCAAAAAAGGTATCTTTGTGATATATAATAAACTTTTGCCAATGTCTCCATTAACTAATCGTAACACTATTGGTGGATAAAAAATGAAAAGTTCTTGCATACCTGATTCCTCCCAAACTACCTAACTTTATTTCCCAACCACTTGTGAATGGTTGGTACTAAAAGCCAGACAGCCCGGGAGGAAAAACAATTGTTAATCCGTGGGAGTATAGAATATTCCTAGGTCGTTATGTCCTAGCGAGGTGTGAAATCTATAATACAACGAATCTGTGATCTGGTGAATGTTATATATAAAATCAGGAATCTGACTGACTAACACTAGGAATGTGAATAGTAAATAGCTCTTGTCACAGCTATTTCAGTAAAAACGTGCAATCAGAAACCCTAAAATGTAAAAGGATTTACAAACGTACATTTAGGTTCAAATAAACGTAAACGTACAAAACAAAACAACAAATATAATTACAGTATGTATTTGCATGCCTTAGGGGCTTAAATGCAAATTAAATAACTTAAGATATTTATTTTATAATTACAAACATATTTAAAAAATTAAGAAAACCTAAAACCTTAAAACGCGTACGTTTACGTTTAAATAAACGTCTACGTACCAAAATAAAACTGAAAACTGATCAGTATAAACCCCACAAATGAGAAATTTATATTTTTGTGATCCTAATAATAAAAGAAAACTATTTATGAATTAAAATAATTTTTACAAGTATATATGTAATTACTATTAAATAAAAACTATTATTTACTATTAATAATTACCTAAAAATAAGAAAAATCTAAAAAATGCTTAGAAAAATAAAATTAAAACTTAGAAAAGTCTAAAATATTATAAAATAAATTTTAAAACTGAAAATATATTTATTACACTATTTATGTATTTATTATTAATTATTTACTATTTAATAATTAACTAAATATAAAGAATATCTAAAATAAACCTAAATAAATGAAATAAAAATTTTTAAAAGTTTAAAATAATTTAAAAGAATTTCTGAAACAAAAATTATATTTATTATACAAATATCCTATTTATTATAATTAATTTACTATTATTTATTTATTAATACTAATATTAATTCTAATAAATACGTATGAACAGTAAAAAATGTGAAAAATTTATAGAAAGTCTATTTACTGATGGAGAATGTAGGAAAAATAGAATGGGGCCAACAGCATATTTAAATAAGCTGTTATAAGCTAAACAGCTTATTTAAGCTTATTAGGCTAAAATTACTATATGTATATTGTTTGTGGGGATACCAACGGAACTGGTGCCCCAGAGCAAATGGAAGGGGTGTGGGGTATTATGCATGTTACTAGCGAGAGGTCCCAGGTTCGACTCCCACACCCAACAATTTTTTGAAACTTTTTATTTTTTTATTTTTTTCTTTACAAAACTATTTACTAACTAATTATAAGCAATTTTAATGAATGAAAACTTTTTACAAAAGCTTAATAAGCTCTGTACTAGCTTATTTTATTAACAGATATATAAAAAAATAAGCAAATAAGTGATAAGCCTTCTAAATAGAGGCTATCACTTAGCCTTAAAAGTTGTTTTTGGCTTTTTCTTTTTTCTAGATCATTTACATACTAATATTATACACATAAGATTAAAATGGAACTGTACAAACCATGGAAATAAGCAGATTCAATAGCTTATGATCATTCAGTGAGCTTTTGAGCTCACAGTCACATCATAAGCTTGAATAAGCTTGAAAAAGGGCTGTGCAAAGGAAACAAAAGAAAGAAAAACATGTACATAAGTGTGAATGACAAATATAAACAGGAATGTGCACTGGATATGCCCAAGAACACCATATGCAAGCTTATGGTTTAGACAGTCAAGCCAAAGGCTTGACTTGGATGGATTTGAGGCTTGTAAAAGCCTAGTATAAGCTTCACACAGGAAATAAAAGTAAAAATAGTATATATACACCTAATATGGTCATATATAAACAAGTTGTACACTGGATTTCACTTATGAGCTCAAATAAGCTAATAAGCAATACCCAGATGCACAACAATCCAAACACCCCTGCAGTCAAATGTTTGGGCAATTTTAGCTTATTAAATAAGCTCAAAAGGCCAAATGGTGAACTGGGTAGCAAGTGTGTCTGGTGAGGTTTCCAAAAAAGCCCAAGCTCACCTAGTGGGGTCCACTAGTGAGCTTATGGGAAGCTTATGAAAAGTCACCCATTTGACTGGGTATACTAGTGAACCAGTACACAAAGTCAAAATAGGGCAAACAAAAAGTCATCTGCAGCCCTAGTAAATGGGCCTCAAATTGAAATTTGAGACTTGAGACTTGTAAATTGGTTGGTTAGCTTCTAAAAGAAACAAACCACACAAGCTAAGTCCAAGGGAATGACTTTTTGTGAGCTTATGAAATGTGCTAGAGTATAGGTAAGTATACTGATGAACAGTATACTTATCTATTTGGTGATAAGTTTAAGCTGGTTGCAGCTTATGTAAATAAGCTATAATCTAAAAATGATGCACAGGATCTTGAAGTTTGGTGGTTAAACTTCATAAGAAACTAGACCACACAGATTTATATTCATTAATGAGCTTATGAGAGCTTCTAGGAAATGGTGTAAAGTAACTGAATTCACAGTTACTTGTTGTGAGTGGGCAAACTAAAAACTCTCATTAGACTTATCAAGCAAGCATTAATAAGCTCAACAATCCTGGACCTTAAAGTTGGGTTTCTTGGCCTTGTGAAAAGCCAAGTACCTCAACCTCAAGCTCAGGAAGGAGCTTGTTAAGCTTAGGGAAAACCAACTCACCACACTGTTTGCTTCAGCGTGGTGAGGAATTAGTAACAAAAGTTGGGGGTGAAAAAGCTACACAAATAAGCTACTAACAAGAAAATAAACATGCAAATAAACAAATGGCAATTAGGGTTTCAAATAACAACAAATTACACAGCCATAAGTCCAATGATCATCAAACTGAAGGCTTGTGATGTTGGGCTTATGGCCAGGATACAGGGCAAAAATTGCCTAAATAAGCACTGAAATAAGCTATAAGACATGCAATATAAAATTCAACAAAATTACACAAGGAAGATAAGCAGTAATACTATGAAACCCTAAAAGGATTAAGCAAAAAATTAATTAATAAAGGCACAAGAAATTCAACTTTTTATTCAAAAATCTGAAAAACTAAAATTTGACTATTTCACAAGAACTTAAAAGTTTGACTAAAGTGAGATTACAATCTAAACTACTGACTAAATATGATATATTAAACAACCAAAACATGAAATTAACAAAGATAAACAACTTTTAAACTAATATGATGATTATGGATTAGTGAATTCCAACAGTGAACAAATAAGAATCCAAAGATAATGATTTTGACTTTTTTATAAGTATGCAATAGGTTTGATGGGTTGTCAACCCTCAAAGAACTCAGTATACCATATATTGACCAAAATTAACTCCCTAGACTCAAGTTAGCACCCCTGATTCAGCAATTCCAAACACACCTAAAACTTGATTAAATTTGGATTTCAAAACATATGAAAGATTTAAACCATGAAACTGCATCCAAACATCATAATAACACATATTAAGATCATTTGAGCACAAAATCTCCATCACACAAGCATCTAACACAGATTTGTCATATATGCATTATATGACTGTGAGATTTTTGGTTTTAGCACAAGTGATTAAAATGAACAAATAAGCAATCTAAAACTTAAATAACATTTAATAATAACAAATAAACATAATCAGACAGTAAAGCAACATTAATAACAACAACACACAAGAATCATGCAATTGTCATTTTCATAGTGAAAATGCAATATTAAACTTCTTTGAAATTTAAAACATAAACAGACAATTTTAAACTTTAAAATCATTAAACAATAACATTTAAACATAAAAACATTAGAATTAAGGCAGATTAATAACATAAGCAATAAATTACAAAAAATGGTAAAGAGGCTTACCAAGTGGAATTCAAGTGAGAAATAAGAACCATGGCCTAAGAACACTTCCTATAGCTCCCAAATGAGCTTCTAACCCATAAGCATTCAAATTATACCCTGCTCCAAATCTTCTTCCTTCTCAACTCAAAATTTTTTATTTTCTTTTCTATTTTCTTGATTTTTTTGGTATTTTTGATTTTTAATGATTAAAGCTGATGTTAACTGATTCAATTGGCTTGCATAAGCTTGGCATAGCTTATGTAGTGTCTATTTGGAAACACTTAACACTTTAAGCATTTAACATGAATTTAAAAATTTGAAATTTAAATGACAATAAAATAAATACTTGAATTGTAAAAATAATTTGTATTAAAACTGTAAATAAGTTTTGTTATACATGTTTAGTGTGTAACAAACACTTGAAAGCAATAAATTACATGAATTTAAAGGAAAGCAATAAAATCTATTCTAAGTGACAATGGCCGAAGCCAAGGTATCTCTTCCATCTTGCTTCCTTCTCTTATTTATAGCCAATTGAGATCTCCACATGTCCCTGGTTGAATCCCACTTCTAATCTTGACCATTGATGCAACAGAAGTGATCCTAGCCTTTGAAACAATTTTGGCGCCAAAACTGCAACACGTGGCTAGGGGCATATTCAGGACAATTAATGCTTCTTGGTTGCTTGTGGAGGTGGAGTGTGGAGTGTAGAAGCAAAATGGGGTGGTGGGAGACAGTGTGGTGTCAGTTGCAGGTGCAGGGTATGGTGGAGATGGTGGCTTTGCCACATGGCCTCTCCTGAGGTAAAACCTAAGGGTGGGTTTGGTTGTGAAGCTGACAGAGAGGGGTTAAGGTGGAAAGTATGGAAGGTGGAGGTGGAGGGGAGTAGTGTAGCAGGTGATGCAGAAGGTAGGGGAAGAAGACGGGGTCAACAAGTCAACCCTGTTTTTATTTAAAAAGGGGTAAAGGGCTTAGTGATAGTTGGGCCTGGTGTTTTGTGTTTGGGCCAGGTTTATTATTTTTGGATATTAAGGACTTTGGATTCAAGGGTATAATACATAAATTGGACCCGGTTTGGTTTATAATTAATTTGAGCCCAAGGACTAATGTTGTAAATTCTGAAACTTGAGGGACCTGATGTGACAAGCTTCCAAACTTTATTTTAGGGATCACACCTGTCAAATAACATTAGTACAAGGACTAAAATTGTAAATTTCCAATTTTAAACCTTAAAGGACCATTTATGTAATTTTCTGATTTTTGAAGGGTTAAATGTGTAATTCCCCAAAAGTTAACAAAATGTTCCAAATTGTAAATTATGAATAGTACAAGGGTGTTATTTGATAAAATTCTATTTTAAAACACCCAGGGACTAATTTTGCCAATTTTGAAACTTGAGGGGTAAAAGTTGTCATTTTGTGTAAACTTTTATCCAGGGGTCATAAGTGAACATTTTTGACTTCCCAAGGACTAAAGTTGACTTTTTATTTAAAAATAAACTTCTAGGGACTAAAACTGTCATTTATGAAACTTGGGGGACCTGTTTTGCCATTTGAGCAATTTTGAACTTTAAGGGTAAAATTTATAATTTAATGATTCCTGGGGGACTATTGTTGACTTTTCTTCAAAATGATTTTCCCAGGGACCATTTCTGACATTTCTTGAAAGTTCAGGGACTGATTTTGCCAAGTGTGCAAACTTTGCACGTTTTCCTTTGTTTTTAGTCCTTTTGCACCTGAAACGTATAAAAACACAATTCAAAGATATTTATAGTATTATGTAGTATTTCTGTGTGTTTTTTTAACTGTTTTCGTATTTAAAATGGAACAGAAATGATGAGTTTTTAGGAACTCATCAATACCCCACACTAAAACCTTGCTAGTCCCTAGCAATCTATAATCTATAATCTAATAACAACCTGTTTTGAAAATTTAATAGATTTTTATATCTCTTTACCAAACAGCCATTACTTCTGGAGTAGCCAGGTGTGAGAACTGTGGTACACCTGATAACCGTGTGATTTTGAGCAAACCACCAGCTGTCAACAGATTTGATTAGTCTTTACCAAAAGCCGTTTGCTTCTGGACTAGCCAACTCTTGATGGAATAGTCAACATCTTGGTGAGCTGATTACCAATTATGGTTTTTCACTGCCTTTACCACAAGCCATAATCTTGCGGGCTAGCCAACTCATTCGCTTTATGGGATATGGGGAGTTGAGGAACCATACAATTTTTGGCAAATTGCAAGCCATAAACGGATTTGAGATATCTTTACCAAGAGCCGTTTGCTCCTGGATTAGCCAATCCTTATGTGGTTTAGACAAGGTGGACTGATTACCATATGTTGTGTACTAACACCAAATGAAAAAAAAAATTTAAAATTTGGCCTATTTTGGGGAAAAAGGGCATACAAAGGTATATAATTGATCAAATTCGCCAGAATTTCCCCCCCACACTTAGAAATGAATATTGTCCTCAATATTCAAAGTCGCGGCTATTATGTCGAATCTTTGAACGTAAAAAGATAATATTTAAAGCTAAGTAGGGTAACACAACAATTATTTTATTTTTCTGTATTTACAATTTTTTTTTTCATTTTCAAAATATATACAACATGTGGGTATTCTACCCCACACTAATTTTTGATTACCGAGTCGCTAGCTTGACTCGACCCCGAATTAATTGGTTCTTGGGGAAATGGAGTGGATGAGAAATTGGAGTGGGGTCCACTCACAGAATTATGAATAATAAGGTAGGGAGAATCTTTTTGGGTTTTTTAATATAATATAAACAGAAACGAAAAATGTTTTTGTGTTTTTAAGTTTTTATACATATACAAAGAAAAGGAAAATCCTAACAACCGCACCTCGAAAGGGAATCTGGGTCTGACAGAGCTCAGTAACTGTAAACAGCCAACAACCAAATGTTGTAACTGAGGGACTAATCAAACTGCGCAAGTTGTGTGCAAAGGAAAAATATTTTTGTATTTTATATTGTTAATGAAATGAAATATGATATAGTATATGTAATCACTACCTCCCAGGCTTGTGTCAGGTTTACCATGCTAGCTAATCACTTGTGAATGATTAACTGTAATAAATATGTCCTGACAGCCCGGGAGTTGAATGATAAAGTATACATAATATACATACAAGGATAGATATTTCAACAAAATACAGGTTCGTTATACGCAGCACAGCCTCCCCGGCAGCGGCGCCAAATTTTGATTCCTCCCAAACTACCTAACTTTATTTCCCAACCACTTGTGAATGGTTGGTACTAAAAGCCAGACAGCCCGGGAGGAAAAACAATTGTTAATCCGTGGGAGTATAGAATATTCCTAGGTCGTTATGTCCCAGCGAGGTGTGAAATCTGTAATACAACGAATCTGTGATCTAGTGAATGTTATATATAAAATCAGGAATCTGACTGAGTAACACTAGGAATGTGAATAGTAAATAGCTCTTGTCACAGCTATTTCAGTAAAAACGTGCAATCAGAAACCCTAAAATGTAAAAGGATTTACAAACGTACATTTAGGTTCAAATAAACGTAAATGTATAAAACAAAACAACAAATATAATTACAGTATGTATTTGCATGCCTTAGGGGCTTAAATACAAATTAAATAACTTAAGATATTTACTTTATAATTACAAACATATTTAAAAAATTAAGAAAATCTAAAAACCTAAAACGCGTACGTTTACGTTTAAATAAACGTCTACGTACCAAAATAAAACTGAAAACTGATCAGTATAAACCCCACAAATGAGAAATTTATATTTTTGTGATCCTAATAATAAAAGAAAACTATTTATGAATTAAAATAATTTTTACAAGTATATATGTAATTACTATTAAATAAAAACTATTATTTACTATTAATAATTACCTAAAAATAAGAAAAATCTAAAAAATGCTTAGAAAAATAAAATTAAAACTTAGAAAAGTCTAAAATATTATAAAATAAATTTTAAAACTGAAAATATATTTATTACACTATTTATGTATTTATTATTGATTATTTACTATTTAATAATTAACTAAATATAAAGAATATCTAAAATAAACCTAAATAAATGAAATAAAAATTTTTAAAAGTTTAAAATAATTTAAAAGAATTTCTGAAACAAAAATTATATTTATTATACAAATATCCTATTTATTTTAATTAATTTACTATTATTTATTTATTAATACTAATATTAATTCTAATAAATACGTATAAACAGTAAAAAATGTGAAAAATTTATAGAAAGTCTATTTACTGATGGAGAATGTAGGAAAAATAGAATGGGGCCAACAGCTTATTTAAATAAGCTGTTATAAGCTAAACAGATTATTTAAGCTTATTAGGCTAAAATCACTATATGTATATTGTTTGTGGGGATACCAACGGAACTGGTGCCCCAGAGCAAATGGAAGGGGTGTGGGGTATTATGCATGTTACTAGCGAGAGGTCCCAGGTTCGACTCCCACACCCAACAATTTTTTGAAACTTTTTATTTTTTTATTTTTTTCTTTACAAAACTATTTACTAACTAATTATAAGCAATTTTAATGAATGAAAACTTTTTACAAAAGCTTAATAAGCTTTGTACTAGCTTATTTTATTAACAGATATATAAAAAAATAAGCAAATAAGTGATAAGCCTTCTAAATAGAGGCTATCACTTAGCCTTAAAAGTTGTTTTTGGCTTTTTCTTTTTTCTAGATCATTTACATACTAATATTATACACATAAGATTAAAATGGAACTGTACAAACCATGGAAATAAGCAGATTCAACAGCTTATGATCATTCAGTGAGCTTTTGAGCTCACAGTCACATCATAAGCTTGAAAAAGGGCTGTGCAAAGGAAACAAAAGAAAGAAAAACATGTACATAAGTGTGAATGACAAATATAAACAGGAATGTGCACTGGATATGCCCAAGAACACCATATGCAAGCTTATGGTTTAGACAGTCAAGCCAAAGGCTTGACTTGGATGGATTTGAGGCTTGTAAAAGCCTAGTATAAGCTTCACACAGGAAATAAAAGTAAAAATAGTATATATACACCTAATATGGTCATATATAAACAAGTTGTACACTGGATTTCACTTATGAGCTCAAATAAGCTAATAAGCAATACCCAGATGCACAACAATCCAAACACCCCTGCAGTCAAATGTTTGGGCAATTTTAGCTTATTAAATAAGCTCAAAAGGCCAAATGGTGAACTGGGTAGCAAGTGTGTCTGGTGAGGTTTCCAAAAAGCCCAAGCTCACCTAGTGGGGTCCACTAGTGAGCTTATGGGAAGCTTATGAAAAGTCACCCATTTGACTGGGTATACTAGTGAACCAATACACAAAGTCAAAATAGGGCAAACAAAAAGTCATCTGCAGCCCTAGTAAATGGGCCTCAAATTGAAATTTGAGACTTGAGACTTGTAAATTGGTTGGTTAGCTTCTAAAAGAAACAAACCACACAAGCTAAGTCCAAGGGAATGACTTTTTGTGAGCTTAAGAAATGTGCTAGAGTATAGGTAAGTATACTGATGAACAGTATACTTATCTATTTGGTGATAAGTTTAAGCTGGTTGCAGCTTATGTAAATAAGCTATAATCTAAAAATGATGCACAGGATCTTGAAGTTTGGTGGTTAAACTTCATAAGAAACTAGACCACACAGATTTATATTCATTAATGAGCTTATGAGAGCTTCTAGGAAATGGTGTAAAGTAACTGAATTCACAGTTACTTGTTGTGAGTGGGCAAACTAAAAACTCTCATTAGACTTATCAAGCAAGCATTAATAAGCTCAACAATCCTGGACCTTAAAGTTGGGTTTCTTGGCCTTGTGAAAAGCCAAGTACCTCAACCTCAAGCTCAGGAAGGAGCTTGTTAAGCTTAGGGAAAACCAACTCACCACACTGTTTGCTTCAGCGTGGTGAGGAATTAGTAACAAAAGTTGGGGGTGAAAAAGCTACACAAATAAGCTACTAACAAGAAAATAAACATGCAAATAAACAAATGGCAATTAGGGTTTCAAATAACAACAAATTACACAGCCATAAGTCCAATGATCATCAAACTGAAGGCTTGTGATGTTGGGCTTATGGCCAGGATACAGGGCAAAAATTGCCTAAATAAGCACTGAAATAAGCTATAAGACATGCAATATAAAATTCAACAAAATTACACAAGGAAGATAAGCAGTAATACTATGAAACCCTAAAAGGATTAAGCAAAAAATTAATTAATAAAGGCACAAGAAATTCAACTTTTTATTCAAAAATCTGAAAAACTAAAATTTGACTATTTCACAAGAACTTAAAAGTTTGACTAAAGTGAGATTACAATCTAAACTACTGACGAAATATGATATATTAAACAACCAAAACATGAAATTAACAAAGATAAACAACTTTTAAACTAATATGATGATTATGGATTAGTGAATTCCAACAGTGAACAAATAAGAATCCAAAGATAATGATTTTGACTTTTTTATAAGTATGCAATAGGTTTGATGGGTTGTCAACCCTCAAAGAACTCAGTATACCATATATTGACCAAAATTAACTCCCTAGACTCAAGTTAGCACCCCTGATTCAGCAATTCCAAACACACCTAAAACTTGATTAAATTTGGATTTCAAAACATATGAAAGATTTAAACCATGAAACTGCATCCAAACATCATAATAACACATATTAAGATCATTTGAGCACAAAATATCCATCACACAAGCATCTAACACAGATTTGTCATATATGCATTATATGACTGTGAGATTTTTGGTTTTTAGCACAAGTGATTAAAATGAACAACTAAGCAATCTAAAACTTAAATAACATTTAATAATAACAAATAAACATAATCAGACTGTAAAGCAACATTAATAACAACAACACACAAGAATCATGCAATTGTCATTTTCATAGTGAAAATGCAATATTAAGCTTCTTTGAAATTTAAAACATAAACAGACAATTTTAAACTTTAAAATCATTAAACAATAACATTTAAACATAAAAACATTAGAATTAAGGCAGATTAATAACATAAGCAATAAATTACAAAAAATGGTAAAGAGGCTTACCAAGTGGAATTCAAGTGAGAAATAAGAACCATTGCCTAAGAACACTTCCTATAGCTCCCAAATGAGCTTCTAACCCATAAGCATTCAAATTATACCCTGCTCCAAATCTTCTTCCTTTTCAACTCAAAATTTTTTATTTTCTTTTCTATTTTCTTGATTTTTTTGGTATTTTTGATTTTTAATGATTAAAGCTGATGTTAACTGATTCAATTGGCTTGCATAAGCTTGGCATAGCTTATGTAGTGTCTAT
Source organism: Artemisia argyi (assembly GCA_030686995.1). Classification (NCBI taxonomy): domain Eukaryota; kingdom Viridiplantae; phylum Streptophyta; class Magnoliopsida; order Asterales; family Asteraceae; genus Artemisia; species Artemisia argyi. The sequence continues at coordinate 3,238,213 of CM060692.1, read as the reverse complement.
TTGGAAACACTTAACACTTTAAGCATTTAACATGAATTTAAAAATTTGAAATTTAAATGACAATAAAATAAATACTTGAATTGTAAAAATAATTTGTATTAAAACTGTAAATAAGTTTTGTTATACATGTTTAGTGTGTAATAAACACTTGAAAGCAATAAATTACATGAATTTAAAGGAAAGCAATAAAATCTATTCTAAGTGACAATGGCCGAAGCCAAGGTATCTCTTCCATCTTGCTTCCTTCTCTTATTTATAGCCAATTGAGATCTCCACATGTCCCTGGTTGAATCCCACTTCTAATCTTGACCATTGATGCAACAGAAGTGATCCTAGCCTTTGAAACAATTTTGGCGCCAAAACTGCAACACGTGGCTAGGGGCATATTCAGGACAATTAATGCTTCTTGGTTGCTTGTGGAGGTGGAGTGTGGAGTGTAGAAGCAAAATGGGGTGGTGGGAGACAGTGTGGTGTCAGTTGCAGGTGCAGGGTATGGTGGAGATGGTGGCTTTGCCACATGGCCTCTCCTGAGGTAAAACCTAAGGGTGGGTTTGGTTGTGAAGCTGACAGAGAGGGGTTAAGGTGGAAAGTATGGAAGGTGGAGGTGGGGGGGAGTAGTGTAGCAGGTGATGCAGAGGGTAGGGGAAGAAGACGGGGTCAACAAGTCAACCCTGTTTTTATTTAAAAAGGAGTAAAGGGCTTAGTGATAGTTGGGCCTGGTGTTTTGTGTTTGGGCCAGGTTTATTATTTTTGGATATTAAGGACTTTGGATTCAAGGGTATAATACATAAATTGGACCCGGTTTGGTTTATAATTAATTTGAGCCCAAGGACTAATGTTGTAAATTCTGAAACTTGAGGGACCTGATGTGACAAGCTTCCAAACTTTATTTTAGGGATCACACCTGTCAAATAACATTAGTACAAGGACTAAAATTGTAAATTTCCAATTTTAAACCTTAAAGGACCATTTATGTAATTTTCTGATTTTTGAAGGGTTAAATGTGTAATTCCCCAAAAGTTAACAAAATGTTCCAAATTGTAAATTATGAATAGTACAAGGGTGTTATTTGATAAAATTCTATTTTAAAACACCCAGGGACTAATTTTGCCAATTTTGAAACTTGAGGGGTAAAAGTTGTCATTTTGTGTAAACTTTTATCCAGGGGTCATAAGTGAACATTTTTGACTTCCCAAGGACTAAAGTTGACTTTTTATTTAAAAATAAACTTCGAAGGACTAAAACTGTCATTTATGAAACTTGGGGGACCTGTTTTGCCATTTGAGCAATTTTGAACTTTAAGGGTAAAATTTATAATTTAATGATTCCTGGGGGGACTATTGTTGACTTTTCTTCAAAATGATTTTCCCAGGGACCATTTCTGACATTTCTTGAAAGTTCAGGGACTGATTTTGCCAAGTGTGCAAACTTTGCACGTTTTCCTTTGTTTTCAGTCCTTTTGCACCTGAAACGTATAAAAACACAATTCAAAGATATTTATAGTATTATGTAGTATTTATGTGTGTTTTTTTAACTGTTTTCGTATTTAAAATGGAACAGAAATGATGAGTTTTTAGGAACTCATCAATACCATTGCCCTATCAGATGATTCACAGTTGGCCCTATGATACATGAGCCAGACCTTAGCTTTAAAGTCAAACATCGTTGCTGTTTTCATTGATATTATGTTAATGACATCTTGAGCAGATACAACATCTTCTAGTTTTCTCCTGTGCAAAGATTTGGCTAATTTATTTCTGAACAAATTATGAATAGAATAGAGCATTACCCAATTCAATCTGACGACTTACCAAACTGCCTGATCATGCCTGCAAGCTTAGGAAGCTAAGCTGCAAGCTGAGGAAGCTCGCACCGCCACGATGCAAACGATCTCATGTTTTATCGAAATGGCTGGATGGATGCTGCAATGGGTGTGTTTACGGGCTGAAGTGGCCGGGCTTTTATGCTGAAACGGGGCCGAAGTGGGTAATTATTACACTAAGCAAGCGTATTACCAAATTACGGTAAGTAAAAACTCACCGAAACCCATAGGCTGAATGGTCTCAAGCTTATCCTTCACATCAAACTTATTCACCCTCTGGCTCCAAACCTAAACAAAGTCACACATGCAAAATCAAAACCCCGCAAATGAAAAAGGTTTAACAACGAAAACCAAAAAGCTAAAACTTACACAAATGATTTTTCTCCTTCTTCAATCTACTAAGTGACACTGGAAATAAAAAGATAGGTAAAACTCGTAATCAAACTCAGCCCATCTAACAAAATTATAATAAAATATACATAATAAAAAAATGATTGAATCTTTATAATAATAAAGAAAGGAATTAAACCTTGCGATAAGAAATTCCAAACACCCTAAAAAACACTAATTAAATAAGCAGCGTGTTAAGTCATTCCCTGTGAATCCGCACCTTGAAATCGATCATATCAAGCAGTCATGTTTTGTTCTTCTCAATGACTCATTCCACCTTTTTCCCATAAAACCACAAAGACAATCAAACCCTAATCTTGATTTAAAATAAAAATGAAAAAAACGGAAGAGGAACATACTGATCTGCTGCTAACCGATGAAACAAAAGCCTGAACCCTTCTTTTTGGTATGTGGGTCTACGGCAGAGCATCACCACATCAGCACCATCCTGGATCATCAGTCCACTACCGCAGATATTAGGGCTAATGAATCCTGCCACATCCTTCGATCATCATTAGCAGCAGCATATATTTGTGGAACGTTCGAGGTTTGTCTGGATTTATGTTACTCCCTCCGTCCTATTTTACAAGTCCATGTTTGAAAAGTCAAAGTCTTTTTTTATCAGAGTTTGACCGTAATTATTTTTTTTCGTGTTATATAATATTTGATAAAAAGTATACCAATTAAAATACATTTAAAACACAAATCAATTTATATATTTTGTATCAAGTATTATATAACACGAAAAAAAATAATTACGGTCAAACTTTGAAGAAAAAGACTTTGACTTTTCAAACATGGACTTATAAAATGGGACGGAGGGAGTAATAAACAGATGATATAGTGTATATTGGCCACGCAAAAATTGGATCAGTTGGGCTAGGAAAAACAGGCTAAGGACATGGGCCACAGATTTCGCGGGAAAATGGGGGCGCAAAACGGCGTCGTCGTCACATGATTTAATATAAACTTATAATACTTCAAAAAATAATGAGTAACTCATTTTCTTTTCACAGAAAGTTTTGGGGGTGGTGACCTAAAGCATTTCATTTACACATTATTTTTCAAGTATTTAGCTTTCACTTTTTATTTAAAATGATACTTATTGGCTTTTTCTATGAATGTAAGATTTTATCAGTATAATATTCAAAATGGTCAGCCTTTTTTTCTCTTAACATTTCTAGAATGTATTTTTCTCATTATTGCTAAGAAAGTAAAATCAAGTTCTAAAGAAGATTACGGAAACCAAAAAAAGCTTTATTAGAGCATCTGGTAAAGTTTTATAGAAATTTATAAACTTGCTTAATCATCATTTTAATTCTAAAGTTATAAAACTATTTTCAATCATGTATAAAGCTTTTACGATTAAATAAAATGATTCATGACAACATATATACTATCTCCGTCTCAAAAATATTGTCCATATTTCCATTTTGGGATGTCTCAAAATAATTGTCCACTTTCCCTTTTAAGTAAAAACTAGATAATATAGTAGGGGAATATTCTCTTTGGGTGGTTAAAAATTAAAGTGGCCCTACTTTTATTAAACTTTGTAATTCTTGTCTCGACAATTATTTTAAGACGGAGGGAGTACTAAATTATGAAAAGGTTTCAAGGATATGAACCTTTTTATGTCACGTTTATATAAAACACAACATCACTATGATTAAAATAAAACTTAAAACTTTTAATAGGTTTTTTATCCTGAAACAACCATTGTAGACGCTTTTACATACGAGGAGTAAAAGATAAGAAAACACTATCATTAATACAAACTTTGTTGCTGTCTTGTGTATTAATGGATTAAGATTATTTAGTACCGTAATAACTGCAAATAGAACAATAGTTTATTACTTTATTGTCATTAATGTCCATAAATTAAATCACTAATAAGGGGTTGGCAATGCACCCCTCACCCCATCACCCTTCACTCACAAACAACCAATCCCCTTATGCCACATCACCCTCCCACTTTTCCCTTCACTCACTCACATTTTGTTGGCGGCACACGCCTCACCCTTCACTCACTTTTTTTTTTTTTTTTTTTTTTCTTTTTTCTTTTTTAAATTCTATTAAAATTTATTAAAAACTAAAATTCATTAAAATTAAAATAAACATTACATAATATTATTACAAGTCTAAAATTCCATTAAAACTTAAAAAAGCGTTACATAATATTATTAAAACTATAAAACTAAACTCCTACAAACTACATGGCCACCCGTATTGAGCACAAATCTGACGTTTCTTGTTGATGACGAATTCCTTAAAAGCCTCGTCTGGGATATTGTCGTGCGGATCCATAACGAACCTCATGTCACGATTCATCACCTCCCCATCAAGAAATTTGAAATACTCGTCGTCCTTTTTCTTTTGCACCTCCAATTGTTGCTGCATTAAACTTCTCTTTTCGGCTGTGTAACTTGCAAGAGTATCACGCATCGAGCTTCGGCTTGAATCTTCAGAAATCGTCTTTTTTTTCCCTTTCGATGGACGTGATGGAGTTGGGTTCTCGTTGAGGTTCGGTAAGTCACAGTCGAAATCTTCTACGGTTATTGGCGTGTCACTTGTTGGCGTTTGAGCGCTACTTGACTCCGACGACTTTCTTTTCTTGCTTGACCCTGTGGATTCCGCAGCCTGATTAACCACCGGTTGTTCTTGCCACTTTCGTTGATCTTTGAGGATGTGCCACGCTTTGGTATGCGCGAAAGCTTTGTTGTATTGTTTTTCAAAATCGAGTTGTGCTCTCTCATAAACTTGAAGATCGTTCAATCCACTATCTCTCAAACGGTTCTACAAAAAAAAAAACAAAAACAAAACATGTATATATGAAACAAGCATAATATATTCAAACAAAAAAAAAAAAAAAAAAAAAAAAGAAAAAAAAACATGTATATATGAAACAAGCATTATATATTCAAACAAAAAAAAAAAAAAAAAAAAAAAGAAAGAAAAAAAAAACATGTATATATGAAACAAGCATTATATATTCAAACAAACAAAAAAAAAAAAAAAAAAAAAAAAAAAAAAAAAAAAAAAAAAACATGTATATATGAAACAAGCATTATATATTCAAACAAAAAAAAAAAAAAAAAAAAAAAAAAAAAAAAAAAAAAAAAAAAACATGTATATATGAAACAAGCATTATATATTCAAAAAAAAAAAAAAAAAAAAAAAAAAAAAAAACATGTATATATGAAACAAGCATTATATATTCAAAAAAAAAAAAAAAAAAAAAAAAAAAAAAAAAAAACATGTATATTCGAACAAAAAAAAATATATATATATATACCGCTTGTATGTAGTAACCGTTGAACGCAGCGATCATTGTATGCATAGGAGTCCATTTCGAGTTCAATTGATGATAAGTACGTTCGGTTCTCGGGACAAGGCTTTGAAAATGCATTCGAACTCGCCTCCAAAATCCCATCTTTGTTTGGCGGTCGCCAACAACTTTGTCCACCGAAACTTTGATCCAAGCCTTAGCTAACGCCTCTTCCTCATCGGGCGTCCAAATTTTTGCCGGTTTTTTTCCACTTTTAGGCCGCGCCACCTCTTGGACTTGTTCCTCTTCTTCATCATTTTGTTGTGTCTCGGGTACCACATTAACATTATCATAATATTCGTCATCATCATCTTCTTCATGAATGGGTAATGGTTCACTAACCCGTTCACGCCTTTTTTGTGGTTGGTTATAACGTGGCTCATACGGGTTAAAGTTAGTAGGATTTTGCGGTGGGGGTTGTTGTGGGGGTTGTTGTGTATATTGATAATCAAACGGCTCAAAGTTTGTAGGAAGATGTGGGAGAGGTTGTTGGGTGTAGAAATATGGTGGAGATTGCGGGTACATTTCCGGTCGGTAACCGGGTTGTGACGAACCATCGTGACCGGTTTGTGATTGAACTCGAGGACGAATTGCGCCTCTCGATCCACTTCTTGATCCACGAACATTTTTTCTCGGATCTCTATTCTTTCCTGAATCCATCTCTCTCTCGGTATGTTTTTTTTTTTTTTTTTTTTTTTTTTTTTTTATTTTTTTATTTTTTTATTTTTTGCTACGGATTGTTTTTTTTTTTTAGCTACGGAGTGGTTTTTGTTTTTGTTGTGTGTTCACATTTGAAAACACAAATGTGTATATATACACTTCAAACCAAAAGTAGCCGTTTACAAGAAACAAAGCCCAACGTTCACCACATTAATGCTCCAACGGATACATTTTCGCTCGGTAAGCTTCCCCGATTTTCCACCTCCCCGCACGGTAAAACAGGGAGGGCGGCGGTGTTCCCGTGCGGTGGGGATGCCGCACCGCACCTCCCCGCATGCATTGCCAATCCCCTAAGTTTCGTACGGGAATGTCATGTAAAATACCCACTAATTAATGTACATGCTAAATGCTACACATATCTTTTCTCAACTATTCCCTTTGATCAAATTGGAGATGCAAAACATAATTGTGCTTAAAACAAGCAGGCTATATTTGACAAAAGTAGTTGTGAGTAGTAGCAGTGAGTTTCAGCCACAACTCACTGCTCACCGTTCACCACTCATAGCTTCTTAAAAACCATTGAAAAAATGAGCTTTCTTAAAAATAAAAAAGCTCATTGCTCTTTTGCCAAAGGAATACTAAAAATCAAAAAGCTTATTGCTCACCACAAATCATCTAAAAGGCTTCAAAAAGCCTTACACCAAACATAACCGTAGTGTCGATCTCGATCAACATGATAAGCGGAAATTACTCTTTCCATTAATTGATGTTATGGAATAGGGTAATTAAATAGATAAATTTGTTGGTATTGTCATAAAGTTTCTTGTTCTTACACAACTTTTTTGTTACTTCTTTATCCTTTAGAGATGATGGTTAAAGAATTGTTTTTATATTATGCTTTCAATATCGGTCCATTTCAATCATCTCCTTAGATATCTTATTCATACTATATGAGTAGTCGTGCATAACAACGGAATTTTATAGCAGTAGATAGTTTTAATGATTAAAGAAAATATTTATGGGTTATAAAAAAAAAATAATAAAAGTTTAAGAATTTGAAGATTAAACATAATGTTTTGAAACCTGATTCGCCCCGTGCGGTTGAACCGTTCCAGTCGAAAAAATGGGTCAAATTAAACCGGGTTCACTGGGTTGGATCGAAAAAACGGGTCAAATTAAACAGGGTCAACCCGCCGGGTTTGAAGCGATCCGGGTCAACCCAGTTTTCAATAAGTATTAATAGTGTGTTAATAGTTATCAGCTTTGCATATGCTTCCTGAAATGATATAAAGACTTCCTAAAATATTTTAAGTTTCTCTCACATTTGATCATTTTCAACTTTCAACATTTCACATTTGACCATTTTTATTTTATATATAATATAGATAATTTCAAAACATTACATATAGAACAACTAATTGAGCATTATTTGATTTCCATTCCACTCAATTTGTGAATGAATAAAGCATTATCAATTACTAGGTAATGGAGATCAACTTTCATTATTCATTATCTTACTCATTCATAACCTCATATACACTTCAACCAAGCATGGCCTAAATTATAACAAACACACGTATAAATTTAACGGTTACAAATTACAAAATATCAATGACGTTATTTACGAATTCAAAGTTACAAATTACAAATAAGAATAAGCTTAATGATAGTTTATAACTTTGGAATGAGTTTCAAGTTGATGTGACAGTAATTATTGGTTTGGTTTGTTCTTTTAATAAAAGGACTGATATTTGTTTGGTTTTTTTTTTTTCTCTATTATATGTGGAACCTTTTTTTTATAGGGGATTGATTTGCACATAAATTTTTTTGATAAAAATACTATTTTGTACAAGCTGTATAGCACACCGTACAACACTGTAATGCACATAGTGTGATGAAAGAATAAAAAAAAAGTGGTGTGCAAATCAATCACTTTTTATGTAATGTCATACTTTTTTTTTTATTATTTAAAATTTATTATAAAATGTATTTAAATAAATATAATTTCTTTCTTCTAAACGCAACTCCAAACTTAAATTCAAATTCTATATTAAATCCAAGAAAATGATGAGGAGACTTAAATATATGACTAATTTCATGCCTAAACTTATGTGGCATTATATTGTTGATTTGTAAAAAGTGGATAATGTCACGTAATTTTAGGCATAAATTTAAACACATTTTTTAAGCCTCTTAATCACCTCATGTAATTTTAGGCATAAATTTAATTACATCTTTTAAGCCTCTTAATCACCTATCTAAATCCAAATCTTAATCTAAACCAAAGAGAACGTTAATGTTGTATCATTGCTGAAAAGGAAATGAAGTAACGTAAGTAAAGGGCGCGTGGACCCACATGAACGACAAACACACAAGCCGTGCGTGTCATCTTGTATATAAAAAAGCTATAAAAGAGAAACCACCCAATCAGGATGTTTCTTTTTTTCTTTTCTCTTTAGATTTTACGAATATAAATCACATCTAAAAAACTTTATTTTGAAAAAAAAAAAAAAAAAAAAAAAAACCAACCAACTCTACGAGACAATTTCTTTTCTTGTTAATCATGGTAGTTTTGATTAGGGGTGGCAATTTCTGACCCGACACGAAAATTAACAGGTTCGGGTTGAGCTAAATAGATTGTGGGTCAGGTTTGGGTCGACATATCTAACCCGTTTATTAAACAGGTCAGGTTCGGGTTGGGAATAAACTAAACGGGTTGACCCGCCAACCCTTTTAAGTTTTTTTTTTTCTTAATTAAAAATTATTTATATTTAATTATACGGGTTAAATGGGTTAAACGGGTCGACCCACTAACCCGTTTAACCCATTTAACTCGTGTTATGTGCTAACTTTTATACATAAAACGGATTAAATAGGTCAACTCGAAACCCGTTTAACATATTCAACCCATATAACCTATTTAACTTGTCAACCTAGCTAAGTATATATACGGGTTAAATGGGTCAGGTTCGGGTTACGTGTAAACAGGTTAGGGTTGACATAGCTGACCCGATGATTTAAATGGGTCAGGTTCAGGTTGGGGTTTTCTGACCCGCCAACCTGACAACCCGAACCCGACCCGAATTGCCACCCCTAGTTTTGATTTTTGACCCACAAACACACTCGATTCACATAAGACAATTAATAATAATAATAATAATAATAATAATAATAACAATAATAATAACTCTTTATGCTCAACTATTTGACTGGGTCATTTCCTTTGACACAAACTGGTATGGTTGACTTTGTGTCAGGTCGTGTGGTGATTGAGACTGCACAACGTAAACATGTTAAATATGAGGCTAAGTGCGCGAATATTGGATATGGGTTCCTCCCCTTCTCTTTCTCTTCTTTTGGGGAACTTGAGAAGGATGCAGTGACCTTACTAAAGCGAATCCGGAAGTTCTCGATAACCCAAGACATTGGAGCACGTGCTGCTGCTCATATCTTTAGTAGGATTAGCTTTTCTGTAGCTAGAAAAGTGAGAGCGCAGTTAGTATCTCGGCTCCCTACTAACTTCTTGTAAATCCTATGTGTTTCTAATAAAGTTATGTTTATAATAATAATAATAATAATAATAATAATAATAATAATAATAATAATAGTTTTGCTAACTTGTGCCCACTGGGCACTTGTTTAACACATATATAAGAAATGTTTGAGTTAATTAATATTAAAATGATGATTAATTACGGTAATTTTAAAGATCAATAAATGTTTATTAAATGCATTTTCTGATTTAAAAGGAAATTTTATCCTCATTAACTACGCTTAATCGTGTGCCCAGTGGGCACGCATTAGCAAAACCCAATAATTAATTAACATAAAAAATTTCATATTTAGCAACACTTTTTATAATTATAATCATTAAATATATATAAATATGAAAATAATGAGTTTATTAAATGTATTTTTATACAAATAATATATAGCTTAACAACAAGCCATAAGGTTGTGGTTAGCAAAACCTATAAAAAATGACGGGATCTGAACTCATAAAATTCGTTATACACCACGTGTATTTAAAGCATACACTTCGGCTACTAGTCTTTAATCAATTATTTAATATCTATGAGCATCATTACGTACTTATTAGTCAACATAATTATGGGAAAAGAAAACCGACCATAGTTCAGTTTCGAGTTTCTGAAAGCCAATTCTATGCTCAAATTTAGTGGAACACAAATAACCATAACAAGACGTAGGTTAAGTTTTATAATTATAGATACAAAGACATTCACCCAACTCTTCTTACTAACTAAAATAGCTCATTTTTTTTTTTGTTAATAACGTGTGGCTAATCTTTATTCAATGCTTTGCCCAAATTTGGCACAAACAATTCAAGTTTGCAAGACGGAAAATTCGACATACTCAAATATATATACATTGCTTGTTTTATCTAATCACCTGTCACATTTTCTTACCGAACATACAATCTTTACCATTTTTGTCTAGACAAGAGATGGTCGAGTGCATATAATTGTATGCTATTAATTTTTCCATGAAAATGAAGTTTGGAAACCATACATGTGGTGCTCAACAATCAAGTTAGGAGCAAGACGGCAATAATCTTTTTTGGATACATTTAGAAACCTATCAAATTGTTACATTTCGGTTTTAGCAAATTCGTGTTTAATCAGCGAATCATAATTCGTTTGTTTCTTTTCTTGTTGTCATCGATGATAAATGAATGATATCGTTGCCAACGAGCGTATTTTAGTGTAATTTCAGTATCATTAGAGCATTTTGCGGTAATTGATATAACTTCAACACGTAACTAATTTTGTGATTATAGTAAAGAAAGAATTGGATTTCATGATTGCATAGCTTTGTACCCATCATGTTAGAATGTTAGATAATATGATCATAAGAAAGTTGTGAGGTTATGTTGAAGTAAAATCTTGCGTCTTACTTCAAACAAACAAAGTTGATCCTCCAGACGACTCCTGGGTCCTTTGGATTCACCTGGGTCTTTCGGATTCCTGTAAGAAAGAAACACGCGTTAGTCTCGCCCTGGGTTTTATCCCAGGATTAAACTCCGGCGTGAGAATGAGTATATGGTATATAGAATAGTATAGGTGAAAGTAAGTGTGTGTAAAAGAATTAGTTACCATAGAGTAACAATTCTTCTTCTTTATATAAGAGAGCAATTTTTGTTTGCATCAGATACCGCCAAACAGGATGGTGACGCTTATGAGCGTCAACTGCGGCCTTTCTCTTTATGGTCTCTATTTGTTCCTGCCTGTTTATTCTGAGCAACTGTTACTTACCCTATGTATCACGTTTGACTTTTGATCCGGAAGTTACCGTTGGTCCGAACGACCTGATGAGGTTCGTACGGAACTAGGGTCCGTTCGGTGCGGGTCATTCGGACACATACGCCAACAGGTTACATGTTGGTAATATGTAACTTAGGATTAAAAATATATACACGACTAACGATTTGTGAATGTTACAGATTGTCGCTAGAAAAAGGTCACAAGTGCAAATAAACAAATAAGTAAAAGTCAAAAAAACATAAATATCATATAGTGTATAGTTAGGCTATTGGTATAAACTAGAAGAGTACCCGCGCAATGCGGCGGCGGGTACCCGATGACTATTTTTATGGCGAACAAATGTTTTCCATGTCATCTTTTAAGCATAGTAAGCCGACAAACATCTTTTTTTTCAACCATTACATAATAATACATTTAAAACATTACAAATAAATCTTTAAAAAATGACTAAACTACTAATCTATCAACACATCTATCATAACTTTTAGAGATAAAACTACCAGTCCATGTGAATAAGCCCATTAATGGTCCAAATTTTTTAATAGTCCAACAAATAATCCATCAACACATTTACTACATCATGATGATGGATTAAATGAGCGGTTACAACTCAAGTGAATAGGTTTTATGAATATTAAAGTTGGCACAATTAAAGACATTTAATTTATATTTGAAGGTGTTTTGTTAATTTCAATTTCCTAATAAAGAAATGTTTTTTGTCTTAAAATTTTAAGACTTCTAAATATATATGTCCTAAATACATTATAGCATGTATGAAGTAAATATCAGTTTAAAGCCGCTATGGTATATGTCACGTTAATAATTGATTTTTCTTTAATGAAGGTTGGACAACGAATTGTTATTATCATCAAACAACAATGTTGACAATAAATTTTTCTTTCCTTCAAAAACAATAATGTTATGCGTTATATAGTCATTTTGCTTATTACACAAACCAATAAGATGACCATACTAGCAATAAGCCAACCAAATATAGGACAAATTTTGTTTTTCTCGAATTTTTCTTCATCTTTGTGGATTGCATGATTTTGTGAAGAAGGACACAAACAATGATACAAATATTGTGATTAGTAAAGTATGAAAACTACTAGGAAAACAACTCGATTCTAGTACAAATCACATGCATAGCTGTTAAACTTAATCCTATTATGGTAATAGTTCAGGGACTTATTTTGTTATTTCGCTATAATGTAGTTAAAGTTGTTTATGGTTTGGTCAAGATAGTCAACCGATATAAAGATTGCTTAGAGCACTCGGTAAGGTGACCCCGAGTTATACCATAACTTAGCGCCACGTTATCGCCACATCAGTTTTAACCTTTTCATCTTAACTCACAAAAAAAACACCCGGTACAATAACTCACCTTAACTCAACCATAACACCAATTTACAAATTAACCCCTTAACTATTTCATTCATTAAACAACCCAAATATTTCATTAATAACCTTAAAAATTACAATACAAAATAAAAAAACCTTTCGAATTAAAAGAAACTACCACATAAAAAAAAAACTAAATGTTATTAACTTTAAAAAAAAAAATGCTACAAAAACACATGGTGTAAAATGCAAACACCACAGGAACCAAACTGCAAATTTGAAATATATATCTTCTTCCCCATCTTGACACACCTATACACACACTAAACATACACACACACTGAAAACACACACAAACACAAACACACCACAAACAAACCACACAAACAATCATGGGGGGCGAAAGTGTAAATTTTTTTTATTCAATATCGCAGCATAACGCTGCGTTAAGATCTTGCCTCACCACGTTAACGTGGGTTTAACGCAACACGATGGTAAGGGCTAACGCACCTTAAGGTGCGTGCGTTAAGGTATAACGCAGGGGAGAAAGTCACATTACCGAATGCTCTTATGGCTAGGATTTCTCATAAAAAAGGAACTTCTCTCTCATTTTCTCTTATTAATCTCATATTCAGTTTTATTCTCTCTTTATTCACAAATTAAGATGTGTACTTTGTAATAGAACATTCATCAAATAAATGAACGAGTTACAGCTAATTAGCAGTGGTAGCCAGTTTGGTTGATTTGACCATTTGTGATTATACCTGTTGAATAGAGATTCAACATACAAAGATAGTATTCGGTTTAGTTTTTGTTCAAGGTATCAGACCGGAATTAAAATCTTTCTGTGTATATCTTTGTTTGAGAAACTAGGGTTTGTCAAGATTTGGAGCTTTTGTAGTTTGAAGGTTCTTTGGTTGATTTACATCTTGTAATCGATAAATCGTGGTTAGATTGTGGTCAATTAAAAGTTTCATTTTTTCAAAACATAGTTTTATATTTAGGGCTTTTAATTGATTTGGGGTTTAATAGTCAATTGAGTACTTTGTGTGGATTCTGGTGAACTGAATTGTTGATCTTGAAAGATTTGGTTGAAAACCCTAATTTTTAGGGTTTGGTTGTTTGTTTCTGTTGTGTTCTTGATTTTGTAGATCAGAGTTCAGTACTATGAGTCCTCTTTTCCTACCCTATTCCAAGTAGTAAGTTTGGCAACCTTACTACATTTAGGGACTAATCTGTGCATTTGATTGTTTTATTTTTGTGATTGCATTTTTTGTGATGTTTTATATGCGTTTTATTGTCATGGTCCTAATATTGAGGAATATGAGCAATATGAACATAATGATAATAAGTCTGATAAAGAAGAAGATAACTTGACTCAGATTAATAGTAGTCATTTGCATTTGCATCCTAATAATTTTGGTACTCTGACTATTGTTTAAAATTGAAAGGAGTTGAAAACTATAGTGTTTAGTATTGTGCTATGTTACTTGTTTTAGAAAGACAAAACAAGATTAGGTTTATTGATGGTACATGCAAAAGGTCTAATATTGATGAGGTTTTGGGTAAAAAGTGAGATAGTATAATGCTATTGTTCTTGGTTGGATTTTAAATTTAATTTCTGAAGAATTGTATCTTGGTCAAATATTTTCTTAAAGGGCATCCCATGTGTGGGAAGAGTTATAAGAAACTTATGATAAGGTTGATGGATCCATTACATTTAATTTGCATCATAAAATTAATTCTTTGTGTCAAAATAGATCATTAATTGCTAATTATTATCAGAAGTTGAATGCTCTATGAAGATAGTTTAATGCATTAGTTCAGTTGCCAAGGTGCATTTATCATACTACACAAGATTTTAAGAAACATAATCAATTACTAAAACTTATGCAGTTTTGTATGGGATTAGATGATGTTTATATGCAAATAAAAAGTAGTTTTCTTTCTAGAGAACCTCTGTCTGATATTAAAAATGTGTATGCTATTTTCTATAGTGGTTATGTCTGGTAGTAATGCTAGTACCTCTCAGTGGTCACAAGTTTTTGTGTTTGCTTCTAAGATTGCTGATAGAGGAAATTTTCATATGTCTTAAACCTATTTTAATGTTTCTAGAAATGTTGATACCAGGAAGGAACCCACTTGGGGTCTTACCTTGGTCTGTGAGAATTGTTGTTATAATTGGCATATTATTGATAGATGTTTTAAGCTGATTGGTTATCATGCTAATTTTTGTAAAAAGAAAATGTGAATCAGGGTACCCAAAATTTTAATAAGAATTTTGTTAACAATAAAGATTCTGTTGGTTCTAGTTCCATGTTTTCTTTCTCTGATGAACAAATTTCTAAACACATTATATGATTAAAGAATATTTTGTTAATGCTGTTGGTAAACGAGTAAATGCCAATGTGGCAGGTATTGTTTGAAACAATAGCTAAGGTTTTTTTTGTCAAAACTTTGATAAGATTTTTTGCTTAGCAATCATGCTCATTCTAGTTTGATAAAGGCATGATTAGGGGTGGAAACGAGCCGAGCCGCTCGTGAAAAGCTCAGGATCGGATCGGTAAAAAGCTCGAACGAGCTGAGCCTAAACGAGCTCGAGCCCGAACTCGAGCCTAAGTTTGAGCTCATTTAATAATCGAGCTCGAGCCCAAGCTCTATATAAAAAGCTCGAGTACGCTCGCGAGCCTAAACGAGCCCTAGAAATATCTATGTATATATATTATTTATACATATAAACGAGCTTAATAGTAGTAAACGAGCTCGAGCCTTATGTAATTAACGAGCCCAACTCTATTTGAACTTTTTTTTTCTTCTTTAAAACTTCATATAAATTAGTCGAGCCCGAGCCCGAGCTCGAGCTTGTGAAAATTTTCACGAGCCGAGCTCGAGCTCAAAGTATAAGGCTCGAAACGAGCTCGAGCTTTATATATGTAAACGAGCCGAGCTCGAGCTCTGGCAGGCTCGGGCTCGGCTCGGCTCGTTTTCACCCCTAGGCATGATTGATTGTTGATTTAGATGCTAATAAATACACGACATATACTAATAAGGAATTTGTCAATGTAATTGAAATATCTTATCTTAAGATAAAGGTTTCTCATCCCAATAGGACATAAGCCTTTATTACAAAGATTGATAATTTGATTTTGACTGAGTATTTAACTATGTATGATGTGCTTGTAGTACTCAAATACTGTATCAGTCGCATGTTTCTTCATAAAGTGGCTAGAGACAAAAAGTTTATTATTGGTTTTGATGATACTAAATGTTATGTATTGCCTTAGGATTTGAGGGAAGGGAAACTGCTGGGAAATGACAGGAGAAATGGTTGGTTGTATTACTTTGATGGAAATCAAGGTAATGAGCTAGAGTTAAAGTTTGATAAGTCAGTTTGCAATTTTTCTAAACATACATGGCATTGTAGACTTGGTCATCCTTCGGACTAAGTCATGAATGTTTTAAAAAATAAAATCATGATTAATGATAACTCTTATAGTGAACCCTGTGAAATTAATCAAAAAGCTAAACAAACTTGAGAACTATTTTCATTTACTCTAAGTGAGCACATATTTACTATTCTTGTTGAATTGGTTCATCTAGATCATTGGTATCCTTACATGGTCACAAATATTATAAATCACATTTGATCCACCAACCAGCTTGTCTCCAAAGGTGGGTTATTTACGTTAGGCTTCTTTGGTTCAAATTACGAGTACTTGGGAATTTGGTACACTGGCAATTATCAATCCAGGAAAGTTTGGGTAGCCAATCCAAATAATCCAATCATCTCCCCCTTAAGTGCCCCTGCCCTATCAATCAACCCCAACACAGGTGACTTGATAATCACTGTTGAAGGCAGGATTGTGATGAATATTACCCATATTAATGTGGGCCCAAACCCAAACGTGTCTGCAGACCTCCAAGAAACCGGTAACTTCCAGTTAGTCAACAATTTCGACGAGAAGGTTTTGTGGCAGAGCTTTGATAACCCGGTCAACGTACTTTTACCGGGTATGAAGTTGGGTATGTCAAGACAACAGGGCGGAAGTTGAACCTGACTTCCTGGTTGAGCAATGAAATCCCTCAGTCAGGAGCTTTTACCTTGAGTTGGGAACCCACTGATGAAGCATCTCAAAGATTAATGATTCGAAGACGAGGCCAAACCTACTGGACTAGCGGGAATCTTGATAATCAAAGATTTCCACATCTATTAGCATTGAATAGTCCATTTGACTATCAACTCACGTCCGAATACAACAATGAGGAACAATACTTTAGCTACAACAAACATTATAGTAGTCACAAAGATTTTCCCATGTGGGTTTTAACACCAAAAGGGCAAATTACGGATAGTGATAATTCGGATGTTTGGACCCCAGAGTTTTGCTACGGGTATAATTCGAGTAATGGTTGTGTGGAGTCTACTTTGTCTCAGTGCAGAAATCTGAGTGACATTTTTACTGAATCTATTGGTGATTTTGCTCCTGATATTACAAGACGTGTCACCGATGATAACTTAAACCAAAGCATTAGTGATTGTTTTTTCAAGTGCTGGTATGATTGCAACTGCGTGGGGTTTAATACAAGTACCACCCTTGAAACTGGTTGTGTTTTTTGGATGGGAAGCAATAGCTATTTTGTTGAAACTAATGACAATTCTACTTCAAAGTTGTATGTGATCAGTTCTAAACATCTTACTAGTCCGATTACAAGTATGAATGCTTCATTTTGATGGTCTTCCGGTCTTTCCTTAGGTTTTAGCATTTTTTTTTGTTCACATCTAAACAAGTCATACTGCAGGAGAGAAGCTTAAAAACCAAAACAACCGTATATGGATACTCGTTGGCTTGGTCATCCTTGTGGCTTTCTTCACTTTCGGGTTTCTGTGGTATTTCAAGCACAGAAAGCATAGACGAGAAGGTACAAATTTTAAAATTGATATTCTATCTATTGACTATAGTTGCTTCTTACTTTTTTTTGTAACTCACCAATGCTGATCTTAGATGAAGAAAGGCGAAAGAGAGACAAATTCTTCATTGAGTTAGCAGCTTCTGAAAGTTTCAAGGATGTACATCATCTTGATACGGATGGAGGAAAAGGAAATGATTTGTTAATATTTAGCTTTGCCTCTATCATGGCTGCCACAGGTGATTTCTCACTTGAAAACAAACTCGGACAAGGTGGTTTTGGACCTGTTTACAAGGTAATACATAATTCATGTTAAACCCATATTATATAATTTTTCATTCTCATGCTTTTCAGATAAGAATATTCATACTTATATTCGTACCTTAATATATAAGCACAGGGAACACTGAGTGATGGAAAAGAAATTGCAATCAAAAGGCTTTCAAAAACATCTGGGCAAGGGCTTGTGGAATTCAAAAATGAATTAATTCTCATAGCAAAACTCCAACATACAAATCTTGTCCGGATTCTTGGTTGTTGCATTCATAGGGAGGAAAAGATGTTAATTTACAAGTATATGCCTAACAAGAGTTTGGATTTATTTCTCTTTGGTATACAATATATATATATATATATATATATATATATATATATATATATATATATATATATATATATATATATATATATATATATATATATATATATATATATATATGTAAAACGATTACATACAGTTTTGTATTTTGTTCATTAAATTTTAAATTAATAGACTGGCATTTCACATTTCAGACGAAAACAAAAGGGTAGAGCTTGATTGGCCTAAACGGTTTAACATCATAGAAGGAATTGCTCAGGGGTTGTGATGAGTGTGTAAATACTCATCATTTTTACCGAATTTTAACTGCCAAAACGCGAGAAAACACTCAAGAATACATCAAAATAATAAAAATATCTCAAAAATCGTGTTTTATATGTCTCACATGCAAAATGATTGAAAACTAACGAAAAACAAACAAAGTTTGCATAATTGGCAGTTTCAGTCCCCCAACTTTCAAAAATTGTCAAAACTAGTCCCTAAGCGTTTATTTCAAATAAAAAGTCAACCCAAGTTTCTTAAAAGTCAAAAGAAGTCAAAAATAATCTTTGGGTAAAAAAAAGCTTTCAAAAATGAACAAGTTTAGTCCCTAAAGTGAAAAGTTTGGAAATTGTACAACTTTGGTCCCTGCAGTTTGGAATTTGGCAAAAGTGACCCGGGAGTTATAAATTGAAGAAAAATAACAAAGTGGACCTTGGAAATTCAAATGTGGGCAATTTTGACCCCTAATTGAAGTTTGGCAGAATCACAGTTTTGGTCCTTGTAAAATCAGCAAATTACAACTATGGTCCTTGGGCTTGAATTCCTTATACAACTACAAACGGACCCTTTTGTATTATTAAAGCCAATCCAAATCAAAATACAATCCACCTTATCACTCCAAATAGCCCACACATCAACCCTTGGGCCCAATCCAAGTCCAACTCCCAAATCCAAGGCACGTTTAAATAATAAAACGCTCACCTCTTTTTGGTCAGATCTAGGTCAACGAAACCTTTCTTCTCCACCCCTACGTTTTACCCAGTGAACAAACCCTCCTCCCCTTTTCCAGTTACACGCCAAGAAATCACCATGTTTCCTTCCCCAAGAAAGAATCACGAGACTCCACCCCCTTCACATGTTACCAAACAAGTCACGAGATACCTCATCCAATCCACCTCAGCAATCCACTTCCTATTTGGGCGCCAAAATTTGATGTAAGGCTGAGATTGAAAGCAGTGGACACCAAGCAAGATTGATGGTTCAGATTGGCTCAAAGAAAGCACAAGTCGATATTGAAAGCTGTATCCACTCAAAAAAAAAAGAAACACAAGGCAGAAAATGACAAAGAGAAAAAGGGTTCGGCTATGTTTGGCAAAAGTAGCTGTGAGCAGTAGCATTGAGCAGTAGGAGTGAGCAGTAGCTGTGAGCTGTGAGCAGTAGCCAAAAAAGCTCACAGCTTCATAAAGAAGCATTGGGAAAATGAGCTTTCCTAAAAAATAGCAAAGCCCACAGCTCTCATGCCAAACAAACATCAAAAATAAAAAAGCTCATTCTCCCCGCTCATTACCCCAAAAAGCTCCAAAAAAGCTCCGCGACAAACATAGCCGAAACCCTAGTATAGTCTATTATAAATTGAATGAATTGTAAGCCAAAAGGAGTTAGTTTTTTTTAGTCATTAGTTATTAGGATTTTAGGGTAGCGGTTTTCAACTTTAATTTTTAGTTTTCTTTTATTTAAATCCGTTTGTAATCTTAAATTTTTAGTTTTAATGAAAATTCACTTTGGCAGACCTTGAATTTTTGTCTTTAACTTCAGTTTTAAAGCCTTTACTTCTTACTTAGACTAACTGCTATTTAGTTACTGTTTATGGTTTCTATGGATTTAATATAGTTAGCCTAAACCTGTCACAGAAGTGGTGTTTGGGAGTAGAGTAATTTTGAGCTTTTGATTGCTTATGGTCATTTTCCAGTTTTCTATAAGCTGTAAATTGCATTGTTTGTGTCCCGTTAGTTTATTAGGACTGCAGTAGGTAGTAAGAGCTTGTTAGGTTTGGCTTATATTCCCTTTTGAATTGTTTCATTGAATCAGTTAGGATGTAGGATGATTTGGTAGTTGAAACTTTTGCTTACTCAGTTCTGGTTGTTTTGATTTTTATTCTATGTTTTTCCCACGAAAAAACAACCCAAAACACACAATCATAACCAACAACACATTCCATCCAGTTTGCACCTAATTTTTTTACACCAACTTTTCACATGTTATTACTGTGCTCTAAAAGCAGAATGCTGTATGATACACTATTCAAAATTGCACAACATCACACCAAGTTTACCAGGTCTGCTCAGAAAAACAAATTATTTCCTACTGATAAAATAGAATTCCTACATTCACTTTAGTTTTACACCATTGCTTCCCACTGTATTTTGTACATTCACTTTAACATCCAATAATGCAACACAAAGGTCCAAAAGAAACTACCATTATTGATCTCCACCATTTCAAAGTTACCAGAAATAATGCATTTTTTACTATTGCAGTACACTCATACAGTCATGCCAATTATCATTGCTATATCTTATTTTCTCCCAATACTAATCAAAGTATTTTTTATTTTTTATTTTTTGAATTATACAGCCACACCAGGAAGCTCATTGGCAAACAAAATGAAGACCAAAAATTGTCCAGAAAAAGAAAGAAAACTAAAGCTCAAGTTGCCATGTCACCCATCCTCTATTAGCTTTTGTTATAAACTATGTGGCATGTAAATATTTAGCCATTTTGCTGCCATTGGTAGGCAACAATAACTACTTTCAAAATTTGCATATGTAAACAACATCTACTTCATGTTTTGTAACATATTTGTGCTTCAGAGCTATAACAGCACAAATATATATCCCAAAACATATGCAGGTTATTTTGTACAACGTTTCAGACACCTTAATGAAACTGACTTCACTACTCTTTCTTTTCATGTAAATTGCATATACAAAAGCCCCGCCGCAATGCGCGGGCACACATCCTCGTTATAATTACAAAAACAACATATTCTTTAAAATAACTCACGTATTTGAATACAAAGTGTTATTCAACATAAAAACAACATATTTTTCACTGAAGTAAACTGCTTAGCTAGTCTTATTCATCATAAAATTTATATTTTGCACTATAAAAGTTACAAAATATGAGCAATAACTAGAAACGAGGAGTTGTCATAACATGTAAAGGAGACTCCTTATGCACAGTTAGTCCGAAATTCTCACGCATGTCCAGTTCTTCAGGCTTTCCTTCATTTGCCAATGCTAAATCATATTTATACACTATATTTGCTAAAGCAAGTTCGCTAATAGCTGCGGAAAACTGAATACCAGGACACCCTCTTCGACCGGCACCAAATGGCAATAATTCAAAGTCAAACCCTTTATAGTCGATAGAACTGTTGAGAAACCTTTGTGGCTTAAACTTGTCAGGTTCTTCCCATAGCAAAGGATCTCTTGCTATAGCCCAAACATTGACCATCACTTGGGTACCTTGTGCGACATCATACCCCATTAACTTGACATATTGTCTTGACTCTCGAGGAACAAGTAGTGGGAGTGGAGGATGTAATCGCAACGTCTCTTTAAGTACAGCTTTCAGGTAATGCATATTTTGTGTATCATCTTCTGTAATCCTAGATCTTCCTTCCGCTATTTTTGTGACCTCAGTTTGCAGCTCTTTCATTATATGTGGGTGTCTTACTAGCTCGCTAAGTGCCCATTCTAGAAGTGTGGACGTTGTATCAGTTCCACCAGTAAACACATCCTGCAGGAAATAGAAATACATGAAAATGCCTACGCCTTTTTAGTTTTCTAAAACACATTGTAGTATTATTAATAGTGAGGGATGAAAATATTTACCAAGATGACAGCTTTAATTGTATCTCTATCAAATATAAAGTTGGCTGTATCTTCTCTTTGAAAATCTAGTAAGATATTAATTAAATCTTGGCTTTGATCGTTTCCTCCATCATCCACCATTTTGTTCTTGTTTAAATGATCTTCAATAACACCATCAAGAAACTCGCCAATTTCTTTAGCAAGCTTATTTGTTTTTCCCTCTAGACCACGTAACCAATCCACCCACGATAGCCATGGAATATAAGTGCCAACACTCACAACACCAAGTAGGAATTGAAATCTTCTTAGCAAGTCCTTAAACTTTAAGTCACTATATGTCCTTCCTAGAGCAACCTGACAAATTATGTTGTTAGTAAGCGAGACAAGCATCTCACTCAAATCAATCACAGAACCACAACTTTTGTCAATCATGTCAATCATACGAATCATTTCTCTTTCTCGAATATGTCGAAATGATTGAACTCGTTTATGACTTAGAAGGTGGAGCACCGTAATGCCTTTGACTTGCCTCCAATGCTCTCCGTATGGAGCAAATCCAATGTCCTTAGACCCATAAGTAAGCTTATCGGGAATACTTAATTTAGGTCTACTCGAGAATATTAAATCATGGGTTTTCATGATTTCTCGAGCTCCTTCAGCGGAGGAGACAACAAGCAAAGGTGCACTACCTAGGTGAATCAAAATTATTGGTCCATGCTTCTGGCTTAAGGCTTGGAAAGAGCGATGGAGACTCGAGCCTAGTTGGTGGAGGTTTCCAATAATCGGAAGCTTTCTTGGTGATGGTGCTAGGTTTTTTCGTGTTCCTGAAATAGATGAAAGCCATTTAAGTGGAATCAAGAGTAATAATAAAATGAAGAATGCTTTAATAGGAAAAAGTAGCAGTTGAAATGAGAGAAACATTGTTATTTGTGATGGTTTTCTCTATTACGTGATATGTGTATGCGGGTAGCACATACATCATAACGGAGTATATGTTATGAAAACCTGTCACAAATATATAGCCACAAATTTGGTATCTACTTATATACGTACTATGTATATGCATAGTGGACAACTTAGCATCAAACGAGAAATAATTTTAAAATGAAAAATAACTATCTATATTTTTGATGTATCAACTTAAATTAGATATATCTCTAATCTTATAGATGATCATAATATACCTTTTTAAAGAAAAAAAATGTACATGTACATATATTGAATGTATTTAATCAAGTTAGATGAAACATATGTATTTTTTGTTCCTTGCATGTCAAATTTGTTGCTATTTTACTTTGCATTTTTTTTATTTTAGAATCACTTTCGAAACTACTTGGTATGCATCTAATGAATAAATTCTATCTAATTCAAGTAAATACATATCAAATATGTCTTTCAAATTTTGAGTTTTCTTCTGAATCTCTACCGGCATGTCGACACCAAATTTGTGGGTGTATATTTGTGACAGATTTTGATAATGCTCATCTTTTATATAATACAATAAAACCCCTATTAGGAATTTTTCATATCAAAAAAATGCATACATACTTTATTTAGTAATAATTTTATTTAAAAAAAAAAAGTTATTTTCTTATTAGGTAATATTTTATATTTATCCATAACAAAAATAAAAGATAAATACAAAAAATATATATAAGATGCAATTAATAACAGGATTAAAATTTTTAAATAATTATCTTTAATAATAAAAAAAACTATAATTAAACATCATAAATCAAACAAAACAAAGATTAAATTATTTATTTTTTAATAAATAAAACTATATGATTCAAAATTTTTTTAAAAAAACCCGCGCGTGCGCGGGCGTTATAAGTAGTGTGGTGTAAAAGAGATTTCTATCAGATTTTGATAATGCTCATGTGGTGTAAAAGAGATTTCTATATTTTTTGTTGATAACGCACGTGGTGTAAAACTAGTACACATCACTTTCTTTCTTAATTTGGCTGGCATAGGCTAAACGTTTTTTGTTGATAACGCACGTGGTGTAAAACTAATCCAAAATGAACAAAAGAAAGTCCAAAATACTAACGCCTGATATACTTAATTCCCAGTGAGTCCTAACAGTGTTTTAATAACTAAAAATCCTAAGTTCAAAATAATAATAACGAGCGGGGGTATCCGCGCGTTGCTGCGGAAATGTTGTGATTAATCTAAACTTAGAAATAAAATGATTGAAAAAAATTATTTTTGTTATTAAGGACTAAATTTGCAAAAGATCGATAACCGCAAGTACTCTTGAAATTAAAAATTAACCAGAGGTGGTGTTAAAAAAAAAAAAAAAAAAAAAAAAACTGGTGAACAGTGTTTTTAACGAATGAACAGTAATTTTTAACGGAATCGATATGTTGCAAAGTTAGTCCTTTGGGATTATCTTTGAAATTATAATTTAACCTGAGGTACTGTTTTTGTTAAATATATAACCTCAGGGTCAAAAATTAAAAAAGTGAAAAAAAAAAAAAAACTGTTGCTACAGTAACAATGCTACAGTACCTGTACTCACATATTTACTGTTACAATCACTGTAGCAAACACACTGTTGCTACAGTGTTGCTACAGTACCACTCACTCGCTTTTAGTATATACGAGCGGGTAAACCCGCGCGATGCTGCGGGCGTGTTTTGGAATATCGTATTTTTACGTTTTATGTTTTTTGGTTTACATTGTTTGTAATAGAATTTTGTTTTTGTTTTTTGTTTGTTTGTTTGTTTTTTTTACCTAATGGTTATAACTTTCTAAAATTGAAATAAAACGATCGGGAAACAAAATTAGTAACAAACACCCTCACCGCCGCTGCCAATCCACTGCCGCCGCCACACCGTCACTCAATCACGAAGTTTATGTTTGATTTGATGGGAAAAATGATTTCGTGAACAATAGCGCAAGTTTCGTAATTTTTCGAGTCTGTTTGATAAGTCGTTTGAGCCCGAAGCGTTTTTGCGAGAAGTTTACCTACGTTGTAAGATTTAGTCCCTTGTATTACTTTTCATTTCGCACCATACACTTTCATTATTAACAAAACTACCCTAGACTTTTTATTCATATATATACCCCATTATTACCATTTTCTCATTTATATTATAAAAAACACACACACACACTCCATGGTCTCTCTCTCTTCTCTCTCTATCACAACGCCGGTATCTTCATAAAATCCGGCGAATACACCAGCAGATTCCGGCCGGTCACCGGAATAATTTTCCGGCTAGACTCTTTTATTACCGAAACTTGTAGATCCGTGTAACACCTTCACTTCTGGAGCTTCTGACCTCGTGAAACCCACCGTAGCACCATCAACGCGCCACCACCACCTCTGCCGTCCACCACCGAAGACTACCACCACCTCCTTTCACCTTGTTACCGACGGTAAACCACCCACGCGCCACCTCCGTTTATTATTTTGATTTTTATTCGAAACCCTAGTTTTATAAACTTTTTATAAATCATTTTATTTGCTTAAATCTTTTACTAAAATCACTTTTATAAATGTTTTTAACCTTAAACCGTGTGGATCTATCTTTTCTTGCGGCGACTCGTTCACTCGGTCAACCCACCGAGTTGACTCATGTGTTTCCTTATTTTTTCTTTTTTGTTTCTTGATGTTATTGGTGATTTGGAGTATTATTTGGGCCGTTTGGTTTGTGTTATTCTCGACAGTAGGTACAGGGTGGGGATGGACACCCTTGTTGTGATTAAAAAAAAAAAAAAAAAAAAAAAACGATGAACAGTAGTGCTACAGTACCTTTGCTACAGTAAATGCACCCACAAATTCACTGTTATAACCACTGTAGCAACACTGTTGCCACAGTGTTTGCTACAGTACCCCCTCACTGATTTTTAGTATATATATATAACAAGCGGGGTAGCCCGCGCTTTGCCGCGGATTTGTTAATTTTTTTTATGGTGTTGTATTTTTCTTTGTATTTTTGTTTTGTATTGTTTTTGTTATTTGTTTTTTTTTAAACAAAAATGAATGACCGCATAATAAAATGTTTTTGTGCAAGTTTTGTATTTTTTTTATTTAAGGAAAATTATTCATAGTTTCACAAAAAAAAAAAAAAAAAAAAAAAAAAAAAAAAAAAAAAAAAAGTGCTACAGTACATATGCTACAGTACGTACAACATGGGACAGCATAAATGTTAGTGTTTAGTCAACTGTGCGGTACAACTCTCCGCGCGATGTTGCGGGCGTGTTTTGGAATATAGTATTTGTACATTTTGTGTTTTTTGGTTTACACTGTTTGTAATAGAATTTTGTATTTTTTTTTACTTAATGTTTATAACTTTATAAGATACCCGCGCGTTGTTGCTAGAATGTTGTGTCTAAGCTAAAATTGAAATAAAACGATCGGGGAAAAAAATTATTACGGACTAAATTAAAAATTAAAAATTAAAAAAAAAAAAAAAAAAAAAAAAAAAAAAAAAAAAAAAAGCTACAGTAGCGCTGCTACAGTAGCGGTGCTACAGTACCGGACTCACACAAAAACACTGTTTAGTCAACTGTAGCAAACACTGTTGCTGCAACAGTGTTTGCTACAGTAAAATCCCGGGCTTTTAATATATTTATAATAATAATAATGATAAATTTAAAAAATATATATATATCCAAAATAATATAACCAATTTTAAAGCAGAATTGACTCGAGCTCGTTAATGTTCTGTTTCGAGTTGAGCTAAAACAAGCTTTGTTTAACGCAATCCCAAATACGTCTAATAGCCCATAACTACTTCTAGGAAACATGCCTTCACATTATTTATAAAACTTTCATATAATTTCATCGAACAAAGACTCATTAGCCAAATCAACTCACCATTAAGAAGATGGAGATGAAGAGTATCAACAACATATATAATAATCATCAGCCATGTATATGACCAGTTGGATTTATCAATATGTGTTCCAGTACTATATATATGTCACCATTAATTTTTATCTCAGAAACATATATATTCACTAACAAATATATGACCGAGGTCAAGCGTGTCAACATCAAATGAATGATCTAAATAATGTTTCAGGGTATGAAAGCATATGTTTTACTTTTTGGCAACCAGACAATTCCGTTTTGATTGGCTCCTTAAAAATATACTACGTATCTTTTATATAATACAACAGAACCCCTATTGAGAATTTTCCATTTCAAAAAAATGCATTCATACCTTATTTAGTAATAATTTTATTTAAAAAAAAATGTTATTTTCTTATTAGGTAATATTTTATATTTATCCATAACACAAGTAGAAGATAAATACAAAAAATATAGATAAGATGCAATTAATAATAAGATTAAAATTTTTAAATAATTATCTTTAATAATAAAAAAAAACTATCATTAAACATCATAAATCAAACAAAACAAAGATTAAATTATTTGTTTTTTAATAAATAAAAATATATGATTCAAAAAATTTTAAAAAAAAACCCGCGCGTGCGCGGGAATTATAACTAGTCATCAATAATACAAAGATTAAATTATTTGTTTTTTAATAAATAAAAATATATTATTCAAAAATTTTAAAAAAAACCCGCGCGTGCGCGGAAATTATAACTAGTTAGGAGAACAATAAGTCTTTCACGATAAATCCAAGAAAAGCCTAGTCACGTAAAATGACATTACAACAACTCCACAATTAATTTGGCTATTACAGACAAAAAGAAACTTTTTTAAATGCAATTATGTGATGAACGAATCTCAACTAACCCAAGCATAAAAATCTAACTTTTGGCATCTAGATCATTGGTATCCTTAACTCAAAAAACGTTATCTGATTTTTTCTATTACTACTATTCAGAAAAATTTTTCACCAAAATATGTGAGGTTCGCCTTTAGATTTGATAGGAAAAGCATTTATTATTAGTGCTTATGAGTGTACCGGTAGCATTTAGATTCTAGAACTTGCGTTAGTGATGCATCCCGAGACCGCTAGTGAGACTACATTCGTGTGGTAGGATTTACTATATGATAAGAGGCATTAGGATCACCCTTGTGTTAAACCCGTATTATAATTACTTGACCATTTAAGTCATATTACTTGGCTAGTTAAGTCAACTAAATTTTCCCACACCCTTAGCGTTGTACTCATTTTTAGTACACGAACCCCTAGTACACCCCTCCGAGCCTATATTTTCGTTTCTAACTTTAAGCATTTTACTTAAAGGAAGAATTTGTTACACCCCACTTAAATGTACAACAAAATCGCCTTAGCCTTCCGTGTATGCGCTCATTTTTAGTGCATTATTGTTATTTGTTAAACCCTAAGTTAACTATCTAATTGATTACATGGTTGCTAAGTCGAGTCATATCCTTGTACATATTGTTTTGGGACGATTGGGACTCATGGGTAAAGTACTTATTTTATGGACTAATGGGGAAGAACATCATTTATTACCCCCGTATGTGCATTAATCTTAAAAGTACTCAAAGTGTTTTGATTTTCTTAATTCGAGTCATTAGATTAGTTTATTGTAAAGTATGTAAAAATTCAAGTGTAAGGGGAATTTCCATTCTCTATGATGTATTATTTTGGATGGTAGGGTAAGAGTGTATGCACAAAAAAAAAAAAAAAAAAAAAAAAAAAAAAAAAAAAAAAAAATCGAAAAAATCAAGAAAAAGAAAAAAAAATAGAAAAAGAAAAGAGAAAAAACATACGGACTACCATTCCTTTTTATTCTATGTTCATTTTATGTTTTTATTATTTTTCATTTATTAGCTTAAGTCGAGTCTAGTCTTGGCTTAGCAACGCCATATTGTACATGTAATTAACCAAGATTGTTAACTCGCCACCAGTAAAACTTCCTTTATCCAACAAAACCGTGTATTTCATATCCCTACACCTAACGTTACAACCATTTAAAAAGACATCTTTGATAGTTTATCCTAGGTGCTTACGCCATGTGGTGGAGGTTTGATCCTTTCCCAAGCCTATGGTAATCTATTTTGCTATGACAGGTAGTGAGAGATATCTTCCGTTTCCATATTGTAATTTATACTTTATTACACCTGAGAGATGTGAGTATCTAAACACTATTTGTGATGTGCTTGTGTATGACCTCCGTGCTTGTCTATTGGTCTTTAGTGGAACGATTATTTGTTGTAATTACTTTTATATTGGTGTTAAATGACCCCTAACTTGTATTTTGAGTAGAATAAAAGCGCATTTGCTTGAGGACAAGCAAATCTCAAGTGTAAGGGTATATGATGAGGCGAAAAATGAACCACTTTTAGGGGGTCATTTAAACCCGGAATTGAATTTATTTGATCAAATATTGCCCTAAATCGTTTCTTTTGTGATTTTAGGTACTTTGGGAGTGAAATCTAGAAAAGGAAGCAATTCGGACGTTTTTGGAGCATAAAAGTGAAGAAAACGCCAAAGACTTAATTTTCCTTGCTAGGAACAGTAGGTGACGGCGTCAAGAAGAAAATCTTGACGGCGTCAAGAGTAATTTCCATGACGATCCAGTACAGATTTGACGGCGTCACGAAATTTGGCGTATAATTTCTCTTCTCTGAGCAGTGTTAGTATAGCCTTCAAGTGTTCTGCGTGCTCTTCCTTACTACGTGAATAAATAAGGATATCATCGATGAATACAATCACAAACTTATCCAAATAGGGTTTGCACACTCGGTTCATTAAGTCCATAAATACAGCGGGTGCATTTGTTAGACCGAATGGTACTAAAAGGGGGTGTTTGGAATTGCTTGAGCATAAACCTTATCCAAACACTACAAGATTGCTTCTTTCCTTAAAAGAAACACAACAAGCAGATAAGCACTCTTATAAGCAAATCCCGAACACCGCCTAAAAGATGAAACATTTATTAGCTAATGTGATAGTAATTCGTACCATTAAAACCTCATAAAAAGAATGATTCTTTCATACCCTTTTCAGTTAACAAACTATCACAATCGTAAACTATTAAAGGGTCTACATAGTACAACTTGTACTATGTAGTTCATGTATCATTTGGATAAGACATGGTGATATTTGCCACCCATTCTAACCCTTTTGCTGACCCGTTCTGACCCGCTGAGAACTCAACAAGAACAGATTAGACAAGTGACCTGTTATCTGATTTTTTTCTCTTATCCGATTCAACCCATGATAATGAAAAGGCCTACCCGTATGACCCAATTTTGCTAATGCAGGTTAGGACTTAGGATTGCCAGGTCAAAGTACAAGCATCTACAAATATAAAAAGGTCTACATCGTAAACTATCACACTTGTACACTTTTCAACTTTACATCGCCCCTCGGATTAGCGATCATGTTGCTAGGTAAAGTAGTACCTGAGCCCGAGGGTCGATCATTTAAAGACTTCTGCAAATTAGATATTTGACTAACCAACATTTTGTTCAGTTCTTCTTGGGATTTCATAAACTGTTTTAATAACTCATCATGTGATGGTCCAGTTGGAACAATGGCTTGATTTTGGTTTGGAAAATTTTGAGCCCGATTGTTCTGGAAATTCCCATGTTGCTGGTTGTTATTACCCTGGAAGTGGTTTTGTTGTTGAAAATTACCCTGTGAGTAATTGTTCTGACCTTGATTTCGATTATAATTCCCTTGGTTCTGATTTTGTTGAACCTGGTTTTGACCAGGGTTGAAATTCCCTTGGTTGTTATAACCTTGGTTCATTCGGTTCTGGTTCTGATTCTGGTTAAAGTTCTGGTTTCTGTTTTGACCATTTTGGTTCTGGGACTGATTAAACCCTGGTGGTCCGATGTAGTTATTAGATCGGTAGCTCAAAAGGTTTCGATCTCCTTGCGGTTGGTAAGAATTACCTCCCGTATTATAGGAACCTTGAGCTGCATACACGTTTTCACGAGCCGAGCCACCGGAGGCTGGGCATTCTGTGTAAGGACGCGGACCACCGCAAGTTTCACAACTTGGGTTAACAACTTTGACCTGATTATGATTTGTCTGATGGATACGCAAAACTGCTGTAGACAAATCATCCAGCTTTTTAGCTAGGATGGATATTTCATTGCTTGTCGGAGTGACTGACTTAATTGAGTCATTCCTCTCAGCAGAGGAGTCCCAAAAATTATGATGGGCAGTCATGTTTTCGATTAAGTCATAGCACTCTTCAGGGGTCCTTTTCATAAAGGTGCCCCCAGCAGCAGCATTGATGGTGTCACGATGACGGAGTGTCAAACCATTATAAAAGGTATCAATAATGGTGACAAGAAGCATGTTGTGATTAGGACACCGATCAATAGCAAGTTTGTAGCGTTCCCATGCCTCAAATAAGGACTCTTCGGGAAGCTGTCTGAAATTGCTGATATCATTCCTCAGCTTTATTTTTCATCAAAGTATTATAAATCATAGAAGATAAATACAAAAAATATAGTTAAGATGTAATTAATAATAGGATTAAAAATTTTAAATAATTATCTTTAATAATAAAAAAACTATAATAGGATTAAAATTTTGTTTTTTAATAAATAAAAATATATGATTAAAAAAAAATTTAAAAACCCGCGCGTGCGCGGGCATTATAACTAGCATAATGATAAATCCAAATCCTATATGGAATTTTAGTTTGATGACTATGGACAATAGGACTAGATAAGCACACCTCGATCTCTAATATAAACTTTGTATTATAGACCAAAGTGTATAGAAGATATGTGAGAATAGATCGAACTTCACCTGCGCAAACCCTTTTTATGAAGCACACGGACCTTGAGCATAGTCTCGGTTTGTGAGACTTGATACAAAAGCAATTTGACAAGGAGTACTAGGCATCTTTGGTATGTGTTTCTAAATTATTTTAGATGTTGCATTCTGTCAATTTCTGGTGCATTCTTACTTCTTAGTGTGTCTTTCTTTCGTGTACCAGTAGACTATTTGATCTAACTCTTATTGCTTTGTAAACAGTATTTACAATCTCCCTTAAAGTCACATCGTGCCATCTAAGAATCCCTTGTGTGCCAACAGCCTCGGACCTTGAGCATAGTCTCGGTTTACAACTACTCATATATATATTTTACGCAAATACCTTTGTGTGTCAATCGTCTTCCGGTTTCAACTTCATTCTTGGACTTTTCTTCTTTTACGAGATTTGTCAGTTATTGCACAAAATTAGCATTATCAATCATGTTCAAATTGTTGAACATGAGATGTAAATGATATCAAATAAAGAACAAAAATGATTAGGGACTAATTTCCTCAAACTCTTTGAACGAATTTATACTTGATATCGGATATAAACAAGGGTTTTATTAACCCGGATGAATAATATTTTGAGTCTTTGTTTTTGTTAATATTAAAAAAGTTGAGGTAGATTTATTCATCTTAATTCCAACGATTGTGATGTATGAGTAAATGTGTTAAGAAAAACTTATGATTAGTTAAAAGAAAATCGTGATTACAATTATGTTACACGAACATTAGGAGTGTTGACAAATATATCATAGACCCGATATAACAAAAAGCTTAATCTTTGTAATATTGGGTTCGACTTTTAGGATCTTATATTGTGCAATTAGCGGCTACCCACATACTGGCTCGAATTTGAATTTTAGATGCCACATTAGCGGCTACCCCCACATTATTCTTGTTTAGGTCTGGTTGTTGCGACCCAATACCAACACCGAAACCACTGGCTCACAACCACACATCCCCCGTTATATTGTTGCATTTTCAAAGTTCGTATCAAATGTGATACACAACCATCTTATAATAACTTAGGATAATAAAATAAAATTATAATGATGCAAATACGAGAAAATGGAAATAGTTTAGTAAACTAGTTCTAACGCTAATTTCTAGTAATTGTTCTTTTTTATCTTTTCAAAAGAGCATTAATGAACACACCTATATTATCTATCTTACACAATATCACATGTCTTTGACGAGGCTTTAAAACAAAACTTTTTGGTTGATGGACGCACTCATATATCAATAGGTCAAAGAGCGTGAATTGGCATGTCCAATACTCACATACCGTATGTATGCACATTATGTCTCTTCACTATGCATATTACTAATAATTTACAAGAAAAATGGGTTGAGATGTTGAACACTAAGTGTTGATATGTGGCTCATAGGCAACATGTGATATTGGTATGTAATTGAGGAATATTGGCGTCGATTCTTGATTCCTATCATGACTAGGTTCATATGTTTCAACTCGTTCGTTATTATGTTATGTGGCATCATAAATCATATCATTTTATGTCGTCGTCTAAAACACATGCGCTTGCGGTCATCTCATCCGGCTTCTTAAATCATTCAAAGTTTTATTGTGTTATATTTTTCAAAAGTCTCAAATAAGCGGAGAAATCTTGACCCTCATTATGTTATATTGATAGCTTCGCATGTGCAAAATCTTTTACACTAGTTTAAGTTCATTTACGAATATTGATCAATGATATTCATATGTTGTAAACAAATGATAAAATTATTACTACTAATTAACAGAATTAAAGTCTAAAACTCGATCACTATTTGAAACTTTAACATAAAAGAATCATAGTAAAACTTGATCTTACTAGCATTAGCATTAAACGGGTGTTTACTTTTCTCTTAGTGGAGAGAATTGTGAGCCCAAACCCTTATTCTCTCTTAATGGAGAGACCCATTATAACTACACCCTCCCTTTTAAGAGGCTAATTAAGAGCTTCATATAAAATCATTTAATTTAGTAAACCCCCCATAACTAACTGTCTAAAATCTTTTGAATAAATTCAAATTTCTCGGCCTTTCTTTATTTTTTGTTTAGTTTATGAGTGTGTGAGGTATTTAGCGGGGTATGTTCATATAAGGTGATTATTTTAATAAAATGTGAGGTGCGTGACCTTATTAGGTTGGATGTAACAAACTAACAGTGCTTCACTTGACCGAGTCCCTGCCCATATGGCACCCAAAAAGACTAGTCTCCCTTATTACACTTGCGGTACATGACTCGGTCGCCTAAACAAGAAAAAAAGAATTAGGTCGGCTAGGTGACCTACTTGTATGCATTTTTTTTAGTGGTGTGGGTCGTCTTATTACATCAAGTTGGCCATGAAGTAATGTAAGAGAGAGAAAGATGTGGTGTCAAATGAGATGAAGTTTGTAGCCTAGAAGAGAGTAAACTGATGTGACAGGGAGATGAAGATCGCTTGAGAGTCCTTATCACCATCAATATTAGGGTTGAAAGAGTAGTAATATGGTGTGCAAGAAAATATAAAACTAAGATGACGCTAATATAAAAGTTGAGACAGTGTGAATTACTTTACGTCTTAAATACAACCTTAGTACATAAACAATTTGTGACATAAAAGTTTAAACATAAAATTGTAGTAGTTTATAAATACTATAAGATTCTAATGTTCCTTGTGTAATATAGAACAAAGAGTTTATACAAAAGGAACATTTAAATCCCATAACATATGAATATTTTGTGGTGTTTTTGTCCGTGTTTATAGTTCGTTTTTTGTTGTTTCTTTTGTGGTGTTTTTGTCCGGGTTCCTTTCTCTTTAATCATCTTGTTTGGAGAGATGGAATGCCGTTTGTTTGTATCGTTTTTTTTTGTGGTTCTATATATTGTTGCCATTCAAAAAAAAAAAAAACTATATACTAATCTACTTATAAAAACCTATATAGCTAAGATGATATATTGTTCTGTTGTACACATACTTAGGGCCCGTTTAGTTTGGGGGTTTACCAAAGGTTTTAGGTTAAGAAATTTGGTTAATCCGTTTGTTTGCATTTTTGGTATTTTTGGTTTAGGCATTTATCCCAAGTATTTGGGGGTGGGCTAGAGACGAGGGTATAAGGGGTTTTATGACACATGTGGGACCGCGTGTTTCTTGTAACACACTAGGCAAATTCCATATTGGCCGTGGCTTGGAGTGATGCTGGGTATATAAGTAATATCTTGGCCTTACTAGACATAACGTGTTTTGTGGTCTACTGCGAGTGGGGTTTTTAGGAACTGGCAGTTAAGCGTGCTCATGTGAGAATAGCACTGGTATAGGTGACCTGCTGGGAAGTCTCACATGAGGGCCACAAAGCAAAGTTGTGAGCCTGCAGGCAAAGTGGACAATATTGTGGTCTGAGTAAGGATGGATGTTACAAGTGATACCAGAGCCGTTCACGATGGTGGGGCAAACCTCATCGAGGAAGATGAGTCCCTAGGGGGTGATTGTAACACCCTAGGCAAATTCCACATCAGCTGTGGCTTTGAGTGATGATGGGTATATCTTTGCCTTACTAGACACAACGCGTTTTGTGGTCTACTGCGAGTGGGGTTCTTATGAACTGGCAGTTAAGCGTGCTCATGTGAGAGTAGCACTTGTATAGGTGACCTGCCGGGAAGTCTCACATAAGAGTCACAAAGCAAAGCCATGAGCCTGGAGGTAAAGCGGATAATATTGTAGTTTGAGTAAGACGGGATGTTACATTTCTCCTCTTTATTATTCTTTGTTTTTATCCTTTATTTTTAGTTTATATAATTTTAAATTTATATTTAATATATAATATATTTTTAAATATTATTTTCTCTCTTCATCAAAATCAAAATCAAATTCAAATTCAAATTACAAAACAAATCAAATTCAAATTCAAATTACAAAACAGGCCCTTAATATATACAACGCGGACATAAAACTAAATATAGAATTGTATAGTCTATAAATGTTACTAGTTACAAGTTTATTTAAAACCGGATGAAAACTACGTCGTTTTACACTGTAGATCTACAGTACATTTTCCCGCCAAAAAATCTAGGCCAGCTTCTTAGCATTTTTTTCGTGGCCCATGTGATCCAAAACTAATCCAAAAGCTTATTAGATAAGACATACGTATAGCCACACACCGGAATATCAAACATCTGGCTGGTATTATTGGCGATGAGGTCATGAAGAAGATGGGGAAGAATGATGAGCTTCAAGGTCGATTACTTCCATCTGATAGTTGCGGCAAGAAAAGGGAATCCTGTGGTGGTGATGGCTGATTGTGGATTTAAGTAAGATTGGGGTTTTGCTAATTTAGGGTTCCTTTACAAATTGTTGGACTTTTTATAAACTTTATGTTTGCTATGATCTTTAATTGTTCAATTCTTTGTAAGGGTTTTTATTATTATTTTTTCCTGCTACAAGATTCATTTTAGGGGTTGATTTGTACAGGAGTTGACTGCCTCAAGGTCTGAGTTGCTGCGATGGACTGTTGTTAGAATTTTTAAAAATTTTCCAGGTTACTTTTCATGTTAATTTTCCAGTGGTTTTCGGATTTTTTTTGGTTTTTTATATGCTGTAAATTTGATATGTTAAGTATATGTTATAAAAAGGTTTTTTTAATTATTTTTTTTACTGATTTAAAAAAATGATGTTAATCAGTGTTTAGATTAGCTTACTTCTTGGGTTTAATAAATGGGAATTCTATTTCGAATAAGCAGTTTTGAATAAGTAGTTGCCTATGGCAAATTGTTGAAACCCAACCTGCTTATTCAAATCATACAATAGCACTTATATGGGATTAAGCACTTATGTGGGGTTTTGCGGTTTAGTTCTAACACGGCAAATGGATTGAGCAACTACATGATTTGAATGTAGTTGCTTAATCCATTTGAATGTAGTTGCTTAATCCCATATAGCAACAACGCAATAGCCTGGAAATTCTAACTACGAATTGGTTGGCAAAGATTAACCTGATTCAATTTATGGTTGGCAAAAATTTGAGAGACAAAAAGAAGCAAATTGGTTGGCGAAGATTCAATCTTTTTTTCTAATGATTGGTACGCAAAAATTCTAACCACGAATTGGTTGTTTTGAATTTAACTGTGTTTAATTTTTTGGGTTTTGATGTTTAGGATACAAACGATGGTGTGTTCTGAATTTGTCAAAGACTAGAGATAACTCTCCATTCGGCATCTTAACAAGCAAGTAACTTTATTGATTCACTTTTTTGTTTAGAAGATATATTTTTTTATAAAAATCATTTTTAGGATTTTAGTTTCAATGATGAATTGCAGGTAAATGATTTGAGTTTCATAGCTTTTGGTTTTGTTTAGAGGTGGGTACACGAGAGGTGAATATGGAAGATTAAACCGAGGAAAGAAAGATGGGCAGTCGCCATAGGTATAGTTGTATTTTTTTTTTCTTTCGCAAATTATGACAAATGATTTTTATCGAGGTAAATGATCATCATTTGTAGAGGTATAAAAACAATCGGGTCGGGTTACAGGTCATTGGTAAGTGGTGATATCTGTTAATTAGAGCATTTTTGTATGTGTGTTTTAAGTTTAATAAATCAAGGTCATGGAAAACAGCCACGCTCTCCGTATTGGCCAATGTAATATATCTATTTCTTTTTACATTTAATCTAATTCCCTGCTTCAATTCCCGTTTATTCCAATTCCGGCCTACTATATACTAATTTTGTGATTGCGGTCGCATGATTACTAAAAGTAAATACCCTTATTCATTTTGAATCTTAGACCGGTTGTGTATGTTATTTAGAATACTATGATTGCCACGATAACCTTTGACGTCTGATTATTTTTCAAGGTATGAATGTGTCGTTGCAGAATTTATCTGACCATTTGCGCGCGAGAGATAAATGACCGCAAATGCCATCGTCTGGTAAGCCAACCTTTACGTTTGAATATTATTAAGTTGCGCGTTCTAAATATCTAGCAATTTTTTGCTTTTTTAATCATTCCAACGATAAACTCAGTTGCCTTAAAAAAATCTAAGGTGTTATGTTTTTATATTTGAGGATGCCACGAGTTCGATCAGCAACCAACACCAAATTATAGGTCTCTCTCGACGTCCGGGTAACACACATGGCTTCTCGACAGTTGAATGTAAGTTAACAAATCAACTGTTGTTTTCTTTATTTGTTAAGTTAATGCCATGGTTGCGAGTAGCGGGCCTGAATCATTGTCCAAAAGTGCAGCAAGATGATAGCCATTGAACCAGATGTTGATGATGTCGCGCAGGTGGACAACGCTGCATACTCTCACACAAAAAAGTAAGCCAAACAAACATTTTTCATAAACCAATAATTGTCTTATAGTAAAATGGTTTTATTTCTTTCTTAACAATAACTGTCACTTTCTCATTACGCGCCCATGATGCGTGGGAATCGCACCTTGCTTTACCTCTCGAGGGATCTCGCGAGGCTTACAACCCCCACCAGGCAGTGTACCTGATCGTTGTAGTATAGTATAGTGACAAGTACCGGGGGATTGATCGTTCAGCTTAGGAATAGTGTCGCTAGGATTAGAAAGCCTAATTAATAGTTCTAAAGATGAAAGATGATTATTTTTGTGTTTTTATATTTTATGAAAGCAAGTAAAATCTCGGGTTTTTGGAAGAGTGGGCGGAATTAGTTGTTATTCAACTAACCCAAAGACTACTTTATAACTAATTAAACTAATGAAAATGAAATTAAACTAATATTAAACTAAGGTTGTGAGCAGTAATTGGAGAAATTGTGTTTACTTAGACTTCATTACTCCCTAGATATCTTTTACATGTCAATTACTTGTTACACTTGTATGGATGACGGATTGTATTCCTTAATACCATTCGTGGGGTGGCATACATAACTCCCCAACTCTATGAGCTCTTATCTCCTCCTACACCATGACCCAGCACAACTATAGGGATTGTAAACAGTGGCTCATGCATTAAATACAACCAATAAAGACCTAGTACGCCTCGGTTCATGTTTCTTAAGACGTTCAAGCATGTTACCATTTGGAGATCTGCCAGTTTTCTTAAGCCTAACATATAATATCATTCATCCAAGAACAAGAATAGACAAGTAATTAACACATAATCAATATCTAGGTTTCATTAGATCTAAGCAAACACAAAGTAAATCTAGCCTAGCATAATGGAATTAAGATAAGAACAAAAGATAAACAACCAACACATAGACATATTGATTGAATTAAGAGTATACTTATCTCAATTACAATGCAAGGTATCAAGGGTTTGGAACCCTTGAAAAACCTGTAAAAGAGGCACCAAAATCGTCTTTAGGGTTTCACCAAAACTTCTCCTCTTTTTATGAAAAAACTAGAAAACTATATATAGAAAAATCGTCCTGACGGCGTCAAGAGTAAATTCTGACGCCGTCAACCAGCCGCCAATAACTTCCTCGGACGCCCTAGATTCACTTGTGACGGCCTTGGTGACGCCGTCACCACCTACGGTAAATTAATCTTGGCCACTTTGACGCCGTCATCTCTCCATCTGACGCCGTCACCAGCTACGGTAAAATATTCATCCTTTCTGACGCCGTCAAGAGTAAATCCTTGACGCCGTCACCTTGTAATTCCAGCTTGGATTTGGTACTTTGTCGTTTTCTTCACTTTATGCTCCAAAAACGTCCAAAATAGCCTCTTTTCCAGAATTCACTCTCCAAACACCTAAAATCACAAAAGGAACGATTTAGGGCAATATTTGATCAAATAAAGTCGGATTCGGGCTTAAATGACCCCCTAAAAACGGATCATTTTTCGCCTCATCATATACCCTTACACTTGAGATTTGCTTGTCCTCAAGCAAATGAGCTTTTATTCTATTCAAAAGACAAGTTAGGGGTCATTTAATACTAATATAAAAGTAATTACAACAAATAATCGTTCCACTAAAGACCAATAAACAAGCACGGAGGTCAAATACAAGCACCTCACAAATAGTGTTTAGATACTCACATCTCTCGGGTGTAATAAAGTAATATAACATTATGGAAATGGAAGATATCTCTCACTACCTGTCATAGCAAAATAGATTACCATAGGCTTGGGAAAGGATCAAACCTCCACCACATGGCGTAAGCACCTAGGATAAACTATCAAAGAGGTCTTTTAAAGGGTTATAACGTTAGGTGTAGGGATATGAATTACACGGTTTTGTTGGATAAAGGAAGTTTTACTGGTGGCGAGTTAACAATCTTAGTAAATTACATGTATAAGATGGCGTTGCTAAGCCAAGACTAGACTCGACTTAAGCTAATAAATGAAAAATAATAAAAACATAAAATGAACATAGAATGAAAACGGGATGGTAGTCCGTTTTTTTTTTTTTTTTTTTTTTTTTTTTTTTTTTTTTTTTTTTGCATACACTCTTACCCTACCATCCAAAATAATACATCATAGGGCTATGAGCAATCCCCTTACACTTGAATCTTTACATACTTTACATTAAACTATTCTAATGACTCGAATTAAGAAAATCAAAACAGTTGGAGCACTTTTAAGATTAACGTACATATGGGGGTAATAATATTATGTTCTTCCCCATTACTCCATAAAATAAGTACTTACCCATGAGTCCCAATCGTCCCAAAACAATATGTACAAGGATATGACTCGACTTAGCAACCATGTAATCAATTAGAAAGTTAACTTAGGGTTTAACAAATAACAATAATGCACTAAAAATGAGCGCATACACGGAAGGCTAAGGCGATTTGGTTGTACATTTAAGTGGGGTGTAACAAATTCTTCCTTTAAGTAAAATCCTTAAAGTTAGAAACGAAAAGATAGGCTCGGAGGGGTGTACTAGGGGTATCGTGTACTAAAAATGAGTACAACGCTAAGGGTGTGGGAAAAATTAGTTGACTTAACTAGCCAAGTAATATGACTTAAATGGTCAAGTAATTATGATACGGGTTTAACACAAGGGTGATCCTAATGCCTCTTATCATGTAGTAAATCCTACTACACGAATGTAGTCTCACTAGCGGTCTCGGGATGCATCACTAACGCAAGTTCTAGAATCTAAATGCTACCGGTACACTCATAAGCACCAATAATAAATGCTTTTCCTATCAAAACTAAAGGCGAACCTCACATTTTTGGGTGGAAAATTTTTCTGAATATACGGTTATGTGCTAGTCATACAACCTCCTATCCATGAGACGCTTGCTATGGCTAAAGTTTCACTCCTAAATGTTGTAAAAAATTTTAAATTTGGTGCTAAAATTACACTAACAAGTATTTCTCATAGTTTTATTACTCATCTACTATCAAACAAAACAAACTCAAGCGAAAGTGCATATGTAAGGTATCATCTTTTTACCCTCCCCTTACACTTAGGATGAACATTGTCCCCAATGTTCAAGTAAAGAATGTAAAAGTAAAAAGTAAAGAGAATGAAATTAAATACTCCCCTGATTCGCTCGGTATGGATTTTAGGTTGGCTAGGTTAAATCTTCCTCCAAGAAAATGAGCAATCAAAGCTTCCCTTCCAGAATATAAATCATCTTCTTGTCATAAATAACCTGTAAATCCTGACAAAAGTGGACAAGGCAACCTCGCGTAAAATCGGCGGCATCCTATATAAGTTAATAAATCCTAGAAAACAAAGTAAGATATAATGCTTGTGGAATGAAGTTTGCAGATTTCCTGGAGATTATAAAACTTAATAATTCACAAAAACCATAAGACTCCGTTAGAAGAACAAAACCGGTAAAATTTCCAGATTTTTACTCCTGACGCCGTCAAGAGCAATTGCCTGACGCCGTCAGAATGGACCTGCAGAAATTCTTATGTTAAGTTTCCGGAAAATTTCTGGAAAAACCTCGTCCTACTTCCTGGAAAATCTTGCAAAACTTCATTATGACTCGATACAAGCATTTGACTCTAACAAATACGAATATACATGTTCATTAAATATTGTGGAGAATCATGATTGGTTTGTTTCTTAAAAACATATTTGGGGTTTCCCCTTACACTTATTTTTTTGCAAAAATACTTTTAGGTTGAAGTTAAGACCAGGCCAAACAACATAATAAAGTATTTCACATTTTAATTGAGAAACATGATTAACCAACAATAAAAATAAAACATGCATACGGAAGCAAATAACAATCAAACAATTACAATCACACAAAACATGGGTTGCCTCCCAAGAAGCGCTTTTCTTTATTTACGAGTCTTGTAGCTAGACTCAAAGTCGTGGGTTTCTACGTGATTTCATCATCAAACATCACATCCTCCTCATTAATCATTTCATTGTTATTTTCTTGGTAGTGTTTTACACGTTGTATGTTAACCGTGAATTCCCTACCCTCATCATCAACTAGCACTACTGCTCCAAATTTAGAGGAATTCTTCACCGTGAACGGCCCGTACCATCTAGACTTAAGTTTTCCCGGAAATAATCTCAACCGAGAATTGTATAATAGGACCTTGTCTCCATCTGAAAATTCCTTGGGTTTCTTAATCCTTTGATCATGCCATCTTTTAGCTCTCTCTTTATAAGTGATGGATGATTCGTAGGCTTCTAATCTAAGCTCATCAAGCTCGTGTAATTGCAAAAACCTATTATTCCCTGCAGTTGTGTAATCTAAGTTGCATGCCTTAAGCGCCCAATAAGCCTTGTGTTCTAATTCTACCGGTAAATGACATGCCTTACCATACACCATGCGAAACGGGGTCGTTCCAATAGGTGTTTTGTAGGCGGTTCGGAATGCCCATAAGGCTTCGTCGAGTTTGAATGACCAGTCTTTCCTGTTTTGACTAACCGTTTTTTCAAGTATTCTTTTAATAGCTCTATTGGTGTTTTCGACTTGGCCATTGGTTTGTGGATGATAGGCGGTGGAGAATCGGTGGGGTACTCCATACCTCTTCATTACCTTTTCCATTTGTGCGTTGCAAAAATGTGTCCCCCTATCGCTGATGAGAGCTTTCGGAATCCCGAATCTTGCGAAGAGCTTTTTCAGGAAATGAATGACCACTCTAGCATCATTAGTCCTAAGGGCTTGCGCTTCAACCCATTTCGAAACATAGTCAATGGCGACTAAGATGTACTCGTTCCCCCCTGAGGACGGAAAAGGTCCCATAAAGTCAATTCCCCAAACATCAAATACCTCACAAACTTGTATAAAGTTCTGAGGCGCCTCATCCCTACGTGATATATTTCCAGCCCGTTGACAGGCATCACACGCCTGCACCATATCTTTTACATCACGGAAAATTGTGGGCCAATAGAAACCTGCATCGAGAATCTTTCGGGCAGTAACATTTATCCCATGATGCCCTCTAGAGGGACCGGAGTGACATTCCTTCATGATTTTTACCGCCTCATTCTCCGAAACACAACGCCTTACGATGTGGTCAGGACACCTTCGGAATAAAAATGGTTCATCCCAGAAGTAGTATTTTAGCTGGGAAAAAAACTTCTTCCTCTCGTATTTAGTCAGGTGTTCAGGAACGAGCCTACATCTACTTGCGAAGTAATTGGCAAAGTTGGCGTACCATGGTTCCGAATCGAGGATAGACATTAGTTGTTCGTCAGGAAACGAATCTTTAATCTCACTTCTATCGTGCTCATCCAGGGGGTTTTCAAGACGAGATAGATGATCAGCGGCTAGATTCTCTGCCCCCCTCTTATCGCGAATTTCGACATCAAATTCTTGCAGCAACAAGATCCACCGAATCAGTCGTGGCTTGGCGTCCTGCTTCGCAAACAGATATCTAAGAGCTGAGTGGTCAGTGAAAACGACTGTCTTTGAAAGGACAAGATATTGTCGGAATTTGTCGAATGCAAACACTATGGCTAGTAATTCTTTTTCGGTGGTGGAGTAGTTCTCTTGGGCGGGATTCATGGTTTTGCTAGCGTAGTAAATAGGTTGGAAAAGCTTGTCATGTCGCTGACCTAATACAGCCCCGACAGCGAAGTCGCTGGCGTCACACATTATTTCAAATGGTAACTCCCAGTTGGGTGTGATCATGATTGGAGCTTGAGTGAGCTCCCTTTTTAGGAGGTCGAAAGCATCTTTGCATTCTTGGGAAAAATCGAATGGAGCATCCTTTACAAGCAATTGAGTCATTGGCCGGGCAATTTTGGAGAAGTCCTTGATGAATCTCCGATAAAATCCGGCGTGCCCCAAAAAGCTGCGTATTGCCTTAACAGTCGTGGGGTATGGTAACTTAGATATAGCTTCAACTTTAGCTTGGTCCACCTCTATCCCGTTTCCTGAAATCTTATGCCCCAACACAATCCCTTCTTTTACCATGAAATGACACTTTTCCCAGTTTAACACCAAGTTGGTTTCCTCACAACGTTTAAGCATCTTTTCTAAATTAGCAAGACAACGGTCGAAGGAGTTTCCGAAGACTGAAAAGTCATCCATGAATACCTCCATGCTGTCTTCCATTAGTTCGTGAAAGATTGCAGTCATGCAACGTTGGAAAGTGGCGGGGGCATTACATAGCCCAAAAGGCATCCTTTTGTAAGCAAACGTTCCATAAGGGCAAGTGAACGTGGTCTTTTCTTGGTCCTCAGGTGCTATGGGGATTTGAAAATATCCTGAAAATCCATCTAAGAAGCAATAGTACTCGTGTCCAGATAATCTCTCTAACATCTGATCAATGAATGGTAAGGGAAAGTGATCTTTCCTCGTGGCATCGTTGAGCTTCCGATAGTCAATGCATACCCGCCATCCAGTGACAGTCCTCTGGGGCACCATCTCACCCTTGTCATTTTTTACTACAGTCATTCCACCCTTTTTAGGTACAACCTGCACAGGACTGACCCATGGGCTATCCGAGATTGGGTAAATCAGTCCTGCATCCAAGAGTTTGATCACTTCTTTCTTCACTACTTCCTTAATGTTGGGGTTCACTCGCCGCTGGGGTTGCACCGTTGGCTTATAATCTTCCTCCATAAGAATTTTATGTGTGCAAAAAGTTGAGTCAATCCCCTTTATGTCGGCCACACTCCATGCGAGTACCCCTTTGTATTTCTTCAGGACCTCTAAGAGTTTAATTTTTTGTTCCTTTTCCAAGGAAGAGTTTA
Source organism: Artemisia argyi (assembly GCA_030686995.1). Lineage (NCBI taxonomy): Eukaryota > Viridiplantae > Streptophyta > Magnoliopsida > Asterales > Asteraceae > Artemisia > Artemisia argyi. Next base: position 3,193,262 of record CM060692.1, on the reverse strand, counting down.
TGATTACCGGGAGTTGGTTCTCTCCCTGAAGAAAGGCATATTCCAAATGATTAGGGAGCTCTTTAAGATCCACGTCCGGGGGCTCGATAATAGAAGGTTTGAGCTTATTCTCGGGCTTTCGGAGCTCGAGGTGCTCCGTTGCTTCTTGCCTGGGATAGAAGGAGACTGCATTAACCTCCTCTGTCTTCTCCACCTCTAGCAAAGGTAGAAAACTCTCGTCCCGTAGCCAGCCTTCCTCGATTTGTTCATCGATGCAATCATCAATGACATCTGTAAGCTCATCTACTTCACCAATAAAGTAGAGCCGGTTTGATGCCTAGAGGGAGAGGTCCATAGAATCCCTAATGTCGAAGGTTGTGCTATCGTCTCCTACTCGCAAGGTCAATTTGCCATCGTAGACATCGATAACTGCACGAGCGGTAGCAAGAAATGGTCTACCTAAAATGATAGGTACCACGTCGTCCTCCTCCATATCTAGGATTACGAAGTCGACCGGGAATTTGAATTTCCCAACCTTAACTAGCACGTTCTCACATATCCCTTCGGGGTATTTGACTGATCTATCGGCTAGTTGGATGTTCATACGGGTAGGCTTCAATCCGGAATATCCTAGTTTACGGAACATAGAGAGAGGCATGAGATTGATACTTGCTCCCAAATCGGCAAGAGCGTTCTTGATTGATAGAGGTCCTATGGAGCATGGCAGGGTGAAGCTACCTGGATCATCTACCTTCTTTGGTAGCCCTCGATGGGTCACTACTGAGCATTCTTCCCCCAGGGTTACAAGACCCTCGAGCTTCTTCCTGTTAGCGAGCAGCTTTTTGAAGTATGTGCTATACTTCGGCATGTGATAGCAAGCATCCAGGAGAGGTATGGTGACAACTGAGTCCTTTAGGTATGACAAGAACCTCTTGTTATCATTCTCAGTTTTCTGGTTCCTTAGTCGGGATGGGTATGGTATTCTCACCGATGGGTTAGGCAGGGCTGATGGGGAGGAGGTTGTTACGGGTGGTTGGTCCGGAGTGCCAATGCCGACATCCTGCTCCTCTTCCCCAGGTTTGTCTGAATCGAGTGTGACGGGGGACGAGTTTGGGTAAGGAGGGTCCTTGGTTGTCGTTCCGGCCCGTGTGGTTATCGCGAGCATGGGGTCTTTTCTTCTTTCAAACGGTGGTTGGAGGTTATTTAGGGCTGAGTTAAGCTTGCTGAAAAATTCTCCGACATCCTCCTGCTGTTCGTCGAGAAGCTTGTTAAGCCCTTTCATTTGCAAGTCTTTTTCATGAGTGAAGTGACCAAGGTCATCTTCGAAATTGCTCCTGATTTTGAATTCAGGGCCTCCCTCCCCTTCTCTTTTCCTCACCAGGTTCCCCCAGAGGGTATAATCATCATTCTGGTAGAAAGGTAAAAGGGAGGGATCAGCATAAATGTCTCCTCCTGACAAGCATGCATGTTCAGTTGTGGCTGCTCCTCCGCATTCCTCCACCTTATGCGGACCTCCACAGTAATCGCAGATCAAGTAAGGGTTTGACAGCATTTTAGGTGGTTGCGATCCAGCTAGGCAATCCATTCTTTTGTGAACTTTGCTTAATCGATCCGGGATGGTTCCAGAAATGCCGTCAGTCGACTCAGGTTCATCCCAAGTGTCATCCTGGTCTTGGGCATATTCTTCAATTCTGTCCCACCCTTCCTCGGCACTAAGATTGGCCAATCTTCCTTTCCTAGATTGGTTGATTCCGTTTCGGTCATTAGAGGAGATATTCTCGTAGAAGATTTGGACCAAGAGCCAAAGTTCAATACCATGGTGTGGAACTTGTCTTATTAAATCTTTGAATCTGGTCCACGCTTTATGGAAGGGTTCATCCTTCCCCTTTCGGAAACGAAGGATCCTATCCCTAAATGTTGAGGTTTTTCCAGGTGGAAAGAACTTCTCATAGAACTTGGATATGAGTTGCTCCCATGTGAAAATAGATTCGGAAGGGAGTTTGTTATACCAGTCTTGGGCTTTTTCGTATAAGGTGAAAGGGAAGAATCGTAGTCGGGATGTGTTTCTAGTGGCCCCACCCGTATCGATAGTGTCCACTATTTTTAGGAAGTCCTTGATGTGTTGGATTGGATTTTCCTCATCAAATCCGTGAAACTTACACACATTTTTGACGAGCCAAATATCATTTGCATGCAAGACCTCGTTGGTATGTTCGTTTGGATAAACGATGGCATTGGAAAATCCACGAGGAGTTGGGGAAGAGTAATCCTTGAGACGCTTAGGAGGAGGTGTTATAGGAGTATTTGTCTCATTGTGGGAGCTTGGGGTTGTGACGTGATTTTCTGAATTTTCTTCAGAGAGAGGTGCATCAAAGTCGATAGCAATGCTGGATGGTTCAGGTGTTGAGTGAGTTCGTCGTAGCCTACACATTTCCCTTTCGGGTTCTTCATAAGGCAAGACGAGATCTTTAGTGGTGCTACGACTCCTAGTGATCCTAAGGTTAGAGAATTCGTTGGTCGCCATGATGGTGAAGGGTGAAGAGTTACGAACACAGGCACGAAGAAATAAGATAGACTAAAGAAGACCTAAAAATAAAAATAAAAATCTTACTAGAAAGGAATCTAGCAAGTAGACCTAATAAAAAGAAATCCTAACCTAGACAATAACTATTCCCCGGGCTGCGGCGCCAAAAACTTGATGCGTGGGAATCGCACCTTGCTTTACCTCTCGAGGGATCTCGCGAGGCTTACAACCCCCACCAGGCAGTGTACCTGATCGTTGTAGTATAGTATAGTGACAAGTACCGGGGGATTGATCGTTCAGCTTAGGAATAGTGTCGCTAGGATTAGAAAGCCTAATTAATAGTTCTAAAGATGAAAGATGATTATTTTTGTGTTTTTATATTTTATGAAAGCAAGTAAAATCTCGGGTTTTTGGAAGAGTGGGCGGAATTAGTTGTTATTCAACTAACCCAAAGACTACTTTATAACTAATTAAACTAATGAAAATGAAATTAAACTAATATTAAACTAAGGTTGTGAGCAGTAATTGGAGAAATTGTGTTTACTTAGACTTCATTACTCCCTAGATATCTTTTACATGTCAATTACTTGTTACACTTGTATGGATGACGGATTGTATTCCTTAATACCATTCGTGGGGTGGCATACATAACTCCCCAACTCTATGAGCTCTTATCTCCTCCTACACCATGACCCAGCACAACTATAGGGATTGTAAACAGTGGCTCATGCATTAAATACAACCAATAAAGACCTAGTACGCCTCGGTTCATGTTTCTTAAGACGTTCAAGCATGTTACCATTTAGAGATCTGCCAGTTTTCTTAAGCCTAACATATAATATCATTCATCCAAGAACAAGAATAGACAAGTAATTAACACATAATCAACATCTAGGTTTCATTAGATCTAAGCAAACACAAAGTAAATCTAGCCTAGCATAATGGAATTAAGATAAGAACAAAAGATAAACAACCAACACATAGACATATTGATTGAATTAAGAGTATACTTATCTCAATTACAATGCAAGGTATCAAGGGTTTGGAACCCTTGAAAAACCTGTAAAAGAGGCACCAAAATCGTCTTTAGGGTTTCACCAAAACTTCTCCTCTTTTTATGAAAAAACTAGAAAACTATATATAGAAAAATCGTCCTGACGGCGTCAAGAGTAAATTCTGACGCCGTCAACCAGCCGCCAATAACTTCCTCGGACGCCCTAGATTCACTTGTGACGGCCTTGGTGACGCCGTCACCACCTACGGTAAATTAATCTTGGCCACTTTGACGCCGTCATCTCTCCATCTGACGCCGTCACCAGCTACGGTAAAATATTCATCCTTTCTGACGCCGTCAAGAGTAAATCCTTGACGCCGTCACCTTGTAATTCCAGCTTGGATTTGGTACTTTGTCGTTTTCTTCACTTTATGCTCCAAAAACGTCCAAAATAGCCTCTTTTCCAGAATTCACTCTCCAAACACCTAAAATCACAAAAGAAACGATTTAGGGCAATATTTGATCAAATAAAGTCGGATTCGGGCTTAAATGACCCCCTAAAAATGGATCATTTTTCGCCTCATCAGCCCACAACTACATTCAACATATCAGATTGACGGGTTCAGTTTCCAAAAAACAGAGAATTGGCAACAAACACTTGATGACAAAATGACCTTTGTCTTTGGTAAGTACACACAGGTGTATTGAAAACCAATAAATCTATAATATTGGTGGTTTTCAATATGCATTGTTTATAATTGGTTTTGCTTCTATATTTGCAGACCTGAAACTTATATGATTGATACATAAGCCGGGTCTTATGAGAACGAAGCTGAACGCGCATGAACAACATACCAGAGGGCTAAAAAGGCAAAAACGTTTGCGGAGTCTGTCACATGGCCGGCGGCTTAAATGGCTAAAGTTCAAATCTTTCATCATCATCTCAAACGCAAACAAGTAAAATTCTAAACTTTTTTTTTTTTTTTTTTTTTTTTTTTTTTTTTTTTTTTTTTTTTTTTTTTTTTTTTTTACTTTCGTTTGTAAAAATTTAAGCCATTAGTATGTTTATGAATGAGTTTCGTTAATAAGGGGGTGTTTGGGATTGCTTATTTTTCGGCATTTCAAGAAGTAATGATGCGACAAGAACAACTGATACAAATATGACTAAATGCTTAAATGACGCGAACATGTAAAAATTTTTAACCAAAGTGTCGGACGTCATACAAGCTTCTGAATAAATAGAACTGAATAAAGCCTATGAGGCTTAATAAGGTGATTTTGAATAAGCAACTTGAGGCACACAAAAAAAATGCTACACCTATGTATACGATTGGTTTGGTATACGTTGTGCTGAACAAAGTTTTTATTCTGAGTTCGTGTTGGCCGGATTGGGTAATGTGCTGCAGCATTAGGATTTTTAGGGTGGGTCAAAATGGGTAATTTTGGGCCTGGGTGGGCAGAACCAATATTGTTTCTGTCTTACAACTGAAAGCTTATACATATTGCATACAAATACAGAAACTACAAAGAACAAAGGCAATAAAAGAAGAAAATGATGGGCAGAACTGGGGAGCGTGTCGAGAGATCAGTTGTTCGGGTCCAATCCATGTTACGATAAAAAAGACCTCAAGAAGAATATAGGAAGGCTGATGCCGTTATGGTCTGCTATCAGATTTTAGGTCAGCATCCTAAACAAGTGAGCCTATTGGATTTTCTAAGGCACATGCTTCATGGGTTTCTGTGTGTAATTCTTTTCAGGTCCGCTAAAGTGTACCTACATATGCTTAATCATCCGTGGAACCCCATGACTGCTAAAAGAGTCAATCTGACCTTTTACTTATGTCATAGTCGTTCGATCGCCAGTGTTTGATGCTACACAGGTGCACGCAACTTTATTTTGCAAGGAAACATGCTACTGAGAATGATTCTGAGAAACATCCGGTATGATAACTTTTTCTTTAATCCTAGCACTTCAGGAAATGGGTATGGATAAACATATTTTGATAACGAATGCTATGGTAAACTACCACTGTGATTGTCACAGTTTTGGGTTGCATTGTGATTAAAGTTCTGTTTGTTAGTACTTCATACCATGATATCTATTAAGTTTTGGTGTTTTTGTTGTTTTGTAGAATATGAGGTTATGTGGATGGGGATGGGAGTAAGAAAAGGAATAGGGATTCGGAATATGGGCACTTTTCAGGGGAAATCGTCACAGTGTCATGTTCAGGTATGTTTACTGTTCATCACTTTTTAATTTTAATTTTTTAATGCTTTGTACAGAGTTGATCACTGCTGTTAAAAATTGTATAGGTGTTCCGGTCAACTGGCTCCAATTCCGTTAACCTACATCTGGAGTCTGCGCTGACATTTACTTGGAATTCGATGCTTTTTGTACAGTTCATGCATTTCTTAACGAAAATTGGATATAAATTATTTGATGTTCTGAATTTGTTCTCATTAACTGACACGTGTTGTAGTTGAAAACGCCATGAATCCCGCCGACGAGGCTTCTCAATCAGTTTCTGCTATTACTCCTGATCTGCGCACAAATGATGGGTCAGCCGTTACAGGTATCCATGGATTTTCTTTTTCTCACTAGACGATCTAACATCATCAACGTGTTTTTTTTTTTTTTTTTCCTTTTATTCTTGGCTTTTTATTGTCGGTGTTCTTTTGGCTGTTTGATAGGTACGAATCCGGATATTTTTGCAGCGAGCATGGAGCCGAATTCTTATAGGGGCGGATTTAGCACAATGCCATCAGGTATACTTAACTTTTGGCTGTTTTTTTACCTCTTTTACTCTTCTGCATACGCCTGATAATTCCGCATATGTTTTGAAGACACGAGGCCACAAGCTACTGTAGGGTCGCACGATTCACGGGCCTGTTGGTGGAGACACACATCTGCCCGGTAAAGGTCACTGATTATATATATATATATATATATATATATATATATATATATATATATATATATATATATATATATATATATATATATATATATATATATATTTGTTAAATGGTAGAGCTGCATTCCATTGTGTCGTAAACTGCCATGAGCGTGTACATGCTCATGCTATCTTAGCCAGAAATCTTAACCAAATTTGGTGTACATATTTGTCGATCACGTCTCATGCTTTTGTGTTTCGATACTTTACCAAATTCTTCGGAAATGACAATCGCTTTAAACTTGACCAGTGGATGCTGCAGTTAAGTTGGTGGACTTGCAGACTTTAGAGATGCATTCTAAGGTGACACATGTGGTACAAAATTAGGAATAATGCAAGCAATGAACAATAACTGTATTCAGTCTTACTTATCTGGCGTCTCTCGGTGTCTTCGGTTTGTTTAGGTATGTCTATGCTTAGCACTTTGGGCAGTGAACTTGATATACCAGTAAAATTGCTACCAGAATAGCTTCTCTAATTGCTCCTCCAGTAGTCAATGTCTTCTAATATCCATAAGGATTCCCAATAGCATAGCAATTCTGGTCCACTTTTTGCTTACACTCACTACCAATTTCTACCATGTTTACTTACTTTATGCATTTACGCTAGCTGGTATTGGTAACCTATAACATTGTTTGTATGTTTCATATGTTGCAGTGCATATGATTAGATAAAAAATGCTACCCTTGGGAATGACCGTATTACTGTCCATTTTGGTTGTCGACGTAGTAGCAGATGATGTTATATGCAAAAGCCGAATGCTGGTCTATTGAAAGAACTTTTGGGACGAAAAACAGTCAAAGAAAAAATTGGTCAAACGGTTCCGATTGAAAGGATTTAAACTACTCCTGATATTATAAGGCACTACCAATATGCTGAATGTGATTCCAGAATTGTAAGTTTTTTAAATGGATACTTATACTTTTTCAAAGAAAGGCTGATGTTATGTCCTTCGTAATCTACAATCATTTGGTAATTTTGCACTAGACACGTTTGTTATCCCATATATATATATATATATATATATATATATATATATATATATATATATATATATATATATATATATATATATATATAGCTTAGCTACAATTTTTGTAGCCAATTGGCTACAATTCTTCACAAAAAATACACTAGCAATGAATTAGGAATCCACAAAAAGAATCAGGGACCTACAGTTTATAGTGCAAAAATATAGCTAATTAGCTACAAAAAATTGTAGCTAATATATTCTATATATATATATATATATATATATATATATATATATATATATATATATATATATATATATATATATATATATATAGAAAATAAGTATATATTTTAACTTGTAACAGTTATTACTAGAAAAATCGATATATATATATATATATATATATATATATATATATATATATATATATATATATATATATATATATATATATATATATATATATATATATATATATATATACATATACAAATATATATATCGATTTTTCTAGTAATAACTGTTACAAGTTAAAATATATACTTATTTTCTGCAAAATGTTTAAATCGGAAAGAAAATTTGACCTCATACACCTTTTTGGGTACCGATCAACCATTTCTCAAAGGTTAAGTCTTAGACAATGTCCAATGATCTTTTAGCTAGAAGTTGAAATTGAACACACGATCTATTTCTCTAAAAGCTTACATTGATCGGTTAGCCAAATGTCTGTAGTAGAAGAGTGATATAATTTGAGCAATACTCTAATAGTAAAATAAACTCTTATTTTGATACAAGGGAGTAATTATGCACAACTTTAGAGTCGTAAAGTACCCTTATTTTCCTAAAAGTTAAGGATACACACCTTACGTGTTGTGATCCACCCAAGATCTTAAACTGGCTTTATCGGGCGTTATGATTTTTCATCATGGTTGTCAAAGCCGAAAAATATACGATAAGTATTTTGATTTACAACAAAAGTTTTATATAGTATGTAAATTACCAACATTTTAAAAAGTAAAACATCATAAAAATTCAGTTTGATCGTGTCTTATAACTAAAACGATGTGACTTTGATGTGCACAAGTTGTTATCATCACAATACCTCTGAAGTTTTTATAATTTACAACATACACGTGACTTGAAATGAAAATCGGAAAAGATTCCTGTGGAAAACTAGAAGGGGGGGGGGTTGAATAGTTTTACGTCCTTTTAAAATTTATAAAAACAAGTTTGTTTTAAAAACTTCGATTCTAGTTTATGTGATCTCAATACTTGCACTATATGAACAATTATATATTAACTAACTAACTAAGCTAATAAAGTATAAGTAAATAAGTAAGTAATGAAAAGAGTTGGAGAGATCAAACCACAACACAAGGATTTATAGTGGTTCGGCTACAAGGTCACCTTCCTTGTTCCTACTCCACTCCCTGAGTCACCTACTCGAGAGTTTTCTTCACTATGTCAACAAACTCCCTTATGGCGGAGAAAACCTTACACACCAATTTACACACCACAACTACGTCACAACTTGATCACAACTACTACACAACTTCTTCACACCTATTTACTTCACGCCTATCTTCTTCGCACCTTACTTCTTCACACCAATCTACTACACACCTATCTTCTTCACTTCAATATACTACACACCTATCTTCTTCACAACTACACTACTTCACTACTAATCAACTTCTACTTCCTATACAACTTCTATTACTTCTAAACTACTTATTACATACACAACACAACTTCACAAATATATATACATAATGCACAACTACTCTTCAATACTTCTTGAACTTAGTTGTAGAAGGAGTGTTCTTCTTTTGCACTTTGGATGAGGATGAATGAGAAGGGATTGAATCACTTAAAACAAGGATTAATATACAAATGATCAAAAGGGTTTTAGAGGATGTTTAGAGAGTTTCAGATTTGAAAATTTCGTGCAAAAGGTGAGAAAAATTCCAGGTTTAAGGTGGTATTTATAGGCAACAAGTTCTGACAGAGGAGCGTGGCCGGCCCCCTTAAAATTAAGGGGACCGCCCCTTATAATTAAGGGGGCCGCCCAACTGTAACGGCCAGAAAACTTGTCTTTTAGTGGGGAAAGTTTATTTGGTGAAAAACTAACTGATTTTGGTTAAAAATTTGAAATCATATATTTAGTATGATTAAAACATTTTTTTTTATTACCAAAAGTGTTTTTCAAAAATATATAATATTATTAAATAAACTTTGTATTAGTTAATTAAATACCCCTTTGATAATGAGATGTATTAAACACTTGTTTATTCATACCTTAAGTGATTAAGTTGGATATAGTGAAATAAACTAGCTTAATACTTGCTTACGTAGTAATCTTACGTTTGATGAGTTTACATTTTGTGATCGTCAAAATATAGAGATATCGAAAAATATAAATAACGTTTTCATGCATTATTTATGTCAACAATTCCCTTATGCTATGATTGGGTTAAAATGGAGAGCATCATGTATTATTGAAGATGAGAATGACAACTAAAATTGATTTGCGAAAGAATAGTAAGAAAAAGTATATTTTTGTAGCATGAAGAGTTTTATAAACGAGAAGTGATACAACCACATAAAAATACCCACAAAAGAAATCCACAAAAGAATGTGTATGCATTTGATTGGCTTAGTACAAGAGAAGAGAAAGAACATTTATCAAATACACCAATTAAATGCATACATATCCTTTGTGGATTTCTTTTGTGGGATTGTATCACTTCTCTTTATAAATACGTGGTTGCTAAAAGACTGCTCTTATCCACTATTTTACCACTTAGGGCTACTTGATCTCTAATCATACACTCTCAAGTTTCATACTTAACGTTTGGTTTTGCAGTCAGATCAATTAAATTATTATTAATTACATACCCAGAAACAATCTAAGTTGATGTGTTTAATCTCTAAATAGGAAACTACTATGATCAACTGTACAAATGATACAGAGAATCAAGTGGTTCTAACAGTAGTTGACTAGTTGCACTCTTCATCCGAACACCACCTTAGTCTCTCTTATTGGCATTTTGATGTTGAGACAAGCAATTGCTAACTGATTTAAAACATGCAAGTTTAGTTAAAATAGTAATTTGATTGTAATGCTACATAAGCTCAGTTAAAACAATCACAAAGATTATCACAAATTCTCAGGCACTTGCTGGAGTGGTTTGGGCCAATAAGTAGAAAAAGTTTTATTCTTTTTAGGCCAAAATGCATTTTAGTATCTTGAATTTGTCTAACCGGGTCTTATAGTACCCTGGACTCTTAAGGGTAGAGATTGATACCCTCAATTTGGAAAAATGGATACCTTAGTACCCTGACTCAGTTTAACACACTCATATGATTCTCACGTGACTTCCTCCGTTCGGTTTTAATGTACACAATAAAAATGACGTTTTAAAACCCCAATTAACGTACACAATTGATCAAAATTAGGATAATCCAATTAAAAGAACCCTTGCCTTTTTCAAAGATGCCACAACATTTCAAAGATCATAAACCCACTCATAAAGATTAATTCATAAATTGACTCATTTAAGGCATGTACTATTGAATTATAATCTATAAGTAAAGAATGTTATATTAAAATATATTTGCTTCGATTTCTTACAGAGGCTATCAAAATATATTTGTTGGAATAGATGAGTATAAATCGTTGTCTATTATTGCAAGATCATCAATAGTTATGCAATGAAAAAGGAAATTTCTCATATACTCATTTGTGCAGATACTTATTTTGGGATTTTATACACTTGGAATTAGCATTTACGGAACAGATTTTGGAATTGCTTTGTTACAAATGAAACTAAAACCTATATTAATTTTTAAGAAATTTGGCATGAATAGACCGTAATGGCATGAATTTTGGGTTATTCTTTGATTTTGACTTTTCAGAAATATCATTTTATTGTGGACTTCAAAAAATAACGGAGGAAGCCATGCAAAAATTATATATGCGAGTTAAACAGAGTCAGAGTACTAGGGTATCCACTTTTCCAAATTGAGGGTACCATTCTCCACCCTTAAGAGTCCAGGGTACTAGAGAACCCGGTTAGACAAATTCAGGGTACTAAAATGCATTTTGGCCTTCTTTTTAAGTTTTTAATTTTGTTTTAATTTCATGTCCAAATCATAATGATTATCTAATGTAATAAAGTATTCTGATCCAATTATAAACCCAAAAACGTTAGTTAATCATATGCAAAAATTAAACAAACAATATATTGAAGACAAAAACTAATTTCATATCATTAAAAGCATAACTAATTAACTAGTTAAGATCCAACTTACAAGCCCTAATAACATAAAACCTAAAGTCCTAAACCAAGGCACCAACTACAAATTCATTAAGCCATCTTCATTAATTCATTATGTGATTATTTGACAATGTGGGTGAAGCTCCACATACTCCCACAAATTCATAGACTGATTCTAAATGGTTTTTTGTCTCCTCATTATTCCCTCAAATCAAATGATTGTATCTCCACATGGTCCCACAAATGCTCTAACACTATGCTATAGTTGACGCTGTCAGCCCTGCCCAACATATGGCACCACAGGCTCCCACCATGGTCATACAAATCAGTTCTCACCCGAATTCTCGCCATACCATCAATTCTTTCTCAGACCTCCTCCGTGAAATTTTCTTTCATTCTCAACCACACATTAACATCCATTAACCGATCTTCCCGCGGTTCTTCGAATGGCCTTTGTGCAGGGATCGGCCAAATATCACGTGTTATAGGTTAAGGTGGTTTACGTGGTCGAGGTTGTCGACGTGGTTCTTCGGGTTTCCCGCAACATTGTTGACAATATTTTTTGTTGTTAATGTAAATAATTTAAGGGACTTATCAATTGCTAGTTATATCATAAATTTGGATATTCGAAATTTACGATGATAGTTTTATGTTGGACACTATATTTTATCTAAGTTTTTTAATTCGGATATCCGAAATTTCAAATAACAGTTTATATATCTATAATTTTATATGAGTTCACTGTCCTTTCATAAAACCCAATTTTTTAATAAATTATGATCAAGTTTTCGGATATCCGAATAAGGATATTTTTTAAACTCCTATAACTTAAATCAAGAAATCCTAAAAAGTTTCGGCTTTGTTGCTCTCTCCCCTAGTTATATACTAGGAAGCATCAAAATAAATAAAAAACTGACTAGATTTTGAGTTTACTATACTTTTTATGCACTAAATATGTTAAAAAAAATTAGGTTCAGTAATGCATTTGTAAGTTTTTGTAATTGTTTATCTGTATAAACTAAAGTTGGAACATTCTATTTACACTCTTATTTTTTCAGGTTATATAATGAACTCGGCCCCCCTTAACTACAAATCCTGGCTCCGCCCCTGCATTTGAGAACTAGCAGAAAGAAAAACAAGAGATCTTACTGGAGTAGCTTGCCATGGCTAAGAGAACCACCATGAAGAGTGCAAAAGCAGCCATGGTTAGAAAGGTGTTTACTAATTATGGTGGACAGAAAAGGTGTTTTATAGCTATGAGTTTGCAGGGAGAGTGTATGTGTGACATGTGATGGAAGCCGTACATGATAGTAAAAGTGTTTGAAGCAAGAGTTGATATACCCATGGTGTGTGTGTGTGTGTGTGTTTATATATATATATATATATATATATATATATATATATATATATATATATATATATATATATATATATATATCCTAGGGTGCTTCATCTCGAGAAGGAAAAAGGGGTAACAGTTGGTAAGAAAGGAAGCTGGATCGATGGGACTTGGAACCGGAAATGGGATTGGGTTAGACCACCGAGGGGGAGGGCATTTGACGAGGTGGAGAGTTTAAAAGGTTTATTATCACAAGTTAATTTACAGCAAAATCATAGTGATACTTGGAAGTGGAGCTTGGATCCGAAGGGCAAATTTTCAGTTAAGTCGGTAGCAAAGTGGGTGAAGGAGCGGCAGATTGGTGAGGGATCGGGTCTAGACAAAACAACATGGAACAACCTTGTTCCAAAAAAAGTTAATGTTTTCTTGTGGAGGACTATGATCGCGAGATTGCCGGTGCGAATGGAGTTGGATAAAAAAGGTATTGATCTTGATTCTCTATTGTGTTCGTGTTGTGATAATTGCATTGAAACAGTGGAGCATTGTATTGTTTCGTGTGAGGATGCAATGAGTGTTTGTGAGATGATTTTTGCTTGGTGGGGAATGGGCTCAGTAAATGTATTTACGGTCAGAGATTTATTTAACCATAGGGGTGGTGTTGTGGTTGAAAAAGAGTCGCGTAAATTGTGGAACGCGGTGCTACGTGTTGCTGGGTATTTGATATGGAAACGAAGAAACGATCGAGTATTTAGGGGGACTACTGCCAGCATAGTGAGATTGTTTCAAGACATACAATTGAAGTCCTATGAGTGGATAAACAGAAGGTCCAAGAGTATAAGTTTTGAGTGGGAAAAATGGATTGTGAGACCTCAAAGTTGTGGAACCGTTCAAGGTGGAGGAGCTGGTGATAACTATGCTTGCTCCATTTGTTAATTCCAGTTTCATTTCACTGCTGTAATTGTTTAAAATCTCAAGTATGAGTGGGTGATGGTATAGCTTTTAAGTTAAGTGTTTGTTGCCTTATCTTTCACACAACTCGTGTGTTTGGTATTGGGTTTTGTAAGGTGTTGAGGCTTACTGGGGTGAGGGTGTTTCTTTGTTTTCCTTTTGAGTTTTTCTTTTTCTTTCATGGCCTGTTAGTGACTTTGTGAGGTGTTTGTTTTGTACTGTACTCTTTTTGGGTTGGTTTACTTGCATTTTGCCTTTCAATATCCACTCATTTTATCCTTCTTTAACTTTGATCTAATGGCTAATATTAGCTAACTATTTTTTCTTTGAAAAATTTCAAAAAATTTTCAAAAAAATTTTCAAAAAAATTTTCGAAAAATTTTCAAAAAATTTCCGAAATTTTTTTTGAAAATTTTCACAAAATTTTTGAATTTTTTTTTGAAAAAATTTCCAATTTTTTTTCACATGTGACGAATTTTTATTACATGTGACGAAAATTTTTTTGAAAATTTTTTTTGCAAACTTTTTTTTTTTCACATGTGACGATTTTTTTTTTCACATGTGACGGAATTTTTTTTTCACATGTGACGAAAAAAAATTTCACATGCGATGAAATTTTTTTTTCCACATGTGACGAATGTTTTTTTCACACGTTACAAAGAAAAATATCGTGAAAATTTCCAATTTTTTTTCACATGTGACGAAAAAAAATTTCAGAAAAAAAATTTTCGGAAATTTTTTTTTCGGTAAAAAAATTCGGAAAATTTTTTTTACGAAAAAAAAAATTCAAAGAAATATTTTCGAAAAAAAAAAATCGAATTTTTTTTTTCGATTTTTCAAAATTTTTTTGAAAATTTTTTTAGAAATTTTCAAAAAGTTGATTAACTAATATTAGTCATTAGATTAAAGTGCTCAGAAAAATCTGAAAAAATAAAAAAATGAAAGAAGACAACAATATTAAGGAGCGCTTAAAAGGAAAAAAAATTAAAAAAATCATTTGCATGGTCAATTGATTGATTGAAGGTTGCGTTGTATTTTGACTTTTTTACAAAAAGTCAAGATCAGATCTGAAATGGATGATCCAGATTTGTCCGCACATCCGCACGAATTAAAAAAATCCGCACATGATCCTCACTCTATATATATATATATATATATATATATATATATATATATATATATATATATATATATATATATATATATATATATATATAGGGGGCCTTTATTTTCAGAACCCTGTTAAGTGCGGGAACTGCGAGAACTCTAATTTTGCATTAGAAAACATGCACGTTCACATAAAACATGCATATTTTCTAATGTATAATTGGAGTTCTCGTAGTTCCCGCACTTAACAGGGTTTTAAAAATAAAATCATTTTGCATTGATTTGTTGCACTTAACAGGTTTTAATATGAACATGTATGTTATGTATGTATGTGTATTAAGGTGTATGTAAGAAAACATACTTGTTTTATATGAACATGCATGTTTTCTAATGTAAAATTAGAGTTCTCGCAGTTCTCGCACTTAACAGGGTTCTGAAAATAAAGATACACTATATATATATATATATATATATATATATATATATATATATATATATATATATATATATATATATATATATATATATATATATATATATATATATATATATTGTTGTTGTTGTTGTTGTTGTTAACCAATAAAAAAATCTGCTTATATTTTTTAGATTGATCGTAATTTGAAAGTGTATATCTGTTTTTGGAAAAAGTAAATTTATTCGATCATAATTTGCAATTTGTATTTTTTTTAAAGTACGGAGCAAGTGAAATTGTAGAACTTCAAAATTGTTTGTGATTTCCACGCGCACGCAAAAAAAGCAAACTTGACAAGTTTAGTGGTTTTCTTACTACTCCTATGGTTGCCGGTTGGAGAGGTGCAAATGAGTCGAATCACTTGTAAAAAGCTCTGGATGGTAAAAAGCTCGAACGGGTTGAGGCTAAACAATGCATTCAGTCCATCACCATTCGTTTATGCTGCTAGTTAATAAGGTCCACTTGTGTCGGCCCGTTAGACTGTCTAGCATTAAGACATCATTTCAGTTTTATGTGTATAAATATGTTACCTACTTCATTTAGTAAAAACCGAGTATTATTATTTTGGAAAATTTTAACAATTGCCATTAGGGTTGTTGCAAACAATCAATAATCCACAAAATCTGTTTATATTAAAACATTTTAAAAGACAAGTTACACATTTTTAATAATTTACACACATACCCTTGTGTCATTGTGTGTCGGTTGTCTCCCGCTATGAACTTCGGTCTCACACTTTTCATATCGAACACACCAATGTCGACTTTGTTCTCTCCTTGTTATAGAAAAATAAAGCTCTCTGATATTCAATTTAAACACGATACATTAAATATGTTGAGATTGTTAATAAGGAAAAAAAAAGTGAACCTTCGTTGTCCGACCGCTGTTCTATTGAAAACCAAAAATGTCCCTTACAACTTAGCACTATTTATCATGTTCAAATTGTTCAGCATACTTACCCCATTTTGACATGGCATGTTTCTTTTTAAAAATTGTTTTAATCTATGTTTATGACGAAATAAATAATTATTTAGGTTCCAAAATTACTATTCAGCAACACAATGTGAGTTGGGATCTAAGAATGATGTTCGGATAACATGTATATATGGGTACGAGCTACTAAAAACTTCAAGAACACAACTATAAAAATTTGTTTCAATTGAAGGGAATTTAAACTCAAACTTACGATCAATTAAAAGGTACCCCGTGAAAACGGATATGTCACACGAACATTATAAGAAGGTTCAATATGTTATGATAAGTATTATTCGGCTCTAATTCTAGGATCTTATATTGTGCAATTAGCGGCTACCTCCACACCTGCTCGAATTTGAATTTTAGGTGCTACATTAGCGGCTACCCCACATTATTCGTTGTCTAAAATACCTGTGCTAGCTTGTGCGTTCATCTCATCCGGCTTCCTAAATCATTCAAAATTTTATTGTGTTATACTTTTCAAAGTTTCAAATATGCGGAAAAACCCTGACCCTCATTATGTTATATTGATGGGCTCAGATGTGAAAAATCTTATACACTTCTAGGTAAAAGACTAGCTTAAGCTTATTAGTATCAAACTCGTATTTTATAGACGATGGATGTATGATAGGGAATTTTACATATTATTCTGTATTATCAGAATAAACAAACAAAGCAAATGTCATGTCGATGGAGTAAACGACATCAATTTTCGATGACGAGTTGTAACAACGCCGTTTCGATCAATATGCTTGGTCAACCATTCTTCTGTCGTATTATTATTTGTATACAAGTAACTGCTACTGTACAAATTTACAGGTTTATGTTTAATTTCATATAGGAATATTGATCAATAATGTTTATATGTTATAAACAAATGATTAAATTATGGGAAAATGATCACTGCTGTAACAGCAGTGATCGTTAGCTGCTGTTTAAGGCTTCGACAGGGACCATTTTTGCTGCAAAATGAACATTCAGGGACCATTTAGTAACATGGGGGGGGTGGTTTTTGTGTGTGCAGCAGGTAACTCCCTGCTGTGTTACAGCAGGGATGTTATCCCCTTAAATTATTAGTACTAATTAAGATATTTGGAACTTTTACATAAAAAGAGGAGTTAATTCCCTTGTCTTTTTATGAAGAAGAAAAAAAGATATTTTAGTCATTTAATTTTATCTAGGGACCAAAAATGCAATCTAAACTTTAAAATAAGGACTATCGATGCATTTTTTAAAGTTTTGAGGATTAAACCTGTAATTTGGCCAAACCATAGGGACCAAAAATGCAATTAACTATAAAACGAGATAACAAAACTTTAATTTATAAGCATTAAGTCTATCTTAACCTAGTGTCTAAAATCTCTTTTAAAAAAAAATCCGAAATAAGCTATCGTGGTCATGAGAATAACATATATGTTTAGTATGTGGTAAGAAACTATATACTATCTATACTACATATAGAGAATAAATGACTCTCTCTCCAAAATTTTAAGACTTATAAGAAATTAAGTATGATTTACAACACTTTAATGCACCCAATTTTTAGAATTACAACAAAGTAAGCATATTGTACAACAAAATAAAGCGTGGTGTCATTTTAAGACCAAAATTCTATCAAACAATATTAATGCTATTAAAAACACCCCTCACCAAAAATTACAATAATTTAAGAACAATGTACAATAGCTGCAACTAGGGGTGGAAACGAGCCGAGCCAAGCCCGAGCCTGCCAGAGCTCGAGCTCGGCTCGTTTAAGTTTTAAAAGGCTCGAGCTCGAGCTCGGCTCGTTTCGAGCCTTAAACTTTAAGCTCGAGCTCGGCTCGTGATATATTATATAGGCTCGGGCTCGGCTCGTTTATACAATTTGGCCATGAAAAGTTAAAGCTTGGCTCGAGCTCGAGCTCGGCTCGTAATATATCTTTATTAAGCTCGTTAATAAGCTCGATCTCGGCTCGTATATATGTTTAATACTTAAAATATCATAGGCTCGTTTAGGCTCGCGAGCCCAAACGAGCTTTGTATGTAAAGCTCGGGCTCGAGCACGATTAATAAACGAGCTGTAACTTAAGCTCGGGCTCGAGCTCGTTTAGGCTCGGCTCGTTCGAGCTTTTTACCGATCCGATCCCGAGCTTTTCACGAGCGGCTAGCGCTCGTTTCCACCCCTAGCTGCAACCAATTTTCAAATTTACAACAACATAAGCATAGTGTACAACAAAATAAACATGATGTAATATTCAGACTTACAACATTAATGCTATTGAAGTGGTTAATGTTATTAATGACTATAATGACTACTACTTAGAAGAAAAGAAACATAGTGTACAACACTTTAATGCACATAATTTTCAGACGTACAAGACAAGAAGCATAATGTATAACAAAATTCCACATTAATGCTATTTAATGTAGGCAATTATTTAAGTGGTTAATAAATACAATTAATTCCTGCATTAAGTTTCACTACTACAAATAATAAAGTACATTATACAAATATTCAAGCCCGAACAGGCAACGGGCCAAATGGGCTTGCGCCCGAACGGGCGCGGACCAAACGGGCTCGAGCCCGAACAGACACGGGCAAACGGGTTCGAGCCCGAACGGGCACGGGCTATACGAAATTCTTGATATCCGTAAATTTATTGTCAAAAAGAACATAATAAACTAAAATATATTATTTATCAAAAAAAATTATTTGAGGGTACCTGCCGCTGCAACGCTATAGTTAAGATGATAATTGATGTAACGTTTCTAAAAAGAACATAATAAACTAAAAAAAATTCATAATGTATAAGCAAAACTATAGTTAAGATGATCATTGATTTACTGTTTCTCTTTAACTAGTACATACACAATTTGGGACATAAAAGTTTAACTAGAGAATCGTATAGTTTATAAATGTCAGATGCCTTAACCACCCTTTATTGAGGCTTTTCTCAAATGAAGACAAAAATAAGTGGTTTTCCCAAAAGAGTTATGTGCGAATGTGCGTACGTGCGATTCCACTGAATGTGCGACACGTGTCTATTTTTTTAATAATAAAGTACATTGGTAGGTGGGTGTTATATCATATATTCTATTTTTTGTCTTATTATTAAAGGTGTTAAAAGACATTAATACCCCATCTTTTATATAAAATTATTTTATTACTCACCTCTCTCATTTATTTCTTTACCCTCTCTCTTTATTTCCAGTCACCACAACCCCATCACTGCCACAGATCGAACACCACCTCATCACCATGACCACCTGATCAACACCACAAAAGATCCGCCATCACCACCTCATCACCATCACCAACTGATCAACACCACAACAGATCAGTCATCACCACCTCATCATCATCACCACCTCATCAACACCACGACAGATCCGCCATCACCGCCTCATTACCATCACCACCTGATCAACACCACGACAGATCCGCCATCACCGCCTCATCACCATCACCACCTGATTTTATAATAATGGGTAACACTCATTTTACCATTATCGATATTTTGAAGCTTTGCAAGTTTTGGAAGTTAATGGGTATGTTAAATGCGTTAAGCGTAGAGTTGGCATTCTCTCAGATAAGATTTGCAATAGTTGTATATATTTAGAAAATGTTCAATTTTTTTGTTTTATTTGTGAATGATGATTATGGGATGGTGGGAATATTATAAGGCAATTATTGTGTTGGGTATAGATTGTGGTTAGTTAAATTGTTTATATGTTCAAAAATTGTGGCTAAATTTATGTGTTGTTAGTTATAGTGGCTAAAATTGTGTCGGGTATAAATTGTGGCTGAAATCAATAAAAATCTGTGTTGTTCGCCGGAATAAATGCGTGTCGTCGGAATATATGGGTGTCGCCTGAACTGTTGTTGATGATGGTAAAAAAAAATACAAATCGCACATTCACACATTTAAAGTCGCACATTTAATGTCACACATTTGAAAGAGGGTATTTTGGTCTTTTTAATACTTTTATAATAAGACAAAATAGAAAATATATGGGGAAACAACCACCTAACCATGTACTTTATTATTAAAAAAGAAGACACTTGTCGCACATCTAATGGAGTCGCACATTAGCACATGACTCTTTTGAGAAAACCACTTATTTTTTGCTTCATTTGAAAAAAGCCTCAACTTTTTGGCATCATTTGAGAATTTTCTCAAAACAAAAAGTTATCCTCTTTGTAGTATAAAACAAAAAGTTTGTACAAAAAGGGTGATTAAAACTCATAGCATTTAAAACTGTAAATAAAAAAAGACATGCCTAAGAGATGTAAGAAACTTCATTGCATCTGCCTCACTTTTATAAAGTCTTCACTTGTCGATGTGGGACAAACATTCTCCAAACACATTTTACAATCTTACTTTCACTAAAGCATTGAGCTGATTGTATTTTCATAAAACAATATAAACAACTAACAAGTCAATGTAAACATATCAAGAATATAACTTAACATTCTATTTTTCACTCGAATGTTCAATGATTGTTTCTTCTATGAAAAACACAATAATCGAAAGTATAAAACTACGTAGCAATATTATGATTTCGATTGTTGATTGCAAAAAAGTTCTATCATATTAGTTTCACTTATGACTGTTTCATTGGATTTTTGTAGATTTTGGCTTCACATAATGATAAAGCCAAATCCTATATGGTATTTTATTTTGGTGACTATGGACGATAGGATAGAAAATCTTAAAATATCAACTAGATAAGCACACCTCTCTAATATAAACATTGTATTAAAGACCAAAGTCTATACAAGAGATGTGGGAATAGATCGAATTTTACCTGCTCAAACCCTTTGTATTTTCTACTCTAAATACCGAAACATAGTTTAAAACCGAAAAAAGAAGCACACGGCTTGTGAGAGTTGATACAAAAGCAACTTGACAAGGAGTACTAGGCATCTTGAGTGTGTGTTACTAGTCGATTATTCTTTGTACAAGTTGAACCTATTGAATACATATACTAGAGGGAATATATAGAGTTATTTCGTAATCCAATAGTAATATAGTTCTCGAAGCATATTTAGTCTCTATTTTGAGATGTCAAAATAAAGCAATAATAGTATGTGATAATTAGAACGGGTACAGCCAAACCAAATGAAGGTTTTATACTCATATAGGAACAAAAACTTTATGGGACCCTACAACGTGAGTAATCTTTACAGTCTCTGGTGTTAACGTATTTATGTGATCCACAAGCACCATTTATGCGAGCATTACAGGCCGGGTTAGCACCGCTTAAAGCTCTATAGGAGAGCCTTCCTTTTGAAGGTGTATGGGTTGTAGGTGGCGGTGGTGAATCCGCATACTTTGGTGGTGAACGTGTTGGATTCCCACGTACTGATCGAAAATGTGGAGGATTCCCATGTGTTGATCGTGGTGATTCCCCATACTTTGGTGGTAAAGGTGTTTGATTCCCATGTGCTGATCGAAGACGTAGAGGTTCGGCCTGGTCTGTTTAACACATAAGAATGTTATAAATGATTGTCTAACAACGTATGTAATAACTAAATACGTAAGAATGTTTGTACTTACCTGATGACACGAGTAAAACACCACAAATCAAGATTAAAACAACCATACCCATCTTCTGTCCCATATTTTGTAATCCTCGAATGAAAGAATTGTAAATGATTGATATTTTGGCACCAAGACGTATTCGTCCTACATATATATTCATTTAAAAACTAAACACATTTATTTCTAAAAATATGTAACTACATTTAGTCTTCGAAGACTTTGGGTCGTGGAGTATGACATACTGGCAGGAGACTTTGAATTCTATAAACTGAATGCCGTTTAAAACGGCGGCATTTTTTCTTGGTCCATTTAGTTTGTCCAGCCCATACCCAATAGAGAATTGGGTACAGAGACTAACACAGTGCTATCTACAGTACCAATTACTGTTCACGTTACTGTAGCAAATTTACAAAAACAGTCCCTGTGTTAGTGATAAATTACACAGTTAGTCCCTAATGACTAACTTTGCAAAATGCCGATAACTTTAGAGGCTTTTATGTAAAAAATTATACTATTTCCAGAAATTATTTACAAAAATAGGACTCGCGGTTATCGATCTTTTACATAGTTAGTCCTTAAAAAAACAAAAAATTTACAACCGTTTCGTTTCGAGTTTAAATTAAACACAACATTCCAGCGGCAACGCGCGGGATACCACACTAGTTAGCACTATTTATCATGTTCAAACTGTTCAAGCATGCTTACCCAATTTTGACATGGCATGTTTCTTTTTGAAAATTGTTTTAATCTATATTTATGACGAAATTAATTGTATAAGTTCCAAAATTACTATTCAGCAACACAATGTGAGAGTTGGGATCTAAGTTAGGTACGAGCTACTAAAAACTTCAGGAACACAGCTATAAAAATTTGTTTCAATTGAAGGGAATTTAAACTCAAACTTACGATCAATTAAAAGGTACTCCGTGAAAACAAATATGTCACACGAACATTATAAGAAGGTTCAATTATGATGAGTATTCGGCTCTAAATCTAGGATCTTAGGCTGGTAGCAGTGGACTGATATTCATCGGTCGTGCTAATCGGTCGACCGATTTTGGACATCGGTTGCCCTATTGTGGGATATAGGTTGTGAACATCGGTCGTCGGAGGAAGATGGGATATCGGTCGTGAAATCGACCGATATTCAAACACGAAAAACAAAAAGAAAACGGTTAGATTTAATAAAATAAAAAAAAACTTTTCAATATGGGTTGCCACTGTGATGAGAGCGGTGAATATGGGTTGAAGAGAGAGAAAGCTGAGTTGGCAGCAGGAAATATGATGCAATATGGGTCACCACTGTGGGTAGCCTTATATTGTGCAATTAGCGGCTACCTCCACATAAGCTCGAATTTGAATTTTAGGTGCTACATTAGCGGCTACCCCACATTATTCGTTGTCTAAAATACATGTGCTAGCTTGTGCGTTCATCTCATCCAGCTTCCTAAATCATTCAAAGTTTTATTGTGTTATACTTTTCAAAGTTTCAAATATGCGGAGAAACCCTGACCCTCATTATGTTATATTGATGGGCTCGGATGTGAAAAATCTTATACACTTCTAGGTAAAACACTAGCTTAAGCATATGATTATCAAACTCGTATTTTATAGACTATGGATGTATGATAGGGAATTTTACATATTATTCTGTATTATCAGAATAAACAAAACAAAGCAAATGTCATGTCGATGGAGTAAATGGCATCAATTTTCGATGGCGAGTTGTAACAACGCCGTTTTGATCAATATGCTTGGCCAACCATTCTTTTGTCGTATTATTATTTGTATACAAGTAACTGCTACTGTACAAATTTACATGTTTATGTTTAACTTGATTTAGGAATATTGATCAATAATGTTTATATGTTATAAACAAATGATTAAATTATTAGTACTAATTAAGATATCCGGAACTTTTACATAAAAAGAGGAGTTAATTCCCTTGTCTTTTTCAAAAGAGACAAAAAGATATTTTAGTTATTTAACTTTATTTAGGGACCACAAATGCAATTTAAACTTTAAAATGAGGACTATCGATACATTTTCAAAGTTTTGAAGACTAAACTTGCAATTTGGCCAAACCATAGGAACCAAAAATGCAATTAACTCTAAAACGAGATAACAAAACTTTATTTTATAAGCATTAAGTCTATCTTAACCAAGTGTCTAAAATTTCTTTTAAAAAAATTCCGAAATAAGCTATCGTGGTCATGAGAATAACGTAGGGCTGAGCATCGCATGTTCAAAACCGAACCGGACCGACGAACCGGACCGAACCGACAAGAACCGAACCGGACCGACGGCCCGTCGGTTCGGTTTCGGTTCCGGTTTTTATTGAATTTCGGTTTCGGGTCGGTTCGGTTCGGTTCGGTCCGGTTCGGCCCAAAACCGACAAAAACATGCCAAAATACACATGGACCGACAAACTCGAACCGAACCGACGAAAACCGAACCGAACCGACGGCCCGTCGGTTCGGTTTCGGTTCCGGTCTTTTGTGAAATTCGGTTCTCGGTTTTTTCGGGTCGGTTCGGTTCGGGTCGGTTCCGAACCTGTGCTCAGCCCTAGAATAACGTATATGTTTAGTATCTTGTAAGAAACTATATACTATTTATACTACATATTAAGCATGAATAACTCTCTCTCTAAAATTTTAAGACTTACAAGAAATTAAGCATAGTTTACAACACTTTAATGCACCCAGTTTTTAGAATTACAACAAAGTAAGCATATTGAAAAACAAAATAAAGCGTGGTGTCATTTTAAGACCAAAATTCTATCAAATAATATTAATGTTATTAAAAACACCCCTCACCAAAAATTACAACAATTAAACACAATGTACAATAGCTGCAACCAATTTTTAGATTTACAACAACATAAGCGTAGTGTACAACAAAATAAGCATGATGTAATTTTCAGACTTACAACATTAATGTTATTAAAGTGGTTAATGTTATTAATGACTACTACTTACAAGAAAAGAAACATAGTGCACAACACTTTAATGCATATAATTTTCAGACGTACAAGACAAGAAGCATAGTGTATAACAAAACACCACATTAATGCTATTTAATGTAGGAAATTATTTTACTGGTCAATAAATACAATTAATATAGTTATTAAAACACCCCTTACATAAGAAATACAAATTATCAAGTATATTGTACAACCAAATTAAACACAATTCCTGCATTAAGTTTCACTACTACAAATAATAAAGCACATTATACAAATATTAAAGCCCGAACGGGCAACGGGCCAAATGGGCTTGAGCCCGAACGAGCGCGGACCAAACGGGCTCGAGCCCGAACAGGCACGGGCAAACGCTATAGTTATCCGTAAATTTATTGTCAAAAAGAACATAATAAACTAAAATACATTATTTATCGAAAACTTTTATTTCAATGTACTCGCCGCTGCAACGCGATAGTTAAGATGATCATTGATGTACTGTTTCTAAAAAGAACATAATAAACTAAAAAAAAAAAATGTATAAGCAAAACTATAGTTAAGATGATCATTGATGTACTGTTTCTCATTAACATATATACTTAAAACAGCCTTAGCACATACACAATTTGGGACTTATAAGTTTAACTAGAGAATTGTATAGTTTATAAATGTTAGAAGCCTTAATCTTGCTTATTGTAGTATAAAACAAATAGCACAATTTGGGACTTAAAAGTTTAACTAGAGAATTGTATAGTTAATAAATGTTAGAAGCCTTAATCATGCTTTTTGTAGTATAAAACAAATAGTTCGTACAAAGAGGATGATTAAAACTCATAGCATTTAAAACTTTATATATATAAAGACATGTCTATGAGATGTAAGAAACCTCATTGCATTTGCCCCCTTTATAGAGTCTTCTCCTTATCCAATTGTTCTTCATTTGTCGATGTGGGACAAACATTCTCTAGACACATTCAATAATGCTACTTTCACTAAAGCATGCATTTTCATAAAATAACAGTATAAACAACAGCTAACAAGTCAATGTAAACAAATCAAGAATAAATTAAAACTTTTTTTTTTTTTTTTTTTTTTTTTTTTTCCACTCAAATTTACAATGATTGTTGCTTTTATGAAAAGAATCAATCATCCAAAGTATGAAAAAATGCAGCAACATCTTGATTTAGATTGTTGATTGCCAAAAATTCTATCATATTAAATTAGTTTCACTTATGACTGATGTTTGGCTTCACATAATGATAAAGCCAAATCCTATTTGGTACTTTAGTTTTATGATTATGGACAATAGGATAGAACCTTAAAATATCGACTAGATAAGCACACCTCTCTAATATACACTTTGTGTTATAGACCAAATTCTATACAAGAGATTATATATCGAATTTCACTAGCTCAAACCCTTTGTATTTTCTACTCTAAATACCAAAACAAATTTTAAACCCGAAAAAGAAGAACACGCCTCGTGAGAGTTGATACAAAAGAAATGTTGCGTTCTATCAATTTATGGTGCATTCTTTGTGCCTTATTTCGTGTACCAGTAGACTATTTGATCTCACTCTTCTTGCTTTGTAAACTTACATGTATATACAATCTCCCTTAAATGCACATCGTGCCATCTAAGAAAGATCCCTTGTGTGCCAGCAGCCTCGGACCTTGAGCATAGTCTCGGTTTACAACTATTCATATATATAATTTTACGCAAAGACCTTTGTGTGTCAATCGTCTTCTGCTTTAAACTTCATTCTCGGACTTTCCTTCTTTTGTGAGATTTGTCAGTTGTTGCACAAAATTAATACTAGTACTATCTATCATGTTCAAATTGTTAAACATGAGGTGTAAATGATATCATATAAAGAATAAAAATGTTTAGGGACTAATTTCCTGTAACTCTTTGAACGAATTTATATTTGATATCGGATATAAACACGGGTTTTATTAACCCAGATGAATAATATTAAAAAAGTTGAGGTAGATTTATTCATCTTAATTCCAACGATTGTGATGTATGAGTGAATGTGTTACAAAAAACTTTTGATTAGTTAAAGGATACTCGTGATTACAAATATGTTACACGAACATATTCTAGGTCGTAATTAGCTAATGTCCAGAACCACTAGACCACTCTTGAGGCCGAAGAAACTATTTGAAGAAAACTATCCATGTATATTAGACGATCTATATGTAGTACGTGCTAGATATTATGTAAATTTAGTTTAATACATGCATGGTTACCATACTTTGAAAATGAATCCATCCTAAATTAAGGAGCATATCATACAATCGGGCAGGTCTCGTTAAATAATATAATGAAGGTAGCCAATATGCTTAAGTTATTGTTTGATAGTCTTTCCATATTTAACAATGATCGCCTTTACAAAATCATAAGGATGAGATCTATTCACCATTAATGTACGCAGTGGCGCAGCTTCATAGGGGGGGGGGGGGGGGGGGGGGGGGGGGCGGCCGACCCCCCGAAATTTTTTTTGCGATGTAGGGGTATATAGTTTTCGTGTAGAAAAATTTCGGTATTTTCGGTTTCGCCCCCCCAATTTAATTCGGTTTCGACCCCCCATAGTGTTAGGAAAAAAAAAATTTAGATCCCGACCCCCCACTCGAAAAATCCAAGCTTCGCCACTGAATGTACGTAACTAACAATTTAACAATGGCAGGGAAAGCAACCGTAACCCTAACATCACCGATCAACACACCATCGATACCGAACAACGACTACTCATCAGTTGATATGTAAGTGTTTCTTCAACGATCAACTTGGTAGTGTTCTATATCAAAACTGTTGTACTGATGACTTTTGTTAATTGTCTTATAGTTTGTGCTGATTGGTAGTATTTGTTTATAGTTAGTATTGAGTCGAGTATGTTGTTTTAGGTTTTATTTTTTCTAACATAAATTTTCAAACATTGTATTCAAAACAGTGAAAATCAGTATCAGCAGGTGAACACATTGAATCGGCCGGATTGGTGGTAAGCTAATTATTTTCTGTGTTATTTTCTCAATGTTATATCATATTGTACTGAAATCGTAATTACGACACTTTTGTTAGACTCTTTGTACATATACTCTCAGTTATATGTTTATGATTACTTATGATTGCCTTTTCGAAAAGAAAGTATGGAATAGCTATTGGTAAACTGTAACAATCGATCGGTTTGTTATTTCTCGTAGATAAATTGTTTAATTTTCAGTTTTCTTACGTTGGTTTTATTAAATTTAATAGGCCTCCTTCTTTGATCAAGATCAAAAAACTCGTTATCCTTGCGTCCATTACATGTTTAGGGATATATATGATTCCCGGCCTTGTTTCGTTAAAACACATTCCGACGGGTGGAGGCTTTATCTTTATCTATCTGATTGGTATACTCATTCTTTGTGGTTCTGGAATTCTACTATGTGTAGTCACAAAGAATGCCAATGAAACTCCGCGAAGCTTTTTGTTCTTCAAGATCCTTCTAGTGGTTTTTCTGTTTGGACTTGTCTTTGGTCCCAGCGTGTTGTATATCGGGACATATGCTCGACATCTTGCCTACAGAGTTTGTGCAGGGGTGCTTTTAGCTGCTTATTTGGGAGCGTTGTCGTGCTACATTGGGCGTTGGTAGTTTTGAGGCAGCTATGATAGTTATTGAGACATGATGTTTTTTACTTGCTTGAGGCTTGTGTATGTTGAATGTGTTCAATTCTTTTTGAGAAACCATCCCAAACTACTATTAGACTATCTTTATTCACAACCTCATCCAACCCAATCTTTTATTAAAATATTATTTTCTCACTCATCCACATATACAATCTATACATACAATCAATCTCAACTTTTTTACCATTTATCAACAACCCAATCTTAAATATATACTCATATTTAATAGAGCGCTACTTTCACTTTTAAAAGCATTTTATTAACTCGTACGAGTATTAAAAATAAGAAAAGAACATGATAGTGGGATACAGTGACTTTCTCGAGAATCTACAATATAGTGTATGCACCTTATAAAAACAACTTTATTGACTTTTGTTATTCTTTTTCATCTTCTTTGTGTCATCTTCTTCAACTGCAGCGTTAATGTCCGGCCAGATCTGCAATAGTTTTACTGTTTCATTCCTTCCAAAATTTAAATTGTTGGCAGAGTGACACGTGGCAAGGTCGGCTCAAAAGTTTGGAAGTCACATACCGACCAGATCGTGCCTTTCTCTCTCTTTGTTTGGTATTCTTTTAATATAATATTAAGTATTTTTTGTCGTGTATACTCCGATCGGTCGGATCAGTTTGCCGATAAAGATAGTCTTATGGTCGCTACTTTTGTGACTTGTTTGTTTTCTAGTCAAGGGCTTTAGTGGTTTATTGTCTTTTAAGTTGTGATGGTGTGAGTGATATTTACGTGTGTTTTTTTCATGGGCTTTAGACTAAGGGCAAATGATATTAAAAGGTAATATACTTGCTACAAATTCATCGAATGGGTAGTGAATTTTTTTTTTTTTCATTTTGAGGGTAATTTTATTTCAAATTCATCATTTGTAGGGTATTTTGCAAAATTTTTGGACAATTTTGCCCTTCGGGAAAAAAAATTGTATTAGCTATGAGGGGCAAAATTGTCCAAAATTTTTACAAAATACCCTAAAGATGATGATTTTGAAAGAAAATTACCCTCAAAATAAAAAAAAAAAAAATAGTTCACTACCCATTCGATGAAATTGTGACAAGTAAATTACCTTTTTTTATTATTTGCCCTTAGACTAATTAATACTCATTTAATATGTTTGGTTGAAGTTTGGAGAGTAAAATTAAAGACACTAGAATATGAGACTAGGGATGTCAACTGTGAGTAATGAGCACGGGTATATTTTCTGCCGCTCGCTCGCCACCCACCGATGAGTACAAATTTTCACTCAAAACCCACCCGTGGGTAAAAATTGATGAGGTTACCCACCCATTTACGTGCAAGTACCCTTGAGTTATCGGTTTTTTATTCGACCATTGCCATCCTTATATGAGAGTCATACACTAACACCTCACAAATAGTGTTTAGATACTAACATCTCTCGGGTGTAATAAAGTATATATCACAATATGGAAATGGAAAACATCTCACTAGCTGTCATAACAAAATAGATTACCATAGGCTTGGGAAAGGATAAACCTTTTTAGCAAATTCAGTTTTGTTGTAAACCAAAAGAAGTAATTTTTGAGTAATTACACGCAAATTCAGTTTTGTTGTAAGATTTCGTGAACCGCGTTCTACATTGTGATGTTGGGCAATCTAATACTTATGCTCGAATCACATGTGATTGTTATAAGAGAGGATAACAACTACATACATTACAAGTAAACATACATATTTACTTACTTTACTACTAATAATACATTACAAGTAAACATACATGTCTTAAAGTGTACGACTTGAATTTGTTCACTGAGATTTTAAAAAACACAAGCACTCACTCTCATAACTAAGGCAAAAGTGATATAATTCAGCTAAAAACAAGTTACTAAAGCTCCATTCTCATTCACAATTATTACTAAAATAATCTATTTTTTCATCAAACCACATTAAAATCGAGCAAAATCAAACAGACTAGTATAATTCATCAACAACTATTTTCATAACCTAACTGATTTGTTTGGTATAACTGAAAAGAAATCACCGAGAGTCTAACGACAGTGAATGTACGTAGTGATGTGGCGAACAAGTAGCTGTGGAAATAGCATCGTTAATTTGAAGGACTGAGTATATTTGGCTATTCCTGTCCTTCATTGTCATTTAATGAACCGTGTGTAAAAATACGGCTTTTTATATTTCCAATTTTGATGTAGAAGGTGGGTGGGATATGTCATTTAATGACAGCCTTCGGATTAAATTGTATTTTTAGTGATGGTCTTTTAATAAACTTGTAAACTGTCGTAATGTAATGAGTGATTCAAATGGTTGATTTAGTTTTCAAATAATATATACTGTCAAGTGGCCAGTGGGCTTTTGTTTAAAATTGGGCTGAAATGAACATAGTATGAATACACATGGACTGAGGGGTGTTCATCGGTTCGGTTCTCGGTTAATTGGTTTATTCGGTTCGGGTTGTTCGGTTAAATTTTTTTTTTGAGTCATAACCGAAAACTGAACCGAACCGAAAATATCTATAACCGAATCGAACCGAGAACCGAACCGAAGTTCGGTTTGGTTATAGGTCAAAACCGAAAACCGAAATTTATACTTGAATTACACTATTTATATTTTTTTTAAATTTAATTACATATATTTTTGGGCAAAAAAATTATTTCAAGCATAAAAAAATGTTTCTTATATGAGTCTAAAATTTTAATGGATATTTTTTATATATAAAATAATATAAATATATATATATATATATATATATATATATATATATATATATATATATATATATATATATATATATATATATATATATATATATACGGTTTTTGGTTCAGATAGTCAAACCTATATCCAAACCGAAAACCGAATTTTTAATTCGGTTCGGTTCGATTTTAACAAGTTCGGTTCGGTTCGGTTTTCGATTTATTCGGTTTATTACCCGACCCATGAACACCGACTTTTAGATTGATGCCCCCCTTTTGTACTGCCCATAGCCAAATCCGGGTTTAGTTTGTAAAATTTTTCTTCAACTTTGATCTTAAATATTTGGGTAAATGAGGATTTGCCCCATGAAATTCGCCATGCTTTAAGCCTTGCCCTTTCTTTTTTTCCATTTCGCATTTGCCCCATTGCGACTTACGCAACCTAAGCGAATCGTACAAACCAATATCATGTTGCCATATGTCCTCGTACCAAGTACACTTTTCTAAGTGTGTGTAAGACACAAGTACATGTGTGTAAGTGTCCTTTTTCTTGCAACTAGTATTATATGTAAGTGTACTATTATGCAACTTGTACAATATTTGCAAATAAAATATATATTATTTTGAGTAACTCTATTATTTTTTTATGCAACTTGTACAATTTATTTTGATTTTACATTTGTAATAGTAATTGTACCTTTTATGCAAACTGTACAAAATTTTATTCGATTTAACATGTGAAATAGTATTAGTACTTTTTATGCGCTTTGTACAAATTTTGTTTAATTAGATAGGTGTACTTTTTATGCGATTTATACTTGTAATGGATTTTTTAATTTATGCAACTTGTATAATTTTTTAAGTAGAGCATTATATATAGTTGGCGAAGATCGACAATGGTGTGCTGGGATAATTTGTAATATAAGAAATATTGACATAAGTGAACTCATCTTTAGTGTTATGTCTAAATTTGAGTGCTACTATTTTTACTTGTTACGTGGCTGGTAGCATTGGCCTCATCCTATCAGCCAAGTGTATAACGCTAGCATGACAACAGACCTCGTGTCACGAGGTCTGGTGCCGAAATCACCAGCCAAGAGATATTTTTCTTTTTTCTTTTACTAGGTTATGTGTGAGCAATAGGATGTCTTATAATGCCAACTTTTAGAGGGAGAGTGCTTGGTTTTTGTTGTAAAGTTTGTATTATAAGGAAAAAGTACTGAGCTAACAATATTTTTTTTATAACACAAGCCGTATGACTTGTGAGTACCTGGTGCTTTTAAGCTTAAACGAGTGCATGTGCTAATATATACTGTAAGACATAGTTTTATGCATTAATTTAGACTCTAAAATCATCTCCCTTTAAAATATATATACTTTGCAACTTAACTTCTATTGTTTGTCACGAGATATTGTTACTTTATAGCATTTGTGCTTGATAGAGGTGAGCTTTTCACGATAGCTATATAAATGCAAATGGACTTTGTCGATCAAAAAGTTGTGAAAGAAGCCTTCCTAAGTTTTTCAAAACCAACATCATTCACACACTTTGTAAATGCAATGTAAATCCCACTTAGTGATATCCTGTAAAAAAGTCGGTTTTCGTCAAACTTATATGAGAAGCTTGGGACCTTTTTCAGAGGAGATATTGTAGTGTTATTTAAGTATAATTTACAAGTGAATGAGTTCTTCTTCGTCATGTATAGACATATTATTTCACAAGGTAATTAAGCATATGACTGTCTTTTTATTTCATCAAAATAGAATTTACATAGTGGTTGAAAGCAAACAGGCAACAAGCTGCGCCGCTAGCCCTTTTTGAATTGCAAAGCTAACTCTTTTGAAAACTACAAGGAGTCACGAGCTAATAGTATATACAAACGTTACACACTCGAGCTACAAGGAGTCACGAGCTAATAGTATATAATAACTATATACAAACGTTACTCACTCGAGGTACTTGGAAAGGTGAATGTGTCAATCTGTTACATTGATTCGCCACTTTACATTCTATAGATACGTATACTAGGAGTTGCGAGACTATGTAAATATGCTGTGGAATTTGGATACCGTTTATGAAGCTAACGAAACACGATACTTGTAGGAACCTACTATAGTTTTGAAATTAATTAGTAGATCATGTCAAGGATTTAAAACAATTAAGTACCAATTAAGGATCATAGTATGAACCAATAAAATTAAGATAGATATATGAACCAATAAACAGTTATACAAGAAGAAAAATCCTACTCCCTCCGTCCCATAATAAGTGTCCACAATGGAATCTTGGAATGTCCCAAATTAAATGTCCATGTTGTATTTCAACCAATGAGAAAAAACTTTAGTGGGTAATGATGATACGGAGTATTTGATTGGTGGAGAGTGTAGTTAGTGGGATTTCCTAAAATTTTGTGCAAATGGAATATGGACACTTAATATGGGACGGAGGGAGTAATATTTTTTACAATGAAATAATGGTAATTCATATAGAATTTACATAGTGGTTGAAGGCAAACGAGCAACAAGTTGCGCCGCTAGCCCTTTTTGGATTGCAAAGCTAACTCTTTTGAAAACTACATTTGTGGATCTATGTGTCATAACATTACTGTTCATAACTCGTTGGACTCTGTTGAGTACCAACTTTAGCAATTTATATTTGTCCTCATCGTATCTTTTAAACAGTTAAAACGAAGTTTTCATGACGCAAGAGTGCCATAGTAATTTAGTTAAAAAAATAATATAAACTTTTTAAATGCAGTTACATACCAAGTAACTTCCACAACTTCATGTATAACAACATACCAAGTAACTTCCACAACTAAACACAAGATTTTAACAAGATTGATAAAGTCTTGACTTTGAAGTGTTTACCATAAGAAACCGCGTGATGACCACTTTCGTGTTGCTAATTAATTTTACTAAGAAAGACCTTTTATATTTTGCATGGCTTAGTTTACGAGTACAAATTTATTCCATAATTATTAAGAAACATCTAATCATAAAAAAAGACAAGTTTGCATAAAATTACAAGTCGCAATATATACTATTTCACATTTCAAATCGAATAAAATTTTGTACAGTTCGCATAAAAGATACAATTTACTATTACAAATGTCAAATCAAAATAAATTGTACAAGTTGCATAAAAAAATAATGTATATTTTATTTGCAAAAATTGTACAAGTTGCATAATAGTACACTTACGCACTACAAGAATTCAGACGATTACCCACGGACCAAATATGTGGGTAAAAGACTAAAATTCGTGGGTAATTGTCAAATACCCACGGACTACCCACAAATATATAAACATGGGTAAAACCTCCGAGGCTAATTGTTTACCCACAACATTTTGTGTCCGTGGGAATGTTACCCACAACAATTTTGTGGGTATTGGTATATGTTCATGGGTAAAGTTTTCATGGGATTTTATAAATACCACGAAAGCACCCATGAACTTGATAATGGGTAATCAGTGGGGAAAAATTCACACAGATACGATCGTACCTAATTCTAAGAGGAAATATTATCGATTCACCTGTAATTGTTCATGGGGAATTTGTGACTAAATCACCCATGATGGGAAACTGGAAGTTGAATGAATGAATGTTTACACGTTAATATGGCTAAATCCCTAAAAAATTACATATATTGCGAATTTTGTATAATCCATAAAAAAAGAGATTGGTATAGAATTACAAACTAATGTCAAATTCAAACTGCATTAAATCATTACTCGGATCAAGTACAACCTACATGGTTCATCCACAATTTGTCTTGTCAAACATAAAGCACAAAAATTATATACTACAGCTAACACTTGAAAGTTCTAATATCAGTATAGTGCATCAAACATGATGCCTATCTCATACAATCACAACTATCTATTAACATATACGAGTATATTTTTTTATGTTTTACAAATACAGGTGAGGACGAGGTAAATCCAAAGATGTCTATCTACAAAAGCTGTCATTGTGGGGTGCTCAAACATGATGCGTGTCTCTTCTTTGTGCAGTCTGACTAACTAAAATATATCATTATATTCCGTTTAGGTTGAATTTATGACTTGACTAAATAAAATATATATATCATAAATGACTTGGCTCATTTTTAAAGTTTGGACTTATATGTATGGTATACTGACTAACTAAAATATATCATTATATTCCGTTTAGGTCTAATTTAAGTATAAGTGCAAAGGAAATATATCATTATATTCCGTTTAGGTCTAATTTAAGTATAAGTGCAAAGGAAATGGCATGTCGTTTGTGCCAAATCAGCGTTAACATTTCGCATTTTACATTTCACATTCACACACTAAAAATACCCTCTCTACAATGGCTAAGTCGTTCGGGTGTCATTTGCACTAATTTTGGGCCCCACCACCTTTTTTTTTTTTTTTTTTTTTTTTTTTTTTTAACAAATTAAATTTGTGTTTAGTACCGAATGCTTGTTGAAAATCTTTTCGTGCACCTTCTTGTCGCGTTTTAAAGTGTCCATGTTTCTCGTCTAGTACAACCGATGGTGATTTGACAAAAGTGGCCCATGTTAGGTAAATGCCGTCAGCTAAATTATACCCTTTTTCATACGTAACTCCATTTATTTCAAATGGAGCATCAGGGGATCTGTCTTCAAGAAGGTCGTCGAATAATATAGAATTATTTAAAACGTTAATATCATTATTTGTATCCGCTACCCAAAAAAATGCCAAATTCACAAAATCATAGGAGGCAACAGCTTTAAGCATTATAGTTGGATTTTTTTTATCACATATGTGAAATTAACCGTGCAATGATTTCGGGCAATTTTCCACTCCCAGTACATACAATCAATACTTCCAAGCATACCAAGAAACTCATGAAACCTCTCATGAAGTGCGTATATGTTTTGAGTGTGATTATAGTCGGGTTTACTTAAATACTCAAGCATGTATAAATCAATAATGCATATAGTAAAATGATCTAAAGAATCGCGTGCACAATGTTGACCCATTTGTAAATATTCATCAAATGCATCGGCTGTTGTGCCGTACACCAATTGACGTATAACGGAAGTGCATTTCATGATTACACTAAACCCCATTAGACTCATAACATCGAATCTGACTACAAAGAAATCGAAATGATGAAGTTCATCGTGGTTTACAATATAAGTTTCAATACCTTTTAATATTTTTAAAAATAGTTTACGGCTCATACAATAGTGGCGTCTAAAATAATACTCTGGATATTTTGAACTATCACCAAAATAATCGTCACACAAATGTTGTTTAGCAACTTCACCTTTACAGAATATCGGTGTACGTGTAAATGAACCTTGAGTTTGAGTTTGCAATGATTGGTTGTTGGGATATGAAATATCAAAGTACTTCTGGATGTCAAAGTACTGCTACATGAAGAATAAAGTCAAAGTACTGCTGAAGAAAAAAGTCAAAGTACTGCTGTTATTGAAGAATGCTTAAAGTACTTCGAAGGAAACAAGGACTGATGTGCAATATTAGATAAGGATTAATGTGTAATATTAAACGAATATTCTAGAATTAGTTAGGGATAATGACTTGTCGTTCAAGGATTATATGTTGTAAACCGACTTAAGGTTATCTATGTAAAGAGCCTTAAGAGGTATTAGTCGATACAAGTTTTACAAGTCTTAGATAAGTTTTAGAGTCGATCAAAATTGATAAAGTACTTAGGGATTGTTAGTGAATCTGTGTAACAAAGCAGGTTCAAAGTTTGATTAATATAAAAGTTCTTCTTAAGCTTTGTGTTAGTAGATTCCGTATACTTTACAAGGTAAAACAGTGTTTCAATATTATC
The DNA here is from genome assembly GCA_030686995.1 of Artemisia argyi. Lineage (NCBI taxonomy): Eukaryota > Viridiplantae > Streptophyta > Magnoliopsida > Asterales > Asteraceae > Artemisia > Artemisia argyi. Next base: position 3,156,068 of record CM060692.1, on the reverse strand, counting down.
AGTATTGAGTTTACTCAATATTGTTAAACCCTTAAAAGCTACAAAGTAGTTTGATCAGAGTATATCGATCCAACAAGTGGTATCAGAGCTTGTGTTGGAAACTCTGATTAAGAAGACAAACCTTTAAACCTTTAAAACCGATTTCACAACAAACCCTTCAAGATGTCGACTGAAGCTGCACCTACTCCCTCAATCACTGCTGTAAGAATCCCTATTGTTAAGAAGGGAGAATACAATCTATGGGCCATGAAGATGAGGCAGTACATTGCCATCACAGACCATGCTTTGTGGGATGTGATTGTCAATGGTAACATGCCAATTGATGAACCAGTAGAGGTACCTGGACAACCAACACCACCAAAACCTACTGTACCTGCTGCTACCAAAAGAAATCAAGACAAAGCTCTCAACATACTGCTTTCTGCTATTCCTGATGGTCACCTATTAAAGTTTCATGATGCCAAAGATGCCAAACAACTATGGGCTGCAATAAAGAAGAAGTTTTGAGGTAATGATGCTTCCAAGAAGATGCATAGGAATTTGCTGAAGCAACAATTTGAAACCTTCACTGTTGGTGAAAGAGAAGGTCTTGATTTTGCTTATGAAAGATTTCAACATCTTCTGAGTATGCTAGAACTATATGATGATGAGGCATCAGTTGAAGATGCTAATTTAAAGTTTCTGAGGAGTTTGCCATCAGCATGGCATGTAGTTGCTACAATGATCAGAGGACAATCAGGGCTGGATACTATGGACTTTGATGATCTTTACAACAATCTAAAGGTGTATGAGCATGAGATTAATGGTACTACAGGTTCAAGCACACAACAGAACATTGCTTTTGTCTCTTCTGAAAAGAGAAGCAGTACTTCTAACAAAGGTACTGCTTATCCTGTTCAAAGTACTGTGACTGAAACACAGGTTCCATGTACAACAATGGTTACCACCAATTCATCACAATCACTTACCCCCACCTCAGATGATGTTCTATGTTCATTGCTCAACAAGCATCTCTACCTGTCACCTATCAAGAAGATGTATTGCAAATAGATGATGATGCTTTGGAAGAAATTGATATCAGATGGCAAGTTGCCATGCTTACTGCAAGGATCAAGAAGTATGTTAATAAGACAGGTAAAGGCATCAATTTCAGAGCTAAACAGGGAATAACATTTGATAAGTCCAAGATTGAGTGCTTCAACTGTCTTAGGACTGGTCACTTTGCAAGGGAATGCAAATTTGAAAAGTTTCAAGCAAACAAGATGATTGAACCACCCAAGCCTGAGAGAAAAGAGATTCCAATTACTGAACCAAAACCAAAAGCTTTGGTTGCTCAAGAGAATCTGTCAGAGATTGATTGGTCCAATGAGTTTGATGAACCTGTAACCTATTCAATGGTTGCATTGGAAGACTGGAGCACAACATTTGATGAAGAGCCTGGATATGCTACTTTGGAGTCAAGAGATGGTCTAGGAAGCTTTGATTGGAGCATGGAGTTTGAAGAAGCACCTGTTCAGCTTGCTATGGTAGCTGCTTCACCAAGTTCATCCACTAAATCTGAGGTATGCTCTAAGTGTAATGATATGTATCAAAAGTTACTTAGTGAATATGCAGCTGAAAGAGATAAATTTCAAAAGGCTAGGGCTAAGATAACTGGTTATCAATTAACTTTAGAGTCATTGGAAGCAAAAATCATTACACATGAAAACAATGAAGTAGCATGGCTTGAATCATATAAACAACAGGAGTACCTAGTTAAGTTAAGTGAATGGAAACTAGGATGTAAGGTGTCTGAACTAGAAAAAGTGACTGCTGAAAGGGATAAGCTGTTAGAAAAACTTGCTGTATGGAATGAGGCTGGTGTGTCACATGTTCAATTTGTTGAAAAGCAAAGAACATCTAATATCAAAACAGGCCTAGGTTATGATAATGATAGTAATGAAGGCATTCCATTTAAGGGCAAGGAACTAAATCTTACAGTAGATATCTCCACTAGTGATGAAGAGTTCATAAGTCTAGATGAAAACACTTCTAGTGATGAGGAATCCCCTAGTCCAACACCTCCTGAATTTAAGAAAGAAAAGGGCTATAATGCAGTTCCTCACCCCCTAGGTAGCTTTCAACCACCTAGAAAAGATGTTGATTGTTATGGTGTAGATAATCTAGAGTTTAGGAAAAAGCTTAAAAGTAAATTTGATCCTGAAACTTTAGAAAAATCTGTGGAAGCACCTAAGGTAGAAGACACCAAGTTTTCAAAACAAGCAGTACCTTCAAACACTTTTCGAAGTACTGCTGATCACTCAGCAGTACCTCAAAGAAAATTCTTTCAAAATACTGCTAATTTTAGAAACACTTATGGTAGGGGATTTGGGGATATTGGTCCAAAGGTATGTTATGTTTGTTATAGTCCTCATCATTTGATTAAAGACTGTGATTATCATTCAGAATACCTTAGTAAATATCCAAAGACCAGAACTGCACAATCAAGTCATAGGGAGAATAAGCCAAGGGACAACAAACCAGTTTGGAACTATACAAATAGGGTCAACCATAGTAATTTCTCAAAAGACTATAGGTACCCTCATCAGAAAATGTCATACTCCAAACCCTCAGTACCTTCACAAAGTACTGATAGAAAGTTCCCTAATGTTTCTAGCACAAACTCAAGTGTAAGATCTAGGAGGTACAATCATTACAACCCTAGAAGGCCTTACAACACAAGGAAAGATGCTAGGACACAGAACCCAACTCCTAAAGTTACAACTACATGGGTTAAGAAAGAAAGTACTGCTGGGGTAAAACCAGTACTTTCAGAGGTTAAGGGTGAAAAAGGGACAATTGACCTTGAAAAACCAACTGTTTTGGAAACAAAAACCTTAATTTTTGATCATGCTTTCAAAGACAGTGGTGATTACATACTCAAAAATTTTGAGTATGTCACTCCACAAGGGGAACACAAGTCAGTAATGGCTTGGGTTCCTAAAAATAACTAACCTTTTTCATGTGAATGCAGGGCAAACCAGAGGAGGAGCTTAAAGATCATCTTATTGTAGATAATGGTTGCTCTGGCAGTATGACATGAGAAAAGGAGCTCTTGTCAGATTTTAAAGCTTATTTTGAAGGAAAAGTTGCATTTGGGAATGATCCTGATGGAGGAAGAATTACTGGCAAAGGAATTATCAAGGCAGGAAACATTGATTTTGAAGATGTTAGATATGTGAAGGAGCTCAAATTCAATCTTTTGTCAGTCTCTCAGATTTGTGATAAGAAGTATCCTGTGTTATTCTTTGACACGGAATGTCTTATACTTTCTCCTGATTTCAAGTTAGAAGATAGAAACTTGGTGTTGCTGAGAGCACCAAGAACTAATGATGTGTACATCATAGACTTAAAGAATGTAAACTCTGCTGAAAGAGCAACATGTTTGATTGCAAGAGCATCTATGGAAGAAGCACATCAATGGCACAGAAGATTGAGGCATGTCAATTTCAAGAACATCAATAAGCTGGTCAGAGGTAATTTAGTTAGAGGTTTACCTTCTAAGACATTCAAGAATGATCACTCATGTCTTGCTTGTAAGAAGGGTAAACAGCACAAGGCTTCTTGTAAGAAGATTGATGAGAAAACCATTAGAGAGCCTTTGGAATTGCTGCATGATGAGGCGAAAAATGATCCGTTTTTAGGGGGTCATTTAAGCCCGAATCCGAATTTATTTGATCAAATATTGCCCTAAATCGTTCCTTTTGTGATTTTAGGTACTTTGGGAGTGAAATCTTGAAAAGGAAGCAATTCGGACATTTTTGGAGCATAAAAGTGAAGAAAACGCCAAAGTCTTAATTTTCCATGCTGGGAATAGTGCATGACGGCGTCAAGAGTAGTTTCCTGATGGCGTCAAGAGTAAAATTCCATGACGACCCATAAGAGTTTTGATGGCGTCATGAAGGTAGGGCGTCAAGAGTTAAAGTCATGACGGCCTGGAAATGTGTTGTTCTTGACGGCGTCAAATGTAGATCTAGGCAGTCCGAGGATTGTTTTGGCGGCGAGGTGACGGCGTCACCTATTTGATCTTAACGCCGTCAGACCCCTTTTCCTATATATAGTTTTCTAATTTTTCACATTTAGGGAGAGAATTTTGGGAGAAACCCTAAGTACGATTTTGGTGTAACTTTACAGGTTTTTCAAGGGTTCCAACCCCTTGATACCTTGAATGATTAATCAAGATAAGTGTTCTTCTAATTCAATCAATATGTCTATGTGTTGGTTGTCTATATCATGTTCTTGTCTTAATTTCATCATGCTAGGCTAGATCTATCTTGTGTTTGCTTAGATCTAATGAAACCTAGATATTGATTATGTGTTGATTACTTGTTTATTCTTGTCTTGGATGAATGATTTATATGTTAGGCTTAAGAAAACTGGCAGATCTCCAATTGGTAACATGCTTGAACGTCTTAAGAAACATGAACCAACGCGCACTAGGTCTTTATTGGTTGTATTTAATGCATGAGCCACTGTTTACAATCCCTATAGTTGTGCTGGGTATGGTGTAGGAGGAGATAAGAGCTCATAGAATTGGGGAGTTATGTGTGCCACCCCATGAATGGTATTAAGGAATACGATCCGTCATCCATGCAATTATAACAAGTAATTAACGTGTAAAAGATATCTAGGGAGTAGTGAAATCTAAGTAAACACATTTTCTCCAATTACTGCTCACAACTTTAGTATAAATTAGTTTATTTTCATTTTTAGTATTTTATTTTGATTGCATCTTAGTATTGGGTTAGTTGATTAGCAACTAATTCCGCCCAAATCCTTCAAACCCGAGATTTTAATTTGTTTTCCATAAAATATAAAAACACAAAAAATAATCATCCCTCACCTTTAGAACTAGTATTTAGGCTTTCTAATCCTAGCGACAATATTCCTAAGCTGAACGATCAATCCCCCGGTACTTGTCACTATACTATACTACAACGATCAGGTACACTGCCTGGTGGGGGTTGTAAGCTTCTCGAGATCCCTCAAGAGGAAAGCCTGTTGTGATTCCCACGCATCACTGCACATGGATCTGTTTGGACCTGTTTCAGTTGTTAGTCTGAACAAGAAGAAGTACTGCTTGGTAGTAACAGATGACTGTAGCAGATTTAGTTGGGTCTTTTTCTTATGCTTTAAAGATGAAACTTTTGATGCTATTCATGACCTTATAATAGCACTTGAAAATCAGTTAAGACTCAAGGTTAGAGGCATTAGATGTGATAATGGGACTGAGTTCAAGAATCAGCTTATGGATGAATTTTGTGCCAAGAAAGGAATTAAAAGAGAGTTCAGTATTGCTAGAACTCCTCAGCAAAATGGAGTTACAGAAAGAAAGAATAGAACTCTTATAGAAGCAGCAAGGACAATGCTTGCAGACTCTCAAGTACCTGTTCCATTTTGGGTTGAGGCTGTAAGTGCTGCTTGTTATGTGTTGAATAGAGTATCAGTGACTAAACCTAAAATGAAGACACCTTATGAGTTACTCATGGGAAATAAGCCAAGCATTAAGTTTATGAAACCTTTTGGATGTCCCCTAACCATTATAAATACTGCTGATAATTTGGGCAAGTTTAAAGGGAAGTCAGATGAAGGATATTTATTGGGATATTGTACTAATAGCAAAGGATTCAGAGTGACAATAGGGCTATCAAGAAGGTTCAAGAATGTCTTCATGTAGATTTTTTGGAAGAACAAGAGAATTCTAAAGGTAAAGGTCCTGATTGGATGTTTGATCTTGATTTAATGTCTTCATCAATGAATTATGTACCTGTAAGGGAAGAAAATCAAGCAGCTCCCACTGAAGAAGAAGCACAGTACATTTTTCATGATGTTAATTTAAGATCTGAAGGTGAGCCAAAAGATAATGCCAATGATGAGAAGAAAAGTACTTCTGAGCCTCAAGGTACTGCTAAACCTAACAGTACTGTTGATCCTCAAAGTACTGTTCCACCACAAATCCCAGTATCTGCAGAAGATCAAGCTATTCAAGATGAACTTTCTAGGATGCTTTTTCAAGAAACAATGGCTAAGTCGTATGATGATGAACAAAGGAGAGCTTATGAAGCAGAAAAGAAGAAGGCAAAAGAAACAACCAGTACTTTACCCCAAAGTACTGCTAATCTATTTGAAAGTACTTTTCAACCTTCGGATACTTCAAATTGGATAAATACTGATGTTGTTAATGATTCCAATATGCCTGACTTAGAAGATACTACTGATCCAAACACAATTACTTTAGAAGACACTGATGATGAATTGGATCAAGAAGGTATTTTCTCAGATTCTAATGAAGATCCTGATATAACTAATTTGGAAGATAATCTTGAAGTCTCACCAACTCCTACTCTCAGAATTCATAAAACTCATCCTGTTACCAACATAATTGGACCGTCAGCTTCAGGGGTGCTCACAAGGACTAAGGCTAAGAATATGTCTCAACAACATACTTCTTTACTTAGTTTTATCAATAAGCAAAACAGGGTGAATCACAAGGATCAGAAGTTGTGTTTATTTGCTTGTTTTCTATCTCAGGAAGAGCCCAAGAATATCAAACAAGCATTAGCCAAGGAAAGTTGGGTGGAAGCTATGCAAGAAGAACTCCTACAGTTTAAACTTCAAGAAGTTTGGGTATTATGTGATTTACCTAATGGAAAGAAACTTATTGGAACTAAATGGGTCTTCAGAGTAAAAAGAGATGAAATAGGGAATGTTATTAAGAACAAGGCAAGGTTAGTGGCTCAAGGATATAGACAGGAAGAAGGAGTAGATTATGATGAAGTTTTTGCTCCTGTGGCAAGGCTTGAAGCCATCAGGCTATTTTTGGCTTTTGCATCCTATATGGGATTTCCTGTATATCAAATGGATGTTAAAAGTGCTTTTCTATATGGCAAAATCACAGAAGAAGTTTATGTCAAACAGCCTCCTGGTTTTAAAGACCCTGCATACCCAAACAAAGTCTACAAGGTAATAAAGGCTCTGTATGGCCTTCATCAAGCTCCAAGAGCATGGTATGAAAGGCTTTCCAATTTTCTACTGCAACATGGTTATAGAAGAGGAGCTATTGACAAGACTTTGTTTATCAAGAGAGATAAGAAGGATATCATGCTAGTTCAAGTGTATGTAGATGATATTATTTTTGGTGCTACTAAGCAATCTATGGTGAAGGAATTTGAAGATCTTATGCAGAAAGAGTTTCAGATGAGTTCTTTGGGAGAATTAACATTTTTTTAGGACTTCAAGTGTAACAATCAAGTAGTGGAATTTATATTAGTCAAGATAAGTATGTTGCAGATATTCTTAAGAGATTCACTTTCACAACTGTTAGGCCTACATCTACACCAGTAGATACTAACAAACCTTTGGGAAAAGATGAAGATGGAGAAGATGTTGATGTCACACTATACAGGTCTATGATTGGATGTCTTATGTATTTAACTGCATCAAGACCTGATATAACTTTTGCTGTAAGCTTATGTGCAAGACATCAAGTTAATCCAAAGGTATCTCACTTGAATGCTGTCAAGAGGATTTTCAGGTATCTTAGGCAACAACCTAAGCTAGGATTATGGTATCCTAGGGATTCACCTTTCCATCTCCAAGCCTTTTCAGATAGTGGATATGCTGGAGATAACTATGACAGAAGATCCACAACTGGAGGATGCCAGTACTTTGGAAGCAGATTAGTGTCATGGCAATGTAAGAAGCAAACAATTGCAGCAACTTCTTCCACAGAAGCAGAGTATGTAGCTGCTGCAAGTTGTTGTGCACAAGTACTGTGGTTACAGAATCAGCTTTTGGATTATGGATTCAATTTCAAGAATACTCCTATCAACATTGATAATGAGAGTACTATCTGTATTGTCAAGAATCCAGTATATCATTCCAAGACCAAGCACATTCAGATTAGACATCACTTTATAAGAGATTGCTATGAACAAAGGCTTATCAATGTGGTTAAAGTTCATACTAATGATAATGTAGCAGATCTACTCACAAAGGGCTTTGATGTTTCAAGATTTACTTTTTTGGTTGTGTGTATTGGCATGATTAATATGTAAGCTATTTTTGAGGGGAGGCATAAGTAGTTATTAGTTAGTCATTATTTGAGGGGAGGCTACATGTATCATTCAAAAGAACAAGTTTTTATTCAGAAAGATCTTGCAACCACCATTCAGAGTTCATACATTCTTGTTATCAAGCTACAGATACAGACACAGCAAAGACAAAACAAACACAAGACTACACCAACTACCACCTATCACAACCTACTACCAAGCTCCACACACCTACTCCATAGGCCTTTTTCCTTGCCCTCATAGCTTTGTTTTCCCTTTTGAGCAGTTTTTCTCTTGTCATCAAAAGAAGCCTGCTTTTTTGGCCAAGCCAGGCTAAGAACCTGTTTGGGAGGTCTCTCTTTCCTTGGAGCAGGCCACTTCATGTTCTGAATAGCTGATTCTAGGGCTTGAGTCAAAGCATGTGGAAGCTCATTAGCCAGAGATGAACCAGGGACAACTTTCTTCTTTTTGGGCTTTTTGTTGGTAGTACTTCCTGCATCAGTTATGGTAGAGTTGGCAGCACTCATTGTTGATGAAGATTCTTGGAGACCCATCCATTGTACATGAGGTGGAAAATAACCTAACCATCCTGGATCTTCAAACTCAGAATCAGAGTAGTAACTTATCTCTGAATCTGTGGTGCCATCTGAGTCTGAAGAGATGTTCACAATTGGAATGTGACTCATTCTGTTTACTAGTTTTTGTGTTAAAGAAAGTTATGGTGCTTGCAAGTTGTTGATGAAGTTGCTTTTTTAAGCAAGGTAAAGGTAAATGGGCATTTAATGAAGTGTATTGAAGTTCACTTACCATGGTAGCTTTGGGATTTAATATGGGGAGATAGTCATTAATCATGGTTGACTTTCAAAGATATTTTGGTCAAATGGTCAACATTCAAGATTTTTTGTGGGAAAGTACTTTGGTCAACATACTGTGTGAGTTTATAACGGAAAGTACTGCTCCATTTTTTATGGAAAGTACTGCTTGGTGCTATTAAAGGGTTCGTTGATGTGTTAGATACTGTTCCAACGGTCAGATTTGCAGGTAACAACCTTTCGAAAGATATGGGGATATTTACTTCCAAAAATAACGGTAAAATCATTAATTAACCTCGATTTTTTGTAATCTTATCCTTATATAAAAACCTCATATCTTTTCTTTTTATTCACCTTATTCACCTTTCTTGTTATATAAACTCATACCTTCTTTGCATCGATCATCACTTTTCTCACTCTAACCCTAATCACCATGGCTAATCGACGTACCAACACCAAACACAACTTGATTGCAAACCTTGAGAAAACCCAAGATAACCTTGATTTTCATGGTATTATTGACTTTCTCACTGGTACCAACATCTGTTACTCCATTCTAGTCAACCCAGAGATTATTGGACCTTGGATTCAAGCTTTTTGGGATACAGCAAGGTCACAGGTTGAAAATGGAGAGGATATCATTACTGCTACAGTTGCTGGGAGAGCTATACGTGTTACAGAAGCTTCAATCAGGGAGGCTCTGTTATTTGATGATGAAGGAGGCTCTGTTTTGTTTGGGAAACAAGAAGTTTGGAACACACTCAGAGATATTAGGTATGAAGGTTCTTTGACTAAGCTTACTTTTCAGAAGGCTATGGTTAGTCCTCATTGGAAATTTCTTATTCATGTTTTGCTACATTGTTTGAGTCCAAAGAGTACTGCTTGGGATCAGTTTAGCCATTCCATAGCTTCTGCTTTTGTTGGTCTTATTACCAATCAACCTTTCAATTTCTAATATATGATCCTTGAAGGTATGCTTACTCATATTCAGGCTGGCAAACCCTTTCTAATGTATCCTAGGTTTGTTCAATTGTTTTTAGAGAATCCACTAGATGGTATACCTAAACCTCAGGATTATGTACCTACCATTAGGATGCAACCTAAAGTTTTCACTTTTATGTCCAATAAGTGAGTTAATTTTTCTGGTAGGAATACACCTCTTAATGCTTATATGTTAGAGGTAGCTCAAGCTGTTAGGGATGAAGAAGACACTAGTGGTTCTGCACATTCTATTGATGATGCTCAATCTGATTCTGCTGAGCATTCTGCTTCAGTACATACTCCTATACCACCTATTGTTTCTCCTCAGCATGTTGTTTCAGGTGAAAGGACTCCCTCAGTGACAGCTTCTTTGGATACATCTGTTTCAGCTCAAGGTACTTCTCCTCAAAGTACTTCTTCTAAAGGTGCTGCTTCAGAGGACTCAAAGGTACCTACTCCCAATGATTATACTTCCACATGTGGGCTTCAAACACCTGGAGGAGATGAGGGAATTGCAGGTGCTGAGAGTACTTCTGATTTGGCTAAGGATTTGGATAAGATGAAGAATATTGTTAAGGCTCAAGCTGAAGAAATCAAGAAGCTAAGAAAGAAGTTCAGAAGGTTGAAGAAATTTGTTTGGCCTCTTGTTCAGAACTTTAGGCTTTATGTCAAAGAAAAGAAACAGTCTCAGAAGCCAAAGTCTAAAACGAAGAAGTCTAAATCCAAGAGGAGGCATAGGAAATCATCATCTATCAAATTGGGGAGGAATCAGGATGATAATTTGGATAGATTTGATGATATGGTTCAATATTCAGAGGAAAAGAATGATCAAGATGAAAATGTTCCTCAAAACAGTACTGAAAGAAAAAGTGGGGAGACAGAGCAAATTAATCTTGAAGTTGAGCATAAGGATGGAAAAAGTGGTGATACAGAAGAAATTGATTTAGAAGGAAATAATGCTCAAAGTACCTTTGTTGAAAATATTGGTGTGCAAGGTACTGCTGAACAAGAAATTGCTGCTATTGGAACTTCTGTAGCTGGACCTTCTACAAAGAATTATGAAGATGAAGCTGGTCCTTCCACTTTTATACAACAAGAAGAAGAAAGAGTACATACTGCAAGTGATGATGAAACTATTGCTCAAGTTATGATGAATTTAAGAAGACCTACTGGAGGAATACATATCTCTGAGCCTGCACAAAAAGATGATGAAAGTACTTCTGAATAAGAAAAACTAGATCAAAATTGATAAAGTAGTTAGGGATTGTTAGTGAATCTGTGTAACAAAGCAGGTTCAAAGTTTGATTAATATAAAAGTTCTTCTTAAGCTTTGTGTTAGTAGATTCCGCATACTTTACAAGGTAAAACAGTGTTTCAATATTAATAGTATTGAGTTTACTCAATATTGTTAAACCCTTACAAGCTATAAAGTAGTTTGATCAGAGTATATTGATCCAACAAGCTGAATAGAGCTTGCTACAAAGTACTAAGAAGAAAAAGAAGAAATTTTCTATTGCTCAGATTAGAGAATTAGAGACTGCAGATGATTTAGAGCTTGCTAGAAAGCAACAAGCTGAATATGATGCTGAGTATTTGGAAGAAGTCAATAGGCCAATTGCAAAGAAGCTAATGACCAAAGCTCAGGAAAGAAATTGGATGATACAGTTCTTAAGAAAGAAGGGATACAAGAATTTACATTTGAAAAGGTATCCAGAAGTGAAAGCTCTGTGGGATAAAGTACAAGAAGATATCAGAAGAGAAGTATAAAGCTTTGTGCCCATGGAAGTTGATAGAAAGAAGAAATTAAAAGATATAAGAAAGGAACAAGCTGAGCAAAGGAGATTGAAAAGAAAGAAATTAGCTGAAGATGATCAACTGTCAAAAAGGCTGAAGTTAGTTCATGAAGATACAGTTGATGAACTCAGAAATTATTTCAGAGTTGTTGATTTTGAGAACAAAAAGATTGAAGATTCTGGAAAGAAGTCCAAGATTATCTCATTTTCTATGGTTGAATCAAAAGAGGGAAATTATTTTATAATCCACAGAGAAGATGAAAGCTTCACAACATTCAATATGTTATGGGATTTATTGCACTGTATCACAAAGGCAGATCTATATGACTTATATGTGCAAGTACAGACATACAATGCAGAGATTGAAGCTTCAGGAGTGGGATTAGTTTTGCTTGGAGACTTAATTACCATCTGGGAAACTGAAGAAACAAGTGTTGATCCTCTGTGGAATGATCAAGAGAATTAGGAAATAACAAGATGGAGATTCTTTGAGTCATCAGGAGTTCATATACTAGAGATGGAAGATGGTACCATGATTCATATGTTGGCTGAGAGGAGATATCCATTGATTAGAGAAATTATGCTTAGAATGCTGGATCATGGAATGGAACTTGAAGATGAATCTGAAGTAGCTTTGGATGTTATCAAGCTATTTATCAGATGGGTCAAGTCTGAAGAGTAATATTGCATAATACTGGTATGATTTGTTTTGTAAAATAAAGTATTTTCAAAGTACTGCAAGAACAAACAGTACTTTAACAAAGTACTGCTTGCTGATATAAACCAGTATAAGTCTTTTAAAATAAAAATAAAATGTTTTGATGTTTAAGAGAAAAGAGGATTTGAAAAGAAACACATGGTGTTAGTATTTATACTGCACAACAAATGGTAATCAACTCACCATGTTTAACAGACAAGAAAGAGTTTGACTCATCATGAGGGTACGGCTCTGATGTGATAATCAAATCCGTTGATGGTTGATAGTTTACCAAAAACTATATGGTTATCAACTCACCATACTCCAAGTGATTAAGAGTTGGCTAGTCCAAAGCAAAAAATCTATTGGTAAAGACAAATCAAATCTGTTGATAGCTGATGATTTGCTAAAAATCATAATTTTCAATGATTCACCTCTCACAGGAGTTAACACACCTGGAAGTGATGAGAATAGTATGAAACTTTTAAGATTTGATGATCTTTGTACCAAAATGTTGCTGAGTTGCTGAGAAGATACCATGGAAGATATGATGCTAATAAAGAGTACTTTGACACATGACAGATAGAAGAAAAAGAAATAAAGAAACAATCTCTCTGAATAATTAAAGATTTGAAGATTGAAGATAACAAAGAAACTTGAAATCAAGCAATTGGAGTTCAAGTTAGGGGAGGATTGTTGGGATATGAAATATCAAAGTACTTCTGGATGTCAAAGTACTGCTACATGAAGAATAAAGTCAAAGTAATGCTGAAGGAAAAAGTCAAAGTACTGCTGTTATTGAAGAATGCTTAAAGTACTTCGAAGGAAACAAGGACTGATGTGCAATATTAGATAAGGATTAATGTGTAATATTAAACGAATATTCTAGAATTAGTTAGGGATAATGACTTGTCGTTCAAGGATTATATGTTGTAAACCGACTTAAGGTTATCTATATAAAGAGCCTTAAGAGGTATTAGTCGATACAAGTTTTACAAGTCTTAGATAAGTTTTAGAGTCGATCAAAATTGATAAAGTAGTTATGGATTGTTAGTGAATCTGTGTAACAAAGCAGGTTCAAAGTTTGATTAATATAAAAGTTCTTCTTAAGCTTTGTGTTAATAGATTCCGCATACTTTACAAGGTAAAACAGTGTTTCAATATTAATAGTATTGAGTTTACTCAATATTATTAAACCCTTACAAGCTACAAAGTAGTTTGATCAGAGTATATCGATCCAACATTGGTGATACATATAAGCTTACGTCATAAAGAAAATATCAGTTTCAGCGTCGACGTCTGAAAGGTTAACATATTCTTCATTGGAATTCATTTTTGGTTTGCAAAATGTGTGTTTTAATAGAGAGAATTAAGGTGAAAAGTAAGTAACTGTTTGTAAAATTGGTTGTAAATTTGGGTTTATATAGAGTTGTAAAGTTTAAGGTTCTTTTTTTCTTTTTTTTAATAAAATAAAAATAAGGGGAACTAGTCATTATTGCTCAAACGGTCCAAAATTTTGAAAACGTTTTGCATTTGGCGAACCGTGAGTTGTTTGGCACAGGAAATGATAAATGAGCTCGCTGATGTGGTAACTTGCAAATGGCAGCGCCATTTGCAATGCCACATAAAAATGGCGAGCCCCATAAGTTACCACACACTTCCCTCTAAAAGAGATAAAGCTCTCAAATACTAACTTCCTTTTTTTAATAACTAAACACGATTCTAATACAGGTTTGACTAATAAGCTAATAATCGAAAACCACTTTCATATTCAAATTTCACAAAAATATTATTAGAATTGAAAAACTTGGTTATAAACACCATTAAATTCCTTAGTTAGCATTACATACAAACTGCTTATAACAAAATATTCACACAAACAAAAAAACTACGTCGTACATGACTATTTTGTTATTAACCCGCAAATTAGACGTTAGCATTTACTCGCAACAAAAACCCATTTCTAACAAATTATGTATGAGCATTGATTGGGATGTCTAACTCGTATGCCTAATAATATGCCTAAACATATGTGTTAGCATCTTATTGGGAAAGGCAGGGGACGCACTTCTTCACAAGCCAATAATTTATTGCAACATCTATTAGGCACATAATTAGTCACCTATTTTAGACCTCCAAATCATTTTCCATTATGTATACATTTTAAGTAACCATATAATTACCTATAACAAAAATTCCTTTGACAAAGGACGTACATCGGTAAATATATGTTCATATAGATACCCAAAATTACCTATATCAAATTACTTAAATAATAAGAGTCGAGTTATTCAACAAACCAAACATTCCTCACATACCAAGGGACTCATCCCACCATCCATCTAAAAAGGAAATCAATGGTTGAGATTAAAAAGATTTTATTATTTCACCCATTTTTTATAATTTAAATATCTTTTAAACCGTTAATCGTTAATCGAAAATAATTACACCATCGCGACGGGCATTTAATTATCTTTCTATAGACGGGCACTTTGATATACTTTCGAAAAAAGAAAAAAAAAACGTTTTTTTCACGTTTTTTTTTCCGGACCGAAAAAAAAAATCATATATGATATTGTATATCATATATGATATGTAATATCATATATGATATTATATGTAAAATCATATATGATATAATATCATATATGATATTATATATGATTTTACATATAATATCATATATGATATTACATATCATATATGATATGTAATATCATATATGATATTATATGTAATATCATATATGATTTTTTCGGCCATGAAAAAAAACGTGAAAAAAACGAAAAAATTTTTTTTTGTCGAAAATATATCAATTAGCCTATCTATAGAAAGATAATTAAATACTTGTCGTAACGGTATATTTTTTTTTCGCTTAACGATTAACGGTTTGAAAGATATTAATAATTGAAAAAAAAGGATGAAAGTGAGTTTTTTAAATTGTTGGGATTAATCTCATCCATTAGATCAAATAAAGATGGAGGGAAGATGGAGAGTGGAGATTAATCCCTTGGTATGTAAAAAAAGTTTTGTCCTCAAATGATCTTTACTCAAATAATAACGACATCCTTAATTACCCTTAGATTTTCCCATAAAATGATCAACAAAAAACTACCCACATGAACTTGATGTGGGTCAATCCGAGAGAATATATAGTTACCACAAATTATACATAAAAGTTATCCATAACTAAGCACTCACGAAAAGTGTCATGGGTAAAGCCACATGCTTATATTTACCCATTGATTAACCATAAAAAATACCCACCAACATATAGAATTTTGTACTCCGTGGGTAACATGTATTTACCCGTGAATTTACTCGCATACTTACCCATGATGGCTCGATTCATGGGTAACTTGCGGGAAATATCTTACCAACAATATATCAGCCACAAATTACACACTGAGTCTAATGTTGTGGGTAAGTTCGTAGGTAAATTCGCGAGAAATGCATGGGTAACTTTTGCAACAATGTCAATTCCATTGTCATGGGAAATTCAATGGTAATGTGTGGTTAAATACCCACGAATCAATGTACATGGGTAATTTCCGTGGCTAATCAACAACATTCTTGTAGTATACACATAGTACTAGTTGCAAGAAAAAGGAAACTTACACAAGTGTACTTGAGTCTTACACACAGTTACACATCTGTACTTGATTTTGGAGCAAAAATGGCCATATGAGCATAATGGCATAAAACGCATAAGTCGAATTGGGGCAAAACCTTCTACTCGAAGTCGCATGGGGCTAGGCTTAAAGCATGATGAATTTCATGGGAAAATGCTCAATTGCCCCTAAATATTTTTGTGAGTGTTATATAATATTGGATGCAAAATATATAAATAGATTGGGTTTTAAGTGTACTTTTCAATGGTATAATTTTTCATCAAGTATTATATAATAAACAAAATATATTTATGGTCAAAGTTAAACCAGTCTGACTTTGAAAATTCAAACCGGACAATAATTTTGGGACGGAGGGAGTAGTATAAATACTCTTTCACATGTAAACAATTCACTCGTTCAATAAATTCAAATCCTTCTTTCACTGTTTAATTCATCTTCTCTGCTTTATGATCACCATTGTTCTTTACAAAACCATGGCTGGCTTTACACTCTTCATGGTGGTTCTCTTAGCCATGGCAGGCTACTCCAGTATGATCTATTTTTTTTCCTTTATGCTAGTTCTCAAATGGGTTTGTCTTAGAATTGTTTTTGGAGCCAAAAAGTAACCACCTTTTTTATGTGGTTTGTGTAACAGGTGCAGCTTATTGTGTATGTGGCGTGGCAAACAGTAACCAAGTTCTACAAAAGAATATCGACTTTGCATGCGGAAATGGAGCTGATTGTGCTCCAATCCTTCCACATGGAGCTTGTTATAACCCTAACACTGTGAAAGATCACTGTGACTATGCTGTGAACAGCTATTTCCAAAGGAAAGGTCAAATCGCATGGAGTTGTGATTTTGCAGGCACAACTAATGTTAGCCAAACAGCCCCTGCAGCTTGTAAGACTTTCTTGATCATTACTGCTTTATTGGCTTGATCATTACTTTGTGAAGTAGAGCGTGTACACCAACAAACGTACACACCAAAATGATGTAATTATTGTTGTTGTTTCTTGATGATTAACAGGTGCAACTTCTGCTTGTAATGCTGGGAGCCCATGGTGTGTTTTCTAACTAACTTTTCATTTTTAGCATCGTTTTATGTAGATTTTGCCCCATTGAATTGTTTATTAGGGAGTAAGTCATTATGTTTAGAGATAAGTTATGTGAGCTTGTTTCTTGATGCATAAAGATCACATTTTTACAGACTTTGTGTGCTTAACTGCTTAATCATTGTTGTTTTTCAACTAAATAGGCCTTTTCATTTAAAGTATTTTTTATCACTAGATAGATCTTTGCTCTATTTGAAACTTTTCGCGTTGTTTGTTTGGTTTCATCATGTTGACGTAGGACACAAGTACCACAAGACCCTGACACCAGCTATGCATGCATGGTTTCTAATATAGTTAGATAAGTACGTACGGAGTATTCGTTTTCCTTGTTGACCAAGTTTCTGTGTTTTAGGTTGTTAAGGATTCTTTTTCTTTAGTTTTATTCTCTTAGAAATACTCATGTATGAGACCTGGTTAATTTATTCATTCGATCAATTAATATATTCAAGTTTTAGTGTCTATGTTCTATTAGTTCCCTGGAGTTCTACTGTTAATATGATATGTGGGTATGTTTCTTAAAGATCCCATTTTTATGGTTTTGTGTGTTTAACTTGTTGATTTGAGTTAAAAGGCTTTTCCTTCAGCATGTTTAGAACTTAAATCTTACCCTAAATACAATGTCATGATTATGCATAAAGATGTTCTTCAAAGTGTTTTTGTGTGTTTTATTTTTGGGAAAATTCTTTCAAAACGTATCATACTTGTCTAAAAAATCACTTTTGAGTATCGAGCTTTTTTTTTCCTTATTGAGTTACTAAACTTTCATTTTTTGCCTTTTTTACGCACTTTGGGACATTTTTATGACATTTTTGCCCCTGGATTTTCAAAAATCTGAGGGGCAAAAACGTCCCAAAGTGCGTAAAAGAGGCCAAAAATGAAAGTTTAGTAACCCAATAAGGAAAAAAAAAAAACTCGATACTCAAAAGTGATTTTTTGGACAAGTATGATACGTTTTAAAAGAAATATCCCTTTATTTTTTGTTTCCAACTAAAAAAGTAAAGTATAAAAAACACTACTTTTTGATTGCTTTAAGGTTTCTCTACTTTTGCAGCAGTACAATTCCAAGCACTTCATCACCACCTGGTACTGGGACGGGAGACGGAACCGGGACTGGGACATGGATCAAGAGACTAATCCTCTATTGTTTCTTGCCTTTTATTGCTCTTGTTGGCTTAATAATCGCATGGTTTAGTTTACGAAAAAGTTAAGTTTCTCATCCGTGATAACCGGAAGTGAGGCACTAGGTGATAACTAAAAATGATAGTGATGAATAAAATGGGACATTTTAGGTGCTAAATGGGAAAGGTATAAGGGTATATATACACGATGTAAAATGTTCAACCCATGATACCTTTTATATTTTTCGAATACATATATTGTATGTTTTTATTGACATGTGATGAGGGGTGTACTTTATTTAACTACATCAATGATAAAATAGTATATGGAGTAATAACTACGTCAATGATGAATCCAATTATTAACATGACAGGGACATATACTGATCCTCAAATGTTTTCTTTCTAATATATTTTTTTTTTAAGGTGAATTTCAACTTAGAAACGACCACCTTCGCGGACAGCGAAGGCCCCATCGCCACCCCGCCAGACTATGTTGTCTTAACCGGGTCCACGCTGATCTCAGGTGGTAACGGGTTTTCCCCGGAAACCGTACTGCCTCCACACAAGTTACCTTGCTGGAGAAACAGCCGGATGAAAACCGGGCCATGCTCAGGATTCTAACCCCAGCGGCTTGGTCTAAGGGCTTCGAATCCATCATTGCAATATATCTCCGGAACAAATGGTCTGCAAGTGGACCACAAGTGAGGACTTCCCGGGTGGTCACCCACCCGGTACTACTCCCATTTGTGGGTGCTTAACCAAATAAGCCTCACCCACTAGACCACATTGCCTCTTGTTTTTTATGTTTCTTTTGTTGAAAATTTAGTTCGGGTTGAGTTAGTAATGAATTTGGAGGTACCGAGTATTAACGTAGAACGGAACCATGAACACAAACCCAAATAAGGGTTTAAATAAACCATAAAGGATTTAAGGACTAAAAGTATTGAATTTTATCGAATAATTGAATCTTTAAACAATAACCTAAGCCCTATAATTATAATAGACTCTTTTATACTCTTAAAGAGACCTATTTCCTACACTTCCTCTGCGTTTTATCACGATAGATACATATCATCTCATGACGAGTGTGCACTTCATACTTCCTTAAATTGCAATTACCTAAAATTGTTGATAACACTAAAATTACCAATAGTTTCTTCTAATGCCATAAATAATCCATTGTCCGTAGAAATAGCCTTACGTAAGAACGCTCATCGGTATGAAGGTGTAACCTCTTGATATGAGAAATTAAATGAGCAATTCCTTTATTGCCCACTTCACCATCCGGGCAACAATGAAATCCTCGGAACGGACACGGCCAAATTCCTTGCGAAGAGGTAGAGGAGGGTGTCATTTTGTCGAACAATTTTAATTATGATAATCGGGAATAAAAGAACGGGTTTTTGTGATAGGAATTTACAAGAATTGGGATTTTGGGTTTTGGGTTTTGCAAGGTTTAAGGTTAAAATGAAAAAAGAGAGTAAAAGTTATAAAATTTTTGTTGTGGCATTTCATAAACACGTTGTGGGCACTATTTGGTTAAGTAAAATTTGAGCATTTTTTATTTGTAAATTGGGAATAAAATAATGAATTGTTGGATTTGTTGGAGAGAGAATTGTTGAAATCTATACTACATATAATGGAGGAAGCACTCTCTTTCCAAAATTTTAGACTTACAAAAAACGATACATGATTTACAACACTTTAAAGCAACCAATATTCATAATTACAACAACCAAAGCATGGTGTACAACAAAAAATAGCATGTAATGAAATTCAGACCACTTTTCTATGAATTATACATTAATGCTATTAAAAACACTCATACACCCAATATTACAACCTTTTAAACACAACGTACAATCCTCCATTAAAACACCTCCATATTTAATTCACGAATTGCAAATTACTATACCACTTATATCAATCACCAAGGGCTGCAATTCTATGGCCGAATAGGAAGAGATAAAAATAAATAGATAAATAAATAGCAACACCCACACTTTCTTGAATCACCAAATACTGCTACACCTTCGTTCTTGAATTTTTTGAAGAGAACAATTGAATTAGAAGGGTTTTATGTTTTCCTATGTGTCATTTTTGAGAGGGAGAGGGACAAAGGAATTATACGGTTTATGGGAGAACAAAAAGGGAGCGTGCGGTATTGAGAGAATACGTGTGGTATTGAGAGAATGTCGTGTGATATGAAAAGGAAACTAAGGGCATCCACTATGGTGGGTTTATGAAAAAGGTCTATAAAACATGAAAAGGTTTATGTTTATTTCAACCATAGTGGACACTCATTTCATGTCTATGTGGCATGAAGAGGTCTTAATTCTTGAACCTCTTTATAAATTCAATACATTTAATGCATTTGTTAAAAAAGACATTTTATGAACTTGCAAAGGTTTATACTATAGTGAATATAGGTTTATAAAATCAAAAGGTTTAAAATTTATTGATGTATTAATGTATAAACCTTTTAGGTTTATACATTAATACATCAATAAATTTTAAACCTTTTGATTTTATAAACCTATATTCACTATAGTATAAACCTTTGCAAGTTCATAAAATGTCTTTTTTAACAAATGCATTAAATGTATTGAATTTATAAAGAGGTTCAAGAATTAAGACCTCTTCATGCCACATAGACATGAAATGAGTGTCCACTATGGTTGAAATAAACATAAACCTTTTCATGTTTTATAGACCTTTTCATAAACCCACCATAGTAGATGCCCTAAGAATACCGTATTATATGATATGGAAAGTTATAAATGTGATTGAGGGAGGAACGTATCTTCCATATGTGATAATATTTTGTTGTGTTCTTTTGATCTTATTTACATAAAACGTGTGGGGGTCTAAGCAAGGAATCCCGGTTTCAAATTATAACAAGAAAACGTGTAGATTAGCTATATAACCCAAATTAAATACAATAGCAAATTTAGGATAAAATTATGGTAAAAAAAAATGAATGCACAAAATTTTGTAACATAAAAATAACACAAAACAAAACCAAAAAAATCCCGCCATGACGCACATAATACATACAATAAAAAAACTATATAGAGACCAAATACCTACAAGAAACTGATTTTTTTCCCCTAAAAATAAGACAAACCAATTTTTGTACAACCCGAGCCATTAAATAGAAACAATAAATATATGTACAAATATAGACAACAGATAATACAACTAAAATCACACAAATACATAAAATTATTCTAAAAAAAAAAAAAAAAAAATTGATGCATCAAATTTTGTTACACTAAAATAATGCATATAAAAAAAAGCAAATAATAATAATAATTATTTATATAATAAAATAAAACCCCTATTGGGAATTTTGCATTTCAAAAAAATCAATTCATACCATATTTAGTAATAATTTTATTGAAAAAAAAGATTATTTTCTTATTAGGTAATATTTTATATTTATCCATAACACAAGTAGAAGATAGATACAAAAAATATAGATAAGATATTTTTAAAAAAATATTGTTTATTTTATATTTATCCACAACACAAGTAGAAGATAAATACAAAAAATATAAATAAGATACAATTAACAATAGGATTAAAATTTTTAAATAATTATTTCAAAAAAATTTAAAAAAAAAAACCGGCGCGTGCGTGGGTATTATAACTAGTAATAATAATAATAATAATAATAATAATAATAATAATGCAAAAAAAAATAATAAATAAAACCTGTCGCAACGCGGTTCCCTTTCTTGCGTTCGGCTTATTTTGGTTTATGGGCATGTCTATCTGTCATCTTCCATTGGATTGAACATGTTGTGTGTCGATCTGGTAAGCTGAGATGTTGATTTTATATGTTGCGTTGATCATTGTACCTTATGAAAAACTATTAAAATTACACTCACTTTCAAGTAACTTGTGTATTTTACAACTTGAAAAGTAATTACATTCTACATATCAGTGTGGTATGTTTCTTGACACAATATCATACCATTGAACAAATATCACTTGAAATTAGTTGTGTAATATCATAATTGAAGTGCTTAGTAAAAAAAAGTAGGTTGATAGAATGATAGGGTCAAATGAGTCAAAAGGCGCCCCAAACGTTTATTATTTTTGGTTTAATGTACCCTTAATCAATAGAAATATAACGCATTCATGATTGTTTTGGGGCATTGAAGTACAATGATCAAAAGCAAAAGATTGTTTGAAAGTTGTCATTTGTTTGCGGATGATAGTATATCTAAAACTACTATAAATGTTGTCTATAAAGAAGTATTTAAGGTGTATGATCAATGTTCAAGAGGTATTTACAATATACATATGACATGTTTTATATCGTGTTTTAACTTTACACATACTATCATCAACTTCCTTTTACTCAAACTTTTGTTTTTTAAACTTATTAGGTGTTCATGGAATGGACATTGACTACTCAACTGATTAACACTCGCTGCATACATTTGCTCTTCAAGAATATTGTAATTGATTGTAATGTTTTATTTTCAGTTTTACTAAATATTTATATGTACTTTCATACATGTTAAGAAATATTGTATGAGTTGAATTATCGTATGTTACGACCTCTTACAATTACATTTTTATATTTTCACGTTTTATGTTTAAACATTACACGAAACACTTACCACAATGTCACAACTATAGTTTTTTGCCGCAAGAAAATCCCGTTGCTATGCACGGGTACTCGCCTAGTATATATTATAAACATAAAATTATATTAATGTTTCATAGAAATGTTGTCCTAAATTATGCTTATGAAATATTTACTAAAATTAACATATTTTTTTTTAAATTCTACAAAACATAATCCGTAAATTTGTAGTTTTTTAGTTTGTGATTTGGGGAAAAGTAAGATCGGATCATATTAAATCTTAAGATCCTATGATCAAAATCAGGATCTTATTAGATCTTAAACTTGCAAAGATTCTTTGTAAGATCGAGATCGTTTTCACTTTACATTATCGTAAATTCGTTAGATCCTAAAATCATGACCGGGATCTTAACAACCATGCACCTAACTACTTATAAACACTCCACCAGCAAACACACGCGATATATACATGCAGTATTTTTAAAAATTAAAATGAAAAGAACAAATTTAAAAATGTAGTTTGAAAGTTCTATATAAGCTTAAAATATAAAGAAATGAGAAACGGATATTAATAACGTAGGCATCTTGTTAAGTGTAGTATTTTCCCCACCATCTTTTTTTTTTCTTTTTTTTTTCCGTGAAAAATCTTCTGCATGTTAACTATAAGGGAAAATCTTACCTGCATTTTTAATGCAGGTAACTTACATGCATTCCTTTGTAAAATTTTTAAAAAGTTTACAATTAAACCCCTGTGTTTTCATGGTTCTCTTTATTTAGTTCTTGTCCCCCTCTTTTTTTCCAAAGAAATGTAGGTAACTTACATCATTGTAATGCAGGTAAGATATCCCCTAACTATAAACATAAACATAGCATATAGATGTTGTATTTTGGGGTTGGAGTGAGTGTTGGACTGGTTAAGGTGTTGGGTTGGTAAGAGGAAGTCCCAAGTCAAGCCACTTCACAATCAAAGCAACATTGTTACCACTTATTATAGTCATAAATATTTTTATTCTTTTCCTTTTGCTTTAACTATTCCTAGTTTCAAATTTTTTTTATTTGATTATTTGGCCTTTTTTTTTCTCGAGGAGCAATAAATTTAAGAAAATGTTTAAGCCAAAAAAGATGCGTTTGTCTTGTGAGTATCTTGAAATGCATTCAACTAGAAAGACTTTTTGTATCAAAAGCTTATCCAAATTATCAAAACACTATCTTCAAACTCCTTATCCAAAATACATACTTCTATTAAAGCTTTTGTTGTATCCAGTTGATCAATAAATAAGATTAGAGGACTGGGAGTGGGTACGGGAGACTGTGGTGCGGGATCCCTAATGCACGGGAACACCGTCGCCGGGTACTCCTTACCGCACGGGGAGACCCCGTTGAGTGAAGAACTCACGCACGGGAAGAAAAAAGAAACAGGAACGTTGGAGTAATATAGCCGTTGCCAACGTCTTTTTTTTTTTTTTTTTTTTTTTTTTTTTTAAAGAGTGTTTGTTTGAGGGTGGAAAGCACAAAAAAAATAAAAAAACATATACTGAGAGCAAAAAAAAAAGCATACGAGAGAAAAAAAAACATACCGAGAGCAAAAAAAATATGGAACGTGGCAACAAAAATAGAGATCCTAGAAGAGGTGGTCGTGGATCGAGAGGTGTATCGAGAGGCACAATTCGTCCTCGAATTCAATCACAACCCGGTTTCGAATCATTTTCTCAAACACAACCTTACCGCCCCGAAATGTATCCTCAATCTCCACCATTTTTTTACTCCCAACAACCCCTCCCGCAAATTCCCACTAACTTCGATCCGTTTGAGCCGAACTATACCCATCAATCCCCACCGCCAAACTATACCCAACAATCCCCACCGCCAATTCCTACTTTCAACCCGTATGAGCCGCGCTTTACCCAACAAAAAAGGCGTGAACGGATTAGTGAACCGTTACCCATTCGTGATGATACCGATGATGATGAATATTTCGACAATGTTGACGTGGCACCCGAGACACAACCAATTGATGACGAGGTCGATGAGGAGGAAGAGGCGTTAGCTAAGTCTTGGATTAAACTTTCGGTGGACAAAGAAATTGGCGACCGTCAACCAAAGCTAGGATTTTGGAAGCGAGTTCTAAAGCATTTTAGAACGCTTGTCCCGAGAACCGAACGCACTCATCATCAATTGAACTCGAAATGGACTCCTATGCATACTTTGATCGCTGCGTTCAACGGTTACTACACACAAGCGGTATATTTTTATATTTATGATTTTTTAAGTTTCAAATAAATTATATATATATATATATATACACACTAGCTTCATAACCCGCCCGATGGGCGGGTACGCTTCATAAAATTGTTTGACAAAATTATATGCACGTAAAATAAATAATGATGGTTATTCATATGCGATTTGTACACAACGTTTGTTGTGTAGTTAGTGAAATTTGCTATCTTTGTGGCAACAAAAAACCTTCAAAGGTTTTTTCATCTTGACTCTTAAAATAACCATATAAAGTTGTCCGTGTGAGAATACCGGCCTTTCTAAGCAACCCAACTTGCGACAATGTTTGCTCTTGACTTTTATTAATTGTCATAGCGAAAAAACTTCTTTGTAATGAGTATGTCAACAATCTTGAAGAATACCAACAACCTTGAATAACACCAACATATTATTAGTATATGATAAAAAAAATAATAAATAAATAAATAAATTGATTTGCATTTGAACGATCAGGCCTGGCCTTGTAAAATGAGATGATGTTAACCAAGTTTTGCAATGTCCAAACGAAGCTTGAAACTTGATAGTACCAAGATTTTGTAATACAAAATACTGTGACTACAAATGATCATACTCACCTATACGTGATGTTAGTGAGAGTTGAATATATAGATAGTTTGTGAGATGATAGAGACATAAAAATATGACTAAAATATTCATCATTTAATGTATATTACTAAACGATATGTGCTTTGCTGCAAGCATAAGCATAAGCTACTGACATGCTTACATGACCTATATTATACATTTACGATAAAAAAAATAACAATTTCAAAATGCATCAATGTTCATTAATGGTATAAATTTACAATTAAAAAAAAAAAAAAAAAAAAAAAAAAAAAAAAAAAAAAAAAAAAGGTCCTTGTACAAATTTCAACTTGCATATACGAAAACAAAATAGAAATCTCCATGGCATTCTCATCCATTGTCTTAGTATTTGAAAGGCAAGGATGCCACGAAAGAACAATAAAGTAGTAGAATGTAACTCGAATAAGAAATAAGAAATTAATAATAATGAAGTCCAAATCTGCAAGACACAAAGACATGTATAAAATGCTTGTTAAAATTGGCACATGAAGTGAGTGGATCATAGCGCTATAATAATCATTGTTATGCATATAATGTTGATACATGTATCATTTGAATCAACTTATTGTTTAAAGTTCTTTACAATAGTTGCAGCCCAATATTTGGTATAAAACTTTCACACATACATATATAAATGTATATGTTAGGTGTAGTCTAGCTCTTAAGATTATTCTGCATCAGTAAAATTGTGAAAAAGACCTGTCACCTGAAAAAAATCATGAGCCTTAAATACATTAAGGTAGTGCCATGTAACATATTTTTGGTACGGGTTGACCAGATTGGGGTCGGTTACGTTAATCCAAAAGCGGTTTTTTGTGTCAAGAATGTGATTAAGAAAACAAAAATGTGTCATGTATGATTACGACAAATATCAAAAAGGTACACATTCAACATATTTTTAACCGATTAGCATGTTTGCCATATAGTGTTTTAAATAAACTATTTCATTCTATGCATTTGACCCACATAAAAAACTACCCGTATTGATCCATTCAAAAGTTACCGGGTCAAAACTAACATTTAGAAAATAACAGGTACAAAACTTTACCTCGAACTAAGCAACGTTGTATGAGGGAAGAGAAACTAACATTTAAAAGCTCTTGGTCCTACAATACTTTGCTCGTTGTTGCACAAACAAATTGCATTTAAACTACTATGTCAAAATGAAAATTACATACCAATTTCTAAAAACCAAAGATGCAAGGTTAAAGTAACCTTTAATATGATTTGAAATTAGCATTTTCATTTAGACGGGGTTGATTAATTTTTGTGCTACTTGAAGGGGTGTTTAGGTAAGTTCAAGCCTAAAAGCTTGTGTATTTTAAGATAGTCTCACAAGGGATTGTGCTTATTAGCTTATTTGTCCGTTACAAAGTCATGAGTCTTCATAAATAAGCTTAGCCAAACACCTTAAAAGTGCTTAATAGCTATTTCAAAATACAATACATCATTAAGCACCTAGACTATACTTGGCCAAACACCCTCACACTACAGTGCTTAATTGTATCAGTATATAAAATTTATAACTTCAGGCTTAGATAAATATTTACATTGCGTAACGGCTAAGTGTTCAAAGTGATAATGTATCAATATCCTATACATAGACATACAACATTAATAAACTTGTCGAACTATGCTACTGATATAAACAAAATAGTTTCAATATAATTCTAAAAGCGAAGGCAGAAATAAGAAAAAATATTGAAAAGCATGTAAATGTTGGTATAGATGCACTTTGTTTAATCAATTAAGGTCAAAAGCATGTAAATGTTAGAGCATAAGCAATATCCACATTTTCTATCCCGATAATTTCAGTCAATAATCTATAAATCATCGCACCTGGACAACAACTGTTAAGTTTTTTGTACATCTCTCTAAAGAATCTGCTTAATGCAGGTT
Organism: Artemisia argyi; assembly: GCA_030686995.1. NCBI lineage: Eukaryota > Viridiplantae > Streptophyta > Magnoliopsida > Asterales > Asteraceae > Artemisia > Artemisia argyi. The sequence goes on along the minus strand of CM060692.1, from coordinate 3,128,486 downwards.
TCCTGCATCAAAATAGAATTCATCAAATTGATTAATTTTCCCTGAACACTTGACCTCAACAATCTCACATATGTTATGACAATAAATAAAAATATTCAAAAATGCAAGCCAAATCCACGCTTGTTTAAAGAAAATTTGCACATGTGAATGAATAAAAAAAATAATATATAATGATTTTAGTATACGAAGCAAAAGTATTAGCAACCAACATGTGGTTGTGAAGTGAGAAACCTGAAGGAGAAGCAACATATAATCCTTTAGCGACTCCAAGATACTTCAATGTGCCAATTGGCTAATCAATGACAACCTGCAACATGTTTATGTAATTGTGTAGTTAGATTTTGAACACCTAATCAAAAGTGATTTTGATTTTGAACATACAGAAAAGGAGCTAAATGAAACAGATATGCCATAAAAGCTTCACCTCATCCTCATTTATAATTCTAGATGCTAGTGCCCTGTAATCAAACATGAACTTGAACACCTAATCAAAAGGGGTCTACGAAACGCAAACAAACCTTGGTGCTTCATAAAATGCAATATTAGCATCAACATATTTTCAGTTCAAGTAGTTTCATGCAATGTTGCTATTCGTAGTGAAACGTAGTCTATATATAATCAATTTACATACTCATAATTTTAAAGAAAGCATAATACTTGTTATCGAATAAGCCATCTGAATTTTATCAAGCTCACTCTCTATATGTCTAATGCATTATTCCTATAATACAAAACCAATCACATCGTATTAGCATAAACAAAGTCAACATAAAAACTACATCTTGTTGCAAGAATTACATGCTCGTATGTAAACCAAATTCAGACATAATTAGGTTACCAAAGAATCCTAAACTCCAGGTATAAAACTCTTGAACCTATTTTTTTTTCCTATAGAGTAAGATCACAATGACAAAGGTAAGCAATATTTCTAGAACCATAGTTACTCAATACTGACTACGCATCATCAAAAACATTATCACTAAGTGAATACATAAATTTAGGTCATGATACTCAAGTGTTATGGTCATATTGCTCACCTACCAACATTGCTAGTCGTGCAGACACACTCAAGCTTACATTGTTGTAACCAACTACACAAATCTAAAAGTTGTAAAGATGCATAATCTAAATCTTCTTATAATAACAGAATGCTTAAAAATACACTTTAACGAACCTATTGAACTAACCCCTTTAAAATCTAGTCTTTAACTTTTCACATTCATTCACTGCTTCATGAGCTAGACCATACTGTTATTAGTATGAAGAGATCACAAACTTGCAAGGATAGAACCAAATATTCAAATAATTAATACTTTAAACAAAAAATAATAGTTACCTTACAAAATGGCATAGACAAATGAACTGATATATCAAGAAATTTATTAGTATCACCAGAAGAAGCGATCACCACGTGCTACTTTATAAGAGGTAATTGCAGACAGATAATTACATCAGCACATCTTTGATAATGACATTCAACTGCAGAAAAGGAGATAGAGAGTACTGGTAGCATCCGCACAACGATTAAACAACAATCAAAAGCTTCATTCGGCTTGGTCCCCTGAGCAAAAAAGATTGTTAAATACACGTGCAAAACAATAGAAATGCTTAGATCATTGTTACATCAAATTATGAAATGATGAACTTGCCTAATGGACATACCAGTTGGCATGCTTGCCCAAGGTAACGCAATCGACGGATTGATACTCGTCACATGATCAAATCCATTTTGGGCCAATTTCTTTTCACATTGTTTTCTATAAAGCTGTAGAAAGTCAACATTTAGTAGTAACTTCGACATCAATAACTATATCAACTAATGGCAATATTAAAAAAAGTTTTGTCAGTCATACTTGCATACCTCCCATGATGTAGGTTTCACATTAAAGGCCTTTTGCACCGCGGAGTTATTGAGATAGGATATAAGAATATCTTGCCAACATGGATCAAAAACATTAATCTGAAAGAAAAAGTTTTTAAAAAAAATGATGATTTCATCTTTTTTGATATTATCGTAGGTGAAGTGAACTAACAATGATCCCCTTCATGTTAACAATGGTTCGGTTGGTTTTTTTTATTGTTAAGAAGGCTGGTGTAAGCAAGATGAGGCACGTACTTCAACTGGTCCTGTTAAACGATAACAACAAAAATTATCAGACAAAATCTTTTAATAGAAGATATAATTGTCTATTCTTGATTCAAGCGGTAGGAGTTGGTGAGTTTCTAGACCGTTTTTGTTTTAGAAAATTAATAATGATGACAATAGATTAGCAAAGCCACATACATGAGAAGATTAAATTTAAAGAGATTTTGAAACATCCTTTGGATGAGATAAAACTGCCAAATTGGAGTACGTTAATACAGTAAATCGCCATACAAAAAACTGATATATTAAAAAAAATGCAGAAAAGTACCTGTGAATTTTATACTGTTTAGGTCTTGCAAGAGGACCATGATACTTGACTACTCGTATCCATGATGCAACAAAGAAGTTGCAAATTAACTCTTTCATGACATTTTTTTTTGCATAACCTCGAAATCAAGTGATGGTGAAGTTTTTCAAACGCTTTCATGACATTTCTTCAAATGCTACGTGATCTCATATTTTCAAAAAATAAAAATCAATCAACGATGAAATGAGTGATCATTGTCCAAAAAATGCTTTTAAAGTTTCATTCACTCAACCATTTCATCAAACAGTTAGTGTCTAACACATAAGCATAAGATTCGAACAAAAATGTCAACTTAATCATCCTTACTGTATTGAACAGATTAAAAGATATATTAAACCAAGACTAACCTTAAACGGATTTGGTAGCATCTTCATTCTTGTTGTTTGGTAACATCGAAAAAAACATGAATTCTTTTAGGCATTTTATCAAACATTTGATATTCATAGAAAATAACATCCTTTAGTGAACATAAAATTCAATTAAATGCTTTAATATAATCAGAATTTAGAATATAAATCCCAACATTAAAATTAAATTATACAATTAAATTTCAAATTTAGAAGCTTAAGAACAAAGTTTTCTTACTTGAAGATATGAAAGGTTAACAAATGATGAAGAATTAAAGGATGTTGATTGTGGTTGTTATTGAGGAATCATACTCTCGCTACAATGTTGATCGCGATTAAAAATCAAAATCGTTTGGGGTTTCAAGTGCTAAAATGATGGAACCCTACTTCTAATTTGAATTAGATGTTTTGTTATTTGGGGGAATTTGAATTTTGAAATGTCGATTGAAGTAGAGGAGGGATGAGATGCTGCTTGACCATTGAAGAGGAAATGATTTTGGAGCGATTGTGTAGGAGTTGTTTTGAATTTTAGGTGAGCTTGTTTAGGAAAGAATGAGTGAATTGGGGGATTGATTTATGTTTGACAGTTTCTAAATATCAATTATATTCTGAATTGAAGCATTTATATTTTGTTTTCAAAGCTTTCAACACAAACACTCAAGTGCTCTAGTGGTTGAGTGTTTGTTGGTTGTTCAAGAGGTCATGGGTTCGACTCCCATTAGTTGCAAATTTTTTAAAAATTATAAATTCATGCATGAAAAGTGTGTGTCATGTAGGCAATGACATGGCATTGGGTTGAATATGTGGCAATGAGGTGTCAAATGTTAGAGGTTGATGACATGTCATGGTTAGCCTATTATATAGTGTAGGATATATATATATATATATATATATATATATATATATATATATATATATATATATATATATATATATATATATATATATATATATATATATATATATATATATATATATATATATTTGGATATTGTTTTTTATTGTATATTGTTTTATAAATATGTAGAACCGCTTAAGAGATAGTGGGTGCAACGATATTCAAGTCCTTGAGAGAGCCAATCGTGATTTTGAAAAACAATTTAGGAAAACTTTCGCGCATTCTAAAATGTGGCACATTTTCAAAGATCAACCAAAGTGTCAAGAACAACCGGTGGTTAGTCAGACTCAAGAATCCACAGGATCGAGTAAGAAAAGAAAGTCGTCGGAGTCAAGTAGCGCTCAAACGCCAACAAACGAGACTCCAATAAATGTGGAAGATTTCGAGTGTGACTTACCGAACCTCAACGAGAACCCAACTCCATCACGTGAATCAAAAGGCAAAAAAAATTGAACTCTGGAGATTCAAGCCGAAGCTCGATGCGTGATACCCTTGCAAGTTACACAGCCGAAAAGAAAAGTTTAATGCAGGCGCAGTTGGAGGTTCAAAAGAAAAAAGACGAAGTATTTCAAGTTTCTTGATGGTGAGGTGATGAATCGTGACATGAGGTTCGTTATGGATCCGCATGACAATATCCCGGACCCGACTTTTAAGGATTTCATCATCAACAAGAAACGCTTTGCGACCGAACAAGGCCACATGGATCCGTACATATTCAATGCTTCAGTTACGAGTCACATTCAATGGTTACCGAATGTAGCAAAGTTGTGACAGAACAAGGCCACACGGATCCGTACACGTTGCCACCAGTTCTGATTGCCATGGAAGGAACCACTCACCTGTTTCAGCTACACTTTGCGACCGAATCTACAAAGGAACATCCTCTATATATTCTCGATACTGTGTTGGAAACTTGACCGCAGCTGCTGCTCGCGCCTCCAGAGAATGCACCACCTACCGTTACAAACAAGCGACTCACGAACAACACTTGAAAAGCCACCCGACATGCCACTTGCAACTGAAATTCCAGTGTCACCGACCCGTGTCAGTCAAAAAAACACATCTGAGGTGCCCGAAACAGTCATGACACTTGAAGACACAAAGGCAAACGTTCAGTCGGCATTAACAACCGAAAACCTACCGTCCACGCCTCCTGCACCTGAAACTTCGCCGGTGTCAAGCCCGGTTACTACAAACACCATTGCCAGCCTACATAAACATGAAATGAAAGGTCAAAGTGCAAAGACATCTGTTCGCAGACAACTACTGAAAAACGATACTGAAGAAGAAACGAGCGCGCCAACGAAGAAAACTAAGCAAGGAGACTGATAATAGCATGGCAATGTGAATAGTACATCCTACAGGAAAATATAACATAACAACGTTTGTTAGGAACGAACGAAGACCGTGTAAAATAACTATGCTTTTTGTGCCTGCTAATGTAATAGGAAAGTAGAACTTGGTAATGTAGTCGCTTGGCAATGTCGTTGTTATTGCCAATTTTGTTTACCATGTTAATGGCAATGTACGTAGCAGCTTCTATGCCTGTAATATACTAATATTGTTAAACCATGATCAGTAAGAATGCTATTAATCAAGGCAATGTGTGTTAAATCGACGATAGGAAAAACAACCGCTGAGGCGAGTAATTTACTTATCTTGACTATGTCTATTGCTTAGATAGCTCCGTTACGTTTTAAAAAATTCAAACGCTTTTGCTATACTAGGCTGTAATCTAAAACTGTTAATCATACCACTTTTGGGACCATAAATGTATTATGTTTGGTTCCCATGTAGACAACAAATGACTAGCTGGTCTGTTGTTACATATATCGTCAGAATTTATCGTAACTTTCTAAGGCGTAACATAAGCACACCACTGGCCGGCTTCAAGTATTAGTCCAAAGAGCACGTAGCATTACAAAGTGTATTGTTAGAGTTACGGCACAGCTCCATGATGAGCCAACAAGTAACAATGAATGTCTAATTTTACTAGAACTGGACAAACGACCAGGATACATTATCAGCTTGGATGGGCTAAAAAAGTCAGACCGGGTAACTCCTATGCATGCAGGTAAAGCGGATAAAAATGACCAAGTACATACAAGTAACGCTTCTCACATGACTTCATAATCATAGCTAAGCTGCCTACTATGAGCATCTAGCCGTTGCTTCATGCTCATCTTCCTTCATAAGAATAGGCTAGGATTAGTCCGGACATCGGCGTAAAAAAAATCTCATTTAAGATGACGTAAGTTTCACAATAACCAGCTATGGACCAAACGGCCGTCCAAGTAACCTTTCAGAATAGGGAATCCCCCTTGGCAACAATGACAGTGGTAGTGCTGAAAACAAGGTACCATAAATAAACCAGCAATCTGGACGTTATATCTGACGTAGGTAAGTCAAATGGCCGCTGCCCCGCCGCAACGCGGCGGCCCGCAGCCGTCCTCGTCATTTATAATGTATTTGTGTTTTTGAAATAAACTTGTAATATCAGTTCAAATACTTTAAATAAAAGTGTGTTTTTGGAGTTTAATTCTTTGTTGACGTACCGGTTGGGTCGTATTCTTATTTTAACATATTTCCACTTCGATCTCTATGTTACCATGATCGTGATTTGAGCGTGTTTGTTTCATTTTTATTTTTGACAATCATTCTCTGTCCATACCAAACAAAAGAATACATTTTCTCGCTAATTCCAGTATTCCATCTTCACTTTGTACCAAACAGTTGAATAGTTTCTCTATTTTTGAAGCCGTTTTCTTTCTTTGCAATTCCATTCTCGGCTATCTTTCCATTCTTTGTGATTCAGTAGTACCGAACGTGCCCTAAGTGTTTAGAATAACTTAACACACTTTAGGTCACCGAATGATTGTGAGTTACCTTCAAGTGTTCTACCTGAGTATAAGAGAAAGACTCGCCATTCACTGATGCAAACCAAAGAATAAGATAATGTAGATTTAGTGAGTAATGACAATAACTCACTGAATCTTGTGATCTTCTCAACATTTAAGCTCAATGAATCAAGACTAGGACAAATGTCTAAGACTCTAAAGAATAGGCGGGAACAAGTTTGAAAGGATAACACTAAGTCCTTGTCAACATACTTATACATTATTTATCACACAGCGACGTGATTTACTTTTTAAACCTACAGGCTCATCAACTTTATGCTGACGTTTTCGAGCATTCATTTTCAAGTGATAACATAAATTATGCTTAGGAAGGATAGAGCTTGTTGATACAAAAGTTGGGCGTTCCTTGTTTGGGCTCTTCTTCTCGTATCAATCAGATCTTACTGCTTGAGAGCTGCACACTAAGACAGTAAAACAACACCGTTAGGCTTATCGTGGGATTGTCTCCCACGATTATCCTCCGTCGTGAGAGTAAGTAATCGGTTTTAGGGTTATAGTGAAGAGTTAGGGTTTTTAGATCATACCTCAATGAGAGCCGTGATATTCTTTATATAGGCACAAAATCTAGATGATTTCGTGCTCCTTACTCTTCGGCGTATCACGCTTATCCGGTCTATTGATCTTTATCCAATAAATAGAAGATCATTATCAAGACCATAAATAATATATTTGGGTTTGGGCTTTCGTGAGCCCAAACCGTTAGCATGGTAGCCCAAATCATTATTATGATAGCCCACGCGTGGTGGGCTTGGGCATTAGTAATGTTCATTAATCGGGCTCGTGACCCGAGTGTGGAATATAAGTCATCATGTCCCCCCAGTCTAGTATGCGCAGGGTTTGGCTGCGTATGCTAGACTAACAACGATAGCGGTAAGTGTGGCGGGGAAGCTCCAAGTATTTCCCGCCAAAAATACACATACGGTGTATGTAGTCTAAATGAGTCCCACGTCCTGTTTCTTTATCCTCGTTGTCCGAGGAATCACTTGAGGATGAGCTGACCCTTTTGCGGCGCTTGCGCCGACTTTCCTCGGAGTCCGAGCTTGAAGGGCTTTCACTTGGGGAGGGCTGTCACCCCAGCCTATAATGAACTCTCCTACTGCTAGACCTTGAAGGGCTATCACTCGGTGAGCACTGCCGTCCAAGTCTATCCTGAAACCAGCGGCCACCAAGCCTATCGTGGACATTAGTACGCCTTCCTCCATCTTCATGCTCCTCCGAGTATTGCGAATCAACTATTTCATTATCTACAGCTTTCCTTCCAACCCTAGCGAATACTGGAAGTCGGCGGCTATCCTTCTCGTGCCTCTCCCTACGATAGCGTGGTGGGGATGCTTCGTACTCAGGGCCGAAAGTTGAGCCGGGCTTGCAGGCTCTGACTTGACCTTCTTTTTGCTTCCTATCGCATAAGGGCAGCTAAGGTTTCGTAGTTCTGAGACGCAAAATTACTTAGCAGTAGTTCAGGCGCGTCTTCTTCTAGCGCGAGGATATCTGTTTCTACATTAGGTCCCCTTTCTCGATTAGGCGCGCATGGCGGCTCAGTGGTGTCCACGATGGGTACCGTTTGGTGGGGAGTGGTGAAGAGAGTGCGCTGTAGATCTTCCGCGCTAGGGGCCACCGTAGTGGCCTGGGTAGTCCCTGTGGGCAACTCTACTGTTGGAAAGATCAGACCTGGGCCTGATTCTTGGTGATTAGGTGCACTGGTTGTTCCAGAGGCCTGCTTAGAGGTCGAATAACCTTGGTGTCTCTTCCTTTGAGAATCACCATGTGTTTTCTTGGATAGCGGAGTCCGCTGGCTAGTGTTTCCATGCTTCATCATTCTAGTTCTTAGTGTAGGGTCCCACGGATGGCGCCACTTGTTGATACAAAAGTTAGACGTTCCTTGTTTGGACTCTTGTTCTCGTACCAATCATATCTTAATGCTTGAGACCTACGCACTAAGAAAGCAAACAACACCGTTAGGCTTATCGTGGGATTGTCTCCCACGATTATCCTCCGGCGTGAGAGTATAACCGTTTTAGGGTTATAGTGAAGAGTTAGGGTTTCAGATTGTACCTCAATGAGAGCCGTGATATTCTTTATATAGGTACAAAATCTAGTTGATTTCGTGCTCCGTACTCTTCGGCGTATCAAGCTTATCCGGTCTATTGATCTTTATCCCATAAATAGAAGATCATTATCAAGACCATAAATAATATATTTGGGTTTGGGCTTTCGTGTGCCCAAACCGTTAGCATGGTTGCCCAAATCATTATTATGATAGCCCACGCGTGGTGGGCTTGGGCATTAGTAATGTCCATTAATCGAGGTCGTGACCCGAGTGTGGACTATACGTCATCAGAGCTCCTGCTTTACCTAATGGACCTAAGATGGAACCCGTTGGTCATTTTCTTGATTTCAAGTCCACTATCTTTGTTGAATTGTTTTCATTGAACTACTGTTTGTTTATCCCAGGATGTGGGATCTTAAGACTTGTTTTAATTATGACGTTGTGTATTGAGTTTTGACATCTTGTTTGTTTATCCCGGGTGTGACAATATATATTGTGGTGTTTGGTTGTTTGGATATTGCTTGACTCGGTTGTGTTGTATTTGCACCTTTTATATCCTTTGAGATTTAAAGTTGTTTAACTTTTAATAAGTCGAAAATATCTTATTCACCTCCTCTATGGTTCTACATAAACAATATTATTTAATGAGTTAAGTAAAACTTTAAAATTACTGCCTTTTATGACGTTTTCCATCAATCTAGTTGGACGGTATACACAAATGATTTTCGTTTCAATAATAGTGACTGCGACGATGGTGGTGTTGGCCTAGTAGGAGCGGTGGCGAAGAGAAGGTGGTGGTGGTTTAGAAGTTGAAGAAGAAAGGTGTTTAGATTTTAAAAGTCATGCATATGAAAGTTCGAAGACCAATGGTGTTAAGAGCGTTTTTGGACAAAAAAAACTGAAAAGACAAAAAGGTCGTTGCAGCTAACGAAATTTTAAACAAATGTATAGGACTAAATGTGCATTAATGATAAAGTTTGGGACCAAATGTGATACCGCATAGTAAATATTGATTGGCCATTCCTTTTTCCACCCTTCCATTCCACTCTACCAAACATGCCCTTAAAGTACAAGTTAAAAAAATCCTTTTTAAAACCCAAACCCAAACACCCTTATCTAACTAGTGACCCAACCCTAAAATTCCCACTATAAAACCCCTCATCCTTATCACGAAGCTTCATAAAACCCTAGCAACACACATCTACTCATTTTAGTCAAGTACTATAATTTTTTTTAGAGAAATGATATTTCTCCATTTCTTCATGCATAAACGAATATTTATGCACTACAATATTGTATAGCATGTTGTACATCTTGTATAAAATGATGTATGCATATAATAAATTGGTTTATACATGAAGAAATAGACTAAGTATCTCATGCCTATTCTTACTTGATGTTAGTCATGTAGATAGCATGAGGAAGCGGGAAGGATGTTTCTATTCCTTATACAAGTATTGTTCTAGGTAGCTATTGGATTCATTTTACGATTTTATAAATTTCCTAACATATTAATAAAACAGAAGTATAATGCTTGTACACCTATATTGTATGGTTTTCAAGTTTCGCTCTTTTGTAACATTTTTTTGTTCAATACAATTATTCAAAAGTATGTTTTTCTCATTTTTGTACCAAGTTATTGTGAAAGTATGGCTTGTGAAATAATTTTTTTACGTACATTTCACTTGTTGAAATTCACTGTAGCATTTTTCTACTTTATTAAACTTACTATTATTAAAGTGTTTGAATAAGTTTATTTGGTTTTGTAAATGTTTGATCAAACATCTTAGAAGCTATTTATCATATTACAAGGAAGTTAATCATTTACCAAAGTTAAAAATCCCCTCCATAATTGGAGTCTATTTTGATTTAAAGTTGTTGGTCATTGAATTTGATGGTCGTGGTAGATTGATGCTCTTATTTATTGTGCGTGTTTCATTTAGCGAGATTTTGAGAAACTTGATATGAACTTTGAAAATGCAACTATATAATGGGGTATGCGTGGTTGGAGTGGTTTTGGTGTTGGTTTGGGGTAGCACCTAAAACTCAAATTCGAGCCAGGGTACGGGATAGCTGCTAATTGCACAATATAAGATCCTAAATTTTGAACCGAATAATACTGATCATAATTTGTTGGACCTTCTTATAATGTTGGTTAACAATACACATGGGAGTAATAAAACCCTTTACCCAAAAAAACAATACACATGGGAGTAATAAAAAAGATCACATACTGTAACTAATTATATGACCATTATTATAATGAGACTGTGGAATAATTTGCCTATCTAAAAAGCACTTTTTAACTTTCAGGAAATTACAAGCAAGGTCGTTGTCATTATTCTGCTACTGTATTAATTACTCAGTATGTAATAAAGTATTCTGATCCAATATTAATGAACTCAAAAACGTTAGTTAATCATATGCAAAAATTAAACAAACAATATATTGAAGACTAAAATTAATTTCATTTCATTAATAGCATAACTAATAAACTAGTTAAGATCCAACTTACAAGCCCTAATAACATAAAACCTAAAGTCCTAAACCAACCAAAAACTACAAATTCATTAAGCCATCTTCATTAATTCATTATGTGCATTTGACAATGCGGGTACATGAAGCTCCACATACTCCCACAAATGACCGATTCTAAATGGTTTTTGTCTCCTCATTATTCCCTCAAATCAAATGACTGTATCTCCACATGGTCCCACAAATGCTCTAACACTATGCTAAAGTTGACGTTGTCAGCCCTGCCCAAAATATGGCACCACAGGCTCCCCCATGGTCATACAAATCAGTTCTCACCCCAATTCTCGCCATACCATCAATTCTTTCTCTGACCTCCTTCGCGAAATTTTCTTTCATTCTCAACCACACATTAACATCCATTAACCGATCTTCCCGCGGTTCTTCGAATGGCCTTTGTGCAGGGATCAGCAAAATATCACGTGTTATAGGTTAAGGTGGTTGACGTGGTCGGGGTTGTCGACGTGGTTTTTTGGGTTTCCCGCAACATTGTTGACAATATTTTTTGTTGTTAATTTAAATAATTTAAGGGACTTATCAATTGCTAGTTATATCATAAATTTGGATATCCGAAATTTACGATGATAGTTTTATGTTAGACATAATATTTTATCTAAGTTTTTTAATTTGGATATCTGAAATTTCAAATAAAAATTTATATATCTATAATTTTATATGAGTTCACTGTCCTTTCATAAAACCCAATTTTCTAATAAATTATGATCAAGTTTTCGGATATCCGAATAAGGATATTTTTTGAACTCCTATAACTTAAATCAAGAAATCCTAAAAAGTTTCGGCTTTGTTGCTCTCTCCCCTAGTTATATACTAGGAAGCATCAAAATAAATAAAAAACTGACCAGATTTTGAGTTTACTATACTTTTTATGCACTAAATATGTTAAAAAAATTAGGTTCAGTAATGCATTTGTACGTTTTTGTAATTGTTTATCTGTATAAACTAAAGTTGGAATCTATTTACACTTTTATTTTTTCAGGTTATATAATGAACTCGGCCCCCTTTAACTACAAATCCTGGCTCCGCCCCTGCATTTGAGAACTAGCAGAAAGAAAAACAAGAGATCTTACTGGAGTAGCTTGCCATGGCTAAGAGAACCATCATGAAGAGTGCAAAAGCAGCCATGGTTAGAAAGGTGTTTACTAATTATGGTGGACAGAAGAAGGTGTTTTATAGCTATGAGTTTGCAGGGAGAGTGTATGTGTGACGTGTGATGGCAGTCGTATAGGATAGTAAAAGTGTTTGAAGCAAGAGTTGATATACCCATTGTGTGTGTGTGTATGTGTGTGTGTGTGTGTGTGTATATATATATATATATATATATATATATATATATATATATATATATATATATATATATATATATATATATATATATATATATATATATATATATATATATACTAGATTTCTAAGCCCGCCCGATGGGCGGGCATGACTTATAATTTTCTTTTGATGGTGTTACTTAATGGAATTTCATTTTTAAAGACGGGGGCTTAATAATTATTTTGATGGTGTTACTTAACGGAATTTCATTTTTAAGGACGTGCGCTTAATTATTATTTTGATGGTATTAGTTCATTGGAGATTTTGAACACTTCTTATGTTTATCGAATATGGGAGAAAAAAGTTAGAAAGGGGTCCGTAAGAACAACGTATACTACCAAATAAACTCAAATGTGAAATAAATCTTCTTTGTATTCATTGTTTGTTATTGATTTTGCTTAATTATGATCCTTATCACAACAAAGAATCTCCACATTATTTAGAGTAGTTACTATCCTTATCATGAAAATTTAGTTGCACTCTATTATGCTTAAAGTAATTATTTTTCTTTAAAATACAGTCTTTGACAATGTACAATAAAAAATTGCGAGAATCAATACGATACTCATGGTTCAAAATGGGTTAGTTTTTGCATTGTTTTATGGATAACAATATATAATTATTTTGAAAAATTACGACTGATCAGTGAAGTCAAGAGTCAATTTTTAATAACAAACATTAAACTACAATATATATATATATATATATATATATATATATATATATATATATATATATATATATATATATATATATATATTAGTAGATTGTACAAAGAGTTAACTGGTTGATCTACTTACAAATAAAGATTAAGGAAAAGAGCGTTCACCTTTTGTAGTTTAATTAATTGACGCAATACTCGTAAAAATGTGTGTAACTACCATTTTTAGTAACATACGCTGACGAACATAATTTTGTTTTTGAAATTTGTAATTTCATAAGTATAAAACAGAATCAGTAGATTTGATAGTTTCTTACTTTTGGTGCTAATTATCTTACTTCAACCTCTTTTCGTCACAATTCACCGCGGCCTCAAGTGATGACATATCGGAAGCTTGAATCTCTTTGTAAAAGGGAATATATCCATGTGTTCAGGAAAACACCTTTACTCTGACTTACCAAACATAGGCATATTATAAGTCAAAAGGTTTGGCACCACAATTAAATTCCCCGTAATAACCATTTTCCCAAGCGCATCTCCATAAACCGCTACATTCTGTTTTTCCAACCCGAACCATATCCTCACAAACCCATTCACTTTTTCTCACTCCAATGCAGACCCTCATTTACTACAGCCTGCACTAACCTGTAAGCACGCTCGTTACATATACACACCGTCACGTAAGCTTTTAAGCCTACCCAAAGCCCCAGCACCGCGAGATTATTATATTTCCTGCACAACAAAAAAATAGTTAATAGCAGATAAATAAAGTGACAAAAGTTCCGTGATAGTTTTTTCTTGACGACCATTGCTCGCGTCACTTACCCATTTCCCTTTTACATATATAAGCAACAATAATAGTGATACATTTAGTAATATAAATAAGAACGTAAAAATTTATTATTGTTTTGGCAGGTGGTATCCGGCACTGACTATATCAAAAGCAGAATGAAGTTATCCAAAATATAAACTAATACTTTGACTTAATTTCACATTCGAAAACATGTTCTAAAAAGAAAATTTAAATGTGTGAAAGTAACTATCCATAAAGCCACACCACCTCTAAGTTTTATAGGTGTGAAACAACTATAAAAATATGTATAGTGATAATTGTAATTTAATAAAACTTAGAGTTGCAGGTACTTCACATGTTCAACACCTAATGACAGTATGCTACTGTCAACTGTATTCATATTTATAATCATTCTTTAATAGTATATAAGATGAAGACTTCCCGAGGTAGTAAGAAAGGCCTGATTAGAAAAGAACTCCTTGTGTCTTGACACTTTTGGTCTTTGAGTGATTTTTAGACTTGGACTTGGAACTTTCTTGATATTATTAACACATGAATGCTATATAGTCTCAAGACTAACATTAGCTGTATCATCCATTGAAATGGGCTCTTCACTATTCACCTCTTTAGAATAAAAGTTCGATGTTGAATCCTGGAAATTCTCAGAAAATGCTCCAGTATCAGTTGCAGTTACAATCAACACCTCCACATGAACGAACCCCTAGTTCTGGAAGAAGGCATGACTGGTCTGATTCAATACACTACGTACCTTCATAATAGATGCAACCTACAAAACAAAAGACGAATTTGTATAAGTCAAAACATAGTGGTTGAAACAGGCCATTATCTAGTGCCAGTTGGTAAAGACTGGGTACCCAAAAATTAAGTCGTCATTATGATTACAAATTCAATTTTATTTACAATAACCTAATTCTTACCAAAAAAAATAATAAAAATAAAATAAAAACACGATTTAGGAGGTTATTTGCAGTGATTATGGTTGACTTTCAACCCATTGTACTCGTTACCCTTTGACCCGCTATAATGTTCATTTGACCCGTTTGAGATGGACACCATAGTGACTGAGTCAAAATTGCAACCTTTAAACAATATGCATAGAAATATAAATAATTAGTTTACCGTGGTTGTTTGAGGTCTAAAATGAGCACAAACATCTTAATCTAGCCAAAGGCAAACTTCTCTTTGACAACGGATAACTCTCCTGATCAACTATCCCAATATGCAACAATTTCTCAGCTTTGAGCTCGATTGCGTGTTTTCCGAACATGTATCACAAAATATTTGAGTAAATTTCCTAGTTCCTTTTCCATCTGTACACGAACCCGCTATGAAAAAACAATCAAGGCACCATATTCATCATAACAATAGCATAAACGCTGCATATCAAAAGAGGAAGAAAAAAACCACTAACCTTAACAAATAAAATTATTCTTGGTAAACGGTTTCATCTCCATTTGTAGATTCTTCTATTCTCCATATAACCTCGAACCATAAAAATGAATGTAACAATGAATCATAAATATAAAATAAGTTAAAGAAAACTTACTGAATTAGCTGCAATATTATGATTATGAAACAAATATGAAGTTGAGACTTACTTCATGGGAGACTTTCGAGATTACATCAAGTATTCAAGAAAGAAAGCTCGATTGTCCGGAATGGAATCTTCCACAAACAGCCATGCACATCCGTGTTTTAAGTTTCATCTAAATATTAGACAATGTAGGTCACAGAGAACACACGTCCCACTGACACTGGTCTCATCACTATCGTGTTTTGGCGGGTCAAATAGGGACACAAATCCAACAAATTGCCCCATGTTTTGATTTTTCAAACACTTCCTAAAAATTTATCACATAGAAACCAATACAGAGAGTTAGCAATCATGATGAAACATGAATGGTAAGTCATAAAAAAATCATGAATAATTTTATGCAAACCTATTTTGCAACAGCCAAAGATTGTAACATTTGCCATCACGTTTGACAAATTTATCAATCATTGAATGAACTTTCTTCATGATGTCTTATTTGCATTCACAGAGGGTCAAACTCTAGCTCGATATATAAGAAGATCAATAACTGGTGATAATCTCAGTCAAATGATTCAATGGTCCCGCTAATATGGTAATGACCTTACCAGGTACATTTAAAACACGAGATATTATGTAATTTTAGTATGTTTTCTAGCATATTTTTCAGCTGTCAACATCTAGTTTTTCATTTTTTTTATTTTTTTTTTATGGAAAATTGCTATGAACCTGCTTATAAAGTTTTCTTACCATCAAAACCTTATTCTCGTCATCTCGAACATCATCGTTTCCAATTGCTATTCAGATCATGCAAGGACTAACTAATCAAATGAAACATCATCAGGCAACCAGAAAAAAACTTTACTTCGAGTTCTAATTTTTCAATTGGACCAGCCTTTAATTTCTAATATGTTTGCATAGATTAAATAGACAATTGATTATCACATTGAGTGAAAGATACCTAAAGCGAGTTGAAGTGAGGATATTGCTGCTTGCAAACTGACAGAAAATGCCATAGCTGTAATAGTTATCCAACAGTATAATCCAATCTTAGGCATCGCCATCAGTCATAGTGCCATATATCTATCTTTATGTCTTATATAATACTACTAACAAGTATACGTTTTAGGTGACTATGAGCTTACTTGACCACGTTCTTCATAATACATATTATACATAATTAGTAGCATAACAATCATATGATAGAGAGTAATAAAAGTCTGCTTGTACTGTTAAATAAACAGATGTTGATGCTAATATGGCATTTGATGTTTCAAATGTCAAATTGGTAGTTGCGAAGAAGAGCTATAAAGAAAAAGATAAAGTACTACTTGTTCTGTATCAGGTTTATACACATCTGAAATACGCCCCCAAACGATAGCAAATTTATACACATTTAAAAGTGTCAAAATTTTTCATTTTTTAAACGTTTTTAAACTGTGTACTGTTAGCATTTTTGTTGTGGTGGCATTTATGTGAACTTGGTTCAAATCTTACCGAGGGCGTGCTATTGGCTAATGGTGAGCATAAAGGTGCATAGATATCATTGCGCTCAATGTTGCTTAAAAGAGCTTTTGCCTGCTCTCTATAGTAATTGCACACACTTCCTCTTTTTCCACCATTAGAAAAGTTACAATGAGATCCAATTCCTTCATAGAAATCATCAGAAATGATGGCGAGTGACAACAAATAGTCATACGTTCCTGTTTATGATGTTCCATAATCATCTAATTAATGGATTTCCCAGCTGATAAATATCAACATGAACATGTTAGTTCTATTAGTCTACATGACTACAGATATATATAGAGTAGAAATTAGAAACATACAACAATTCCTTGAATTTTAATAACAGTTTGATTAGCCATCTTGTTTTTTTGAAGAATTGAATATGCAAGCTGAGAAATGTAATGCGCTGCATATTCTTCTCCCGTGATATAAATATCTCTTTTTTTGTATTATGGAAATCTTTCTAGCCAATTTAGTAGAAATGCATATCAATCATTTTCTATTATTGCATCTCCAGTTTTAGACATGTTTGAGTAAGAAAACCCAACTCCAGTAGGCGATTCTAAGAGTAGGACATTCGAAACTGCAAAGGTGGTGAGGAGAAACAATTATACCTGCTCTTCATAAAACATTCTATATATACTTCATATTTAATATCTTACTATTGTTCCAAGCATATTTGTTATGTGATAGGGTTTTACGATCAGCATTGACTCGAAATGGCCTAAGTTCCATCATGGCCCCATAGCCCAATGAAGAGCAGCCCACGCCTGCAAGATTTATGACTATTTAGTTACTGAATATGAATGATGAAAATAAAGATAATGTTACCTCCTTGGAGCCACAACAGAAGAGGATTAGTCTAAGAGTTGGTTGGTGCTCTGTAAGATAGTAAAATAGCGCTTTCCCATGGTCGGGTTCAACAGTCACATACCCTGAGTATTGGTCAAAGTCCGTTCGATCTGGCTGGCCTGGAAACTCTGATATCTTATCGGCATCCTTCAACCCATCTTGTGGATCCACATAAACCGGTGAGTATGTGTATTCATCTCTATGATCGTTATTGGTGGCATGATCCATGAATGATCTTTTAAGATGTTTAACTCTTAAGCCCTCTCAAGAGTAACATATCCATTTGCACCATAGTAATGCACGGAAACCAGAAGACATAGATATATCGGTAGAAGTAATGCAGTCTTCATATTTCAACGGTAAGACTTTATCTAAAGGTTCCTGTAATAGTAAAAATACTAAATGTCGCTGCAACTGGCAGTTGCAAGTTAAAGATCAACTGTTCCCACGTCTTGCCCATGAAGCACGGGAGGTGTAGCCATAGACTGGTACCTGTAAGCAGCATGCCTCTTCGATGCCGCTGCATAAGCAGATGTTATATAAAAATAGAAGATTAGAATATGGTGTGACCATACAACCACTAAATCTGACATACTAACAACCAATGAATCGGATAACCTAACGTACCATCATCATAATAAGGATGCAGACAAACATCGTCCACCTTTCTTTTTCCCTTCCCAGTATTGGACACATGTGAGAAAGATTCCGCAAGCCTGCTACGCGTAACAACGTCGTCCGTAGCAGTTTCAAATATCGTTAATGAATGAGGAACCTGAAACGGCAGAGGCTGAGCATC
This sequence comes from Artemisia argyi, assembly GCA_030686995.1. Lineage (NCBI taxonomy): Eukaryota > Viridiplantae > Streptophyta > Magnoliopsida > Asterales > Asteraceae > Artemisia > Artemisia argyi. The sequence continues at coordinate 3,109,781 of CM060692.1, read as the reverse complement.
TACTGACTTTTTTGCTCTCTTGAAGTGTCCATCATCTAAACTTTCGTACGTACCATCAGTTGCAACACCAGATGTTGTTTGTTTGTTTTCTTTTTCCGTAACATTTACCAAATTAACATCAGTTGCACGCATATCCGCTAAACGACTAACCTCGTCTTGGTTACAAATAGAAACCGAGGGTTGCCGAAGTTCTATCAGATATTTACAATGCTCAACATTTAATATCTCAAGATTCGGTGGCAGGCCATTGTTGCTATTATAACATAAAACAAACACTCCTCGTTCACATTATAACTTCTTCCATTTCCTGAGGTGATATATTATAAGATACACATTAGTCAAATATTTAAAATACCTGGTTATAAGCTACTATCGGTTCTAAAGTTTCGACTGGTAGCAGGCCGCGTTACAACATTCCTAGCAACCGGATAAGTGGTACCTTCAGTGTATCCCCATCTCTGTAGCTCACCATGATTAAAAGTGATTTGAAGCGCTTTTCTACAGGAAATTATTCTTTATTAATTATCTGCATATCGTTAATACAAAGGTAAGAGCAGAAAACTTTCAAAAAAAGATAACACTGAAGGAAATTGAAAAAACAATTACCAGCAACCGTCTCAAGTTCTTTGCCTGGAACAGTGGTAACCTGTCAAAAAGTGATGCAAATCTTTCATCAATTCGAAGATCTTCGACTCTGAATCAAAATTTGATTGAAGCTTACACAAATTACAGACAAAAATTATTTAAATATATACAATAAACGACCAACCAAACCACCACATTCGAGAAAAAATAGCAGAAAGTAGAAAAATAAACGAAGAGCCTGAGAACATGACACCTTTTGATTCTTGTGACTTTAGATACAACAACCATTTTAGCAGATTGGAATGTTTCTAAGTTTTCAGACAAGTCCTTTTTTGTCTTTCAAGATTCTCAATACGCCTCTCGGCATGAGCAATTTCAGTTAATCTTTCAACTACTAACCTTTCGATTTTGCTCTTTTCTTTTTGGGCAGTTTTTCCTTGTATTCTGCAAGTTCAACATCATATACATTAGTAAACCATATAATAGATATAAAAGCAACATTTAAAAGTTAGGGGGTGTTTGGGTGTGCCTTTTGATATTGATTGCAATAGTTAGGACTGCACCGCTCATACCAACACCTAAATATTGAATTGCAAGAAACTGTTATAGATTAATACAGATCTTAATTAATGCAGTGCAAGAAAACTCATGAGTAAAGTGAGTATTAATATTTTTTTTATTTACCTATAAAGACAGCCGGGATGATGATTTGCTTCCACCATTGTGGAAGTCATTATCACAAAAATAGGTCGGAACACCACCATAGGATACCTTATATCCACTGACTCCCCACTTATCTATACACTTTGTACATACTTCAGTAACTAACATGACACAAAAATCAATAGTTAAGCAGGTGACCAGTAGCTTGTTGTGTTATTTGTTTACTTTTAGCGAAAAACTTTAACCAATGGATGAACGACCCTTTGTTTATAAAGTACGTTTGGAACGAATATAGAGATCATGTGAATCATGTAGACTAAAAATGACACATTGGACTGAAGAATATATAAGCCTACCATTTAAAGATTCAGCGCAAAGAAGGCCAAAGAGCTTTGTTATACACTACATTACAGCTCTTATGGAAATCCTCATATGCAATGACAAAATATCACATTGTTTTATTTCAAACAGGTAAATTAAAAGACTAAGATACAAATTCACCTACTTCATATGTTTAAAAGATAATGTTGCTCAATAATTATTGCAGTTCTGAATGGAAAGACTTGAGGGGTTGAAGAATCCATATTTAATACGTATGGTAAATTGCCAAATACGAAATGAATAAGTTTCACACTGAGTGGTGACATATTAAGGTACTTACCCTAATGGCCGTCTTGGCAACCACCTCTATAACGCAAGAGTAGACGCAAGAGCAAGTGTGCTCAGACTTTCTGAAAACCAAATAAGCATACGCAAGAGCAGCAGCTGTCTTGGCAACCACCTCTATAACGCGGATATTTTTGTCTTGGAAGAAAAAAACATAAGTCCCTTGATAACTGTATCTATGTACCTGAACATATGTATATCAGATTCTGCAGTAACTTTGAGTATAAAATCTGTAGCCATCTAAAAAAACAGAAGTCTATGATTCCACCTTTCACCTTGCATGACGCTAAATGTAGATACTATTAGATAGAAATTTAAACTATATTTATAACCACAGCTCGTGTAAACTACCAAAAAATATAAGATAAAAATAGAATAAAATTAAACCTAATGATAACTTGAGAACTTCTTCGACAATATCACCAGTAGCCTTTATGAGAAACTAACAAAACAACATTAACCATATAATTACAAACTTCCAGAGTACCGAATACTTTATATGTGAATGACAGAGATATAGAAAAAACAGACCTCATCATTACATGCAGTCTCACATTGATCAGAAGTATGCTGGTGATGGAGATGATGTCCGCTGTAAACAAAATTAAAAAACAAATAACAAATCACTATGGTTGGGGTTTTTTGTTTTAGGGTTTTGTATAGCGATACCGTATGAATGTTCCCATATTGAATATAGGATTAGCAAAAATAATTAATTACAAACGTTTATCAATATGGTTTTGCAAAATATAATCAAAAGCAATGTTGGTCTACTGGTTATTAAGTGTGTAAATTTTACAAACCATCCAGGTTCGAAACACTATAGTGGATTTTTTTGATCAAATTAATTTCGGATTTTATTGCATTAATTATAAAAATACGAAATTAATTATAAAAGTTGCTTACATTGATGACATGGCATCAATTACAATTACATGGCATTGAGGTGGCATTGAGGTGGCATTAATGACGTCATACGCCTTCTGTTATATATAATGTAGAGAGATATATATATATATATATATATATATATATATATATATATATATATATATATATATATATATATATATATATATATATATATATATATATATATATATATATATATATATATATATCCTAGGGTGTTTCATCTCGAGAAGGAAAAAGGGGTAACAGTTGGTAAGAAAGGAAGCTGGATCGATGGGACTTGGAACCGGAAATGGGATTGGGTTAGACCACCGAGGGGGAGGGCATTTGACGAGGTGGAGAGTTTAAAAGGTTTATTATCACAAGTTAATTTACAGCAAAATCATAGTGATACTTGGAAGTGGAGCTTGGATCGGAAGGGCAAATTTTCAGTTAAGTCAGTAGCAAAGTGGGTGGAGGAGTGGCAGAGTGGTGAGGGATCGGGTCTAGACAGAACAACATGGAACAACCTTGTTCCAAAAAAAAGTTAATGTTTTCTTGTGGAGGACTATGATCGCGAGATTGCCGGTGCGAATGGAGTTGGATAAAAAAGGTATTGATCTTGATTCTCTATTGTGTCCGTGTTGTGATAATTGTATTGAAACAGTGGAGCATTGTATTGTTTCGTGTGAGGATGCAATGAGTGTTTGGGAGATGATTTTTGCTTGGTGGGGAATGGGCTCAGTAAATGTATTTACTGTCAGAGATTTATTTAACCATAGGGGTGGTGTTGTGGTTGAAAAAGAGTCGCGTAAATTGTGGAACACGGTGCTACATGTTGCTGGGTATTTGATATGGAAACGAAGAAACGATCGAGTATTTAGGGGGACTACTGCCAGCATAGTGAGATTGTTTCAAGACATACAATTGAAGTCCTATGAATGGATAAACAGAAGGTCCAAGAGTATAAGTTTTGAGTGGGAAAAATGGATTGTGAGACCTCAAAGTTGTGGAACCGTTCAAGGTGGAGGAGCTGGTGATAACTGATGCTTGCTCCATTTGTCAATTCTAGTTTCATTTCATTGCTGTAATTGTTTAAAATCTCAAGTATGAGTGGGTGATGGTATAGCTTTTAAGTTAAGTGTTTGTTGCCTGATCTTTCACACAACTCGTGTGTTTGGTATTGGGTTTTGAAAGGTGTTGAGGCTTACTGGTGTGAGTGATGAGGCGAAAAATGAACCGTTTTTAGGGGATCATTTAAGCCCGGAATTGAATTTATTTGATCAAATATTGCCCTAAATCGTTTCTTTTGTGATTTTAGGTACTTTGGGAGTGAATTCTGGAAAAGGAAGCATTTTTGGACATTTTTGGAGCATAAAAGTGAAGAAAACGACAAAGACTTAATTTTCCATGCTGGAAACAGTACCTGACGGCGTCAAGAAGGAAAATATGACGGCGTCAGGAGTAAAATGCATGATGACCTAGAGAAAATGTGACGACGTCAGAAGTAGGGCGTCAAGAGTTATTTTGGTGACGACCTGGAGCAGAATTACACATGACGGCGTCAGAACCAGATCTATGCAGTCCGAGAACTTTATTGGCGGCGAGATGATGGCGTCAGAAATTTACTCTTGACGCCGTCACCTCACAAAATCTATATATACTTTTCTATTTTTCATTCATTAAGAGAGGAATTTGTGTGGAGAATACTAGGGTCGAACCTAATAAACCCTAGGTCATTTGTAACAGTATTTTCAAGGGTTTTCACCCCTTGAAACCTTTCATATTCAATTAAGATAAGTCATCTTTCAATTCATTCAATATGTCTATGTGTTGTTTGAATATATCTTATGCTTGTCTTGATTATAACATGCTAGGCTAGATCTTTCATGTGTTTGCTTAGATGTAATGAAACCTAGATGTTGATTATAGGTTGATTGCTTGTTTATAGTTGTAATGGATGAATGATTTCAATGTTAGGCTTAAGAAAACTGGCAGATCTCCATTGTGTAACTTACTTGAACGTCTTAAGAAACATGAACCGATGTTTACTAGATTTTTATGATTGTATTTAATGCATGAGCGAATTCTAGTGATCCCATGTTAGGAGCTTCTTAGCCGGCTCGACATAGGAGTGAAGTAGGAGCTTATAGGATTGGGGAAGTAAGTACGCCACCCCATGAATGGTATTAAGGAATACAATCTGTCATCCACGCAACTGTAACAAGTAATTAACCTGTAAAAGATATCTAGGGAGTAGTGAAATCTAAGTAAACACAATTCTCCAATATATTGCTCACACCACTATCTTAATTTAGTTTATTTTCATTTTTGTTATTTTATTTTGATTACATCTGTAGTTATTGGGTTAACTGACTAGTAACTAATTTCGCCCACTCTTCCAATACCCGAGATTTTTATTTTCTTTTATAAAAACATAAAAATACAAAAAGAATCATCCCTCACCTCTAGACCTAGTTCTTAGGTTTTCTAATCCTAGCGACACTATTCCTGAGTTGAACGATCAATCCCCCGGTACTTGTCACTATACTATACTACAACGATCAGGTACACTGCCTGGTGGGGGTTGTAAGCTTCTCGAGATCCCTCGAGAGGTAAAGCCTGGTGCAATTCCCACGCATCAAGTTTTTGGCGCTGCAGCCCGGGGAATAGTTATTGTCTAGGTTAGAATTTCTTTTTCTTAGGTCTACTTACTAGATTCCTTTCTAGTAAGATTTTATTTTCATTTTTAGGTTTTCTTTAGTCTATCTTATTTCTTCGTGTCTTTGTTTGTAACTCTTACCATCCGACATCATGGAAGGTGGTAACATCTTTAAACCCATCAACCCACCACAACAAGACCACCCACAAAACCCACCACTAGCTAACCAACCTCTTAGGCCCCAACCCTAGGAGAGTACTCCCGACCCAGCCACCAAGGCTATCGAAACACCATTGAGCTCACCCAAGGAGCCAATGTGTCTCCCTTGCGATCCGACAACATCCGGTTGGTGCAAAGCGGATGTGCATTCCATGGACTTCGTTCCGAAGATCCAAATCAACATCTCAAGGACTTCCTTAAAATCGTAGATTCTATAGACCTTGATGTTACAACTAGAGAGTCAACCCGATTACGCCTATTCCAATTCTCTCTACGTGATCAAGCTAGTCAATAGCTTGAACGTTTACCCGCGGGATCCATCACCTCATGGGATGATCTCACCACTCGGTTCCTTGCTCAATTTTTCCCACCGGGGAGAACTACCAAGCTTAGAAATGATATCTTGATGTTCCAACAACGTCAAGGTGAAACCTTTTACGAAGCATGGACTCGATACAAAGACCTACTCCAAAAAGTTCCTCATCATGGCATTGAACCATGGTTCCAGATTCAAATCTTTTACGATAAAGTTAATTATCAGACGAGAAGGGCTATAGATTACGCAGCCAATGGCAGGCTGAACAGACTTAGCGTTGATGAATGCTGGAAAGTTCTTGAGGGGTTAGCACAATACGAAGAAGAAGGATGGGAGGACCCTATGTTTTCAAGTAATGGGAAACTTGATTACGTAAACGCTACCCAAGAACAATTATTGGGGAATATCGAGAAGTAGGTAAAGGAATTAATGAGAGCTGAAATGCCTGCTGCTGAAACCGCAAGGAGTCTTAATATACGTGTGAGTGCGATTAACAAACGTAATCTTCCTGAACGTTCACGACAAGAGGAGTTTGAAGGGATAATGGTAACCTTCATGAATAATCAGGAAAAACAAATTCGGCACTTAGAAGCACGCATGGAAAGCACTCGTAATGCTTTTATGGATTTAGCAGACAAATTCATATCAAGAATTAAAGAGAAGATTAAGGAAAAATCTGCACCAAGAAAAATCGAAAAAATCTTTGAAGTTCCAACTCCTTTGGTGTGTGACCAAGAGGATAATGAGAAATCCTTTTCAAGCGCTTCGCCGTCAATCACCCCTACTTTCGTGAGCATCCTCAGGAGGAGAAGAACTCGCAAATTCATAACATTTTCATTGGATGCTTGCAAACCACGCTCCCCTACTTTGGTTTTAAACCTGGTGTGAAGAGGTTGCACCTCAAAAACACCACAGCTTTGAGAACCTCTATGGAACAATTCCTCTTTGTACCCACCGTTAACCAATGTGAAGGTTACGACTTAACTGAGACCACATCCACCCCTTTTTACAACCACATCTCTCTCCGTGACAGTAATGAAATGTTTAACCCTGGTGGACTTTACTAATGGGATGGCTACTCATAGTTTTTACTTATGTTTAGCTATTTACATTAGTGCAGGGACTGAATTTGGAAATACAACTTTTTGCTCCTAATACGGGCATTTGACGGCGTCAGATCTTAACTCTTGATGCCGTCACCTCGCTATCTCAGCAATAATAACCCAAACTCCATCACTTTCAACTCATACCCCACAAATCACACCCAAATTGCTGCTCCACCTCTGAGTCTCCATCATGCAGTCCGACATCTTCCGTGACAAATCTCCACATGGTAAGTAGTTTTTCTTTACTCTTTCTCGTTCAATTATCCTTAGGGCCTACCAATTTTGAAAACCCCCATCATCCGAAACCCTATCTTTGACCCATCTTTGATAAATCATAATGTCTTTCCTTTGATGTTTTGTAATCATGAGGTTACCATTAGATGATATTGTTCTACTCGAATCATGCGTTAATTAAGGAAAAATCTTTCACACCACGGATTTTTTTTGACCCCCCACCCATGTTTTCTGCATAAAGGAGTGTTTGGGTCATGGATTTAGAGTTTGAAAATTGATTTTTCCCTCGTAATTGCATGGATGGATTTCTGCTGGGTCTGACGGTGTCAGGTTCTCCTTCCTGACGGCGTCAGATGTGTCTGACAGCATGAACTTGTAAAATTCTCATTCTAATCGTTTTCGTCCACTCTATCTTTTTCCAGGAAAATGAGCAAACGATCACGACAACACCGAGGCAGCTCGTCTAGGTCCCAACAAGTTAACTATGGGGACATGGTCCATAGTTGGAGTGAGTTTGACAATGATGCCGCTACAACTAAGTACGCGGAGCTTGTTTATCACCACATTGATGCTGGTGCTGTGATTGATTGGGAGTTTCTGAGATCCCAAGGTCTAGAGGGTGAGTTCTTGGGGAGGATCCAAACTGATGGATTCACGGGTCCTCAATGGGAGAGATTGTTCAGGATGAGGGAGACTGTGTACAGTGAGTTGGTTAGGGGGTTCTTTGCGACTTTTCGCTTTGATTTGGCGGAGGCCAGGACGGATATGGGGGCACCACCATTTACTTTAGGTTAGGGGGAGATTCGATCATGTTTGATTACTGAGTTTGGATGGAGGATAGGTTTGTACACTAGGGAGGAGGCTGTTGAGGGAGGTTTTATGCAGAGGTTGTTGCATGGGGAGACTATGAGGAACAAGATGAGGTGTGCCACTTTTTGGCTGAGTATTGGGAACGGGGTGTACACCTCGACTACTGGGGCGACCTCAATAAAGGACCCCATGATCAGGTTAGCCCACAGGTGCATCACCTACAGCTTGTCGGGGCGTCATGGCACCACTCACCGTGCTACTGCTTCAGATCTTTTCTACCTGTACACCATGTTTTCAGCGGGTGTTTACTGTAACATCCCATTTTGGGTAGCAAGCTATTTGAAGACTAGTGTGGGGGAGAGGAATATTGACAAGGTGTATGGGGGGATGTTCGTGACCCGGTTGGCTCGATCTTATGGGCTACTTGTTCCTGAGATCATGGGGTACCTGAGCGACTGTGGGGCTTGTAGAGTGGTGAGGGCTAAATCCCTCAAGCAGATGAGCATTGTTATGGAGCTGGGGGATGGGTCCTACACTTGGTACATTGCGGGAGGACCTGATGGTGTTGAGGATGATGATGATGATGATGATGAGGGAGCGCCCCAGCAGTCTCAGTTCAGGGATTATGAGGTTGGGTCTGCAGATTATTACCGACACATGAGTCGGGGAGACTTGCAGGCACACCAGGTGGCCTGGATGGGTCAGGTGGACGCATGGCGGACCGCCACTGACCAACGCTTTGATTGGATGTGTGATCATACCCTCCGCCAGATGCAGCACCTCTCCACCCGTGATCAGATCGAGCCCCAGCTACAGATCGACCCGTTCCCCGGTCGTGAGATGGACTACCCTCCTTACGGGTACACTGGGCATCTCCCTCCTGGTTATGACTACCATTATGGTCCCCCTCCCCAATGATTTGTCTTGATGTTTGTGATGTTTGAACAATTTATTCATGGTGATGTAATTTGAAACAATTTGGATTGTAATAGTTTAGGATATGGCCTTTGTTGGCCACGTATAATTTTTATTTTTATGTTCACGTTGAATAGCAATGTTCTGGTTTGCTTATGGTTTCATTCTTCTTTTTGTGTGATTTTTATTTTTGTTTGATTGTTATTTGCTTCCGTATGCATGCTTTATTTTTATTGTTGGTGGATCATGTTTCAAAACTTAAATGATGAAAATACTTTATTTTGTTGTTTGGCTTAGTCTTAACTTCATCCAAAGGTATTACGCAAAAAATAAGTGTAAGGGGAAACCCCAAATATGTTTTTAAGAAACAAAATCGATCATGATTCTCCACAATATTAAGTGAACATGTATATTCGTATTTGTTAGATTAAAATACTTGTATCGAGTCATAATGATGTTTTGCAGGATTTTCCAGGAAGTAGGGCCAAGTTTTTTCAGAAAATTTCCGGAAACTTAACATAAGAATTTCTGCAGGTCACTTCTGACGGCGTCAGGAAGAAATTCCTGACCGCGTCACGTGTAAAATTCTGGAAATTTTACCAGTTTTGTTTTTCTAACGGAGTCTTAAAGTTTTTGTTGAATCTTTAGTTTTATAATCTCCAGGAAATCTGCAAACATCATACCACAAGCATTATATCTTACTTTGCTTTCTAGGATTTGTTAGCATATATAGATTGCCGCCGATTTTACGCGAGGTTGCCTTGTCTGTTTTCTCAGGTTTTACAGGTTATGTATGACAAGAAGATGATTTATATTCTGGAAGGGAAGCTTTGATTGTTCATTTTCTTGGAGGAAGATCTAACCTGGTTACCATATTATCCATACCGAGCGAATCAGGGGAGTATTTGATTTCATTCTTTTTACCTATTTTACTTTTACATTCTTTACTTGAACATTGGGGACAATGTTCATCCTAAGTGTAAGGGGAGGGTAAAATGATAATACCTTACAGATACACTTTCGCTTGAGTTTGTTTGTTTGATGGTAGGTGTGTAATAAAACTATGAGAAATTCTTGTTAGTGTAATTTTAGCGCCAAATTTAAAAATTTTTACAATATTTAGGAGTGAAAATTTAGCCATAGCAAGCGTCTCATGGATAGGAGATTGTATGACTAGCACAAAACCGTACCATTCAAAAAAAATTTCCTCCCAAATATATGAGGTTCACCTTTAGATTTGATAGGAAATGCATTTACTATTAGTGCTTATGAGTGTACCGGTAGTATTTAGATTCTAGAACTTGCGTTAGTGATGCATCCCGAGACTACTAGTGAGACTACATTCTTGTAGTAGGATTTACTACATGATAAGAGGCATTAGGATCACCCTTGTGTTAAACCCGTATCATAATTACTTGACCATTTAAGTCATATTACTTGGCTAGTAAAGTCAACTAATTTTTCCCACACCATTAGCGTTGTACTCATTTTTAGTACACGAAACCCCTAGTACACCCCTCCGAGCCTATCTTTTCGTTTCTAACTTTAAGCATCTTACTTAAAGGAAGAATTTGTTACACCCCACTTAAATGTACACCCAAATCGCCTTAGCCTTCCGTATATGCACTCATCTTTAGTGCATTATTGTCATTTGTTTAAACCCTTAGTTAATTATCCATTTGATTACATGGTTGTTAAGTCGAGTCATATCCTTGTACATATTGTTTTGGGACGATTAGGACTCATGGGTAAAGTACTTGTGTTATGGAGTAATGGGGAAGAACATCATATTATTACCCCCATATGTACGTTAATCTTAAAAGTACTCCAAGCATTTTGATTTTCTTAATTCGAGTCATTAGATTAGTTTATTGTAAATTATGTGAAAATTCAAGTGTAAGGGGAATGTTCATTCCCTATTATGTATTATTTTGGATGGTAGGGTAAGAATGTATGAAAAAGAAAAAAAATCGAATTTTTTTTTTAAAAAAAAATAGTAAAAGAAAAGAAAAAAAAAAACATATGGACTACCATCCCGTTTCATTCTATGTTTATTTTATGTCTTCGTTATTTTTCATTTATTAGCTTAAGTCGAGTCTAGTCTTGGCTTAGCAACGCCATATTGTACATGTAATTAACCAAGATTATTAACTCGCCACCAGTAAAGACTGCTTATATCCAACAAAACCGTGTATTTCATATCCCTACACCTAACATTACAACCCTTAAAAAGACCTCTTTGATAGTTTATCCTAGGTGCTTACGCCATGTGGTGGAGGTTTGATCCTTTCTCAAGCCTATGGTAATTTATTTTGCTATGACAGGTAGTGAGAGATGTTTTCCATTTCCATATTGTGATATTACTTTATTACACCTGAGAGATGTGATTATCTAAACACTATTTGTGAGGTGCTAGTTTATGACCTCCGTGCTTGTCTTTGGTCTTTAGTGGAATGATTATTTGTTGTAATTACTTTTATATTATTGTTAAATGACCCCTAACTTGTATTTTGACTAGAATAAAAGCGCATTTGTTTGAGGACAAGCAAATCTCAAGTGTAAGGGTATATGATGAGGCGAAAAATGAACCGTTTTTAGGGGGTCATTTAAGCCCGGAATTGAATTTATTTGATCAAATATTGCCCTAAATCGTTCCTTTTGTGATTTTAGGTACTTTGGGAGTGAATTCTGGAAAAGGAAGCATTTTGGACGTTTTTGGAGAATAAAAGTGAAGAAAACGACAAAGTTTTAATTTTCCATGCTGGAAACAGTACCTGACGGCGTCAAGAAGGAAAATATGACGGCGTCAGAAGTAGGGCGTCAAGAGTTATTTTGGTGACGGCCTGGAGCAGAATTACACATGACGGCTTCAGAACCAGATCTAGGCAGTCCGAGAACTTTATTGGCGGCGAGATGATGGCGTCAGAAATTTACTCTTTACTTCGTCACCTCACAAAATCTATATATACTTTTCTATTTTTCATTCATTAAGAGAGGAACTTGTGTGGAGAATACTAGGGTCAAACCTAATAAACCCTAGGTCGTTTGTAACAGTATTTTCAAGGGTTTTCACCCCTTGAAACCTTTCATGTTCAATTAAGATAAGTCATCTTTCAATTCATTCAATATGTTTATGTGTTGTTTGAATATATCTTATGCTTGTCTTGATTATAACATGCTAGGCTAGATCTTTCATGTGTTTGCTTAGATGTAATGAAACCTAGATGTTGATTATAGGTTGATTGCTTATTTATAGTTGTAATGGATGAATGATTTCAATGTTAGGCTTAAGAAAACTGGCAGATCTCCATTGTGTAACTTGCTTGAACGTCTTAAGAAACATGAACCGATGTGTACTGGGTTTTTATGATTGTATTTAATGCATGAGCGAATTCTAGTAATCCCATGTTAGGAGCTTCATAGCCGGCTCGACATAGGAGTGACGTAGGAGCTTATAGGATTGGGGAAGTAAGTACGCCACCCCATGAATGGTATTAAAGAATACAATCCGTCATCCACGCAACTGTAACAAGTAATTAACCTGTAAAAGATATCTAGGGAGTAGTGAAATCTAAGTAAACACAATTCTCCCATATATTGCTCACACTACTATCTTAATTTAGTTTATTTTCATTTTTGTTATTTTATTTTGATTACATCTGTAGTTATTGGGTTAGTTGACTAGCAACTAATTCCGCCCACTCTTCCAATACCCGAGATTTTTATTTGCTTTTATAAAAACATAAAAATACAAAAAGAATCATCCCTCACCTCTAGACCTAGTTCTTAGGTTTTCTAATCCTAGCGACACTATTCCTGAGTTGAACGATCAATCCCCCGGTACTTATCACTATACTATACTACAACGATCAGGTACACTGCCTGGTGGGGGTTGTAAGCTTCTCGAGATCCCTTGAGAGGTAAAGCTTGGTGTAATTCCCACGCATCAGTGAGGGTGTTTCTTTGTTTTCCTTTTGAGTTTTTCTTGTTCTTTCATGGCCTGTTAGTGACTTTGTGAGGTGTTTGTTTTGTACTGTACTCTTTTTGGGTTGGTTTAATTGCATTTTGCCTTTATATATATATATATATATATATATATATATATATATATATATATATATATATATATATATATATATATATATATATATATATATAGGGTAGGGATATAATGAGAAGGGCTTAAAATGAGAAAGGTAGGAAGGATTGTGGGAGTGACATGTGTCATCCACATGCCACATCATATGACATGTGTCACCCCCCCCCCCCCCCAAATTTTTTTCCCACAAAATAAAAAAAATTTTTGGGCAAAAAAAAATCCCGCCAAAATTTACTGCATCACGGTTACTGCATCACACTTATGATTTTACTGCATCTCGGTTACTGCATCACGTTTCCCACCTCACTGTTACTGCATCACGGTTACAGCATCATAGTTATGATTTTACTGCATCTCGGTTACTGCATCACATTTCCTACCTCACTGTTACTGCATCACAATTATGATTTTACTGCATCACGGTTACTACATCATAAATGTGATGCAGTAACTTTATAAATGTGATGCAGTATAAAAAGTTACTGCATCACAGTTATAAATGTGATGCAGTAATTTTATAACCGTGATGCAGTAATTTTGGCGGGAAAAAAAATTCGCGGGGGGGGGGGGGGGGGGGGGGGGGTGACAAATGTCATATGATGTGGCAAAGTAACACATGTCACTCCCACAATCCTTCCTACTCTTCTCATTTTAAGAACTCTTCTCATAATATCCCATCTATATATATATATATATATATATATATATATATATATATATATATATATATATATATATATATATATATATATATATATATATATATATATTGTTGTTGTTGTTAACCAATAAAAAAATCTGCTTATATTTTTTAGATTGATCATAATTTGAAAGTGTATATCTGTTTTTGGAAAAAGTAAATTTATTCGATCATAATTTGCAATTTGTATTTTTGTAAAGTACGGAGCAAGTGAAATTGTAGAACTTCAAAATTCTTTGTGATTTCCACGCGCATGCAAAAAAAAACAAACTTGACAAGGTTAGTGGTTTTCTTACTACTCCTATGGTTGCCGGTTGGAGAGGTGCAAATGAATCGAATCACTTGTAAAAATCTCTAGATGGTAAAAAGCTCAAACGAGTTGAGGCTAAACAATGCATTCAGTCCATCACCATTCGTTTATGCTGCTAGTTAATAAGGTCCACTTGTGTCGGCCCGTTAGACTGCCTAGCATTAAGACATCATTTCTGTTTTATGTATATAAATATGTTACCTACTTCATTTAGTAAAAACCGAGTATTATTATTTAGGAAAATTTTAACAATTGCCATTAGGGTTGTTGCAAACAATCAATAATCCACAAAATCTGTTTATATTAAAACATTCTAAAAGACAAGTTACACATTTTTAACTACATAACCATTAGGAGGAGTGTATTGTATTTGTATTTGAGATATTTTAGCAAATTGTTTGTGATTTTATATGAATATTGTATAATGTTTAAAATAAATTTAAGCAATTAATTGTTAACAACAACTCTTACGGTTATTGTTAGCAAAACCACATTTAATGCCCCACTATTATTTATTACACGAATATACAATATTCATTCTCTGACTCCTATTTACTTGCTCTCATGTCGGATGTTAGTCACATAGCATAAGAAAGAAAACTATTCTTTTCTAAAAATGTGGTATTGTGTAACAACTGTGGTTTTAGCAGGTCAGTTTGACTGATAGTCTTGACTTGGTTGACGTTTGTCTGGTGTGTCTTAGGTGATTGAAGTGTTATATGTGTGATATACGTGAGTTTTAGCACTAAATCCCTTTGCGTAAATGGTTTTATTGTGATTTGGAAAGTTTGAAATTTGGGAAAGTTCATTTTGATCACCTTTGTGGATTAGAAATGACTTGTGTAGTTTTGGTGTTTTTGTGATTTTGCGTAACGAGTTTTCGTTCAAGTAATTGAGTGTTAGTAAGTTACGTGAGGTTGGTTTTTATGAGTTATATTTCAAAAAGAGTGTAAAATTCTATTTTTGGAAACTTTATTTTGAAAATGATAATTTTTCCAGTTGTTGTAAAAATTAAGGTTTATCACGAAAGACGTTAGGATTAACTACGGGTTTTTATAAAATATAAAAGTATGAGGTTTTGAGTGTAAAAAATAAATTTAATAAAAAAAATATAAATATATATCCCTTATATATATAAAATCGGCTAGAGGGTTTTTAGGGGAAAAAAGGAAACCCGTTTTGAGTCCAAATATGACTCTTAGGCCCAAGGAATCCTAGTTCAACCCAAACAAGCCCAACTCCTACCCATATAAGCCAAACCAACGACCCTAAACCTATTTTTCTGCATATTTTGATCAACCAAAGCCAGAGGAGAAGGAGAAAAATTAGGGTTTTTATTATTGAAGCTAAAATCAAGTTCAATGTATAATTCTAACACTAGTTTTCATATAATTACTTAGTTATTACTTCAATTCATGTAATATTAAGTATGATGGATCTAGGGTTTGTAAACTTCTATAAATTTATGTTATAAAACATGTTGAGATCAATTAATGATTATATTATAATGATTGGTGAAGAGAATTGAGCGTAAAACGTGCTAGTTATTGAGTTAGGGTTTGGACAGAAAATTATGGCTGTAAAGATATGAGGGTATTTAATAGATGGTGATGAGTTAGGTCACGAATTTTAGGTCTAAATTGAAGTTTAATGAAATATCTTTCCAAAAAGTCCAGCCATGATTGATTTCCAGGTCGGAAAGTTGGTCTTTTGATTTTTCATTGTTAAGGTGTCAACGCTGTCAAACCGGGACAGAATTTGGGTAAAAGTTTGAGGGTGAGTTGTGGTTGTAAAAGTGGTATTTTGACTAGCCCTTCTGGAATACTTAAGTATTAGGTTATAATAGACTACCACGAAAAAGATTCTCGATAAAAACTTGTGGAAGTATTTTATGTTAATTAAAACTTTTTGGTGTGCATTCAGATCCGAATTTGAGTAATTGACAAGTTTGATTTTCTTTTGAGTACTTGTGTGTGTTATTGGTCATGGCCTTCTGGGATTAGCTTGTATGCTTATGAGAGACCATGGTAAATTTTTTGTGTGAGTTGTTGAGCTATATTTGTCATGATTTCATGTGGGCGAATGTACCCAAAAATTCTGCGTTTTCTGATTTTAAAAGTGCAAGGGATTTAGTGAGTGTTAGATTATGGTGGTTTTTGGTATGGTGTCTAGGAGATCCATGGTGGGTCATATGAGTCTTAGACATCCATCATATGTGTATTACATGGGTTGTAGCTTTTAGCTTGATCTTGTGTAATGTGGATTATTTTTGTGTGCTACAGATTGTGAATTGTTTTTGTGGAAGCTGCGGAGTTTAAGGTGAGTTCATAGTCCCATATTTTTACTTTGTTTTAAACTTGGGATGAGAATGATGCTTGTCTTAAATGGTTTGAATTACTGTGATTATGTGTGTGTGTCAAAGAGCTTGGACTTATAATGTTATCGTATGTATTCTATATGTGAATGATAATGTTATGTTGTGTGATGCTGTGTGGTCCAATTGGGAGGGTGCTTATCCTGTTGCTCGTGCATACGACCTAATTGGAGAGTAGTACTCCTACTCACTTTTATTTTGTGTGGTCCGATCGGAGGGTATTAATTTACCCATTATTTAGAGCGGGGGTCACGTTCCGGCCCGGGATGTTGTGAATTTGGATTGGTGGGCACGTTCCGCCCGATGGTTGCCTTTTGTGTGATGGTTGGTTATGAACATATGTAGCTTGTATGATAACTGAGTTTATTTGTCTAGCTATGTTTTATAATCACAGTGATTTTGGTTGCCTAGTGTGTATGAGTCTTAAACCTATGAATCTCACCAACATTATGTTGACGTTTTAAGCATCATTTTCAGGTGAGCTTTCTATGGATAAGATAGAAGGATGTGATTAGACGAGACCCTAGTTGCATTGGAAGTGGTTTATCATTTTGTTTAGATCTTATGTATTGTTTTGGATTTTGTTTTGGTTATTTTATTTTGGGGTATTGTTACAACACTTTGTGTTTGTACTTTGCTCTATTTTTGTGCATGTAGTTGTTCTCTATATAGACACCAGGTGTTGTGATGATATCCATGAAGTTACACCCTCGCGTTTTCGCCTTGGCGAGGTGTGACAAATTGGTATCAGAGCCTTGGTTATAGAGAATTAGGTGGTTGAACCTAGACTATTACTTAGGAGTCCTTCATATAGTTGCATTTAGGGCCTATGTGTAAGTATAGTATTTTAAATGTCTATTTTCCAATATTTATGAGATATTTTATTGAGTTCAGACGTCTATTCTATCCCCTATACGTAGTATTATATATATCGACTTTATTATATCGTCTTCCACTTGTAAGATGCTTCGTTGGACTACCGTTGTCGTTATCGGATGCGAGAGAAGTTGTAGGATGAAGCGGACTAACCGCAGAATCCGAGTTCCCGCTAGCATGAATCAATGTTCAAATAAGGAGAGGATGTTTATAGAATACGTTGGTAGAGAAGAAGTGGAGAGGTTTGGAACCACGATGACTTCTGGAGATGGAGCCATTACCAAATACCCTTGGTAGTGTCATCACTTCACATAGGAAGGAGAGGTGGTTTAGTCTAAACCTCGTGATTTATATGCACTTGTGAATCATACGGAATTGGAAAAAAGATTAGAGATGGTTTTGTATGTTGTCGATTTCCTCAACGTATAGGAAATAAGGATGAGTGGTTGAGTAAAGATGAAGGGGAGTTAGGATGGAATGGTGTGGATTCGGATTTAGAGTCCACAGCGAGTAGTAAATTGAATTGATCTGAGTGGGGAGATAAATGCGAGAGTGGAGTTTGAGCCATTGTGCTACGTCTTTTGTTTTGTGTTATGTTTTGGAATTCGTATATTGTCTTTTGCCGTCTGGAGCCATGTTGGAGCGTGATTACTCTTGGATATTGGATCGATCTTATCCAAGTGATTCTAATTACAGAGTTTACGTGAATCGTTGGAATTGTTCCATGTGAGATGATTGTTTGCGACGTCTTATATTTTTGTTTGCATGTTTTGTTTGCATGATTGTTTGCATGATGTGTTGTCATAGGAGGGAGTACACTTGTGAAAGGGGGCATAGATAATTATGGTGGCCAACATAATTATACATGCGTCACAACACAAGTGGACTTTCAAGTATGATAGCATGGATTGCATGGTGTATTAGGTGTTATGTGGTATATATGCGTTATCATTGAGATGTGTGGTTTTGGAAGTAAGTATGCGTGTGGAATAGGCTTATAACTATGGTCGCGAACATAATTATAAGGGTATCACACATGTAGACTTGTGACCATTATTGCATTGATTGATGTTTGTTGTTATATGTTGTGGTAGATGGTATGTGATATCATGTTGGTGATGGCTGTATGGTTAGAGAAGTATTCTCTTAACTGTTTGGGCAGTCGTTATACGTTGGGGTGTGTAGGTGGTAAGATTCCATCCTACCTATCATATGTTCATACCTCAATTATCGGTGGGTACTTATGTTGTGGTATTTAAGTTGATTCGTTAGCTAGACACTCCGTTTGTATACCTAATTCTTTGGTTGGCATTCCTATTCGTACCATGATGGTACAGATGCCATATTCTTTCTCTTTGACGTCGTGATAGTTGTTGGGTAATCGAATTTGTTTTGTTGGATACTGGTTCGTTTCTTTGGTTATTCCTTGCATTCATTCCGCGAATGAATATTATATTGTTCTTCGAGTATTGTTGGTTCGTGACGAGTTGGTGCGGATATTTAATCCCTCATATACACACACCAATTGAATTTCGTGACATGTTTTGTGACCTGTTAGTATCGGTGTTTTTCTATGATTTTGGTTTGATTGTTGTACGAATGAGTCTGTAAGTTTATCGTTTGGTTTGCAATGTATTTGCGTGAGTGTTCCCTGGTATGGGATTCGTTTGTTGATTATTTTGATTATGCGATTCTTCTGTGTTTTCATCGCATCCAATAAAAGGGGTTGTGTTGAAGTCCTTATGGTATTTTAAAATTCGTTTTGGGTATTTCAAGGTTATTTGTTGGAAACTATTATTTTTATGGTGAAAATGAAGTGTGGAAAAAATGGTTATGTTGATGTCTTACATAAAATGGTTTATATATAGTTTATAAAAATGTATAAGTTTAAGATACGTCTTGTGAAAAACGGTGTTCATTTGTTTTTGGGAAGGTCGAGTACGGGAATAAGAACTGTCTATGGTTCTCATTTACCAAATTTGTTATGTATTGTGTTTATCGAGTGTTTTTTCGTTGAGGTACGCTTGTTGATATTTTATGGGTATGTGTATTTTATATTTTCTTTGTATGGGTTTTCATGAACATTTTATCTGTGTCTACTTTTATTGGGGAAAAAATTCTCATTGTGTTTTTCTAGCTTTGATTTTGACATTCGTTACCTCGTTAGTCGGTAATTCGTACCCCTTTTGAGTTCGTTGATATACGTTTTAGTTCGACCAGCTTCATGGTCCACGTCGTTTACTTAGGATAGATTGTCGTTTTGATTATCAATTTGTTCGTTGAAGAAGAAGAGGATGTTTCCAAGTGTCCAAGTGAGAAGTTTAGCTTCAAGATGTACGTTCTTCAGGCATTGCGGAGGTAGAAGAACCAAATGAGGAACTATGTGATACGTGACTTAGAGTTGGGGAGTAGAACTTGGAGATGATACTTGTATGGAGCAGAAAGTGTTATCTACATAGATCAAAAGAATCTTTAGCATATATTTGACAAGAGGCTAATATATGTTGAAGGGAAGTTGGGTGTCAAATTTCTCAGTGACTACGATTGTCTGATTCGCCATTGTCAAGGAAGGGTGGACATCGTGGTAAGAGCGCTGAGCGGGAGTGAAAGAGTGAAACTTAGATGTTTGTGAGCAACGATTATGATAATTCAGTTCGGAGTTAAGAGGATGATGTTGACAGCCTAAAGAGAGAGGTTCAAGGATGAGAACATGTAAGAAGAATGATTACTTGGTTTAGAACAGTAAATGGAAAAGAATGAAGATGGACGATTGTACTTTGCGGACCCGCTAATGATTTCTTGGAGAGGAAGTTTAAGGACATCGATCATGCAAGGTATAAGATACATCCGAGAATGGATAAGACGTATTATTACCTTAGCAAGAAATGTATTAAGGAGAAAGTGTGAAGAGGAATACAGATACCTTAGCAAGTGTTTGATACGCTTGAAGGTAAATGTTAATATCAATGATTATTAGGGTGATGCAACAACTAGAGGTACCTGGAGATTTTATTAAGGATGAGTTGGTGAGACTTTTCACTCGGAGAGTTGGTAAAGAGCCATGGGGTGTCGCGTTGATCATCAAGAAACATGATGAAATACTTACTTCGCGATAGTGGAAAACGTGTTATAGAGTCTTGAGAACGCGTATGTAGATGAGTACGACTTATCATTCTCTAATGAGTGACTTAAGTGAGAGTAAAAATCAGGTATTGGATGGTGAGCTGAGAGCATGGGTGTGTTTGATTGTGGAGGAAGCCGGAGTATACATTTACCCTTAGCTGAGTTCTCCTATATCAACAATTATCATTCTAGTATTGATTATGTGTCGTGTGAAAAGTTGTATGGAAGGTAATGTAGGTCACCTATTCTGTGGGCAAAGGTTGGAACAAGCCAACTAATTGGTCCTGAACTAGAACGAGAGACTATGAATAAGGTTTTCGGACCAAGGAAAGACTTAAGGCAGCGAGAGATCGCCAAAAGAGTTATGCGGATTATTGCCGTAAGCCCTTAGAGTTTGGTGTTGGTGATATTGTGAGGTTAAAAGTATCTCCTTGGAAGGGTGTTGTGTGTTTCAGTAAGAAAGGCAAGCTAGCACCGAGATACGTAGGACCATTTGAGATTTACGGAAAGGATTTGATTGGTGGAAAGTTAGCTGATGAATTAAGTGGTGTACATGATACGTTTCACGTATCTAATTGAAAGAAGTGTTTGGTGGATGCTAGTCTGCATGTGCCAAAAGATGAAAGTAAGGTTGACAAAACTCTTCGTTTTGTTGAGAAACCTATTGAGATTATGGATCAAGTTGTTAAGGGGTTGAAGTGTGGTGAGATAACGTTGGTAAAGGTATGGTGGGATTCTAAGCGTAGTCCTGAGTTTACTTGGGAACGTGAGGATCAGATGTAATTAATGTTTGTTTTGTGTGTATTTATTATATGTGGTGTTTCCTGCGGTTACCATTTGGTTTTTCATTTGGTTCGAGGATATCGTACCTACCTATGAGAAGTCGTTTGGATTGTTGTTGTTATTGATCGGGGAGTGTATCTATTTGCGTGTATTGTTGGAGTAACGGAATGTTTTCTATTGTGTGAATTCGGGTATTTAGTCAGTTCACATTTTTTTGTGATTCTTTCTCTGAGATTTTATGGTGCGGTATAATTCCGCTTAAATATCCATAAATTTTCTTTTGCTGTTGTGAGTGGTGACTCGTGTAGTTGAAATCTCGGGACGCGATTTTACTTAGTGGGGGATGATGTAACAACCGTGGTTTTAGCAGGTCAGTTTGACTGATAGTCTTGACTCGGTTAACGTTTGTTTGGTGTGTCTTATGTGATTGAAGTGTTATATGTGTGATATAGGTGAGTTCTAGCACTAAATCCCTTTGCGTAAATGGTTTTATTGTGATTTGGAAAGTTTGAAATTTGGGAAAATTCATTTTGATCACCTTTGTGGTGTAGAAATGACTTGTGTAGTTTTGGTGTTATTGTGATTTTGCAATTTTGCGTAACGAGTTTTCGTTCAAGTAATTGAGTGTTAGTAAGTTACGTGGGGTTTTTTTTTTATGAGTTATATTTCAAAAAGAGTGTGATATTCTATTTTTGGAAACTTTGTTTTGAAAATGTTAATTTTTCCAGTTGTTGTAAAAATTAAGGTTTATCGCGAAAGACGTTAGTATTAGCTACGGGTATGAATAAAATATAAAAAGTATGAGGTTTTGAGTGTAATAAATAAATTTAATAAAAAAAATATAAATATATATCCCTTATATATATATAATCGGCTAGAGGGTTTTTTAAGGAAAAAGAGAACCCAATTTGAGTCCAAATATGACTCTTAGGCCCAAGGAATCCTAGGTCAACCCAAACAAGCCCAACCCCTACCCATATAAGCAAACCAATGACCCTAAACCTATTTTTCTGCATATTTTGATCAACCAAAGCAAGAAGGGAAGGAGAAAAATTAGGGTTTTTATTATTGAAGCTAAAATCAAGCTCAAGGTATAATTCTAACACTAGTTTTCATATAATTACTTAGTTATTACTTCAATTCATATAATATCATACTATATTATAAAGCATGAATGCCTACTATTAATAGAATACTTAAAATTAAGCATTATACATTTGAATGCTAAAAGTACAAGTGATTCAACATAATTAGACATTTTTTGCCATTAATGTTTAAAATTAATGACTTAAAATTGAAAATTAATGACTTAAAATTGATCATTATGTATATTAAATACAATTAATTAAATAGTCAATAAATACAATTAATACACTTATTAAAACACCCCTTACATAAGAAATACAAATTATCAAGCATATTGTACAACCAACTTAAACACAATTCCTGCATTAAATGTCACTAATACAAATAATAAAACATATTATTTTTAAGCCCGAACGGGCAATGGGCCAAATGGGCTCGAGCCCGAATGGGCACGGGTCAAACGGGCTCGAGCCCGAACGGACACGAGCTAAATGAAATTTTTGATATCCATAAATTTATTGTCAAAAAGAATATAATAAACTAAAATATGTTCACATATTGTACAAACCAAGCAAACTACTAAACAAAAACATAAAATAAATAATAAATAAAATAATACAAACAAAGCAAAATTTCATCAAACTTTTGTCATAAAAAACTAATCAGTAAAGCTATTGCCAAAAAACGTACAAATAAAATAAATTATTAATTGAAAAAATTAAATTACAGGGTGCCCGCAGCTGCATCGCGCGGGGACCCTGCTAGTTAAGTATGATGGATCTAGGGTTTGTAAACTTCTATAAATTTATGTTATAAAACATGTTGGGATCAATTAATGATTATATTATAATGATTGGTGAAGAGAATTGAGCGTTAAACGTGCTAGTTATTGAGTTGGGGTTCGGACAGAAAATTATGACTGTATAGATATGAGTGTATTTAATAGATGGTGACGAGTTAGGTCACGAATTTTAGATCTAAATTGAATTCTAATGAAAGAGCTTTCCAAAAAGTCCATCCATGATTGATTTCAAGGTCGGGAAGTTGGTCTTTTGATTTTTCTTTGTTAAGATGTCAAAGTTGTCAAACCGGGACAGAATTTGGGTAAAAGTTTGAGGGTGAGTTGTGGTTGTAAAATGGTATTTTGACTAGCCCTTCTGGAATAGTTAAGTCTTAGGTTATAATAGACTACCACGAAAAGTATTCGCGATAAAAACTTGTGGAAGTATTTTATATTAATTAAAACTTTTTGGTGTGCATTCAGATCCGAATATGAGTAGTTGACAAGTTTGATTTTCTTTTGAGTACTTGTGTGTGTTATTGGTCCATGGCCTTCTGGGATTAGCTTGTATGCTTATGAGAGACCATGGTAAATTTTTGGTGTGAGTTGTTGAGCTTTATTTGTCATGATTTCATGTGGGCGAATGTACCCAAAAATTCTGCTTTTTCTGATTTTAAAAGTGCAAGGGATTTAGTGAGTGTTAGATTATGGTGGTGGTTAGTATGGTGTCTAGGAGATCCATGGTGGGTCATATGAGTCTTAAACATCCATCATATGTGTATTACATGGGTTGTAGCTTTTAGTTTGACCTTGTGTAATGTGGATTATTTTTGTGTGATATAGATTGTGAATTGTTTTTGTGGAAGCTGCGGAGTTTAAGGTGAGTTCATAGTCCCATATTTTTACTTTGTTTTAAACTTGGTATGGGAATGATGTTTGTCTTAAATGGTTTGAATTACTATGATTATGTGTGTGTGTCAAAGAGCTTGGACTTATAATGTTATCGTATGTATGCTATATGTGAATGATAATGTTATGTTGTGTGATGCTGTGTGGTCCAATTGGGAGGGTGTTTATCCTGTTGCTCGTGCATACGACCTAATTGGAGAGTAGTACTCCTACTCACTTTTATTCTGTGTGGTCCGATCGGAGGGTATTAATTTACCCATTATTTGGAGCGGGGATCCCGTTCCGGCGCAGGATGTTGTGAATTTGGATCGGTGGGCACGTCCCCCCCCCCCCCCCCCCCCCCCCGGATGGTTGCCTTTTGTGTGATGGTTGGTTATGAACATATGTAGCTTATATGATAACTGAATTTATTTGTCCAGCTATGTTTTATAATCACAGTGATTTTGGTTGCCTAGTGTGTATGAGTCTTAAACCTATGAATCTCACCAACATTATGTTGACGTTTTAAACATCATTTTCAGGTGAGCTTTCTAAGGATAAGATAGAAGGATGGGATTAGACTAGACTCTAGTTGCATTGGAAGTGGTTTATCATTTTGTTTGGATCTTATGTATTGTTTTGGATTTTGTTTTGGTTATTTTATTTTGGGGTATTGTTACAACACTTTGTGTTTGTACTTTGTTTTATTTTTTTGCATGTAGTTGTTCTCTATATAGACATCAGGTGTTGTGATGATATACATGAAGTTACACCCTCACATTTCCGCCTTGGCGAGGTGTGACATATTGGGACCCTCAAATTAGAAGCATCGAAGTAACACATCCTCCTCGCATAATTTATCTCTCGTAATACCAAAACAAAGCAATGGAAAAAAAGATTAGTTGGGGGCGGGGCAACTATTCTCATTCTCAATCCGATTATAAAAATTATCCACAAACCCGACCCAATCCCAATAGAGATCTTATTAGGGCGCCCTGTTTGGGCTAGATGCTTCCCCAAACCCACCCCATTCTCCGCTAGGGATCTTATCTGGTTGTTTTCTTTGTGGGCGATGTTCTAACAAACTCGTATCGAACCCATTTTATTATTATTACTACTACTACTACTACTACAATATTAACAATTTGATTTTTTGCAATAATTTGAAAATTCAAGTACTTATTAATTACAAAATAAGGATTGTCGTCACAAAGACTAACAATGGTATTAAACATAATAAATGGTATTAAACATAATAATAGGACCCGAAACGTACACGTCCCGTAACTCGATAAGTATACCCTGCCCCTCCCAAAAAAAAAAAGTTCAGATTTTAGGTTTCCTCATCGAATTCGGGTTTTCTCGCCATCCCTACGGAAACATCTTAGTATCCTAACTTGTAACATATTATCTTGATTAGAGAATCTCCGGATTTACCATCTATTTTTCTATACCAAAAAGTTTTGTACCAAAAAATATCAAACATTATGTGCAAGGATGGACCGAGAAGGGTTTCAAAATAACTGTAAATTAGACAAAAAATTTCCATATAATTTAAGATTTTCATAGAATGCATCATGTTAAAAAATTTCGTATTACACATCTTTTTGGGTTTCAATAAATAAATCTATCAAATTTTAATCGAGTGTGTATTTGCTTTCCCAAGTATTGTATATAATCTTTCAAAATACTAGTAACATCATTGATTCATTTTCTAGAAAGAGCAAGGCATAACCATCTATGATAACTAAAAAAAGAAAGGTGGCATCTTTCATCGATATTTGTTGCATGCACAAAATAATCATTCGTCTTCCATCACCTTTTGATTGCTCACTGACATTTTGCATGTCTTCATCAAATATTTCACAATCCAAATATGTAAATGAATTTTAGTAAATTGCATCGTTAGTCTCTCAACATTACCGAATTCTCGGGTTTAGGTTCATTTTACTATACCCTATCGGATTTAGTCCCCAACGTCTCATTTTGATGTCATTTGGTCCTTTTTTTCTAACACCCGATAAATATTTCGTTAGATACATTTTTTTTTCGTCCTTTGTAGTCCAAACTAATTTAGTTCACGTATGACATGGATAGTTTTTCAGTTGACGTACGCTTTCAGTATATATTTGAAAAAGTACGTAGCTATTTAATGGCTTAAACTAAAGAATGATTCTGACATTAAGACTTTGTGCCTCGTTGACTAAATTGTTCGCATACCATGTCGTTATTTTCGTATTGTTACAATGTTACATAAGATAAAAATACGTCAACTCTTGAATTGGTACATAAATTAAATGTAATTTGTAGCTCGCGAGCCTACATTAATCAATGCATGCACAAATTTGTTAAACATATTGTAAGTACTAAGAAGTATGGATGTATTCGTTATTACCCTCTATATATATGCTCCATATTTCACTGCCCTCATTCTCACACACACTTAAAAAACCACCATGGACAATGTTGCGGGAAACCCGAAGAACCACGTCAACCACCTTAACCTATAACACGTGATATTTGGCTGATCCCTGCACAAAGGCTATTCGAAGAACCGCGGGAACTATGGCGTCGCGTTAGAGCATTTGTGGGACTATGTGGAGATATAACCATTTAATTTTAGGGAATAATGAGAAGAGAAACAATATAATCCTTGGTACTAGAATAATTTGTGGGAGTATATCAAATACTCACATAATGAATTAATGAAGATGACTTAATGAATTTGTAGTTGGTGCCTTGGTAGTTGGTTTAGGACTTTAGGTTTTATGTTTATTTTCTGTTATTAGGGCTTGTAAGTTGGATCTTAACTTGTTAATTAGTTATGCTTTTAATGAAGTGAAATTAGTTTTTTTCTTCAATATATTGTTTGTATAATTTTTGCATATGATTAACTAACGTTTTTGGGTTTATAATTGGATCAGAATACTTTATTACATCAAATAATCATTAGGATTTGGACATGAAAGTAACACAAAATAAAAAAGAATATAACAAGTAACTCTAATCTGGTTCACAAATCTTAGTTAACTAAGTAGCCAACTATCCCAAGTCACGCTCTCCTTTTGCTGCTTCTTCAACAAAGTTTAATATAAGCTAACCGTATCTTTGGGCAAATTTATCATATGAATTTTTTGGAAACATACTAATAGCAGAATAATGACAACGTACGTACGACCTTGTTTGTAATATCATGGAAGTTAAAAACTGCTTTTTATAGACGCAAATTATACAATGTAAATACACCACATTTGTTCCTAGCTTATTAAACTTGAACCCACAACTTGGTTGACTATCTCAAAGCCAATCTTAACATATTATGTGATGCATGAGAGTATTACCTTACTTGGCAACGTACTGAAACTACAACCCGAAACCAAAATAAATGCTTCGATTCTCCTATATTTCGTTCTAAGGTTATGGTATTTGAATGACTTATGTATGTGTTTGTGAATGCTATGGTATTTATAAGAATGACTTAAGATCTGGTGAAAATTTTTTCTAAGACCATCTTTATTCACAACCCAACCCAACCCAATTTTTTATTAAAATATTATTTTCTCTTTCCTCCACATAAACAACCATTACATACAACCAATCCATAATTTTTTTACCATTTATCAACAACCCAACCTAATATATAATATTATTATACTTATATTTAATTTAATTATTTAAAATTTTATATAAAACTATATGTTTGATTATAAATATATTTTTGAAAAGTAACGATTTCAATAATAAATAAATAATAAAAAAAATGTTATATTTTTAAATGTTAATTGAAATAAAATACGTCTTTTATTAAAAAAAAATTACAAAAACATGAAGAAATAAAAAATTGCAAATTTTAGAAATACAAATGACATAATTAATTATTATCGCTAAATTTTTGGACTATATTTATAGAGACTGAAAACTAACATTATTAGTATAATTTTTTTTAATTAAAAAAACTAACATAAATAATCTATTAATTTATCAAAAATATGGCTAACCAATAAGAAAATGAAAGAAAATATAGTTGTCCATTAATATAGTGACATGTGTCATTTTAGATAAAGAATTTTAAAAATATAAATTTTGATATATATGTATTTTTGAATAATGATGCAAAAAATAAATGGTACAAACTACTAATAATTGGAATAATGATGCAAAAAATAAATGGTACAAACTAATAATAATTGGATAATGCTGAAAATATAGTTGTCCACTAGGGGCTTGACATGTGTCAAGGTTGGCATAAATATTTGAGGGTCACCAATCGAACCGATCGTCCCATTCTCTTTCATTCACGTGCATACTTCTAATATAAAAATAGTTTTTTTTTTTTTTTTTTTTTTTTTTTTTTTTTTTTTTTTGGTTTCCTACCAACCGATTGGTTAGATCGTGGATAAACATGGTCTAAATATATTGTCCGTGGCCTTTTGTATCAAACATGCAAGTTTATGGAAGTTGATAGACTACACTTATATATATATATAATATAAACAATTTGTCTCAAAGACCAAAGTATATACAAGAGATGTAAGAATAGATCGAATTTAACAAGAAAATTATATTTGATAGAGTACATAATAATGGTCGTATAATTAATTAATCGCAATATGTGAAATTTTTTTTATTGCTCCCATGTGTATTATTAGCCAACATTATAAGAAGGTCCAATAAAGTATGATCAGTAATATTCGGCTCGAATTTTAGGATCTTATATTGTGCAATTAGCCGCTATCCCAACATTGCAATTTTGAGTTTTAGGTGCTACATTAGCGGCTACACAACATTATTCTTGTTTATGTCCGGTTGTCGCTACCCCAAACCAACACCAAAACCACTCGCTTACAACCACGATTACCCGTTAATATATAGTTGCATTTTCCATGTTAGTATTAAGTTTCTCAAAATTTCGCTAGATGAAACACCCGCGATAAATAAGAGCATCAATCAACCCCATCAAATTCAATGGCCAACAACTTTAAATCAAAATAGACTCCAATTATAGAGGGGATTTTTGACTTTGGTAAATTTGATAAATAACTTCTAAGATGCTTGATCAAAGATTTACAAAACACAATAAACTAATTCAAATACTGTACTTTCATAATGGTAAGTTTTATGAAGTTAAAAAATGTGACAATGATACAACATCTTAAAAGGGGCTTTCAAAAAAACAAGAAAGACATGTATTTACATGAACTTGGTATAAAAACGCAAATAAATAAATGTATAGGGAAAAAAAAAGTTTCAAAAGAGCGAAACTCAAAAACCATACAAAACATGTGTACAAGCATTATACTTCTGTTTTATTAAAATATGAGGAAATTTATAAAATCTAAATGAATCCAACAACTACCTAGAACAATACTTGTACTAGGAATAGAAACATCATACCCTCTCTCATTTTATTTTATTTTATTTTATTTTTCTAACTTTTGGCCAACTGATTATTCACGGGTTTAAACTCACCGCCATACAGACTCTCTCTTTTCAGAAGGTTGGCGTGATCACTTCAAGGTTGTTTGCACTTACCAGAAATTGAACATGAGACCTCACACATTTTAGAGTGATAGTCATGAGCCTTTTTGCCACTAGACCAACATTGAGTGATTCTCTTCCTCATGTTATCTACATGACTAACATCAAGTAAGAATAGATATGAGATACTTAGTCTATCTCTTCATGTATAAACCAATTTATTTCATGCATACATCATTTTATACAAGATGTACAACATGCTATACAATATTGTAGTGCATAGATATTGGTTTATGCATGAGGAAATGGAGTAAATATCATTTCTCTGAAAAAAATATAGTACTTGACTAAAATGAGTAGAGATGTGTGTTGCCAGGGTTTTATGAAGCTTCTTGATGAGGATAAGGGGTTTTATAGTGGGTTTTTTAGGGTTAGGTCACTAGTTAAATAAGGGTGTTTGAGTATGGGTTTTAAAATGATTTTCTAACTTGTAATTTAAAGACATATATTAAAGAGGATCTCACCGTCTAAGTGTCACCTTCTGAATGACAAGTCAATAGTGGCTGCGGGCCATTCAGATGACACTTAGGTTGTGAGACCCTCTTTAATATATACGTCTAATACATAAGTTAGAAAAACTCTTTTAAAAAACTTTAAATATTTTGTTTAGAAAAAATATTGAACTTAATTTTTTTTCATTTGTGAAAAGTGAGTCCTAGATCTGGAGACTTTTTTTGTCTTCTTTGTTTCAGGATGGGTTTACAAGAGCTCGTTTTTGGAAGGGCAAAAACTAGTTTAGCATAATAAAGAATTATGTGGTCTTTAAGAGTTTCACCGATTCGGGTTTCGGGTTGAATTTGTTATTAGGCAAAACTTAAACTCGAGCCGAATTCGGTTTGGGTTAATCCAAATTAAAACCGAATTTGAGTACATAACGATTCACAAACATTAACTTAAGGAGTGTTAATTCTGTGTTTTAAAGGTTTGATTGAAAGTTTTTTTTAAAGGTTTTTGTTAATATCATACTTTTTACTATTTATATTAGTTAGAACTTGGAGTAAATTATTTTTCTTCGTGACATACATGTTTAAATTTTTTGAGTCCGCCACTTTTTATACATCAACACTTTAAATGAATTTTTGAGTTTGGAATTTTCAGTTACCGGTTTTAATGATTTTTCGCTTTTTATTTAAAAGGTGAATTTGAGTTCAGATTTTTTGGTTATCGATTTTTAGAGATTTCTGATTAAGCGGTATCAGTTTGATTGATCGGTTTTCCTGATTTTTTGACCACCCATCCCGTAGTAATGGCGTGGCTCACGAACGTGTTAGGAGGATCCAATGACGGGTCATCCTTGTTGCATCCACACGAGCACGCGTGGTCAACATACTTTTAGAGTGATTTGGTCACCATATTTGTGTTTGTGTTGTAAAGCTTTATTAACCATAAAGACTAGTTAATGTACAACTACCACTATCAATGTTCTCTGGCCTCATCACATGAGATTCACAGCTGTTATGTCCCAAAATGGGTTGTTCTTGTTTCATTTTGGACCTAAAATAGCCCAAATAGGCAAATACAAGTTTGGTTTTATACTTTTATGTTCTCTAGTTCACTTTGATCTAAAATATCATTTTATGGTCTTGGTTTGAATTTTGAACGAGGTGTACTTGCACCAAATTATGTATTATGTAGATTATATGTTATAAAAACAATAACACGAGGACAAATATTTGTTAGAAATATGATTCATAGATCTAATATATGAACGTAGAGATATCACAAAAAATGAGTCAACTCTATTTGTTAGTGTAAACCATCAAAAATTGATTTTTGTTTGAATAAATTTAAAATCACACCGATGAATACTACTCTCTCCGTCCCAAAATTATTGTCCCATATATATTTTTTCGGTCTTTACTTTTCAACTTTGACCTTAAGCATTTTTGTTTATATTACGTAATACTTGATACAAAATATATTAACGGGTTGAGTTTTAAATGTATTTTCATTTGGTATAAATTTTATCAAAAATTGCATAAAAAAAAAAAGAAAAAAAAATTATAGTCAAAGTTGAGAAAGAAAGACCGAAAAAATCAATAGGGGACAATAAATTTGAAATGGAGGGAGTAACATCTTTATAATTTTGGCATCTCATTCTTTTGTCTTTGCTTGTATGATGGCATTAAGAAAGGCTAGCGATGTATAATTCACTTTTGAATGTGTACAGAACTTTATATCCTTCTCGTATAATTAATACTAGCAGGGTCCCCGCGCGAAGCAGCTACGGGCATCTTGTAATTTAATTTTTTCGATTAATAATTTATTTTATTTGTACATTTTTTGGCAATAGCTTTACTGATTAGTTTTTTATGTCAAAAGTTTGATGAAATTTTGCTTTGTTTGTATTATTTTATTTATTATTTATTTTATGTTTTTGTTTAGTAGTTTGCTTGGTTTGTACAATATGTGAACATATTTTAGTTTATTATGTTCTTTTTGACAATAAATTTACGGATATCAAAAATTTCGTTTAGCTCGTGTCCGTTCTGGCTCGAGCCCGTTTGACCTGTGCCCGTTCGGGCTCGAGCCCATTTGGCCCATTGCTCGTTTGGGCTTAAAAATTTGTATAATATGCTTTATTATTTGTATTAGTGATATTTAATGCAGGAATTGTGTTTAAGTTGGTTGTACAATATGCTTGATAATTTGTATTTCTTATGTAAGGGGTGTTTTAATAAGTGTATTAATTGTATTTATTGACTATTTAATAAATTATATTTAATATATATAATGATTTATTTATTGTATTTAATGTTAGTATTAATTGTATGTTAGAATTAAATATGAGGGAATTTCTATAAGTAGCATTTGTTGTTGTACTTATAGCTTTAGAAGTTGTAAGCAGTGACGGAACTATTAAGGGACCGGGGAGGGCCCCGCCCCCCCAAACTTTGCGGCGTCTAGTGTAAAAATTATAGGTTTTAGGGGTAATTTAGTTGTGGTTACAAACAAATCTACGATTCGGCCTCCTCAAAATAAATTCGCCCCCCCCCCCCCCCCCCCCCCCCCAAAATAAATGTTCAAGTTCCGTCTATAGTTGTAAGGCTTAATTTTAAGTATTTTATTAATAGTAGACATTCATGCTTTATAATATAGTATGATACTTTTGTTTCTTAATATTTAAGCTCACATCTATACTACATATAATGCATCAAGTACTTTCTTTATAAAATTTTCAGATTTACAAGAAATAATGCATGGTTTGCAACACTTTAATGCACCCAATTTTCAGAATTACAGTAAAGTAAGCATATTGTACAACAGAAAATTACAACCATTTATGCTATTAAAACCAAAATTCTACCAAACAACATTAATGCTATTAAAAACACCCCTTCACCAAAAATTACAACCATTTAAGCACAATGTATAGTAGCTTTTAAGTAAATACAAGTCATAAAACACAAAGCACAAGTATGTAAAGCACAATGATTTTAAAGTCAACAATCTATTCAACACATATAATTAATACACTAATTTATTCACCCCTTTACCAAAATATACAATTATTTAACCATAATGTACAAGCTAATCAAGCTACTAAGCCATGTACTTAAAAATAAAGCCATTAGGCTGGGCACAGTGGTTGGTCCACCGGACCGGTCGGCCCTGCGCTGACCAAGTCGCCGCCACTGTAACCACAAGATCGATAAAGGTCGGTCGACTCTATCACAAACCAGTGACCCCCTCGACCAATTAATGCATTCCACAAAAGAAGAAAAAAATATACCATTACACATCAAAACAAAAACGAATATTAAACGAAAGAATAAAAAAAACAATCATCAATCAAGACAAAACAAACATCAAACTTATTCCATATATGGTCCACGAACAAAAAGTATACAACAACA
The DNA here is from genome assembly GCA_030686995.1 of Artemisia argyi. NCBI lineage: Eukaryota > Viridiplantae > Streptophyta > Magnoliopsida > Asterales > Asteraceae > Artemisia > Artemisia argyi. The sequence goes on along the minus strand of CM060692.1, from coordinate 3,076,299 downwards.
ATAAAACCCAACATCTACATCTACCTCAGTTCTAACCCCATCTCAAAACCACCATCATGGTCAACACAACACAAAATCTTAGAGAGAGTTTTCGTTTGATATTCAAGAAAATTGTCTGATTTTCTTGCAAACATAGATTGTTGGTTATATTCGGTTATCAAGATAAAAAAAGAAAGGAAGAGTGCGTGATGTTTGTGTGGCTGCAAATCATGGTTGCATATTTTTGTGAGGGGAATTAGGGCAGAAATGAGGTAATTTAGGTTTTGTAAACGTATTTATAAATCCTAACATTTGGGTTATATAACGGTTTGGTTGTTAATTAGACTGGCCAAATTATATCACAAATTTTTTAGTAGTTTTATCATGGGCCTTAGTAGATATTGATGATTAAAGTTTATTTAGGCTGAAAATGGTTTAAACTAATTACTAATTGAGAAGTATATTATTTGTATAGTATAGTTGATTTTGGGCTAATGGTGATATTTGGTTCATGTGAATAATATATATTAAAAATGAAAATGTAGTGGATATATATAGTGGAAAAAAGATGGATTTTTTTGAAATAAAAATAAAAATATAAATGGCGGTCGCCTTACTATGTCTACCCTTGCCTAAGGTAGAGAAGCTGCTTCAAGTTCTATCTAACATAGGAAAGGACCTTCGGCCTTTTATAGGGAGTGAGGATCGAACCATTGACCTCTAGGTTAAGATGCAAGCGGTTTTCCAACTGACTCAACTCTAAAATCATTGTTATTTGTAAATTTATCGTTAAAAAAATATGGCCGCATAATATCACAGAAAATATAGTCACAAGGTACCCGCCGCTGCATCGCGCGAGTACCCTGCTAGTATGTTATAAAGTTTAAAGGTTTAAAACTTGAAATGCCAAAAATAAAATAAAATATATATATATATATATATATATATATATATATATATATATATAAGCAGAAAAAAGAAGCGGCCTTTAATTCGAGGAAGGTAAACTGCCCGTTTGGATGTCACGCACGACTCGAATTACTAACTAATAACTAGCCGTTCATTAAAAAAAATCATATTTTATTTTAGGATTAATTTTATATATCACTATACTTTCATGATTAATTTCATATATACTCAAAGTGCAAGTATTGAATGCATAATAAATAATGTTTTTAATACATATTTTTGTATTATATGAAATTTTCAACTAAAAAGAAGAGAGATATGAAATTGTCTTTGTTTTAAATCACTTTAGTGATTTTTAAATATTAAGTAACAAACAACTTTCTTATAAGTTTTTAAATTGAAGTATTTCTCATATCCAGTTAATTAAATAAAATTCAAACACCATACGATACACCATTCAAAAGTTTATTTACAATTTCTTCGTCTATTCACTCTTAAAATCATTTAGTAATCCTAAAAAAAGCGTAATTTTTGTCAAACTATTCCCACTAAACATGGGACAATTTAATTGGGGTTTACATGCATTGGGCCATATGATACACCATTCAAAAGTTGAACTTTTGACTTGCAATGCAAAACCTACCGCTCATAGTCATAAATGCTTAAGTAGTCTAAAAATGATCGAGCAAATATATAGAAGAAAAATAGTAACAAATTGCAAAAAGTAAAATAAAAAATATGTTATTTTGTTCAAAAATGTCCAAAATCACTCATTGATTATACCAAACTTACTTAACGTTCGTATAATCTTTCTATACTATCATACTATGCATGTTATCATACATTACACGAAACACTTATTTACGTTTTTGCATTTTGATCTGTGATATTTAAACGTTACAATATACTAATATAGTGAAGATTTAATCGTATCCAAACTTAATCAAGATTTGGATATTCTTTTCCCATACAAAAAGATAGCCAAAGTTGAATCAAGTATTTGAATGAAAACTAAAAGAAAATTATCCAAAAAGTAGGTGATTTGTCTAATTATCATTTGAATCTCTAGCAAAACACTAATAAAAGAAAAAAGATAAGATCCAATTTTTAAATAGCTTCTCGATGGCATCGCATGTCACAAGCTAAGAGCTTTTTGTTCAATTCAATTTTTTTTTTTTTGTTTGTTTGTTAAAGTCCACTTTAAATAAAAAATGACTTAGTGCATATTATTTATATTTTATCATTCTACATTTTCAGTCATTAGTTTTTATTAAATTAAAAAATAAACTAATATAATTCATATGACTAGCTGAATTCAACTTTTTCATATTATTTCAATTAAATCAAATTCAAACGTCACTTAATTAAATCGTTAGTTTCTTGTATACATAAGGATAGGGTTTGTTAGCATGTAAGATTATGAAGAGATTATGTTTATTTTATTTTTTTAAAATAATAAGCTATTTAAAGTATAAACTTTGTTTGATAAATAAAACTTATAGAGTTTTAAAAGAATACTAGTAATATTTTAGAATCTTCCAAAATCAAATGATACTTCATGTGTTTTATAAAAATAATCTCAAATTTTAATATACCGCTTCATCGTCATCTAAATCTACATTTTCAGTTTCAGCAACAGTTACTTTCGCAAAACATACTCATTGAGTGATTTATTTTAGAGATTATAAAAAAAATAGACATAAATCAATCTTAGTCAATCATTTTTAACTAAAATATAACACTTCCATCTCCTACAACCCCTAATTTTTTTTAATTAAAATCCAATTTTATTATTCATTTCTTGAAAATAATGTGTCTTAAAAACCGTCAATCGCTAAGCAAAATAAATTATACGGTTACAGCAAACATTTAATTATCTTTCAATAAATTGACACTTTCATATACGTTTGACAAACTTTTTTATTTGGTTTTTCGGTATAGGAGCTTGGATGATAGATATATCACATGTGCTATAACACTAATCTCTATTTTTGAACACTCAGTATGTTGTTGTAATATGGGCATAAATGTTTGTGTAGAACTCCAAAAAATTCACTGTTTTTTGTATATTATTTTTTCATATTTAAACTCGTTTGATATTTAACACATATGATATAACACTAATTTATATATTTCAATACCGTCGTAAAATGAACTTAATTCAGTATGAATCTTTTGGGAATGAGATTTGTCCAAGGCCGTCTCGTGGTTTTCGGTGGCCATAAGCAATAACAACAAATAGGCCTTATCCACTTGTAAACTAAAAATAAGTTACATATAAACGTGAATTATATAACTCATATATGTCTAATATTATACGTATTTATATGCTAAATAAATAAAATATTAAATATAGCCCATTTTTAGTAGAGGCCTTGTGTGATGACACCTATTGCACGCACCTTCCGAGACCTTTGTGGATTTATTCGTCAAAAGTTGAGAAACTATGTATGCAAGGTGGCAGGCTGTGAACGCGTGACTTGGTGACTTGCATGCAAGTTTCAGTTTCGTGACTAGAATTATTGTTTCATTTATGACGAAACAAAATAAGTCAAATTTTTTTATACATTTAGGTTTAACTTAGAATTGATTATTCGAACTTATATACATATGAAAATAGTCCCATTCATAATTTCATATGCATGAAATCTTAAACTAATTTTTCTTTAACAACGGCAAAATTGAAGTTTATATTATATGTAAAACAAATGAAGATCGAATGATATATGAATGTTACTCGGCGTGATACACGTACAAAGAATATCGGTGTAGTTGATCAAGATTTGAAGCATTAAATTTGAACACATGCATTTATAAGCAGAGATGTGAATAATGCGAATAATTCATGAGCACATTTGCATAGTAGTGGGCCTACCTTTCAATCGGTGATCATGCATTTAAACCTAGTAATGAGATTTCGAGCTTGAGGGATTCATAAAAATATCGATGTTTAGGAACTCATGATTTAGTAATATGTACAACAACATATCCGATTCCGCTAAAGAGTGGTATAAATAAGGTATAATGTAGACAGATCTTACCGGCTACCTCTACCACAAGATAAATGCGAGAGTGAGGAGACTGCTTTCAAGATTTTGTAGTACTTAACTCTTAAGATATCGAGATGGAATGAACCTATACTATGATTTTCAAAAAGGTGTTGCACAAAAAATTCAGGAATTATTTTATATAAATTTTCTTTTATCATAAGTAATAAAATTTGCACTTGAAAGAATTTTTTAGCTAAACTATATTTGCAACATATATTAAAAAAGAAAGTGTCACAAATATTATGGGTTGTATGCACACTTCGTTGTATGCACACTTCGTGATTGAAATTTTGGTGTAGCCCGTGTCATATCAAACTCTTGTGTAGGTCATAGTCATACAATAATTAGCAAGTCTCATGCATGGAATCCGAATTCCATGCTTTATTCAATAAATAATAAATTCTTTTAGAAGGTTTTGTACAAATTTAGGGACTTTAGAACAAATTTTTTTAGAAGGTTTTGTACAAATTTTATTTTATCTATCATAAATAATAAAATTTGCGCTAGAAATAATTTTTAAGCTAAACTAAATTTGCACATAAAAAAAGAAAGTGTCACATATATTATGGGTTGTACGTATAAAAAACGACACTTTTAGGAAAAAATTACACTTCGTGAGTGAAATTTGGGTGTATAGTAGCCACTGCCATATCCGGCTCCTCTGTAGGTTAAGTCTCATGGAATCTGAATTCCATGCATTATTCAAAGAAATTCCTTTTGCTTAAAAACGAAACCAAACAGATTAGATTTGACTCCAATAACTTTTGCCTAACAAAGTTTGCACGAAGAGTCGTCTCTAAGTGTTCAATTCGATGATCTTTTAAACAAGGAATTTGAACAAAACCAAATGACAAAGATCCAAATATAAATGTATTGCTTTGCGCTATGAAACAGATACATGGATTGTAAAATGTGGTCCAAAGTTTGAATCATGATTCATGCATTGTTTGTCACCTATAAGTTTCTAGTAGGCGTGTCCACTGTCCTGAAACACGTGTTCAAACATCACATTCTTTTCAAAATTTACCTTTCTTGTATGATGTATATATATAATCTAAAAAGCAATAATGTAACTATGCCATGCATCTTGTATACGTGAATGCTCAATTTGTGAAATTTATTGGCTTCTTTCACAAACAAATACTGAAATACGCAAGTTCATTCTTTTCATGCTATGCAAAACACAATAAACAAAAGAAAAAGTAATCACAAGATGAACATTACATGGTTCAGTTGATCGAGATTGATCTTTCTACCTATATATGTAATTCGATCAATCACAAAGGTTTCTTTTTACCATAATATTACCACTGCTTAAAAGATTACGTATCGTACGTATCTATCTATCTATCTATCTATATATATGATTGACTTATGTCTTCGATCAAATCGATCACTACCAACATAAGTACCAATTAATATAAAGAGTAGTATTTGATTTGCGCGAACAAGTGTATCAATATACAAGTTTAAATCTTGGTAGGTATAAACAACCTTGAATTAGTCACGTCAACTTTTTGAAAAAGGAAGACTTTACCTTTTACCTGATTTGAGTTTGTGTAGTGGTGAGTTCAAAACTCATGAATTAATAGGTCTAAAAGTCGGAAACCATGCCAAAAAGGATTAAATCTTGTTACATGAACTTTAGTCCAATGGTAAGGGTGTTTGTGCCTAAGTCAATAGACCCGGGTTCAAACCTCTTCCTTGGCACTAAAGTCCAATAATTGACACCATCCCCTCACCGTAAATGCTCAGATTGACTGGTCAGCGAGGGGTCTCCTGCAAAAAATGGCCAAGGGTTCAGAGTCCCTGATAAGTACAATCATTGGACAGGTGCTCATTGCATGGGGCCGGGTCTTTGGGGAGGGTCCGGTCGACATCCTTAGGATGCATGGGAATCCCATCGATCTTTCACTTTTTTGCAGAAATCTTGTTACATGAACTAAAGATATACTCCGTAGTACAAAACTTGGTCCTATGTTAAACAAGCGAAGTTATGTTGGTATGATTTCCAACAAGATATACACAAAACTTGGTGCTTGGTGCTAGCTTGTATCGTAAAGAACGAAACTAGGGTTGACTTATAAACTTACACTTATTCACCATCTTAAATTTTCACTACTTTTCATACAGCTCTCCATCACCTAACTCTGATCAAAATCATGCAAACATTAATTCATTCCATGCATCTCTTTCATAATTTTACCATTTCACCCCCTATACAACTGTCCACCACCCTTCTTATTCTCTATAAATACCACCATTATCACCACCTCACAACATAACATATCATAACATAATAAGTGTGTGTGAGTGAGCGTGTGTGTGAGAGTTATATATATTAAGATGGCCATGAAGATGTTCTTAGCAATTTGTGTTTGTGCACTTGTTCTTTTGGCTGAAACCAGTGCTAGAAACATACCTAGTGGTGATGATGAAAATAGTGTCACCATAAGTGACAAGACTAATCATGCCACTGCACCAAGTGGAGGAGGAGCTAATGTCAAAGATGAGAAGAACTTCATTGCATATGGTGGTGTTGGAGGGTTTGCAGGTGTAGGAGGATATGCAGGTGTGTTACCAACTCTTGGTGGTATTGGTGGGCTTGGTGGGGCAGGTGGGGCTGGTGGACTAGGTGGTGTTGGAGGGTTGCCAGGTGTAGGTGGTCTTGGTGGTGGTAGTGGTATTGGTGGTGGTGTTGGTGGTGTTGGTGGTGCTGGTCTTGGTGGTGGTGTTGGTGCAGTGAAAGGTGGTGGTATTGGTGGTGGAATCATAGTTCCTTAATTAGGTTAAGATTTTATCAGTACTATGATAGTACCATGATTTGCATGTTTGTTTGCTTTTTACTACTTTAAGTATCCTAGTATGATGTGTCATTCTCTTTTGTCTTTTTGGTTGTTTAAGGTATTGTTTGTCTTGTTGTTGTACCTCTCTATATGGGGATATGATTTAAGAAGTCATATATGTCTACTCTTTGTTTTATGATTAATACATCTATCTCTCTATTTATGAATAAATAGCAACTATATTATCTTTGTTCACATTTGTTGGAGGTCTTTTTGGAAGCAATCAATTTACCTTCTACCATCGAGAGAGTGTGACTGTCTACATCTCCATCCACCTCACTCTTGCGGGATTGAATATTGTTGTTGCATGTATATCATCTTCGTTAATGTACACATATGTTAAAATTGTAATAAATCTAAAGAGACATTGGCACACCAATAACAAGCGATACGTAAGATAAGAGATGGACGTTTATATGCACTTGCATGTGGTTGACAGAAATAGGAAATTTGAATTGGTTTGAATGAGATTTTTTTTTTTTTTTTTTTTTTTGCACTAAAGTATTCAAAATTTATTTAACATCTTGCTAGCTTGGTAATGAAATTTATCGTTAAAAAATAAAAGATATTAAAAGAATGAATCACAATTAAGGTACATATGGAATTATTAGTGGGTTATAAGTTTGTTTAGGCCCATTGTGTTGTAAGCTTGGCACATGTAATTACTATTTATATTGTATATTTTGGCACATTACGTAATGAATGAATCACAATTACACTCCAACATGGATGTCATGGTATATCTGAATATCTCCTATATATGTTCACCTATATCTATCGATCTAAAGCCACCAAAACACAGTTTTCAATCGAAGGTTTTCAATGGCAAATTTCCTGCTTGTTTTCATGGGGTATTTAGTTATTGCTCTGTTGTTGATCCACAACGTTAATCAATATGGTCAGGCTGCGAGTGAACCTGTACTTGGTAGTCACCGGCCCGTTATAAGCCACTCCGTAGACTCACCCACATCTGATCAATGGAACAAGGGGAATCGTTTACAATCTAAGGAGACCATCGATGAGTGAATTATACATATATAGGGCTGAGCATCGTAGATACAAATATTATTAATTGTTACTAGTAAGTTTAATATTTTGATACATGTTATTGTTGGTTTTGTAGTATACGTGTATGAGGCCGAAAAGAAGGTGGTTAAAATAACTCGAGAAGATTGTAATGCAACGCACCATCACCCGTACCATTAAAAGATGCACCATTACTAACTCAAATTATTGGCTTTATGTCACTCTTTTATGTTGGCGAAACTTTTGATCGATCGATGAAAGTGAAAAGAGTCGATAAATTAGAGGTGTGCGAATAACTGAACCTGAATCGAATGTTTCTGATAACCAAAAACCATGCTCAGAAGAAGTGAATCAGGGGTGATCAACAGACCAACAACTTGAGTATAAAAATTGGTCCATGGCCAATGTGTCCTAAATCGAATGTTTAGTATTATTTTTTGCTAAATTTTCTACGACTTTACAATTGTTTTTATTTCTTATCGTGTTGTTTTTATAGTCAATTCCTTCATGCTTCAACTCTTCGATAAGTTTCTTATATCGTTTACTAATTTATGTACTCGTGAGATTGTTTAATGAGCAAATTGTAGCGAAGTATTGGTTATGTTGACATAGTAATGACATACTCACATTCCATTCAACATATTGTCTTTGAAGTTCTACAATCCAAACTACATACTTTAGCACCAGGGCCGGCAAATGAATTTGAAGGCCCGGGCAAAAGTAAAAAAGGGGTTACATCAACACTAAAAAAATACTTAAATGTGCGGATAAAAAGTGTTTATTTATAGCAATTTTTTATAATGATGCATCTTAATGACGTTTTATTTATCGTGACAAGATAAGTTGTATTTACTAATTGAATTTACGAAGAAGAGACATTAAGATATATAGCACAAGTACACAAACGTAGCTATAAATGTTACTGAACTAGAAGAAAAGGGGGTCCCTTAAATTAGGGGGCCTTGTGCTACCGCACCACCTGCACACCCTCTTTGCCACGTTACAAACTAAAACTTTTAGCATTGCAACTTCTTCTAAATGCTTAGAATTTGAAGTGAAAGTTATAGTATGTCGAAAGTCATGACGGTTTAAAATTCTACAATGCTTGTTCCGAATTCAATACACACCTTAAATTTAGCGAAGTATAAATTGATGTTTAGAAACAAAATAATTGATGTTCTCGACAGTTGCTTAATGATGATGGACGTGTAACATAAACTAGAGGTCACGAGGTCAAATCTAGTAATCACTACGTACAACAAATTTATCATTTCTACAAGCTTTTTTCTTCGCACTTTAAGATATTCACAATTAAGAGTGTAAATAATTGTTTCAAAACTCTCACACTTAAAAAGTGTGAAGAATTACAATCTTATACTTAAAAGTGTCAAGAATTATTTCAAAAAAAAAAAAAAAAAAAAAAAAAAAAAAAAAAACCTGAAAGTGGGTCTTTTTAAATGTTGGATTAAGTCTTATCAATTAGATCAAATGAAGATGCAGGGTAAAGATTGATCCATTGGTATATTAAAAAGAATTGAAAATAACTTTCCTCAAATAATTTAACCTTAACTTCAAATACTCGAGTTAAGTAACTAAACTTTTAGTATGTTACGAGATGAGATTTTGTTAACAAAATTAAGTTTTTTCTAAAAAATCTAAGTTTTTTCTTAACAAAATTAACAATACGACACATAGGTATTTCTAGGGGTGAGCATCGGGTCGGTCCCGACCCGAAGCCGATTGATCCCGAATCTGAATGTCTTGAAAACCAAAACCGAATCCCGAACCGAAAACCAAATCGAATCCCGAATCCCGAATCCCGAAACCAGTCGGTTTTGTTTGTATTTTTTTGGTTTTTGGCCCGTTCCGACCCGAAACCGATTGTCTCGAGTCCCGAATGTCTGAAAAACCAAAACCGAGTCCTGACCCGAGTGTGGTCGGTTCGGTTTCGGAACACTCGTTTTCGGTCATTTTTTTTAGATTTCGGGATTCGATCGGGATTCCTCACCCCAGTATTTCGAGATCCACCTTGATTGTTAACATAGACAAACTCAAGGTGCAAAATACACCACCATCATCAACAACCACCCACCCAAACCGTTAGACCGTTATAACCGCCGTTGACCGTTACATAACTAACTTCCGATCATCATGTTCGTCACCAGATTCCGGTCAATTAATCATCACCTCCTCAATCCTTCACTCTCACTTTCAAAACACACACTAACACACACTCAAAAACACACACAAAACCCTAACCCTAACGAACACCTCATCATAAACCGCCTCTCTCTCCTATTACCTATCCGTCACCAGTTCATTCCGTTGACCACCAACCCCGAGTCAACGCAAAAGTCAACTCAAAAGTCAACGGAAAAGTCAACGGGCTTATTATCATCACTATCACCTGAGGATAAGTTGAGAGGTGTGTTTGTTCAGAAACTTATCGGAACAGCCGCGGTTAAACGCGCGTTAACCGCGGCTGCGTCCGATATCGTTTCGGTTAGTTCGGAGAGTGATTTTAGGGAGGTAGTTAGTGAGGTTTTGAATAGAGGTGGTTTAGATGGTGAAAGTATGGTTAGGGTTTTCGAGTGGGCGGTGGAGGGGGGGAAAATGAAGGGAGGTGTTGAGAGTTATAACGTGGCGTTTAAGGCGTTAGGTAGACGGAGGTTTTTCGATAAGATGAGGTTTTTGTTAGGTGAGATGAGGGGGAAGGGAGTGAGAGGTGATTACGAGACGTTGGAGATTTTCGTGGATAGTTACGTTAAGGCGAAGCGAGTGAGTACAGGCGTGGAGGTTCTTAAGAATTTGGAGGAGTTCGGGATGGATGAGTGGGATTTGGAGTGTTTGAAAGTGGTGCTTAGGTGTTTGTGTCGGCGTGGGCGTGTAACGAGTGCGGATAAGTTGTTGAGTAAGTCGAGAGGGAAAGGGAAAGTTGAGTTTGACGGTGAGACGTATGGGATTGTTATCCGTGGGTGGTGTAAGTTGGGTCGGGTTAGTGAGGTTGAGAGGGTGTTGAATGAAATGGTGGAAGATGGATTTGATCCCGATAGTTTGAGTTTTAGTTACGTGATCGAAGGTTTAGGTAGAGGTGGTCGGATGAACGACGCGGTTAAGGTATTTGAAAATTTGAAAGAAACGAAAACATGTGAGGTGAATGTTGTTGTTTATAATGCGATGATTTTTAATTACATTTCAATTGGTGATATTGACGAATGTTTGAAATACTATAACGATATGTTGAGAACCGGTTGTGAACCGAATATGGATACTTATGTGCATATAATTTTTGCGTTTCTTAAAGCTAGAAGGGTAGCCGATGCTATAGAAATGTTTGACGAAATGCTAGGTCGGGGGGTTACAGTTACTACAGGGGCAGTAACGTCAATCATCAATACTTTATGTAGTTTTGGCCCACCACACGCTGCTATGATGATTTACAAAAAAGCAAAAGACGCCAAGTGTACTATATCAGTAACTGCTTACAAAACATTGCTTATGCGATTGTCGCGTTTTGGTAAATGTGGCATGCTTTTGAACGTATGGGATGAGATGGAACGAGATGGTTATGTTTCTGATGTTGAAGTCTATGAGCATATAATTAACGGGCTTTGTAATAATGGTCAACTTGAAAAAGGCGTGAGTGTTACGGAGGAGTGTTTGGAGAAAGGGTTTTGTCCTAGTAGGCTTATTAGCGCTAAGTTGAATAATAAACTGTTGGCTGCAAATAAAGTCGAGATGGCTTATAAACTGTTTTTGAAGGTTAAGAAAAGCCGCCATGATGAAAATGCACGGAAATATTGGAGAGCTAAAGGATGGCATTTCTGAGTTCGTATCGTCATAAGTTGGTTGTCTGCTATGTAAGTATTCACCGCTTACTTCTTATATTCGTTCTGATATAGCTAACGGGTTAAATTGGTAAAATTTCAAAAATTAGCTAAGGAAAGGAGTCAAACTGGTCAAACGTCACAGAAACGTATTCAGATGATTTTAGTTAATTTTTTTTAACTATATAATAGGCTTTATGTAGTTGGTCCGAAGAAGTGTGGAAGGATCAATTATACTGTAGTTGGTCCGAAGATATCAGATTTCGTCTCACCCTCTTTAACTTATTTGAAAAGGATAGTCAATTAGTCATTGTTGTGGATGAATGTAAAATATATGAAGCATTGAATCATTTAATAACTATGAAATAGTTGAAATGAGTTATTATAGCGACGTATACCTTACCTAAGTTAACAGTTAATGCTTAATGTATGTCGTATGTGAGTTATTTTTTCTTTGTATGAATTAACTATTGTAGATATCTTCTTTTGTGGCATTAGTTGTTTTGAAGGCTCGGTTTGGTCTGTGTTATTCCAAATTTTTAAATAGCAATATTAAGTATAAAAACTGGACGGAGTACCTCCCTTGCTAGCCTTGTGTGCTTGTAGATACTTTTCTTTTGGAAATTCTGTACACTATAGATAAACTTGAAAAGCTGATTATTTGTCTTCATGGAATTGAATAGATGCACTGACTCACCAAAAAAAAAATTACCGTCACCAATCCCAAATGGATAACTCATAGAAACGTAAGCAAGTTTGTTATGTTGACTTGAGTAAATATTATAGTTGTCTTCTTTCGTAGAATTAGTAGTATTAAAGAGTTGGTCATGTTACCATTAATTCCATATTTTCATTTAAATGTGTTCATATCAGTTTGTTATGCATATAAAAGGACTAGACATATCACAAGTTTTTAAAAATAAAAAGGTTTTGTGTGTTTTTGGTTTCATTTAGAGAAAGATGGTTTCCATTAGCATATTCAGAAAGATATTGGAGTTGTTTTGGCATGTTAGTCGTCTCCTTTTAAATTTACTATCTCCTCATGTAAATATGTGGTTCCAGTTTTTCACCGGGTATAAACCCTTTACCCAAAAAAAATATGTGGTTCCAATCTGCGTGAATCTAGGGCTCATGTCAAAATATAGCAACCTACTTTTTGCAATGGTCCGTTTTGGTAATTATGCATTTTTTTGGGGTCCTGTTTTGGTATTTCTTCTTGCATTTGACGGGCTAATTTAGTAATATAATGTGACCGGTTTAGTCGATCAAAATTTTGAAGGGGTAATTTTATAAAATAATATATTTTGCTGATGTCCTGAAGTCTTTGTAAATTGCAAATTTATGAAAGAATTTAGTAGTTGGAAATTCCGTGTATGATTTTTAATATGTTGTGTCTTTTATCTTCTGTATGAGATTAGAATTATTGTTTCTAGCTGTTAATGTTATGTCATTTTTGTTATGTGATTGCCAATCCAAAAGCAGAAGATAAAACCTCATATCACAGAATTACCAGTTGACATTCTGAATATGATCATATTAATGTTAGCGAAGTCATCTGATGGTGCTGGAGATCTCGTAAGGTTATGTTTAACATAAGTATTCTCTGCTTACTTATTTCTTATACGGGAAAATTACTAATCTGACCGTTTTTGAGTCTGTTATGTAACAAAATAACCCATTATTAAACCAAAAAAAATCACTTAAGACATGAATTTTGCGGAATCCTTCGGATTTTCTGCGAATTATTTGGCTTCTCTTCTTGCGAAATTACTCAAAAGTTTTGGGAAAAATCAATTTTTTGGTTCTTTCGGAAACTAATAGGGAAAAAAATTGTCTCAAGAAAGGCTAGATTCGTAATTTCTCTTTCTAATGTTCTTTTTTATGATGCTATTTCAGTTGCTTTAATCTGTAATTTCGTTACAAACTTTGTGCAGATGCGAGTATTTCAAGATCTTGATTGAACGACCACATGTCTTAAGCGTGGTCAATTTACATCGTTTGACTTCCAACTTTGACTACACAAAGTATCATGGTCGGGATGATCTCATTTTACAATGCGCCCTAGCTCAAAATCCGATTGTTCTTTATCTATCCAAATCCGTCTCTGCAGGGACAGTTTCGTGATTAATTACATTTCACAAGGATAAATCTTGGTAGTTTTTGACATACCCCGGTTTACTTTATGATCTATTTGTCATGTGGTATGTATGACATGGGCGTTTGGGTTAAATGGGTAGAGCTTAAGGGCTGGTCAAAACAGGATGGGCCAGATTGGGATGAACCACCAACATTTGTTATTCTTTCTTGGAACTTCATAAATGAGGATCCTGAACTTATAATTACGAAAGCTATCAATCTTTTATAAAATGGGCATATTTTATTGGCAATATATGCGGGTTGTAAAGGGTTTGGGTCAGATGTGTACAGTTTTGTGCGGGGTAAAACGGGTCTGCTTGACTCCTTTTTTTCCCGCATTTTTCAGAATCTTATAAACCAGTAATAATTTCAATTGTTACAATGCTATTCTCAAAGTATGAATCATGTTCCGATGGTTTAACAATTCAACTTAGGATATTTGTGATTGCTTATGTAACTGGTTTATCTGCTTATTGCTTTTCTCTACGTAGACAACAAGTTTGAGTGTTTGGAGCTTTGGATAGTACCTGCTTGTCTACTATATGCTTATTTCTAGCAATATCAAACACCATCATAGCTAAAACTTCTCATTTTTAGATGTTTGACATGTTTGTTATATAATGACTTTTTTAGGCTCTCCTATATGATGAAGATTGGTTCGGGGATACACGGGTCATCCGTGACTATATATCAACTTCTGGACTTCTATATTCACATAAACTTGTGAGATCTTTTATCCTTTATGGAAGCTGTGAAGATATTATAAATATGCATTACAAATTGATCAGCTATGTGGTCCGCTATGTTAGATTTAATAAGGATCTTTCGATAGGTATTATTAAGGCTATTGACAATATGTGTTGTGATAATGCGAGTAATCGAGACAGTGTGATCGTTTTATTTGATCAACTCCCCCCTAAGGCTGTTGTTTTCGAGTTTCGGCACTTCAACTAAATATATAAATAAAAGTCTTTCAGCAGTAACTTGTATAGTTGTATGTGTGTTGTTATTTAGAAGCTTTTACTAGTTTGAGTATGTTATGGATCTTTATAAGAACATATTGGTATCTGATTAGTATATGTGGCAACACTTGTCTGTTGGATACAACTTATTAAGTTACACTAACCTTAATGGCCACGGCCCATCTATACAATAGGGCCGAGCCAATATATGCTAGATACAATATCCAACCTTACTTATATCGTCTAAAGGGGGGTTATCTACATTGCCATAATCGTTTTTTCGGCATCTCATCGTGCCTACTTGAAAAATCGAAGTTTCTTGAGGTAATTTTATGTTCTGAGTTTCTTAGATGTAAAAATGCTTCGAATCAGTTTCTTTGAGTATGATTTTTTTCCTTAAATCAGATGCATAATTGTTGTTAGATCATCTTTAGATTTATCAGGAAGCTTTACCGTGGTAGATAATCCGATACTTGAATCGTAATTAAATGTATATATGTTATTAGGTCTTGCACTTTTTTTCCATAAAATCTTTGTAAAATCTGGACATTTGAGAGTTTATAAGAAATTTTGCTTTTAGAGGAAAATTCTACTTCGAATCTTAACATTTTCGCTCCCTTTTACTGATTTGTTGTTAACTGGAATCTTAAGTATGATTATTATTCTCGTAAAGATGGTGTCTTTCGTCATTTATTTAAGTTTATTTGTAATTGATATAGTTTTGACATTTTTATCATGCAATTCCCAATCCTACAGCCAGAGGACGAAAGAAATGACTGAGTTTGCAACCTACTGTCCTACATCACTTATGATGCGACTTGTGAGCTACCAATAACCCCCCACCATGGATTTACTTGATTGGAAGGTTTTGGCTAGTTTGATGCTTTGGGCTCGGCGTGTACAGTTTATGCTGGGAGTCTAAGTTACATATGTAATTCAGAGTCGAAACAGTTAGTCCATAACATCCCACCCTTAAGAATTTAGGTGTTTTTCAAAACAGGGAGTCTATTTATAATTTGACATATTTTCTGTTACGTAAAAAGTTGAATTATCTTGTGATCTTACTTAAAGTTGGACTTACAATTCTACAGGTGGTAGAGAGCCATACTCAACTAATGTGAATGTCGAGATCTGATGTGAATGTTGTTTTGCTTAGGAAGAGGGAGTCGTACTCGGTGCCATGGCCATTTGTCGTCGCACTTTGTTTTTTGCTGACGATTTTCGTTATTTTACCTTGTTTAGATATCCTAGATGTCTTTAAACTTCTTGTTGGTTTCGGCGTATCGGTGTTTCTTCTCACACAATGGTTGGTGGATTTTAAGTGTTTTCTTCACTATACTAAGGTTAGTTAGTTAGTTTGTGACATTCTGAAAGCTTGCATATGCATGTTTTTGTTTTTCGGTTCATAAAAACTAATTAAAAATTGCTACATTCGCCCAAATAGAACCACTACATTCGCGTAAGGTTGTAACTTCGTTCAAATTGTTTCTTCTTAGATGTTCACATTTTTATTATTACATTGGCAGCTCGATTTACAACAAAAGGTTTAGGCCATATAACGTCAACATATTTTCCTTCAAGTTTCATTATCATACTTTAAAAGTTAAAACCTGTTCCAACTTACCAACCATGTTTCTTTTTGCTTGGTTGGTTCAGCTGGCAGACTCGTTGACAGAGGAGATATATTTTGACTTCCAAAGCAGCGTTTCATCTATTCGCACGAAAAAAAAACTTTTTACAAGCTTCCCTACCCAACCAAGGAAACTTTTGGCTACTATCTTAACAGCACAGGATACGATACGGACTCTCAAGTTCAGATTGCTGCAGACAAATGGGGACGCAATGTGTAAGTTAGATTTACGACCCTTTTATTTATTTTTTCTTCTTTGTTATACTCGTGTATTTTGCTCTAAATCTTCTGCTACTGGCATCTCTGCGCAGAGTTGAGTATCCACATACAGCTTTCCGGGAGTTGGTGAAAGAGCACTGCATGAAGCCCTTCTTTCTATTTGAGGTTCAACATCCATTACCATGTGCGTTTGTTATTTCTATTCTTAACTACCTTGTTATATATATTCACGTTTGATCTGCAGGTCTTCTGTAATGGACTTTGTTGTTTAGGAGGCCCCGGATTTATAAATAGTGGTCTCTTCGGTCTCTTTGTTGCGTTTCTGGTTGAGTCATTGGCGGTCGTAAGTCAGCTGAAGACTTTGTCAGATATTAGACGCGTTAGAGAAGCTACTGATTCCAGGGTGCTTATGGTGTACCGTAATGGAAAGTAAGTTGTAATGTGAATTACATTCTGTTTCTGGTTCTTCTTTTGGCTCGTTGTGAATAAATTTTGGGTCACTTCTATTGCAGGTGGACACGTGTGGCAGGGACAGATCTTGTGCCTGGGGACATTGTGTCTATTGGTCGTTATATTCGTCAAGATACAGAAACAGAAGAATCTATCCCTGCAGACATGCTTATTCTTGAAGGTAGTCTTATTGTGAGCGAGTCTATCCTCACAGGCGAGTCTATCCCTCAACTCAAGGTACTTCTCTTTTTCAATTTCCTTCCAAGTTTGTATCATCTTCTAGTAAACTCATTACATAAAAACGTCAAAAACTCTATATATGTCTTCAGGTTTCAATTAAGGACAAAAGACCAGAAGAGCATTTGTCTTATAAACGAGATAAAATACATGTCCTTTTTCGCGGCACAAGGATATTGCATCATGAGCCCAATATGGTCGGTCTTCAATGATGTCTCAATTTTTTTTCTTCTTTCAGTAGTTGTATATGATATTGGTACTAACTTGTTTTTATTGTTTGTGTTTTCGTTGCTTCAGAAATTTCATATTAAAGCGCCTGATACTGGTTGTATAGCATTTGTCTTACGAACTGGATTTAAGACAAACCAAGGGAAATTAGTACGAACTAATTTGTTTTCACAAGAGAAGGTAAGTTTATATATACGTAGCGCACTTCTTATTATCAGTTTTGTATTCCTTAGATCCTTTTATTTGATAAATATATACTCCGTATCTTTTATGAAGGTTACTGCAAAGAGTTGGGAGAGGGGACTTTTTAGTTTGTTATTAGTTTTTTCTGCAATAATCGGAGTCGCTCACCTGTTTAAAAAGGTAAATGTGCATACTTATCATCTTAACTCCCTATATAGCTATTCCGTTAATTAACATAATCCATGTTGTTGAATTAGGGGCTCGAGAATCCAAATAGGAGTACACACAAGCTTTTCTTAAGCTATACCTTATGTATAACTTCTGTGATACCCCCTACCCCCTGAGTTGCCAATAACGTTGTCGATGGCTGTATATGTATGTTTTGCTGTAAAAAACCGTGTGGTATACTATTTGTTGGGAAAGTGAGCACACTAGTGCAACGCAAATTTTCAAGTCGCTATCACAAGAGATGAACATATTCAGTGAGATGCAACCATTGCGCGGCCTTGCCCTTTTCTTTTGGTGCATCAGGATGATGATTCGAGAGTATTCGCTTCTATTTTTTTTTCTTGTTATTGTTGGATTACCATGTGACATATTCTTTAGTACCTTATTTTGGATGATAATAAGCTGATACTGTTAAAACCGACCATACTCATAATCTAAGGTAAAACCGAGAGTACGAAGATTGTTTACATGTACAAAAGATTGTTTGGTTTTTTTCTCTCATTTAACCACTTTACAAGCATCAATATTCGAGTGTGTTTGATATAATTTTTTTAAGGGAGATGATTTGCACACTCTACTAAATGATTGAGACACTACAATTAGTTGTGTTATAATAGCTTAAGAAATTATAATTGTCTCGCTCTGTTTAGCTAGTAGTAATCTTCTCTATCTATTGGGCACAAAATATAAGTATCAATGCTTAAAAAATATCAAGATTTTGCGTTATAGTTTGCAGCTAAAAGAACAATTGGGTGAGAAGAAGATTTTATTATTATTATTATTATTATTATTATTATTATTATTATTATTATTATTATTATTATTTTATTGTTAAAACATATTTAAATTGGTAAAGAGGTGAGTTAATAGAGCTGTGGCCGTCTTCCTTCAGTGCTCGATTGACAAAACTCAAAGATTCTCCACGATATGTCCAATGTGAATTGACCTTAAAAAATCCTTCGTTACTGCTCAAAGGAGCAATAATAGGTAGGGATGACATAATTTGAACCCGTGACATTTAGTACCCAAAGCAAACGTGCTACCAAGTTGCGCCTACATCCCTTCCATTGGTCTACAGTGTCATTGTAGAGAATTCCTGTCTTGTTTTCCACATCATTATCGCCTCTATTAAAATCTAGAATTTTTATGTCCATTTCGTCTTTTTGGTCTCATTTAACATATAATAATAGTAAAATACTTCTATCTATATAGAAATACGGAATGGAACCCCTCGAGTCTTTTAGGGGAATATTGGGGAAGAAAGGGACATTTTTTCTGTATTTAACAAAAGTAAATATTATTTACTGGATGATTGTACATTTTAATATGTATTATCTTATGTATTACAATAAATGAAGGAGTTTTTTCAATGCGAGATCTAAAAACATATCTTTCCGTGGCACCGGTACTAAGTACTCTATGGTTCGGTTCTTTGGTAGGTTTATTGATAGAAATTAATCGATTTTTTTCCGGATGCGTTGACGTTCCCTTTTTATTCATTCTAGTTATTGATGCGGGAAGGAATAAACAAGATTAGAGATACAATTAAATAGAAGCCCCCTTCTTTTCTCTTTTTTCACTTTTTTAGAATAAGGGAGGAAAGATAAAATATAAAAGTAAGTGGAAGTTTGTGTGTTTTGAGATACTATACAATCAATCGAAGGGGTATATCAAATACAATCAAAAGGGAAAAAACGGTTTCTTTTCTAATTTTTTCTAAATTTAGAAAAAGGGATTAAAAAGGGATGCAAGTACAATAAACTCAAGTTTACTAATCCAACTCAAAAGGGGAAAATTTTATCCTATTGTGTATCGTTTTGGCAACAGGCACACTTGGAGAGAACAGTACAACGGAGAGTTGTATGCTGCATTCGGGAAGGATGAATCGCTCACGAAAAGGAATCTATTGATTCTCTCCCAATTGGTTGGACCATAGGTGCGATGATTTACTTTACGGGCGAGGTCTCTGATTCAAGTCCAGGATGGCCCAGCTGCGCCAGGGAAAAGAATAGAAGAAGCGTCTGACTCCATCATGCATGCTCCACTTGGCTCGCGGGATATAGCTCAGTTGGTAGAGCTCCGCTCTTGCAATTGGGTCGTTGCGATTACAGATTGGATGTCTAATTGTCCAGGCGGTAATGATAGTATCTTTTACCTGAACCGGTGGCTCACTTTTTCTAAGTAATGGGGAAGAGGATCGAAACATGCCATTGAAAGACTCTATTGAGACAAAGATGGGCTGTCAAGAACGTAGAGGAGGTAGGATGGGCAGTTGGTCAGATCTAGTATGGATCGTACATGGATGGTAGTTGGAGTCGACGGCTCTCCTAGGGTTCCCTTATTGGGGATCCCTGGGGAAGAGGATCAAGTTGGCCCTTGCGAACAGCATGATGCACTATCTCCCTTCAACCCTTTGAGTGAAATGCTGCAAAAGGAAGGAAAATACATGGACCGACCCCATCATCTCCACCCCGTAGGAACTACGAGATTATCCCAAGGGCGCCTTCAGCATCCAGGGGTCACGGACCGACCATAGAACCCTGTTCAATAAGTGGAACGCATTAGCTGTCCGCTCTCAGGTTGGGCAGTAAGGGTCGGAGAAGAGCAATCACTCATTCTTAAAACCAACGCCAAAGATTCGGCAGAAAAAGGGGGAAAGCTCACCGTTCCTGGTTCTCCTGTAGTTAGATCCTCCGGAGCCACAAGAATCTTTAGTTAGAATTAGAACGGGATTCCAATTCAGCACGTTTTGAGTGAGATTTTGAGAAGAGTTGCTCTTTGGAGAGCACAATACGATGAAAGTTGTAAGCTGTGTTCCGGGGGGGAGTTATTGTCTATCGTTGGCCTCTATGGTAGAATCAGTCGGGGGACCTGAGAGGCGGTGGTTTACCCTGCAGCGGATGTCAACGGTTCGAGTCCGCTTATCTCCAATTCATGAACTTAGCCGATACAAAGTTATATGATAGCACCCAATTTTTCCGATTCGGCGGTTCAATATATTATTTATCATTCATGGACGTCGATACCCCGAAACAATGTTCGACTTGCTTGTATTAAGCATATAGCTAGTGTTCCTTCTGAGCCAGGATCAAACTCTTCTTTTGACTAGACTATGAAAAAATACGGGTTCTATTCTATCTGGTAGAGTCAACATAATGGAGTTCCTTGTCCGTAACTCAAGAAAGTGCATCTCTTTCTCTGCCATTCCTATTCGAGATCTTATTCATATGTCTTTTTTTGAGTAGAATGCTTCACTAACGCGTACAATTTTATGTTTATTATTTATTTTCATGATTAAAATATGATTTCAGGCAATAACTCGAACAATAGAGTACCCATTAATAATAAACAATATTAAAATAATATTTGAAATCCTTATTAGATAAATAAGGATGTACTTCATAGTTGGGTTGTACCTTCCTCACGTGTAAAATGTGCCATTTTTTTTAGTGAATACCTGGTAGCCAATCGATCGGGACTAGGAGTTGCACTAAGTCGGATTAGTTCGCCTTCGGGCTTTAGTATAGCTACACCTAAAAAAGTGTATTCCAACCCTTTCCTCTTTTTGTCAATGTTGCCTAGATACCCGAGGACCAATTTTCCCGAAAAAGTATCGCCTAATGTGTCATTTGACATCAATCATTCCAGGCAAAAGGATCCATTCCATACCCACTTAGTCAATTAGCTGTTGCATGCCGGTCATTCACTTAAAGTAGTGTTAGGGTTTTGAGGAACTCCTCTTTGTTCGGTCATAGGTTGGTCTAACTAACGAGAGTCGGCTTCCTTAAGTCCACAAATTATAACTTTTTGTAAAGTATTTTCAAAAATAGTATTAAATTAGTCACATATCAGAGCTTCTTTTAAAAACATGATGTGCATTCAGGGGAGATTGTAATGACATATAAGTAAGTTTACAAAGCAAAACGAGTGAGATCAAATAGTCTACTAATACACGAAAGAAGCACATAAAGAATGCAACAAAAATCGAGATAATGCAACACCCACAATCGACTAGAAACACACAATAAAGATGCCTTGTGATACATTGACAAGTTACTTCTTAACCAGCTTCCAAACAAGTTTCACAAGTCGTTTAAACAAGTTTCACAAAATCGACTAGAAACACACAATAAAGATGCCTTGTGGTTCTATTTCTCAAATTTAAACTCCGTTTCAGTATTTGGAGTAGAAAAGACAAAGGAGCAAGGTAAATTCAATATATTCTTACATCTATTGTATAGTCTTTGGTCTTTATTTTAATACAAAGTTTATGTTAGATGTGTGCTTATCTAGTCGATATTTTAAAGTTTTGTCCTATTGTCCATGGTCATAAAACTAAAATACCACATAAGATTTGGCTTCATCACAAAATCTACAAAATCCAATGAAACATATATAAGTCATAAGTGAAACTAATACGATAGAATTTTGGCAATCAACAATCTAAATCAAAATGTTGCTACATATTCTTAGTAGGGGTGGAAATGAGTCGAGATGCTCTACGAGCCGAGCCTAAACGAGTTCGAGCCTAAGTTGTGGCTCATTTCTTAATCGAGCTCAAAATAAACATAATACGAGCCGAGCTCGACCCAAACTTTAATCTTTTATTGGTATACCGTAAAAACGAGCCGAGCTCGAGCTCGAGCTCGAAGCTGAGCCCGAGCCCTTGTAATATTCCACGAGCCGAGCTAGAGCTCGGCTCAACTTGTTTTCACCCCTAATTCTTAGACCTTGGATGAATGTTTTCTTTCCATAGAAGTACCAATCATTGATCCTTCTAAATAATTGTACATTTGATTGAGAAGAAAAATGTTAACGTATTGTAGATATGTTTACATCGACTTCTTAGTTATTGTTTATTTTCTTTTATAGTATAAATAAAAGTCTTGTTCAAAGAGGGGATGCGTAATCACAATGTTGCTCTAAGGTCTGATGTCTCTTAAAGGACTACTAATGTTTGTCCCACATAGGCTAGTGGAGAACAATGTATTGAGGAGAAGATTCTATAAATTGGGAAGGTGCATTGTAGTTATTTATAGCTCAAATACTTGCCATTATATGCTTATAGTTTTAAATGCTATGAGTGTTTAAATGTTTTGTTTGTATAAAGTATAAACGTTTCTTTTGGACATTCATAATATTTACAAACTATACAATTTTTTATTTAAAATTTTTTGTGTAGGAGAAACTGTACAATTTTTTATTTAAACTTTTTTGTCAAGGTTGTATCAAGTATATGTATAAGAAAAAAACCATATGGTCTCTAACTATAATGTTTCCAGATAGTGATTTTTGTTAGGCTTTTAATTAGTGAACATCACTGATCAAAATTTGTAAATGACTTCAACATAAACCTGTAAATAGGTGGTAGAGTTTAGTTACTTATGTACAAACACTGTATAGTGTATACGACAAAGGAATGGTTGGTCAATAATGCTGACCAAAATGGTGTTGGACATAATAAAACTTTGAATGATTTAGGAAGCCTGATGAAAAGAACGCACAAGTGCATGTGTTTAATGCCACATAATATAATAACGTACGAGTTGGAATTGAGAGAAGACAACAATATTCCTCAATGACATATCAAATATCACATGTTGCCTGTGAGCCACATATCAATTCTTAGAACATGTCAACCCATTTTCCTTGTAAATTATAATTGATATGCTTAGTGAAGAGATATAATATGCGTATAATGGTATGTGAGTATTGCACACATCGATTCTCGGTCTTCTGTCTATTGTTATGTGAGCTTGTCTGTCAACCAAAATGTTGTGTTTTAAAGTCTCGTTAAAGACATTTATGATATTGTGTAACATAGCTTATATGGTACAAGCTGTTTATACTTGTTTACCCAAAAATTTCCATTTTCTAATGGGTTAATGGCATATAATAGCAATGAACTTTTTCATTTGTCCCATTATCAGATACGAACCCCAAAAATTACAATTATCAGATACGAACTTTCAAATTTTGTTTTATCAATGTAAAAATCTCATCTCGTTGCGTACGATAATGAAAAAAAATTTCAAAGTTGGATGGTTATTGTGGTATTTTTTTAAAGTTCGTATCTGATAATGAAATTTTTTTTAAAAGTTTGATGGGTATTGTTGTAATTTTTTGGGTTCGTATCTGATAATAGGACAAATGAAAAAGTTTTTTGCTATTATATGCCATTAACCATTTTCTAATCTGCCTATTTGCAGTTACCTTTTATTCTATAAGTTATTAAATGATGGTTGTGTATCACATTTGAGTCACTTTGTAACCAGACAACCGACTATATATAATGTCTTGATGCATGGACGGATTCAGGATTTTTGGAAAGGCGTTGCACTTCTTTATTTTTATTTTTATTTTTTATCATAATTACTAAAAATCGAATCATAAAGAATTTATTAGTCAAGCTAAAGTTGCACTACAAAGAAAATAACACAAAATCGGGAGTTGCACAAAAAAAATAAAAACAAAAATAACACATTTTGAAAGAAATTGCATTGTGTGACTCAAAATTAGGTGTGTCCCGTGCCACATCCGACATCCATGTAGATCCGTCCTTGTCTCGATGTAACAACGAAAATTCGAATAACAAAAAACGGTACAAGTGGTAACTATAAATGCAAAGTTGAAAAATACAAAATCACAAACAATTCACACTCATTTCCAAACAAAAAATAAAAATAAAAATAAGGGGCGGGAAAATAAAAACACAAGCGGCGCGTGAGAGTGACGGGCGGCGCGTGAGAGTGACGGACGGCGCGTGAGACATGACAACAAAGAGGAAACCATCGGAAAACGAAGTACAGAGCTTAATAGACTCAATTAAAGCTTCAGATGTATACTTTACTTACCTTCTCCCTACTTTAATCATTTAATTTTATAATTTTTATAATTTCATGTCGAATTAGTAATTTAGGTTTTAGTTTATATCTCTAGATGATGGTGAATATGTAATTTATGGATTGTTTTTGAGACGTTACGAGTTTCGTCTCGGTTTTTAATTAGTTTTTAAGTAACTGTGAGGATGTTATAGAGCCTGCGCCTTTGGTTTTAGTATCTTATAAGTTGTTGGGGTTTCGTTAAGTTTATGATGTCGTTAGGGATTTAAGTGGCGTTATCGTGGCCTATGCCAAAGGTGCGACGATTTGGGTAAAACAAGCCTTATCGATTTTTTTGAAGTAAATAGGAAGTGAAGTAAGTGAGTGTGTTTTGTTTGTTGTAAATAAGAATGTTATAGGCCAAAAGCTGACATGGTGGGTGCTATAACACCACCGGTGCCTAGGACTTTTATGGCGTGAACCGTGAGCTCCGGTAGTGTGAGAACTTCCTATCATGGGATTAGTTGATTTGGAGGTTTGCGGCCATGATTTGGGCCTGATTTAGTGTGTTATAGTTTATGCAGGGAGTATTAATTAGTTGCATATTCACCTGATTTATTAATAATGTTATCCATTGTTAATAAGATTTTAGCTCTAGAGGAACATTGAATCTATTGTTACAACTCTAAGGGACTGTTTTTGTAACATTACGTCTTGTATCGGTTTTATAAGAATTGTGAGTTTCAGAGTTTGTATATAAGTTGTAGGTTTCTGGCTACTGTATGATAATTGAGCTCGCGTGCAGATTTGGTTTTGGCCTTTTGGAATTGTGCACCTATATGGATAAGTTTGATTTGGGTTTTTTGTGTAAGGATTATGAGGACATTTAGGAATATAAGTTGCCAAGTTTGCAACTTCTTGTTCTACATCATTTATGATGCGTCTTGTGAGCGACCAATAACCTCCCACCATGGATTTACTTGATTGGAAGGTTTTGGCTAGTTTGATGCTTTGGGCTCGGCGTGTTACAGTTTATGCAGTGAGTCTAAGTTACATACTTAATTCAGAGTCGAAACAGTTAGTCCATAACATCCCACCCTTAAGAATTTAGGTGTTTTTCAAAGTCTATATATATATATATATATATATATATATATATATATATATATATATATATATATATATATATATATATATAGTTTGCATATTTTCTGGTATTTTCTACCAATACATCCACCCTTGTGCGAAGGGAGAATGTAACATTATTGTGTGATCTTACTTTGTGTTGGACTTATAATTCTACAGGTGGTAGAGAGCCGTACTCAACTAATTTCTGAACTTGGGGAGTTAGATGTTAGTTATGAAAATGGACGGGCTTCTATCCTGGAATGTCTAACAGTATCCTGCTTAACATTTTTATGCTCAACTAGAACGATGAAAAAACTGTTAAAGTTCTATATTTAGTGCTCCGTCTTTCTACTGTCACCTTAACACTGGGCTAGACATTTTGGGAAGACTTCACGTGTATGGATGTATCCCAGTGCATGTTAAACAAAACAATATTGCAAGTGGCTTCAAATATATCCAAATGCCTCAGCCAGCTGCTTGCTTTAGGAACCAAGGTACATTGCTATGCACTCCTGTACTTATATTATAAAACTGACGAGTTTACCCTTTAGACTAAGTTGCTTTACAAATTTGTACAGGGAAGCATATGGTGTAGAAAACACATGAAGATGACACTTATGTCAACCGATGATTCTCAAGAGGAAGAACATTATGGCCTCTT
The DNA here is from genome assembly GCA_030686995.1 of Artemisia argyi. NCBI lineage: Eukaryota > Viridiplantae > Streptophyta > Magnoliopsida > Asterales > Asteraceae > Artemisia > Artemisia argyi. Next base: position 3,049,779 of record CM060692.1, on the reverse strand, counting down.
TTTTCAGGTGATATGCTTGTTCAGGTCAACATTTACTTCACATATGGTTTTGAAAAAAAGCCCAACTCTACAGACTTCGTCCATTTAAAATGTCTGCACAGAGCTTGTTAAGTAATACAGTACGGTTTTATTTTTGTCAGGTGCTTTTGGATATGTTATCCCAATTAGCTGCTGTTTTATCAGCTTTGGCAAGGCATCCAGTTTCAACAGGAAAGGAGTTAATGTCCGCAGTTGAAACATTCATTTTGGAACTCTTAAATCTTACAAAAGACTCGATATTTGAGGCTAAGGTATCTGCTTTCCTATTTTTACTTTTTAGTATATTGCACATATGAACACGCGATAATGAAAATAGGATTTGTGAATATTTGGTGTCATGTCTTGTTTTAGGAAGCGGTGATGTTTTTATTCATTGCCGAAGTCCGGCATTGGGTGCTTTGGGTTGCAGTTATTCAGGGGTGCCATTGGGTTTCTATGTGGCATTGACTGTAACCTCAAGGTATTGATCATGTATTCAAATGGATATGAGACTGGGTTTACAGAAGAGGAAGTTTTGGTCTTCCTTTTTACCTTAAGAAATATGAGATTTAAAAATCTGAAAAAACTAAACCTAATGGGTACGGCAGATAGGGCCGGCCCAACTATATTAGGTCTAATACGGCTAAACTATAAACTATCATGCTCAAATTTATGATTTCAAAATAGGAAAAAAACTAGACAGCATAATGCTTTTTGATAAAGTTCTTTTAAAAGGGATTTATGTTAAAGCTATAAGGTTTTTTTAGAAGCTTAGCCAAACACCCACCAAGGTTTTTTTAGTCTGGAGTTTGTATGAATTTTGTAATCTTGATCGATACAGGGTTGAAATTTGGTTTATTTTCTTGGTATTGTATACAGGTGGTGTTGGGTAAAAATTATTATGAGATGGGAAGATAGTGAATATGCATCTCCAGTGGGAATGTCATCACAGGTGGTTCAGTATTATGGTAAGTTAGTTAATTGTTCTACATTTACATATTCAGTAGTTAGCTTTGACTTAATATGTAGTTATATCCTTAGCCACTATGATTTATAAGCTTACTTAGTTATGCACAGCACTACCTATAGAACTATATATGATCTCTGATTCAGGCATGGTTAGGACATAGCTTCATTACGTGTCTCTGATATCTAACTTAGACCTAGGCATATTCATTATATTCAATTAAAGAAAGGTGCATTTTTGTATCAATATATTGAATTAGATCAAGAGTCGAGAACTATGAGTGTGAGCCAAGTGTGAACGTATTATTGACTTTATAAGAGGATGACGACAATGCAAGTGTGCACCTTACAGAAAAGGCTTCGAGGAGTCCTATGCACTCAGACGTAGTTGGTATGGAAATTCATGTTGGATTATCGAAACACGGTTATGCCTTGGTGTTGGTGTGCTTGAGTTGGCCATGTCAAAAGCTAAATACTTTTCACTTTAGTTATGCTATTCCGACATATGCATCTTTCTTCTTCTATAATGCCAAGCCGTATAGTGAACCCAAAGCTGGAAATGAATAGTGACATTGGTAGTTTAATAGCGAATGATCACGTCCTATAAAAAGATTTGGATCAACACCAAGCATGTTCAAGGATAGAGTTATATCTTAAAAAAATTGAACTAATCAACTTAAAACTGTACGAGGACTGCCCGAGGGAATGTTAGAAAAAGGCGTGAACTAATATTTGAGATCGCATATTTTCAACATATTTTCATTTAGAATGCTAACAAATGACTATGCATAAGTTTCTAAAGTGCTTTACATCACATTCTGTTACCAGAACCATCTCAAGAACTGATTCTTGTGAGCATTTTGCTCTATCTTTTCATATGCTGAAGTTATTCCCCTGATCATCTACATATAGTTAATAGGTATTTCAAGTTGATAGTCTTTTTGGCTTGCAGTTTTTTGTTATTGAACGGCCTGCTCCATGTTGAAGGTACAAATTAATATCTCCGGTTTACAATTTATACGTAAATCCACCCCATAGGATCCATTTGAGCATCAATCATGGTTGATCTTTTGGAAGCCTGAGTTTAAGAAACAATTAACTTTTAATGTAACCTTTAGTCCTTTTAAGTTTTGATTAAGCCGTGGACAATGATGCTGCCCTTTTCTTATTGGGACATTGCTTGGTTTATGCATGTTCTGTGATGTTCCAGGTTCAATCCATATATCATATGCTTCTGTGCATGGTAATTGCAGATCAATAGCAACCTGTGACACCATTTGCTTGCAGGTAAATGAACTTATATTTATTGGAATTTATTTGATATATTGATGGCTTGCTAAACATTTGATTTCCCTGCGATACAGAGAAGGGTTGAAACAAAAACAAAGACTTGCAGGCAAGTGGTTAGTGCTGGGTCATGTGGAAACACTAGAGGCGGTGTACAAGATCACCCCAAACTTATTTGCTGATCTTTATGGGGAGTGGATCTAGCCATTGACTAAGGAAGACCACGTTGTGTATTTGTTAAGACGACTTGATTGAGTTGCATCATTTGTGGTATCTTACACGATAAATGATATTTACGATTATTTCATCCACATCATAGGTGTCTTGTGGAGATAATAACAAAACATGTGATTAGGTATTGTGTAAAAAGCCGCAAATAGGTTTTGTTTTTATTGTTTGCGAAGTCTTTGAGAAGTTTGTGTTATTATATTCAGTTCCCAAACTTTGTGAATTGGTCATTTGGTTGGTGAATTATAAAATGATTGTTCTTTCCTGTTAATTTTTAACATAGGAATTTGGCTTAATGAATACGAACGCAAGAACCTAAGATGTGCATGATAGATTATGTTCGCAAAACTTATGATATTATTGATCATAAACAAGATATTACATGAAGCTCACCGCCCATTGGGCGGATCATGAAGCTGGTATATATACTAATTATACTATAAAAGTATTTCCTCAGTGTATACATATGTGGCCTCAATAGGCTCATGTATTTCCAGCGTATATTTATTTTCTATGACTTGAGCACAAACCTAACAATTAGCAGCTTCATTTGCTTATTTACTAACCAGGTCGATAGTTGATTACTTTTCTTTGTACATGATGTATGTCAAAAAAGATTAAGTAAATGAAAAACAAAGGTAGTACTAATAAACAAGGTACAAATAAAGTGATTTTACACAAGGTACTAATAAAGTGATTTTACACAAGGTACGATAGTATAAATGAGTACAGAATCATCTCCTCGCCCAAATAAAAAACATAAGCATCAGAATTTACACAAGTAGTACTAATAACGTGATTAAAGGTTCAACGCCCAAAGAACCTGGACATTCTCCTACGAGGGTGAGCAAGAACTTGGCACGCTTGAGCATGATCAAGTAGAGTTCTAACCTGCCATCTTCATTGACAACATCAGTACCTCGCTCAAAGACTTATGGGCCAAAAATAGCAGGTTCATATATGATATCCGGAACAACCCCAGCCTCCATATTATCCATTGATCTCGTCTCGGGATATACCAAATTGGGATTCTCTTGCTCGTTCTCTACATTTACCATATCTACATCAGCAAACTGTTGAGGACGCACAGCACGCCCAGCTTCATTAGCAACAGCCCGACGTGTCAAACAGAAACCACGCACAGCCTGACCAGCCTCCATATTATCCATTGATCTCGTCTCGGGATATACCAAATTGGGATTCTCTTGCTCGTTCTCTACATTTACCATATCTACATCAGCAAACTGTTGAGGACGCACAGCACGCCCAGCTTCATTAGCAACAGCCCGACGTGTCAAACAGAAACCACGCACAGCCCGAACAGCAATGCTCGATAAATGAACAAAGAAATCTATAGCACACACCAACACACCCTACAATCGAAAAGAATTATTAGCTAACCACCTGCTAGACTCAGAAATAAAACCACACACACTGTCCGAATCACCCACCCATAGTTGATGCAAACAAATTTTTTTTCTATGTGAAATGGTGGTGTTTACATATCAAGTAATTTTCATTTCATTACAAAAAAAGAAATTCAAATTATGCTTCTGCTGGTAAAAGAATTAAATTATCCCAAACAACTGGATTTGATGTAACATACCATTATCAATGTAGTCACAGAAATGAAATGCATATTCAGTGAACGTGGATCACGGCTAAGAGCACCTCCAACACAGGAACTAGGAGGCTCAACAACAAAACCAGACTGTTGTGGGGCCACATCAAGATGCGGATAATACATTTGCAGACCAAGAACCCCAACTATCCCAGCAAAAATCTGATGTGAAACAGCAATAAAAAAAAATAAAAATAAAAAATAAGTTATTTAAAATACAAAAGCAAAACTTTTAACAGAATCTAAGTGAACATACCAAACAAATCTTGGTTGCAAAACCGATTAGATAATTTGCAAGTCTATTCCTAGGAGGACCGCCATTCACATTTTCGTGGGCCCCAGCCACACCATTTCTAAGAGGACCATTCACATTTTCGCCCGGGGCTACACGAGGAATGTCATCTTGGAATAGAGCTAAAAAAACTTGTACCCCTCGTACAGCAAACCATTCAGCAGCGCCTGCAACATCATGACCTGGAGTGGTTGCATAAGCCCAAGTAGCCTGCACGTAGATTAGCAAGAAAAAAACCAAGCATGTAATTTAAGGAAGACTAAATTTAAAAGTTGCTGATAGCAAAAGGTACACATACCAATAATGCCGGAACAAGTCTAGCAAGCGCAATAGATACGCAATAATCCAACAATCTTTGAGGATGTACACCACAGTTAATAATGAGTGTGGCAACAAGCAGAAAAGCAATCTTTAAAAGAGAAAAATGAAACAAAGAAAGAATAAGTAAAACACAAAGAAACTAACACTACATAGTACTCAAAGGAGGAAACATACCAATAAGCCCTTGTGAGGTTTAATCTTATCCGCGCTCCAGAAACCAAACCACAAAAGAATTGCGATGGCAAAGATTTTTGGGTTTCCAAATTCACCTAGGAAAAAAATAAGTTAGTTGCAACACTTATGATTGAATGAAAATAACGAACAATCCATTCAAAAAGAGATGATACAAATTACATCAACGCTAAAAAAGTATTTGTGCAAAGAAGTTTAAAACTGAAACTGAGAAGTAAAAAAGTAGTTGGAGGAGAACTTAAAGGCGTCATGGTAAAGCCGGAACAAAAACTATTCTAAGTTTCTATGTTTTATGTTTTATCTAAACTTCTATACAAATAAACAATGAAACCCAAAGCCTCGTTTTAAGATTAAGCCCTCCAAACCTAACCTCCACTTTTATAAACTTTGCCCGTAAAATTTCAACTTTCAAAAAAAAAAACAAAGTCCCTAAAACCTTCTCGCTTTGCGTAGTACGTCTCATTTATGCAGAAACAGCTTAAAATTCGATAAAAAAAGGATCCTAAACAGCCCCCAAATACTCACAAAAAACTTATGCAGAAACATCTTATTATAAGGCATTGATTAAGGTTTTGACAAGAGGCTGAAAAAAGGTGTCGTGAATTAGGGTTTTAAAATCACATTTTGGGGGTGTTTGCTTAAGCTTATATGCGGGCTTATGAGCTTATTTGATTTCGGCATATATTTCATAAGCCCCAATTTTGTGGCTTATTTAGAGAGTTATGGGCTTATATAAAGTATATTATATCATACTAAACCCATAGATCTCAAATAAGCCGGAAATTTGAGGCTTATGAAATATAAGCTGAAATTATATAAGCTCATAAGCCCACGTATAAGCTTAAACAAACACCCCCCTTTATAGTGTATGAAACTGGACTTCTTTTATGTGAATCATAGATCTGGATCAAAAACTATTTTTTAGTTCAACAAGATACCAATATTTAAATAAGCAAATAAAAATCATTTCAGCGATAGTTATTTTAGATCAACGATACAAACAGCTTAAAATTCCATAAAGAATTCTAAACAGCCCCCAAATACTATAAAGTTATGCAGAAACAGCTTATTAAAAAAAAAAAAAAAAAAAAAAAAAAAAAAAAAAAAAAAAAAACCTCATAAATTCTAGAAATAAAGAACATAATATGGATGGATTTAACTCACCATACAAACCATGAATCATAAAAGCAAAATAAGCAGAAAGAAAAACAGTAGTCTTATCATAAGCCATTGTTTAAGGTCTTTACAAGAGGCGATCAATGTGATTTTAGGGTTTGAGAAGCATTTTATAGTGCTGAAATTGGGCCTATTTATGTGAATTTCATAAATATTGTTGGATTTTAGTATTTGGGTTTCCAGTAATTGAGTCCAGTTCTATAAGCTTAAATAAAAACTAGTACCTTCGTACCAAATTAATTCTCCAGTTTTGACTTCTAAAGTTTTTCTTAATCAACTTTCACCTTAAATATTTTTGTGTGTATCATAATATTTGTACCAATGAAAATACGTTTAAAACCAAATCCCGTATTTCAGACACTATAAAATGCTTTTCAACAGTGTGGTTTCTCTAATTTGGCACTAATCATCTATGTTTAAAACATAATATTTTCAGAAAATGTGGTTTTTAATCCCGTATTTTTAAAATTCACATGAGAGGCCCAATTTCAGACACTATAAAATGCTTTTCAAAAACTAAATCGCATTATTAGCCTCTTGTAAAAACCTAAATCAGTGGCTTAATATATATGAAATTCACATAAGAGGCCAAATTTCACATAGTTGATTAGTGCCAAATTAAAGAAACCACGCGGTTGATTTAATTAGAGAAACTTTGCAATTTACTCTTTAATTAATTGATTAAAAAAAAAAGAAAATAGGCAGGTCATTCCTATATCAATTAAAATCCCTTACTATGTTTCATTTTTAGCTTTTTAGAGTTGGGCTATTTTTATTTATGAAATTCACATAAGAGGCCCAATTTCACATATATGACTAGTGCCAAATTCACATGGCCCATAGGATAGATGGCATTAATTTATTTTGCAAGTGGATGGCATTCGTTTATTTTTTACTCCGTATTTTATTTGCAACAGTAGATGGCACCGGATTCATTAATTTTTTTATTTTATTTTGCAAAAGGATAGATGGCATTCATTTATTTTGCAAGTGGAGGGCATTCATTTATTTTACACTACTGAAAATCGACACAGGGTATGCACGTGCATACCCTGTGCTCAACATAGATCCGCCCCTGGTTGGAGGTTTCGGCGAGAGATATTTTTAAGTTTGCATATTTGACACAAGTTGAGTCTTTATTGTTATCTAATCCACGATGTACATACAAGTATTGGCAATTGAAAGAAGACAGCAAATAGATACCTTATTCCGTCTCTCGATTGTTTGCTACAGAAGCATCTAAGATCTTTTCTTATTCTTGGGGGGTGTTTAGTATTTGGGATAAGCTGCAAAAAAACAAGCAATTAGAACCATAGTCACATCATTTGCTACAGTAGCCACGAATTATGATCCAGTTCGTCCGATCCAAAAACAGGGTACGAAATCGATCCAGATCGACCAGGATCGCGAATTGGATCGGTCAAGATAGCGTTCCAGAAATTAGTTGATATTTGAATCGGGACACAGCAATTCACGTTCCACTTAGTCCCGATTCGCGTTCCATTTATATTGCATTCGCGATTGAGTTACATTAATCAGAATTTCAAATATTTACTTCTAATTATAAAGTACATATATTTCTAGGTAATATACTTGAAGATATAGTTATTTTGAATATCTGATTTGGTGTTTTTTTTTTTTTGAACAAGATACTGTGAGTTGTTAAAAAGTTATGGCAGATTGACATAATTTCATATCATTCTCAGTCAATACAAATTTCACTCCCTGTCATTAGCAAGAAGTTGTAAGAATGGTGTTTGGTAAAACAAGGATTGATGATGCTTGATTAAAATTTAGTTTTTCATAGTTTTATTGTCTTTTGGATCTTGATTATGCTTTTTTTTAAGTTTTTCATATCATTCTTTAAATTAACTTATGAGAATATTATAAGTAATATATTATGAATGTTTACAATAATATGTGGATTATTGGCTACATGGGTACATCGTACCACATTACTTGGTACATCGTACCGAAGCGATCCCAAATGAACCTACAACCCCCCCCCCCCCCCCCATCGAACCGAATTTTAGGTGCCTAGCGAACTACGATCCCGGTTCCCTGTGACTACGATTAGAACAATTTAAAACACTTAATCCCGAACCAATATAGTTAGACACAATGACAGGGTGTAGCAACTTAAAGTTTGCAATATATAGAGCAGGTTATTCCATCAGTTCTTGTTTAACAAAACCAAAGTTGTAAAAAATTACTCAGGTTTTATAGATAGATGGCATTGATCTAAAGAGAAGTTTAAGAAGATTACCAAAAAGTTCTTGAGACCAAGAGAACTCTCTCTCTCTCCGGTTTCACCACCAACCAAGGTGCAAAGCTTTAAATATAAGATTAAAGTTTTTTTTCTTCTTTTCTTCTTGCAGGAGATTTGGGCCTTTGGGGATTTCTGATCAACAACAAACAAAAATAATTAGAATATTTTTTTTTTTCAAACACAAAGGCAAAGGCAAGATATATATGACTATAAAAAAGCTCAGAAATCTTATCAATTAGAAACCTTAGTATCCTAATTAGAACAGATCGAGATTGACCCAAAGCTTAAAATCATGTTAACAACCGGAGTAAATTAGAACAGATCGAGATTGACCCAAAGCTTAAAATCATTGTTATTACTAGAGTAGTAACCAACAACTAATAATATAAAGAAAATAATTGTCTAATATGCAACATGATCAATGAGAAAAGATATAATAAAAAGAAAATATGTAAGAGAAATAATGGGAGGGGAACCTCCAGACTGCCAGAGATATGGAAGAAACCATTTGTAACATTTTAATCAAAAAAATGTTAGATCTTGAAAGTGATACCAGTCATACCATATTATTCAAGAAACAAGGCCAAACCCATATTATGTTATGATATTTTCCCATGCCCTTCTTATGTTAAGTCATACCAAACCAGTCTTTTATAGAAAGAAGTGTTGAGCGACAATAACAAATAAAGCCAAAAAAAAACTGAACAAGAGGAGATCTGCGATTTATTTGATTTGTGAATAACAACAACTGGCAGCAACATCGACTATAAATTCAAGCAACTTTTTAATGAAACATAATCAACAGCTAATAATAATAATAATAATAATAATAATAATAATAATAATAATAATAATAATAATAATAACAATAACAACAACGATAAGAGATAAGGTAAGATCTTGATGATCTATAACTACAGAAATAATCAGATGATGAAATCTATTATAATCAAAGAAGACGAAATGATAATATAAGTAACATACTAGCATGATATGGCGAATACATACACAATTATTTATAAGAGATTGATACCCTTAAAAGAGCTATCTAATGATTTCTTTTAGGGTTGTTATAGTTTTATATGAGATGAAAGGATGTGGAAGACGAAGATGAAGATGGAGGCGGATTGCTCAATAATGGTGGGCCATTTTTTATTCATATTGTATTTTCCCATCTAGGTGGGCCTTTTTCATCTGGTGGGCCTATTTTTTATTCATATTATATTTTCCCATCTAGGTGGGCCTTTTTTCATCTGGTGGGCCTATTTTTTATTCATATTGTATTTTCCCATTTAGGTGGGCCTTTTTTCATATAAGTGTGGTGGGCCTATTTTTTATTCATCTTGAGCAATCGGAGAAGCTTCATCTCTTAATTTGGGCTCATAGATGCCACATTACCGTAACACATTTTCACAACTAACTCCCTTCTCACTCTCAACTAACCTCAACTTACTCATTTAGTTCCATCACTTACAACTTTATTTTTTTATTCATTTCACTAAATAAATTAAATTCATTTCACAATAATTAAAAATACCACACCATACTAATTTTATTTCATCAAATTAAAAAGTTACAATACGGAAAAAAAAAAAAACAAAAAAAACAAAAAAAAACAAAAAAACAAAACCCCGACACGTTTTTTATATTTTTTCATCTAAGTGGTAGGCCTATTTTTTATTCATCTTGTATTTTTTCATCTAAGTCCTCAATGGTGGTGGGCCTATTTTTTATTCATCTTGTATTTTTTCATCTAAGTCCTCAATGGTGGTGGGCCTATACAATCCCCTATGTACTCCATTCGCTTGTATATTTATCTTGAGCAATCGGAGAAGCTTCATCTTCTAATTTTTGCTCATAGGTGTCACATCACAATAACACATCTTCACAACTAATTCTCTTCTCACTCTCAACTAACCTCAACTTACTCATTTGGGTCTATCATTTACAACTTTATTTTTTTATTCATTTCACTAAATAAATTAAATTCATTTCACAATAATTAAAAATACCACACCATACTAATTTTATTTCATCAAATTAAAAAGTTATAATACGAAGAAAAAAAAAAAAAAAAAAAAAACGACACGAAAAGAAAAAAAACGATACGAAACTTAAAAAACAATACGAAAATATAAAAAACGACGCTAAATGCATATTAAACATTTTATTCATCGGCATCCTCATCGATATTTTGGTATTTCTTCGTTATTTTTGCTTGTCTACTGCGAATGATTTCGGCTCTGACCGGGTCAGTAACCAAGCTGGGATCTAGCATGAGCATCTGCATTTCCAAGGCCCTTTCTTCCCTCTTCCTCTTCGCCTCGTAACAAGCCGTTTGAGCGTCTTTTGCTTGCGTATACTTTTCGGATAATTGTCCCGAAAAAGTACTCGTTTGACTCCCACCGGAGCTCGCCGCGCTCGACGTATCCGTCGACTTTTGTTTCTTTCCAGCTCGATTGTTGCCTCTTTCGGGACGAGGTCGTACGTCCGGCCCGAATATATCCTCGAGACAAGAAATGTCTAACGGATCCTCAGCATCCCATTTCGGGTAATTTCTCAAAAACTCCCAAACATGCTCATACGTGAAACCCCTCGTACCAAAGCGTTCTTCGAAGCTCGCCCTGGCATTGTTGATTGATCATGCTCATTTTCACCACTTCGATGCCTCAAATGCTTAATTATAGCGTTGAATTTTTGGCAGTTGTCGTTCATCCTCGTCCATTTACCGGTAAGCATATTCTTGGAACGATGGTCATCCAAAGTTTGCTCGTTGAACGTTTCTGTAATTTCGTTCCAAAATAAGTCGTCGGTTTTGTCATTGCCCATATCTTTGTCTTGTGAAAATTCTATCCAAGTTTTCGCAAGAAGCTTTTCTTCGGCCTTTGACCATTTTCGATTCACACGCGTTTGACCTGCTTCTTCCAAGTCATCGTCATCGTCATCGTCGGCGTCTAAAGTTTATGTTAGATGTGTGCTTATCTAGTCGATATTTTAAAGTTTTGTCCTATTGTCCATGGTCATAAAACTAAAATAACCCTACTTAAGGACTACTAATGTTTGTCCCACATCGACCAGTGGAGAACAGTTTATTGAGGAGAAGATTCTATAAATCGGGAAGGTGCATTGTATTTGTAGTTATTTATAGCTCAAATATTTGCCATTATATGCTTATAGTTTTAAATGCTATGATTGTTTAAATGTTTTGTTTGTATAAAGTATAAACATTACTTTTAAATATTCATAATATTTACAAACTATACAATTTTTTATTTAAACTTTTGTCTAGAAGGTTGTATCAAGTATATGTATAAGAGAAACGACATATAGTCTCTAAGTATAATGTTTCCAGATAGTGATTTGTGTTGGGGTTTTAATTAGTGAACATCATCGATCAAAATTTGTAAATGACTTCAACATAAACCCATAAATAGGTGGTAGAGTTTAGTTACTTATGTACAAACACTGTATACGACAAAGGAATGGTTGGTCAATAATGCTGACCAAACTGGTGTTGGACATAATAAAACTTTGAATGATTTAGGATTTGTTGAAAAGAACGCACAAGCGCATGTGTTTAATGAGACAATATTCCTCAATGACATATCAAATATCACATGTTTCCTATGAGACATATCAATTCTTAGTGTTGAACATGTCAACCCACTTTTTTTTAAATTATAGAATTATGATTGAAATGCGTAGTGAAGAGATATAATATGCATATATAATGGTATGTGAGTATTGGATATGTCGATTCTCGGTCTTTTATGTGAGCTAAATGGTATAAGACATGTAAATTGCAAAAAATTAAATTTACGGGTTCAAATCCAGCACACGTACTCTTTTAACCATGGTGTCACAACTCACACGATTTAATTTTTCCATGTTGGCCGTGTAACTGGTCAGCAGACCCCGATAATCGTCGACCCTTTATAATAACTTGGTAACCATAAATGACAAAATTTGAAACTACAAGGGACCAAAAATAAAAAAAATAAAACTTTGAAAAGTACAAAATCATAAATCATTTCTACACCAACAAAAAAATATAGTAAAAATAAGAGGCGGGAAAATAAAAACACAAGCGGCGCGTGAGAGTGACGGACGGCGCGTGATACATGAAAACCTAGAGGAAACCATCAGAAAACGAAGTACAGAGCTTAATAGACTCGATTAAATCTATTATAATCAAAGAAGACGAAATGATAATATAAGTAACATACTAGCATGATATGGCGAATACATACACAATTATTTATAAAGAGATTGCTACACTTAAAAGAGCTATCTAATGAATTCTTTTAGGGTTTTTATTTTATATGAGATGAAAGGAAGAGGAAGAAGACGGACTTATTTAGTAATGAAATGATTACCTAAATATCAAAATTTGTACCAAACATTGCATATGAAAATAGAATGAATCCGAATCACATAAAACATCAATACCAAACGGGCCCTAAGTATTCCTATTTGCAAAAAGTAGATGGGGCCAGTATATATATTATTTTGTTGCATTATAAAGAAGGTGGACAAAACAGCAAAAGTTGGGGCCAGTATATTTTTTTGTTGCATAGATTTATTATTTTGTTTATAGATGGCCCATATACATGGCTGGATGGCATTCATTTATTTTTTTTATTTTAAGTCCGTGATACACATAAATCAAATTTATTTTAAAATTTTAGTTTATTATATAGAAATATAATAATTTACCCGTAAAAATTTATTATGTATTAATATCTATTAAAATAATATTTTATAAATAAATTTGTTGGTTGAAAGATGTAACTTGTTTAACTGCCATAGGTGTTGAGGTTAATGTTGTTGTTTAATTTTAACAATTCATATCATGTTGTATAAAATGTGCGAGTTTAGTAGTACATAATCAGCGTTGATAAAGTTAAAATATGCTCCGTAAAGTTTTTAAAAAATGTTTTTCTGAATATCTATAATAAGAATTTCATGAGTCATTTTTATAAGTACAATAGCATTTATTTATTTTCATATCACAGTAATCCGTGCTTACATTTGATATTCATATTGCCGTTAACAACAGTTTATCAGTATTTAATATTCAAGCCCGTGTACCCATAAATTACATAAATTAAACTTTAAAAAAATTAACATGAGTGGTATATAGTAAAAAGAATATTTTAATAGATAAAAGTCTAAAACTAATATTAGTTTTAAAAAATATTTAACATATATTAAAACTAAGGCATATATTTATTTTGTAATTTTAATAGATGAAAACCTGAAAATAATACTAATACTCATGTAATTTTAAACAAAGTTTATATTATAAAGTATATGGGGTATAAAGTGTAAGGTTTATTTGTATTTTTTCTAAAGTTATTAAAAAATATGTAAACTTGTAATTTTACACTTACCTCTATGTAATTTATTTAAAATTCAACCACTAATGTTTTATTAATTACCTCCTTTTTTCTTAAGTTTTTATTTTCATACATTTGACACTAATATTTTTATTTTCATAATCAAAGAAGACGAACTGATAATGTAGAAACTCACCGCTTCATTTTAATTTTCTAAAGCGTTTGGCCGTTTTAGGTCCGGTTATTTTTCATTTACAGACTTGTTGAATTCTAGTAGTTATGTGATATCAATTTGGTTACTAGCATACACAAATAAACAAGTAAAGTAAACATAATCAACAGTTAATAATAATAATAATAATAATAATAATAATAATAATAATAATAATAATAATAATAATAACAACAACTGGCAGCTACATCGACTTTAAATTCAAGAAACAAGGTGAGACTTTTTAATGAAACATAATCAACAGCTAATAATCTTTTATATAATACAACAAAACCCCTATTGGGAATTTTTCATATCAAAAAAATGCATACATACTTTATTTAGTAATAATTTTATTTAAAAAAAAATTATTTTCTTATTAGGTAATATTTTATATTTATCCATAACAAAAGTAGAAGATAAATACAAAAAATATAGATAAGATGCAATTAATAATAAGATTAAAATTTTTAAATAATTATCTTTAATAATAAAAAAACTATAATTAAACATCATAAATCAAACAAAACAAAGATTAAATTATTTGTTTTTTAATAAATAAAAATATATGATTAAAAAATTTTTAAAAAAAAACCCGCGCGTGCGCGGGCGTTATAACTAGTAATAATAATAACGAGAAGAGATAAAGTTAGATCTTGATGATCTATAACTACAGCAATAATCAGATGATGAAATCTATTATAATCAAAGAAGACGAAATGATAATATAAGTAACATACTAGCATGATATGGCGAATACATACACGATTATTTATAAGAGATTGCTACCCTTAAAAGAGCTATCTAATGATTTCTTTTAGGGTTGTTATAGTTTTATATGAGATGAAAGGATGTGGAAGATGAGGCTTTTTGAGATTCTTGTTTTGTTGTTTATTGTTTCGCTTTATCATTTTTGCCAAAGTGGTGGGCCTTTATTTTCGGTCGTACTGTGTATTAAGGTACATACCATTAAGCGTGCAAGACTTCTCAAAATTGCTACTCCCCCACTTCGCTTTATCATTTTTGCCAAAGTGGTGGGGCTTTTATTTATTATATATATATATTATATTTCCCGTGGATCCTCAAACTTAAAATAATATTTGTTGCTATAGTAACTTTGTGAGTTAGTGAATAGTAAATATTTAAATTAATAATATCTACTATAGTAACTAACGGTCATTAGTTACTTAACGACTATTAACTAACGATCGTTATCTTTAACATTAAAAAAAATATGTACAAAATTGGTCCTTCATCTTAGAGGTTCGTTGCAAATTTACTCCTGTCATAATTTAAATAATTGGTCCTTCATGTTATACATCTATTGCAAAGTCAGTCCTTTATCACTAACTTGACGTTAAGTAGCTAACGACCGTTATCTTCAACAATTTTAAAAAAAATAATTTAGTTCTCACAATGTAATATTGTATAATGCCCGCAGCAACGCGCAACTTACATCCTCGTTACTATACAATCCCCTATGTGTATTCGAGCTAGCATTCTCATTTATTTTTCTTATTTTTTTTAAAGGGATCTATTTATTTATTTAATTTTATTTTTATATAAAAGGGGTCTATTTATTTTTTTTATGCATTCATTTATGGATAAAAGTCATAAATACATAACGTACTTTCAATTTTGACTCATTATACATAATGTACTAGCTTAAAGACCCGTTGAATAACGGGGTTTTTTTTAAAGAAAATAACAAAATGAGATGATAAAAAAACTGATAACGTAAACATGCTACATTTAATATATGAAAGAACGAATGAGACAATGCGCCAATTATCCGATAAGCAATTGAGTTTGTTACAATTAAACAAATAAACGTCCAAGTGTTGGCGTCTCCAAAATTGATTGTCTTGAACAGAAAATGATGTGTGTGAGCGCTTATCGATTTAATACCCAATGTCTATGTCGCGCACACGTAATAGTCCATAGATGATGTAAGTAAAAACATGTTGTGACCGATAATATATTATAATTGAGAATATGAAAAAGGAAAAGGGACGCGTGTATTTTACATACCTCTTGAAGTTTGATCATAGACCTTAAAGTACTTCTTTGTATACGACATTTGTTGTAGTTTTAGAGACATTACCATCCTGATCACAAACGACAACTTTCAAACCTTTCTTGCTTTTTACTCCTGAAACAACAACGTATAGTTGTCCATATGTGAAAACAGGACGTGGCAAGTACAAACCAACTTTAGAAAGCAATTGACCTTTGCTTTTGTTGATTGTCATGGCAAATGAAACTGAGATAACGTAAATAAGTTCCATTGTTCATTATGGAGTTACGTGTGTAAGTACAAACCAACTTTAGAAAGCGATAGACCCATGGAATCACGGGAAATTTTAAAGAAATTATTCATTAATGAGTTACGTGTGTGAATAAATTAACAAACAACAAATAACATAAATAAGTTCCATTATCTTTTGATGGGAAGAATAAGTAATATGTCAATGATACGAAGAAAAAAAATTGGTTTGTAACTATTAAGAAAATAAACATGCATGTATTGTCTTCTCTAACTGGTAGATATTCTTGGAGAGCAAAGTTATGCGGTCAACGTTAAACACTTGAATAATCCATGTTCATTCACTAAACACCTAAATATGAAAAAAGGAAAAAGTCAAGCTAAAAGAAAAGTGTTGATAAGATTATATGCATAATAAAAAAATGATATAAAACATATCTTAAGTAATACATTGTCTTAAACTACATGTCTATTTTGCCACTTCTACCACTTCATCAGTATACTACTGATCGATCCAATTTAAACTTGTTTTGAGAATAACATGAAGAAGGAGTTATAAGATTAGATTCCCAGTAGAGGCTAATGGTCTGGATAACTGATTAAACTTTCTTGCATGTACTGCTTGTCTAAGTTCTTGAGTTTTTCTTATTGTTGAAGGGTCTTGATTTGCAGACCTACATTATATAACGAAATCGAGAGAAAAGTGTGTTTAAAGGACGGCCCGACCCGTCTAATGATAGTTTAATACCTATAAGCTACATTTCATTAAGCATTCTCAAACAATCTCTATAAGCTACAGTTTGAGTAAATAGTTCCTTTATTAGTTTCAGTAAATACCTCTATACACTTTTTACATTTCCATGAATTACATACACATATTACTTTTAATGGATTCCTTTCACTTACACAGGGATATGTTTTTAAACTTTTCAAGATTAAAAGTAACAATTTTTTTTCATATGTGAGCTTGAAGCAGAAACATTTAGTCATTTAAGTAAAATTAACGCAAGGATGTATGAAAATAAGCATCACGCAAGTACACATCCACTATCATTCATTTATTTATTTTGGCGAGGCAAACTTTTTATTACTACTGATATGTTTAAAGACATATGTAGAAATGATCATGAACCTAAACCCGCCAATCCTATATTATTTTAACATATTATATAAAAATGTGTCGAAATATATTAGCACGTGACTAAAAAGCTCCAATATATACCTTGGTATTTATCAACCCTTATTGCAGTCTAAGTATTGTAGCCATCATTCATTAAAGCTTTCCCTGACTTCTTTAAAATAATGCACAAAATTCTGTACAAAGTAAAACTCATAAACACCATGAAGAGAACATTACATGTTGCAATGGTCCAAAGTAGTCAGCGGCCATTTTTAAAAGAACCTCATAAAAAATAGGTATTCGCATTGCATTAGATGATCTTGAACATGCATAACTTGTGGTATTTCAAACTCTTGATTGTTAGGTGAAGTTAACTACAAAAAAGTGTAAGTTACATGTGTAAGTTCATGAGTCATTTTTGAAATAATAATAGGCTTCGATAAGCAACAACATTTACATATGGTACTAACTTATGGATGTGACACATCTAGTAGTGATGACATGTATGAACAATAGTTTATGTTAAAGGCGTCAACATCAACTCCGCATTATACTAACCTATGGATCCAACATATAATATTCCCTTACATGATTTAATGAAAAACCGTGACTAATAAGCAATCTTTTACCTAATAAAATAAAATCTCTAGTGGGGACTTTTTCATTTCAAAAAAATCAAATCATACTTTTTTAGGAAATAATTAATTTTTTTTTTAAAATTTTTTATAAGATGTAAAAATAAAATAAATTGTGAATATTACTTAATTTAGCCAGAATTTTAAAAAAATACGTTCCTGTACTTAGATGTATTAAAAAGCTAAAAATACACATGGGCTTTCGGGCGCTTTTTCCATTGTTTTAGACTAAAGTGTAAATTAAGAGAAAACCGGAAAACCCTCAAAAGTCAAAACAACCCAAAAAAACACATATGAATCACCAAAAACGTCACTACAAATCATCATCCACACCTTCAAACACCTCCAGTCATCACACCTTCAAACACCTCCAGTCATCAGATCGATTTTTCACTGACTTTTTTTTTATAAACATTCACCACCTCTATTTGACTCACGTACCTTCTTTAGCCTTAATTGGGAGTAATTCACAACCTTAGAATAATTATCCATATAAAAAACCAGGTACGGACGGTCGTGGTGGTTCAACCGGCTGCGAAGCTCCAGTGGTGGATATTGCTAATTGAGAATTAATAGTTACATAACTCACTTTTTGTCAATGTTGAACTTCTTTCATCTTACATGCACAATTGAGTTATCTTTTTAATATTGTTTGATAATATGGTTTGTGTAGTGATTAGTTTGACTGATTTAGTTATCTTTTCCAATTAGTAGTCTCAAAAGAATTTGGCTATTGTCAGTTTGTAGATTCTCCTGAATGACCCATGAGAATCTTGATACCTTTTGTCCATGTTCTAGCAATCAGATGCCCAGTATGCAAAGCATTCCTAGAAAATGAAAAAACAATGAGATGTTGCTTCCTTTTTTTCTTTGGCCAGGTTAGCATTTAGTTGTGATGTGAGTTGACGTTGGTCTGTGCTTCTTATTTTTTTCTTTGGTTAGTGCCTTGAAATCCTTGGATGTGAGGAGCGAGTATACCTTGAAACTATAACATAAATTGAAGACCAATGTGACGAATCATTTGAACCTACATGTTGAACAAATATTCTAACTGTATTTCATATTCTAACTGTGCTTCTTATTTTTTTCTTTGCTAAGATATTTGGTTGCACCATGTTACTACTTGATAGTTGATAAATAAGTTGCTGATATTTTCTTTTTAAATTGTACCATGCTTATAATTATATTATATAAAAAAGGATAATCAGATTATGTTATTCATTACCTAATCATTTAAAATTCAAGAAATCAGTTTCGGCAACAGAATTGATCATCTAATAGTATAATTATGTTACGTTATGTATGTTATTTAAGGCTTTTTCTAAACATGTTAAAAGGTAGGGAACTAGAGACCACACTTAATTAACAGACCTTTCCATTTCAATTCTATGTTGATATATATATATATATATATATATATATATATATATATATATATATATATATTGACTTTTCTAAACATGTTAAAGGTGGTAAATTAACATCCATGAAAATTTTATTTATTAATAAAAATGCTTTAAACAGAACCCACCAATTCTCTTAATAGTGTGAGATATCTGTGAATCGGTATTCAGAAGCATATGAAGAAGAAGAGGAAAAGAAGACAGGAGGATGCATAAAATGAGAAGAAATGATATAGACGTATAGCAATCATGGGACAGGAGGAGAACCAGAAGCTTCGGGTGGTTGTGTTTGTAAATATCTTAAAGCAAGGACCACAAGATATGGATGTTGGCATGGTGCATACTTAGGATTGAGCATATGTTAATCCATCGAGACAGGAGGTATGTTCTCTTGAATGTGCAGACTTTCAACGTAATTATACTAGAAATATGTTCTTTAGATGAAATTTTGACGTGGTAACTAATTGCTTTGTTCATTGGAGTTTCATGTTTTAGGCTGCAAATCCGGTTGCATATAAAAGATTTTATAAGATGGCACTCACCATGGACTAAAACATTTACCAAAGATGAAAGTAAAGAAGCCGTTGATGGCAATATTTCACCTATTAGAGTGCACCTAAGTACCCATATTAAGATCAAGTAAATTGAAAAGAAAAAAAAAATCTATTCATCTTCTCTTTAATTTTTGTAAAGGTGTTTGGTTGATTGTTGCTCACAATGTAAAATGATTATGATTAAGTGCCATATATGCTCACTATGAAAAATAGGAAATAGGAAATGTTTTGATCTGAGTATGCAATAATTAAGTCCTAACTGAACTTTCACTTTTTTTTATCAGCAATTAAAACTACTCATACTCCACATCATCAGATTAGATTTTTTGTTGCATTTTTTTTAGCAATTTTTCCCATTTTAGATGACATTTTGTATGCACTACTTTGAATCCTAATTGTTTGACCAAAGCTACATTGAAACTGATAAGAAACTGATTCAACTATAAGAATGAACAATTAGGAATTGTTTGGATATGTGGTGATTATTGCATCTTGACAAAGTAGAATCATAAGCACTTTAATCTATAATTTGTAATTGCAATTGGAATTGAAAGATGATTCATTTTTTAGAGAAGTCTAGGGAGATAATAGAAGTCTAGGGAGGGACTCTATAAAGAGAGTTTTAGAGAAGCAACATTAATTGGATAAGTAAAATAACTTTGGATACTTTATGATGAATTATGATTACTTTAAGTTGCTTATGAGTAACTCATTTTTTAATATAAATTTTAATGTTTCAGCTGGTGCTTGTGGTTACAAAACTTACGGTAACACAATCAATGGTGGCGAGGTGAGTGGGGCACATTATGTTCATATATCTTTGTTTTTTTTTATTTGCATTGTTTATATTATATAATTGGGCACAATGTTGATTTGTGTATGATCTAATCTGATTATCTGATTATTTGTTAGTACTTTGTGCAGAGTTACCACTATTAGATTTAGGGACTTTGAGGGTTAAGAGTAGACTGTGATGCTCAATTTTATTTGGAAGCCTTAATTCAATGTAGTTTTATTAAAAGAGAAACAGTTAACTTTAGCTCACACAAGAATACAATCAGGTAGAAGAAGTGTAGAAGATTAACAATGATGGTTCAATGTGATATTTGTGGAAAGCGCAACTTGAGGTATTAGGTAGTTGATTTTCGTTATTACGTCTGTGAGAAGTAATGATAGGAGTTGAACTTGAGTTTTAATACATGTCAACCTGAACTATTACTCTGTAATATAAAAGACCTGTTTCAATACATATATTTTTTTACTCATTAGCATAGCCACCCATCTTTCCACTAATATTTAATAAAGATTAACATGGCAATTAAGAAAAAAAATCAGATCGATCATTAGGTGAGCATAGACTAGCGGTGGTAGGTAACAAAAAGTTCTGGAGAACCCAAGCCTTTGAGATGGACAGAAACATGCAACAAGTATGCACATGCATGCGATAGAGTCTCTATTTGCACTAAATTGTAGTATTGAGACAAAATAACAAAAAATATGTAGTGGTAAAACAATGCATCTGCCAATGCACATAAGTGTGTCTTTCAGGTTCCAAATGCTTAAGAGCATACATGACATTAAAACAGAGAGTACACCAAAAGAGAGACAATTACGATTGTACATTGGTAAATTAAGGGTGGCTGGACAAGTTGTTTGTTTCAAGCATCACAGCTTTTCTTATGAGATTAAACCACCTTCTTAATTCAATTTTGAGTTTAATAAAGTCAAGTATGCATATGCACGGGATTCAATTGTTTCTAAGATAAACCATTAGACCATGTCTTGGCCCTTAGGTGATTTATTGTATTTTAACTATCTTTTATTTAGGTTTCAATATATATCCTTATTCCGGCGTTTTGTTACTCAATAGTTAAAGCTCATAATTTTGGAGAGATGCGAAACCCTGAAGTTAGGCTTATTACTCTGAGAGATATCAAAAGCTATTAGCCTCATTGTTATGATGCTGAAGTAAAGAATGCCGAAACCAGAAAACCTGGATCAGAATTCCCAAAAAAACATAACTAGGATAGGCAAGAAGGTCGTTCAAATAAATCAATTGATTCCACAACACAGCCTAAATAGGGTCTTAACAGGATTGAGAACATGAGTAACACAAGCTCTCCAACATATGAAAGAAAAGTCTCTTCCGAGGGTAGCCTCATGACAACAATTTTGTTTCGTATTTAGTTTACGATTTATTAAACACATGTGTTTGCTGATCTAGATGAGGCAAAATTCCACTTTTAATTTATATGACTAATGTTTTATTTGTCATAGTCGCATAGGTACATGACAGACATACATGGTAGAATGGGTGATGCTTTGTAGAATGCATACCTCATAAAGCAACACGTAAGTATCCGATTACCCGATATAGGTTTTGTTTGGATTCGTGTTTTGGAATTGATGATTATCATTGTGACTAGAAGTCCCAATAATCATTTAAAGTATTTCAATAAACATATTCAAGCTCCAATAGTTCCATCAAAGTAATCGTACTCCTCAAGTCTCCAATTCCAAGTGCTTGACGAACCGGCTATTACCAATAGTGGGAAAAGCTTAAGGACTGTTGGAATCTATCTTAGTTTTTTTTTTAAGGCTGGAATCTATCTTAGTATTTGGCCATGTTAGTGCCGTATTAGGCCGAGTCCATTGGAATTATAGCTTAGTTTAGCCTCTAAGCCGTCAATTAGGTATACATATCATTGTGATCCTTTGTAAATATCATTAATTTCCCTTTAGTTGATTCCATCTTTGTTAAAGATTTAGGCTTCTCCGGAGACTCAAAGATGCTAAAATGGAAACTACGATTTAGGCGTCCCCGGTAAAATGACAATTTATTTAGTATGGGCTATGGGTCAAAGCCGACGAGATTTGGTCCATAAACATTCTTACCTTGAATTTTCTTTTGCGAAGACAATCTAAAAAAACCAATAAGAATCATTATGTGCTCAACGTCATTGCAATTATTTATCAAAGAGTTTAGGAAAATAATCTAACATGTTGATATGAATCGAATCTCTATTCGTAGCTTCTGTTCTTTTTGTTGTTTTAAATAGAATGTGTGACATTATATCTAGACCTGATTAAAAGTTGATATTTTGATTACTCGGAATCATTTTTTCAAAAGTTTGAATGTCTACTGTTTCATGGAGAAATTAGTTTGGTAAGCTATTTTCTGTAAAGATGTCAAATTCAATCTATTTACACAAATGGATTAATTGGGGTTATGTGTTATCCCTAACGGTTTAAATGGATAAACAAAAATAAAAAAATAGTTATAGAAGGAATTGGTGGAAAGTTGGCTAAATCTCTTTTCATGTGTACAATCGTTAGGTGAATTCTTTAATATCTCAGATAATAATTTTGGTCTTGGTCCTAATTTGACAGCAACTCTTGAAGGTAAAGGTAAGTTTAAGTAGAGGAATGAAAATGACAAGCAGGTTGGGAGAGTTTTGATCATCAAACCAATTTTCTTTTACCTGGTATGAAAATCAAGCCAGACCTTACAAGTAATATCTGATTGGGCATATGGTTTTAAAAACATAAAGTATTTTTACAGTGACAAATTTACAAAACAAGAGAATTTAGCTGATTAAAGTCTGTCCTTTCAGCTTGTGTATGATGAAAAAGGAACAGATAGATAAGCTTAGCTTTGAAAACATCTATATTGTTTTAACCCGACTTAGAACAGTTTTGACGACCATATAAAATCTACCATTTTGACCCGTTAACAAAGTTTTACTTCCGCTTCCAACAATTTAAAAGAAAATCCATCCATGACTTGTCAGAACCAAATTATAATCGATATTGCTATCGCATGGATAATGTTAATGATGACACGTGTAGCACATTCTTCTTTAGTGCAATAGTATACATTAACTGCTTGATACTGTTTGTTTAGGTTTTGTAAGATTCTTTAACTTTTTTTTGGAATTAGTTACATATTGTGTCTTATGTATTCCACCTTGAGTACAGGTTCTTTTAGGAGAAACTGGAAAAGATCATTTGCTTCACTCATTGGAACAAAAAAATAAGTCATAAAGAATTCAAGAAGGTTTTGGTTTCACAGCTTTTATAGTTAATTTTCTTGAATTTTTTATAGCTACTCAGAGTGAACTTCAAAGAAGAAATGAAGTTTAAAGGTTTGGAGTTGATAGCCATACTCAAAAGAGTGGTAAGTACCCTTCATTCTCTTCACTGATACCCCCTTCAACCGCTTTTGCTTCTAAACGTGAGTCAGTTAGCCTACAATAAAAGACTTATGTTTGTCTTATTGAATTCGTCAAATGTATTACGCCGTGTATTAAGTAATGTAATCATGATTGGTATTGGTTACATTATTATTATAACTTATTTGTATGAAATGTATTGTGTAACATATCACACGCACAATTATAGTTTACGTTTGATACTTTTATACTCACATTAAGGAAGTAATGTCGTTCGTTACATAACCGTTTATTGCATCATCACATACCATAGTCACAATAATATGATATATACATATGCCAAGCAATTTGTATTCAAGTTAAAGATAGTTCAACTTAAACTCTTTGCTATTCGACATTGCATTTGTGAGAGATCTTTTATATCTTTTGTGATTTGTAGGTTTGGAAGCATGCTGTTCACTTAATCCGTGTTTTTGTACCTTCTGCATCATGTATCCCAGAAGACGCAGCAATTATCAGATCTCTAACTACTATCATTCCTATTAGCTCGATTAAAGAGAAAAAAATGAGTCGAGTTGATTGTTCATTAATATTTTTAACACGTGGTTTGATTGGTTTAGGAGGGAATGGCGAATAATTGTCTTCTAAGATAACGTTTTATTTGTTTGTGATATCTCAGCACTACTCTTATTCACTAGCTAATGAAAGCTATAGAAGAAGAAACATAAATTACATATGAACCGGAATGGCCCTTAAAACGGCTCCTTCTAAGGCACCAAGATGGATCCTCTTGCACCCTTAATTTAAACGGAACACCACTGAAGAAACCAATATTGGAGGAGATTGAAGCGCTTCCATATGCTATACCAAGAGTCAATCCAAGGCTTTAGCAGGGGGCAACAACAAAGTAAAAACAAGTGAAAGCAACCTGTGGGAGATGCAGATGTCACAAATGAGTATGGATCTGATACAGGTCTTCATCCCATGGAGTGCACTTTAAAAAGTCGTTACCCAAAAAAACTGCCCTTTCATTATTAAAACCCAAAGACGAACCTGTTATAGATGACACATCACAGCCGGAGGTGCCTCATTCGGTTACTTGGTAGGTAATTTGTTTTTTTAATAAGTTGTTTGTTATGGGCTGGAGATGGTAAAATTGGTGCTTATGCTTTTGGAAGCTATTAGAGTTTATCATGAGAGTACTGGATTTTGTCACATGGTAACATATATGATAAGAATGAAGTAACTAAACACAATTCTTATTGATTTCATGAATCCAATTCTTTTCATATTAGATATTTTTTTTATGTTATGGTCTCTTTGATTGTAATTCTGGTTTTGAGACTATGGTTGGTTCATAAGTTTCGCTCAGGTTTGAGTTTATTATGTAGTCAGTTTGCAATGTTTGTTGTGTAAATTTTTTACATTTCTTATGTCTCATGGTAACGCCTGACATATATATTTGTTGTCCCTTTTTTTTGCTTTAGGATGAGAATGGTAACAAGTGGGAGTATGAGCAACTTAGTGTCATGTGCGAAGTATCTCACTTTGGGTAAATGATTGCAGAAAATATCTGGTTTGAATTTGTTTATGTTTAAATTTCGCTTTTACGTTCAAGCTTCCAGACTTTTGGTCATCCAACTTAAAGTTGTTGCTTTCGGTTTTTGTGTTGCGTTGAAGTTGAAATTGGATACTTACTTGAACAATGTATACAGAACTTCCAAATTTCTATTTTATGGCAAAGTTTTCTAATTCTATATACTCCATTTACAATTATTGTGCTTCTTATGGAATCTTAGTTTTGTAGTGATACTTCTGAAATATGTACAGTATTCTGTTTATGAAAATTTGCAAGGACTTGATTCACGTACATGAGATTGCTTTGTAATTATATTTGAGACACGATATATTTAGAAAATTTAGCTGTTTAGATATAATGTTTGGTAAGTGAACCAAACCGAACCACAGAGGTTCTCTGTTTTGACCCGTTAGACAGCCTACGTGTTCATTTATGTTTCCACCTTTGAATTTTTAGGTTTTGCTTATTTTGGACTTTGAAAGAATTCACACATATTAAGTTATTGTGGTAAGTTACAAATTGAAGTAAAAAATTCAAGCTGTTCTTTGGAATTCACACTGAGATGTAAAATGGAGTATTTGATTATCAATAATTGCTTGTAGGTTCTTTGGAATGATCGTGCAACAACTTTACAAAAGACCATATCAGTCGAGAGTTTGGGTTCTTAAAAAAAAACTAACCACAACGTGGGTTTACAAGTATTATAACTACACATAGATAAAAATAAGCTTACAACCGGGCTTGAGCCAACTACGTAATACCGTCTAATGCAAACAACCTTTTAGCTATGTGGGTAAAAGGTGTAAGATATGTTGTTTGATAAAAAATTATAAATATAGTGAAGATGAGCAAAAAAGATTGACTTTGTATGGCCAAACATTTTTATAAAAAGTGTTGGTAACAAATATGAATATATTAACACCTTTTAATGTCTCACAAAACTGTTGTCAATAAATTTCACTTTCTTTGTGACAATTATATATAACAAGGCATTTATATAACAAAACACATTGGATTGAATTTGATTTTTAACCCATCCTTTATACATATAATATAGGTATGATACATATATAGATTATTTATATATATACAAAATTGAAAACCATAAATAAAACAAAACATAAATTAAATTATTTGTTTTTTGATAAATAAAAATATATTATTTAAAAATTAGAAAAAACCCCGCGCGTGCGCGGGTATTATAACTAGTTACTACTTACAATAACCCTCAATAAAGAATATTGAGAAAATTTGTGGACCATATTCAATCTTCACCAAGATTTTGTAATGATAGCGAGTGAGCAAATAAGTAATTTTAGACCGGAATTTTCCCAATGAGTATTGCAATTTATTGGGATAGAGAATGTATTTACCTAAGTATTGCCATCATTTTTTTCTAGTACTTTACACACCTCATTCTTCGACCATGTCATCTACACAAAACAATTTAGGATTTGAAAAACCATTAGAAACTAAGAAAACAAATTTGATCAATGTATATCTATAAAGAATGTACCAAGATCAAAATGGGAAATAAAGTTGTTGACATCTTTTACTACACAAGCATTTCATCAAACATGTTAAGTGCAAAATAAAGTTGCAATAAAAAATAATAGCTAAAGGATAATCTAAAGATTAAATAATCATGAATTAAAATTAAATTTACACATAAAAGGCTATGTAATATACCCAATGTTTTGAAAACCGGATTCGAAATCGACCCGGTCGAGTCACCGGGCACCGGGTCAACCGGTTCGACCGGTTCGACCGCCGGGTCAACCCGGGTTTTTATTAAAATATTTTTAAAAAATGAAACCCGGCCGGGTTTCGAGAACCGGGTTGACCCGGGTCACTCAAAACCCGGCGGGTCAAACCGGTTAACCCGGTTTTAGAAACCCGGGTTGTTTTGACCCGTTTTTTCGGCCGGAACCGGTCGAATCGGTTAACCCGGCCGGGTCGACCCGGGTTTCAAAACCTTGAATATACCTGATTTGCATAACTTCTTTGCATAATAAAGTTTCTCCGTAATGTCACTTTATATATCATTCTTTCAGCAAAATATTGAAACGACTAATTCACAAAAATAACAAAACATCGAAAAGGAGCAGAACATGTTCAATCTAAGTACCATATAAAAAAGCTATCTTCTTGTATTTGCCCTTCAGTTTAGTTATGGACATCTCAGTGCAAATTAGAATAGCAATGTGGGAACCAAACTGGTATAAATAAGCAACCAAAAAAAACTAAAGCAACATGGTGATATTCAAATGTGAGCAAAGTCTGTATTTTTTTACTTTCAATACCTGACTACTTCCGCTACCTTCCTGTATTTTCCCTTCGGCTCTTTGATATAAGATCAAAATCCATATAGAAGAAACCCATTTGTAGTGTATAAAAGCGTCTTCAAGATCACCTATGACACACCAAGCCATAACTAATAAACTTAAAAGATAAAAAATAAGAAACAAACCCAAACAACCAAGTTTCAAAAAGTCTTTAAAAAATATTTTTTGAACTCAGTTGTTGCATAAAATACTTGATAAAGGTCTTTTAACTAATTAATCTAAAATACTTTCATCATCCCCGGTTCACTAATAAGCTTTTCCAAAAACACCAAAACAATAATTCTGGATATCTATAGAAATCTGTCTCTCGTTATAAGTAGGCTAATCAAAATACAAAAATATGAGGAGAAATTCAACATATACAATTAAGAACAATTTAATAATCAAACTAATTCAACCAAAAATGTTGTATTATGTGATTCAAATCTAAACCCTAAAAAGAAAACTTACTCGGTGTAAACAACAACACACCAACTTGCATATCCTTACAAATGTTACAATGGAAATTGATTCAAAAAACGCTTTTAGAAGGTTTTGTTTTTGGATGACTTTTTGAATACGTTTATCAAATTAGAAGAGGAGCGTATAAAATTAAATGATGTTTAATTTTTTACAAAATTAGGTTGACAATGAGAGCATATACAATGAATGTTGTTTATTGACTTCCTAATTTAGGTTGACATGTATATGTTGACCATGAGAAACTCCTAAAATTTGTGTTTCAAGGTGTTGTACATTCATGCTAAATAAGGAAGTCCACATCATTGTATTAAACACGATTTTAATGCTCCACGCTTAGCAGACTTGTTCAAGACCATCATTTATTATATAGTATAGATTATTTTTATTGTCAAAATGCTTAATCAACTTTACTCTTTTTTTCATTACGCTTAACATTTTCCAATTTTTGTAAATTGCAACCTGGGATAGCCGGTTTCCCGGTTATTTGAATTAATAAAATTCCACGTTGCATTTTAAATGAGTATTAGAATATATGACGTGGAAAATAATTAGGTTATAACCCTAATTTTTCCCCCAATTCTCATTTCCCGCTACAAAAACACACACTCCCCAAGCCCTAATTTTGTATAATCAAAATCTTGCAAAATTGGCATCGATTGGTCTCAGGTATGTAAATATAATGTTGTTTTTTTTTTTGTATTTTAAGTGTTTTAATGTCCTCTAATTGATTAATTGATAAAAGCCCTAATTTTATAATAAACTTTAATTTTGCAGTTTCGATGAAAGATGGTTAATTTCACCATTAACCTCTATCATCATGGTTTTTTTCGTGGGCAACCCTCTTCAGTATGTGGATGGCGACCTTCGTGTGGTACATAATGTTAACTTTGAAGGTGTTATTTACTCAGAGTTCTGTCATAACTTTCGTAAGCTTGTTGTTATGGCTTGTTAGCTATTACTATGTTAAAACTGGTGTCCCAATGAATTTAGGTTTGAAACCCTTAAAAACAGATGAAGATTTAGAAGCTTTTGAAAAAGCAGCTCAAGAAAATGACTTAAAAATGGACATTTATTGTGAGCATAGTGGTTATAATGTTTTAGAAATGCTTAAGAATGATAATTTGGTTAATCAAGAAGATGAACAAGACTTTTCTAATAATGAAAACCAAGATACTCTAGATGATGTTAAGTATTTAGTTGATTTTCAAACAGAGGATGATTCAGATGTTGTCATTCCAAAAATTTCTACTAATGATCCTTGGTTGAATAAATTGGTTGGGTTGGGTAAATTCATTGGGCATATGGATGATCCAATCCCACCTTTAAATGGTAGGTTTATGGTAGAGATTAATGACCCTGAAGAGGATGATATAGATACTCAATATAAGGTTAAAAAAAAAAAAGGTGTTCAATACCCTGCTTTTGATCCAGAAACCCCATGGAATCACTGTAAACCAATTTTAGGTATGAGGCTTGAGTCACCAGCACAACTTAAGCAATGTTTAGCTAATTATGGAGTTACGAATGGTTACCAACTTTGGTACTTGCAGAATGACATCCATAAATTGCTAGTGTTATGTGGTAGGGATGTAAGTGAATGTAGGTGTGCTGGAAAAAAAAAGTAAAAAAGACAATGAGACTGCCACATGTAGTAGTAAGGGTCAGGGTAGTGAAGACTGTAAAGGTGAACCTAGTAAAATAAGTAAGGCAACAAAAGAGAGGTGGGCAAAAAAGAAAGAAGAAGAAAAGAAAAATGTTGCAAACCAAAAGGATTGTAAATTCAGACTTTGGGCTAGTTGGATGAGTACAGAAAGGTCTTTCCAAATAAAGACTTTGTATGCAGATCACAAGTGTAGTAGGAATTATAACTTAGGGTCATTGGTGACTTACAAGTGGATAGCACATCATTATGCCAGGGAAATTATAGACAATCCATGGTTAACTTACAGGTATATGCAAAATTCTATAAGGGAAAAGTTTAAAATTGATGTCATTTTAGGGCAATGTAAAAGGGCTAAACAGTGTGCATTGTTTGATCATGAAGGAGGTTTAGTGGATCATTACAGTAGGTTGTGGGAATATAGACAAGCATTACTAGAGTCAAACCCAGGGTCCACATGTCACTTAGATATAGAAGAGAAAGATGATGGGTTGAGGTACTTCAAAAGGATGTATGTTTGTTTCTTGGGTCTTAAAGCTGGTTGGAAGGATGGGTGCAGGAAAGTGATTGGTTTGGATGGTTGTTTCCTAACCCATACATGTAAAGGACAATTACTGTAGAATACTAACTATGTAGGAAACATGTTCATGTTGTGATTTGTGAGGCGTATAAGGTGAGGAAGAGGAGAGGAAAGAAAGAAAGAAAGGAACCTTGAGAGAAAGTAAAATATTAGATTGAGATTAAGTGAAGGTCCAACCCTCTCCACATGTGGAGAGGGGTATTTATACTTACAATATAACGCCCACTCCCGAGCTGTGGATCAGGCATACAGTGGGTGAAGACCCGTCCTTCTTCCACGGTGTTACTAAAACTAATACTAATTAATTAGTAAACAAACTAACTACGAGCTAACTTAATGCTATTACAATCATTAGGTGACCGAGACTTTTGTAGGAATATTTGTATTCCTAACAATCTCCCCCTAAGCGAGGTCACCTTTGAAATTAAGATCTTTGTTCTTTAAGCATTCTTTAGTCTTTGTAGCTCGTAGGATCTGATTCTTCTCTTTTCAACACACTTCGTACTTCAAGCAAGAGAACTTGTGATTTGAATTCCTTTGAGATATGTGATCTTTGAGCTTCTTTGAGATCATCATCCAAAGTAAATCTCCAAGCTCATCCATGGTTGTATTGCCTTCATGTGATGTAGTGACAAGGGACCATCATGCTCACACCCTTCTGTATCTGGAGACGTTGCATAGGAGTTTGTGAATCAGGAGACTTTTTCATCAGAGTTGCGGAAACGTTGTTAGAAGTCTCTCATCTTCATTGATAGTGTGGAGGATCTGTGAGCATGAGGTATGGATTGACCCGATGCAACTAGAAACTGGAGCCATCAACGCCATCTTTATATGTGTCCCTGAAATAAAACAGTTAGCAATAAAGATAGAGAACGAATATGGCTTTGTCATTCGTTCTGCGAGGACAGACTACCCTCCGGTTGTGTAAAAACCGACCTGTGATCAGGTAGAGTCTCTTTTAAAGAAGACTCTCCTTGACAGGAATTTCCAGCTTGTAGTAATGAATTTTCCAAAGAATCCACTTTGAAATCTTCATACTAAGCATGTTCTCATACCGGAACGTCTCAAAGCAGACAGCACGATAGAGTGAATCGGTGAATTAATATTCACGGATTGATGAGAAATTGATTTATAGAGATCACTCACGTGTCATATGATAAACATTTTTGAGACACGACGAGAGTTTTAAGCTTTGAATCACCTTTCCATCAAAAATACTTTTGTTTGAAAGATATACACAATCAATGTACTCGAAAAATTAGTTTGTGAGCACATTGAAAGGTTTTAGCAAAAGTATCCGTCAATCCATATCCTGGAACAAGTTTGATTCAATGTTGAATCGCACCATTGTTGCTTTCCAGTTGTCACTTGATCATTGATCCAAGATGGATCTCACATGTCACCTACCAAGAGCTTGAAAGATGTTCGCTCTAGAAGGATTTCCATCTTCATCGTGAATATTTTTATTTCACTCGGATGTTCTGGCAATACCACAAGAATAATGCGTAGGACTCTAAATATTTTATCTTATTTTCCACATTGTATGAAACAATAAGCATATTTGGAATGTGTGTCCTATTGAGATTTATGGATGATCTCATGGCTCTAGACTCAATAGTGCGTTTTGATCCGCTCCTGGAGACTGGGGAGGCGTCCCCTGTTTTAGGTATCAACATAGCTCGCAATGAGCGGTCGATACATTGCACAGGGTTCCCCGTGAGAATGAAACAAGCTCTTTTAAGAGAACTTGAGTGGTTGGGAAGTTTAGTGCAGTGCGTCACTGGGTCCATGACGTCTTGTCTTCAATACTAGTGTTACTTTAGTAACCACTAGTAGATTATGAATTGAACCCGGTTTCTGCCCTAAGGTTGAATATTTTGAGGGCTATTTCTTTTCACCCTTTCTCATTTCATTTCTTTTTCATTCTTCAACCCCTTCAGTGCTTACCGAGACTTCACCACTAGAACCTTGTTGGGTTTGTTCCAGTCCTAGCTCTATCTCAGTCCGCACTCTTCCCTTTCTCACTTTACTCCTTTTTTCAATCATTCCTAAGGACTTCTAATCTATCTATGGATTGTCCCTGGGAAGATCCTTCCGGTTCTGGTGGATCATGGGAACTTATACCTAACCTTAACCGTCCTTATAACTCCGTGCATTAAAGTAAATGGTCGGTCTTAGGTATTACTTCCACAAGCGCCTTTCGCTCCCCCTCAATATGTGCTTCGATATTCGAAAGTGTTTAGCACATATGTGGGAGCCTATTATTGAGTCGAAAAGACCACATTTGATTATCAGATTTCTTATTTAAATCACATTCTCTCCCCCGATCAAAAATTTCAAACCTTTCGAGATTTTTGATCTTAATTGATTTAAATAATTTAGAAAGCGTTTTGGGAGAGAAATGCGGTCAATTTTAATATTTTCTGATAAAAAGGAACTTTTTTTTCCCGCAATCTGTGAGGGAGGTTGATATGTGTCAGATTTGATGAGTTTACAAAAGATTTGAAATTTTAGTGAAAACTCTTTGAAGATGTACTCAATCTGACACATAATCATCATAGTTGTTTTGTTGCTTTTGTACAAAGTGGGGAGTTTGATGATACATAAATTTTTTGAAAATCATTCTCCCCCTCAATCAATGACAGATGTTTAAAACCTAAATATGTTATGTCATTGATTGAGTGAAAAATTTTATCAAAGATTTAGATTCAATTTGATTTTCATTCAAAATCTCATGGTACCACCAAGTTTTGCACAACTACTCTCCGGAAAAATCATAGAAGGGAAAGTATTTGGCGATAAAAAGAAGACTTCTCTTCTTGATCAAGAAATAATGCACTGAAACGTACATTAAATCGAGGGTGCATGAATATAAAGTAATTCACGCTCGGATGAACGGTACCCTTTGTTAGGAACAACCGTCTTTTTGGCGACGTGTTTTCCTTAATTTTGAAAACCGGGTTGCTATCTGAAGTAATAGCAAACCATACTTTTGAAGTGCGGGTTGTAGCCTGAAATGACTACAAGCCATAGTATTAAGAATGGTTTGAGATACGACATGTTTTTGAAAACAACTTTATTTGAAACCGAAAAACTCTTGCTCAAGCATATGTATGGTTTCGTGTCATTGTTGAATGACATTTCTAGAAACGTACATAATATCGATTAGACAAGAGACATGTCGTGAGAGGAATATTTTTGGATTTTTTGTGATTTTTCAGATTTTTATGCTTTTAATCGATTTTATACTTTTTCTATATAGGATACTATACAAGGATATGTGAAGCAGCCCCTTTACTCCTCTTGATCTTCCTGAAGACAAATGAGATCCTCAGGTGTGAGACTCTTCATACCAAGGCGTGGGAGAATGAAGTGAAAACGTTCCCTAGAAAGTGCTTTGGTGAAGATATCGGCTAGTTGGAACTCAGTCCTCACAAAGTAAAGTTCCACAATTCCTTTCTCAACTTGCTCCCTGATGAAGTGATGTCGAATGTCAATATGCTTAGTTCTTGAATGCTGGACATTGTTGCAGCAGAGTGCAATTGCACTTTTGTTGTCACAGTACATGGGAATCTTATTGCATATGAAGCCATAGTCAGAAAGTTGAGATCGCATCCAGAAGATCTGGGCACAGCACAATGACATAGCAATGTATTCAACTTCAGTGGAGGAGATAGATGTACTCATTTGTTTCTTTGAAGACCAACTGACTAGCTTATTTCCTAAAAACTGTGCACCCCCAGATGTACTGCGACGAGTGTCTTGACATCCCGCATGATCAGCATCTGAATATGCTGTGAGAGCCATAGAAGTTTCTTTAGGGTACCAAAGGCCTATGTGGATTGTTCCTTTAAGGTATCGAAAGACTCTCTTGACAGCTTCCAGATGTTTCTTGGTGGGTTTGGATTGATACCGAGCACAAATGCAAACTGCAAATAGAAGGTCGGGTCTGCTTGCAGTGAGGTACATTAAGGAGCCAATCATGCTTCGATACATGGTTTGGTAGACCGGAATTCCCACATCATCTTCGTCAAGTTTTGATCGTTCAATCATAGGAGTATCAACTGAATCACTGGAGTCGAATCCAAATTTCTTCAAAATTTCATTGGCGTATTTGGATTGATTGATGAAGATGCCATTGGGATTTTGAGAAATTTGCAGTCCTAGAAAGAATGACATTTGACCCATCATAGACATTTGGAATTCGGAACTCATCTCTTGGGAGAAACGATCACATTCTGTGGGATCAGATGAGGCAAAGATGATGTCATCAACATAGATTTGTACATGTAGGAGGTTTTTGCCCGTTTTTCTGGTAAAGAGTGTAGGATCAACAACGCCTTTGGAGAATTTGTTAGCCAGAAGAAATTTAGACAAGGTGTCGTACCACGCCCTAGGTGCTTGTTTAAGCCCATAGAGAGCCTTCTTTAATCTGTACACGTGATTAGGGCGTTCTAGATCCACAAAACCTTCGGGTTGAGATACGTACTGATGAGGCGAAAAATGATCCGTTTTTAGGGGGTCATTTAAGCCCGAATCCGACTTTATTTGATCAAATATTGCCCTAAATCGTTTCTTTTGTGATTTTAGGTGTTTGGAGAGTGAATTCTGGAAAAGAAGCTATTTTGGACGTTTTTGGAGCATAAAAGTGAAGAAAACGACAAAGTACCAAAAATCTATGCTGAAGATACAAGGTGACGGCGTCAAGACTTCCTTCTTGATGGCGTCAGACATGAAGAATTAAACACCGTAGCTGGTGACGGCGTCAGATGTATAGGTGACGGCGTCAAAGTGGCAAAGAATAAAATACCGTAGGTGGTGACAGCGTCACATAGGCCGTCACAAGTGGATCTAGGGCGTCCCAGGAAGTATATGGCGGCGAGGTGACGGCGTCAGAATTAACTCTTGACGCCGTCAGAGTGTTTTTCCTATATATAGTTTTCTAGTTTTTTCATTAAAAAAAAGAGAAGTTTTGGTGAAACCCTAAAGACGATTTTGGTGCCTCTTTTACAGGTTTTTCAAGGGTTCCAAACCCTTGAGACCTTGCATTGTAATTGAGATAAGTATACTCTTAATTCAATCAATATGTCTATGTGTTGGTTGTTTATCTTTTGTTCTTATCTTAATTCTACCATGCTAGGCTAGATTTACTTTGTGTTTGCTTAGATCTAATGAAACCTAGATGTTGATTATGTGTTGATTACTTGTCTATTCTTGTTTTGGATGAATGATATTATATGTTAAGAAAACTGGCAGATCTCCAAATGGTAACATGCTTGAACGTCTTAAGAAACATGAACCGAGGCGTACTAGGTCTTTATTGGTTGTATTTAATGCATGAGCCACTGTTTACAATCCCTATAGTTGTGCTGGGTCATGGTGTAGGAGGAGATAAGAGCTCATAGAGTTGGGGAGTTATGTATGCCACCCCACGAATGGTATTAAGGAATACAATCCGTCATCCATACAAGTGTAACAAGTAATTGACATGTAAAAGATATCTAGGGAGTAATGAAGTCTAAGTAAACACAATTTCTCCAACCACTGCTCACAACCTTAGTTTAATATTAGTTTAATTTCATTTTCATTAGTTTAAATTAGTTATATAATAGTTTTGGGTTAGTTGAATAGCAACTAATTCCGCCCACTCTTCCAAAACCCGAGATTTTACTTGCTTTTATAAAAATATAAAAATACAAAAATAATCATCTTTCATCTCTAGAACTATTAATTAGGCTTTCTAATCCTAGCGACACTATTCCTAAGCTGAACGATCAACCCCCGGTACTTGTCACTATACTATACTACAACGATCAGGTACACTGCCTGGTGGGGGTTGTAAGCCTCGCGAGATCCCTCGAGAGGTAAAGCAAGGTGCGATTCCCACGCATCAAGTTTTTGGCGCCGCAGCCCGGGGAATAGTTATTGTCTAGGTTAGGATTTCTTTTTATTAGGTCTACTTGCTAGATTCCTTTCTAGTAAGAATTTTATTTTTATTTTTAGGTCTTCTTTAGTCTATCTTATTTCTTCGTGCCTTTGTTCGTAACTCTTTACCATCCGACATCATGGAAGGTGGTAACATCTTTGAACCCATCATCCCACCACAACAAAACCCACCATTAGAACCCCTTAGGCCCCGAACCTTAGGAGAGTATTCCCGACCTAGCCACCAAGGCTACCGAAACACCATTGAGCTCACCGGAGCCAATGTGACCCCCTTGCGATCCGACACCATCCGGTTGGTGCAAAGCGGATGTGCATTCCATGGACTTCGTTCCGAAGATCCAAACCAACACCTTAAGGATTTCCTCAAAATCGTAGATTCCATAGACCCAGGTGTTGAGACTAGAGAGACAACCCGATTACGCCTATTCCCATTCTCTCTACGAGATCAAGCTAGTCAATGGCTTGAGCATTTCCCCGCAGGATCCATCACCACATGGGACAATCTCGCCAATCGCTTCCTTACCCAATTCTTTCCGCCGGAAATGACTGCAATGCTTAGAAGGGACATTTTGATGTTCGAGCAACAGCGGGGTGAACCTTTCTACGAGGCTTGGGCCCGTTTTAAGGATCTCCTCCACAAGATCCCTCATCATGGCATAAACCTTTGGTTATTAGTTCAGATTTTCTACGACCATGTTGATTATCACACTAAGCGCACTATCGACAGGGCCGCGGGAGGCAAATTGCGTGATAAGAATGCTGAGGAGTCGTGGGCGATTATAGAAGAGCTCGCTGTCGATAATAATGAGATTTGGGAGTTTAAACATACGGTAGAAGCGGCCATCAATGCAGTCTCGGCATCTGGAGGAACCACCGAAATCCCCGATGAACTCTTATACAAACTTGAGGCAAAAGTTGACTATTTTGAGGAAAGGCAAAGGAGACCCTTAAGTCCTAGACAAACCACGGTCAATTCTGTCTCAAGATCAACTTCGGTGCCATTATCTGAATCACCCTCTAGAGAGCATGTCGAGACTTTTCAGAGGTGCACTCCACCTTGTTCCCCTCCCAAGGAACTTAGCTCGGAATTTGAGGCTAGGATGAGAGAATATATGGCGACCCACTCTGATCGGCTTGCTAGATTCGAAGAAGCAGTTTATAAGCAAAAGGAGGAGATGCAGGAGAAAATGAATGAGATGTTGAGTCTATTGGAGGAGTATGCCAGTCAGAAAACCCCCGAACGAATACTGCTAAGGAAAGAAAGTGCCACTCCCACCACCCAATTTGTTAACTCCATCACCATTGTCCATAAAGATTATGAGAAGGTAAAAACTCCTGCTAAACAGACCTTAGAAAATCGCCTGAGTCCCAACCTTTGAGCTACTACCTGAAACATGACATAAACGAAAGCACCATAACAAATTGGATTAAGGGTGATAGGCGTAACCAATCCTCCGAACAGGTTCCCGAGAAAGAGAAAGAAGAGGAAGATGAGTATGATACGCTTATTGGAGGATCAGTGGTCGAGAGGTTATTGGTACAGAAAGTGGCTACTAAGCAGGTAGCATGTGGAAACTTTGAAATACCAACAAGCATCGGGGACTTGAAACATCTTAGTGCTTTCGCCGACCAAGGATCGGAAGTAAATCTTATGCCCCTAACTATTTACATCCAACTGACGTCGAAAATGCCAGCACCTACTCGTGTTAGGCTATCTCTTGTTGGACACTCGTATGTATACCCCCTAGGAATCGCAGAAGATGTATTAGTTAATGTGGCAGGATTCATGTACCCCGTTGATTTTATGATCATTGATGACAAAGGGGATGGATGCATGCCAATAATCCTTGGGGCACCATTCCTCACCACCACTAGGGCTGTCATTAAGTATGAAGATAGGAAGATTGAGCTTAAATCTGGAAAGAGAAAGATTAGCTTCCACATGACTCCGCGAAGTAGACATGAGAATATGAGTTGGAGAATGATTAAAAACAACATTGGCGCAACACCCATTCGTGTTCAGAATAAAATTCTTGCATGGGAGGCAAGAATCAAAAGCTATAAGAAAGCTAAGGACGAAAGGAGAAAAAGCAATAAGGTTCCGATAGAACTCAAACACACTCAACACGAAAGCAATCATACACCGTTTGAGGAAGGGAACTTAGTACTCTTGAGACACTTAGAAACAACAATACCACCCGATAAACCAAGTCCTTGGTGGTATGGGTCATTCACAATCGAAGGATTGAGCCAAGATGGGGTAGCTAACTTGAGAAGCAAACTAGGTGGGAAGGTGATTGCGAGTATTGATAGATTGAGACACTACCACCATAACAGTAATGATCGAAATTATATGGGGTACATCATTTCAAATGATGAAATCACGTAGTAACCCACGACTTTGAGTCTAGCTACAAGACTCGTAAATAAAGAAAAGCGCTTCTTGGGAGGCAACCCATGTTTTGTGTGATTTTAATTGTTTGATTGTTATTTGCTTCCGTATGCATGTTTTATTTTTATTGTTGGTTGATCATGTTTCTAAATTAAAATGTGGAAATACTTTATTATGTTGTTTGGCCTAGTCTTAACTTCAACCTAAAGGTATTTTTGAAAAAGATAAGTGTAAGGGGAAACCCCAAATATGTTTTTAAGAAACAAACCGATCATGATTCTCCACAATATTTAATGAACATGTATATTCGTATTTGTTAGAGTCAAATGCTTGTATTGAGTCATAATGAAGTTTTGCAGGATTTTCCAGGAAGTAGGACAAGGTTTTTCCAGAAATTTTCCGGAAATTTAACATAAAGATTTCTGCAGGTCCATTCTGACGGCGTCAAGTTATTGCTCTTGACGGCGTCAGGAGTCAAAAATCTGGAAATTTTACCCGTTTTGTTTTTCTAACGGAGTCTTATGGTTTTTGTGAATTATTAAGTTTTATAATCTCCAGGAAATCTGCAAACTTCATTCCACAAGCATTATATCTTACTTTGTTTTCTAGGATTTAGTAACTTATATAGGATGACGCCGATTTTACGCGAGGTTGCCTTGTCTACTTTTGTCAGGATTTACAGGTTATTTAAGACAAGAAGATGATTTATATTCTGGAAGGGAAGCTTTGATTGTTCATTTTCTTGGAGGAAGATTTAACCTGGCCAACCTATAATCCATACCGAGCGAATCAGGGGAGTATTTGATTTCATTCTCTTTACTTTTTCACTTTTACATTCTTTACTTGAACATTGGGGACAATGTTCATCCTAAGTGTAAGGGGAGGGTAAAAAGATGATACCTTACATATGCACTTTCGCTTGAGTTTGTTTTGTTTGATAGTAGATGAGTAATAAAACTATGAGAAATACTTGTTAGTGCAATTTTAGCGCCAAATTTAAAATTTTTTACAACATTTAGGAGTGAAACTTTAGCCATAGAAAGCGTCTCATGGATAGGAGGTTGTATGACTAGCACATAACCGTATATTCAGAAAAATTTTCCACCCAAAAATGTGAGGTTCGCCTTTAGTTTTGATAGGAAAAGCATTTATTATTGGTGCTTATGAGTGTACCGGTAGCATTTAGATTCTAGAACTTGCGTTAGTGATGCATCCCGAGACCGCTAGTGAGACTACATTCGTGTGGTAGGATTTACTACATGATAAGAGGCATTAGGATCACCCTTGTGTTAAACCCGTATCATAATTACTTGACCATTTAAGTCATATTACTTGGCTAGTTAAGTCAACTAATTTTTCCCACACCCTTTGCGTTGTACTCATTTTTAGTACACGATACCCTAGTACACCCCTCCGAGCCTATCTTTTCGTTTCTAACTTTAAGCATTTTACTTAAAGGAAGAATTTGTTACACCCCACTTAAATGTACAACCAAATCGCCTTAGCCTTCCGTGTATGCGCTCATCTTTAGTGCATTATTGTTATTTGTTAAACCCTAAGTTAACTTTCTAATTGATTACATGGTTGCTAAGTCGAGTCATATCCTTGTACATATTGTTTTGGGACGATTGGGACTCATGGGTAAGTACTTATTTTATGGAGTAATGGGGAAGAACATCATATTATTACCCCCATATGTACGTTAATCTTAAATGACCCTTAACTTGTCTTTTGAGTAGAATAAAAACTCATTTGCTTGAGGACAAGCAAATCTCAAGTGTAAGGGTATATGATGAGGCGAAAAATGATCCGTTTTTAGGGGGTCATTTAAGCCCGAATCCGACTTTATTTGATCAAATATTGCCCTAAATCGTTCCTTTTGTGATTTTAGGTGTTTGGAGAGTGAATTCTGGAAAAGAAGCTATTTTGGACGTTTTTGGAGCATAAAAAATCCATGCTGAAGATACAAGGTGACGGCGTCAAGACTTCCTTCTTGACGGCGTCAGACATGAAGAATTAAACACCGTAGCTGGTGACGGCGTCAGATGTATAGGTGACGGCGTCAAAGTGGCAAAGAATAAAATACCGTAGGTGGTGACGGCGTCACATAGGCCGTCACAAGTGGATCTAGGGCGTCCCAGGAAGTATATGGCGGCGAGGTGACGGCGTCAGAATTAACTCTTGACGCCGTCAGAGTGTTTTTCCTATATATAGTTTTCTAGTTTTTTCATTAAAAAAAAGAGAAGTTTTGGTGAAACCCTA
This sequence comes from Artemisia argyi, assembly GCA_030686995.1. Taxonomy (NCBI): domain Eukaryota; kingdom Viridiplantae; phylum Streptophyta; class Magnoliopsida; order Asterales; family Asteraceae; genus Artemisia; species Artemisia argyi. The sequence goes on along the minus strand of CM060692.1, from coordinate 3,008,483 downwards.
AAGACGATTTTGGTGCCTCTTTTACAGGTTTTTCAAGGGTTCCAAACCCTTGAGACCTTGCATTGTAATTGAGATAAGTATACTCTTAATTCAATCAATATGTCTATGTGTTGGTTGTTTATCTTTTGTTCTTATCTTAATTCTACCATGCTAGGCTAGATTTACTTTGTGTTTGCTTAGATCTAATGAAACCTAGATGTTGATTATGTGTTGATTACTTGTCTATTCTTGTTTTGGATGAATGATATTATATGTTAAGAAAACTGGCAGATCTCCAAATGGTAACATGCTTGAACGTCTTAAGAAACATGAACTGAGGCGTACTAGGTCTTTATTGGTTGTATTTAATGCATGAGCCACTGTTTACAATCTCTATAGTTGTGCTGGGTCATGGTGTAGGAGGAGATAAGAGCTCATAGAGTTGGGGAGTTATGTATGCCACCCCACGAATGGTATTAAGGAATACAATCCGTCATCCATACAAGTGTAACAAGTAATTGACATGTAAAAGATATCTAGGGAGTAATAAAGTCTAAGTAAACACAATTTCTCCAACCACTGCTCACAACCTTAGTTTAATATTAGTTTAATTTCATTTTCATTAGTTTAAATTAGTTATATAATAGTTTTGGGTTAGTTGAATAGCAACTAATTCCGCCCACTCTTCCAAAACCCGAGATTTTACTTGCTTTTATAAAAATATAAAAATACAAAAATAATCATCTTTCATCTCTAGAACTATTAATTAGGCTTTCTAATTCTAGCGACACTATTCCTAAGCTGAACGATCAATCCCCCGGTACTTGTCACTATACTATACTACAACGATCAGGTACACTGCCTGGTGGGGGTTGTAAGCCTCGCGAGATCCCTCGAGAGGTAAAGCAAGGTGCGATTCCCACGCATCACGTACACCACCTCTTTCAGATCCCCATTTAAGAATGCGGTCTTGACATCCATTTGATAAACCACCATGTTTTGACTTGCAGCATTTACGAGAAAGATCCTTATGGCTTCTATTCTAGCAACTGGGGCGAAGGATTCTTCAAAGTCGATACCTTCTTCTTGTCGATATCCTTTTGCCACAAGCCTAGCTTTGTTTTTCAAAACATCACCATGCTCATCAAGTTTAACCTTGAATATCCATTTGAGAACAATGATCATAGCACACTCGGGAGGTGGTACTAGTTCCCAGACATCCAGTCGGTCAAATTCATGAATTTCGTCCACCATTGCAGTGAACCATGAGTGTTTGGACATTGCATCCTTGACGCTTTTTGGTTCAGCTTTAGAAAGAACAGAATTGAAGAAGCACCATAATGCGTCGGTCTCAAGTTGCTTGCGGGTCGATACTGGACGTGAAGGGTTTCCAATAATGTTGTCAATAGGATGATCATTGGTCCATTTTCGAAGGTATTCATGGGGTTGAGAATGTGGAACTGAGGTAGCCGTGTTAGATTCGTCAGAGGATGTTACATCATTTGATAATTCAGGGGCAAAGATGTTAACAAACGGCTCATTATCAGGTGGAGCAAAAGGATTAACTTCAGATGTATTATCTACATTTGCCGCTCGCTGTACAGGTGAAGGTTGGACATTAGACGTGCTAACCGATTGACTGATGGCGGGAGCTTCAGAATCCCATGACAATGAAGTGGATGGACCGTTATTGTCATCTTGATCATTCACCACCCCATCTGGTGGTTGAACCATTGTAGCTTCAGGAGCATTCATCTGTTGAGGTTCAAAGTATTCATCAAACATTGGGTCAAACAGTTTCTTCCAATCTTCACTTGTAGGAGGTACAAAAGGAGCAGCAGGGATGGGATTCTGTACAAGCCTGGAACTAATTGGTCCAGGAGACAAAAGGTTAGGTACGGGTCCAGAACTTGATTGTCCAGGAACCGGTTGCTCAGTCAGCTCATCGAAAGTAACATGGATTGTTTCCATTATATCTCTGGTACGTTTGTTGTAGATTCGGTACCCCTTTCGCTCTGGAGCATAGCCAATGAAGAAACCAATGTCGGCCTTGGCCTTGAGTTTCCCAAGGTCTTCACTGTCATTGGTTGGATAGCAAAGTGCACCAAAAACTCGAAGAAACGAAAGATCAGGTTTTCTGCCATGAACCAGTTCATAGGGAGTCTTGCAGTGGAGAGGATGTATCAAGGATCGGTTCTGTGTGTAACATGCGGTGGCAATTGCCTCAGCCCAAAGAAATAGAGGAGCTTTGGAAAAGATGAGCATAGTCCTTGCAGCTTCAACTAAGGTGCGATTGCGTCTTTCAACAACTCCATTTTGTTGAGGAGTTCGTGGAATGCTCTTTTGATGACTAATCCGGACACCTGCATAAAACAGAGTAAGTTGTCTGTTCACAAATTCTGTTCCATTATCAGTACGAATGACTCTAACTGTTTTGTTGAGGCGGACTTGCAACATCTTGATGAGTTTGATGATGGTTTCCGGAGTTTCATCTTTTGATCGTTGAAATTTCACCCATGTGAATCGAGAGTAATCATCAACAATAACCAGCACATATTTCTTTCCATTGATACTTTGAATCCTCATTGGTCTACAAAGATCCATGTGAAGAGTATGAAGAACTTCCATGATTGAATTGACAGTTTTGGGTTTATGGGTATGCTTTTTGCTCTTGCCCATTTGACAGGCGGAACACAGATTGTCTTTTTCATACTTAAGTCTGGGCAAGCCTCGAACAAGATCCTTACGTGTAAGTTCATTGATGGTACCGAAGTTCAAATGGTTTAAACGACGATGCCACAACCATGACTTGTTCTTGGATGCTTTAGAGAGCAGACAAATTGGAGAGGACCGTAGCATATCTTCGATGGAGATGGTGTAAAGATTAGTGCCCCGACTCCCCTTGAGAAGATCAACACCATCTAATTCTCTAACAAAACAGGTGTGCTTTCTGAAGGTGACTTCCAGATCTGAGTCACAGAATTGACCAACAGAAAATAGATTGTGCCCAAGTCCTTCCACGTAGTAAACTCTGGATATAACACTGTCTCCAAAGACGTAATCACCATAACCCATTATAGATCCAAAATGGTCATTCCCAAATCTAACCGTACCAATAAACTTTTCCACAAAATTCTTGAGCCGTGAGCGATCTCCAGTCATTTGTTTTGAGCAGCCTGAGTCCAAATACCAAAGAACGATTTGTACGACCTGCATTTGAAACCAAACAATCGTGGATAACTGAAAAAGCTGGAGCCCCACACACAATTGGGGTCCGTTTGGTTAGAACACACAAATATTGGATTATCATACGTAACAGATATCTCACTGGAGTATTCACATTTTGATGCACTAGAACTAGGAGTGGTATTTATTGCTTCTATTGGAAACAGTCTACCGGTAGGTCTCCACTTCCTAATAGGCACAACTCTAGAGTTAGTAATCCTAGTCACTGGGCACTTTTCCCTCAGAGTGAATTTCCTTCCAGTAGGTCTCCATTGATAACCAACATTAGTGAAAACTTTTCCTGTTTTATTCCATACTTGTTTTGCCCGTTTAACACTAGAAACATTCATAACTGGAGATTTCATAGTGGATTTAAGAAAGGACACAACACATGCATCATGATTACCATAAAATAAGCATTTGTTACACGTCTTACAAATAGCATCAGAATTCGAATTAATTACATCATTGTTAACACAAATGTTTGAATCAACTCGATTCCTTTCACTAAGCAACACTTTATTGTTCCTAGATGATTCTTCTACTTCCTTCATAAGTGAGCTCTTAGCCGGCAAAGTCCTATCATTCTTTGTATTGCACTTAGGCTGTGACTTGCTAGCATTAGATACACCTTTTACTCCTGTAGAAGCAATGACGGGAACATTAGTCTGATTAGTTGCTACTTGTTTACTGGTGATCAAGATGGAGGATTGTGACATGGTTTGGGGAAAGTCAACTGTGACATGCTTGTTGCCACTGAGAGGGTGCAATGCAATTGTCCTATCCGACTTGGTATCATTCTTGGGGCATGATCCTATGGCATATTCTAATAATTCCTGGGCCCTATTAGTGAGGAAGCAGGCACCAATAATAACATCATCAAGTGGTTTAGAAGTCCTCTCATCTTCAATGGTTTCTCTAAGTATGGCCAGACAATCCTTAAGATTTCTAAGATAGTTGTTATGAACTAACTTATTGTTCCTAAGGGGAAGAGAAACATTCACAGCATCGCACGCATATTTATTACAAGCATGTACATTGGAAATTGCATGATCACATGAAACAACAGGCATTTTACCCTTCACCATGGTCTTTAGATTCTCAATTTCATTTAACAAAGAAGTGACTCTTTCATTGTTTTGGTCACGTGTTGTTTTAATAGATTCAAACAATTCTTTATAACGTTGTTTAGCGTTAGACATTTCAGCACGAAGCCACTCATTTTCATGTTGTAATTCATTGATAATGCCCTATTTTTGAAAGTTTTGAGAATCTATTGACTTCTGGTAATTGGTATTGGTCACATCGCTTCTGTTCGATTTTAATTGTGCAATTTGGACCTTCAACTTCCGAATCGTGTTTGAGTGAGCTTGAATTACTTCATCCTTTTTGGCTAATTCAAAACATGTATCAAACTCAGGAGCATCCGAAGATATCTTGGCATTTGATATTTTTATGCTTTCTTCTAGATGTTGATATTTTAATTGTAGGTTCAGATTATCAACTTCTAGTTTTAAGAAATTCCTGACCATGTTATCATGATCATCGTTTTGAATTTTTTCAGTAAGTTTGTAATTCTCCCCCTCAAGCTCAATCACACGATTTTGGAAGACATTCAAAGTAACCGACATTTCATGGAATTGTCGAGCAGATAGTGCAGAGTCGGTAACAGTATAAAACACATCTTTTGCAATGCAATTAGCAATCAAATTTTCATTCATGATGAGAATGTTTTTCTTGTCAATTTCACTGTACTTAAGATCAATAGCTAATTGTTTACCCTCACTTTCCACTTCATCAAAAACCTTTTTCATTCGAGTCACATCATCATTAATGGTGTTTTTAAGGCCCTCAAAATGTTCTTTGAGAAGTTTAAAAAATGGCATAACTTTAGTTAGGTAACACTGTTTTGTTTGCTCAAAACCTCTTTCCCCTTCTGTAATCCCTGTAGGTGTGATTCTTATTTTACAGGTTTTCTCAAAGTCATTGAACAATTGCCTAGCACATACAGCCCAATTAGAGTATTACATTGTGTGGGAAAAGTGAAAGGTACAAGGTGTCTGGGTGTGTTTAGGGGGTAATTAGTTGGGTGAGCAATTCTAAACATAGTGCGTGTGTTACCTACAACTCTTTCAGCTTGCATTTTCTCAATGTCAATATTCCAAAATACTTTTTCAGGAAGAATTCTCTTTTGAGGAACAAAAATTGCAGTTTGATTGTCATTTGCATAATCATAGTGAAACACAATATTCTTAGCAATGCATTTAGGATCCTTTAACCGTTCAGAAAGTTTTACCCTAGTTCTATCCTTTGCCTCATTGATGTGGTCATAGGATCGTGTATCACGAGGGGCATGGTTAGGTTCAAGCATAGTGGTTGCATCATATAATGCAGGTTGTGCACCTAGACCAATTCTAAGGTATCTTGCTTTGGGTTTGGAGGTATCATGTTCACTAAATTCATCACTTAGTTTCCTATGGTTTTCCATCATTTGAGCAGATTGAATGGTTTGGCCCTGTGTGTACAACTTATCTTCCAATTTATTTTTCAACATTTTTAGTTTTGAGAAATCATTTAGAAGTTTAGTTTCTTTCTCTTTGAATTCTAGTTTGATTGAAGTCAAACCTTTTTGAACCTCTAGTTTTTGTTTGATGGTTTGTTCCAATTGGTTCTTTAAAGAAACTAGTTCCCTTTTCAATGATTCTTGTTTGGAATTGTTTTTAGATATGTAAGTACGCAGTTGCCATTCCATTTTCTGCTAACGTTCATTCAGCTCAAACTTAGCACGCTGCTCATAAATATTCACTTGATCCTTAAGGGTTTTAATTCTAGTGATCAGAGAATCATCAGGATTGTAAATCGTGTGCTCATGTACTTCATGTTCACTAGAGTTAATAGACGGCATGTCACTTGGTACAACTGGCGGTCCATTGTCATTCACATACATTTCATATGGGATATTATTGGTATTACCCATATTGGTGACGTTTGTGTTGACAATATTCTTGAGTTGTACAGAGTCACATGCCCCATGTTCAATTGTAGGATTATTCAGATCATGATTAGGAGAAGTTGGTACCTCAGAGATAGCAGATGTGATGGATAAATCAGGATGTTGTGAAGAGGAAGCTGTTGCAGACAGATTAGCCATGAAAATGGTTTGAGCAGTAGGTTCATCATCCACGTCTGAGTCAAATGCATCACACTCTTCAACTTGAAAGATATTCGGGTCATTAAGAGCCATGTCCTGAACAGGCTGATCATCCACATCAGCATCAAAGGTGTTCCCATCATTACCAGCCAGAAAGAGCAAAGCTTCTTCATCCAACACAGTCCCATTTTCTTGTGCCTGCATCAACAGCATCTTGTCCTTGAAGTACTCAGAATTTTGGGGACGTTTTGGGAGAGTGAAATTCCTAGCAATATGGCCCAACCCTCCGCAGTTATAGCATTTCGGCTGTTTAGCTTGTGCTTGAAGAGCATTCCCAACTCTGTACTGCCCATTCTCTATACCAACATTTCTTTGGTTGAAGTTCTGTCTTCCCTGCACATTCTGCACCACTACCCGACCATCTTCAAAGACTGCCTGATTGCGTGGATTAGATGAGATTCTGAGTTGGTTGTTAGTAGATGGAAGTGCAGCCCTGAACTGTTGGACCAGTAAAGAAGCTTGGTTGGAGAGATTATGAATCATCATGTCAGTGTGAGAATACCCAGAATCAAGTTGTGTATTCAAAGCAGATGGTGAGGGAGTTGATGATTGACTATTGGTTGGGGTAGACCTGGAGGATGATTGTGATGGTTGAACTTGATCATTAGAGGTTTGATTAGGTTGTTGAACATTGGAAACAAAAGCAAGAGATTCATTTGTTGCAGACGGTGAGCTTTTCTCGCATTAGCCGATCATAAGCAGCATGTTTCTCATGTTGTTGGAGATATGCATACAGCTGTTCATGATTGGTATGCCTGAGACCCTTGTTGAGCTTAACAGCTATGAAAAACCTATCCCATTCAGGTGCCATGTTGTTCACGAATTTGGAATTAAGCTGTATGTTGGGCATTGTCATCTTGATGGCTCTCATGTCATTGACTAGCTTGTGAAATCTGACGTAATAGTCAGTGATGCTTTCACCTGGATTCATTTTGAAATGCTCAAATTCATCGTATAGCTGTGACTCACGATCTTCTTTAGTTAACTCAGACCCTGCAAGAAGCATTTTGACATTATCCCAGACCGCCTTTGCTTCAGTGTTGTAGTTGATAAGTTTGTAGACATCTCTGGGAAGCCCTTGAATGACGATATTTGATGCTCTGATGTCTGCATCATAGCGTTTCTTTTCATCATCAGACAACTCATCGTAAGTGCGAGGTCTATCAGGACCAAGTACGACCGGTAGTAAATCAGTTGTTGCTGTAACCGTGTCTCTAGTAGTACCCATTTGAAAGGGTCCCTCATCGATGGATTTCAAGATGTTAACCCCATTTTCTTTACCCAGACAGTACAAACGAATCCTTTGAGCCCATGATTCATAGTCAGTTCTATCCAGCATCGGAGGTCGGGTGTCAGACCCCACAATGTAATGTACTAGTCGCAGGAAAGTATAACCACCACTTGATCTAACCGCAGGACACTAACCTCAGAAAATACCAAACCGCAACAAAATCCAGCCGCAGAATGAACTAAACACAACCTAAGTAAACCGCAAACCAAAGATACTAACCGCAGGACACTAACCGCAGAAACTACCAAACCGCAAAAAAAATCCCAATCGCAGACTGATCTAATCGCAACCTAAGTAAACCGCAAACCAAAGATACTAACCGCATGACACTAACCGCAGAAACTACCAAACCGCAGAAAACACCCAACCGCAGAAGAGCTAACCGCAATATACTAATCGCAAGCAACTAATCGCAGTGACAATGGTCCAAAACTGTCGCTATCTTTGCGTTTTGTTTGTATTCCCAAAATGGTAATCGCAGCAAGCTAACCGCAGATAACAGAACTTAATCGCAACCAAGCAATGAAACAGTGGATTTAACTGCAACAAGGAAAATCCGCCCAAAATCAACTCCAAACTTCAAATAGATTACAGAAATGGTAACACAAACTAACTACAATGTTCTACAAACACTAATGAACATAAAAGTACATCTCTAACATGTATGACAACACTAGAAAGATAAAACCAAGATGTTTTCCAAGAAAATGACTTCACACTCACAAAACCACTCAAAACATCATCAAATTTGATTCTACAAGGCCCTAAGATGAAACCTTGGCTCTTGATACCAATTATAGAATACTAACTATGTAGGAAACATGTTCATGTTGTGATTTGTGAGGCGTATAAGGCGAGGAAGAGGAGAGGAAAGAAAGAAAGAAAGGAACCTTGAGAGAAAAAGAGAAATATTAGATTGAGATTAAGTGAAGGTCCAACCCTCTCCACATGTGGAGAGGGGTATTTATACTTACAATATAACGCCCACTCCCGGGCTGTGGATCAGGCATACAGTGGGTGAAGACCCGTCCTTCTTCCACGGTGTTACTAAAACTAATACTAATTAATTAATAAACAAACTAACTACGAGCTAACTTAATGCTATTACAATCATTAGGTGACCGAGACTTTTACAGGAATATTTGTATTCCTAACAATTACTTGCAGTAATGGGCAGAGATGCCAACAACCAAATGTTTCCAGTTGCATGGGAAGTTGTTGGTGTAGAAAATAAAAACAACTAGTGCTGGTTTCTTTCTTATTGCATTCTGATTTGGAGTTGGATAATGGAAAGGGTATAACAATCATATCTGATGCACATAAGGTCAGTATTACTTACACTTTTAAATAGGTGTTTTATGCCTAGTAACTCATAAACTGACATGTAATTATCTTTTATACAGGGCTTAATTGATGTAGTTGGTATATGGTTACCTGATGCAGAGCATAGACAATGTACCAGACATATCTATGCAAATTTTAAGAAGAAATTAAGTTGACTTCAGTACAAGAGGTTATTCTGGGTAGCAGCTTCAACCACAACAATCAAAGAGCAGTTTATGCAGATTATGGAACAAATAAAGTTGCCGGATGAAGCTGCACATAAATGGTTGGTTGAAAGAAACCCAAACAGTTAGAGCAGGGCTTTCTTTAAGATGGACATGTGCACTGCAGCCTTTGAAAATGGAATTTCTGAGAGCTTTAATGGAAGGATATTGAATGCTAGAGGTAAGCCTATAATCACAATGTTATAGGGATCTAGGATTTACCTTATGCAAATAGTATACTTCATGAATAAGAAAGCTATGGACTTGGATGATACCATTACACCAAGTGTTAGAAGGCAATTGAACATTCTTACAAATAAACAAAGGTTAGTTTATGTTTTTTGTATTATGTCATTTTGTGAATTAAAATTTTAAATACTCATACATAATTATTATTCTGTATAGACATTGGGATGTTGTTGCTAGTGGTTTCCAAGAGGTTGAGGTAAGAAAAGGGGATGAGGCATTCTGTGTTAATTTGCATACCAAGAAATGTTTTTGTAGAATGTGGGAAGTTGGGAACTGAGTGGAACACCTTGTGTGCATGCCATGGCTACTTATTTCCATATGAAAAAGGATCCTTTGTTAGGGGTTTAGTTAATGGTATTCTAAAAATAAATTGGTAGAAGCTTACCAATACTCTATTAGATCAGTCTTAGGATATAAGTGTTGGAAGCCATCAACATTTCCAAAACCTTTACCCCCATTGGAAAGGAAAATGCCTGGAAGACCTAGGAAAAAAAGAATTAGGCATCCAACTGAAAATGATCATGAAATTAGCAGAGTAGGAAGGATCATGCACTGTCATAATTGCTGGGAGCCTGGACACAATAAAAGGAATTGTGATAAGCCAGCTCAACCAAGGCCACAAAAACAGAATCAAACAACCCTGCTCCACCTAAACAACCCACAAATACCAATCAGATACCAGAACACTTTGTTGAACAAATGCCAACTTACATACCAGATCCTGCTTTACCTAAAAAAAGGGGCATCAAAAAGTGGGGGTTCAACTAGTGGGAAAAACAAAGGTGAATCAAGTAGTAAGACTGGTACAAAGAGAGGTGGTACAGCTAAGGTCAGTAAAATGTCAAAAAAGTCCAACTTGGGGGTTCAAGCAGCAAGCAAGTATTCACCACAACACAAGAGGCAGTACATTTAGAAATTTATAATACTTTTATAAACTTAAAATACATTTTTAGGGACTTAATTAGTTTATATGATGCAGGAACATCAATTTCATATGGATATGGAGGCTTTAGTTGATACTTTAAGGACTGAGGAGAAAGAAAAAGCAAAGTATGTAGAGATCCAAAAACAAAATGAAGCTGCTGACAAATGGTGGTATGAATATGCACAAGAGTTCACTGCTGCTGATTTCAATGAAAGAATAGAAGATCAAATTGGTATATCTATTTCACCTGGGGAAGAAATCTCATTCTTTTCAGATTCTGAGCAAAGGAACACTTCAAATGCTAATATACCAACACAATAAAGCCATGTTCATCCTGCAAGTGAAGTCAAATGTAAAGAACAAGATGCTGCACATGAAGATAAGGGGAAACAAATTGCCACTCCGGATTTGCCATCACCAGCTGTTGCAAAGAAGCCTAGAGGCAGGCCAAAGAAAACAGCAGCCACAGAGTCTATAGTTGGTAGAATCTATCACAATAATAGAGGTAGATCTGAGAGAATTGCAAACCAGAAGAAGCCTTTTGTGTTTGACAAGTATGGCACTGATTCTACACCAGACAAAGCCTTTGATGTAGAGTAGTGTTTTTAGAATTAGGTTGTTTTGATTCTGCTGTGAACTATTACCCTTTAAAAACTTGTATTTTGTGGATGGTGTGAACTTTATGAATGGGAATGCAAAATCTTATCTTTATCTACTGTTTTTTGTGTTGTCCAATGCATTATTGCCTTACTTTATTACTTGTGGAGACCACATGTATTTTGTGCTTTGTGCTGTCTATGTAGCTATGGAGAGCATGTGAATCTTGCTTTTGTGCATTGAATATTTAGGTAGAGAACATAATTAGACCAAACATAACCATTTCATTTCATTTCATTACACCCACCAACTTACATACCACAACATACACAACACCAACAACCTAAAACAACACCAACATCCTAACACTACAGCAACACCCATTAGACACCAACAAAAGATAGCAAAAGACATCCTTACACAATACCAACATCCTAAAACAACCTAGTCTAATACATCATAAAAACCACATACAACACAACCATAAACATCAGACACTTGAACAAAAGGGTAGCTTTCTTCTTGCTTATGATAATTTCCAACTGCATTTCTTCAATCTGCAAGTGCATATCATGCTGATAAACATCAAACTCATGTTCCAAAATCTTTAGATGATTTTGAGCAGATACTTAAGCATAGTACAACTGCCTTTCCTCAGGACTCATGGTTAGATACATCTGAAAAAGCTGAGTCTTGTACCATTCATTTGTCAACTCTGGATCAATCCAGTAAAAGGCATTGCAGAATGTGGTACCAGAAAGATGCAAAATTAACAATAATTAAAGTTCTTAAGCAAAACCCTCATTTAACAAAATTTGGGGAAAATTAAAATCATTAAAATTAACTATACATACGTTTGAATTTCGACAGTTAAGGAATCTTCTACCTGGGTTATTCATAGTCCAAGATACACGCCTCATTAAAGGGTTATTGCAATTACAATGAGTGGGTAACACCCTTCTCCTGCGAACACTTGTAGAGGATGAAGACATTGTGGTAATTTGATAATGTGATTAGGTTTTTAGGGTTTGGAATTACGATTAAGGTTTCTAGGGTTTGATAATGTAGAAGATAAAAGTATAACGTTTGGTTTTTTAGTTTTAGGGTTATAAATCCCGTTTTATGGGTCAAAATAGTAAACGGGTTATCATACCCGGTAAATGAACCAAACCCAGTCCACGTTGGAATTAAAGAGTTTAAAAAAAAATGAAAATTAAATAACACGTCAGATAAAACCGGATAATTGGAAAATGTTAAGCCTAATGAAAAACGGGTAAAGTTGATTAAGCATTTTGACAATAAAAATAATACATTATGTATAATGAGTCAAAATTGAAAGTACGTTATGTATTTAGGGGGGTGGTAATGTTGCCTAACCATGCCTAAAACATAATTGTAATTAGCCAATAGAATTAATCCAACTAATTTCATGCCTAATGATGCCTAAGTACATATTTTTAGTGGCAATGTTGCCTAACCATGCCTAAACTTTATATTTTTTTATTTTTAAAATTCATAATTATATTTACAATTTAATTAAAAACATCAAATTTTATTAATAATTCAAATAAAAGTTACACAATACTTAGGAAAATAAAAACAAAAAAATATTAAAAATATGAAATGAGTAGTCATCTTCGGATGAGTCGGGGAGAATAATTATCTCGTTTGAGAATGAACCCGATGATGACATGGTTATTAGAATGTAAATTGTATGTGTGATTTGATATTAGTTTAGATGTGAAAATAAAAAGGAAAATGGTGAGTATTTAAAGATTTTTTTTTTTTTTTTTTTTTTTGAAAAAGTCCCAAACGGATAAAAGCTTGCAACGGTAACAAATTCAATGCTTGCAACGGTCGAAATATTAAAAGCAATTGTTTATACCGAATCGGCAAACCATGCCGTATTACATGCCGATTTCATGATGCCGATCAATTGGCATTGTGTTGCCGATCCATACCGATCCACACCGAGCCATTGCCGAAAACGTTGCCACCCCTTATGACTTTTCTCTTTCATTTATTTTGCAAAAGTGTCGATGGCATTCATTTATTTTGCAACAGACAGTTGGCATTCATTAGGTCAAATTGTCAACATCAAGCATTAGACATTTAAGCTACACTCCTCCCTTTGCTACTTCCACTCCATTATATAAAGAGTAAATTACATGGTTGGTCCCTAAGTACGTAAACAAATAACACCACGGGTCCCTTGGTTTAGCTAGTGTTAACTAGGTTAGTTAAAATTTACAAGTTAGCCCCCTTTGGTTAAATAGCGGTGCATCGTTAATCCTTTGGTTAAATAGCGCTGCATCGTTAATCCTTTTAGCGTTTTCGCCCGTTTTTGTCCCTTTTTTTTACGTTTTCGCCCGCTTTTGTCCGTTTTTTTTGTTTTCGCCCGTTTTGTCCGTTTTTTTTTACGTTTTCGCCCGTTTTTGTCCGTTTTTTTTGTTTTCGCCCGTTTTTGACCGTTTTTTTTACGTTTTCGCCCGTTTTTGTCCGTTTTCATTTTGTTTTCGCCCGTTTTTTTTTACGTTTTCGCCCGTTTTCTTTTTGTTTTTGTCCTTTTTTTTACGTTTTCGCACGTTTTTGTCCGTGTTTTTTTGTTTTCGTCTGTTTTGTCCGTTTTTTTTACGTTTTCGCCCGTTTTTGTCCGTTTTTTTACGTTTTCGCCCGCTTTTGTCCGATTTCGTCTGTTTTCGCCCGTTTTTGTCAGTTTTTTACGTTTTCGCCCGATTTTGTCTGTTTTCGCCCGTTTTTGTCCTTTTTTTAATGTTTTCGCACGTTTTTGTCCGTTTTTTTTGTTTTCGCCCGTTTTGTCCGTTCTTTTTATGTTTTCGCCCGTTTTTGTCCGTTTTTTTTAACGTTTTCGCACGTTTTTGTCCGTTTTTTTTTGTTTTCGCCCGTTTTGTCCGTTTTTTTTTATGTTTTCGCCTGTTTTTGTCCATTTTTTTAACGTTTTTGTCCGTTCTTTTTACATTTTCTCCTCTTTTTTGTAACTTTTTTTACCCAAAATTTTTTTCCGTTCTTTTTACGTTTTGTCCGTTCTTTTTACGTTTTCTCCTCTTTTTGTACCTTTTTTACCCAAATTTTTTTTCCGTTCTCTTTACGTTTTGTCCTTTCTTTTTGTCCGTTCTTTTTACGTTTTTTACCTTTTTTTACCCAAAATATTTTTTTCGATGATTATTTAAAAAAAAAATCAAAATTATGTTTTATTGAATTTTTTGTCCGTAAAAAAATAACAAAATCGGGCGAAAACGTAAGAAAAACAGACAAAAACGGGCGAAAACAAAAAAAAAAGCGGACAAAAACGGGCGAAAACGTAAAAAACGGGCGAAAACAAAAAAACACGGACAAAAACGTGCGAAAACGTAAAAAAAAACGGATAAAACGGGCGAAAACAAAAAGAAAGCGGACAAAAACGGGCGAAAACGTAAAAAAAACAGACAAAACGGGCGAAAACAAAAAAAAAACGGACAAAAACGTGGGAAAACATAAAAAAAACGGGCGAAAACAAAAAAAAAAACGGACAAAAACTGGCGAAAACGTAAAAAAAAGGGACAAAACGGGCGAAAACAAAAAAAACGGACAAAAACGGGCGAAAACGTAAAAAAAAACGGTCAAAAACGGGCGAAAGCAAAAAAAACGGACAAAAACGGGTGAAAACCTAAAAAAAACGGTCAAAAACGGGCGAAAACAAAAAAAACGGACAAAAACGGGCGAAAACGTAAAAAAAGAGACAAAAACGGGCGAAAACAAAAAAAAAACGGACAAAAGCGGGCGAAAACGTAAAAAAAAACTGACAAAAACGGGCGAAAACGTTAAAAGGATTAACGATGCAGCGTTATTTAACCAAAGGATTAACGATGCAGCGTTATTTAACCAAAGGATTAACGATGTAGCGCTATTTAACCAAAGGGGGCTAACTTGTAAATTTTAACTAACCTAGTTAACACCAGTTAAACCAAGGGACCCGTGGTGTTATTTGTTTACGTACTTAGGGACTAACCATGCAACTTTTAAAAGATAGGGACGAAAGTTGTTACTTTATACAAACCACAGGGACCAACCATGTAATTTACTCTTATATAAATATACTAATAACAACCGTTGGCCTGTTGTCCCAAAACTACTTCTGCTCCATTATATAAACAAGGAGGAGGTGCCCGCTACGCAGCGGGTATTTTCGTAATTGTTTTGCGATCGGATTGATATATTAAAATTCAAGAGGCTTTTTTGACGGTATATTTTCTATCGACGAAATCACAAAATATTATTTAAATATTCGGTAAATAAACTTTGTTATCTAAAAATAGATTAATTTATATATAATTTACACTTTTATAGAATTGTACACCTTAAGCCCCTGTAGTTTAAACAAACATTAGAATACGTTTTAAAATTATTTGAAAGTTAAGGGTGAATTTTGAAAAATCTTTTATATAAAAACTACATAATATTATATATACATTAAACTTCAACATTTTTTATAAAATCGTAGGTAGGTCCAAAGCATATTAATGTTGGACTCGTTTTGATCATTATCGAGAGACCTTTCTTGCTGTATTTTTTTTATTCAAAAAATCGCTAGATATCTTTTAGATACCTGATAAATAAAGTTTGTTATTTAAAAAAGTTGTAAATAGTAAAAAGTTCATGGTTTGTTTTGTAAAATTGTTTTACTAAACATTTTGGGCCACGCAAAGTACTTGTTTCGGCAGGAATTTTTTATTTTTTAATTCTTTGTGTAATGTTTTATTCGGCCTAGTGCACTCCACTGAAGAAACAATTGATAATTTCACTTCGCTCAAGAAGGTATAACCTTCGAGCTATAGTATATATACTAGTGAAGCTTTTCGGCCGTGCTAAGCACGGCTCAAGAGTATGAAATAGATGTTGACACTCGAATGCCTACACAATCATTATAATATAGTTATAGTTAACAACTCGCATGATATAGAAAATGTGTATATTTACTATCGCAAAATTCTTTAAGTGATAGCTAGAGTTTGATATTATAAGTCAAATGTCACGTAAAAACACTATTTAAGTGATAGTTAGTGATAACTACTTTGGTGTGAAAACTTTTACTCACATGTCATAATGTAGAGTTGAGCACGACTCGTATTTTGCTTTTGTTAATTTGTTGTCTACATACAAAATTCAAATCCGAAGTTTGGTTGTTTAGTTCGCATAACGTTAGTTATAGTGGGTCAGGTTTATAGTAATCAGTTGATACATTCACATATTCATGGTTACAATTTCTCTCCTCTTATTATATCCGTACAGACTTATGATCAAATGAGAAACATAATTAAGATAAGAAGAATGAGAAGAAACTACAACCATAAATATTAGATGCACCCATAAAAAATAGATGCATCTCCTATTATTTCTCTTTCATTGTTTAAAATATGTGACTATAATTTTTTCTCACTCTTCTCATTTCATTAATTCTTCTCACTAGATCCGGGTACACACAAATTCAATATATTAGACATCATCAGGTACAATTTAGTTGGTCAAAAGCCTCCACACTCAACCGTCTTATTTACCATTCTTTTTCACAACATGTATGACTTTCTTTCATTAATGTTATACCAGCTCCTCTTTCACTATGTACCCTTACTATTACACCCAATATCCATCAACATTATCATTTGTTAAAGAAATACACAATATCTATGCAAAATCTACATATCTCTGATATCAAATTTTCAATTATGAATTTGTTTGTTTTCTTGCATCTCTAACTTTTTGCAATATCTATCTGATGGGACTCAAGAGATAGGAGAAAGTAGAAGGTATGTTGTTTCAATAGTCAACCTAACACATCAATGACCACAATCTTACCCACTGATCTTTGTAACAAATTTTTTCCTTCCTACCCCCATCACCTCCGGTCACTATGCAGATTGCATCATTGATTTTTATCTGCATAATTGATTTTTAGTACGTGAAGGTTGTTATTTTTGTATAAAACGCATTGTTATTTTCTCTAACAAGAACACATTAGCAAAAAACTGTTACAATTAATTTACATCTACAATCGTAAATACATAAAATGTTTATAAAACATTTGAAGCAAACAAATTTTCCTTTCTTTTATCTACTACAAACCAGTAAACCATAAATTGCAAGTGAAACATACACTAAACATGTACCTTAATATGTTGCTTTCTTGGTTAATTCACAATTTTACATTCATTTATTGCTAACGTAAATAAATTGCAAGAAAAATTCATAACAAGCATGAACACAAACACAAAAGTTTTCTTCCTAACCTGAGAATCCAACTCTGCAAGGTGACAGATCCAGTTTTGAGCATATACCATAGGTAGCCGGCCTTTATAAATTACACACATGCAACATGACTTCTCGTAACATTTACCCATCTTCTTCCTACACAGAACATCAAAATCCACTACACCAAACCCAAACAAATCAACTTTCATAAACACATATCAAAAAATTTCTTTAAACTTAAAAAACTATATGAAAGCACAAATGCCAAACCAGTAGACGAAGTAAGTGAAGAGTGCGTATTAAGTGTTTTTGTTGGTCCCTTTTACTTGGTTATCAGTAACTAAAGAGTTAAAGTAACCAAGTTATATGACTTGAATACAGATGTATGAAACTGATTAACAATAAAGTAACGTAAAAATAAGAGACAATATTTTCCAACGTTTAATTCTTTATTAGAAGTTAATCACAAAGAATCGTACCCAAGTGTTTGCGGAATAACACTTGGGGTTGAATTGACAAGTATTGTATGGACTCCTCACTAAACTCAACTAAGTTGAGTGACAACTTAAATTACCCACTGAGCTATCTCAGGGGCTTGTGTTGTTCTTTGGAGGAGTAAAGTGGTTTGTGAATGCTTTGCATTAATTGCACAAACTTGTCAACTTTTAATCCTCACATTTGCTTCCTATTTATACACAAGTATAGAACAACTAAATATACATTGGACCTAAAGCTTCCTTAACAATATCTTGAAAGATATTATTCTTCTGGCAAGGAACCTTCATTGAGTTAGATCCAAATGGCACTTTCTGATGACAGACTGGTTTTAACCATTTGGGGAAAGTTTGACATTAAAGTGATAAAACACTTTAATAAAGCAGCTCAGACTTTTCCGCCCAGTCCCGCCAAAACTTCAGTCTTCATGTCATCAGTCATCAGTACGATTAAGTTGTTGAGGAGTCATTGGGGTTCAGTGAGTTATTGTCATCCTCACTGAACCCATCACCTTCTTCTTGGCTTAGATCACACTTCACTGAGTTCCGCCTCACTGAATGGAGAACCTTTCTTCTTAGGCTCGGTCTTAGCATCCTGAAGGTGACTCACTGAGTTACTGTTCACTCAGTGACTTGTTTGCACTTAGATTTTACGTTCAAATCCTTGTTAGAAGATGTGGGGAATTCAGTGGCCCAACAATCTCCCCCTATTTGAACATACAAATAGCCTAAGTGTTACTTGATTCAGCATGAGTTGTCGGGGTACATCTTCTCTTACTGAATGTTTGTTGTAATTGAAAGTAGGACATAACTATTTAAACAAAACATCATTTTATTTATAGCTATTAAATTTTTCCTACAAATTATAAATAAAATAAAGATAGTTGTTGCAGATCAGATGTTCAGATGATAGCCAAGTCCCTCAATCTTAGCTTTCTTTGATCTCAGCAGGTGTTTCTCAGGATGCTTCTCAATCTTGGTCCTAAGGTCCTTACAGAACCTTTGGTTTGCACCACTTTGTATAGGAGAAGCTAACATCAGGTACGTTACCATTGCCGTGACCCCTGCCTTGTCTATATCAGACCACCTTTGGAAGGCAAGGTCTCCATATTCATCCGTAAAGCATAGACCTCGTTCAAGGTGTTCAAGCACGGTATTGTTCACGAAGGTGATTCCTTCAGGAACGGACCTATCACAATCTAATCCTGGGACCTTGATCTCAGGCTCGGAATCAATGTGCTTCCTTTTTCTCCTGGTGGTAGTTGATGAAACAGTTCCTGTTGTTGGAGCAGGAAGAAGGGAGGGAATGTTGAGGGCTTCAGGCATTGCTCTCAGTCTGTCATACCTTTCACTCAGTGACTTGAGAAGTTGATCAACAACGGCACCATTTTTCTTGGCAATGATGGGACGGAGTTCATCAAGTTCAGTGATCCCAAAGTCAGCGAATCTGAATGGGTTATGAGTGTCCATGATTCTTTTATCAGCCCCCCCCCCCCCGATGACAGTGACCATTGCGGGTTTGGTATTCCTGTGGATTTTGATGTCAGTGATGGTTTCAGGCTTCAATCTTTCCTTCATCACCCAATGATATCTTTCAACCCTGGTCTTTCTGATTTGAGCTTGCCTTTTCAGCTTCTCTTCCCTTTCCCTTTTCAGAGCAATCATCTGTTCTTCCTGAGCCTTTTTAAAGGCTGCACCAGCTTGCTCAGTAGCTAGTGCCTCAGCATCCAGACCAATCTTTTCAGCCTCCTCATGAACAACCTGTATCAGTTCAGGCTTGCTCAATTTCTCTTCTTCAGCTGCCTTTGCCGCTTTCTCAACTCTTTCCATGTAGTCTTGTATTTGGTCATGGGTGAGTTGATAGATTTTTCCATTAATTTCATACGGGACCCTGATAGGTTCATCAGGGTCAACTCTGACAATTTTGGAGGCAGGCTGGAGTCTTACTTCAGGTTCTGAGGTGGTGGCTATGCTTTTTCCTCTGTCCTGATAGAGAGTGGAGGAGACTGGTTCCTCTTGTGGTGGAACTTGAGTGATTGGTGTGGCTTCAGTGACATGCTCCCCCTCAGTGTGAGAGGGCTGTCCAGCTTAATGTTCATCAGTAACAGGGGTTTCAGGAACATTCTCCCCCTCAACAATTGCCGGAGCTGCAGTGATGGCAAGTGCTGGAGTTACTGAATATGAAGTAGAAGTACCCTTGAAGGCTTGAAACATTTCCGTCATCATGGAATTGATCTCCGCAGTATCCTGATGAATGAGAGATACCTTGGAGTCAAGTGAAGCATGAGAGTTTTCAAGGGCAGTCATCCTGGATCCCATTGTCCATGCCAGAGATATGGACTTCAGGGATTGAGCTGTCACTGATGCTTCCAACTGATTGAAGGAAGACTTTAGGGACTCCACCGTGGAGATGAGATTCTGAACATTTGAATCCCTTATCAAACCAAGTAACTCAGTAAGAGCCGCCGAGTTGACCTGGTATGTCTCAGATGCCTGAAGAATTTTCTTGTTGAGCTCAGGATCATCCTTGACTGATTCTTGAACTGACTTAACCCCTGTAGCCAGCTCCTTTAGGGATTCCAAAAACTGATTGATGTGTGAAGTCATCTGTGTCAGGGAGTGTGAGACAGTGGAATTTTGCTCCCTGACATCATCATTGTAGTCTTCAACAGCATCTTTGAGGAGGTGATTGTGGACTGCTTGCTCAGTATGCATGTCAAACACCTCTTCAGTGACCCCCCTGTACAAAATATTGGTCATTTTCTTGATGAACTTTTGGAAGGCTCTTTCAGTGAGAGGAGTTGAATCGTCTTCTGAGGTTTCCGGCTCGGAATGTTGTTCATCTTCGTCATGGTTAGAGGATTGAGGAGACTGAGTAACAGGTTCAGGGACTGTCTCCTCATCCTCCATATCATCTCCGGCCGTGAAGACTTCCTCGTTACTGTTAAATTCATCATTAGAAAATAAGAATGCCTGAGCATCCGCCAGGGAGGTAATCTGCAACAAATGAAGGTTATCCGGCTCCTCTTCATAAGAAGATTTGCCTTCGTTTTGGCCAGGTCCTGACCCCTCAAATCCGGTAGGTTGGGCTTTACCTACCTGGTCTTTAAGGTCAGTTCCCAAGTAATGCGCACCTCCGGAAGTGGTTTTGGGTTCCATATCAGTGGGTGGTTTATATCCCTCTGAATCTTTGTCCCCCGTGACCCCTTCAGACACTGATGCGTGTTTCTCAGTGCCATCATTAGGAGCCGTGAATGTTGTGTCCCTATCAGCGGGTTGTATGTTTCCCACTGAGTCTTGGGGATGAGTAGGGGTGCCCTCAGACAAAAGCTTTGATTTGCGAATGTCCTCATCAGGCAGGTGAGTGGTTGAGTCCCCCTTTCCAACAGGCTTGTTCTGGCCTGTCGAAGGTTTAGGGATATGAACTCCCTGATACTTGGGTTTTGATCTACCCGAGCCTTTAGCAGGATGTGATTGTTTGTGGACCCCCTTCTCAGTGGAGTAGTGCTGCCCTACCGAGGATTTAGGATCCCTTACTCCCTGAGACTCTGGTTGTGATTTGCCAGAGCCTTTAGCAGGATGTGAAGGTTTGGTTTGTTTCGGCTCAACTGTCTTGTTTATGACAGTAGAGTATTTGGAAACGGGTTTGCCCGAGGACACTGAGTGTGATGTCTCAGTGCCCTCCGATGGCTTTTATTGCAGGCCTAGTGACTGGGTTATAAGGGTGTCCGCAGTCAAGGGCGGTATTTCAGGCCCCTTTTGGGCAGTCTTAAGGTTAGAGGTCTCAGTGTCGAGTGACTTGGATTGAGCCACCTTCCTGGACCCCTGTCCCTTCTTCCTCTTCACCTTTTTGGTGGGAGAGGGTACTGGTGATATAATATTGTCACCCTGGATAGCAGTAAGCATATATTGGGTCAGGTTGACTGGTGTAACCTCTAGAGGGTCACGAGAGTAATTAGCCTTGTGTAACACTTCAGGCTCAAAACCTACTGCATCAGGCTTTGCATACTCAGACCCAAGCATGTCTTGTAGGGCACAGGAAATGAATATAGGGTATGACATAAGTTTTTGCCTAGACTTCCCCCCTAACTTTGCTATGAGGTCCTTGAAGATCAATTCTCCAAGGTCAATCAATTTACCCTCAATGAGACTGAACAATATCATTGCTTGAGTATTGTTCAATTGCTTAGTAGAGGATTTATTTCCCCCGAGGACCTGAATGACAAAGGTCATTATTATCCTCCAGGGGGCTGGGAACCAGGTCTTGATAATTGGGGCTTTGGATAGTAGGGCCCCTGGTGACACTTCAGGGTGAAGTTTGTCATAAGGCCCTAGCGTCAGTAAGACCTCCTTCACATCTTTATCAGATGGTGGGACAACGAAGGTCTGTGTGTAATCAAGCCCAGTGGCTTTGGCAAAAGTTTTATAGTCAAGAGTTAGGGACTTAGTTCCATTCTTGACTGTAAACTTAATTTTGGCCTCTTTGGGTACATCAGGGCTTTCAAACACTGTTGTGCACCAAAATTCCCTCAAATACTCAGGGTAGATGACTGAGGGGGGTCTTTGTGAATGCGGTGGTCAGAAAGCAGTTCTGAAGGAACTTCACCACTTCCCTGTATTCAGGGAACCCTTCTGGGTAGGCAAAGTTCCCCACCACATTATTTTTGGTGAGATCTACGCTTTCCATTTGGAAATCCACATTGGGTGCGTATTTTATGACCTTAGAAGAAGCCATTTGGTTTGATAAAAAGCCTGGTTTTGGTTTGAAAAATGGGTATGGGTGAGGAAACACACGCAGTTTTGAAAACAATTTGCAAGAGTTTTGTTAAGATTATAAAAGCATGAGTGTGTTTCCCTTTTTGTGGGGGTATTTATAGGGTAAAGATTTGGGTGGTGATGTTGCGGATACCAAAGGTTTAATTTATTTAACCGAAACGGCATAATAATTTTGGTTTGATATCCGCATTAAATATCACGATTCCCACTACCCTATTTTCTCTCACATCGTGGATGAACAGTTGTGCGGCTCTGCAAATAATGCACTTTTGCAAAGAGAAATTATCACAACTTTTGTGTGTGAGGGAGCATTTAATGCTCAGTGGTGTTTGGTGAGAGGGATGTGGGGGCCCAAGGAGTGGATGCGAGTTGTGTAAGTGACATATATTCCTATATTTAATAGGATTCAGTTACCTACCTGGGACATTAACTGACTAAATACTTAGAGCATTTAGTTAGGGTATTCAATGCCATTTTTCATCCTGAGCCCCCTGAATGATTTTTTTCATTCAATAAAAATGAGTTTTCAGGAAGGGTGTGATCAGGGATCTAGAGAATTTACATCAGGTTGGAACACTTTTGATCAGTTTCCTGATTCTATGTCCAACATGCCCAATTCAGCTTTCAATCTTGTGAAAGTGGGTTCATCCAGAGGTTTTGTGAATATATCAGCTAGCTGATACTCAGTGGGGATGAAATGTAGTTCAATTTATCCATTTGATATATGGTCCCTGATAAAGTGGTATCTGATGTCAATGTGTTTGGTTCTTTGATGAAGCACTGGATTGTTTGAGATGGCTATGGCACTTGTATTATCACAAAAGATAGGTACCATTTTATACTGAATGCCATAGTCACTCAGTTGGCTTTTCATCCATAGTACATTTGCACAACATCCTGCAGCAGCCATATATTCAGCTTCAGCTGAGGACATGGCCACTGACTGTTGTTTCTTTGTACTCCAACACACAAGTTTACCACCAAGAAATTGGCAGGATCCTGAAGTACTTTTCCTATCCATGTTACATCCTGCATAGTCAGAGTCAGTGTACCCTTTGAGATCAAATCCTGAACATTTTGGGTAATACAAACCAAGGTTTGGAGTACCCTTCAGGTACCTGATGATTCTCTTGACAGCAGTGAGATGTGATTCTTTTGGGTCAGCCTGGTATCTTGCACACAGGCAGACTGAGAATTGGATATCAGGCCTTGAGGCAAGTAAGTACATCAGGGAGCCAATCATTCCTCTGTATTGGGTTTGATTCACTGATTTCCAGTGAGATCAGGGCCAAGGTTGTTTGGAGGAACCATAGGAGTTTTTACTGAAGAGCAGTCAGTGAGCTCATACTTCTTCAGTAGGTTCCTGAGGTATTTCTCTTGGCAAATGGATATTCCTTTTTCAGTTTGTTTAATTTGTAGTCCAAGAAAGTATGTGAGTTCACCCATCATGCTCATTTCAAACTTTGTGGTCATAAGTTTTTCAAATTGTTTGCAAAGTTTGTAACTTGTTGAGCCAAAGATGATGTCATCAACATACACTTGGACAAGAATGACATCATCCTTTGTTCTGTAGATGAACAGTGTGTTGTCAATTCTTCCTCTGACAAACTTGTTTTGGATCAGGAAGGCTGAAAGAGTTTCATACCATGCCCTGGGTGCTTGTTTCAGTCCATAGAGGGCTTTGTTCAGCTTATAGACATGGTTAGGGTATTCACTACTTTCGAAACCAGGAGGCTGTTGCACATAAACATCTTCTTTGATGTTACCATTCAGGAATGCACTTTTAACATCCATTTGGTAAACTTTAAAGTTCATGTAAGTTGCATAGGCAAGGAAGATCCTGATGGCTTCCATTCTAGCAACAGGTGCAAAGGTTTCCTCATAGTCTATACCTTCCTGTTGATTATATCCTTTGGCAACCAGTCTGGCTTTGTTTTTGATGATTGTGCCATTCTCATCAGTCTTATTCTTAAAGACCCATTTCATACCAATGATTAAAACACCCTGGGGGCATTCAACAAGGGTCATGACATCATTTCTGTCAAATTGTTCCAATTCATCTCTCATGGCCTGAACCCAACTTTCATAAGTCAGGGCTTCTTTGACATTTTTAGACTCAATTTCTGAGAGATAGTCAGCATAAAGACATATATTGGCAGTGGCAGCCTTGAGTTTGGCAGCCTTGCTTCTTGTGAGCATGCCTTCAGTGGGTTTACCAATGATGTTCACAAGCTCAATGATTTTGGATCTAGTCCAGCTATCCTGGGGTTTGGGATAGGAATTTGAGCTTGTAGGAGCCTGATTAGATTCAGACTCAGGAACATGAGGTAACTCATCAATATGTATTTCAGTGACAACTGTAGGAACAATTTGTTCTGTGGGTTCCTGAACATTTTGTTCAGTGGTGTCAGTCTCATTTGAGACAGGCTGAGTTTCTATGAACTCACTGATAGGTGGTTGGGGTAGGTTGTGAGGGATGATGTAATAGGAGACATCATCATCAGCTTGGTATTGAGTTGAGGGATTGTTTTCAGGATGATACTCATCAGGAGGATATCTTAATGAGTCATCAATACCAATTTCTTCTACTGAGGAATTTGAGAACCTGATGGATTCAATGCTCTCATCAACAGTAATGTGATAAGTTTCCTCAGTTTGCTGTCTCCTTGTGTTGAACACCCTGAAGGCTTTAGAGACCAGGGAATATCCCAGGAAGTATCCATCATCAGCTTTGGCATCAAATTTACCTAAGTGATCCTTGTGATTATGTATAAACACAGGACACCCAAATACATGAAAATAGCTGATGTCAGGAATCCTTCCTTTGAATATCTCATAAGGTGTCTTATTATGCTTTTTCACAATGATTGACCTGTTTTGAGTGTAGCAGGCTGTTTTAACTGCCTCAGTCCAAAAATGTTTTGAGAGGACTGAGCCATTCAGCATTGTTCTTGCTGCCTCAATGAGTGTTCTATTTCTCCTTTCAGCTACTCCATTTTGTTCAGGAGTATAGGGAGAAGTGAAATTTTGAGAAATTCCTCTCTCATCACAAAAACACTCAAGGTCTTGGTTTTTGAATTCAGTGCCATTGTCAGTCCTGATCTGTTTAACTTTGACATCATTTTGATTTTCAATGTTCCTGAAAAATGACATGATGGTTTCAGCTGCCTGACTCTTTTTAGTCAGGAAGTAAACCAAAGTATATCTTGAGTATTCATCTACTATGACCAGAGTGTACTTCTCATAGTGTATGGACATTGGACTGACATGTCCAAAAAGGTCCATATGAAGAAGATGCAGGCAGCTTTTGATGGAAAAGGTTTGTTTGGTTTTGAATGATGCCCTGTGGTGTTTTCCTTTTTCACAAGCAGAACAAGGCTTGTCTTTGGTATACACCAGGGATGGAAGGCCCAGAACTTTGTTCTGTTTGGAATCAAGCTGTTGTTAATGATGGAAGAGTGGAAATTCAGAATCGTAGCTACGGTCGACCTGGTTCAGGAAACTCATCAGGAAATTATGGGAATGGTCAAAGGTTTAGTAACAATGGAGGGTTCAGAAACAACTCCGGATCTTCTCAGCAAAGGTCTGAACCAGTTGTAACTAGAAACTCCAACTCAGGGAATGCAGTCTGGTGTTATAACTGCAATGAACAAGGTCATATTGCAACTGCATGTCCTAAACCGCGTACTCGGGGTAGCAAGTTTCACAAGCAGGCATTACTTATGGCTCTTCAAGATGAAAAGGATGGACATTTCCCTGAACAAGACAACAACTTCATGGCAAATGTACACAATGATGATGACATGGAAGATCTTGAAGCAAATGCAGCTGTGATGCTTATGGCAAACATGCAGGAACTTAAGCTCAATGATTCAGGTCCAGTGTATGACACTGACGGCTTGTCTCAGGTACATGACCTTAATGCATGCTTTATACATGAAATAATCTCACCTTTTGCTTCTGAATCAGATATGGCTCAAGTTGTTCCATCTACATCATCTTCATCCTCTCAAAAAGATGAACAAATAAGCACTGTTGTCATATTTGATGATGACACAGTTGTCTCATTTGATGATCCCATTGAGAAGGATGAATATGATCAGTTCGAACAACATGAACCATCATTTGATCCAGACCCTGACCTTATAATGTTATCTAAACAACTGAATGCTCAACAATTGCTAATTGCTAAGTGCAACGAGAAAAACAAAGTTTTAAAAGAAACTAATGCAGCACTTGCAAGGGACATTGAGTGTTATAAAATTCAGCTTTCTAATCAGGAAGATAAGATTAAACACACAAAAAGTTTTGAAAAAGCTTTTCAAGAGTCTCACAATAAAGAACAAGATCTTCAACGCAAAATGCAAGATTTAATTGAGTCAAACGGAAAGTTGATTTCGAAACTTGAAAGTGAGAAGGGTGAATTGAGAAAACAAGTTGAATGTCTTCAAAATGAACTTTCAAAAACAGAAACTGAATTGTCAAATTGTAAAAAGGATTTTCATGAACATAAACTTCGGAAAAGGAAGTACATAGATGACTTACTCGGTGATATTGTTGATCTTGAAAACCAACTCAAAGAATTTCGTCACGTTGTCTACAAACACGGGAACTCTGTCACTACAATTCAGAAATTTACTTTAAAACCGAAACCCAATACAGGATATGCACTTGGTGATTACAATTCAATGTTTCTTCACACGGCATTCAAAGATATTCCAAAAATTTACAGTATGGATTATCTTCTTGATAATACAATTGTGCGTGCTGTTGTTTTTGATACTGAGGAGGAAGAAGAACTTGAAGAAGAGAGTCGGTCTAAAATGAGTCATGTTCAATATTGCACACCATATGACTATTCAAAAGCTCCTCCACTTTCAAAATCTTTTGTCACTCAAAAGGAATTACCTGAGAAATCATGGTTTGTCGAAGAGTCATATGTTTCATCTCACAATGCAGCTCCTGTCCCACCTGTAGTACAAATAAATGGCCCTTTACCATCATCTGGTGAACTTACTTTACCAAGATGTCGTGTCTTAAATTATTTCAAAACCTTTATGGAAGACATCGATATTTTGGAGGAAACAATTGAACGCAATTCTGAAATAAAAATTGAAACTTTTCAATCCGCTTACGAGCGAGAAAAGAGAGATATTTTTCAAAAACAACTGAAACCAATTGTTCAACACCTCCGTTTATGTGTTACACGTTGGGATCAGGAACTTCAAAAGGAGGTCAAAAATATGATAAACGTTTTTGATACTGCTGAAAATGAGATTTTGGTCCAAAAGCTACAAACAAACGTTTTCAAAAATGATGCTGATCGACTCTTGGAACAAGTTCTCTGTGCTGATATTATGTCTCTTATCATGAATGATCTCTATAAATCTGGTACTTCTATGCTTGTGGATGATCTCTGTGTGGATAATAATTTGTTGAATGTGGAGTTAGAGACACTTAAACGTGAAAATGAAAATCTGATGAAAAAGAATGATGATGTGACACAAAAGTTTTCAAAAGAAATTTTTCAACTCAATCAACGGCTTGAATGGTGTCAAGCTCAGAGTCTTAAAATGGAAATGGAATTTCAAAGTCAAAACATTTCTAACTCTTGTCAGCTTTGCAAAACCAATGAGTCTTTCAAAAGTTTGTGTCTCAAATATGAGAATGAAATTGCGGATTTAAAGATTGAAAACGCCGAATGGCAACAAAACCGCGATGACATCAAATACTGCAATGGTTTACTTGAGTCTGAAATTCAGGATAAGAATCACATCATCATCGATTTGAAAGAAAAAATCAAGATACTTGAAAAGGGAAAGATGGTTGACACCACGGTGATAACACCAGGAATGTATAAAATAGACAAAACTGGTAACGGAAAGGTTGTTCAAAATACTAATGTTGCTAACTCCACTTCTACAAGACTAGTCTCCCCTAATAACGTTAGCAGACCCATGCGAAAAAGTAAAAAGACGAATAGGCTCTGGCAACGTAAGAGAGGATCACTAGAAGCTCAAGGAGTAGAAGATCAACTTAGGAATTTGAATAAAACTCATGTTGCATTAGATTTAGATTCTAATCTGGCAAATTCTAATCAAAATCCAAATGTAACGAATGATGCACCTTTAACTGTTTTGAATATTAATGCATCTTGTGTGTTTTGTCGTAAAAGCGTTTCATCTGGTGAACATACTAAGTGTATTGCTAGTTCTATTCTTCATCGTTTTAAGAAACGTAGGACACGCATTCCTTCTAGGCCCACTACTGCCTCTAAGTCTATCTTAGGAAAGCCGCCCTCTACCGTTTCTATTGCTGTAGAAGTTACCCCCATAGATGCCGAGAACAAATCTAGGACTCCACCCACAACTAGTGAATTCACCATTAAGAAAGCACGAACTAGTTGGAATTGGCAACGTTGGTTACAACAAAAACCTGACTTTAAATGGATTCCTAAAATTTTGAATACATGTGTTTCTAACCAACAGGAACCCGCTCTTTCAATGGGTTCCACCCTTACTTCTGTCCCCTCTGTGTCTTCTTCTGGTGATGCAGGTGGTACAGATTGTTCTCTGGATTGTTGATAGTGGATGCACCCGACATATGACAGGCAATCTTAAACTGTTGAAAAACTTTGTCTCAAAGTTCATTGGCACTGTCAGATTCGGGAATGACCATTACGCTTTGATAATGGGTTATGGTGACTATATCAGTGGAAACATCGAAATCAGCCGTGTTTACTATGTGGAAGGACTTGGTCACAACCTTTTCTCCGTTGGTCAATTCTGTGACGGGGATCTAGAAGTAGCATTTCGTGAGAAAACTTGCTTTGTTCGTGACTTACATGGAAACGACCTCATGACTGGCTCCCGGGGCTCCAATCTTTACACAATCTCAATGTCAGATATGATTGCAACTTCTCCGATATGTCTTCTCTCCAAAGCAGAATCAACTAAATCTTGGTTATGGCACAAACGTCTTTCACACTTGAATTTCAAAACTATGACTGACCTTGCTCGTTACAAACTTGTTGAGGGATTTCCAAGATTCCGCTTTACCAAAGATCACTTATGTTCAGCCTGTGAACAAGGGAAAAGTACTCGTGCTCATTTTCCTAATAAACCTGAGCACAGTACGAATCATGTTCTGCAACTGCTACATATGGATTTGTGTGGACCGATGCGTGTTCAAAGTATCAACGGTAAACGCTACATACTAGTAATCGTGGATGATTTCTCCAGATGGACTTGGGTTTACTTCTTACGAAGTAAAGATCAAGCCCCTTCAATGATCATCACCTTTCTCACCAAAATTCAAGTTCAGCTTCGCAATACAGTACGAATCGTCAGAACTGACAATGGAACTGAATTTAAGAACCAGACACTTCGGTCTTATTATGAGAAAGTGGGAATTGAACACCAAACGTCTATTCCTAGAAGCCCAGAACAGAATGGAGTTGTTGAAAGACGCAACAGGACGTTAGTGGAAGCTGCTAGAACTATGTTGATTAATGCTCAATTACCAGATTACTTATGGGCAGAAGCTGTTTCAACTGCTTGCTATACACAAAACCGTTGTATGATCACAAAACGTCACCGCAAAACACCATATCAAATTGTTCACAAAAGGAAACCGAACATCGATTACTTTCATGTTTTTGGAGCACTCTGTTATCCGAAAAATGATCGTGATGATTTAGGTAAACTTAAAGCAAAGGCTGACATTGGAGTGTTCGTTGGATATTGTGAAAATTCTAAAGGTTTCCGGATCTGGAATCGTCGTACTCGCGAAATTCAAGAAACCATTCACGCTAATTTTGATGAACTCACCCAAATGGCTTCTGAGCAACACAGCTTAGGACCCGAATTCAACCGTCTCAACTCTCCGGCATCTTCAGCTGAACCTTTGCCACTTAACCGCAAAGAATTAGAAACCTTGTTTGCTCCACTATTTGATGACACAATTGAATACCGTCCTACTGAGATCCCACCAAATTCCGCTGCTCAACCTGATCATATTCAAGTACCAGACTCACCTCAACAAACTACCACAAGTGTTGAGAGAGACGGTCCTCCAATTGTATCACCATCTACAGCAGAACAAACTGGTTCTACTTCCCATCTTTCAGCTGAAGATCCACCACAACTATCAGTTCCACAATCCGCAGAGCATGATCCTGATGCGTTCATTAATCCGTTTGCACCAGCTACTACAGTTCCTGATATAGCTGAGTCGTCAACACGCAACATGGATCCTGTCAACATGCGAGATACGTATCAACTACACCCTTCAACACATAAATGGACTCGTGACCATCCACTTGTTCACATTATTGGCCATCCAGATGCACCGGTTATGACAAGACAACGACTTCACACAGATGGAGAAACTTGCATCTACGCACTCACAGTTTGTCATGAAGAACCCAAGAACATCAAAGAGGCAATGACTTATGACAACTGGATTGAATCTATGCAAGAGGAATTTCAATAGTTCATTAGATTAGAAGTCTGGGAATTAGTTGAAAGACCTGACGGTGTCTTTGTCATCGGGTTAAAATGGATCTGGAAGAATAAGCTTGATGCAGAAGGGACAATCATCCGCAACAAATCACGTCTGGTTGCAAAAGGATACTCCCAACTTGAAGGTCTAGACTTTGCTGAATCCTTTGCACCAGTGGCACGACATGAAGCTGTTCGGATTTTTTTGGCTTATGCTGCTCATAGGAATATGGTGGTTTACCAAATGGATGTGAAAACAGCATTTCTGAATGGAGATCTCCGTGAAGAAGTTTATGTCAGCCAACCTGAAGGCTTCGTTGATCCTGAGCGTCCTAATCACGTCTACCGACTCAAAAAGGCTCTCTACGGACTCAAGCAAGCTCCACGGGCATGGTATGACAAACTGTCCACTTTCTTACTGGCCAACAAATTTTTTAAAGGATCAGTGGATCCCACACTATTTACAAAAACCTACGGGGAGGACTTACTTGTCGTTCAAATATATGTCGATGACATCATTTTTGCGTCAACAAAACGAAGTTATTCAAATGATTTTGCAAAATTAATGAAAACTAATTTTGAAATGTCCATGATGGGTGAACTTACGTTCTTTTTAGGACTACAAGTTCATCAATCACCCCGTGGTATTTTTGTACATCAGTCCAAATATGCTCTTGAAATCCTAAAGAAACATGGAATGATGACTTGTGATACCCATAATACACCTATGGGCTATACCACAAAGCTAGATGCTGATTTACATGGGACTCCTGTTGACCCCACCAAATACCGAAGTATGATTGGGTCCCTCATGTATCTCACAGCTAGTAGACCTGATATAGTTTTTGCTGTCTTCATGTGCTCACGTTATCAGTCAAGACCAACTGAAAAACACCTCAATGAGGTCAAAAGAATCCTTCGATACGTAAAGGGAACCATTAACTTGGGAATCTGGTATCCGAAGGATTCTGGTTTTGAACTAATTGCTTTTTCAGACGCTGATCATGCAGGATGTTTAGACACACGCAAAAGTACATCTGGTGGATTACAGTTTCTTGGAGACAAACTTGTGTCATGGCAATCTAAGAAGCAGGACTGCACGTCTTTGTCATCTACAGAATCTGAATACGTAGCCATGTCGGCTTGTTGTGCTCAAGTCATTTGGATGAGATCACAACTTAAAGATTATGGCTACCTATTCAACAAGATTCCTATCTACTGTGATTCAAAGAGTGCTATTGCTATCTCCTGCAACACTGTGCATCATTGCAAATCCAAACACATCGATCTCCGTTATCATTTCATCAAAGAACATGTGGAAAGGGGTACAGTTGAGCTTTATTTTGTTGGAACTGAGTACCAATTAGCGGACTTACTTACCAAATCTTTAGCACCATCAAGGTTTGCGAGTTTAGTTCACCAAATTGGTATGCGATGTTTGACTCCAACTGATCTTGAAAAGTTTTTAAAACATACATGATCGTCAAACATCAAACTATCTTTGTAAAATATCTTTTATTTTATTTTATTAAAAAAAAAAAAAAAAAAGAAAAAAAAAAAAAGAAAAACATATCGAGTTTGAAACAAAATGTTATCGAGTTATGGTCAAATTTTTTTTTTTTAAATCTATACTATCTTTCGAGTTGTGCTATTCATGGAATACTTATTTCACTCCGAGTCAGGAGTCTCATTACGGAACCATCGAGTATGGGTTCTAATTTTTCAACATTTATGAAAAGAAATGCTGCCGAAATTTCTAATTTTGTCAAGTCATGGATTTTTCATCAATGTTATATGATCGTGTTTCATGTTTATCTTAGTATTTGTTTGACTCTAATGAGGTTTGTGTATGTCTCTTGGTTGAAGTATCATAAGTTGAATCTGTGACTTTATCTTAAGTGATTGTTTTTCGGATATTACTCGTTTATCTAACACTAACAAGCTAATCACCTTGTGATCATTGTTGGTCGATGAATCATTTCAGGTCTCATTATGGCAAAGAAGTCTACACCAAGGCATGAATTGATTCAAGGAGATGAAAGAGTTATTGCTAAGACAAACCACAGAATAGATCTTGACATAATTACATGTCATGATACATGTTATATCATTCCGGAAATCCTTAAGAGACACTTCATTCACAACCTCCTCACCATCACTGCTGAAGTACCTGAGGTATACTTAACACAGTTCTGGGAAAGTATTGAAATCAGCAAAGATGAAAAGTCACTGGGGGTCCGTCTTGATCACAAACTGGTTATGTTTGATGTACAAACCCTCCGTACTGTTCTCGGTCTGCCAAATCTCAAAAAGTTCCCTCACATGCCGTCATTATCTGATGTTATTAAACTTCTTCGGGAACTTCAGTACGATGAATCAAAAATCAAGCTAAGAAACATATCCCACGTTGACAGGAAGTACATTCCACAACCATGGCTCACGCTTTACTCTATTCTTGCCAACAGTTTAACAGGGAGAGAAACCGGTCATGAACACCCTACTCTTGAAACTATGCAGATCTTCTGGGGAGTTATCAAACAAGTTCAGTTAGACTATGCTCAATTAATCTGGATAGACATGGTTAATCATGCAAGGCAGTTTCTCAAATCATCTACCTCGAGAATCCCATTCTTCAGATTTACCAAATGTCTCATTGCTCACTTCATGAAGAAACACCCAGATATTGATGTTCGATCTGAAGACAAGATTCACACCCCGTCTATGGATCATACATACAAGAAAACCAGGATTCAGAAGACTAACACACAAGTACAAGGAATGAGAATTCCCAATAGTCTTATCACTGATGATGTCCGTAAATCTGAAGTATACTCTTGGTATGATGAAGCTCAGAAAATAGGGAAAGTGGTTTGACTCAGACGAAGAGAAAGAGAACTTCTAAAAAGTCAACTTCAAAAACATCTTCTACAGCCTCTCAAATTAAGACCATGCCAAAGTCAAGATCCAAAAGGGTGACAAGAGAGCTTAAGAAGAAAGTGACTACTCTTCAAGATGAACCTACTGATGATAAAGGAGATGCTCAGCTTGATACTGAAACCGAAAAACACACTAAGATCTCAAGCAAGAAGAAAGATAAAGGTAAAGCACCTGTTACTCTAGACGAATCAGTTACCTCACCAATGTCTGAATCAGAAGAAGATGAACAGCTGCAACTCACCCTAAGACAAAGCAAAGATTCTGAAGAGGAAAGAATTGCTAAAGTCACCAAGAAAGGTGAAGGATCTGGAACACAAGAGCCAGTAATCCCATCTCCAGAAGCATCATCAGAAGATACACATTCACAAGCCGAATCATCCTCTGAACAAGCTGATGATGAATCTGAAGATGCAGCTGATGATGAATCTGAAGATGCAGCTGATGATGAATCTGAAGATGCAGCTGATGATGACTCTGGAGATGAAGCTGAGTCATCAAGTTCTGAACAAACCGAACCGCTTGACAAACCGGCTGTATCTAAAGATGTAGTTGAGGCTTCACAAGAAAAAGACAATGAGGAATCTGAGAATGAAGGAAGTAGCGAAGAGGAAGAAGAATCAGGAAGTAAAGAAGTTAATGATGAGGAAGAAATAAATGATGATGATGATGAGGAGTCGGATGAGCTACTTAAAGCCAGTCAAGATACCCCTATTGACATGATAGGAGTTGATGAAGGACAACCAACTGTACAACCACAACAACAACCTTTATCTGAACCTGCAAGTCTTCCACAACAAATCCCTAACACCACTGTGGTTCACTCAAGCCTGTTGAAGTCATTACGTTATCAATACGACGCACTCCAAAAACAAGTAAATGAACAACAGCGTGAGATTGAAGCATTCAAAACTTATAAAGTTGATGAAGCTGTTAAGGAGCAGGTGATACAGAAACTACCTGGGGAAGTTCAGAAGTATGTTAATAAGGAACTTCCTTCTGCTATAAGACATTATGTCAACAGGAATCTTGCAGAGCTCGTGTCAAACAGATTCAAAACTACACCAATCACTGTTCAGACCGTACCTACTAAACCATCAGTTGGTGATCTCAAAGGAAAGCTACTGGAAGCTATTGTGAATGATCCAGAAGAAACTGATCTACGCAAGGCACTCATAAAGTCCATCAAGAAAGCCGAAAAGAAAGGAGAATCCTGCAAAAGGACTGCTGCCACCAAGCGTCGACATGATGATTCAGACCCTGACGATCAGCCACAACCTGACAAGAGAAAGAAAGTGTCCGGTCCCACCTCCAGTGCTCCTACCAACACCACTACTGCTAATGTTTCTGATGAACCAAACCCTCCATTATCTACTGAAGAACCTCACCACTCACAACCCACTGAAGATGTTGATGTCAATGTCGATGAAATCCCTCCACTGATCACCGAAACCATCTCAGAACCACCCAAGGATGCACAGTTAATTCCTGCTCCTGAATGGATTAACCCTGATGCTCCTTCCTTTGATTGGTTTGATGAAATGATCGATGCTTATCCTGATGACCCTCAAGCTGAAGAAATGACTGACGGTTCAATCATAAGCTTCACTAAAAGAATTAAAAAGGTGATGCAGACACAAAGACTTCAGCTATCCGATTTAGTCAAGATTCGCAAAGCAGGGTTCACAGAGTTCAAGACATGCACTACATCTGAACTGGAGTTTGAATACAATGTGGAAGAGGTCGCAAGAGCATTGTCAGAAAACATAACTTGGGAAAGGAGACCGTCTTGGGATAAACTCTATCATGGCACGGAACCTCTCGTTGACGAATTCCAGTATCAAGACTTCTCACAACCATTACCTCTGGTTGGTCCTCCAAGTGATCCAAAGCTCCCTAAGCAGTATTTCTTCAACAAAGATCTTCTCTATCTTATCCATGGGAACACAGATCCGAATCACCGTTATGCTACATCTCTCATCAAAATCCGGGCCGCCTCATATCCTCTGGAAACACTTGAAGATCAAATGAGAGGCTTGCATTCCACCTCCATCGCCCAATACAATCATGAAGCTGCATTATGCACTCTCCCGTGGCCAGAGATGCGTAAATGGTTTTACAAGTACAAGCTGACTTTCCGATCTAAACACAAAGTCTTCTCCAATCGTCGCATTCTTGCCATCACTGCTGTCCCGAATACCGAAAGGAGATATGGATATAACTTTCTTGATAAAATAGAGGTCCGTCGAAGTGATGATCAAATTTACGCATTCAGTGAAGCTGACTATCATCGCTTGAACCTCAATGACATCGCTGACATTTATTTGCTCAAGGTTCAAGGCAAACTCCAAAACCTGTCTGGTAGTC
Organism: Artemisia argyi; assembly: GCA_030686995.1. Lineage (NCBI taxonomy): Eukaryota > Viridiplantae > Streptophyta > Magnoliopsida > Asterales > Asteraceae > Artemisia > Artemisia argyi. The sequence goes on along the minus strand of CM060692.1, from coordinate 2,972,141 downwards.
TTCAGTATGACGTCATCAACTCTATTCTGCTCTTCATGCGTCAAACCATTATCAAAGCAAGAGTCGAAGATGCACAACTTGGGGTCGAAAGTTATCAGATGTCTCTCAACTTCACTGCTCCACAGTTATATCCTCCTGATATCCCGCGCTTAAAACCGTTCATCTTCAACAAGAAACCATTTGGAGTGGTTTATCCACACGACGATAGTTACCGTTTCATGAAGTACGAAGAGGTTCATAAGTTTGGGGATCAGACTCTAAGATTCGTCAGAATTCAGCTGAATGATAAGCTCAAACAGTATAAAAGTGGGATTAAGGTTGGATGGAATAGAAGAGATGAGAAAGAGGCGATTAAGTTCCTGGCTAGGATTGATCAAAAGTTGAGGTTCAGGGAGCAGATACGAACTCTGGAGAGCTTAATTGGAGCACGGGAACCGATTCAGAACATCCTCACTTACCGCCGTCCAGACACTCCTCAAATATGATCATTTTGGTATCTTAATTACTTGATTTCATCATTATTTTGCCTTCATTCATTACTATGGTTTGTGCACACATTACAGTGTACAACCCGTGCTTGTATTTAAAGGACCCTGAGGTACGCTTCAGTGCCTCAATCCTTACATAAGGAGCGAAGGCTTCTTACTTTTGAGTAGAATTAATCAAAATTTTTTTTTGTTTTGTGATTTTCACAATTCTGCTCAAAAGACAAGTATTTCACCTCAATAAGTATTCACTTGTTGAGGGGGAGCACTTGTAAACTCATCGTTTTTGAAACACAAAAAGTTTTTGTTGTAATCTCCCCATAAGACTCAAAAAGCATATTTTAATCAAATGTTTGTCAAAAACAACATCTCATATGCCATTTTTGAGGGGGAGAAACGGAAAGTGATTAAAATATGTAAGTGTAAAATTGCTGAAATGTCAAATCTCATGCGAGCTAGACTCAGATTCACCCAGGAATTGACGAAACATAAAAGTTAGTAAAATTCGAATAGACTTTTCCTCGACGGGTAATAACATCAAGTTAGTTACTAGAGCTAGTTGTCACCTAAAAGCTGACAATGGAACTCTTTAACTAGCCACGTAAGCGTGTCTCGAAAAGGATCAGTCTTAGTAGAAATGTACCGTTTCGAGAAACTTTCTGTGAACTTGACCAGGCCGGGTAATAATTTCAAGCTAGTCTAACTAGTGATGTAAGCGTGTCTCGAATCGGTCTCGTTCACTGAAAGTGGATCAATTCAAAAGTGCTCGCTCCTCCCGCATGTGCAAATTTATTAAACACATACAAGCACATGTGAAGGGGGAGCCCTTCATAAGAAAACATAAAACTCTCAAAGTGTTAAACAAAATGTTTGATAAACACAAACACTTTGAGAGATTTTCAAAGGTTTTTATAGGATAGTCATGGAGTTATAAGGTGACTAAGGTTAGGAAATAACCGTCCTATGATCCGCCTAAACCGGAGGGATCTACCCAAGGACATCACCAATAGTTAGAACTAGAAGTCCTTAGGTATGATACGAAAAAAGGAGTAAAGAATGAAAGGAGAAAGAAGGGGTTGAAGAATTAAAAGGAAAAGTAATGAAAAGGGTGAAAAGAAATAGCCCTCCATGCGATTCAACCTTAGGGCAGACACCGGGTTCAACTCATATGCTACTGGTTGTTGTTAAGGCAACACCGGTATTGAAGATTAAGTCGTCATGGACCCAGTGACGCAATGCACTAAACCTTCTCAACCACTCAAGTTCTCTTAAAAGAGCTTGTTTCATTCTCACGGGGAACCAATGTAATCTATCGACTTATCTATTAGAGATAGTTGATATTGAAGCAGGAGACCCCTCCCTAGTCTCCGTATAGGAAACCTAAGTGAGCACTTATCGAGTCTAGAGCCATGAGATTCATCAAAGATCTCTTAGGAACACTTAGTACTTCTACAACTGGGGTTCTACATCAATGGGCACCAGTTGTAACTTATTGAGTCCTTCGCAGATCTTAGCAATCTGCCGAGAATGTTTATGAGAGAATTACACAAGTATTTCTCAATGATTGAACGGAAATTCCTGCCAGGGTCAACATCTAACAGCCCTGACAGCAGGTCACTTCGGTAACCCCACAAGGGTTACGCTTAGTGTTATTGGTGGTTCTATAGCGATCTACAGTCGTGGAGTGATCCCCAGCGACTCACCCAGTCATTGAGCTCCTTCGGGAGTATCTGATATGGGAACGGCCTGGATAAGGGTTAGAAGGAGTCTTCACAATATGCTGTTGACAAGCTCTAATTCCTTATCTGTAAGTACCGGTTGATTATTGCTAACTGTTTACCTGCAGGTACATCTCTTCCATGATAGTAGATTCCAGCATGCTTATACATACATCTTGAAGCAAATGAATGCTCCCCTAAAGATCTTAGCTCCACAAAGTTCAAAGAAAGATTCTACGCCTTCAGAAAGAATCTGCAAAGTATAAAGACTAAAGATCTAAGTATGTGCTAAGGAACTTCGCGCTTTCAGAAGTCAAAGTCCAAAGATGTATAAGCATGTTGGAATGGCGGACAACCACCACAGACACCAGAAGTGACGATCGGCAGACAACTTCATATCATTATCACCATCACATCAACAAGGAACAAAGTGCAGAGAACGATGAAAGATTATTCTAACCATTTTTGAGGACGTCCACTACAAAGTCAAAGTATAGATGATGACTAAGTCAAGCAACCTTTGATGACCGACCCTTAGGGGGAGATTGTTGGGAATAGACTTTGTTATTTCAAGTGTCGGTCATTTAGTTTTGATATAGGTTGCGTTACTTTACTATAACATTTATTGTTTTACGTATTTTGTAAGTTTAATGCTTGATTTATAGGTTTGGATAAAGTACAAGGGCTAAGTATGTCATAATGTGTAAGTTTAGTGTAGCCCTAATCCTTTCCTATAAATATGTATTCACAACCTCATTTTGAGGTTGGTTGGTTCACTAGTAAGTTTAATTGTCTCATATTGATTTAGGTGTTCCTTCCACTCTCTCTCTAACCTCTCTTTCTCTCTCTAGAATTTATATGTGATTATGTTATAGAAATGGTGACCTAACAGAGAGTCTCCTATGCCATAGCCAGTTGATTGTCTCACTTGCCTTTGAGAATATGCAAGTCCCATTTTGAGTCAGGGATGACATGTCAAGGACATATACATCATCCCTCCTAGGGGCAATCAACACAACTTTCTTATTGGCATTAAAGATGGTCCCTCTCTTGTCATCAAACTGAACTATGTATTTGACATCACATAGTTGGGAAACACTTATCAGGTTGTACTTCAGACCATTAACATAAGCTATTCTTGTAAAAACTATACCATTGCAGTTTACTGAACCATGACCCTCAGTGGGAGCCGATGAGTTATCACCAAATACTACTTTGGGTCCTGGTTCTTCCACATATTTGTGCATAAAACTTTTCACACCAGTCATACTTCTGGAGTATCCACTGTCTAGATGCCAGGTAGGATCCTTGATGTGTTTCTGCACAAACAGTAAACTGGGTTAGTTTTGCTTGTTGACCCACCTTCTAGTGGGCTTAGTCCTGAGGGACTTTTTGAACTCAGTTAGTGAATCATGGTCTGAAGTTGTGTGACCTGAGCTTCCACATGTTTTACATTTTGTGGATGTTGATGCATCAGGTGACTGAGAAGTGTTGGTTTAGTTTTTCCTTCTGGACTGAATCACTTTGTCATGCCCCCTGGTTTCATGGGAGGGATCTCCACAGATGTCACAGCATTCTTTCATCATACAATCATCAGGAAGATGATCATTGAAACCACAGTGAGGACATGGTGAGAAAGGCTTGGCCTTCAGTCTTTGTTTGGAAGGTGTGGCATACTGATAGCCTTGGGTTTTGTATTGGCCCCTTGCCTTTAAAGAGGCAGTGTGGGGGATGTGATCACAAGTTCTGTGGTCCTCTTGTTTGCATATCATACAAAACAGGACTCTGTAGCATTTATCAGTGCTGTGATTTGGATAATTGCACAGTTCACATCTCCCTGAGGGTCTGGGTGTGTTTTTTGGTTTGGAAGAACCTGAGGATACTGAGGGCTTTGTAGTTTTAGAGTCAGAGTTTTTCTCAGTAGACTCAATTTTCTCACTCAGCATCCTGACAAGTTCAGCAAGCTGATCAACCTTTGAATCAGTGCTTTCATGCTTCACTTCAATAGTTACTGAAGGTTTTTGGTGTTCAGTGGGTGCAGGAGTAGGTCTTTTCAGTATAGTCTTTCCTAACCCTGATTTCTCTTTAGGAGAATGTGGTTGAAAGACTAATGGTGCAAGGTTAGAATTGGGTTCTGCTCCCTGAAGTTGTTTCAGTGGAGGGAGTGGTGAATCATACTTAGACTCTGTGATGGACTCAGCAGGACTAAGTTCATCAGTGACTCCTAGCAGCTCCTTGATGGCCTGCCTTTCAGGCTCCAGGATTCTTCTAGTGTTAAAATTTGGCAATTTACTATCAGGATTGTTTCTTTCAATCCAATCACTGGGTTTGGGAGCTAGTTCTTTGCTAGAGAGTATGTTGGTTAATAGAAAAGTTGTGGAATGGCTACTCTCCCCTGAAACTTCAGTGAGTTGATCATCACCCAGACCAGCCTTATTGGGGCTGGGTGAGAGACTCAGTGTTTCATAAAGTTTGGGGTTTTTCTGAGTCCACATCCAAATAATTTCCTTTTCTTTCTTAAGTTCTTCCTGAAGAGCTTGATTTTGTTTTACAAGTTCAGAGTTTTGTATTTGAAGTGTGACACTTTCAAGCTTGGCTTGTTTTAAGGCAAGTAATTCATCTCTACAATGATTTAATTCAAAACTAAGTTTGTTAAATTTTGAAAACAGATTAAGTCTTTGCTCTTCAACATACTTAAGATCAACATTAATATAGTCTAAGTAAGATTTCCAATCATCATTATCATCCATAGAAAGTAAAAGATTTACCTTCCTCATTGTGATGTTGACCCATTCACCATTTCTTGCATGACTCTTCCCCACAGCAAGTTTGTTGTCTTCTGACAGAGCCATCAGGGCACTGATGTGAACTTCATCATCATCAGAGGACACTTCAACCTCATCCCAGTCATATGTTTTAGCAACAAGCCCTTTGTTCTTGGCTTGAGTAGGCTTTGGAGCCTGAGGAGGCTGAGAGACTGTTGAGGATGATTCAAGAAGGGCAAGCTTAGCTTTTGCCTTTCTGTACTTTGCTTCAAAGTCAATTTGAGGGACTTTTTCAAATCTTTGACTAGACTGAAGCATTTTTGGTTGAAATTTGCTGGGGCCTGAAAAAGAGTTATTTCCTGAAAATTTGAAAGATGGTTCTGAGGTTGTTTTTGAAAAACAATCTTTAGCAAAATGCCCCATTTTGCCACATTTAAAGCATTCAGTATTGTCATTTGCTTTAGAAGGAAATTTGTTTTTCTTAAAAAACCTTTTTGAATTAGCAAGGAGTGCTCTTTCATGAAATTCAATTTGAAGATCATTAAGATACTCCTCACTGGTTCTTTGGTCAACCTCATCATCAGATCCATCCTGAAAATCCTGCACAACACCTTTTGAATAGAAAGCAGTTGATATGGGTGTAATTGTCAAGGCCTTTTTGGTCTCCTGAGCTTTACCAGGGTATCTCCTGGTGATAAGATTGTCTTCATAGACAAACTTCCCATAGATGGCAGGGAGCTCAAGGTTCTGAATGTGGTTTGCATTTCTCAATCCCTGAGAGAAGTTTAACCACTTCTCAGGGAGACTGTTGACAAAACCAACATTGATCTCATGTTTTGACAGTATAACACCATCATTGGTCAGCTCATTCAGGAGGGTCTTATACCGAGTATAAGTCTCAGAGAGACTTTCATAATCCTTGGCCCTGAAGGTATTGAATTCAAGCTTCAGGTCCATGATTCTATTCTCTTTGGTATCAGAAGGCCCTTCATAGCTATGAACCAGGTCAGTCCATGTCTGCTGGGCAGTGGGACAGTTGATCACTGATTCCATTATATCATCAGGAAGGCATGATATAATGATGCTTTTCAGGCGCTGGTCTTGATTGACCACCCTCCTTTCATCTGGGGTCCACTGAGCTTCAGGTTTGATTAAACCTTGGGCAGTTGTTGGGACATATGGACCCTCATTAATCAATTTTATGTAATAAGGTTCCATCCCAGTTAAGTAGCAAAGCATTCGATTTTTCCACTTATTAAATTTGCCAGCTTCAAGTCGAGGGGCAGTTGCTGAATAACTTCCACCCTTTTTATCAACAAGCTGGGGAACATCTATGTCAGTCATAGTGGGATCTTGATTTTTAAAAACTTGAGCACTCTTAGGTTTTGAAAACAGGTATAAGTTTTACAAATCAGAGGCTCTGATACCACTTGTTGGTCCCTTTTACTTGGTTATCAGTAACTAAAGAGTTAAAGTAACCAAGTTATATGACTTGAACACAGATGTATGAAACTGATTAACAATAAAGTAACGTAAAAATAAGAGACAATATTTTCCAACGTTTAATTCTTTATTAGAAGTTAATCACAAAGAATCGTACCCAAGTGTTTGCGGGATAACACTTGGGGTTGAATTGACAAGTATTGTATGGACTCCTCACTAAACTCAACTAAGTTGAGTGACAACTTAAATTACCCACTGAGCTATCTCAGGGGCTTGTGTTGTTCTTTGGAGGAGTAAAGTGGTTTGTGAATACTTTGCATTAATTGCACAAACTTGTCAACTTTTACTCCTCACATTTGCTTCCTATTTATACACAAGTATAGAACAACTAAATATACATTGGACCTAAAGCTTCCTTAACAATATCTTGAAAGATATTATTCTTCTGGTAAGGAACCATCATTGAGTTAGATCCAAAAGGCACTTTCTGATGACAGACTGGTTTTAACCATTTGGGGAAAGTTTGACATTAAAGTGATAAAGCACTTTAATAAAGCAGCTCAGACTTTCCCGCCCAGTCCCGCCAAAACTTCAGTCTTCATGTCATCAGTCATTAGTACGATTAAGTTGTTGAGGAGTCATTGGGGTTCAGTGAGTTATTGTCATCCTCACTGAACCCATCACCTTCTTCTTGGCTTAGATCACACTTCACTGAGTTCCGCCTCACTGAATGGAGAACCTTTCTTCTTAGGCTCGGTCTTAGCATCCTGAAGGTGACTCACTGAGTTACTGTTCACTAAGTGACTTGTTCGCACTTAGGTTATTTTACGTTCAAATCCTTGTTAGAATATGTGGGAATTCAGTGACCCAACAGTTTTCTTCTTAAAAAACTTAAAAAACTTCTTGTTGGTTTCGGCGTATTGATGTTTCTTCTCACAAAATGGTTGGTGTATATTAAGTGTTTTCTTCACTATACAAAGGTTAGTTAGTTAGTTTGTAACATTCTTAAAGCTTGCATTTTTTGTTTTCCAGTTCATAGCGGAACTGTGATGTGTGTCATTATATTTGTAGGTTGAAGATGTTCATCTTGCAGATGCATGCAAAATTGCTACATTCGCCCAAATAGTACCACTAAATTCGCGTAAGGTTGTAACTTCGTTCAAATTGTTTCTTTTATACTACATTCGCAGCTTGATTATTTTAGTTACATATACAACAAAAGGTTTAGGCCATATGACGTCAACATATTTTTGCTTGGTTGGCTCAGATGGTAGGCTCTTCGACAGAGGAGATATATTTTGATTTCCAAAAGCAGCGTTTCATCTATTCGTACGAGAAAAGAACTTTTTACAAGCTTCCCTACCCAACCAAGGAAACTTTTGACTACTATCTTAACAGCACTGGATACGATATGGACTCTCAACTTCAGATTGCTGAAGACAAATGGGGACGCAATGTGTAAGTTAGATTTACGACGACCCTTTTATTTTCTTTCTTCTTTGTTAAACTCGCGTATTTTGCTGTTAAATTAATCTTCTGCTACTGGCATCTCTGCGCAGAATTGAGTATCCACAGACGACTTTCCGAGAGTTGGTGAAAGAGCACTGCATAAAGCCTTTCTTTCTATTTGAGGTTCAACATCCATTACCATGTGCGTTTGTTATTTCTATTCTTAACTACTTTGTTATATATATTCACGTTTGATCCGCAGGTCTTCTGTAATGGACTTTGTTGTTTAGGAGGCCCCAGATTTATTAATAGTGGTCTCTTCGGTCTCTTTGTTGTGTTTCTGGTTGAGTCATTGGCGGTCATAAGTCAGCTGAAGACTTTGTCAGATATTAGACGCGTTAGAGTAGCTATAGATTCGAGGGTGCTTATGGTGTACCGTAATGGAAAGTAAGTTGTAATGTGAATTACATTCTCTTGCTGGTTCTTCTTTTGGCTCGTTATGAATAAATATTTGATCACTTCTATTGCAGGTGGACACGTGTGGCAGGGACAGATCTTGTTCCTGGGGACATTGTGTCTATTGGTCGTTATGTTCGTCAAGGTACAAAAACAGAAGAATCTATCCCTGCAGACACTCTTATTCTTGAAGGTAGTCTTATTGTGAGCGACTCTATCCCTCAACTCAAGGTACTTCTCTTTTTCAATTTCCTTCCAAGTTTGTATCATCTTCTAGTAAACTCATTACATAAAAACGTCAAAAACGGTGTATATGTTTTCAGGTTTCTATTAAGGACAGAAGACCAGAAGAGCATTTGTCTTATAAACGAGATAAAAGACATGTCCTTTTTCGTGGCACAAGGATGTTGCATCATGAGCCAGATATGGTCGGTCTTCCACGATGTCTCAATTTTTTTTCTTCTATCAGTAGTTGTATATGATATTGGTACTAATTGTTTTTATTGTTTGTGTTTTCGTTGCTTCAAAAATTTCATATTAAAGCGCCTGATACTGGTTGTATATAGGATTTGTCTTACGAACTGGATTTAAGACAAACCAAGGGAAATTAGTACGGACTAGTTTGTTTTCACGAGAGATGGTAAGTTTATATATACGTAGCGCACTTCTCATTATTAGTTTTGTCTTCCTTAGATCCTTGTATTTGATAAATATATACTCCGTATCTTTTATGAAGGTTACTGCAAAGAGTTGGGAGAGGGGACTTTTTAGTTTGTTATTCGTTTTTTCTGCAATAATCGCAGTCGCTCACCTGTTTAAAAAGGTAAATGTGCATACTTATCATCTTAACTAGCTATATTATGTTAATTAACATAATCCATGTTGTTGAATTAGGGGCTCGAGAATCCAAATAGGAGTACACACAAGCTTCTCTTAAGCTATACATTAAGTATAACTTCTGTGATACCCCCTGAGTTGCCAATAACGTTGTCGATGGCTGTATGTGTATGTTTTGCTATAAAAAACCGAATGGTATACTATTTGCAGGGAAAGTGAGCAGACTAGTGTGATGCAAATTTTCATGTCGCTATCTAAAGAGATGAACATATTCAACGAGATGCAACCATTGCGCGGCCTTGCCCTTTTGTTCTGTTGCATCAGGATGATGACTCGAGACTATTTGCTTTTATTTTTTTTCTTGTTATCGTTGGATTACCATGTTACAAAATTTTGAGTACCTTATTTTGGATGATGTTAAGCTAATGCTGTTAAAACATTTTGCTATGGTAATGACGTGCTTTGATGAATTTTTTTTTTTTTTTTTTTTTTTTTTTTTTTTTTTTTTTAATTTTCGACTTGTTAATTGTCATATATTTTGTTTTGAATAGTGTTTATGGAAACGAACTTCGGTGTGCAACCACAATGTACAACCAACTGGATGCTTTTAGTGAAAGTAAGATTGTTAAATGTGTTTAGAGAATGTTTGTCCCACATCGATAAGTGAATAACAATTGAAAGAGGAGAAGACTTTATAAAATGGGGAGGTGTATTGAAACTGTATACATCTCGTAGACATGCATATCATACTTGCACTACAAAAATTGATGTACATCATTAATGTACATGTTACAACATGATATATGCGTAATTACTGTGTCTACATCAACTTTGGTGGTGTAAGTATCACCACCCTATGCTTATAGTGTTAAATGTTACTAGTTATGTGTACATCAAATTTGGTGGTGTAAGTATCACCACGCTATGCTTATAGTGTTAAATGTTACTAGTTATAATAACGGCGTACGTGCGAGGTTTTTTCTATTTTTTTGAATAATGTATTTTAACAAGTTTTAATTTAAATTCTAACATAAATCGGTTAATATGGGTCATGTTTAAATTAAGATAAGGAGCTCTAATTAAGGAATGACATGTGTCACTTATTAACCAAAAAATAATTTTTATTTTCAAATTAAAATATCTTTTTATCTATTTATTTTTTTTAATAATCTAGTTTCACCATATTTTCTAACATTTTGTGCTCTTTAATTCAACATCCATTTTGATATATTTTTAAAAAAATTTAGTTTTTGCATTTTTAATGGGTTATTTTGATTCAAATTTGTACCACTTTAACATTTATTGAATCAATACAAACTTGATTCATCAAAATTATAACTTTTAGAGGAGTGTTTGACGGATAAAAAATTGTGAGTGTCTTTATGCGAGAATAATAATGTCACCGGAAAGTTACGAGAAACCCAAACAAACACATACAACGAACACATATGCTTTCGAAGTGTTGTGTAATGAATTCACTAAGCGGGTACAGAATTGTAGGAGAGTTGGATTAGCAATTCATTCATTATTTCTATTATAATTATATTTTTCCCTCCGCTGCTGTGTGCGGGTATCCAACTAGTTTACTATAATGGGTCATTAAGATACGTTGTATTGTTGTCATGTGGAATTTACCTTTCTCGATCTCCTATCAGCTTTGCTACTTTAGTTCATGACCTGAACCCTCTCTTCTTAAGTTTGTTCATAACAAATTAACCTCTAGAATGTTTGATATGAACTATTATCACATCTTTTTATTCCTAACATCAAGTTGCTCTCATGAATGAAATCAATTGAGTACCTCAAGGACTCCACAACTAAATTGTCACATAAATTTGGTCCACGGTGAATAAATATAACGAGGATTTAAACCCGCGCTTCGCTGCGGGTCGTTTGGCTAAAGAAGTATTTTAAGCTTCATTTGGTTTTATTTGATTTAGTGAAAGTTTGTTTCGTTTTTTGTTTTTCTGAAATGTGTAGCTATTAAGAGTGTTTGCAGCCCTACATGTAAGGCACGTAATAGAAGCTGCTCTCAAAACTCCTAACCTGATACTTCAACTAATAAGCATGTAGTTAGTTGATATAAAAGTGAATCAAATATAAGATACATTATTCCAACAGCTCAAACATATACGCAACAGAAAATAAACTATACACTTTAAATTGATCCATTTGATATGGCTTTAAATTTCACATTGAACAAACTCTTACCAAATAGTCACCACAAAAGGCATCACCTTGTTTGCAACTGAAATACAGAATATGACATTAGCGGGCAACTAAATACCACTACCTTTATAAATCTTCGATTATGTTTCCAACCATATACTTATGTAGAACACCATTACGGTTTTGTGCATTACAAATGCAAAACTTAATAAATTAAAAACGGATAATCTGTATTACATCTATGTTGGCCTATAACACAAAAAAATACTCCAAATGACCCATTGTGACCCAACCCCCTTTTGACATGTTACCTAACTGGCACAACCCACTCATGTCACCACCTCTAAAGTAAATATTTGCGCAAGCTAAACTAACAAGTGTGTGAACTTGCCTTTCAGGTAAAGCTTTCTTGCCAACTCGTCCCTACTATCACATCAAAATAATCTACAAATTCATGCATCAAGCCTATATCCTGCCAGAAACAATCAAACCGGAATCTTGTAAAATCATTCATATGGTTAATAAAAGCATATAAGAACATGTATTCATATTACTAATACAATTTGATATCGCAAAAGGAAGTTTTGTCTTATGCACGTTCATACCATCAAACTCGATATTTGCCCCCGTAAATAGCATACTATCACTTATCTATTAATTATAAGACATATGAACTACAAAGGATAAAGTTATGGCAATTTATTAATGAACATATGATTATACTGAATTTCAAGCATACAAATACTTAGAGGTTAAAATTTCAAGCTACAAATGTGCCAAGAAAAAGAAAGAAAAAAAAAACATCGGCAGCTAGCTATACAGCCTGCATTTTTACAGGTTTAAACCAATGCTAATATTGTACTTCACTCTATATAGCCCAAACCATGATAAAAAGTGAAGGATCAAAGGTGCGCAATTGATCTTGGACTAACTAAAATTTGCAAACTCATTATGAACCAATTTTTAAATATCTCAAATATCGGGATACAGTTAAAACTTATAAATACATAGTATTGCTTATTAATCTCAAAAATCTAAAATGATTCAAAAGACTTTGCCTTTATGTTTTTATCTTGCTAAAAATAATAACAGTAAGAGGCATGGATGAATCATATACCATTACCAATAGATACTTTTTATTTATATGTTTAATAATGTCCCATGCTTTAGCACTAAACCAATCCATAACCGTGCTTAGGTAATGATGCAAATTAACCCACCAAAGAAAACAATTAGTCATGGTAAAACTGAAATTCGAATGTTGGCAACCAATCACTGAAACAGTTGTCAATGCCTGCTAATTTTTTATTGGACAGGTTGGAGAAACATTCTCAATCTTACAAACCTTAGAAGTCTTGAATAACAGGGTGTTTGGACCACTCTACCTGCTAAACATCATCTGTCTCTTCAAACCAAAAAAGGGCATGACGATGCGGACAAATGTAGTCACAGGTAGTGAAAAATTTATATTTTGGGGGAGGGCCTGCAAAAATGTATGAAAATATAACACACATGACATATATTTAAGAAAAGTAGTGCGGGAACACGGTACATAAGAAATTGGATATATAAAAAGGTGGCTCACTTCGATTAACCGCGGGATTATGATTGTCACCTACACGTGAGTCACCAACAAATGTAGCTTGCGACTGCGTCCCGCCTAAATGTCAGCAAGAAATTAACAGATAAATGTTTAGTACCGGAACAAATAAATGCTCTTTTGAGGATGCAACAGGTTGTTGTTCACGTAACCTGTTTTTCTACAGCGCCGACATTTATTACGTGCAAACGAAGAACTCACATGCCTCTTGCTTCCTGAGCTTAAAAAAAAAATAAAAAAAATAAAATAAAATAAAAAACGAAAAAAATCGAAAAAAAACTGAAAAAAGTTAGTGTGTAAATGTCTTCACCTGGGAAAGAAGGGGCACAACTGTGACATGGACTGTAACTCCATGTCGACCGACCAACGCATCAGGATTCAAGCTCTTTCTGCAATCATATATAAGGCCAATAATGCATAAAGTTAATGGAAACATAAATCAAATCCATAATATTATATTATAAGATCTTGAATTCTTGCAACTAAATAGTTAATATGATACCTTGTTCGACACAGTGTAACACTGAATATCAAAAAACTCTTGTAGATCGAAAATGCTAAAATGAACAATACAAAACAACTATAGTAATTACAATATCTATGGTCCACTACAGGTAAGTTCAGATCCCATGCCATAGAATGACTTAACTCATAGTAAGAAGTTATTAGCGGCCTACTACCAATGGTTATGAGGGACTAACAATTCAAATTCACACCTCATATAGGCCTTTATCGGATGAACTTTCCCACTTAATTAGCTAACGTTCTCTCGCCTCAAATAAATAAAACCTTAAGTTGAATTTAAGCATTGTACCAAAAAAAAAAAAAAAAAAAAAAAAACCTTGTAACTTGAAAGCAAAAAAATTTGCGAAAAAAGATAACCCAACATAATATACCTGCAATTTAAAGTGCTAACTGCAAAAGAGACCGGTCGCGAACTGGGATCGCTCGCCAGGCAGGTCAGAATTTCTGCAATAACCGGCGTTATAGACACATATCTTACACGCGCATATAGAAAATAAGAAAATCCAGACGCACATTACCTGTGCAAGCAAACTTAAATCTTGTAGCGCCACTTCTTTGGCAAGCTTCAATCAAGATACACCAAATACAGAACACGCCCACAAAATTCAATACCACAATTGATTATTGATACTAAAAGTTTTTGATTTGACGTCTGCATATTAATCACGAATTTGATCACCGCAATGAAATCCAACTAAATAACAAAGCCTCAGAAACGAAAGTTTCAAAATATTACCCAAGCTTCACACTGAAAATCGACAAAGACTTTGGCCTGAGACTGTAACGTTTCACGAATGTTATATCCCAATCTTCCACCAATCTGCTTATGTTAGCAAAAATTTCACATTTTTAGCGCATACAAATAATAATGAATACTTATTTTAAAAAGGGAGCTATAACCATACCTTCACCATCAGTTCCTATGAACGCATATATATGAGTCCTAGAAATCATAGCCTCTGAAAATGTTTAAACGAAAGAAGAAGTTAAAGCTTAGATTACTTACATAGTTGACGCAGCCAAATTGTGTTTAAATTGATCAACATGCTAGTATCTAATTTATATTCTTCTTAGGGTTTCTATCACGTGTGCAACCAATTTCTTTTACAAAACAACATTAAATTATAATCTTTAATCCAAAAAATCCTCCTAAACCCAAACATACAAAAGTAACTCAAATCCTTCAACATCCACAAACTACAATGACCAAAGATGGGCTACATAACCCCCCCTTTTTTTTGTTTCACTAACTTGCTGCAAACAATCTAAAAAAAATCAGCCCCTAAATTCTTGTATATAAGAACCAAAATCCTGAAATCCCATAAAAATCTGGATTATACCTAACCAAAAAAAATTCAAAATAATTAAAACTTACATGTTGCTGCTAATCGATTCTCGTACATGTACAACAAAGATACATCTTGATTCTTTCACAAATATCTCTAAAATCTTTTACCCAAAAATCCTTCAATCTTCCTCATCTTGGGACCTCATTCTTCCCCATCTTCTTCTTCATCTCTAGTGGTGGGTTTCGTTGGCAAAAAGGTTGAACCGTCGGCTAAAAATTGTGTATTTTTTTTTATTGTTATGTGTGTGTGAGGAAGAAGTTTCAACAAAAAGAAGATGGGAGTTGGGTGAGAGTGATAGATCTTGAAGAGAAGGTTCAAGAAGAAAATGGTGTGAGAGGATAAAAATCCTCACAAAGACACTATATCTGAAAGTCCTGTAGCAAAACCACTCCTTTTATTGTGTAGATAATGTTATGTAGATCATACTGTAGCTACACTCACAAAATTCACTATAGATGCCCCGACCCATTTTTTTCGGTTTTTTTTCCGCTCCATTGGATCTCCGGTAAACCGGAAAAGTTATGAGGGATGTGTGAGAGGAGACAAACTATATTCGGATGCAGGTATTAAGAGTGGATCGGATTTGGGCTCACCGAACAGTGCAAACGGGCCTAAAAGGGAATAGTAAATCCACGGCTATTAGTATATTTGTATAATAATTAGCATGATATTTAAATGATTTTTCTTATTCCATTATAAAACCTAATTACAACCCATTTAAATTATGGTAGCTTTGAACCCCAGATTTAAACTATCAGTTTCAAATCACGATTCTTAGCTTAGTTTAAAATCTCACGTAAATGACCCAAAACCTACCTAAAAGACTTATTGTAGGTCTTTGAAACTTTGCAAATTCTCAGTTTTATATCATGTGTCCAAAATTCTTTGTGCAACCATGGTAAGCTAATTCGCTAATTCTTCTTGTAGTCTTTGAAAGTCTACAAACAAAAATTCAACCCATGAAATTAGGTGTAACAACAAATGGTAACATTCATTCTCCAATGTTTTCATTTACAGAAAAGATATGCTACATGTAAATTAGACATATTTTGCACATAAGTACATATTTTTAAGTTAAATATATACATGTGTGAATGCATGCTTATCAAAAAGATTAATTATGACTTATTTAAGGTCACCCATACATAATTCACAAATTAAATTAAAAGTATATCCACATGTGTGTTTATACAAATAATCTCTCATGTTTTTAACTATTCTTTTGTAAAATACCAAAGTGGTGATCTTTCAAACAATCTAATACATTAATTAAAAACAAATCAGTTATACAATTCATGTATCAAATATGCAAACAATGGATTAGAACAATAATAGTTAATAAAAACAGTGTACCTTTTATCGCACATTTTGACCAACAAAATTTAATAACACTTTTTTTGTTGGGATAGAAGGGTTTTTGTCCAAAGCTTTCTCGAAGTAAAAGAATATAACTCCTTTCCCCAAAATTACGATACATTGTTAACGAACTATATAAATTGTTATGAATATTAGCATCTCAAAACATGTGCATATCAACAAAGTAAGTGGCATTCAGTGTCAAAATAAACTTTCATTGCATTTGATATAAAATGAATAGTGTTCATTGAAACGACTTCGATGTGCAACCAACAATGTACAACCAACTGGATGCTTTTAGTGAAAGTAAGATTGTAAAATGTGTTTAGAGAATGTTTGTCCTACATCGACAAGTGAAGAACAATTGGTTGAGGAGGAGACTCTATAAAGTGGGGGAGGTGGACTGAAATTCTTAACATTCCATGGGCATGCCTCTATATTGCTTATAGTTTTAAATGCTATGAGTGTTTAAATGTTTTGTTTGTATAAAGTATAAACGTTACTTTTGAATATTCATAATATTTACAAACTATACAATTTTTTATTTAAACTTTTTTGTCTAGGAGAAGCTATACAATCTTTTATTTAAACTTTTTTGGCTAGAAGGTTGTATCAAGTATACGTATAAGAGAAACAACATATAGTCTCTAACTATAATGTTTCCAGATAGTGATTTGTGTTTTGCTTTTAATTAATGAACATCACTGATCAAAATTTGTAGATGACTTCAACATAAACATGTAAATAGGTGGTATAGTTTAGTTACTTATGTACAAACACTGTATACGACAAAGGAATGGTTGGTCAATAATGCTGACCATAATGGTGTTGGACATAATAAAACTTTGAATGATTTAGGAAGCCTGATGAAAAAGAACGCACAAGCGCATGTGTTTAATGCCACATAACATAATAACGTACGAGTTGGAATTGAGAGAAGACGACAATATTCCTCGATGACATATCAAATATCACATGTTGCCTATGAGACATCAATTCTTAGTGTCGAACATGTCAACCCATTTTTCTTGTAAATTATAAAATTATGATTGAAATGCGTAGTGAAGAGATATAATATGCATATATAATGGTATGTGTAGGGCTGAGCATCGGGCCGCTCCCGACCCGATCCCGAATATCCCGAATCCCGACAAGCCGGAAAACACAAACCGAGTCCCGACCCGATTAAGCTCGGTTTGGTTTCGGGACAGTTGGGACGGGACGGGATCGGTCGGTTTTCTCGGTTTTGTTTGTTGTTTTTCGGTTTTTGGCCCGTCCCGACCCGATCCCGACTATCCCGAATCCCGACAAGCCGGAAAACACAAACCGAGTCCCGACCCGTTAGACATCGGTTCGGTTTCGGGACAGGAATCGGGACTCGGGATCGGGACGGGATTCGGGATCGGGTCAGTTTTGCTCACCCCTAGGTATGTGAGTATTGGATATGGCGATTCTCGGTCTTTTATGTGAGCTAAATGGTATAAGACATGTAAATAGCAAAAAATTTACAGGTTCAAATCCGCACACGTACTCTTTTAACCATGATGTCACAACTCACACGATTTAATTTTTCCATGTTGGCCGTGTAACTGGTCAGCAGACCCCGATAATCAACGACCCTTTATAATATAATTTGGTAACCATAAATACAAAATATGAAACGCCAAGGGTCTAGAAAAACACAAAAACAAAACTTGTTATATATATTCACGTTTGTTATTTCTATCATGTGCGTTTCTTTCTATTTGAGGTTCAACATCCATTACCATGTGCGTTTGTTATTTCTATCCTTAACTACCTTGTTATATATATTCACGTTTGATCTGCAGGTCTTCTGTAATGGACTATGTTGTTTAGGAGGCCCCGGATTTATTAATAGTGGTCTCTTCGGTCTCTTTGTTGTGTTTCTGGTTGAGTCATTGGCGGTCATAAGTCAGTTGAAGACTTTGTCAAACATTAGACGCGATAGAGTAGCTATAGATTCCAGGGTGCTTATAGTGTACCGTAATGGAAAGTAAGTTGTAATGTGAATTACATTCTCTTTCTGGTTCTTCTTTTGGCTCATTGTGAATAAGTATTCGATCACTTCTATTGCAGGTGGATACGTCTGGCAAGGACAGATCTTGTGCCTGGGGACATTGTGTCTATTGGTCGTTATGTTCGTCAAGGTACAGAAACAGAAGAATCTATCCCTGCAGACATGCTTATTCTTGAAGGTAGTCTTATTGTGAGCGAGTCTATTCTTACAGGCGAGTCTATCCCTCAACTCAAGGTAGTTCTCTTTTTCAATTTCCTTCCAAGTTTGATCATCTTTTAGTAAGCTCATTACATAAAAACGTCAAAAACTGTGTATATGTTTTCAGGTTTCAATTATGGACAGAAGACGAGAAGAGCATTTGTCTTATAAACGAGATAAAAGACATTTCCTTTTTCGTGGCACAAGGATATTGCATCATGAGGCCGATATGGTCTGTCTTCAATGATATGGTCTGTCTTCAATGATAGTTGTATATGATATTGGTACTAACTTGTTTTATTGTTTGTGTTTTCGTTGCTTCAGAAATTTCATGTTAAAGCGCCTGATACTGGTTGTATAGCATTTGTCTTACGAACTGGATTTAAGACAAACCAAGGGAAATTAGTACGGACTAGTTTGTTTTCACGAGAGAAGGTAAGTTTATATATACATAGCGCACTTCTCATTATTAGTTTTGTCTTCCTTAGATCCTTGTATTTGATAAATACATACTCCGTATCTTTTATGAAGGTTACTGCAAAGAGTTGGGAGATGGGACTTTTTAGTTTGTTATTAGTTTTTTCTGCAATTATCGCAGTCGCTCACATTAAATTATAAAAAGATTAACATTCCATGGACATGCTTGTATATTGCTTATAGTTTTAAATGTTATGGGTGTAAAAAGGCTTTGTTTGTATAAAAGTTTTGTTTTATATTACAAATAAACTAGGTTCATTTTATCACTCATAACATTTACAAACTATATAATTTTTGATTTAAACTTTTCTTTCCCACATTATTTATGAACTAAGGTTGTACTAAGATTATTTATGAACTAAGGTTGTACTAAGTATATGTACAAGAGAAACAATATATCAACTCAACAATAATCTTCAAGGTTGTATGAGTGGACTAGCTTGTGTATATGTAAATGTGTACTATTACTACAGTTAAATGGTCGCGTATATGTTATTCTCATGACCACAATAGCTTCTTTTGGATATTTTTAAACTTTAAAGTTTATGCTTGTAAAATCAACTTTTGCCAACATTTATTTATGTAAAAGTTCCAAATAGTGATCTAATTTTTTACTTTTAACAAGTACTAATAACTAAATCATTTGTTTACAACACATGACCATCATTGATAATCATCATAATATAAACCCGTAAATAAGTAGTTGAATGTAGTTACTTGTGTGCATACCAAAAATATTGACCAAAACGATGTTGTTACAACTCCTCATTATGTTTAAGTTTATACTACTACAAGAGCCATAGACAAAACAAGATACTAAAGTTGGTGGTTTGTTTAAGCATTTAACAATGGTAGATTTTGCAGGCCAAAAGGTTGAAGCTCTGAATTGTGTATTATATAGCCCAATGCATTAACGGCCCAATTAAATGCAGATTAGAAACACACGATAAAAACGCCTTGTAAATTGTAATAATACCTTGACAATGTACTTCTTAACCAACTTCCCAAACAAGCCTCACAAAGTTTATGTTAGAGGTGTGCTTATCTAATCGACATTTAAGGTTCTGTCCTATTGTCAATGGTCACAAAACTAAAATAGGATTTGGCTTTATCATTATGTGAAGCCAAAATTTACAAAATCCAATGAAACATATATAAGTCATAAGTGAAACTAATATGAAAAAACTTTTAGCAATCAACAATCTAAATCAAAATGTTGCTACATATTCTTAGACCATGAAAGATTGTATTCTTTCCATAGAAGTAACAATCATCGATCCTACTAGACAATTGTACTTTTGATTCAAAAGAAAAATGTTAACGTATTGTAGATATGTTTACATCGACTTCTTAGTTATTGTTTATTTTCTTTTATACTATAATATAATCTTGTTCAAAGAGGGGATGCGTAATCACAATGTACAAACCCAACTCAAGTGAGAGTAAAATTGTCACAATGTCTCTAGGAATACTCCGTAGAATAAAATGTTTGTCCCACATCAGCCTGTGGAGAACATAGTTATAATTAATAAGGTATGCTACATCCACATAAATCCTCATACAAAACCTCCACTCGCTGATGTGTCTGCGAGTGATTGGTTTAATCAGTAGGGTTTTGTGTGGGAGTTTGTGTGTGGTTGTAGCAATTCCCATAATTAATAGGCTTATAGCTCAAAGACTTTCTTTTATATGCGTTATTTGTTTGTGCGGCGGCGAGTTTGGTAGATTTATATGTTAAAATGCCAAAACCATGGTTAAAAAGGAAAACAAAAGCACATATAACTTCGATTCATCCTATCTTATAAATAGAATTGGTGCATTTTTTTAATAACATGGTTAAAAAAGTTGTCGGTAAATTGGGCAAGACTCGGAGTTGATTTTGCACCCATAATTTAGTTTATAAAAATTATAATTTTTTCCAATCGTTTTATTGTTATTAGGATTACAAGAATGATACTTAGCGTTTAAATTTGTGCGACCTAATGGCCAAATATGAAAACTCATTCATTTGTATCAAATTTAGTAACTGAATGGTAGAAGATATGTAACATGCATAAAATTGACAGGTTCAAATCCGGTACACATATACTCACATGATTTAACTTTTCTATATTGACCGTGTAACTTGGTAACCATACTTACATGATTTAACTTTTCTATAAAATTAGCAGGCCTGATAATTGACGACCCTATAATAACTTGGTAACCATAAATACAAAAGTTGAAACACCAAGGGTCCAATAATCAAAAAACAAAAAACAAAAAACCAAAAAAAAAAAAAAAAAAAAAAAAAAAAAAAAAAAAAAAAAAAAAAAACTCGAAAACAAAAAAAACTAACAAAACACCTTATTAGTACTCTTTTATTTGCACTATATGATAGTAACTTTGATTCAACCTATCTTATAAATAGAATTGTTGCAAATTTTAATAAAAAGTTGTCAGTAAACCGGGTAAAACTTGTAATTAATGTTTCACCAATAAGTTAGTTTTTATAAAGAGTAAATTACACCGTTCGTCCCTGTGGTTTGCTCCAAATCACTACCGTAGTCCCTGATCTAGTTTTTTTGCTTTTTTGATCCTTATGGTTTACATATTGCACGCTGTCAGTCCTTATCGCTAACTGTCGTTATATTCTCCGTTAGGAGACAATCGTCAAGTGGCAACGTTAGTCCATTAACCAAACGATCATTTGCAATGTTAGTCCTTTATACTAACGACCGTTACTAATTAACTCAAATTTTGGTTAAAAAAATTCTTTTCTACGCGTTTTTTATCGTTTTCGCCCGTTTTCACGCATTTTCTTAGTTTTCGTCCATTTTTATACGTTTTCATCTGTTTTTTTCTTACGTTTTCATTCGTTTTTATACGTTTTGTTACGTTGGCATACTGTTTTATCCGTCTTTATACGTTTTTGTCTGTTTTCCCCCGTTTCATGCGTTTTCTTACGTTTTCGTCCGTTTTTATACGTTTTTGTCCATTTTTATACTTTTTTGTTTGTCTTTATACGTTTTCATCTGTTTTTCTTACGTTTTCATACGTTTTTAAACATTTTCGTCCCTCTTTATATGTTTTCGTCTGTTTTTCTTACGTTTTCATAAGGTTTTATCCGTTTTTATACTTTTTCTTACATTTTCATACGGTTTTATCCGTTTTTATCTGTTTCTATACGTGTTCCTCCTATTTTTACACTTTTGTCCATTTTTCTTACTTTTTCATCTGTTTGTATACGCTTTCATCCGTTTTTATACGTTTTCATCCTTTTATATACATTTTCATCAGTTTTATAATTTTTCTTGCGTTTTATTCGTTTGTATCTGTTTTCATATGTTTTTATACATTTTCATCCATTTTTATACGTTTTCATCTGTTTTTATACATATTTAAATGGACAAAAGTGTATAAAAACGGACAAAAACGTAAGAAAACATATAGAAACATAAGAAAACGGGTGAAAACGTAAGAAAACGAGCGAAAACGTATAAAAATGGATGAAACCATATAAAAATGGATGAAAACATATGAAACCATATAAAAACGGATGAAAACATATGAAAACGTAAGAAATACAGAGAAAAACGTAAAAAAACGGAGGGAAACGTATAAATAAAAAAACGTAGAAAATGGATAAAACCATATGACAAAGTAAGAAAACGGATAAAAACGGATAAAAACGCATGAAAACTTAAGAAAAACATATGAAAACGAATAAAGACAGACAAAAAGGTATAAAAATGGACAAAAACGTATAAAAACAGACAAAAACATAAGAAAAAGCATGAAACGAGGAAAAAATACAAAAACGTATAAAGACGGATAAAACAGTATGACAACGTAATAAAACGTATAAAAATGAATGAAAACAAAAAAACAGATGAAAACGTATAAAGACGGACGAAAACTAAGAAAATGCATGAAAACGGACGAAAACGATAAAAACCGCGTAGAAAAGAATTTTTTTTAAGAAAACCAAAGTTTGAGTTAATTAGTAACGGTCGTTAATATAAAGGACTAACATTGCAAACGATCGTTTGGTTAATGGACTAACGTTGCCACTTCACGATTGTCTCCTAACGGAGAATATAACGACAGTTAGCGATAAGGACTGACAACGTGCAATATGTAAACCATAAGGATCAAAAAAGCAAAAAAAATAGATCAGGGACTACGGTAGTGATTTGGAGCAAACCACAGGGACGAACGGTTAAGTTCATAGCAACCAAGGTTCCTCGACGTCGTAGACCGACTTTCCTAGGACGACGTCATTCTGCCCCGACGATTCCCAGGCCGACGTTGAACGACGAGGCCTATGACGAAGCGACCAAGTTTCCTCGACGTCGTAGACCGACTTTCCTAGGCCGACGTAACTCTGCCCCGACGATTCCCAGGCCGACGTTGAACGATGAGGCCTATCACGAAGAGACCAAGGTTCCTTGACGTGGCCTATTAATCGTCACATAAATCCATCGATGCCATCGGATAGATCTCGAAAAAATATGAAACTTAAAAAAAAAAAGCACCTCAATCCGACCCCCGAGTCAAAAGTTATGCTACTTTGAAGGTTCCTCGACGTCGTAGACCGACTTTCCTAGGCCGACGTAATTCTGCCCCGACGATTCCCAGGCCGACGTTGAACTACGAGGCCTATTTCAAAGCGACCAAGGTTCCTCGGCCATCGTAGACCTTCGATCAATGTTCCTAGGCCCGACGTAAACCTTCCCCGACGGTTCCTAGGCCGTCGTAGCGATCTGGGAGAAAAAGTATGATTCCTCAGAAAATCAATGTCTGTTCCTGTCACTTAAGTTTTTGTCCAATAAGTATATATAGGGGGTACCATGGTGAGCCTGGTGACTGGTTTACCTTGGTGCCCGAAAAGGGGGAGGGGAGCCTAGACGATACGAGGTTACTAGAGCGACCTCGGAAGCGATCAATATTCGTCGACCCGACTTAGACCGACCATGGCTCCTCCGAAGCAGCCCTTGAAGCGACCAACGTTCCAGGACCCGACGTAGACCTGTCCCGAAGCGATCAAGGTTCCTCGACGTCGTAGACCTTCGACCAAGGTTTCTCGGCCGTCGTAGACCTTCCCCGATGGTTCCTAGGCACGTCGTAGACCGATGAAGGATCCCCTGAAGCGACCAAGGTTCCTCGGCTCGTCGTGGACCTTCGGGGAAGGTTTCTCGGACCGACGTAAACCTGCCCCGATGGTTTCTCGGCCCGTCGTAGCGACTTGGAGGAAAAGTATGATTCCTCAAAAAATCAATGTTTGTTCCTGTCACTTAAGTTTTTGGTTATCCCGTTGGTATTATCGAATTTTACATAATTATTTCCTTACCAACATATAAAACGTAATGTTCTGCTTCTAATCAAAAGAAGTGTTATTAGCAGGATTACTATAACAATAATTAGCGGTTAAGTTCATGCGACCTATTTAACATAAATGAAAACTCTTTCATTTGTGTCCAGTTTAGTAAATCCTTATACGCGCATATCATTTCCCGTAATTATCTCTTCTTATAAAGTATCAAAGTGCAAGTTGATGTTAAGAAACAAAATAACTGACAATAGTAGGTTAATGGTAGAAGACATGTAACATTCAGAAAAAATATGAGTTAACTTTTCTATATTGGCCGTAGGCTCTGATAATCAACGACCCTTTATAATAACTTGGTAACCATAAATGCAAAGTTTTAAACTTCAAGGGTCTAAAAAAGCACAAAAACAAAACTTAAAAACTACAAAATCAAACACAATTCAGTGATTCACACTCATTTCCAACAAAAAATAAAATAAAAATAAGAGGCGGGAAAATAAAAACACAAGCGGCGCGTGAGAGTAAAAGACGGCGCGTGAGACATGACATCGAATAGAAAACCATCGGAAAACGAACTCCAGGCCTTACTAGACTTAATTAAAGCTTCAGATGTATGTATTACTTTCCTTCTTCCTACTTTTATCATTTAATTTTATAATTTCATTTCGTAATTAATGGTGAATATTTAATTTATGGAATGTTTTCGAGACGTTACGATTTTCGTCTCGGTTTTTAATTAGTTTTTAAGTAACTGTGAGGATGTTGAAGTAAAATCTTGGTTTTACCTTCGACAAGCGAGATGAGCCCTCCGGACTCTGAATGGTCCTTCGGATTTGAGATATCTCTTGGTTGATGAAGGTTCCTTCGGATATCTGCAAGACAAATACGTCCGTTAGTCTCGTCCCGGGAGTACTTCCCAGGACCAACCTCCGGCGTGAGAGTAAGTATGTATCCTAGAGAGAGAAAGTATAAGAATAAATGAAGTTTATGAGAGTGAGAGAGAGTTGTTTAACCTTGATGATTTCTTCTCTATTTATAGACTAAATTTGGCGAAGTACGAGGTCGATTGGTACTTATTCCTTAATGGTTACTTGCTTATGTTCTTTTAACAAGTACTTATGTACTTGTTTGTACTTTGATTTACTTTAGCTCTCTAGACTACTGTCTGTCCGGAGTGTGTGTTGCTCCGGATGTATGAGGTCATCCGGAAATTGCCTTGCGTTGGCTTTGTCATATCATTCCCACTAGTACAATCGAGGCTTTCCCCGACGACTTTTTTAAGCCCTTTCCGTCGACATGTCGACGGAATAATACGTTACCGTCGACATGTTGACGGGAACACATTGACGGCTGTGCTTCGACGAGAACAGTGTTCCCGTCGACACTGTGGGTCCCACGTCGATTTCCAGTCAAAGAAATTTGGTGTCCGTCAAACTCTTCCCGTCGACATGTCGACGGTACCATATAACTAATTAACGTTTTAATTAGTTGATTATAATTATGGTTTATATGATACCGCCGACATGTCGACGGTATCATTAAAACAAAAGTATTGTTTTTAATATAATGTCGTCGACATGTCAACGGCATAATATTAAAAACACTATTTTTGTTTTAATGATACCGTCGGCATGTCGACGGTATCATTAAATAACCAATAATTATCTTTCAATGATGCCGTCGACATGTCGACGATATCATTATTAACACCCTGCTAACAGCAGGCTGCAAATATTGCAATTTTCCAGATTTTTTCCGGATTTTCCGGAAAAAATCTACCAAAACCTGTAACATTACAAGCACCTATAACCACTCAATATCAACATGTCCTAAACGTATAACTCGCCATCGGCTATAACACTTGCAAAATATCGCTAAACACCCTCAAAATGAATAAAAACATATAAAGTCTACAAAACGGGGTGTGGTAATGTCTAAACCTAGCTGCCATATCCACAAATGTTTTAATATCCGCGACGTTCAAGTCGACAAAAGGTTAAACTATACAATACTAACATATGGGTCGCCAAAATATTGTTTCAAGCATAAGTACAACACAAAATACCCAAATTTGTACCTCTACATCCAAAATCACTCGTGATCATCAGTAGGACCCTCATTATCGCCAGAACCATCCTCATCGCCTCTGCGACTCCCACTCCCTCCAGCTGAGCCACTACCTCCAACGCCACTGCCTGAGCCATCCACGTGCTGAGAACCCGCCTGACTAACATACTCGTTCCATCGCGGGTTGGAGGACATAAAACCTGTGACCAAATCAAGCTGCGCCTTCAAGGCCTTACGCTCTTCAGCTTCTCGAAGGCGATTCTCCTCGGCCTCAGCAATCTTCTTCTCGGCCTCAGCAAGCTTTTTCTCCATCTCAGCGTATTCTGAAAATTAAACAATCAAAATTAAAAAACATCTATTGCAATACTTAATTTGAGTCATGATCGAGTAATCTATAATTAAAATATTATCAAACTGTACATACCTGGAGGTGGAGGCGGGGTGTATGGTAACGGTGGAATGGAAAGCCCGGGTACGACCCTACCCCGTCCGGCGATGTGGCCCCTCTGCTTGCCCTTCAAAACCTTAACAAGTATCTGCTCCTCCGTGTACGCCACCCCTTCCGGCGTATTCGCTCCCAGATCTCGCAGCCGGACCATCTCTTCCTATTTAATTGAGAAAAAAATTGAGAAAATTTATATATATATGTAAGTGTGTGTGTGTGTGTGTGTGTGTGTATATATATATATATATATATATATATATATATAAATTAAAAAATAAAATAAAATAAATAAATAATAAATTAAAAATAAATAAATAAAAGATACTTACATATTGAACACGAGCCTCATCCTGCAACCACATACCATCACTGTTGCAGTGTGTGTCGTAAAACGACTGGATGAGGGACGGGTATTTTTTGTCCTTGCTGTTCAGAAACTGTATATACACATGCATATATATAAGATGAAACAAATTAAAAATGGCAAATCAAACACCATATTTATTTTAATTAAACTTAAATACTTTTATAAAATCAAAATTAATTACTTTTATATAATTATAATTAAATAATTTTATAAAAATAAAATACTTGTATAAAAATAAAATGTGTCTTACGTAGTCGTGGCGAATAGCGGCCAATGACTTGGAACCGTAGCGGCTGTACACCTTCAACTTCTTTCGGTTCTCCTTGTTCACAGCAGCACGCTTCAGGGTCTTCTCATTCATGTAAAACTTGATATGCTCCTCCCACACAGATGGCTCGACGTTCGGAGGAGGGTTTCTTCGTATCTCATCCACTTTTTCAGGCCCACCCTCCCCGTCGAAGTAAACCCTCTTCATCGTGCCCTTGTTGTCGGAGTAGACCTTAGCAATGTACGCATTGAGGCCCGCCGAAATGGTTTTCCAATCGGGTGAGTTCATGTGGGTCTGCAAGTCGAAGAATTCCTGCAAACAAATTTAAACAAATATACACAATTAAACAAATTTAAATAAATGTACACATTCAAAGAATTAAATATAAAGATATAATTAAAAGGAAAATAAAATAATTGACCCCGAGTCGGTTCATGAAGCCCTGTCGAGTCGCTTCGTCAAGGTTGTGCCAGGAGGGGTAGTGCAACGGCAAGGACCTAACCAGCTCCCCAACATAGTTACCGAACCATGCGCGGTTGGGCCCAACATGATGAAATGTCTTCTGATCACGCCACTCGAACTCGATCGATTGCGGGCCCGAGGCAGTCACAGCTTTCCTGAGGTCTTTGTTTTTGTTGGCTTCACGGACCTGTGCCCTGCCGCCATCCCGACCTCCACCCCTGCCGCCAGCTTGTCTCGCTCTACCACCTCGTCGAGGTTTTTGTGACGAACCTACAATTGAAGTGAGTGAAAACGTTAAAAAATAACAAGTAACAAAATTCAAATTATCAAGTTTAATTTTCTTACCACTACGGTGACCGCTAGTAATCGAACGATAAGGTGGTGGTGGGTCATCGACACCGTCACCACCGTGACCTCGCGCTACTGCTGCCATCTGTAAAAGTACAAGTTGAATTAACATATAGAAATTTGGGAACAAATTAACATAAGCATGCACACATTCAAATACATACACATTTAAAATAAATATACACATTTAAAAAATCCATAACAATTTCATTCAAATAAGCTAAGTGTCGTTTTACAAGTTACAATTTAAGATCAATCTGCTACATCTACATCACTATCATAAACAGCATGAGTCGCATCTTCAACTTCATCATCAGAATTGTTTGCATTAGAGTCTGCTAAATCATAAGGATCGTCGTCCTCATCATCAATAAATTCACCGTCGTCATCAACTTGAATGATTGGTGGTGGTGCCTCAACTAACGTTGATTGACCATCGATATTTAAGGTTTCAAATGCCAAATCATTCAAATTAGCAGACAGTTGGAGATTTTATGAGTTGTTGCCATGTATCACATCATCATCGTCTTCAGTCACAATGACATCCCAGGTTGTGTTGTGATTCACTTCTTGGACGACCTTCCAATGGAGTGGTCGTCTGGCAGGATCTTCAAGGTAGAAGACTTGTTTTGCTTGTGTTGCGAGAATGTAAGGTTGATCTTCAAACGCTGTGCTACATGCCCAAATTTGTGTCATGTTGTTTCTAGTGTTATAACGTTCGACTCTGCCTCTTTTGACCAAGTCGAACCACTTAACTCGAAACAGCACAACTTTGAACTGGGTATACGCGAACTCCAGAATTTCTTCTAGCTGACCATAATACATTTCTCCTTCCTTCTCGCCAGGAGAACAAATTCCGTTGTTCTGAGTTGTACGTTTTACATCGCGGCTATGTACAACAAACTTCACACCATTGACTACGCAAGTGTGAACTGAGGTTACGGTCGATAATGGTCCACAAGCCAAAGCGAATAAGTCTGGAGTACACCTTGGGTCATTGTCTTTGTAAAGTTTACCGATCTATGAACAAAGATAAGAATAGATGGAGATGAGTAATATATATAGTCATTATTTATACAAGGAATTACATATAATAAGTTTACCTTCGTCTGAAACCATCTAGGAAATTCTTGTTGCATGTCGCTATCAGGATGTTCACTGAAAATGGACATGATATTAGAATTAATCGAAAAGATAACTTGGGAAAAAGAAATTTCGAAATAAAAACGCGTACCTCTCGAACTCGTTCATGTACGCGTCGATCTCAGGACTGTTGTGAAGTACATACCATATCACTTTCTTCATTTCTTGGAAACCTAACCGAATAATTGTCACTTTACCAGACGTTTTACATAGTGATCGGAACACCTGCAAATCACTTGTTGGGAGAGGACAGCCCTGAGATGCAGTGGGACGATTAAATTTCGTCCCAATTTCGCCCCGAAAATAACGAGAAAAAAAAGTTAATGCTTCGTCTGCAACATAACCCTCCGCTATTGAACCTTCCAGCTTAGCTTTATTTCGTACATAGTTTTTTAGCTTCTTCATGTATCTTTCAAATGGATACATCCACCGAAATGAAACAGGCCCGCCTTGAATAGCCTCTTCAGGTAAATGCATAACCAAGTGAATCATAATGTCAAAAAAAAGCAGGAGGATTGATGCGTGGGAATCGCAACAGGCTTTACCTCTCGAGGGATCTCGAGAAGCTTACAACCCCCACCAGGCAGTGTACCTGATCGTTGTAGTATAGTATAGTGACAAGTACCGGGGGATTGATCGTTCAGCTTAGGAATAGTGTCGCTAGGATTAGAAAGCCTAATTACTAGTTCTAAAGGTGAGGGATGATTATTTTTTGTGTTTTTATATTTTTATGAAAGCAAGTAAAATCTCGGGTTTTGGAAGAGTAGGCGGAATTAGTTGCTATTCAACTAACCCAAAACTAAGATGCAATCAAAATAAAATAATAAAAATGAAATTAAACTAATTTATACTAAGTTGTGAACAATAATTGGAGAAAATGTGTTTACTTAGATTTCACTACTCCCTAGATATCTTTTACACGTTAATTACTTGTTATAATTGCATGGATGACGGATTGTATTCCTTAATACTATTCATGGGGTGGCATACATAACTCCCCAATTCTATGAGCTCTTATCTCCTCCTACACCATGCCCAGCACAACTATAGGGATTGTAAACAGTGGCTCATGCATTAAATATAACCAATAAAGACCTAGTACGCCTCGGTTCATGTTTCTTAAGACGTTCAAGCATGTTACCATTTGGAGATCTGCCAGTTTTCTTAAGCCTAACATATAAAATCATTCATCCAAGACAAGAATAAACAAGTAATCAACACATAATCAATGTCTAGGTTTCATTAGATCTAAGCAAACACAAAAGAGATTTAGCCTAGCATAATGGAATTGAGACAAGAACAAGATATAGACAACCAACACATAGACATATTGATTGAATTAGAAGAACACTAATCTCAATTACAATGCAAGGTATCAAGGGTTTGGAACCCTTGAAAAACCTGTAAAAGTTGCACCAAAATCGTCTTTAGGGTTTCTCCCAAAACTTCTCTCCTTTAATGTGAAAAACTAGAAAACTATATATAGGAAAATCGGGGTGATGGCATCAAGAACAAAGGTGTGACGCCGTCATCTCGCCGCCAAATACTTCCTCGGACGGCCTTGATCTACTTTTGACGCCCTGTGTGACGCCGTCATGAGCTACGGATTTTAATTCTTGGGGTTTGACGCCGTCATGAGTTTACTCTTGACGCCGTCATGTACTGTTCCCAGCATGGAAAATTGAGACTTTGCCGTTTTCTTCACTTTTATGCTCCAAAAACGTCCAAATGGCTTCTTTTCCAGAATTCACTCTTCAAGTACCTATAATCACAAAAGGAACGATTTAGGGCAATATTTGATCAAATAAGTTCGGATTCGGGCTTAAATAACCCCCTAAAAACGGATCATTTTTCGCCTCATCATATACCCTTACACTTGAGATTTGTTTGTCCTCAAGCAAATGCGCTTTTATTCTACTCAAAAGACAAGTTAGGGGTCATTTAACACTAATATAAAAGTAATTACAACAAATAATCGTTCCACTAAAGACCAATAGACAAGCACGGAGGTCATACACAAGCACCTCACAAATAGTGTTTAGATACTCACATCTCTCGGGTGTAATAAAGTAATATAACATTATGGAAATAGAAGATATCTCTCACTACCTGTCATAGCAAAATAGATTACCATAGGCTTGGGAAAGGATCAAACCTCCACCACATGGCGTAAGCACCTAGGATAAACTATCAAAGAGGTCTTTTAAAGGGTTGTAACGTTAGGTATAGGGATATGAATTACACGGTTTTGTTGGATAAAGGAAGTTTTACTGGTGGCGAGTTAACAATCTTAGTTAATTACATGTACAAGATGGCGTTGCTAAGCCAAGACTAGACTCGACTTAAGCTAATAAATGAGAAATAACAAAAACATAAAATGAACATAGAATGAAACGGGATGGTAGTCCGTATGTTTTTTCTCATTTTTTTTTTTTTTTTTTTTTTTTTTTTTTTTTTTTTTTTGCATACACTCTTACCCTACCATCCAAAATAATACATCATAGGGAATGGGAATTCCCCTTACACTTGAATCTTTACATACTTTACATTCAACTAAACTAATGACTCGAATTAAGAAAATCAAAACACTTGGAGCACTTTTAATATTAACGTACATATGGGGGTAATAATATTATGTTCTTCCCCATTACTCCATAAAATAAGTACTTACCCATGAGTCCCAATCGTCCCAAAACAATATGTACAAGGATATGACTCGACTTAGCAACCATGTAATCAATTAGAAAGTTAACTTAGGGTTTAACAAATAACAATAATGCACTAAAAATGAGCGCATACACGGAAGGCTAAGGCGATTTGGTTGTACATTTAAGTGGGGTGTAACAAATTCTTCCTTTAAGTAAAATTCTTAAAGTTAGAAACGAAAAGATAGGCTCGGAGGGGTGTACTAGGGGTTTCGTGTACTAAAAATGAGTACAACGCTAAGGGTGTGGGAAAAATTAGTTGACTTAACTAGTCAAGTAATATGACTTAAATGGTCAAGTAATTATAATACGGGTTTAACACAAGGGTGATCCTAATGCCTCTTATCATGTAGTAAATCCTACCACACGAATGTAGTCTCACTAGCGGTCTCGGGATGCATCACTAACGCAAGTTCTAGAATCTAAATGCTACCGGTACACTCATAAGCACTAATAGCAAATGCTTTTCCTATCAAATCTAAAGGCGAACCTCACATATTTGGGTGGAAAATTTTTCTGAATATACGGTTATGTGCTAGTCATACAATCTCCTATCCATGAGGCGCTTACTATGGCTAAAGTTTCACTCCTAAATGTTGTAAAAAATTTTAAATTTGGCTCTAAAATTACACTAACAAGTATTTCTCATAGTTTTATTACACATCTACTATCAAACAAAACAAACTCAAGCGAAAGTGCATATGTAAGGTATCATCTTTTTACCCTCCCCTTACACTTAAGATGAACATTGTCCCCAATGTTCAAGTAAAGAATGTAAAAGTGAAAAAGTAAAGAGAATGAAATCAAATACTCTCCTGATTCGCTCGGTATGGATTATAGGTTGGCCAGGTTAGATCTTCCTCCAAGAAAATGAACAATCAAAGCTTCCCTTCCAGAATATAAATCATCTCCTTGTCGAAAATAACCTGTAAATCCTGACAAAATAGACAAGACAACCTCGCGTAAAATCGGCGGCATCCTATATAAGTTACTAAATCCTAGAAAACAAAGTAAGATATAATGCTTGTGGAATGAAGTTTGCAGATTTCCTGGAGATTATAAAACTTAATAATTCACAAAAACCATAAGACTCCGTTAGAAAAACAAAACCGGTAAAATTTCCAGATTTTAACTCCTGACGCCGTCAAGAGTAAACCTCTGACGCCGTCAGAATGGACCTGCAGAAATTCTTATGTTAAGTTTCCGGAAAATTTCTGGAAAAACTTGGTCCTACTTCCTGGAAAATCCTGCAAAACTTCATTATGACTCAATACAAGCATTTGACTCTAACAAATACGAATATACATGTTCATTTAATATTGTGGAGAATCATGATCGGTTTGTTTCTTAAAAACATATTTGGGGTTTCCCCTTACACTTATCTTTTGCAAAAATACTTCTAGGTGGAGTTAAGACTAGGCCAAACAACATAGTAAAGTATTTCCACGTTTTAATTGAGAAACATGATCAACCAAAAATAAAAATTAAACATGCATACGGAAACAAATAATAATCAAACAAATAAAATCACACAAAACATGGGTTGCCTCCCAAGAAGCGCTTTTCTTTATTTACGAGTCTTGTAGCTAGACTCAAGGTCATGGGTTACTACGTGATCTCATCATTTGAAATGATATACCCCATATAGTTGCGATCATTACTGTTATGGTGGTAGTGCCTCAATCTGTCGATACTTGCAATCACCTTCCCACCTAATTTGCTTCTCAAGTTAGCTACCCCATCTTGGCTCAATCCTTCGATTGTGAATGGCCCATACCACCAAGGACTTGGTTTATCGGGTGGTATTGTTGTTTCCAAGTGTCTCAAGAGCACCAAGTTCCCTTCCTCAAATGGTGTATGATTTTTTTCATGTCGAGTATGTTCGAGTTCAACCAGAACCTTATTGCTTTTTCTTCTTTCATCCTTAGCTTTCTTATAGCTTTTGATCCTTGCCTCCCATGCAAGAATCTTATTCTGAATACGAATGGGTGTCGTGCCAATGTTGTTTTTGATCATTCTCTAACTCAAATTCTCATGCCCACTTCGCGGGGTCATGGGGAAGCTACTATTTCTTTTTCCTGATTTAAGCTCAATCTTCCTACCCTTTCATACTTAATGACAGCCCTAGCGGTGGTGAGGAATGGTGCCCCAAGGATTATTGGCATGCATCCATCCCCTTTATCATCAATGATCATAAAATCAACGGGGTACATGAATCCTGCGACATTAACTAATACATCTTCTGCGATCCCTAAGGGATATATGTACGAGTGCCCAACTAGAGATAGCCTAACACGAGTAGGGGCTGGCATTTTTGACGTTAGTTGGATATAAATAGTTAGGGGCATAAGGTTTACTTCCGATCCTTGGTCGGCGAAAGCACTAAGATATTTCAAGTCCCCGATGCTTGTTGGTATTTCAAAGTTCCCACATGCCACCTGCTTAGTAGCTACCTTTTGTACCACTAGTTTTTCGAATAATGATCCTCCAGGTAGTGTATCATACTCATCTTTCACTTCTTCCTCATCTTCAGACCCCTGATTGGGAGGTTGGTTACGCCCATCACCCTTAATCCAATTTGTTATGGTGTTTTTGTTTATATCATGCTTCAGGTAGTAACTCAAAGGTTGAGATTCTGGTGGTTTTTCTAAGGTCTGTTTAGCAGGAGTTTCTACCTTCTCGTTATCTTTTTGGACAATGGTGATGGAATTAACAAATTGGGTGGTGGGAGTGGCGCTTTCTTTCCTTAGTAGCATTCGTTCGGGGGTTCTCTGGTTGTCATACTCCTCCAATAGACTCAACATCTCATTCATTTTCTCCTGCATTTCCTCTTTTTGCTTATAAACTGCTTCTTCGAATCTAGCAAGCCGATCTGAGTGAGTTGCCATATATTCCCTCATCCTAGCCTCAAACTCCGAGCTAAGTTCCTTGGGAGGGGAACAAGGTGGGGTGCACCTCTGAAAAGTCTCGACATGTTCTCTAGAAGGTGACTCAGATAATGGTGCCGAAGTTGGTTTTGAGACAGAATTGACAGTGGCTTGTCTAGGACTCAAAGGTCGCCTTTGCCTTTCCTCAAAATAGTCAACTTTTGCCTCAAGTTTGCATAGGAGTTCATCGGGGATTTCGGTGGTTCCTCCAGATGTCGAGACTGCATTGATGGCCGCTTCTATCGTATGTTTAAATTCCCAAATCTCATGATTATCAACAGCGAGTTCTTCGATAATTGCCCAAGACTCCTCGGCGTTCTTATCACGCAATTTACCTCCCGCGGCCCTGTCGATGGTGCGCTTAGTGTGATAGTCAACATGGTCGTAGAAAATCTGGACTAATAACCAAAGGTTTATGCCATGATGAGGGATCTTGTGGAGGAGATCCTTAAAACGGGTCCAAGCCTCGTAAAAAGTTTCACCCCGCTGTTGCTCAAACATCAAAATGTCCCTTCTGAGCATTGCAGTCTTTTCCGGCGGAAAGAATTGGGTAAGGAAGCGATTAGCGAGATTGTCCCATGTGGTGATGGATCCCGCGGGTAAACGCTCAAGCCATTGACTAGCTTGATCCCGTAGAGAGAATTGGAATAGGCGTAAACGGGTAGTCTCTCTAGTTTCAACACCTAGGTCTATGGAATCTACGATTTTGAGGAAGTCCTTAATATGTTGGTTTGGATCTTCGGAACGAAGTCCATGGAATGCACATCCGCTTTGCACCAACCGGATGGTGTCGGATCGCAAGGGGGTCATATTGGCTCCGGTGAGCTCAATGGTGTTTCGGTAGCCTTGGTGGCTAGGTCGGGAATACTCTCCTAAGGTTCGGGGCCTAAGGGGTTCTAGTGGTGGGTTTTGTTGTGGTGGGATGACGGGTTCAAAGATGTTACCACCTTCCATGATGTCGGATGGTAAAGATTACGAACAAAGACACGAAGAATTAAGATAGACTAAAGAAGACCTAAAAAATAAAAATAAAATCTTACTAGAAAGGAATCTAGCAAGTAGACCTAATAAAAAGAAATCCTAACCTAGACAATAACTATTCCCCGGGCTGCGGCGCCAAAAACTTGATGCGTGGGAATCGCAACAGGCTTTACCTCTCGAGGGATCTCGAGAAGCTTACAACCCCCACCAGGCAGTGTACCTGATCGTTGTAGTATAGTATAGTGACAAGTACCGGGGGATTGATCGTTCAGCTTAGGAATAGTGTCGCTAGGATTAGAAAGCCTAATTACTAGTTCTAAAGGTGAGGGATGATTATTTTTTGTGTTTTTATATTTTTATGAAAGCAAGTAAAATCTCGGGTTTTGGAAGAGTGGGCGGAATTAGTTGCTATTCAACTAACCCAAAACTAAGATGCAATCAAAATAAAATAATAAAAATGAAATTAAACTAATTTATACTAAGTTGTGAACAATAATTGGAGAAAATGTGTTTACTTAGATTTCACTACTCCCTAGATATCTTTTACACGTTAATTACTTGTTATAATTGCATGGATGACGGATTGTATTCCTTAATACCATTCATGGGGTGGCATACATAACTCCCCAATTCTATGAGCTCTTATCTCCTCCTACACCATGCCCAGCACAACTATAGGGATTGTAAACAGTGGCTCATGCATTAAATATAACCAATAAAGACCTAGTACGCCTCGGTTCATGTTTCTTAAGACGTTCAAGCATGTTACCATTTGGAGATCTGCCAGTTTTCTTAAGCCTAACATATAAAATCATTCATCCAAGACAAGAATAAACAAGTAATCAACACATAATCAATGTCTAGGTTTCATTAGATCTAAGCAAACACAAAAGAGATTTAGCCTAGCATAATGGAATTGAGACAAGAACAAGATATAGACAACCAACACATAGACATATTGATTGAATTAGAAGAACACTTATCTCAATTACAATGCAAGGTATCAAGGGTTTGGAACCCTTGAAAAACCTGTAAAAGTTGCACCAAAATCGTCATTAGGGTTTCTCCCAAAACTTCTCTCCTTTAATGTGAAAAACTAGAAAACTATATATAGGAAAATCGGGGTGACGGCGTCAAGAACAAAGGTGTGACACCGTCATCTCGCCGCCAAATACTTCCTCGGACGGCCTTGATCTACTTCTGACGCCCTGTGTGACGCCGTCATGAGCTACGGATTTTAATTCTTGGGGTTTGACGCCGTCATGAGTTTACTCTTGACGCCTTCATGTACTGTTCCCAGCATGGAAAATTGAGACTTTGCCGTTTTCTTCACTTTTATGCTCCAAAAACGTCCAAAATGGCTTCTTTTCCAGAATTCACTCTTCAAGTACCTAAAATCACAAAAGGAACGATTTAGGGCAATATTTGATCAAATAAGTTCGGATTCGGGCTTAAATGACCCCCTAAAAACGGATCATTTTTTGCCTCATCAAGGATATATTTGCTCGAGACTGCACAAAATTTTGATCAACTGTTCTTTAGCTTTCACCATGTCATTCACCATCAAAGTTCGGGCACAAATTTGCTTAAAGAATGAACAAAGCTCGATTAATGGTGTATAAGTCGGTGTGTCCAGGTATTGCTGAAGTCCATAAGGAAGTAACTGTTGCATCATTATATGACAGTCATGAGACTTCATGCCCGTTATATTGTTATCATCTTTGGTCACTTTCGACTTGAACTTGGATCCGAACCCATCTGGCAGTTTAATTGTTTTGATGTATTGACATAACAGTTTTCTTTTATCGGGTGTGAGGGAGTACTTAGCTTGAGGCTTCGAGCACTTCCCGTTTTGTTTGTTTCAAAGCCACAACTCCTGTCGAATGCCCAAAGCTTGCAAGTCTTGTCTTGCCTTAGCGGTGTCTTTAGATTTGTCATTCATTAACAAAGTGTTCAAGATACTCTCCAACACATTTTTTTCGATATGCATGACATCTAAATTGTGTTTTAGAGTAAGAGAAGACCAATATTCAAGCTCGTAGAAAATTGACCGTTTAGTCCAGTTCAGGTCGGTTGTAGTATTACGTTTTATCTTCCCACCCCCATAATCTGGATGTTTCCCCGGCAAACGTGTGGGCAATATTGCAAGTTGAGTCAAGATATCAGCCGGAGTATCTTTTTTAGGAGGATCTGTAAAATCAGGTGCACCATTGAATGTAGTAGTATCCCTCCTCCATTTATGTTTTTTTTTTTAAGAATCTTCTATGGCCAACATAACCTATTTTGCTTATCACACGCGTAGCCGGAGTGCCTACTTTGCATGTAGGGCATGCGTAGTAACCTTGCCCACTCCAACCTGACAAACTACTACGAGCAGAAAAATCATTGATGGTCCATAAAAGCATCGCTCTCATGTTGAATACTTTGCCTGTAACAGCGTCCATAGTCGGGATACCTGGTATTTTCCATAATTCCTTAAGGTCATCAATCAAAGGCTTTAAGTAAACATCAATGTCCTTCGCGGGTGATTTAGGTCCAGGAATCAACAACGTCAGCATCAAAGTAGTCTATTTCATGCATAACCACGGAGGCAAGTTGTATGTTGTTAAGATAACAGGCCACATGCTGTAAGTCTGACTAAGGTTGCCAAATGGATTGAAACCATCAGCAGCCAACCCTAATCGAACGTTTCCCGGTTCGTTAGCAAATTCCGAATATTTACCGCTGTCAAACTTCTGCCATGCTTCACCATCAACCGGGTGTTGCATCATACCGTTTACCGTAGACTTTCCAGTAGCATGCCAAGTCATATGTTTTGCGGTGTGAATAGATTTGTACAAACGTTGTAGCCTAGGAATGATAGGAAAGTAACGCAACACCTTGTTAGGAACTTTCTTCCCCGTTGTGTTCTTGTCTTTCCATCTACTCGTTTTACAGACCGGACAATACTCCAAATCTTCGGCACCAGTCCCCCGATATAAAAAGCAATCATTTTCACAAGCATGTATCGACTCATACCCTAACCCGACCTTTTTAAATGTTTTTTTTTTATAGCAGAGTATGATGGTGGGAGATTGTAACCTAACCTGGGAGGAAATACTTCCTGGAGAAATTTTAGCGTATTGTTAAATGAAGTATCACTCCATTTACCGCTGACCTTGAGATGCGTAAACTTTGACATAAAATCCAAGGTTGTCATAAAGTCACAACCCGGGTAAAGAGGCTGGGTGGAACTGGCAAGTAACTCTTCATACTCGTTACGTACAGGAGGTGTCGTTGCTTGAGCTGGCTCGTTACTTGTCTCGCCAATATTTGGAACAGTTGGCTCATTTTGTTCATTATTTGGAGGAATATCAAAAATATCATCAATGCACGCACGCATGTCACTCATCTCACATTGTGTTGTGTTATCTTGTATAGGAAGAGGATCCGGTTCACCGTGTTCACGCCATTGTGTATAAGTTGGGTCCCACCCATTTTCGCTTATGTGGCTTTTAAGTAAGGCGAGAGATACCCATGGAACATTACAACAAAGACGACATGGACATTTTATGTTGTCGTAACTATTCAATAACGGCTTGCAATGTTCAACGAATGAGGCAAGACCATCAAAAAACTCTTTGGAAACACGAGTGTCTAAACGGGTCCAACTCTTATCAAGTATCATAACTGCATATTGTTTTGTTCAACTCTTAGTTATTACACATTCAAAATAAAGGAAAGTTGTTTTGTTCACCTAGTGCAACTATGGAAGGCAATCCTAACCCACTCTTTGAATGATTCATCTCATATATGAATGCGTATAACTGATTTACTATCTGAGAAAATTTCGGCAGCATTTCCCCTCAACTCCCCAAATATGTACATTAAAGACATATTCGTAGGAGTAAAGGAGAAACACTGTCGAAATCATCTCAAATAGTAAATCAATTATACGCATCCATATCCTAAATGAGACAAAACATTCAAAAAGCAATCCCAAACATGGGACTTTCCGAAATTAATTTCTAATAAATTAATTTCGGACGGGTTTTCTATAGGATGATTAACTTCGGACGGGGACTTTCCGAAATTAATCACTAAAATCCTAAAACATTCACAAAAGTCTAACAATAGCATATATTTTAAGTTAAACAATTAGACTATAAACAATTGTTTGGTTTTCGGTTTATGTTTCATAAAACTATTTTGTTATTTTGAAACTTGTTTTTGTGACTTATTTTTGAAACTATTATGAAACATAAGCCGAAAACCAAACAATATATCTACGGGCTTATGGCTTATTTGGTTTTCGGCTTATGTTTCATAAGCTTATTTTTTTCTTACTTATTTTGAAACTATTTAAGTTAAAAAGTTTCAAAATAAGCCATAAAAATTAAGCTTGTGAAACATAAGCCGAAAACCAAACAAACCATAAGCCCGTTATATAAGCAGAAACATAATCAATCCGCAAAAATTCTAACACAAAACATAACCAATATATTAAAAGTAGTATACCATATATATACTAACCAATATATACTAACCAAACGCCAACTAACATTTAACCAAACCCACCCAATATCCTACGGCTAGTTCAATACCAAGTCCCCCAAGGTGCTATTTGCACCGTGGGTACACAATATCCTACGGCTAGTTCACAATCCGCAACAATCCCTTTTATATCAAAACCTAATATACTAACCAAACTATACATACGACTGCAATCACTAAACTAGTAACCAAACGCTACAACAAAGCATAAATATGAAAAAAAAAAATTTAAAAAGGAATACATACCGTACGTATCAGCTGTGGTCTCGGCTGTGGCTCAGCTGTGGCTCGGCTTTGGTCTCGTCTTGGGCTCGGGCTATAATAAAAGAGATGCAATATATAATGGTTATATCAAAATTTAAAAAAAAAACTGTTGTCGTCGACATGTCGTCGGGATAACAAAAGTTAATAAAAAAAATAAAACGAGGCTCTCACCCTGCTGTTACCCTCGGCTCTCACCCTCGGCTCTCACCTGCGGCTACTGTAACAAAAATTAACAAGATTTTAATAACAATTTTATTAACAAAATTTAATAGCAATTTTATTAACAATACTAATAACAAATTTTATTAACGAGGCTCTCACCTGCTGCTGCTGCTGTGTCGGAGTGAAGAAGAAGAGAAGTGGGGAAGAAGAAGAATTAAAAAATGGAGGGGTAGAGGAGAGAATTAAATAATGGAGGGGTAGAGGAGGAGGAGGTGCACAGTGGTGCGAGTGTCGGAGTGGTGGAGTGGTGTGGTGAGCTGTGGAGGTAGTATAATGTGGTTGGGGTGGAGGAGTGGTGGAGGTGTGGTGGAGGTGTGGTGGAGGAGTGGTGGTATAATCGCCGGCGAGAGGGGGGGATGGTTTATTTTGATGGTTCGAAGTTATGAGCAATAATTTTGACCAGATCTGGTTTTGGTATTGCTTTTTATTATCCCGTCGACATGTCGACGGGAATATTAAGGAAATTTTTTATATTATTACTCATACCGTCGACATGTCGACGGTAATATTACAATATTTTGTCGTTTACGTTTGGCGGGACGTATTAAATTTTCACGAAAATTTTGGCGGTTTTATTCCCGTCGACATGTCGACGGGAAAATAACTTTTATTAAAAAAAATTATTTATAATAAATACTTTATAAAATTACTTTATTATAAATACTTGTATAAAATTACTTTAATATAATTAAAAAAATTCATTTATTATAAATACTTTCATAAAATTAAAAAAATATATATATTTAAAATTAATTACTTATATTATAATTAAAAAAATCATTTATTAAAATATAAAATAAAATAATTAGAATATCACAAACGAGTCGAGATGCAATGGTTATACATGAGATGTAAAACGAACGAGTCGAGATGCTATGGTTATACATGAGATGTAAAACGAACGAGTCGAGATGCAATGGTTATACATGATATGTAAAACGAACGAGTCGAGATGCAATGGTTATACATGGTATGTAAAACGAACGAGTCGAGATGCAATGGTTATACATGAGATGTAAAACGAACCAGTCGAGATGCTATGGTTATACATGAGATGTTAAACGAACGAGTCGAGATGCAATGGTTATACATGATATGTAAAACGAACGAGTCGAGATGCAATGGTTATACATGATATGTCTCATCTCACTATATCTCTCTCTCTACCTAACACCTTATCCTCACAATATAAACACACACACACACACATACTCATCTCACTATATCTCTCTCTCTATCTCTCTCTAGCAGTTTCTGTTTTCTGGCGACACCAGCATTTTCCGGCCGCCGAAATCTTTTTCTGGCCACCACCTTTTATCACCTCAACTTGTAGATCGGGCCACACCAGTCACGATTCAACCACTCAACCTCACAACCACAAACATACACTGTTATCATGGTGAAGAAGATGGCAGAATTTGAAGCTTTTCCTTGTCCTTGTGAACGAGGAGACGTGATTCTGCGAGAATCGTGTAAATCTTACTCCCGTGGTAAACTATACTATGCGTGTCCTTTCTCGCAGGTGAACAATTACATATTTTTTCTTTAAATAATTGGTTAGTTGTTAAAAATAATAGTTTTTACTCTTTAACAGCCTGGGACAGAAGACCATGGATGTAATTTTTTTTATGGAAGGAGGAACGACTCGCCAAAATGATGATCGGTTCTCTGGGAGCTTCAACATCAAGCGGTTCTGGATCTGCTCCAAAAAGGTGCTCAAACTGTCATGAAAAAAATCTTAGAATAAACTTGCTGGAGGCACAAAAACAGGTGTTGGAGGCACAAAAACAGGTGCTAGAGACAAAATTAAGGGTGCTGGAGGCAAAACTTGACATGGCAACGTATCCCAACCACGACCACGCATGTCAGTCGGATGCAATACTCCGTGACCTTGTAGGTGACATGGATAAATTTCATATGTAGTACTGTTATCATTGTTGTTGCTGTTGTTTGCTGTCTTTGTTGATGTTATTGATGTTTAATAAAATGTTGTTGTTGTTGTTGTTTAATAAAATGTTGTTGTTGTGGAGCAATAATTAGAACTGAAGGAGCAATAATTATCAAACACAAAGGCAAACTGTTTATTTAAAATAAGCAAGAGTTCTTAACCACATGCATTTTCATACAGACTCAAACTAAACAACTCGACAACCAAACTAAACAACTCAACAACCAAAGGAAACAACTCAAACTAAACAACTCGACAACCAAACGAAACAACTCAAACTAAACAACTCGACAACTAAAACAACAGATCAAACGAAACAACCCGTATATTTTTTTTTGCGGCTACTTCCCGCTTTACTCGAACTCGCACCATCTTTTCCCTTCCTTGCTCTCATTTCCTTGATATGTGCAAACGTAGCTTCAAGATTTGTGATCCTATTTCCCAGATTATCAAGTTTTGTTTCCAACGTACTTTCAGCTTCGTCGTCACCTCCAACAGCAACAACTTGAGCTTCAGCA
Source organism: Artemisia argyi (assembly GCA_030686995.1). Taxonomy (NCBI): domain Eukaryota; kingdom Viridiplantae; phylum Streptophyta; class Magnoliopsida; order Asterales; family Asteraceae; genus Artemisia; species Artemisia argyi. Next base: position 2,928,767 of record CM060692.1, on the reverse strand, counting down.
GCAGCTTGAGCTTCAGCAGCATCTAGCTCGTCCATGTACTCTTTGTAGTACGGCTTTTTCCTACACCATTCGATAATCTTTTCTCTCATCCACGGTTCAGCATCCTTAAAATCACCATATTCCTCATAAACTGCATGACCAAAAGTTAACATAACTTCATTAAAGAGGAGCTCGTGTGACAAGATTTTTGAGTACTCCTCTTCAACTGTGCAACCACGCCAAGTCATGTGTGTCTTGTAAGAATTGATGATTGAATTATTTGTGAGATGTGTAAAATGAGACGGAAATAATTTTGTGAGAATGTATATATTGGTAAAAAAATGAGACGGGAATGTATTTGTGAGGATATATATAGCCTGATTTTTAAAGATATATTCCCGTCGACATGTCGACGGGAACAATAAAGCGGGAAAATATCCCGCCCAATATTTTACCCATTTATTAAAAATGTTTATAATTAGTAATATACTCCCGTCGACATGTCGACGGGACTCTTAAAACATAATAATTATTATGCTTAATCACACGTTAATTGTGGGATAAAACGTTATTAATATATTCCCGTCGACATGTCGACGGGAATATATTAGCGGGTAAATTTCGTGCCCAACTTTGGTGAATTATTGAGGCTAAAAAAATATTTTAAAAATTTTCCGTCGACATGTCGACGGGAAAATACGATTATGAAAAATTCAACGCAGTTGGCCTCGGTCAATCATTTTTTTTGTCGTTTTCTGCCTTATGCCGTCGACATAATGTCGACGGGAAACTGTTCGTCGCCTGTTCTCCTGATTCTTGTAGTGTCTGTTCCGTTCATCTCCCGGTTCGAGCCTTCCGAGTTTAATCCGGAAGTTATATATGCCAACATGTCCCTTCGAGCCTTCCGGGTTTATTCCGGAAGGTATATACGCCAACAGAGGAGGAGGAGGTTATTGAACTTATGCGCCTTTGGATTTAGTGTCTTATAAGTTATTTAGGACTGTGTTTGGGGTTTCGTTAGTCGTTACGGATTTAAGAGGTGTTGACATAGCGTTATCGTGGCCTGCGCCATAGGTGCGGCCAAAACAATCGTTATCGATTTTATTAAACTTAAGATAAATAGTAAGTGAAGCGAGTTGTTTTTTTATATACAAGTAGTAGGAGCTGGTTTATGGCTAATAGTTAGTAGATTTTAAGTAACTTTGAGGAGGTTTTTGAACTTTTGCCTTTGGTTTAGTGTGTTAGAAGTGATAAGTCGTTAGGACCGTGTCATAGGTGTGACACTATGGCCAAAACAAGCGTTATCGGTTTTTTTATTGAATGGAACTTAAATAGAAAGTGAAGTGAGTGTGTTTTTTGGTTGTGTGTTATAGGCCAAAAGCTGACGGTACCTAGGACTTTTATGGTGTGAACTGTGAGCTCTGGTATAACTGTATAAGTGTGAGAACTTCCTATCATGGGATTAGTTGATTTGGAGGTTTACGGCCTGGTGTGTTCTAGTTTATGCAGGAAATATTAATTAGTTGCATATTCACCCCATTTATTAATAATGTTATCGATTGTTGATAAAATTTTACCTCTATTGTTACAACTCTAAGGGACTATTTTTTGTAACATTACATCTTGTATAAATTGTGAGTTTCAGAGTTTGTATATAAGTTGTAGGTTTCTTTGCTACTGTGATTATTGAGCTCGTGTGCAGCGTGCAGATTTGGTTTTGGACTTTTGGACTTTTGGCCTTTTGGGGTATTAGAACTAGTATGTATGTGTACTGAATTGGAATTGTGCACCTATATGGATAAGTTTGCTTTGTGTTTTTGTGTAAGGATTACGAGGACATTTAGGAATATAAGTCACTAAGTTTGCAACCTACTGTCCTACATCACTTATGATGCGACTTGTGAGCTACCATTAACCTCCCACCATGGATTTAGTTGATTGGAAGGTTTTAGCTAGTTTGATGCTTTGGGCTTGGCTTGTTACAGTTTATGCTGGGAGTCTAAGTTACATATGTAATTCATAGTCGAAACAGTTAGTCCATAACATCCCACCCTTAAGAATTTATGTGTTTTTCAAAGTCTATAAATATAATTTGACATATTTTTCTGTTACGTAAAAAGTTGAGTTTCTTGTGATCTTACTTAAAGTTGGACTTACAATTCTACAGGTGGTAGAGAGCCGTATTCAACTAATGTGAATGTCGAGATCTGATGTGAATGTTGTTTTGCTTAGGAAGAGGGAGTCGTACTCGGTGCCATGGCCATTTGTCATCACACTTTGTTTTTTGCTGACGATTTTCATTATTTTACCTTGTTTAGATATCATAGATGTCTTTAAACTTCTTGTTGGTTTCGGCGTATCGATGTTTCTCCTCACACAATGGTTGGTGGATTTTAAGTGTTTTCTTCACTATACAAAGGTAGGTTAGTTTTTGACATTCTGAAAGCTTGCATATGCATGTTTTTGTTTTTCGGTTCATAGCGGAACTGTGATGTGTGTCATGATATTTGTAGGTTGAAGATATTCATCTTGCAGATGCATGCATAATTACTACATTCGCCCAAATAGTACCACTACATTCGCGTAAGGTTGTAACTTCGTTCAAATTGTTTCTTTTATACTACATTCGCAGCTCGATTTATTTTAGTTACATATACAACAAAAGGTTTTGGCCATATAACGTCAACATATTTTCCTTCAAGTTTCATTATCATACTTATAAAACCTTTTCCAACTTACCAACCATGTTTCTTTTTGCTTGGTTGGCTCAGATGGTAGGCTCTTCGACAGAGGAGATATATTTTGATTTCCAAAAGCAGCGTTTCATCTATTCGCACGAGAAAGGAACTTTTTACAAGCTTCCCTACCCAACCAAGGAAACTTTTGGCTACTATCTTAACAGCACTGGATACGATACAGACTCTCAAGTTCAGATTGCTGCAGACAAATGGGGACGCAATGTGTAAGTTAGATTTACGACCCTTTTATTTATTTTTTCTTCTTTGTTAAACTCGTGTATTTTGCTCTTAATCTTCTGCTACTGGCATCTCTGCGCAGAATTGAGTATCCACAGACAACTTTCCGGGAGTTGGTGAAAGAGCACTGCATGAAGCCCTTCTTTCTATTTGAGGTTCAACATCCATCACCATGTGCATTTGTTATTTCTGTCCTTAACTACCCTTTTATATATATTCACGTTTGATCTGCAGGTCTTCTGTAATGGACTTTGTTGTTTAGGAGGCCCCGGATTTATAAATAGTGGTCTCTTCGGTCTCTTTGTTGCGTTTCTGGTTGAATCATTGGCGGTCATAAGTCAGCTGAAGACTTTGTCAGATATTAGACGCGATAGAGTAGCTATAGATTCCAGGGTGCTTATGGTGTACCGTAATGGAAAGTAAGTTGTAATGTGAATTACATTCTCTTTTTGGTTCTTCTTTTGGCTCGTTGTGAATAAATATTCGGTCACTTCTATTGCAGGTGGACACGTGTGGCAGGGACAGATCTTGTACCTGGGGACATTGTGTCTATTGGTCGTTATGTTCGTCAAGATACAGGAACAGAAGAATCTATCCCTGCAGACATGCTTATTCTTGAAGGTAGTCTTATTGTGAGCGAGTCTATCCTCACAGGCGAGTCTATCCCTCAACTCAAGGGACTTCTCTTTTTCAATTTCCTTCCAAGTTTGTATCATCTTCTAGTAAACTCATTACATAAAAACGTCAAAAACTGTGTATATGTTTTCAGATTTCAATTATGGACAGAAGACCAGAAGAGCATTTGTCTTATAAACGAGATAAAAGATACGTCCTTTTTCGTGGCACAAAGATATTGCATCATGAGCCCGATATGGTCTGTCTTCCACAATGTCTCAATTTTTTTTCTTCTATCATTAGTTGTATATGATATTGATACTAACTTGTTTTATTGTTTGTGTTTTCATTGCTTCAGAAATTTCATATTAAAGTGCCTGATACTGGTTGTATAGCATTTGTCTTACGAACTGGATTTAAGACAAACCAAGGGAAATTAGTACGAACTAATTTGTTTTCACAAGAGAAGGTAAGTTTATATATACGTAGCGCACTTCTTATTATCAGTTTTGTATTCCTTAGATCCTTTTATTTGATAAATATATACTCCGTATCTTTTATGAAGGTTACTGCAAAGAGTTGGGAGAGGGTACTTTTTAGTTTGTTATTAGTTTTTTCTGCAATAATCGGAGTCGCTCACCTGTTTAAAAAGGTAAATGTGCATACTTATCATCTTAACTCCCTATATAGCTATTCCATTAATTAACATAATCCATGTTGTTGAATTAGGGGCTCGAGAATCCAAATAGGAGTACACACAAGCTTTTCTTAAGCTATACCTTATGTATAACTTCTGTGATACCCCCTACCCTCTGAGTTGCCAATAACGTTGTCGATGGCTGTATATGTATGTTTTGCTGTAAAAAACCATGTGGTATACTATTTGTTGGGAAAGTGAGCACACTAGTGCAACGCAAATTTTCAAGTCGCTATCACAAGAGATGAACATATTCAGTGAGATGCAACTATTGCGCGGCCTTGCCCTTTTCTTTTGGTGCATCAGGATGATGATTCGAGACTATTCGCTTCTATTTTTTTTTCTTGTTATTGTTGGATTACCATGTGACATATTCTTTAGTACCTTTAATGGAGATAAAGAGAAACTGAAGCATGCTGGACAATCAAGAATGACCAATTGTGTGATATCTACAAATTATGTCCATCACTACAAGTGTCTTGTTAAGTGTAATAACATGTAATAGCCATAGTAGAAAGAAGTCAATGTAAAAAGTCAAAGTGTAGTTAAAAGTTAGTTAGCATAACAGTATAAATACTTTGTATCACTTCATTTGAATGTAATGAAAACTTTATCATTTTCACACTCATCAAACTCTCTCTGATTATCAATATGGTATCAGAGCCACCTGTAAATTCCGGTGGGTCACCTATCATTAACCACCACAACTAACCACTCTAACTGCCCCAATAACACCTAACAACTTTTTCCGGCAATAATAACAAACTCCGATCAACAATAACAAACTCTGATCTCTCTCAATCATCACAAACCATCACTCTAATCATCAACCTTATTCCAATTAACTCAGTCACCACAGTTTCCGGTCACAAATCATCAATTACTCAAGTTTTCCGATCAAACTTCATCACCTATCTCTCATTTCTTCAAACTCACCACAGTTTCTGATCATAATCATGACAACTAACAATCAAGAACCACCAGTTACAACCATTCTATTTGATGATAATGATGTCAATTCACCACATCATCCACTGTATCTACACCCTCAAGATCATCCTGGTTTGATTCTTATCTCAAAGAAACTAACATGCTCAGAAAATTATGGTTCTTGGAAAAGATCAATGGTGATAGCTCTCAATGCTAAAAACAAAATGAAGTTGATAACTGGTGAATTCAGTGAACCAAGAATGGATTCAAGAATCAGAACATTGTGGGAAAGGACCAATGATATGGTCATATCTTGGATACTTAACACCATAACAGAACAGATAAGTAATTCACTCAGTTTTATCAATACTGCATCTGATTTGTGGAAAGAACTCCAAGAACACTACTCACAATTAGATGGTCACAGGATTTATCAACTCACTCATGATTTGGTCTAATTGAAACAAAATAATATGGCTATAGAGGTTTATTATCAGAAGCTAAAGGGGCTATGGGATGAGTATGATTCCTTAGAGGCACCTTACATGTGTATTTGTGCTTGTACTTGTGAAAATGGAAGGGTAAATGGTGAAAGAGACCACATAAAGAGGCTAATTCAGTTCTTGATGGGATTAGATGAATGTTATGCCAACATAAGAGGTCAAATTTTACTCATGAGTCCTATGCCTAGTGTAGCAAAAGCCTATGGTATGATAAGACAAGAAGAAAAACAGAGAGAGGCTCATACATCAGTGGTACCCATGGCTACAGCTTTATCTGCACATTCAAACAATTATAGGAACTCTTACAACAACACCTCAAGGACTGGTAGAAATTTCAATCAAAATGAATCCTCCAACAGGTCTTACAACAACAATTCCAACAATACAAGAAGAAGTCAGTTCAAGAAAGGGGTCATTTGTGGTAACTGCAACAAAGAGGGTCACACAAAAGATGAATGTTATTAATTGGTAGGATATCCCATTGGTTACAAACCTCCAAATCAGAGACAAAGTGTGCAGGACAATTCACACCACAGGACTGTTAACATGACAGTGGGTCAAGGAGCAAATTGTGAACCAGCAAACACAACATCCTCACAGAATGATCAAGCAATGTATGCTAGAATGGATCAACTCCAAAACCAACTCAATCAGATGATGTTAATGATGCAGAATGGTAAAGACATCACTAGTATGAACTCAGAAGGTACTCCTAGACTCATTGCTTCTCATACTACCAGAACTTATAGAGTAATTGCATCTCACATAACTGCTAGAACTTATAAGGTCATTGCATCAATCCTGATTAGTCAAAAGTTGCTTTGGGTTGTAGATAGTGGTGCTACAGATCATGTTTGTATATCCCTCACTTCTATGCACAACATTCAGATATGCACACAACCTATATATGTTACTTTACCAAATGGACAACACACCTTAGTAACCAAGGTAGGATCAGTGTACATTAACCCAGCTATCACTCTTCATGATGTACTTTACATACCTTCATTCTCTTATAACCTGCTTTCAGTGAGTAAACTTGGCACACACATACCTTTATCCATCTTATTCACTCCTTTCTCATGCTATTTTCAGGACCATCACAAGAGGATTGCTCATGGCAGCCTCTATAATGGTCTTTACATCATCAAACAAGAACCCAGAACTTCTCCACCAACCATCCTTACAGTTAGCAGTTCCAACTTGAATATCTGGCACTCAAGGCTTGGGCATCCTTCATTTTCTGTTTTACACCAAATAAAGTCACTTGATGTTTCTGAACAATGTAAATCTCATGTTTGTGACATTTGTCCTTTAGCTAAACAACATGCTCTATCTTTTTCAGAAAGCAACTCTCATGCTCTATCTTTGTTTGATTTGATACATGTTGACATTTGGGGGCCTTATAAACATCCAACATTTAACAAATGCAAATACTTCTTAACAATAGTTGATGACTATTCCAGAGCCACATGGACTTACCTCCTTCCATCCAAACAAAACTCAGCTTCACATATCAAAATGTTTCATGCTTTCATTCTCAATCATTTCAAAATCAATCTCAAAACCATTAGAAGTGACAATGGCTCAGAGTTTATCAATCAATCACTCAAAGAATTTTTTCAACAACATGGAATTATACATCAAAAATCTTGCCCATACACCCCACAACAAAATGCAAGGGTTGAAAGAAAACATAAACATCTTTTGGAAGTTGCTAGAGCTTTAAGATTTCAAGCACATTTCCCTATTCATTTTTGGGGATACTGTCTACTTGCTGCAACCTACCTCATAAACAGGCTTCCATGCAAACCACTCAATCACAAAAGTCCATATGAACTTTTATATCAAACACCTCCTCCACTTCACCATCCGAGAGTTATAGGATGCCAAGCACTTGCACATCAACACACATCAGATAAATTTGAAGCAAGAGCCATTCCTTGTGTTTTCATTGGTTATCCAACAACTCAAAAAGGATATCTACTCTATGACACCACCACACACAAAACTTTTGTGAGCAGATATGTACGGTTCAATGAAACAATTTTCCCATTTGCCACAAAACCAACCAACACACCTGAACAACCACCTCCTTTTAACTCTACACCCTCTGATTTCATACCAACACCATCACCCACTCCTACACCATCAATTCCTACCCCTATATACACTGATCCTACTCCACCCACACCATCTTCATCAACACAATCATCTCCTCCTATCACAGAACACCCTGTTTCACATCCTACACCAACACCACATTTACCAACATCAACAACTTCTTCCACAGCTACCACCACACAAACACATACACCAATACCTACACCATCATCACCTCCACCACCACTTAGGAAATCCACTAGACAATCACAACTTCCTCACAAATTTCAAGATTTTCATCTTCCTCATCACAAATCCAAACATTCCATTCATTTATTCACCAAATTTCACCACTCCAAATATCTCAACTATAATAACATCACTTCACCAACAAACAGACACCTCATTAACATTATCAACAAAATCACAGAACCCAGAACATATACCCAAGCTTCTAAAAACAAAAGATGGAATGATGTAATGGACAAAGAGTTACTAGCTTTGGAAACAAATGACACCTGGACTGTCACATCTCTACCACCAAACAAGAGGGCCATAGGCAGCAAATGGGTATACAGAATTAAGTATAATTCAGATGGTTCAGTAGAGAAATACAAAGCAAGGCTGGTAGCTCAAGGTTTCACTCAATTGGAGGGTATTGATTATACTGAGACATTTGCTCCAGTAGCAAAAATGGTGACAGTTAGAACCTTTCTAGTTATAGCTACACATCACAATTGCCAAATAGCTCAATTGGATATTAACAATGCATTTTTGCATGGAGACCTTAATGAAGAAGTATACATGTCTCTACCTCAAGGCTACACACCTCCCACAACTGTTCCTAATCCTGTTTGCAAGCTCAACAAGTCTCTTTATGGTCTCAAACAGGCAAACAGACAATGGTTTACAAAGTTGACCACTTTTCTTATTAACCATGGTTTCCAACAGAGTTATGCTGATACCTCTCTTCTTACATATAAGAAAGGTAATGATTTCTTGGCTCTTGTTATCTATGTTGATGATATACTTCTGACTGGCAACAACTCTGCACTCATCACCCATTTTAAGCATCAACTTGACATCACTTTCAGTATCAAGGATCTAGGGAATGTGCATTATTACTTGGGTATAGAATTCTTGAGGAACTCACAGGGTATTACAATGTCTCAGAGGAAATATGCCCTGGAATTGTTACAGAGTGTTAATGTACTTGATATGAAACCATCTCACATCCCTGTAGACCCTATAGTCAAGATGAATGATACTGATGGAGAACCTCTTAACTCATCAGATGCTTCAACTTATAGAGCAACAGTTGGCAAATTACTCTACTTAACCATCACAAGGCCAGATTTATCTTATGCTGCCCATGCTTTAAGTCAATTCAGTCACAGCCCCAGAACTCCTCATTGGAAAGCCCTCATAAAAGCACTGAGATACATCAAACTATGCCCTGGCCAAGGTCTTTTTTCATACCCAAAGATGATACTTTTACTCTTCAAGCTTATTGTGATAGTGATTGGGCAAGTTCTCCAATCACTAGAAGATCAACCACTGGTTTCTGCATCTTCCTTGGCAAAAGTCTCATTTCATGGCAATCCAAGAAGCAGCTAGTTGTTTCCAGGTCTTCCACAGAGGCTGAGTACAGAGCTTTAGCTGATTGTACTTGTGAAATTACATGGCTTCTCAGCTTACTCAAGGATCTTCAAATTACCTTCACAAGTCCAATATCTATCTACTGTGACAATCAGTCTTCAATAGCTCTTGCTTCTAACCCAATTCAACATGCTATGACTAAGCACATTGAACTTGATTGCCACTTTGTAAGGGATAAGATAAAAGCTGGAACAGTTATGCCTATCTTCATTCCTTCTCATCTTCAGATAGCAGATGTTTTGACAAAAGGCTTAAGTAGAAACTGTAGGGGGGTAATGGAGATAAAGAGAAACTGAAGCATGCTGGACAATCAAGAATGACCAATTCAGTGATATCTACAAATTATGTCCATCACTACAAGTGTCTTGTTAAGTGTAATAACATGTAATAGCCATAGTAGAAAGAAGTCAATGTAAAAAGTCAAAGTGTAGTTAAAAGTTAGTTAGCATAACAGTATAAATACTTTGTATCACTTCATTTGAATGTAATGAAAACTTTATCATTTTCACACTCATCAAACTCTCTCTGATTATCAATAACCTTATTTTGGATGATAATAAGCTGATACTGTTAAAACATTTTGCTATGGTAATGACATGCTCTGATGAATCTTTTTATAATTTTAGACTTGTTATTTGTTAATTGTCATATATTTTGTTTTGAATAGTGTTCATTGAATCGAACTTCGATGTGTAACCACAATATACAAGTATACAACCAACTCGATGCTTTATTGAAAGTAAGATTGTTAAATGTGTTTAGAGAATGTTTGTCCCACATCGACAAGTGAAGAACAATTGGGTGGGGAGGAGACTCTATAAAGTGGGGGAGGTGGACTAAAGTTCTTAACATTCAATGGGCATGCGTCTATATTGCTTATAGTTTTAAATGTTATGGGTGTAAAAAGGCTTTGTTTGTATAAAAGTTTAGTTTTATATTATAAATAAACACAGTCATTTTAGCACTTATAATATTTACAAACTATACAATTTTTTATTTAAACTTTTTTTTACCACATTATTTATATACTAAGGTTATATTAAGTATATGTCCTTAAATGGTCCCATATATGTTATTTTTGACACTTGGTTATGGTAGACTTAATGCTTGTAAGATTAAGTTTTGTATCATTTTATTTATGTAAAAGTTCCGAATAGTTTTAGACTTTTAATATTCATAAATGAATCCAAACACAAACCCGTAAATAAGTAGTTGAATTCAGTTACTTGTGTGCAGACACTAAATACGACTAAGGATCATTAGTCAAAAATATTGACCGAATCGACGTTGTTACAACTCCTCATCGGAAATAGATGTCTTTTACCTAGTAGTGTAATAGATTTTGAAAAAAATGATCTTTTAGCTGCAAACTTGCACGATGATGCCATGCATGTTTAGAAGCAAGATTAAAAACATCTTTACGAACCCAATTATTTCTCGTTAAGAAATAAGCTCATCTCGATCTTTATTGTTATGTTTAAGTTTAGACTACTATACGGACCATAGACAAAAGCAGCTATTAACTGTTACCGGTCTATTTAAGCTTTTAACAGAGGTAGATTTTGCAGGCCAAAAAGTTGAAGCTCTAAATTGTGTATTATATAGCCCAATACATGAATGGCCAAATTAAATACGAATAGAAACACACGATAAAGACGCCTTGTAATAATACCATGACAATGTACTTCTTAACCATCTTCCCAAACAAGCCTCACAAAGTTTATGTTAGAGGTGTGCTTATCTAGTCGATATTTTAAGGTTCTGTCCTATTGTCAATGGTCGCAAAACGAAAATACCATATAGGATTTGGCTTTTATCATTATGTGAAGACAAAATTTAGTTATTTACAAAATCCAATGAAACATATATAAGTCATAAGTGACACAAATATGACAATTTTTAGCAATCAACAATCTAAATCAAAATGTTGTTACATATTCTTAAACCTTGGATGAATGTATTATTTCCATAGAAGTAACATTCATCGATCCTACTAGACAAACTGTACATTTGATTGAAAAGAAATATGTCAACATATTGTAGATACGTTTACATCGACTTCTTAGTTATTGTTTATTTTCTTTTATAGTATAAATAAAAGTCTTGTTCAAAGAGGGGATGCGTAATCAGAAATTCACAATACACAAATTCAACTCACGTGAGAGGAAAATTGCTACAAGGTCTGATATATCTTAAGGAATACTAATGTTTGTCCCACATCGACCAGTGGAGAACAATGTATTAAGTACTATTAAGTATATGTACAAGAGAAACACATATCGCCTTACCTATAATGTATTGAGGAAAAGATTCTATCAATTGGGAAGGTGCATTGTAGTTTTAAATGCTATGAGTGTTTAAATGTTTTGTTTGCATGAACTTTTTAGTTTTTTAGTACAAGCATTTCAGTTAAATACTTGCAACATTTACAAACTATATAACTTTCTAGTTGAAGTTAAATACTTACAACATTTACAAACTATATAATTTTCTAGTTAAACTTTTTTGTCCCACTTTGTTTATGTGCCAAGGTTGTATGAAGTATAATGTTTCTAAATAGCGATCTGAGTTTTAGGCTTTTAATTAGTACTAATAGTTAAATCATTTGTTTACAACATATGAACATCACTGATAAAATTTCGTAAATGACTTGAACATAAACCTGTAAATAGGTGGTAGAGTTTAGTTACTTGTGTACAAACACTGTATACGACAGAGGAATGATTGACCAAGAACACTGACCGAAACGGTGCTGGACATAATAAAACGTTGAATGATTTAGGAAGCTTGATGAGAAGACCGCACAAGCGCATGTGTTTTAGACAACGAAACAAAACGATATTTTGAGTTATGATGCCACATAACATAATTACGCACGAGCTAGAATTGAGAAAAGACGAGAATATTGCTCAATGAAATACTCTCTCCGTCCTAAAATATAAGTTCAAATTGACTTTTTGAATCGAACTGACCTTAAATATTTTTGTTTATATTATATAACACTTGATGAAAAATATACCAAGTGAAAATACATTTAAAACACAATCTATTTATATATTTTATATCAAATATTATATAATAATAAAAAAAATTAAGGTCAAAGTACAATTCAAAAAGTCAAACTAGACTTATATCTTGTGACGGAGGTCAAACCCATTTATTATAAGAAAAAAAAAAAAAACATAAATGCAAAGTTATAAACTTCAAGTGGTAACCATAAATGCAAAGTTTTAAACTTCAAGGGTTTAATAAAGCAAAAATACAAAAATTGAAAATAAAAAATCACAAATCATTTCCACTCCAACAAAAAAATAAAAATAAGGGGCGGGAAAATAAAAACACAAGCGGCGCGTGAGAGTGACGGACGGCGCGTGAGACATGACAACGAAGAGGAAACCATCGGAAAACGAAGTGCAGAGCTTACTAGACTCCATTAAATCTTCAGATGTATATATTACTTACCTTTAATCATTTAATTTTATAATTTCATTTCCTAATAGTAGTAATTTAGGTCATCATGTTTTTGTAGATTTAATTATAGTTATGCATAAACTGAAATAGTTAGGAATAATGTGTAACTGTTTTAATTTATGGAATGTTACGAGTTTCGTCTCGGTTTTTAATTAGTTTTTAAGTAACCGTGAGGAGGAGGAGGTTATAGAGCTTGCGCCTTTGGTATTTGAGTGGCTGAGCTTGTGACGTATTGTCCAAAGTCACTTAGAGCGCACACCTCGCCGTGGCACCTTTGGCGGCACCATAGCGTGTTTAGGACTGTGTTTGTGTGAGGTTTATGGACAATAATTAGTTTATAAGTAACTGTGAGGAGTTTATAGCTCTTGCGCCTTTGGTTTTAGTGTCTTATAAGTTTTTGGGGGTTTCGTTAGGTTTATGATGTCGTTAGGGATTTAAGTGGGGTTATCGTGGCCTGCGCCAAAGGTGTGGCGCTATGGCCAAAACAAGCGTTATTGATTTTTTTTTAATTATTATTATTATTATTTATTTATTTATTTACTTATTTATTTTCTTTTATACAAGTAGTAGGAGCTGGTTTATGGCTAATAATTAGTAGTTTTTGTCTTTTTGAGTAACTTTGAGGTGGTTTTTGAACTTGCGCCTTTGATTTTAGTGTGTTAGAACTAGAAGTGATAAGTCGTTTAGGACCGTGTTTGCGGTTTCGTTAGGCTTATGACATCGTTAGGGATTTGAGTGGCATAGTATGTGTCATATTGTCCTAAGTCTCTTAGAGCACATGGTCTCCAGGCCGTTATAGTGGCACCATAGTGTATCGTGGTCTGCGCCATAGGTGTGACGCTATGGCCAAAACAAGCGTTATCGGTTTTTTTATTGAATGGAACTTAAATAGAAAGTGAAGTGAGTGTGTTTTTTGGTTGTGTGTTATAGGCCCAAAGCTGAACGGTACCTAGGACTTTTATGGTGTGAACTGTGAGCTCCGGTATAAGTGTGAGAACTTCCTATCATGGGATTAGTTGATTTGGAGGTTTACGGCCATGATTTGGGCCTGGTTTAGTGTGTTCTAGTTTATGCAAGGAGTATTAGTTACCTGATTTATTAATAATGTTATCGATTGTTACTAAGATTTTACCTCTAGAGGAACATTGGATCTATTGTTACAACTCTAAGGGACTGTTTTTGTAACATTACGTCTTGTATCGGTTTTATATGAATTGTAAGTTTCAGAGTTTGTATAAAAGTTGTAGGTTTATGGCTACTATGTGATTATTGAGCTCGCGTGCAGCGTGCAGATTTGGTTTGGCCTTTTGGGGTATTAGAACTCGTATGTGTACTGAATTGGAATTGTGCACCTATATGGATAAGTTTGCTTTGGGTCTATGTATAAGGCGTATGAACGACATTTAGGAATTTGAGTCCCTAGGTTTGCAACTTATTGTCCTACATCATCTGAGTTTGCGACTTGTGAGCTACCAATAACCTCCCCCCATGGATTTAGTTGATTGGAAGGTTTGATGCTTTGGGCTCAGCGTGTTATAGTTTATGCAGTGAGTCTAAGTTACATACGTAATTCAGAGTCGAAACAGTTAGTCCATAACATCCCACCCTTAAGAATTTAGGTGTTTTTCAAAGTCTATATATAATTTGACATATTTTATGGTTTTTTCTACCAATACATCCAGCCTTGTGCGAAGAGAGAATGTAACATTATTGTGTGATCTTACTTTGAGTTGGACTTATAATTCTACAGGTGGTAGAGAGCCGTACTCAACTAATTTCTGAACTTGGGGAGTTAGATGTTAGTGATGAAAATGGACGGGCTTCTATCCTGGAATGTCTAACAGTATCCTGCTTAACATTTTTATGCTCAACTAGAACGATGAAAAAACTGTTATAGTTCTATATTTAGTGCTCTGTCTTTCTACTGTCACCTTAACACTTGGCTAGACATTCTGGGAAGACTTCACGTGTCTGGATGTATCCCAGTGCATGTTAAACAAAACTATATTGCAAGTGGCTTCAAATTACCTAGAATCGGATATATCCAAATGCCTCAGCCAGCTGCTTGCTTTAGGAACCAAGGTACATTGCTCTGCACTCCTGTACTTATATTATAAAAACTGACGAGTTTACCCTTTAGACTAAGTTGCTTTACAAATTTGTACAGGGAAGCATCTGGTGTAGAAAACACATGAAGATGGCACTTATGTCCACAGATGATTCTCAAGAGGAAGAATATTATGGCCTCTTTTTTCAGGTCAACATTTACTTCACATATGGATTTGAAAAAAAGCCCAACTCTACAGTCTTCGTCCATTTAAAATGTCTGCACAGAGCTTGTTAAGTAATACAGTACGGTTTTATTTTTGTCAGGTGCTTTTTGGATATGTTATCCCAATTAGCTGCTGTTTTATCAGCTTTGGCAAGGCACCCAGTTTCAACAGCAAAGGAGTTAATGTCCGCAGTTGAAACATTCATTTTGGAACTCTTAATTCTTACAAAAGACTCGATATTAGAGGCTAAGGTAACTGCTTTCCCATTTTTACTTTTCAGTATATTGCATATGAACACGCGATAGTGAAAGTAGGATTTGTGTATATTTGGTTCCAAAAAAAAATATGTGGTTCCAATCTGCGTAAATCTAGGGCTCATGTCAAAATATAGCAACCTACTTTTTGCAATGGTCCGTTTTGGTAATTATGCATTTTTTTGGGGGTCCTGGTTTGGTATTTCTACTTGCATTTGACGGGCTAATTTAGTAATATAATGTGACCGGTTTAGTCGATCAAAATTTTGAAGGGGTAATTTTATAAAATAATATATTTTGCTGACGTGGCCCTTAAAATAATATATGCTGATGTCCTGAAGTCTTTGTAAATTGCAAATTTATGAAAGAATTTAGTAGTTGGAAATTCCATGTATGATTTTTAATATGTTGTGTCTTTTATCTTCTGTATGAGATTAGAATTATTGTTTCTAGCTGTTAATGTTATGTCATTTTTGTTATGTGATTGCCAATCCAAAAGCAGAAGATAACACCTCATATCACAGAATTACCAGTTGACATTCTGAATATGATCATATTAATGTTAGCGAAGTCATCTGATGGTGCTGGAGATCTCGTAAGGTTATGTTTAACGTAAGTATTCTCTGCTTACTTATTTCTTATACGGGAAAATTACTAATCTTACCGTTTTTGAGACTGTTATATAACAAAATAACCCATTATTAAACCAGCAAATTATTTGGCTTCTCTTCTTGCGAAATTACTCAAAAGTTTTGGGAAAAATCAATTTTTTGGTTCTTTCGGAAACTAATAGGGAAAAAATTTGTCTCAAGAAAGGCTAAATTCGTAATTTCTCTTTCTAATGTTCTTTTTTATGATGCTATTTCAGTTGCTTTAATCTGTAATTTCGTTATAAACTTTGTGCAGATGCGAGTATTTCAAGATCTTGATTGAACGACCACATGTCTTAAGCATGGTCAATTTACATCGTTTGACTTCCAACTTTGACTACACAAAGTATCATGGTCGGGATGATCTCATTTTACAATGCGCCCTAGCTCAAAATCCAATTGCTCAACTTATTCTGGGAAAGGTATCCATTCTTAAGCTCATATTGTTCTTTATCTATCCAAATCCGTCTCTGCAGGGACAGTTTCGTGATTAATTACATTTCACAAGGATAAATCTTGGTAGTTTTTGACATAACCCGGTTTACTTTATGATCTATATGTCATGTGGTATGACATGGGTGTTTGGGTTAAATGGGTAGAGCTTAAGGGCTGGTCAAAACGGGATGGGCCAGATTTGGGATGAACCACCAACATTTGTTATTCTTTCTTGGAACTTCATAAATGAGAATCCTGAACTTATAATTACGAAAGCTATTAATCTTTTATAAAATGGGCGAATTTATTGGCAATATATGCGAGTTGTAAAGGGTTTGAATCAGATGTGTACAGTTTTATGCGCGGTAAAATGGGTCTGGTTGACCCTATTTTCCCCTTTTTAGAATCTTATAAACCAGTAATAATATCAATGACTACAAAGCTATTATTAAAATATGAATAATGTTCCAATGGTTTTAACAAATCAACTTAGGATATTTGTGAATTGCTTATTTTACTGGTTTATCTGCTTATTTCATTTCTCAACTTAGACAACAAGTTAGAGTGTTTGGAGCTTTGGATAGTACCTGCTTGTCTACTATATGCTTATATCTAGCAATATCAAACACCATCATAGCTAAACCTTCTCATTTTTAGATGTTTGACATGTTTGTTATATAATGACTTTTTTAGGCTCTCCTATATGATGAAGATTGGTTCGGGGATACACGGGTCATCCGTGACTATATATCAATTTCTGGACTTCTATATTCACATAAACTTGTGAGATCTTTTATCCTTTATGGAAGCTGTGAAGATATTATAAATATGCATTACAAATTGATCAGCTATGTGGTCCGCTATATTAGATTTAATAAGGATCTTTCGATAGGTATTATTAAGGCTATTGACAATATGTGTTGTGATAATGCGAGTAATCGAGACAGTGTGATCGTTTTATTTGATCAACTCCCCCCTAAAGCTGTTGTTTTCGAGTTTCGGCACTTCAACTAAATATATAAATAAAAGTCTTTCAGTAGTAACTTGTATGTGTGTTGTTATTTAGAAGCTTTTACTAGTTTGAGTATGTTATGTATCTTTATAAGAACATATTGGTATCTGATTAGTATATGTGGCAACACTTGTCTGTTGGATACAACTTAAAATAGTGATCAAGTAATTTGTTAAAATGTACTCCAATTAATAAGCTAATTTTAAAATAGTTATCAAGTCTGTTTAATAAAAGATTCTTATCCAGATATACACAAGTGGGAGTCAAATTCAAATAACGGTTGGTTACATTTATTGGCATTACTCTAATCAATGTCAAATTCTTCAGAGACCTTAAGAACTCCATTTTCTTATTTATCTTGAAATTGATATTTCTACATATGATTTGCCTCGGTATGATTATTTTATCATATTTAAATTTGTTAGAAAATGTGTTAGATCCCCGAATTGTAACACCTATATTGTATTTCAAAGATAATATCAACCAAAGTAAATGTCATGTATTTTACATTAATTGAACATTTTGTTAAGAGGTTAGCGGCATGGTTTGAGTTCATGTGTAATGAAAATGACCAATTTAAGGTAAGAAATTCGAAGCTTTTGGTTGAAATCAGAAGCACAAAGTCAGGTAATGCTCAGACAAAAAGCATGAGGTTAGAGAGGGTTGAAATATCCTCCCATCAGAGTTTGTTAAAGAAAAGGGATTATGCAAAGGTATCATTTCTTAACCTGTTTTGTGTTCCTTCATATTGCTTTTCTTTCTTTCATTCATCTTTTCGTCTTAATATTTCAAAAGTTGACTCTTTTGGAATTTCAAACATGTGCTTGTAGATTTTCAAGATAAGTTAATGTGAAGCAAGCATGGGTGCCGTATGCCCCAAAAAGAGGATGCAAAAAGATGTAAGCTCAGTATGTCTCGGTCTAAAAAAATCCCGTTCTTTTGGATGTTTTACATTCATGTTCCATGTTTCATAGATATAAAAGCAATGAAATAAACTGCAATTTCTTGTTGTGAACTACCGAATGATTCTAGCGTGCTTGATGCAAATACTTGTAGTCCAAGTGAACTTAAATTAAAGCCCTTACTTTTTATAGACTATGGTACTAGAACCTTAATTAGTAATTAGTATGACCCTAGATAAGTTCAACTAAGACTAGTAAGTGAAGGAAAACCTGAGTCATTTAATTATTGACAAAGCGGAAAGTTTTGATCAACTTATTAAGTTAAACTAACCTTAATGGCCATGGCCCATCTATACAATAGGGCCGAGCCAATATATGCTAGATACAATATCCAACCCTACTTATATCGTCTAAAGGGGGGTTATCTACATTGGTATAATCGTTTCTTGAGGTAATTTTATGTTCTGAGTTTCTTAGATGTAAAAATGCTTTGAATTAGTTTCTTTGAGTATGATTTTTTCCTTAAATCAGATGCATAATTGTTGTTAGATCATCTTTAGGAACCAAGGTACATTGCTATGCACTCCTGTACTTATATTATAAAAACTGACAAGTTTACCCTTTAGACTAAGTTGCTTTACAAATTTGTACAGGGAAGCATCTGGTGTAGAAAACACATGAAGATGACACTTATGTCAACCGATGATTCTCAAGAGGAAGAACATTATGGCCTCTTTTTTCAGGTGATATGCTTGTTCAGGTCAACATTTACTTCACATATGGATTTGAAAAAAAGCCCAACTCTACAGACTTTGTCCATTTAAAATGTCTGCACAGAGCTTGTTAAGTAATACAGTACGGTTTTATTTTTGTCAGGTGCTTTTGGATATGTTATCCCAATTAGCTGCTGTTTTATCAGTTTTGGCAAGGCACCCAGTTTCAACAGCAAAGGAGTTAATGTCCGCAGTTGAAACATTCATTTTGGAACTCTTAAATCTTACAAAAGACTCGATATTAGAGGCTAAGGTAACTGCTTTCCCATTTTTACTTTTCAGTATATTGCATATGAACACGCGATAGTGAAAGTAGGATTTGTGTATATTTGGTGTCGTATCTTGTTTTAGGTAGCGGTGATGTTTTTATTCATTGCCGAAGTCCGGCATTGGGTGCCATTGGGTTTCTATGTGGCATTGACTGTAACCTCAAGGTATTGATCACGTATTCACAAGGATACGAGACCGAGTTTACAGAAGAGGAAGTTTTGGTCTTCCTTTTTACCTTAAGAAATATGAGATTTAAAAATCTGAAAAAACTAAACCTAATGGGTACGGCAGGTAGGGCCGGCCCAACTATATTAGGTCTAATACGGCTAAACTATAAACTATCATGCTCAAATTTATGATTTCAAAATAGGAAAAAACTAGACAGCATAATGCTTTTTGATAAAGTTCTTTTAAAAGGGATTTATGTTAAAGCTATAAGGTTTTTTTAGAAGCTTAGCCAAACACCCACCAAGGTTTTTTTAGTCTGGAGTTTGTATGAATTTTGTAATCTTGATCGATACAGGGTTGAAATTTGGTTTATTTTCTTGGTATTGTATACAGGTGGTGTTGGGTAAAAATTATTATGAGATGGGAAGATAGTGAATATGCATCTCCAGTGGGAACGTCATCACAAGTGGTTCAGTATTATGGTTAGTTAATTGTTCTACATTTACATATTCAGTAGTTAGCTTTGACTTAATATGGTTTATGTAGTTATATATCCTTAGCCACTATGATTTATAGGCTTACTTAGTTATGCACAGCACTACGTATAGAACTATATATGATCTCTGATTCAGGCATGGTTAGGACATAGCTTCATTACGTGTCTCTGATATCTAACTTAGACCTAGGCATATTCATTATATTCAATTAAAGAAAGGTGCATTTTTGTATCAATATATTGAATTAGATCGAGAGTCGAGAACTATGAGTGTGAGCCAAGTGTGAACGTATTATTGACTTTATAAGAGGATGACGATAATGCAAGTGTGCACCTTACAGAAAAGGCTTCGAGGAGTCCTATGCACTCAGACGTAGTTGGTATGGAAATTCATGTTGGATTATCGAAACACGGTTATGCCTTGGTGTTGGTGTGCTTGAGTTGGCCATGTCAAAAGCTAAATACTTTTCACTTTAGTTATGCTATTCCGACATATGCATCTTTCTTCTTCTATAATGCCAAGCCGTATAGTGAACCCAAAGCTGGAAATGAATAGTGACATTGGTAGTTTAATAGCGAATGATCACGTCCTATAAAAAGATTTGGATCAACACCAAGCATGTTCAAGGATACAGTTATATCTTAAAAAAATTGAACTAATCAACTTAAAACTGTACGAGGACTGCCCGAGGGAATGTTAGAAAAAGGCTTGAACTAATATTTGAGATCGCATATTTTCAACATATTTTCATTTAGAATGCTAACAAATGACTATGCATAAGTTTCTAAAGTGCTTTACATCACATTCTGTTTCCAGAACCATCTCAAGAACTGATTCTTGTGAGCATTTTGCTCTATCTTTTCATATGCTGAAGTTATTCCCCTGATCATCTACATATAGTTAATAGGTATTTCAAGTTGATAGTCTTTTTGGCTTGCAGTTTTTTGTTATTGAACGAAAGCCTGCTCCATGTTGAAGGTACAAATTAATATCTCCGGTTTACAATTTATACGTAAATCCACCCCATAGGATCCATTTGAGCATCAATCATGGTTGATCTTTTGGAAGCCTTAGTTTAAGAAACAATTAACTTTTAATGTAACCTTTAGTCCTTTTAAGTTTGATTAAGCCGGGGACAATGATGCTGCCCTTTTCTTATTGGGACATTGCTTGGTTTATGCATGTTCTGTGATGTTCCAGGTTCAATCCATATATCATATGCTTCTGTGCATGGTAATTGCAGATCAATAGCAACCTGTGACACCATTTGCTTGCAGGTAAATGAACTTATATTTATTGGAATTTATTTGATATATTGATGGCTTGCTAAACATTTGATTTCCCTGCGATACAGAGAAGGGTTGAAACAAAAACAAAGACTTGCAGGCAAGTGGTTAGTGCTGGGTCATGTGGAAACACTAGAGGCGGTGTACAAGATCACCCCAAACTTATTTGCTGATCTTTATGGGGAGTGGATCTAGCCATTGACTAAGGAAGACCACGTTGTGTATTTGTTAAGACGACTTGATTGAGTTGCATCATTTGTGGTATCTTACACGATAAATGATATTTACGATTATTTCATCCACATCATAGGTGTCTTGTGGAGATAATAACAAAACATGTGATTAGGTATTGTGTAAAAAGCCGCAAATAGGTTTTGTTTTTATTGTTTGCGAAGTCTTTGAGAAGTTTGTGTTATTATATTCAGTTCCCAAACTTTGTGAATTGGTCATTTGGTTGGTGAATTATAAAATCATTGTTCTTTCCTGTTAACTTTTGACATAGGAATTTGGCTTAATGAATACGAACGCAAGAACTGAAGATGTACATGATAGATTATGTTCGCAAAACTTATGATATTACTGATCATAAACAAGATATTACATGAAGCTCACCCGCCCATTGGGCGGATCATGAAGCCAATATATATACTAATTATACTATAAAAGTATTTCCTCAGTGTATACATGTGTGGCCTCAGTAGGCTCATGTATTTCCGGCGTATATTTATTTTCTATGACTTGAGCACAAACCTAACAATTAGCAGCTTCATTTGCTTATTTACTAACCAGGTCGATAGTTGATTACTTTTCTTTGTACATGATGTATGTCAAAAAAGATTAAGTAAATGAAAAACAAAGGTAGTACTAATAAACAAGGTACTAATAAAGTGATTTTACACAAGGTACGATAGTATAAATGAGTCTACAGAATTTACACAAGTATCAGAATTTACACAAGTAGTACTAATAAAGTGATTAAATGTTCAACGCCCAAAGCAACCAAAGAACCTGGACATTCTCCTACGAGGGTGAGCAAGAACTTGGCACGCTTGAGCATGATCAAGTAGAGTTCTAACCTGCCATCTTCATTGACAACATCAGTACCTCGCTCAAAGACTTATGGGCCAAAAATAGCAGGTTCATATATGATATCCGGAACAACCCCAGCCTCCATATTATCCATTGATCTCGTCTCGGGATATACCAAATTGGGATTCTCTTGCTCGTTCTCTACATTTACCATATCTACATCAGCAAACTGTTGAGGACGCACAGCACGCCCAGCTTCATTAGCAACAGCACGACGTGTCAAACAGAAACCACGCACAGCCCGACCAGCCTCCATATTATCCATTGATCTCGTCTCGGGATATACCAAATTGGGATTCTCTTGCTCGTTCTCTACATTTACCATATCTACATCAGCAAACTGTTGAGGACGCACAGCATGCCCAGCTTCATTAGCAACAGCCCGACGTGTCAAACAGAAACCACGCACAGCCCGAACAGCAATGCTCGATAAATGAATAAAGAAATCTATAGCACACACCAACACACCCTACAATCGGAAAGAATTATTAGCTAACCACCAGCTAGACTCAGAAATAAAACCACACACACTGTCCGAATCACCCACCCATAGTTGATGCAAACAAATTTTTTTTCTATGTGAAATGGTGGTGTTTACATATCAAGTAATTTTCATTTCATTACAAAAAAAGAAATTCAAATTATGCTTCTGCTGGTAAAAGAATTAAATTATCCCAAACAACTGGATTTGATGTAACATACCATTATCAATGTAGTCACAGAAATGAAATGCATATTCAGTGAACGTGGATCACGGCTAAGAGCACCTCCAACACAGGAACTAGGAGGCTCAACAACAAAACCAGACTGTTGTGGGGCCACATCAAGATGCGGATAATACATTTGCAGACCAAAAACCCCAACTATCCCAGCAAAAATCTGATGTGAAACAGCAATAAAAAAAATTAAAAAAAAAAAAAAAAAAAAAAAAAGTAAGTTATTTAAAATACAAAAGTAAAACTTTTAACAGAATCTAAGTGAACATACCAAACAAATCTTGGTTGCAAAACCGATTAGATAATTTGCAAGTCTATTCCTAGGAGGAGCGCCATTCACATTTTCGTGGGCCCCAGCCACACCATTTCTAAGAGGACCACTCACATTTTCGCCCGGGGCTACACGAGGAATGTCATCTTGGAATAGAGCTAAAAAAACTTGTACCCCTCGTACAGCAAACCATTCAGCAGCGCCTGCAACATCATGACCTGGAGTGGTTGCATAAGCCCAAGTAGCCTGCACGTAGATTAGCAAGAAAAAAACCAAGCATGTAATTTAAGGAAGACTAAATTTAAAAGTTGCTGATAGCAAAAGGTACACATACCAATAATGCCGGAACAAGTCTAACAAGCGCAATAGATACGCAATAATCCAACAATCTTTGAGGATGTACACCACAGTTAATAATGAGTGTGGCAACAAGCAGAAAAGCAAGCTTTAAAAGAGAAAAATGAAACAAAGAAAGAATAAGTAAAACACAAAGAAACTAACACTACATAGTACTCAAAGGAGGAAACATACCAATAAGCCCTTGTGAGGTTTAATCTTATCCGCGCTCCAGAAACCAACCCACAAAAGAATTGCGATGGCAAAGATTTTTGGGTTTCCAAATTCACCTAGGAAAAAAATAAGTTAGTTGCAACACTTATGATTGAATGAAAATAACGAACAATCCATTCAAAAAGAGATGATACAAATTACATCAACGCTAAAAAAGTATTTGTGCAAAGAAGTTTAAAACTGAAACTGAGTAGTAAAAAAGTAGTTGGAGGAGAACTTTAAGGCGTCATGGTAAAGCCGCAACAAAAAGTATTCTAAGTTTCTATGTTTTATGTTTTATGTTTTATCTAAACTGCTATACAAATAAACAATGAAACCCCAAAGCCTCGTTTTAAGATTAAGCCCTCCCCTCCACTTTTATAAACTTTGCCCGTAAAATTTCAACTTTCAAAAAAAAAAAAACAAAGTCCCTAAAACCTTCTCGCTTTGCGTAGTACGTCTCATTTATGCAGAAACAGCTTAAAATTCGATAAAAAAAGGATCCTAAACAGCCCCCAAATACTCACAAAAAACTTATGCAGAAACATCTTATTATAAGCCATTGATTAAGGTTTTGACAAGAGGCTGAAAAAAGGTGTCGTGAATTAGGGTTTTAAAATCACATTTTGGGGGTGTTTGCTTAAGCTTATATGCGGGCTTATGAGCTTATTTGATTTCGGCATATATTTCATAAGCCCCAATTTTGTGGCTTATTTAGAGAGTTATGGGCTTATATAAAGTATATTATATCATACTAAACCCATAGATCTCAAATAAGCCGGAAATTTGAGGCTTATGAAATATAAGCTCATAAGCCCACGTATAAGCTTAATATGGTTCATCAGTTAATATGGTTCATCAGTTAAAAAAAAACAAGAAAAAAACAAGAAAAAACAAAACTTTTTGAATCTTACATTAAAAAAATAACTAAAGGTGCATTGCTGTACAAAAATTAGTGCATTTAACTCGATTTTAAGACTAAAAATCTAAGCTAAACATTTCATCAAACACGTTGTGTGCAACAAATATGAGTAAAACGTCATCTTTAACATACGATATCTCACTCATCTCATATTGGATTTGAGTGATTCAAATTTCTGGGTAAAGAATGGCCAAGAAGCTACAACTTTCGTGTTTTAAGTTTTGCAAAATTCGGCCTTTAAACTAGACAAAATTAGAGCCGAAAATGCTAAAATTTTCAAGAAAATCATGACCCATTTCGTATGTCAAAAAAAAAGTTTCAAAAAAAAAAATTATATATATATATACCAAATTATATATATACCAAAAAAATTATATATATATATATACCAAAAAATTATATATATATATATATATATATATATATATATATATATATATATATATATATATATATATATATATACCAAATTAAAGAGGATTA
Source organism: Artemisia argyi (assembly GCA_030686995.1). Lineage (NCBI taxonomy): Eukaryota > Viridiplantae > Streptophyta > Magnoliopsida > Asterales > Asteraceae > Artemisia > Artemisia argyi. The sequence continues at coordinate 2,903,285 of CM060692.1, read as the reverse complement.
AATTTTAAAAATTATGGTGAAATCGGTTTTTTCTAAAAGACCCCCTTTATAGTGTATGAAACTGGACTTCTTTTATGTGAATCATAGATCTGGATCAAAAACTATTTTTTAGTTCAACAAGATACCAATATGTAAATAAGCAAATAAAAATCATTTCAGCGATAGTTATATAAGCTGATATTATATAAGCTCATAAGCCCATGTATAAGCTTACACAAACACCCCCTTTATAGTGTATGAAACTGGACTTCTTTTATGTGAATCATAGATCTGGATCAAAAATATTTAAATAAGCAAATAAAAATCATTTCAGCGATAGTTATTTTAGATCAACAATACAAACAGCTTAAAATTCCATAAAGAATTCTAAACAGCCCCCAAATACTATAAAGTTCTGCAGAAACAGCTTATTAAAACAAAAACAAAAAAACTCATAAATTCTAGAAATAAAGAACATAATATGGATGGATTTAACTCACCATACAAACCATGAATCATAAAAGCAAAATAAGCAGAAAGAAAAACAGTAGTCTTATCATAAGCCATTGTTTATGGTCTTTACAAGAGGCGATCAATGTGATTTTAGGGTTTGAGAAGCATTTTATAGTGCTGAAATTGGGCCTATTTATGTTAATTTCATAAATATTGTTGGATTTTAGTATTTGGGTTTCCAGTAATTGAGTCCAGTTCTATAAGCTTAAATAAAAACTAGTACCTTCATACCAAATTAATTCTCCAGGTTTGACTTCTAAAGTTTTTCTTAATCAACTTTCACCTTAAATATTTTTGTGTGTATCATAATATTTGTACCAATGAAAATACGTTTAAAACCAAATCCCGTATTTCAGACACTATAAAATGCTTTTCAACAGTGTGGTTTCTCTAATTTGGCACTAATCAACTATGTTTAAAATATAATATTTTCAGCAAATGTGGTTTTTAATCCCGTATTTTTAAAATTCACATGAGAAGCCCAATTTCAGACACTATAAAATGCTTTTCAAAAACTAAATCACATTATTAGCCTCTTGTAAAAACCTAAATCAGTGGCTTAATATATATGAAATTCACATAAGAGGCCAAATTTCACATAGTTGATTAGTGCCAAATTAAAGCAACCACGCGGTTGATTTAATTAGAGAAACTTTGCAATTTACTCTTTAATTAATTGATTAAAAAAAAGAAAATAGGCAGGTCATTCCTATATCAATTAAAATCCCTTACTATGTTTCATTTTTAGCTTTTTAGAGTTGGGCTATTTTTATTTATGAAATTCACATAAGAGGCCCAATTTCACATAAGAGGCCCAATTTCACATATATGACTAGTGCCAAATTAGAGAAACTTTACAAAGCTCTTGGCAATTCGAACAGATCACAGCAAAAGGTTGGTTTTGGGTTTTCATGACTTAGTAGGGTCGGGTCAGGTAAGCAAAGGTCGGCTAGTTTTGACATACGACGGTTATACAATTATGGGGTTTCTTCTTCGTTAATGGGTTTTACACATCATTGTGCCACCCGATTTGTTTGCATGGCCGAAACTGCTTGTGTTTGAAGTTTCGACGAGAGATATTTTTAAGTTTGAATATTTGACACAAGTTAAGTCTTTATTGTTATCTAATCCACGATGTACATACAAGTATTGGCAATTGAAAGAATGACAGCAAATAGATACCTTATTCCGTCTCTCGATCGTTTGCTACAGAAGCATCTAAGATCTTTTCTTATTCTTGGGGGGTGTTTAGCATTTGTGATAAGCTGCAAAAAAACAAGCAATTAGAACCATAGTCACATAATTCGCTACAGTAGCCATGAATTACAATCCAGTTCGTCCGATCCAAAAACAGGGTACGAAATCTATCCAGATCGACGGAAATAAAAAATAAAAAATAAAATAAATTAAAAATAAAAAATAAAATAAACAAACAACAACACCACCACCAAACCCATTTTTTCCGACCATCCCTGCCATTTTTTCCGACCACCCTGCCATTTTTTCCGACCATCCCTGCCATTTTTTCCGGCCACCCTCCACCACCATCACAAACCACCATAGTTCTCCACTCTCACCACCATCACATGGAGAAAGAAAAAAAATGAAAGAAAGAAAGAAAACCCAGATTTATTAAACCAAACAAACCCAGATTTATTAAACCCAAAAAAAAAAAAAAAAAAAAAAGAAAAGAAAGAAAACCCAGATCTATGGAAGAAACCATCCCACCATCACAAACCAAACCCAAAGCTTAAAATCATTGTTATTACTAGAGTAATAACCAACAACTAATAATATAAAGAAAATCATTGTCTAATATGCAACATGGTCAATGAGAAAATATCTGTGCCCTAGTTTCCCAAACCCATATTATTTTATGAAATTTCCCCAAACCAGTCTTCTATAGAAAGAAGTGTTGAGCAGGCCTCAAAGACGATAACAAATAAAGCCAAAAAAACCTGAACAAGAGGAGATCTGTGATTTATTTGATTTGATTTGTGAACAACAATAACTGACAGCAACATCGACTATAAATTCAAGAAACTTTTTAATGAAACATAATCAACAGCTAATAATAATAATAATAATAATAATAAGTGATGTTTTATAAAAAAAATAAAAATAATAACAATAATAATAATTATAATAATAACGATAAGAGATAAGGTTATATCTTGATGATCTATACTACAGTAATAATCAGATGATGAAATCAATTATAATCAAAGAAGACGAACTGATAATATAATAGCATGATATGGCGAATACATACACACAATTATTTATAAAAGAGATTCATACCCTTAAAAGAGCTATCTAATGATTTCTTTTAGGGTTGTTATTTATATGAGATGAAAGGAAGAGGAAGAGGAAGATTGAGGCGGTTGTGATTTTTTGAGAAAAGTAGATATTGGCATTCATTTATTTTGCAACAGACAGCTGGCATTTATTTTATTAAAGGTTTGATTCAGAACTTTCAGAACTCCTCCATCGTTGGATATTTCAATCAACGGTTTAAAGTGCATCATGGCAATTTGGTAAATAAAGGAAAACAATTTTATTAAAGCAAACCTCTGTGCAAACCCACTTATTCAGAACTTTCAGAACTCCTCCATCGTTGGATATTTCAATCAACGGTTTAAAGGAAAACAATAAGAACACGTTGGTAATAAGCACAGTCAGCACTCCTATCCATCGTTGGATATTTCAATCAACGGTTTAAAGTGCAATTTGGTAAATAAAGGGAAAAAAATTATACTCGAAAATGCTTTTAAGGGTAAATATGGAATTTAATGTCTATCATAACCCATGTAGCCAACGTAACCAAACTACATGCAGATCAACTAGCAAAAATGATAGGACAGTTGCTTTGATAACTGCTACTAATTATTATAAATCCAGAAATATAGCCAAAATCACACACATTTGAATACAAATTCATCTCGAAAAACACACATATGGGGTATGTTTGGCGAAATAGGCAGGAGCTGGGGTTAGGGCTAGAGCTGGGGTTGGGGCTGGGGCTTATATTATAAGCCGAAATTAAAATTTGTATTTTTATAAACTTGTTTGACAAATGGGCTGGGGCTGGGGCTTATTATTGTAAAATTACTAAAAATGACATAATTAAATGAGTTTTTGTATATGTTAGATATTTTTGTGGGTAAATAAGTAATTTATTCTTCAAAAGCCCCATGCTTAAGTTTTTAGCCTCTTTTATAGGGCTAAAGTTTTTAGCCGGCTTATTTTATAAGCCTTTCCATAAACCTCATGACAAACGAGACTTATTTAATTAGCCGGCTTATTTTAAAAGCCCAAACCCCATAAGCCCCATAAAAGCCACTCCCCAAACATAGCCATTATTCAGTCAAAGTAACTAAGGTAGTGTTTGTTTTTTAAGAGGTTTTATGTCTGAATTTGAATACCACTTCTGAATCTGAATGAATGGTCCAAAATTCTTAATCTGAATTATTTTAGACTGTCTGTTTTTATTTCTGAATCTGAATATCTGAATAAACAAAAAAACAATCGTTTCGCTATAAAACAAACCAAACGACCCTCCATTCGTGATTATTAATAAAAATCAAGACCAAGATGAGGAGATAAGGATTGAAAAGAAGTATCACTGAAGTTTAGGCTTTTCAGATGTAATCAGACGTTATTCAATGTCTGAACGAATCAGACCCTATTTAGATGTATTCAGACTTCAGATCTGAAAAAAAAAAAAAAAAAAAAAAAAAAAAAAAAAAAAAAAAAAAAAAAAAAAAAACGAACAGTTTGAATCTGATTACGTCTGACCGCATCAGACTTCAGACGCCATTCAGATCTGAAAGAAAAAAACAAACACTGCCTAAATCTCCCCAAATCTTCAATTGGTCCAACCACTTTCGATCAAACAATTTTTTTTTCAAGAAATTCATCAATTTCAACCGTTAATCAATGGAAGGTATGTTATTATTCTGGTATTTTTTTATTCTTAATTTTGCATTCTATTAGATAATGCATGTATTAAATCTAGTTTCCAACAAATATCTAATGACATTAACAAATGAGTATGATGTTACATACATGTTTTTACAGTTACAAACATATATGAATGAAGCTTAGGCTACTGCATATGTGTTTTGTGGATGCTAAATTATTGGCGTTTTAGAGTAACATCAGTAGGTAAAATGAAACAGGTGTGTTTGGCAATATAGAATGGTAAGTGAATTTATGTAATAAAAGGTATAAATGGAATATGAACATAGGTGTTTTGATACATTTTTTAGAATTGCATACATGTTTGCGTGAGTTGCATACATGTTTTTACAGTTACAAACATATATGAATGAAGCTTAGGCTACTGCATATGTGTATTGTGGATGCTAAATTATTGGCATTTTAGAGTAACATCAGTAGGTAAAATGAAACAGGTGTGTTTGGCAATATAGAATGGTAAGTGAATTTATGTAATAAAAGGTATAAATGGAATATGAACATAGGTGTTTTGATACATTTTTTAGAATTGCATACATGTTTGCGTGAGTTGCATACATGTTTTTACAATTACAAACATATATGAATGAAGCTTAGGCTACTGCGTATGTGTTTTGTGGATGCTAAATTATTGGCGTTTTATAGTAACATCAGTAGGTAAAATGAAACAGGTGTGTTTTGGCAATATAGAATGGTAAGTGAATTTATGTAATAAAAGGTATAAATGGAATATGAACACAGGTATTTTGATACATTTTTTAGAATTGCATACATGTTTGCGTGAGTTGCATACATGTTTTTACAGTTACAAACATATATGAATGAAGCTTAGGCTATTGCATATGTGTTTTGTGGATGCTAAAGTATTGACGTTTTAGAGTAACATCAGTATGTAAAATGAAACAAGTGTGTTTGGCAATATAGAATGGTAAGTGAATTTATGTAAGAAAGGTTGTTTAAAATAACATGCTTAAAAGAGTAGTTTGAATTATCTGAAATCAATGAAATTGTGCCTATACGTGAACATGGGTGTTTGAGAACGAAAGAATAACATGCTTATACAAGAAATGTGAATGATCTGAAATATATGAAATTGTGGGCATACAAATAATAATTATTATCTGAAAGTGTACGTATGTATTTTAGAATTAAGGAGAAGTGGAAGGTTGAAGGGTAAAGGGCCAGTGATTGAGGAGAATACAATCGAGGATGCAATCGACGTAACCAAAGAAGAAAGTGAAGAAGATGCTGAAAATATGGTGAATGCAAACGAAGAACTTATAGAACATGAGTCGCGTGGTGTCAAAAGGAATACTAATTCAAAAGCTTCTGGTAGCAATGGTAAGCATAGCGTTTGTGTACAAACTTTAACTTTATATATGGAACAACATTATGATAAAACTTATAGATTACATATATATGTGTTTGTACATGTCCTGGGTTTTACAATATATATTTTTTTGAATTCCATATAATGATTGTTTTCTATGTGATTGTTGTTCAACAGACGGCAAGAAAACAAAAGGCGTCAAACGTGGACGAGGGATACAAAATAAAAAAAAGAATGATAATACAAATGGTAAGCATAAGTTATAATATTAACACATGTGTCCACACAAAAGAATTTGATCATGAATTCATTAAATTAATAACGATTAATGACAGGGGAAGATGGAGAAGCACAGGGCAAGGATGTCCGTGAGCCAGTTAAGAGGACCAAAGGTGAAAGCTCAAAGGCATATGTGTTCCAGACCCGAACCAGCCCCAAAGCATTGTACAATGCTATGTTGACACTAAATCCAATTCAAAAGGCGTGTCTTGAACAAAACGGGTTTGGAAACCTACTGGATTTCAAAGTAGATGGTATTCCATCTAAACTCGGGTTTTATGTTGTGGACAACTTTGATCCGAATAACATGGAGATAAAAATGGCTAGACACTCTCTTGTAATAACAAGGCAGTTGATTCGTGAAAATCAAGTTATAGTATAGATATAAGCTCAAGAAATCCGCAAAGAAATACGGATAACCCGAGGTCGTATTCCGTGTGAAGGGTGAATGGAATTCCGAATTTCTGATTTGGAAAACGTGTCGTGAAAAGTGGTACAAAGTGATATATATGAGATTACACTAATGATATAGCAAATAAAGCACAATTAATCACTTAAGCACGTAATTCAAATAAGGAAAATAAAAACGTCACGTAAAATCGAAACCGTACGCTAAAACGTTAATTAAACGTTAACGTACGAAATAAAACGCGAGTTTTAAGCTACACGACTCCTACGAACTTGGAAATAATTTCTAAAAATCAGAAATGATAAAAGAAAATTTTGAGAAAAAGAAAAATATTTTTTTGACTTTTTAATAATTTTTTATGAATTAAAAACTAATTAACTAATTTAAAAATCAAAAGAAAATGAAATAAAAGTGAGAAAAATGCAAAATTACTTTCTAAAATTCTAAAATAACTAAAAATAATTTTCTAAAATATTTTTGGATATTTCTTGGCTTTTTATGATTTTTTTTTTTTTGTATTTTTTTAATAATTAAAAAGTAATTAAAAATGATTAAAAAGGAAAATTAAATAAGAAAAATAGCAAAACTACTAAGAAAAATCTGAAAATTTCAGGGAAAATCAAAAATTATGTTCTGAATCCAGGAAAAATATCAAATTTGAAAAATAAGCACTGAAAGTGCTTATTGCTTTGAAAACAGCTTATGATAGTGCTTATTAATAAGCACTTCTGACCAAATCTTAACCAAACTTTCACAAAATGATTTCAGTACTAAAATAAGCTAGTAACAACAATCCAGAAGTGTTTTGATCCACAGAAACACAAGTTATGATGAAATAAGTCACCAATAAGCACTTTATAAGAGAAATAAGCCAAAGAGATTAAGCAGAGATCAAACAACACTAGAAACAGAAGCACTATACTGTAATAAGCTTATATCAACCAGAAATTTCAACTGTAGATCAAGAATAAGCTCTAGCAGCCCTAATAAGCCAAACAGAATAGGCAGAAATGCTCATAAAGGTAGGCTCAATAAGCTGTGAAAATAAGCAATTTTGTGAAACTTTTTGGAATAAATCTGTACTCTACCAACCCAAGAACAAGATTAAGTCTTAAAAACAGATCCTTGATTCAATTAACCAGGCTAGAAATGCCCAAGAACAAGGGCAAAAACTGTTGGTGCAGGGCAAATGCAATCCTGATAAGCCAACTTCAATGGCTTGTTTTAATAAGCAAATGACTTTCAAATCCAAATCTTCTTTTTGAGAAATAAAGACTGAGTACTAAGCTTTCAAAAACAACAAGATTCAACAATTTCCAATCTAAAATGAAGCCTACACAGACCTCCAAACTTTATACCAAATCTGAGTTTTGAAAACTTGTTGACTTTTTGATTGAAACAAAATGTTGACTAAAGTGAGATTTGATTACTCCTAATTAACCAATAAGATGTAAATAAGCTACTTAGTGAATACTATAAGCTACTATTAACTATTAAGCAAGCACCTTAAAGATTTCTTAACCTAAATCCTACTTATACTAACTGTTAAGCTAATTAGACTAGTAATTTGACTATTTAACTAAAGACTAACTGATTTTATGCTTTAACTAACTATATTATAGCCTAGGTGAGATATTCCAACCAATAATACCCTCTGAATCAAACCTTAGCACAGCAAACTACAACTATCCAAACACCCCTTTTTGGGTTTTTCACAACTCAGATTCCAACTCAGATGATACTAAACACCTCCAAACCAATTCATATACATTCAATGAGATCCAATAACATGATATAAGCCAGAAACAATGATCATTAACATCACAAAATCCAAAAACAAAGATCCACAGATTATGCTTAATATGAAACAGTAAGATAGCAACTAGCACCACAGAACTTCAAATAAGATGAAATAGTACTCAATAAGCAATATTAAACAAGTATAAGCAATAATCAAGAGTAATAAGCTAGAGTTATCAGATCTACACTATACTAGCAATAAGCTATAAGAGATTGAGAAAAATGGAAATAGTACTCACAAGTTCAAGACCCCTCAGCTAGAACAGAGGGGTTTCACTAAGCAAGCCTGTCTTTAGACAGGCCAATGGTCACCTTTTGACTGTCTTTAACCACCACAACCCTCAGCTTATTGAAATAAGCTGAGGTTGACTTTCGTTGACTTTTTAAAGTCTTGAACTTTTGGAACAAGAAAGAAGTAACAATGATCACAACAAGCTATAGAAGCTTATATGACCTTGAAACAACAATAAAACAACAAGGGAAAGATCAAAAGATGAAAACAGAACTTATATTTTTTTTTGCTTTTTTGTAAGTTTTTCTATTTTTTTTTTTTTTTGGTTTTTCTTTGATAAGTAAACAACAATAACAAATAAAAGAAATGCAAACAGATGATGAGTACTAAATAAGAAACAAGAAAAGACTTTGCTTTAAAGTAAATAAGAAGTAAATAAGCTGAATAAGTAAATAAGCTAAGTAAGACAATAAGCAAATAAGTAAAAACAGAATTGAAATAAGACAATAAAAATGCTTTTCATTAATATTAAAAGGTTTACAAAAACATTTTGGCAGAGTAACAATACATGAAAACTCCACACCGATTACAATATGAGAGGGGGGGGGTATATATAAGCTAACAACTAGGGTTTGGGATGATTCTAGATGTGCTCAGCTGATTCAATCTTGGCCATTGATCCTTTGCTTGGTCACTAAGCAGTATTGTGGTCCATTGATTCCCTGTTTTATGGAGCACGATGATGTTTGGCCTCTCCCATTGGTCCACGTATACTCCTCTGTGTCCTTCTTCATATCGTGCTCAAAAGATGCTTGTGACACCTGATTGGTCCATATTTATTACCCAATTGAGGTAAGTGAGGGTAATTTAAGGGTTTGGGGGTTTAGGGTTTATGGGAACAGTAAAATCTGGGTACGGGGTATAATTTGGGGGGCGGGTAAATATGAAAGGTAATTAATGTTTGGGGTTGGGTCGGGTTGTAGGTGTGGGCTGGGTATAGGTTAGAGAGGTGGGCTGATGGGGTTTTAGTATTGGGCTTTGGTTTATTTTTGGGTTTAGGAAAGAGATAGTATTATTGGATCCGGTGTAGTATTGTTTTAGGACTAGTAATATTAGACAAGGACCAATTTTGTATTTATGAAAACTGTAGGGACCAATCTGTAATAAATGGAAACATTCATCCAAGGGTATAATTTGTAATATTCTGAATGATGGAGGACCACAATTTCCATTTTCTTCAAATTATGCTTTAAGGACCATAATTGCCAAACTCTGAAACTGCAGGGACTAAATCTGCCAATCTCCCAAAGTTTCTTCCAAGGACCAGTATTGAACTTTCTGAATCTCTGAGGACTTCAAATGACTTTCTGAGCAATCTTTGATCATTTTGCTTCCCCGGCTACGGCTTTTGACCTTTTTCCATTCCCGTGCTCGTTTTTGTCGGTTTTGGCTTGTTTTCGTTCAGTTTTCACATATTCGTACCTGCACATACACAAATACAAAAACACACATTCTCTTGGCATTTTAGGTTAGTATTTGGTATTTTTGGTCTGTTTTAAAGGTCTAAAAAGATGAGTGATTAAGCACTCATCAAAATCCCCCAGACTAAGGTATTGCCATGCCCTCACGCAATGTCATCACCTCACGCTTAAGAGATAAATAATTTCAAAACCTCTTTTTACTGACGTTGTAAAGTAGCAATGACTTTCAAAAGAGATAGTAAAATCATTTATTCTCAAAAACGCTCCGTTTTCCGATTTTCATGAATAATAACTACTACTACTCTTTTTGTATCTTTCATTTTTATATGTGACGGTTTATTTTGACTTTCATTATCAATTCATATCTGTTGATAATTTTCAGGGTCAACGAGTAGAAACACTTCTCACAGAGAAGAGACCATACGGATAAAAATCGTCATCCTTGATTTTTCACAAGCTCCCAAACTAAGCGTAAAATCGAAATCATTGTTTACCTAGAAGTTAGATGCTAACACTGCCCACAAAAGCTACTTGTGTATTACCTCTTGTCCCCAGGTCCTAAGTTTTGTATCTAAAGATTTTAATTGTTGAGAAATGAATTGCTTCATATTTTCTCGTTTCGATATTTGTTAGTCCGATAAGAGCACAAAATTTGAACGCTAAGTAGTTTCCAAACTTTCCCTCGAAAATCTCTGCATACAAAAGTCGGGTCCACATGAAGGTCTCTGATTTAACACGATTTGTAGGGGCTCCCTTTTTATTTACGACCGAAACATACCATGTTTGATACCCGAAACGGAAGCTTTTTATTAGGGAAACCCCCGGAGTCGCAGTTTGGCATTTTTGCATAACTATAAGCACTTTAATAATATTTGGTCCTTGGTCCTTTATTTCAATTACAATCAACGGTTTTAAGCCGCCAAGATGTAAGAGCTTTATTATGACTTTTGGATTATATCCTTTGCTTTTTATAGCTTTGGATTCCTCTGCCTTTTTATTTGGCTTTGGATTATTATTATTGATATTCATAATCATATGCCAAACCCCAAGTCCTACGGCTTTTACTAAGATCACAACATCGGCTGCGAACCGGCAAGATGCAATAGTCTATTTTACCGTAACACTGGCAGTACCTCAATGTGTACCAAACCCTCATATGCAGAAATTTTGTTGGGAACAAGAAAAAACTAAGTATTGCCCAAACCGTATACACTTAATTAATCCTAGACATCTATTTATATATTGGTGACGTTTCTGATGGGAACAAGGAGGCCACAAGTACCTCTCGTGGGTTTTTTAAATCCCAAAGTTGAGATCCGTGTATAGCACGAAACTTCTAAATAAACTCTATCATTCCTCGATCTCCGCAAATTTAAAATCCCAAATAATGAGATCCGCAGATGCTTAGCCATAATCTTTTGATTATTTTGGTTAAGGGAGACGAGCTAGGGCTCAACACGCCCGGTCAAGTCGAAACATTTATTTCTACTCTCGCCGGTAGGAAAGTCAAAACAAGGTGTCAAATCTTATTATTCATATCATATCATTCATTTTTTTTTTTTTTTTTTTTTTTTTTTTTTTTTTTTTTTTGCATAACAAAGCGGTGACAAAAATTAAAATTTTTGGTGGAAAACGGAGTTGCGTAAGTTAAACAGCTCAGACGATGGTACAGGTCAAATCGAATCGAAGATTCACCCCCCCCCCCCCCAGACTAAAGTGAAACATTGTCCTCAATGTTTTAAAGGTACGGGTAGTCTACGTAAAATCTAAGGCCGTTTATTAAGTATGCCAAGAGATAAACGTTAGTCGATAAGATTTTTGGATATGGTGAATTTCCGAAAGAGCAGCGAAGGATGAGACTCGAGTGGAGAGAACGACAAACCACGAGCACGAGAGTCCTCAAACTTCGGGGAAATTCCTGAACATTCACAAACAACCACGAAAACACGAGTTTGGAAAGGGTCGCCCCCCTCACGTAACGTTATTCTTAGAAAATAGATAATATAGAAAATGAAATGGATAAGCATGGGGTGCCTCCCACGAAGCGCTTGTTTTTGATTACCGAGTCACATGAGCTTGACTCGATCCCCGAATTTAATCGTCCTTGGGGAAAGTTTGGAGATCCGGGACAACCATGGGTGGTATGTCCCCTCCAAAGTAATGTTTGATACGGTGACCATTCACCTTAAAATTGGGACCGTCATTTTGAGCAAGCTCAACGGTTCCATAAGGAAAAACTTGGGTAATGGTGAATGGTCCAGACCAACGGGTTTTTAACTTGCCCGAGAAAATATTTAATCGAGAATTGAAAAGAAGGACTCAGTCACCAACATTGAAGACGCGATCTTTAATCTTAGCATCATGAATCCTCTTCGTCTTCTCTTTGTAGATCAAAGAGTTCTCATAGGCTTGATCATGAAGTTCGACTAATTCATTCAATTGAACTTTACGGTGATCACCCGCGGTTTGTAAGTCAAAATTAGCATGTTTCAAGGCCCAATAGGCCTTGTGCTCAAGTTCAAGGGGCAAGTGGCAGGCCTTCCCGTAAACCAGCTTGTATGGAGTGCACCCAATGGGTGTTTTGTAAGCTGTACGGAAGGCCCAAAGTGCATCATCTAACTTGTCAGCCCATGAAGCACGGTTTTCTCCTACGGTCCTTTCTAAGATACGTTTCAAGCCACGATTGGAGACCTCAACTTGACCACTCGTCTGTGGGTGATATGCCGTAGAAAGACGATGTGTGACACCATATTTGAGCATAACCTTAGCGAATTGGTCGTTACAAAAATGGGTCCCACGATCGCTTATAATAGCACGAGGTGCACCAAATCGGGCGAAGAGACTTTTGAGAAATTTCACAACAACTCGGACGTTATTGGTGGGGAGCGCCTTCGCTTCCACCCATTTAGACAAATAATCGACGGCCACGAGTATATATTTGTTTCCACGAGAAGACGGGAATGGACCCATGAAGTCGATACCCCAGACATCAAAAATTTCACAGACTTGGATGGCATTTTGAGGCATCTCGTCCTTCTGAGTAATTTTTCCTTGACGCTGGCAAGAATCACATGATTTAACCAACTCATGAGCATCCCGGTAAATCGTCGGCCAATAGAAGCCGGAATCAAATACTTTCTTAGCGGTGAAGTTGGCACCATGATGTCCCCCCGTGGGTCCATTGTGGCATGCCATAAGAATGTCAGCGGCTTCCGTGCCGTGAACACACCGCCGGATCACTTGATCCGCACAAATTTTGAACAAATAGGGGTCGTCCCAAAAATAATGCTTAACATCTTTAAAGAATTTCTTCTTTTGTTGGAACGACATCCCTTTACGGATAAAATTCCCCGCATAGTAATTCGCAAAGTCGGCGAACCATGGGGTACTAGAATCACCATGTAATAAACTCCCCAGCGTTTCGAGAGGAAATGATTCGTTAATTTCCTTTTTCTCGAAAGTACTTTGATGGGGATTCTCTAAACGTGAAAGATGATCGGCAGCAAGGTTCTCAGCTCCCTTTTTATCTCGAATTTCAATTTTGAATTCTTGACGGAGGAGAACCCACCGCATCAAGCGTGGCTTGGAATCTTTCTTTGCCATTAGGTATTTAAGAGCCGAATGATCCGTATACACTATGCTTTTCTTCAAGAGCAAATAAGATCGAAATTTTTCAAAAGCGTAAATGACGGCTAACATTTCTTTTTCAGTAGTCGTGTAATGATATTGAGCGTCGGTCATAGTTTTACTAGCATAGTGTATCGGCTGAAAATGTTTTAGCTTACGTTGCCCCAGGACTGCACCAATGGCATAATCGCTAGCATCGCACATTAGCTCGAAGGGCAAGTCCCAGTCGGGGGCAATTAAGACCGGAGCCTCCGTTAACTTCTCTTTAAGAATATTAAATGCTTTGATGCATTCATTAGAGAAGATAAACGGAGCATCTTTTTCAAGTAAGTGGGTCAGGGGCCGGGCTATCTTAGAAAAATCTTGAATGAAACGTCGGTAAAAGCCGGCATGACCCAGAAAACTTCTAATTCCTTAAACGGTGGTGGGATGAGGTAATTTAGCAATCACATCGACTTTTGCTCTATCGACCTCAATCCCATATTTTGATATCTTATGGCCGAGGACAATGCCCTCTTTGACCATGAAATGGCACTTCTCCCAATTTAGAACCAAGTTGGTGTCTTCACACCGTTTTAGCATACTTTCTAAATGGGAGAGGCAAGAAGTGAAAGAATCTCCATAAACCGAGAAATCATCCATGAAAACTTCCATGGTTTTCTCGATCGTGTCTGAGAAAATAGACATCATGCACCTTTGGAACGTGCCTGGAGCATTGCATAAGCCAAAAGGCATACGACGATAGGCAAACGTACCATAAGGGCAAGTAAAGGTAGTCTTCTCCTGGTCCGGAGGGTCAATCGGTATTTGAAAATAACCGGAGAATCCATCAAGAAAACAATAGAACTCATTTCCCGCTAGGCGTTCTAGCATTTGATCCATAAATGGAAGTGGGAAATGGTCCTTACGAGTTGCATCATTTAATTTTCGATAATCAATACAAACTCTCCATCCGGTAACAAGACGTGTCGGAATTAATTCATTATCTTCATTAGTTACGACGGTCATTCCACCTTTTTTCGGAACGCAGTGAATCGGGCTAACCCAAGAACTATCCGAGATTGGATAAATCATTCCGGCATCGAGGAGTTTGATAACTTCCTTTTTGATAACCTCATGAATTTTCGGGTTAACCCGTCGTTGTTGCTGAACGGACGGTTTGTAATTATCTTCAAACAAGATTTTATGCGTGCAAAAACGAGGGTCGATACCCTTTATATCGGAAATTTGCCAAGCGATGGCATTTTTATGCTTCTTGAGCACATCTACGAGACGGTTCTTCTCCTCATCTTTAAGTTCCTTTGAAATAATGACGGGAAGTTTGTCGGTTCCTTCCAAAAATGCGTATTCGAGATGAGGAGGTAAATCCTTGAGCTCGGGCTCCGGAGGATTCTCAGTAGACGGCTTAATTTCTTTAACATCAGCCATTTTGAGGTCCATCGGAGGGAGGGATGGGTTGGGATCTTCATTTAATAATTTTTCAATCAAAAGAACATCTCCCTCCGGGTCACAAACGGAATGATCAATTTCCGGTGAAATCGAATCATTAGCAAGAAAGGCCTCGATCTCTTCCAAGATGAAATCACTCCCCTCAAACGGAGTGAGGGAAGGGGAAGGATCGGAAATGATTGGTTCAGCAGAATGAGTGGGATTGCCACTCGAAGCATGTTCGGTAAAACCAAGTAACTCTTGAGCATACTCCTCCGTAACTTCGTCGATAACGTCGATTCGGTTAACGGAATATTTGTCATAATCGGAGGAGTACCTCGCGGTTTGATCCAAATTAAAAGTTACGGCTTCGTTACCCACGCGTAGGGTAATTTCTTCATCGAAAACATCAATTAAAGCACGGCCGGTCCTTAGGAAACCTCTTCCGAGAATGAGAGGAACCCGTGGATCGGCATCAAAATCAACCACGACAAAATCGGCCGGGAAATGAAATTTTCCCACATTAACAAAGACATCCTCGGCTATTCCCATCGGGCGGGAAGTAGTTCGGTCGGCTAGCTCGAGGGTCATGCAAGTCGGAGTCAAATCGGGTAAAGACAACTTTTTCCAAAGGGATAACGGCATAAGGTTAATGCTAGCACCAAGATCGGCCAAGGCGAAGCATTGAACCATCCCAGGAAAATTACATGGAATGAGAAATCGACCGAGGTCTTCAAGCTTTTCGGGAAGCTTTTTGAGGATAACCGCCGAACAATTCTCATTCATCTGGGTTCGTGATATCTCAAACAATTTTTCTTTGTTATTCAAAAGACCTTTTAGCATTGAGGCAAATTTAGGCATCAAAAGTATAGCATCCGCGAGATTTATATCAAAATGCAATTCTTGAAAAATTTGATAAAACTTTTCCATTTGGTGTTTGTTTTTCTCGCGGTGCTTTTGTTCATTCAATCGTGACGGATAAGGCAAATTTGTTTTGACGGGAGTTTCTTTCTCAGTTTCATAAACAATTTTATCTTTTCCTTTAGACGTTGAGACTACCGGAGGTTGGATGTTTTCGGTCCTTCCATTATTAATAGGAATTCCCGTATCTGTTGTCACCTCGGTTTCACGGGCGACTACCTTGGGAGGAAGAGAAGAAGAGGTAGTCGGAGCCGTCGGTTCATTGATTACAATACCACTCCTAGTCGTGATCGCCTTAGCATCGCCCCTCGGGTTAGCGATCGTGTTGCTTGGAAGAGTTCCCGAGCCCGAGGGTCGATCATTTAAAGACTTCTTCAATTCGGACATTTGATTAATTAACATTTTATTCATTTCCTCTTGACTTTTCATAAACTGCTTAAGTAACTCATCCGAAGAAGATTGATTTTGATTTTGACTTTGATTCACAACTGGATTTTGAAAGTTTTGACCACGATTGTTGTTGTTAAAACCTTGATTTTGATTTTGAAAATTTTGGTTTCCATGATAATAATTTCCTTGATTAGCATAGTTTCCTTGAAAATTCCCTTGATTCGGGCCTTGATTATAATTTCCCCGATTTTGATTTTGAAAACCATGACTTTGATTTTGAAATCCATTGTTAACCCGATTTTGATTAGCATTTTGATTAAATTGATGGTTTCGGTTTTGCACGTTTTGATTCACTTGATTCACTTGATTAACTTGAGATGGTTGATTAAAACGGGGTGGTCCAACATAATGGTTCGAACGGTAGCTAAGAAGATTTCGGTCACCCTGTGGTTGGTATCCGTTACCGCCCACATTGTAGGTTCCCGAAGTAGCATACACATTCTCGGGAGTGCAGCCACCGGTGGCTGGGCACTCAAAATATGAATGAGGACCACCACAAGTCTCACAAACATGATTAACCATATTGACTTGATGGTTCTTGACTTGATTTGGACTATTAGACGTTTGGTGCATTCGTAAAACAGCCGTCGATAAATCATCGAGTTTCTTAGTGATGGCGGCTATTTCGGGATTAGACGTTGAAGAATTGTGAACAACGGTTGTTCTCGACTCATTCCTCTCGGCAGAGGAATCCCAGTAATTGTAGTGAGCGGTCATATTCTCGATGAGTTCATAACAATCTTCAGGACGTCGTTTCATAAAAGTACCACCCGCAGCTGCATTGATCGTGTCCTGATGTCGTAGAGTCAAACCATTGTAAAACGTATCGATTATCGTAACAAGAAGCATGTTATGGTTTGGACACCGATCAATAGCAAGCTTATAGCGTTCCCAAGCTTCGAATAAAGATTCGTCGGGAAGCTGACGGAAATTGCTAATATCGTTTCGGAGTTTCGTCACCATCGATGGTGGAAAATATTTCGCCAAGAACTTCGATACCATTTCTTCGAAGTTATGAATCGAGTTCTTGGGAAGACGATCAAACCAAGTGGTAGCATGATGCGTCAAAGAATAGGGGAAGAGAGAAAGACGAAGGGCGTCATCGGAGACCCCGTGTTGTTTCATACTTTGGGTGACGGTTAAGAATTTATCGAGATGCTTGTTTGCATCGTCACCCGGTAAACCGTGAAATTGGCATGAATTTTGGACTTGTTGAATCATGTGGTGCTTAAGTCCAAAATCCGTAGCCTCGATATTGAGAGGGGCAATCGGACCGCCTCTACCGTGCATTGTCGGTTGACACAGCTCCTCCATCGTTCGGAGATCGGGAGCTGGTGCATTTTCAATACCCACCGGAGGGTGTTGATTGTCGTGTTCCATTTCCGTGAGATTAGGGAAACGAACTTTGTGTGTGTGACGTATCAAACTCTCGGGGTTCGATAATGGAGAAATAAGACGTTTAGAAGATGAGCGGGTGTTCATACACCACAAAAATCAAGTTTTCAAATTTGAAAAGGAAAATCTTTTTGTATTTTCTTGTAAAAACCCTTTTTTTTTTTTTTTTTTTCAAATAAAACTTTTCTCTTTTGTTTTTTCTTTTTCTACGTTACGTTAATTGAAACCGTTTCCCTCATTCTACTCGCGACGGAACGGGAGAGAAGAATGGATCTCTCTTCAGCTTGCAATTTAATGTCAAAGCTATCCGTATTTTCCGCTTATCCGGTCGTAGAATTAAAGTAGTTCGATTAACAACTAATTTCACGCTTTTGTTATATTGTTAAGCTTATTTGGTTTACAACGCTCCTCCTTTCGGTCGAGTCGAGGCAATAACTTTATTATTTTTTTTGGTATTTTTGTGAAAACACTTTAGGAAAAGTGTTTTTGATTTTTCAATATATATATAATATATACAAAATAGAGGAAGGCTTATCAAAACACAATTTTTCAAAAACGAATATTCAAAAATTCACTTCAAACCTTCCCCGGCAGCGGCGCCAAAAATTGATTCATGAAAATCAAGTTATAGTATAGATATAAGCTCAAGAAATCCGCAAAGAAATATGGATAACCCGACGTCGTATTCCGTGTGAAGGGTGAATGGAATTCCGAATTTCTGATTCGGAAAACGTGTCGTGAAAAGTGGTACAAAGTGATATATATGAGATTACACTAATGATATAGCAAATAAAGCACAATTAATCACTTAAGCACGTAATTCAAATAAGGAAAATAAAAACGTCACGTAAAATCGAAACCGTACGCTAAAACGTTAATTAAACGTTAACGTACGAAATAAAACGCGAGTTTTAAGCTACACGACTCCTACGAACTTGGAAATAATTTCTAAAAATCAGAAATAATAAAAGAAAATTTTGAGAAAAAGAAAAATATTTTTTTGACTTTTTAATAATTTTTTATGAATTAAAAACTAATTAACTAATTTAAAAATCAAAAGAAAATGAAATAAAAGTGAGAAAAATGCAAAATTACTTTCTAAAATTCTAAAATAACTAAAAATAATTTTCTAAAATATTTTTGGATATTTCTTGGCTTTTTCTGATTTTTTTTTAATAACTAAAAAGTAATTAAAAATGATTAAAAAGGAAAATTAAATAAGAAAAATAGCAAAACTACTAAGAAAAATCTGAAAATTTCAGGGAAAATCAAAAATTATGTTCTGAATCCAGGAAAAATATCAAATTTGAAAAATAAGCACTGAAAGTGCTTATTGCTTTGAAAACAGCTTATGATAGTGCTTATTAATAAGCACTTCTGACCAAATCTTAACCAAACTTTCACAAAATGATTTCAGTACTAAAATAAGCTAGTAACAACAATCCAGAAGTGTTTTGATCCACAGAAACACAAGTTATGATGAAATAAGTCACCAATAAGCACTTTATAAGAGAAATAAGCCAAAGAGATTAAGCAGAGATCAAACAACACTAGAAACAGAAGCACTATACTGTAATAAGCTTATATCAACCAGAAATTTCAACTGTAGATCAAGAATAAGCTCTAGCAGCCCTAATAAGCCAAACAGAATAGGCAGAAATGCTCATAAAGGTAGGCTCAATAAGCTGTGAAAATAAGCAATTTTGTGAAACTTTTTGGAATAAATCTGTACTCTACCAACCCAAGAACAAGATTAAGTCTTAAAAACAGATCCTTGATTCAATTAACCAGGCTAGAAATGCCCAAGAACAAGGGCAAAAACTGTTGGTGCAGGGCAAATGCAATCCTGATAAGCCAACTTCAATGGCTTGTTTTAATAAGCAAATGACTTTCAAATCCAAATCTTCTTTTTGAGAAATAAAGACTGAGTACTAAGCTTTCAAAAACAACAAGATTCAACAATTTCCAATCTAAAATGAAGCCTACACAGACCTCCAAACTTTATACCAAATCTGAGTTTTGAAAACTTGTTGACTTTTTGATTGAAACAAAATGTTGACTAAAGTGAGATTTGATTACTCCTAATTAACCAATAAGATGTAAATAAGCTACTTAGTGAATACTATAAGCTACTATTAACTATTAAGCAAGCACCTTAAAGATTTCTTAACCTAAATCCTACTTATACTAACTGTTAAGCTAATTAGACTAGTAATTTGACTATTTAACTAAAGACTAACTGATTTTATGCTTTAACTAACTATATTATAGCCTAGGTGAGATATTCCAACCAATAATACCCTCTGAATCAAACCTTAGCACAGCAAACTACAACTATCCAAACACCCCTTTTTGGGTTTTTCACAACTCAGATTCCAACTCAGATGATACTAAACACCTCCAAACCAATTCATATACATTCAATGAGATCCAATAACATGATATAAGCCAGAAACAATGATCATTAACATCACAAAATCCAAAAACAAAGATCCACAGATTATGCTTAATATGAAACAGTAAGATAGCAACTAGCACCACAGAACTTCAAATAAGATGAAATAGTACTCAATAAGCAATATTAAACAAGTATAAGCAATAATCAAGAGTAATAAGCTAGAGTTATCAGATCTACACTATACTAGCAATAAGCTATAAGAGATTGAGAAAAATGGAAATAGTACTCACAAGTTCAAGACCCCTCAGCTAGAACAGAGGGGTTTCACTAAGCAAGCCTGTCTTTAGACAGGCCAATGGTCACCTTTTGACTGTCTTTAACCACCACAACCCTCAGCTTATTGAAATAAGCTGAGGTTGACTTTCGTTGACTTTTTAAAGTCTTGAACTTTTGGAACAAGAAAGAAGTAACAATGATCACAACAAGCTATAGAAGCTTATATGACCTTGAAACAACAATAAAACAACAAGGGAAAGATCAAAAGATGAAAACAGAACTTATATTTTTTTTTGCTTTTTTGTAAGTTTTTCTATTTTTTTTTTTTTTTGGTTTTTCTTTGATAAGTAAACAACAATAACAAATAAAAGAAATGCAAACAGATGATGAGTACTAAATAAGAAACAAGAAAAGACTTTGCTTTAAAGTAAATAAGAAGTAAATAAGCTGAATAAGTAAATAAGCTAAGTAAGACAATAAGCAAATAAGTAAAAACAGAATTGAAATAAGACAATAAAAATGCTTTTCATTAATATTAAAAGGTTTACAAAAACATTTTGGCAGAGTAACAATACATGAAAACTCCACACCGATTACAATATGAGAGGGGGGGGGTATATATAAGCTAACAACTAGGGTTTGGGATGATTCTAGATGTGCTCAGCTGATTCAATCTTGGCCATTGATCCTTTGCTTGGTCACTAAGCAGTATTGTGGTCCATTGATTCCCTGTTTTATGGAGCACGATGATGTTTGGCCTCTCCCATTGGTCCACGTATACTCCTCTGTGTCCTTCTTCATATCGTGCTCAAAAGATGCTTGTGACACCTGATTGGTCCATATTTATTACCCAATTGAGGTAAGTGAGGGTAATTTAAGGGTTTGGGGGTTTAGGGTTTATGGGAACAGTAAAATCTGGGTACGGGGTATAATTTGGGGGGCGGGTAAATATGAAAGGTAATTAATGTTTGGGGTTGGGTCGGGTTGTAGGTGTGGGCTGGGTATAGGTTAGAGAGGTGGGCTGATGGGGTTTTAGTATTGGGCTTTGGTTTATTTTTGGGTTTAGGAAAGAGATAGTATTATTGGATCCGGTGTAGTATTGTTTTAGGACTAGTAATATTAGACAAGGACCAATTTTGTATTTATGAAAACTGTAGGGACCAATCTGTAATAAATGGAAACATTCATCCAAGGGTATAATTTGTAATATTCTGAATGATGGAGGACCACAATTTCCATTTTCTTCAAATTATGCTTTAAGGACCATAATTGCCAAACTCTGAAACTGCAGGGACTAAATCTGCCAATCTCCCAAAGTTTCTTCCAAGGACCAGTATTGAACTTTCTGAATCTCTGAGGACTTCAAATGACTTTCTGAGCAATCTTTGATCATTTTGCTTCCCCGGCTACGGCTTTTGACCTTTTTCCATTCCCGTGCTCGTTTTTGTCGGTTTTGGCTTGTTTTCGTTCAGTTTTCACATATTCGTACCTGCACATACACAAATACAAAAATACACATTCTCTTGGCATTTTAGGTTAGTATTTGGTATTTTTGGTCTGTTTTAAAGGTCTAAAAAGATGAGTGATTAAGCACTCATCAGCAGTCAATAGGGGAGATGCTTGGAATCAATAATGAAGGATTGGATATTTTGGATGAAGAGAAAACGAACGATAAGGAAATGATCAAAAACTGGATGGAGCAGTTTGAAAAAGAAGACATCACTCCAAGTGATGTTAAGTCAATGATCAGGAAATCTAAAGTTGCCGATATAAATTTCAAACTAAATTTCCTTGTTCTTTTCACATCGGTTATGGGAAATGTTAAGCCTAAAGGAATATGTGATCTGAGTATACTGGAGTATATCAACACAATGACTGATTTCTCAAGCATAAATTGGTGCAGTTATATTTGGAGATGTCTTCAAACATGCAAGAATGGATGGAAAAGAGACAAAACGTACAGTTACTTCTTAGGTCCTATTACGTTTTTGACTGTAAGAAATTTAATTAAAGTTTTACATTTACATATAAATGTTTTTTAATATATGTCTGCAAAGATCGTTAATGGTTTATATTATAATTGTTTTTTTGGCCTCTGAAAATAGATGATGTATGTTGATGGAATGGTGTGTAATGCTTTTAATTTTGGACGAAAGAGGCCACCAACAACATTTTGGACCCACGAGTTACTAAGAGAGAGGGAGATTGAGGAGATAAAGTCAGGAGGACTGGGGAATGGTGAACTTCAAGGACCTTATGTTGAAGAAGAAGTCGAACTGATGCCAGAAATTGTGGAGGTAACTTCTGTTCTTGAATTTTTTTCATCCGTTGTGCATATATGTCAAAAAAGATTGTTACATCATTGTTTATTAAAAATATAGGGCTTCATGTGGAAACTAAAGAAATATGTTGAGTGTATATATAAGGAGCGGACTGGATTTGAAAAAACCTTGTTACGAGTAATTGAAATGTTTCCGGGTAATAATTTAGTGTCTGGATTGAGTCAACCCTACACTGAAGCATTGAAATACCAACCGGGTGGTAACGAGGGGACAAGTCATGCAAACGTGCATACTCAAGATGAACCACAGAATGCTACTTTGGAAGTAGATTTAGGTGAAGGTATGCAAAATTATGAAGCTGTTGACCTATCCGTTAGCGAGTTCGACTCCCCAGCGTACATAATGGGTCCATTGACGCAGCAGGAAGTTTGGAAAAGTGTGGACCGAGTGGATGCTGATATTGAGTATGCGAAAAAGGTAAGTGACTGGGATGTACCAAGTTTTAGTCTTGGTTTGACTCAAGACTTTGTAAAAGGGCCTAGGTTGGACTCACAATACGCTATGGGTACACAAACACAAAATGAAGTTATAGAAACTGTGGACAGAGTTGCATCAGCACTTTTAAGTAAGAAAAGAGTGAAGAGTACTTTAGGCATTCCTAGATTTAATTGGGATATAGCAGAAAATAGTGAATCGGCAGAAGGGAAAAAACCAGTGAAAGGGAAAAAACTAGTGGAAGCAGTGCCACTAAGAGTTTTGGAACCGGTCGGTAACAAGGGTGATGGAATGACCCGCGGTGGTAAAAGGATAATAACTTTGACAAACAAAATGAAGTCACCTTACTATGCAAGGGTGACTGATGCTGACAGTGAGGAAAACGCTCGGGAGAAGAGGGTGACAAAATACTTATTTAACAGAATGTCGAACAATCATAGGTAAACAAACATATATGTTTCTTGCATGTGTGCATTGAAAAAGTTAACTGTTGTTTAAAAATATTTTTCTGTTACTTGTGTGTGATTAATAAATTGATTGCTTTTATCATATTTCATGACAGTGATGTTTTGTTTGAGACAACATTCGGGCATCAGTCTTCAAGAGAACAGATGTTGACCCTAGGACCGCAAGAATCAGTTGCTACCAACGTAATTGACTCGTGGTGTGCAGTTCTTAATGCACTGGAGAGTTTAAAAGACACAAATTCCCCATTAAGATTGTTTTTACCTACATTTGTAGTGGTAAATGTCTTATTTTTTTTCAGGTGTAATTTTTTTAATTAAAATGTGGTAACAATAAAAAATACATGTGACATAGGACACAAATGCGATCAATGACGAGTATGCTGCTGATGCACTAATTAAAAATTATCTGATAAATGCTGAGACGGCGAATGCAAAAGACGGGAGGAGCAGTATGTTGAAAGGCATTGACCTCGTAAGTTTTTCTATCTAGTTTGTATTATTCATAGTAATTGTATGATTGCGTTTGAGACTGAATAAGAGTGCATATGTGAATCATGTTAGTATCATGTAGAAGTTTTGATAATGTATTTAGGTCTACAAATAGGTGTGACATGTGTTTCTTGTCTCTATATAAAAAATGCAGGTTTTTATACCAGTATGTAATGATAAGCATCAATTCATAGTGTGTTTTAACCTAAAGAAGCCAGCTGTTAATGTGATTGACATAAAAAAAATGAAAAGAAAAATGCACCGAGGAAAAGAATGAAGACTGAAAAAATGGAGGACATGAGAGTTGCATCTATGCTGGTATGTACAAATTATTTAGAAATAAATTAGTATCGTGAAAACTAAAACTTATTTGTATTTCCTAAATTGCACTATATTGACAATATAAACGTAACTGGATGCAACACATAAATTTTGGCCAATACATGTTAGCAAGATTTCATGCTAAAGTAAAATCGATTATTAATGTTGATCTTGAGCGTGGTAAGTTTAATTGGCAAACTGATAAAAGGGAAAAAGATTGTGGTGTGTTTTTGATGCGACACATGGAGACATACAAGGGAACTGGAATGGGTAAATGGAATTGCGGCCTCGATGCTGATGTTAAAAAGCAGCTAACACAATTGGGACGTTTAAGGAAAAAGTACGCTGCACGGATACTACTTTCAGATTGCAACATACATAAGGAAAAGATTCGCGCAAAATCGGATAAAATGGAATATGAAAATGTTCATGTTTAAGCAATCAAAGTGTCGATATGTGGCAAGTGAATGGCAACATTATTGAACAATACATTTAGATGTGTCTTGTTTTTGCTATTGTTTTTTCGATTATCTGTAAAGAATAGTTGCGGTGTTATCTTTTGGGTTTTCGTTTTAGGTTGTGTTATGAACTTACCGTTTTAGGATTTGCAATGACAATAGTGGTGTGTTTTTTGGTTAAATGTGTAAATATTTAATATGATGTGTTTTGTGGGTCTGTTACACTTTTATATGTCGCATCTAAGGTTTTAAACATGAACAATTGGATGTATACGTATATGAAAATGGGGGCATATATGTTTTTTTTGTGGCGCATATATGTGTTTTGGTGCATACATATACATTGAATGATAACTTGAAAAAAGACACAAATGTAAGTATTGAATAAGTATAGGTCCCAATCAATAGAAGTCAAGGGTCACATGAACTTTAGACATGCACATTCCATATTTCAATCCATCACTCAATCAATAAAAAATAAACTGCACATTTACACAAATTTGATGTTCTCTACTCGCTGTCTTCTTCCAAAACTGTCACATGCCTGCACTATGTAATTGGATCTTGGAACCATTGCTGCCACTCAATTACTTTTTTTAAATATGACTTAATTGACATCCAAACTCACAATTAAATAGTGTAAAACATACAAAAATAATATAACATTGGTGCACAAAAAAAATACTTTAAATATGACTTAATTGACATCCAACTCACAATTAAATAGTGTAACTAAACACAAAATCAACTATTTGTTAAACATGAAACTAGTAAAAAAACAGAATCAACTAAAAATAACCCAGATAAAGTTCTAAAAAGAAAATGTATAAAAAAGCTTTATAAACTAATTGTAGGTGAGTTACTCATAACCTGATTATTCATCCTCATCTTCCTCGTCTACTAAATCTTCCCCGTCCCCGTCAACTTCCAATTCTTCATCAACTTCATCATCTTCGTCATCTTCATTAGCTA
The DNA here is from genome assembly GCA_030686995.1 of Artemisia argyi. Classification (NCBI taxonomy): domain Eukaryota; kingdom Viridiplantae; phylum Streptophyta; class Magnoliopsida; order Asterales; family Asteraceae; genus Artemisia; species Artemisia argyi. The sequence goes on along the minus strand of CM060692.1, from coordinate 2,877,305 downwards.
TACCCTTTCCCTTTGCCTTTAGACATGTGAGTCTATTATGCCCTTTTTCATGACAAATACTACACGTACGTTGTTTGAAGGGGACTTTTCTATTTGTTCTTGCCTTTTTTTTTCTTTACCTTTTTCAGATGCACTTTTAATTCTTCCACAACCTTTGGGTCTAGTTTTTTTTGGATTCTTAATTATAACCTTATCAGGAGCAGTAACACCCAACAAATCCTCATATAATGCATCCTTGTTTTTCGGGTCATTTTGTGGTGGGGTATCAGCTTCTATGCTTTTCTTCAATTCTTTGACCTTTGAAAGTAACTCTGCTAATTTTTCAAGTTCATTCCTTATTAGATCGATACAATCCTCAATTGTATCATGAACCTGAGATGCTAACCTATCTGTTTCTTCGATGCAAGAACCGTATCTATGTCTCTTGTCATGCAAATGAGCAGAAAGAACATTTTTAATCCAACGTCGACTTATGTAGTTCACTGGTATGGTGTTAATTTGATGAATAATAAATACACAGAACACATGTCGACACAAGTAACCATGGCGGTTAAAATGGTCACAAGAACATTTGACGATACCAGCCAACTGATTAAGAGTAACGTGTGATCATGTAGCATACAAATAAATAAAAAGGTATAAAATCAAAAGTCAAAAAAATGTATAGAGTATGAAACCATCTGTTGCATATCTGAATACATGTGTTTCAAAGGTCAAACATATATGCATGAGTTGCATACATGTTGCATATCTGAATATGCAAGATAGTAATCTTTAAGTATGTTAATTTTTCAAGTAATCTGGTAATTTAATTTCTTAAAATTCTTTTTCGGATAATAATTGCCTATTTGATAATACATGTGTTTTAAATCAACAATCAAACTAAAATCAATAGGTATGTAGTGTGAAAAATATTTAATATCAATAAATAAGATACCTTGGCATGTATAACAATGTTAGATCTCTTGTCCCTTTGCCGTATAACGCAATATTCAACATCTCCCTCATAATGAGAACTAACCTGTGAACATGCATATAAACCTTTGCGTATTTCCTGTTGGACCTCTCTGAATATAGAATGTGTGTAGATCTCACACGCATGACGTTCAATTGGTAATTGCGTTAACATGATAGGAGTCTTCTCAGCATTAGAATTGTCTAAAACACGTTGTGAGTATCTTTGTTTCTCCATTGCTGATTCAAAACAAAGCATGAATTGTACGAGCGAGTTACCAGGATGAGAATATATCTGGAAGAATGCGTTAGAACTTTCTGATCGTGAAGTCGTCTTCATCAACCCACACATAGGCAACTCGCTGAAATAACTGGGTATCCACCTTTGTCTTATATTGTACATGTCAGATAACCATTTGTTCTGACTAAGGTTGTATTTAGATATCAAAGAATGCCATCGTTCTTCAAAAACTTCAGGTCCAATATAGACATTTCAAAGCAGTTTATGAAATTCTTTCCTGAATTTAGAATCTGAACCAAGGTCACCTAACACCTGCAAGTAATTCCTTCTATTATACTGTTTCGCGAGCATGTTTGCAGGTAATTCAGAATCAGTATGTAAAGGGCTGGCTGTTTGGATACATGGTATGTGCTAATTCACATACCATTTTATGGCCAAATACCGACCCAAATTGATTAAATGAGCTAACAAATGCCAAGGAAATATGTGTTTTTATGTTGTGAACATGCAGGTACGAATTTATCACAAAAAGACAAAAAATCAAGCAAATACCGGAAAAACGGGCACGAGAGTGGAAGATGGTCAAAAAGTCAAAGTTGGGATCCAAAAGTCAACTTCAGTCCTTCATATATTCAAGATTGGTAGAATAAGTCCCTGAGATATACTTTGAGAAATTGACAAAATCAGCCCTTGGAATTTCAAATTCTACACAATTGGTCCTTGTAATTTTCAATTCAATAAATATGATATTACAACTTGTACAATATCACAAGCCTGATCCAGTTTAAATATCAAATCCAACACCACAAGTACAATAATCAAATCCAACACCATAAATCCAACACCAATCCAATACCCAAAGCCCAAACACTCAAAGCCCACCCACGGTCAACTATTACTCCCACGGGTCAAGGTCAAATAGTCAAACAAAGTTAAATAAATATAAAACTTACCCGCGCCTTATTTCACCCCCAATTCACCCACACCCAGATTTTCACTATTCACCATGAACCCTAAAACCCGTTTCACCAAATTAACCACAAGTAAGGGCAAATTAGTACAATCCAATGCTTCTAGATACTTGTCAGATGATGTTAGAGGGAGTTAGAGATAAAAGAAGCACAAAAGGGACAGTTGGCAGCCTTTCATTGGAGTGAACGCGTCATAAGGGATGATCAAAGGGCTAATAATGATTTACCAATCATTGGGTGAGATCAAGGGCTGAGGATTGCATCTAAGAAACACACCACACGGATTGCCAAGGTGGCAATCCGTGAGCTACTCATATCTGGATCCTTCCTCACATTAGTATAAATAGAGAGTTAGTGTTAGTTGTTTAAGTGTGGAGTTTGGAATAGCCAAACTCTGCCAAAATTTCTTTAGACTTGTATTTTGTTTTAATTTCAGTTGTAACTTTTTCTTTTTAATGAAATTCAGTATTATCTTCCAATTAATTCTGCTTATTGCTCTTAGCTTATTGTTATAGTTTAAATATCTTTAGTTTCAGCAGAGTTTTAGTTCTAAAATCATCTTGTTTACTTTTCATTTAAATTCAGTTTCACATTAGTTCAATAGTTTTATAAAAATTCAGAAAATTCTTAAATAGTTTTGTTTAAATAAGTTTTCAAATAAGCTTTTTAAAGATTTATACAGCTTATCTCAACTTTTACAGCTACGGTTAGCTTATTGGGGTAGTATACCTTTATTCAATTCATTTTTCATAAAAAGTCAAAGAAAGTCAACAGTTGAGATTGGTGGTGATTTGTGGTGAATTTGGCAAGTCAAAGTGAGTTTGGGATGCACTTGGCCTGTCAAGAGACAGGCTCGCTTAGTGAATCACCTCTGTTTTGAGCTGAGGTGACTTGTGATTGTAAGTTCCTTTACATTTTATCTCATTTAAGGCATAATTGGTGATTCTGTGTTTCTGCTGATTTCTGTTGGTTTTGATTGTTGATTTAGCTTCTATTTGTGTTAGTATAGCTTGTTTGATCATAAGGTTGGCAGTATGTAGTACGTTGCATCATTTCTTAGTGAAACTGAGAATTTAAGAGGTGTTTGGATGTAACAGTAATTGTTAGATGCTATAGTTTTCTCACTGAATCTCTGTCTCAACTTGATTCACTTAAGGTAGATTTAGATAATCAGAACTCAAAATAGTAGGTCATTTACTTAAAAGTCAAAGGTTAGTTGTCATAATAGTGATCTATTAGAGTAGTATTAAAACAGTTAGTGGAATTTTAGTTTTAGTTGCACTTACTATTAATATAGCTTATATTAGTTTAAAAGTAGCTTGTAATAACAAGTTAGAGCAGAATTGCTTAATAGAAATTGAAACTAGTCAAAGTAGTATAGAAATAGATTAGTCAACTGCTTCATCAATTTTAGTCTTTACAGGTTGCTGATATAGACATGATTTAGAGTAGAATTTGGTAGCTTATGATAGAATAATTGCTTGTTTTGGAATATCAGTAGTGTAGATTAGAAATTGCCCCACTAATATTACAGTCTTGAGCTTATTAGGTATAACTTATTGGTACTGCAAATAGTGGTTATGGGCCTGTTTTACTGATTTGATCATTGAGGGCTGCTAGTATCTTATTGAGTTTGTGCTTGTGTTGTGTTGATTTCTGAGTTGTATTTGAGTTGCCTGTATACTTGGTTTCACATCTTTGCTTCTGTATCTGCTTGGGCCTAATATGCTTATTGAGTTGCTTGTTATTTTGAGCTTATTGCTAAATTTCTGAGCTTTTGTGGCTTTAGTGTGATATCTCTTGCTAAATTTCTACTTAACTGAGCTTATTGCATCATCTTAAGATTGTGTTTTCAGTTTCATAACATTTTGTTCACAAGTGCTTATTAATAAGCACTTGTGAATAAGCAGTTTACCTAAATAAGTAGTTTTACTATTCATTTTTACTTCAAAATTTTTATCTAAGTTCTTTTTAATATTTTAGATTTTCTGGAATTTTTCCAGATTTTTCCAAGCATTTTTACTATTTTTCTTTATTTCTTTTTGATTTTATTCAATTTTTAAATAGTTTTTGAATAACAAAAATTCATAAAAATTCTTAAAAAGCTGTAAAAAAATTCAAAAATATTTTAGAAATTCTTTTATAATATTTTAGAATTTTCAGAATTTAATTTTCATTTTTCAACTTCATTTTTCTATTTTTCTTCATTTTTAATCCATTTAAAATTTATAAAAATCAAAATAAATCATAGAAAATAAATAAAAAGTCAAAAAAATATTTTTCTTTTTCTTAAAATTCTTTTTATTAGTTTAAGATTTTTAGAAAATTGTTTCACATTTGTAGGATCATTTTTAGAATAAAAGTCGCGTTTTATTTGTACGTTACGTTTTAAAATTACGTTTGCATTTCCGTTTTCACGTTTTGAACATTTGTGCATATATACCTTGTAACTTGTGCATAATTCACTATTTCTTTTCACATTTTGATTTCACAATCACTTTTCACTGTACACTTTTCATTACACGATTCCCAATTCGATTATTCGATATTCCATTCGAACCTTCGTTGGGAGAACGACCCGGGAAATACTTTCACAAGTATTTCTTCGGAAACACACACATATACTAAAATGACTAAATCAAAATGGCGCCGCTGCCGGGGAAGGTCGAAGTGAGTTTTTGAATATCGTTTTGAAAAATTGTGTTTTGTTAAGCCTTCCTCTATTTTGTATATATTTTTATATAAATATAAAAATTGAAAAATTCAAAACACTTTTCCTAAAGTGTTTACAAAAATACAAAATAATAATAATAATAATAAAATTTACAGCCTCGACTCTGCCGTGGAAGGGAGGGCGTTGTAAACCAAATAAGTCTCACAATATAACATAAACGTGAAATTAGTTGTTTATCGTATTATTTCAATTACTACAACCGATTAAGCGGGAAATACGGAAGCTAAGACATTAAATTGCTAGCTGAAGAGAGATCCATTCTTCTCTCCCGTCCCGTCGCGCGTGGTTTTGAATGAAACGGTTTCAATTAACGTAACGTTTTACAAAAAGAAAATAAAAGAAAATAAAAGTTTTTGTGATTTGTTTTTCTATAAAAATAAAAACAAAAAAATAATCTTCTATTCCTCTAAAATTTGATTCTTTTTCTCAAACCCTCTCATGTTTAATTCTTGTAGATCCAATTTGTTTTAATTGTGGAGAACCTTTCTTCGGAGGGTTGTGTGTGTGGTGTACGTGCGACCAATGTGGTGATAATATTCATGATGGAGTTTGTTGGAATTGTAATTCTCCCGCGTATGATCAAAGATCGTTCAACAATCCGTCAAACGTTCCCGATTTCTATCCAACACCACCACCACCTTCATTTAATTGCTATAATTGTGGAAACCCTTCCGAAGAAGGAGTGCCTTGTGGGGTATGTTTTTGTAATGAATGTGGATACGCTAATTGTATGTGCTATGCCCCGAGTGCTGACACGTCTTACGCTTACGATCCGAGCTTTGATAATTATCCTCAAAATGATTTCAATCCTCTTTATCAAAACTCTTAGGAGCAAGACCCGTATTCCAATAATAATTCATTTCAAAATACATCAAATTTTGAACATTGTGGGGGATCGTCTGAAAATTTTTATGAGCCGAATTCATATTACGATTCTTATGGTTTTAACCAACCCCCACAACTTCCCAATAAGTTTCAAGTTCCGATTGAATTAATTGATGAAATGAAATCCGTTATCGAGACGTTAAAAGAGTGGGTGGCTAATCGTTATATGCATACTCCTGAGCCTCATGTGAAATCAATGAAAGAACTTCTTGCCGAAGAAAGAAAAGCTAAATTTTGTGAGTGTTGTATGTACGACGATGATGATTCAATGATTACGATTGTTCTTAACCCTAAAAAAGAATCTATCTCTCATTCCGTAGAACCCGAGGACTCTCTAAAAATGGGGGACGAGCATCTAAACACTATTCCGGCAACGGAATCGGACGAATTCAATAAGTCTAGTGTTGAGAACCTCGTTCCAATCCCAAGTGAGTCCGGGGAAATTTCTAACGGTGATTGTGAATTTGTTGAAAATAATCGTCTTGATAATCATGTTGATACGAATGATATACCGTTTGATGATAATCGTGTTGAGATATTCTCCGATTCTGACAATGACGATTCTATATCTTGTGGAGATATTGATTATGTTGATGAAGAAGCTTCTGAGCTCGTAAGTTTAGAAGAAGAGAATGACGAAGATGTTGATACATAAATACAAGATGAAGCTCTTCGTGAAACATTATTGAATGTCAATCTTCTTATCTCCAGAATTGAAGCATTAAATGATCCTCCGATTTCATCTCCTATCCCCGTTATGGATAGTGATTTCTTACCCGAGCTTGAAATTTTTCGATTTGAAGAGAAGAGTAGTGGCAATCCCACTATTCATGCTGATATCTCTCTTCCGAATTATGAATGCTTTACTTTTGAGATTGATTCTGTGCTTATTTCTGAAAATCCGTCACGTGACCCTCTTTTAGAGGATGTCGATCGATTTCTTGCTACGGATGACTTGATACCACCGGGTATTGAGAATGACGAGAATGATATTCTTTCCGATTTACTTTCTTCTCGTCCGCCCGCGAAACCACCCGATGAAGATTTTGAATCCGGTACGAATGATGATATTTTTGACGTGGTGGACGAAAGTTTTGAACAAGATGTTCCTTTTATCATCCAAGTGTTTAAAACATTCTATATTTATACCATCATTTCTTCTTTCCACTCCACCGGGAGTGAAGACACCGTTTTTTACCCCGGCATTTTCGTTTATTATGTCGGGTGTCCGTTCTATCTGCTATCCCCAAGGACGAATTAATTCGGGGATCGAGTCAAGCTACGTGACTCGGATATCAAAAACAAAGCGCTTCGTGGGTGGCAACCCATGCTTATCTAATTTCATCTTCTTATTTTCTATTTTCTAACGTATAACGTGAGGAGGGGGTGCCTCTTCTACTCTTGTGTTCCGTGGTTGTTTGTGATGTTTGTTAGGATTGTCCGCGATTTATGATGACTCTCGTGCTCGTTATCTTCTCTCCGCTCGAGTTTCATTCATCGATGCTTATTGGAAATCCTATATCCGTGAATCTTAACGACTAACGTTTTCTTTGGCATAATTAATAAACGGCCCTAGAATTTTGTTAGGATTACCTTAACCTGTAAAACATTGAGGACAATGTTTCATTCTAGTCTGGAGGAGGGTGAATCTTCGATTCGATTTTAACCTTGCATTTTTCACGAATGTCGTGCACTCTTGCAACTCCGTTTTTCCACCAAAAATGAAAATTGAAAAAATTGAAAAATTTCAAAAATTTTGATGAAAAAGCACAAAAAAAATGTGAAAAAGTTGTGCAAAAATATAATAAAGTTTGAATAAGTGTTTTGATACCTTGTTGACTTTCTTGCTGGCGAGAGTAGGAATAAATATTTTGACTTGACCGGGCGTGTTGAGCCCTAGCTTGTTCCCTTAACCAATAATAATCACATAAGCTTGTGCTAGTTTTGTACACCAGGAGCTATAAAATGCGAATTCTTTCTTAAGAATCTGCAAGTTCCCGTACTTGACTTTATACATGCGCAGCTTAAAAGCTTTCGCTAGTCTTTTACATAAGGAGCTATAAAACGCGAATTCTTCTTCTAGAATTTGCAAGTTTCCGTAACTGACTTTATATATGCGTGGCTGATTATCGGCTAAGTATTCGCGGGTTTCATTATTTGGAATCTTAAATTGCAAAGAGCGAGAAATGATAGAGTTTATTTAGAAATTAGATGCTAAACGTGGAGTAGTGGTTCTCTTTAGAGCTCATGAGAGGTACTTGTGGCTTTTTACTCCCATCAGATACGTCACCATTATATAATAGATGTTCTAGGTTAATTAGTGATATTTCGGTTTAAATAATATTTAGTTCTTTGTTTTCTTAAGAGAATTTTTGCTTTAAAAGTTGGGTACATATCAAGGAACATCAAAAATAAGAGCAAAAAGTGAAAAAATCAAAAGTCAAAAGTTGATTATGTATGTGGTTTTGGAGCTACCCGATAAGCTTCCATTGATGTTATGAGAAAAAAGTCAAGAAAGAAAAAAGAGAAAAGTATGAAAAGTATGAAAAAAAAGTGAAAGAAAAAAAAAATGAAAAATGAAAAAAAAAAGTGAAAGTTGAAAGTTATGTTGAATAAGAGTTTGAATGTAAAATAAGTTGTTGGTGTGTGAGGTGCATGATGAGGCGAAAACTGAACCACTTTTAGGGGGTCATTTAAGCCCGGAATTGAATTTATTTGATCAAATACTACCCTAAATCGTTCCTTTTGTGATTTTAGGTACTTTGGGAGTGAATTCTGGAAAAGGAAGCAATTCAGACGTTTTTGGAGCATAAAAGTGAAGAAAACGCCAAAGACTTAATTTTCCATGCTGAGAACAGTATCTGACGGCGTCAAGAGGAAGATCCTAACGGCGTCAAGAGTAAAAACCATGACGACCCAGTGCAAACCTGACGGCGTCACAACAAGGGCGTCAAGAGTTAAATTGGTGACGGCCTGCATAAGGTGAACACATGACGGCGTCAGATCCAGATTTAGGCAGTCCGAGAAACTATTTGGCGGCGAGATGACGGCGTCAGACATTTGTTCTTGACGCCGTCACCTATCAAAATCTATATATAGTTTTCTATTTTTCATTCATAAAGGAGGAACTTGTGTGGAGAAAACTAGGGCCGAACTTTGTAAACCCTAGGTCATATTTTACAGTGTTTTCAAGGGTTTTCATCCCTTGAATCCTTTCATGTTCAATTAAGATAAGTCTTCTCTTAATTCAATCAATATGTCTATGTGTTGTTTGAATATATCTTATGCTTTTCTTGATTTTAACATGCTAGGCTAGATCTATCTTGTGTTTGCTTGGATCTAATGAAACCTAGATGTTAATTATGTGTTGATTACTTGTTTATGGTTGTAATGGATGAATGAATTCAATGTTAGGCTTAAGAAAACTAGCAGATCTCCATTGTGTAACATGCTTGAACGTCTTAGGAAACATGAACCGATGTGTACTAGGTTTTATTGGTTGTATTTAATGCATGAGCAAATTCTAATGATCCCATGTTAGGGGCTTCTTAGCCGGCTCGACATAGGAGTGAAGTAGGCGCTCATAGGATTGGGGAAGTAAGTACGCCACCCCATGAATGGTATTAAGGAATACAATCCGTCATCCACGCAACTATAACAAGTAATTAACGTGTAAAAGATATCTAGAGAGTAGTGAAATCTAAGTAAACACAATTTTCCCACATATTGCTCACAACTTTAGTTTAATTTAGTTTATTTTCATTTCTAGTATTTTATTTTGATTGCATCTTAGTATTGGGTTAGTTGACTAGCAACTAATTCCGCCCAACTCCTTCAAACCCGAGATCTTTACTTGCTTTCTAAAAAATATAAAAATACAAAAAGAATCATCTCTCATCTCTAGACCTAGTCTTTAAGTTTTCTAATCCTAGCGACACTATTTCTAGCTGAACGATCAATCCCCCGGTACTTGTCATTATACTATACTACATCGATCAGGTACACTGCCTGGTGGGGATTGTAAGTTTCTTGAGATCCCTCGAGAGGTAAAGCCTAGTGCAAACCCCACGCATCAAGTTTTTGGCGCCGCAGCCCGGGGAATAGTTATTGTCTAGGTTAGAATCAATTTTTATTAGGTCTACTTGCTAGATTCCTTTCTAGTAAGATCTTACTTTTATTTTTTTTAGGTTCTCTTTAGTCTATCTTATTTCTTTGTTTCCTTTGTTTGTAAACTAACTCGATGGATAACAATAACATTGATCGTTTGATTCCTGTTATTCGTGTTTTTCGTTGTAGGATTTTCCAAATGCCTGTCCCAATCCCTTTAGTGGAAAATGAGAACCCACCTAACCTATCGCCTAACCACCACTTTGACAATAATTCTGAAATGGAGGAGTCTGACCATGATGATGACCATAGGGCTAGTCCTTTTTACTATTCAGACTCCGATGAGGATCTAGGTGATGGTGATGTGATTAATGAGGATAGAATGGAAGATGAAGCAAACCCTTTTAGGTATGTCGACCCTAGAACGAGGATTGAGAGTGATAGTTCATTCAACATGCAATTTCCTTGTAAGATCATATTTAGGAGCTTTAATGCCTACCTTAACTCATCTCTCCCAATGAACATAATATCGCGTAATGAATATAATAAAATCATGGTAGATGAGTTAGAATACAAAAGTGATAATATTATTGCTAGGGCAATATCATTGCATGTGTTTGTAGGAAGCTTTGCTTATCTTGTTGAGTTCATGGTTATGGAGAGTCTAGGAGAATTTATTGATAGTGAGTTAACCCAAGTTGTGTTTGGAAAACCTTTCAAAAGGGTGACCAACCTCGATGAAAAACTTATGGAAGGGTTAATTACATTCTCGGATGGGGATGAAGATTTTGTCTACCAAATGCCCCGTGCACACCCTAGGTTCAAGGATTTTTCCATGGAGAAGTGTAGTAGGTATCCGCCCATAGAAATGCTAAGTGAGAATGATAAGAGAAAATGGGCTTAAATATACTCATGAAAAGAATAAAAGGTACTATCGCGGATGTTTAGAGTTAGGAGATGATTATAAGAAAGATGAGGCGACTATTAGATGGCTCACGCTTGGTTATGTGAGCATAAGTGACACACGTTAACCCATGACCTTGAGTCTAGCTACAAGACTTGTAAATAAAGAAAAGCGCTTCTTGGGAGGCAACCCATGTTTGTGTGATTTTTATTTGTTTGTTATTTGCTTCCGTATGCATGCTTTATTTTTATTGTTGGTAGATCATGTTTCAAAACTAAATAGTGGAAATACTTTACTTTGTTGTTTTGCTTAGTCTTAACTTCACCCAAAGGTATTTTTGCAAAAGATAAGTGTAAGGGGAAACCCCAAATACGTTTTTAAGAAACAAAACCGATCATGATTCTTCACAATATTAAGTGAACATGTATATTCATATTTGTTAGAGTCAAATGCTTGTATCGAGTCATAATGATGTTTTGCAGGATTTTCCAGGAAGTAGAACCAAGTTTTTCCAGAAATTTTCCGGAAACTTAACATAAGAATTTCTGCAGGTCACTTCTGACGGCGTCATGAGTTTACTCTTGACGGCGTCACGTGTAAAAATCTGGGAATTTTACCAGTTTTGTTTTTCTAACGGAGTCTTAAAGTTTTTGTTGAATTATCAGTTTTATAATCTCCAGGAAATCTGCAAACATCATTGCACAAACATTATATCTTATTTTGTTTTCTAGGTTTTATTAGCATATGTAGATTGCCGCCGATTTTATGCGAGGTTGCCTTGTCTGTTTTCTCAGGTTTTACAGGTTATGTATGACAAGAAGATGATTATTATTCTGGAAAGGAATCTTTGATTGTTCATTTTCTTGGAGGAAGATCTAACCTGGCCACCTTATAATCCATACCGAGCGAATCAGGGGAGTATTTGATTTCATTCTTTTTACTTATTTCACTTTTACATTCATTACTTGAACATTGGGGACAATGTACATCCTAAGTGTAAGGGGATGGTAAAATGATGATACCTTACAAATACACTTTCGCTTGAGTTTGTTTATTTGTTTGATGGTAGATGTGTAATAAAACTATGAGAAATACTTGTTAGTGCAATTTTAGCGCCAAATTTAAATTTTTTTACAACATTTAGAAGTGAAACTTTAGCCATAGCAAGCGTCTCATGGATAAGAAATTGTATGACTAGCACAAAACCGTACCATTCAGAAAAAATTTCCACCCAAATATGTGAGATTCGCCTTTAGATTTGATAGGAAAATCATTCACTATTAGTGCTTATGAGTGTACTGGTAGCATTTAGATTCTAGAACTTGCGTTAGTGATGCATCCCGAGACCGCTAGTGAGACTACATTCGTGTAGTAGGATTTACTACATGATAAGAGGCATTAGGATCACCATTGTGTTAAACCCGTATCATAATTACTTGACCATTTAAGTCATTTTACTTGGCTAGTTAAGTCAATTAATTTTTCCCACACCTTAGCGTTGTACTCATTTTTAGTACACGAAACCCCTAGTACACCCCTCCGAGCCTATCTTTTCGTTTCTAACTTTAAGCATTTTACTTAAAGCAAGAATTTGTAACACCCCACTTAAATGTACACCCAAATCGCCTTAGCCTTCCGTGTATGCACTCATCTTTAGTGCATTATTGTTATTTGTTTAAACCCTTAGTTAATTATCTAATTGATTACATGGTTGCTAAGTCGAGTCATATCCTTGTACATATTGTTTTGGGACGATTGGGACTCATGGGTAAAGTACTTATTTATGGAGTAATGGGGAAGAACATCATATATTACCCCCGTATGTGCGTTAATCTTAAAAGTACTCCAAGTGTTTTGATTTTCTTAATTCGAGTCATTAGATTAGTTTATTGTAAAGTATATAAAAATTCAAGTGTAAGGGGAATTTACATTCCCTATGATGTATTATTTTGGATGGTAGGGTAAGAGTGTATGTAAAAAAAAAAAAAAAAAAAAAAAAAAAAAAAAATCGAAAAGAATCAAGAAAAAAAAAATAAAATAGAAAAAAAAAGAGAAAAAAACATACGGACTACCATCCCTTTTCATTCTATGTTCATTTTATGTTTTTGTTATTTTTCATTTATTAGCTTAAGTCGAGTCTAGTCTTGGCTTAGCAACGCCATATTGTACATGTAATTGACCAAGATTGTTAACTCGCCACCAGTAAAGATTGCCTATATCCAACAAAACCGTGTATTCCATATCCCTACACCTAACGTTACAACCCTTTGAAAGACCTCTTTGATAGTTTATCCTAGGTGCTTACGCCATGTGGTGGAGGTTTGATCCTTTCCCAAGCCTATGGTAATCTATTTTGCTATGACAGGTAGTGAGAGATGTTTTCCATTTCCATAATGTGATATTACTTTATTACACCCGAGAGATGTGAGTATCTAAACACTATTTGTGAGGTGCTAGTATATGACCTCCGTGCTTGTCTTTGGTCTTTAGTGGAACGATTATTTGTTGTAATTACTTTTATATTAGTGTTAAATGACCCCTAACTTGTATTTTGATTAGAATAAAAGCGCATTTGCTTGAGAACAAGCAAATCTCAAGTGTAAGGGTATATGATGAGGCGAGAAATGAACCACTTTTAGGGGGTCATTTAAGCCCGGAATTGAATTTATTTGATCAAATATTACCCTAAACCGTTCTTTTTGTGATTTTAGGTACTTTGGGAGTGAATTCTAGAAAAGGAAGCAATTCGGACGTTTTTGGAGCATAAAAGTGAAGAAAACGCCAAAGACTTAATTTTTCATGCTGAGAACAGTATCTGACGGCGTCAAGAGGTAGATCCTGACGGCGTCAAGAGTAAAAACCATGACGACCCAGTGCAAACCTGACGTCGTCACAACAAGGGCATCAAGAGTTAAATTGGTGACGGCCTGCATAAGGTGAACACATGACGGCGTCGGATCCAGATCTAGGTAGTCCGAGAAACTATTTGGCGGCGAGATGACGGCGTCAGACATTTGTTCTTGACGCCGTCACCTATCAAAATCTATATATAGTTTTCTATTTTTCATTCATAAAGGAGGAACTTGTGTGGAGAAAACTAGGGCCAAACTTTGTAAACCCTAGGTCATATTTTACAGTGTTTTCATCCCTTGAATCCTTTCATGTTCAATTAAGATAAGTCTTCTCTTAATTCAATCAATATGTCTATGTGTTGTTTGAATATATCTTATGCTTTTCTTGATTTTAACATGCTAGGCTAGAACTATCTTGTGTTTGCTTGGATCTAATGAAACCTAGATGTTAATTATGTGTTGATTACTTGTTTATGGTTGTAATGGATGAATGAATTCAATGTTAGGCTTAAAAAAACTGGCAGATCTCCATTGTGTAACATGCTTGAACGTCTTAGGAAACATGAACCGATGTGTACTAGGTTTTATTGGTTGTATTTAATGCATGAGCAGATTCTAGTGATCCCATGTTAGGAGCTTCTTAGCCGGCTCGACATAGGACTGAAGTAGGCGCTCATAGGATTGGGGAAGTAAGTACGCCACCCCATGAATGGTATTAAGGAATACAATTTGTCATCCACGCAACTATAACAAGTAATTAACGTGTAAAAGATATCTAGAGAGTAGTGAAATCTAAGTAAACACAATTCTCCCACATATTGCTCACAACTTTAGTTTAATTTAGTTTATTTTCATTTCTAGTATTTTATTTTGATTGCATCTTAGTATTGGGTTAGTTGACTAGCAACTAATTCCGCTCAACTCCTTCAAACCCGAGATCTTTACTTACTTTCTAAAAAATATAAAAATACAAAAAGAATTATCCCTCATCTCTAGACCTAGTCTTTAGGTTTTCTAATCCTAGCGACACTATTCCTAGCTGAACGATCAATCCCCCGGTACTTGTCATTATACTATACTACATCGATCAGGTACACTGCCTGGTGGGGGTTGTAAGCTTCTCGAGATCCCTCGAGAGGTAAAGCCTGGTGCAAACCCCACGCATCAGTGCATGTGGATGATTCTGAATTGGACACATGAGGTGCACGTGTAGTACTCCGCAACTTACATTTATGCTGATGTATGTACCAAAATTCCTTGATGTGGACCGAATTTCTATTGCAGTGGTTCTTAAGAGAAAATGAATAACTACTTATCGTTTTAACTTAGGTATCACTATCGGACTTAAAAATAGTGAAACGAGAAAATATGAAGCAATTCATTTCTCAACAAAATAAAATATTGAGATACAAAACCTAGGACATGGGAGTAAGGAGTTTCCACAAGTAACTTTTATGAGTAGTGTTAGCATCTAACTTGTAGATAAGCTGTGATCTCATTTGTACGCTTAGTTTGGGGACTCGTGAAAAATCAAGGATGACGATTTTTATCCTTATGGTCACTTTTCTATGAAAAGTGTTTCTACTCGTTGACCCTAATAAGTATTGCAAAATAATGAAAGTTCAATAAACCGTCACAAGAATGAAGTCTGAAAAGTACAAAAATAGAAGTGTAAGTGGAATAAAGGAATAAAAGAAAAATTTTGGAAAACGGAGCGTTTTCGGGAATAAATGATTTTATTACTTCTTTCGAACCTCCTTGCTACTTTACAAAGTTAGTAGGAAGAGTTTTGAAATTATTTATCCCAAAAGCGTGAATTGATCACATTGCGTGAGGACACGACAATACCTTAGTCTGGGGGATTTTAGATATCAAAGAATGCCATCGTTCTTAAAAAACTTCAGGCCCAATATAGACATTCCAAACCAGTTTATGAAATTCTTTCCTGAATTTAGAATCTGCACCAAGGTCACCTAACACCTGCAAGTAATTCCTTCTATTATACTGTTTCGCGAGCATGTTTGCAGGTTATTCAGAATCAGTATGTAAAGGGCTGGCTGTTTGGATACATGGTATGTGCTAATTCACATACCATTTTATGGCCAAATACCGACCCAAATTGACTAAATAAGCTAACAAATGCCAAGGAAATATGTGTTTTTATGTTGTGAACATGCAGGTACGGATTTATCACAAAAAGACGAAAAATCATGCAAATACCGAAAAAACGGGCACGAGAGTGGAAGATGGTCAAAAAGTCAAAGTTAGGATCCAAAAGTCAACTTCAGTCCTTCATATATTCAAGATTGGCAGAATAAGTCCCTGAGATATATTTTGAGAAATTGACAAAATCAGCCCTTGGAATTTCAAAGTCTACACAATTGGTCCTTGTAATTTTCATTTCAATAAATATGATACTACAACTTGTACAATATCACAAGCCTGATCCAGTTTAAATATCAAATCCAACACCACAAGTCCAATAATTAAATCCAACACCATAAATCCAACACCAATCCAATACCCAAAGCCCAAACACTCAAAGCCCACCCACGGTCAACTATTACTCCCACGGGTCAAGGTCAAATAGTCAAACAAAGTTATATAAATATAAAACTTACCTGCGCCTTATTTCACCCCCAATTCACCCACACCCAGATTTTCACTATTCACCATGAACCCTAAAACCCGTTTCACCAAATTAACCACAAGTAAGGGCAAATTAGTACAATCCAATGCTTCTAGATACTTGTCAGATGATGTCAGAGGGAGTCAGAGATAAAAGAAGCACAAAAGGGACAGTTGGCAGCCTTTCATTGGAGTGAACGCGTCATAAGGGATGATCAAAGGGCTAATAATGATTTACCAATCATTGGGTGAGATCAAGGGCTGAGGATTGCATCTAAGAAACACACCACACGGATTGCCAAGGTGGCAATCCGTGAGCTACTCATATCTAGATCCTTCCTCACATTAGTATAAATAGAGAGTTAGTGTTAGTTGTTTAAGTGTGGAGTTTGGAATAGCCAAACTCTGCCAAAATTTCTTTAGACTTGTATTTCTTTTTAATTTCAGTTGTAACTTTTTCTTTTTAATGAAATTTAGTTTTATCTTCCAATTAATTCTGCTTATTGCTCTTAGCTTATTGTTATAGTTTAAATATCTTTAGTTTCAGCAGAGTTTTAGTTCTAAAATCATCTTGTTTACTTTTAATTTAAATTCAGTTTCACATTAGTTCAATAGTTTTATAAAAATTCAGAAAATTCTTAAATAGTTTTGTTTAAATAAGTTTTCAAATAAGCTTTTTAAAGATTTATACAGCTTATCTCAACTTTTACAGCTACGGTTAGCTTATTGGGGTAGTATACCTTTATTCAATTCATTTTTCATAAAAAGTCAAAGAAAGTCAACAGTTGAGATTGGTGGTGATTTGTGGTGAATTTGGCAAGTCAAAGTGAGTTTGGGATGCACTTGGCCTATCTAGAGACAGGCTCGCTTAGTGAATCACCTCTGTTTTGAGTTGAGGTGACTTGTGATTGTAAGTTCTTTTCATTTTATCTCATTTAAGGCATAATTGGTGATTTTGTGTTTCTGCTGATTTCTGTTGGTTTTGATTGTTGATTTAGCTTCTATTTGTGTTAGTATAGCTTGTTTGATCATAAGGTTGGTAGTTTGTAGTGCGTTGCATCATTTCTTAGTGAAACTGAGAATTTAAGGGGTGTTTGGATGTAACAGTAATTGTTAGATGCTATAGTTTTCTCACTGAATCTCTGTCTCAACTTGATTCACTTAAGGTAGATTTAGATAATCAGAACTCAAAATAGTAGGTCATTTACTTAAAAGTCAAAGGTTAGTTGTCATAATAGTGATCTATTATAGTAGTATTAAAACAGTTAGTGGAATTTTAGTTTTAGTTGCACTTACTATTAATATAGCTTATATTAGTTTAAAAGTAGCTTATAATAACAAGTTAGAGTAGAATTGCTTAATAGAAATTGAAACTAGTCAAAGTAGTATAGAAATAGATTAGTCAACTGCTTCATCAATTTTAGTCTTTACAGGTTGCTGATATAGACATGATTTAGAGTAGAATTTGGTAGCTTATGATAGAATAATTGCTTGTTTTATAATATCAGTAGTGTAGATTAGAAATTGCCCCATTAATATTCTAGTCTTGAGCTTATTAGGTATAGCTTATTGGTACTGCAAATAGTGGTTATGGGCCTGTTTTACTGATTTGATCATTGAGGGCTGCTAGTATCTTATTGAGTTTGTGCTTATGTTGTGTTGATTTCTGAGTTGTATTTGAGTTGCCTGTATACTTGGTTTCACATCTTTGCTTCTGTATCTGCTTGGGCCTAATCTGCTTATTGAGTTGCTTGTTATTTTGAGCTTATTGCTAAATTTCTGAGCTTATGTGGCTTTAATGTGATATCTCTTGCTAAATTTCTGCTTAACTGAGCTTATTGCATCATCTTAAGATTGTGTTTTCAGTTTCATAACATTTTGTTCACAAGTGCTTATTAATAAGCACTTGTGAATAAGCAGTTTACCTAAATAAGCAGTTTTACTATTCATTTTTACTTCAAATTTTTTATCTAAGTTCTTTTTAATATTTTAGATTTTCTGAAATTTTTTCAGATTTTTCCAAGCATTTTTACTATTTTTCTTTATTTCTTTTTGATTTTATTCAATTTTTAAATAGTTTTTAAATAACAAAAATCCATAAAAATTCATAAAAGCTGTAAAAAAATACAAAAATATTTTTAGAAATTCTTTTATAATATTTTAGAATTTTTAGAATTTAATTTTCATTTTTCAACTTCATTTTTCTATTTTTCTTCATTTTTAATCCATTTAAAATTTACAAAAATCAAAATAAATCATAGAAAATAAATAAAAAGTCAAAAAAAAAAATTTCTTTTTCTTAAAATTCTTTTTATTAGTTTAAGATTTTTAGAAAATTGTTTCACATTTGTAGGATCATTTTTAGAATAAAAGTTGCGTTTTATTTTGTACGTTACGTTTTAAAATTACGTTTGCATTTCCGTTTTCACGTTTTGAACATTTGTGCATATATACCTTGTAACTTCTGCATAATTCACTATTTCTTTTCACATTTTGATTTCACATCACTTTTCACTTTACACTTTTCACTACACGATTCCCAATTCGATTATTCGATATTCCATTCGAACCTTCGTTGGGAGAACGACCCGGGAAATACTTTCACAAGTATTTCTTCGGAAACACACACATATACTAAAACGACTAAATCAATACATTTACTAAAGGGTTGTTTGGATACGTTTGCAACCAATTCAAAATCATTATGCAAGTGTTCAATAAACTAGGTATGCACATTAGAAATATGTAATTAGGTATGCACATTAGAAATATGTAATTAGGTATGCACATTATAAATATACCTTCCCCGGAAGTTTTTGGGTAATATGCCACATGCATAATCGATGGTTAGATTGGGGAAACATCTTTATAATAGCCTTCCTTAATGCAGGGTCTTGATCAGTAAGAGCAAGAGGTGGCTGCCTCCCATGGGCTTTTAGAAATGCCTCTAGCATCCAACAATACGATTCATATGATTCGTCACATTGTAACGCAGCACCAAACGTTACACATTTCTGATGGTGATCAATACCAGTAAATGGCACAAAACGCATGGCATACCTGTACATTTTGGATTCACAATTTAGATTAGGGAAACATTTAATGATCTTAGAATATAAACATAAATAAAGTTTGAAAATTACTTGTTTGTATCAAAAGTTGCATCAAAGGAAACAACGTCACCAAATGCAACATAGTTGCACTTCATAATTTCATCGGCCCAAAATATACGACACAACTCATTTTCAACGGTGTCATGATAAAATGAGAACATTGGGACATGCTTCTGCCTTTTCTCCATTTTTGTCAACCAATATTTGAGCATCCTTTCACCAATGAATGAATTCAAACCGCGCATAAAATTATTCCAGTCAACGGGTGTTTTTCGTACTTTATCAAAACCACCCAAAAGTGCTACTCTTAATCTGTGTGCTTTGGTAGGACCCATATTCGACAATGAAGCCCGGTGAATAAAAACATAATCATCAAATTGCAACTGGCGTCGCGCTCGGGAAAGATCCATATTATTCTTGTCTATAAGTGGATGATTATGATTTTTCACAAAGTCAAATAACTTAAACGAATTTGTCCCTTTAATAGCTCTTAAACCAATCCTTGCTTTGCAATCAGTAAGTGAGCTTGCTGATCTGCGCTTTTTTTTTCCATCTTCATCAGTTTCATCTTGGCTTCCATCGTGTGTGTCATCTTCAATCAATGTATTTACTTCTACAGTTTTCCTTGGTTTACCAGCTCTATTGCATAAAACATACTTGTGTGTGAGTATGCCCTTCACATACTTGTTGGTTGATTTACGTACACCAAACCTAGCCTTAAAAGCATATGTCTTGTACATCTTATAAGCTTCGTCATAACTTTCAAAAATAGTACCTCTTACAGGTTTTTCATCCACAGGAACATCTGGCATCCAATATGTGTGCCCATTTGGAGTGGGAATAATCTCGGGATCAATATCAAACACATCAACGTTGGAAGCACCTAGAAAATTGGAATAGCCATGTATTTAAAAAGCATATACATAGTTGAAATCACAAATAATTTGCACTTAATATTGGCAGTACATGAAATAACATATACAGATAATATCAAAATGGATTTTGGTTTCTACTATAACGTAACTAAAATGCATATATGCACATGATAAATTTGTTAGTTTTAACGGATAATAAATTAATATATCATGACCGGACTCGAATTCGAGACTTCGGGATTGCACACTTTACGTATGAGTTTCAATTAATTAATAATTATTGTTTTAGTGACGAATAATTATTAAATACACGAAATATAAACTTAACGACCGTTAGACGAAACATGAAGGACTAGATTTGGAATAGAGTGAAAGTAAGGTTTGGGTTGGGCCTTGTGAACCCATGGCCGGCCACACCCTCTCCTTAGGGTTAGGGGATGGCTTTTGCTCCAAGCTAATTGAATGCTATATAATGAGACCCCATCTCATTCATTCATTCATCCCTTGGTTCTCTTTGCAACCTAATCACTTCTTCCTTCTCTTTCTTTGTGTCTAATCGATCTATTGATTGATAGGACCAATAGTTTAATATTTTAGTGTAAAGCGAATCTAGCATTTCCATTGAAACGCTATTAGTACGTGTGTGTGAGAACGAAGTGTTAGCATACTTTTGCTAACGGTGATCTTGCCTTGTGACTTCTTCTAGTCGATCCATATAAGCCCTCACCTAGGGTTTATAAGTTCTTGTTCTTGCTAGTAATCAAGAGGTACGCATCCATTTATATTCGGTTAATTTATTATTTGTATTTGATCTATTCCGCTGCGTACTCTTTGATGTTTATATGTTTATATTAGTATTATGATTCATATATTCCATCAGTGGCATCAAGAGCCGTTAATACATTATAATGAATTACCGAAACACATAAAATTGAATCGTTTGATTATAACATGCTTGGTGTTCTTATGTTTTTATATTTTTCATAAACCCTAGTTTTATTATATATTTTTTTATTTTGAAATTTATTTAATTTATTAATATATGTCGAATTTTTTTTAAAAAAGAAATTAGGGTTTGTTGAATTATGTAATAAAAACTTGTAGAAACCCTAGGTTGCATGTAATTTATGTGTATATAAATGGATATTGGTGATATGCCGTTTGGTTGCGTTCCTTGATTGACATGATTATTGTTAGAATATGTGCAATGTGGGCATCCATGACAAACCATGCATGTGTTGTTATGGATTTATGATTGTTTGATTTCATGCTTATTTATACGATTTGATTATAATTGATGTGATGATTTAGTAAATATTATAAATAAAGATTACTAAAATTTAATTAATCATAAAATTAGGGAAGACCCTATTAATCGTGTATTAAATCAATTGTGTGTTTTAAATTGATTTTGATTTGCATATCCATTATTGTTGTTGTTTGTTTATTTTATTTTATTACTTTTGTTTTATATGTTTTGTGACATGATAGTAACAAAGGGTAATTTCATAAATAAAATATTAAACGGACTTAATAATGGTGAAATCTTGTTTTGAGCTTATATATAAATCTTGAACTTTTGGTTGATTGATCGCGACTGTATTAAGTGGTTGGAAGGTGAAACTATTTTGACAAACTATTAAAGTGGGTATAAGGTTGGCATCGCATTAAATTGTGGCCTTAGATAGCCTCCATTCTGGCTTAACGCTCGCCTGTGAGTCAAATTTAGTTTTACCTAACATCCATGATAACTACGAAGCACTTAAGGCAAAGTTGTAAGTTTCTCAACGCCTCAATCAAAACTTTGGAGATTTAAGCTCGTAAAGAAACTAATGAGTAAAAGTTTTTTACATAAAACATATGCTACAAGATGAATGCATGACATCTTTGTACATATATTTTGATTACACACATCAAAATTTACTACCCTTAAATTTAAGTTACATGCCATCCAACAAAAAGGAAACACCTAAAATTGGGTCTACGTCAGGGCGTAACCTGACTAGATTGCAATGGAAGGCAAATTACAATGATTTCATCACTAGCAGATCAACTTGTGTGATGGAATTATGTAAATTTGATGTTTCTTAAGTTGGTTAACTTAATTGAGTTGATAGCGGGACCTGATCACTCAAGGCATAAGATGGGGATAAAACATGCTTACATTGCAACTGCGGTTGGCAAATATGTAATCCCATCCTCTAGGAATTGCAATTGAATATTGGCAATTGGGACACGTCTCGTACCTTATTGAATACCGTCATCACTAGCAGATCAACTGATGTGATGAACCTATGTCAATTTGGATCCTAGTTTTTCATTGTAAAATTAAATGGTTATATGATTATGAACCAAGGGTATTTAATTTTCTTGAAATTTTATTATCGAAAGTACTAACTTTTGAATTTTTTTTGTAGAAATGGCTACACCCGAAAACACTAATATGAGCAACATGAGTTCTGCGTTCAAGCAAATGATTGATTGAGACAAGTTGACTGGCGAAAATTTCAATGATTGGCATCGATCCTTAAGAATCACCTTGAGGATGGCCAAAAGATATGATTATCTTGGTGAACCACTTCCTCAAAAACCTGCTAAAGATGCAACACAAGCATAAAAGGATGCTTACAATGTTGAATATGAAAAGCACAATGATGTGGCTTGTCTCATGTTGGCTGGGTAGGATACTCAATTGCAGAAACAGTTTGAGCAATATGGACCCATGGACATGATAAATGAACTCAGACGAATGTTTGAGAAACCACCTGCTGCAGAATTATATGACTTAATAGAATCTTTGCACAATTGTAAGCAGGAAGCAGGTAAATCCGTAAGTGCCCACGTATTGTCCATGAAACATTATATGGACCAATTGGAGCGACTTGGCTGCGGATATCAGGAAAGCGTATGTGTTGGTCTCATCTTGCGATCCCTTAATCAAGATTTGTATAGTGAGTTTGTACGCAATTATAATATGCATTGCAAGGGGAAGACAATAAGTAAAGTTCATGCAATGCTTATTGATTATGAGAAAGGCCTGAATAGGAAGGCACCTAGACCTGCTGTAATGGTGATACAAGGTGGTAGGATCACCAAGAAGAAACCCAACAAACCGCAACATGCGAATATCAAGGGTAAAGGCGCTGGTAATGGAAAAGGCAAA
Source organism: Artemisia argyi (assembly GCA_030686995.1). Lineage (NCBI taxonomy): Eukaryota > Viridiplantae > Streptophyta > Magnoliopsida > Asterales > Asteraceae > Artemisia > Artemisia argyi. Next base: position 2,853,878 of record CM060692.1, on the reverse strand, counting down.
CAAGTTGCGACTCACCAACAGAAGCCTAAGAAGCAAAATCCTCCTCCTCCTAAGAAGAAGGAAACTCCCAACAAGGATATGGCTTCTTGTCACTATTGCAACACTCCTGGTTATTGGAAGCGGAACTGTCCATTGCTACTAGAGGAGTTGCGCCTCAACAAGAGTAAAATGCCTGGTAACGTCGCAAGCACTTCAGGTATGTTTATGATTGAATTATATTCTTTTCCTCGTAAGAATAATTCCTGGATATATGATACAGGATGTGGTACTCACATTTGTAATACGTCGCAGGGAATGTCATACGTGCAGCAGTTGAAGCCATAAGGACTTTCGATTTAGTTTTACCTTCGGGAATGATACTAGTATTGAATAATTGTCATTACGCACCCTCTATTGTTAGGGGTGTTGTTTCAGTTTCTTTATTATTGGATAATGGTTTTGTTCACACATTTATTAATAATGGAATTTCTGTTTCTTTAAAAAATGTTTTTTACTTTATGGCAATTCCTATAAATGGTGTGTTTGAAATTGATATGGAAAATTCCATGTCCAATAGAAATAATTCTATGTATAGCATTATCAATAAGAGAATCAAGTCTAACTTGGATTCATCTTATCTTTGGCACTGTCGTCTTGCTCATATAGGCAAGGATCGCATGGAAAAGCTGCAACATGATGGGCTTTTGCAAAAGATCAATGATGAATCATTTGATAAATGCGAATCCTGCATATCTGGGAAGATGACAAGGAAACCTTTTTCACATTAAGTGGAAAGGGCAACTGAGCTACTTGGATTAATACACACTGATGTATGTGGTCCACTTAGACATGTGTCAAAACGCGGTGCTACCTACTTCATAACCTTCACGGATGATTATAGTCGTTATGGTTATGTTTATTTACTTAAACATAGACATGAGGTCTTTAATACCTTCAAGGCTTTTAAAAGTGAAGTAGAATTACAACTCGGTAAGAAGATTAAGGCACTTCGATCCGATAGAGGCGGTGAATATTTAAGCCAAGAGTTTAAAGATTATCTAACTGAGTGTGGCATAGTCCAGCATCTCACGGCTCCTTATACTCCACAGCAAAATGGTGTATCTGAAAGGAGAAATCGTACTTTGCTAGACATGGTACGATCAATGTTTAATCTTACATCTCTACCCTTATCCTTTTGGGATTATGCCCTTGAAACTGCTATTCGCGTATTGAATATGGTTCCAACAAAGAAGGTTGATAAGACTCCATATGAATTATGGACAGGAAAAGCTCCCAACTTTTCTTACTTAAAGGTCTGGGATTGTGATGCGTTTGTTAAACGTGATTCACCAGATAAACTCCAACAGAGATCTGTTAAGTGTATCTTCGTAGGATACCTAAAGGAAACCATGGGTTACTACTTTTACTTTCCACCCGAGAATAAAGTCATTGTGGCTAGGTATGGAGATTTCTTTGAAAAGAATCTCATATCTCAAGAATTCAGTGGGAGAGTTTATGATCTAGAAGATGAAGATACATCACTTTCTGAAAACACTAGCACACTTCATGTGGAACCTGAAAGTTTAGGTCCTCCACCTGAAGTGGAAGTGGTACCCATTCGCAGATCTTCAAGAACTGTGAAAGCACCCGAACGTCTATGTCTTAACGTAGAGTGTGAGGAAACTATACTAGGGGATCTTAATGAACCTACTAGTTATAAGGCTACCATAAATGGTCCTGATAAGGAGAAATGGCAGAGTGCTATGAATGGGGAAATGCAGTCCATGAAAGACAACGAAGTATGGGAAGAAGTAGACCTACCTCCAAATGCTAAGGTAGTTGGAAGTAAATGGCACTACAAAATGAAAACAGACATGGATGGCATTGTACACACCTATAAGGCTCGTTTGGTAGCTAAAGGCTATACTCAAACATTTGGTGTTGACTATGAGGAGACCTTTTCTCCTGTAGCTGACATTAGAGCTATTAGGATTCTCTTAGCCATAGCTGCCTACTATGACTATGAGATATGGCAAATGGATGTCAAAACCGTCTTCTTGAATGGTCGCCTAGATGAAGACATCTATATGGCGCAGCCTGAGGGGTTTGTGAATTCAGAATTTCCAAACCGTGTATGCAAACTTAAAAGATCCCTTTATGGATTAAAGCAAGCATCACGTCAATGGAATAAGAGATTTAATGCAGAAATCAAAAGTTTTGGATTTAGTCAGAATCTTGATGAGCCATGTGTATACCAGAAAGCTAGTGGGAGAAATGTTACTTTCCTTATCCTATATGTCGATGACATATTAATCTTAGGAAATCATATACCAAGTTTAAACGAAGTTAAAGCTTATCTTGGTAGATGTTTTTCTATGAAGGATTTAGGAGAAGCAGCATTCATCCTTGGAATCAAGATTTACAGAGATAGATCAAGGCGGTTGATTGGATTAAGTCAGAGTGCTTACATTGATAAAATATTGAAGAGATTTAATATGCAAAATTCCAAGAAAGGATATTTGCCAATGCAAGTGGAACATGGCTTAAGTAGCAAACTATGTGCCTCAACACCTGAAGAGGTTGCACTCATGAAGAAAGTTCCATATGCTTCAGCAGTAGGATCTATCATGTATGCAGTTAGATGCACAAGACCTGATGTGGCGTTTGCACAAAATATGACCAGTCGTTATCAACAGAATCCAGGTGGAAAGCACTGGCACGCTGTTAAAAGCATTCTTAAGTATTTAAGGAATACTAAAGATATGTTTCTAGTGTATGGGGGAAATCCAGAAGCAGAACTTGATGTTACAGGTTACTGTGATGCGTCCTTTGAAACTGATAAAGATGATATGAAGTCTCAGACGGGTTATGTCTTTGTTATTAATGGAGGAGCAGTTGACTGAAAGAGCAAGAAGCAGACAACAATTGCGATGTCTGTTACAGAAGCTGAGTACATTGTTGCATCGAAAGCTGCGATGGAAGCTGTTTGGATTAGGAAATTCATTTCGGGGCTTGGTATTATGCCGTCAATTGAATTACCTATTAATATGTATTGTGACAACTCTGCCGCAGTTACATTCGCCAATGAACCTGGAGTTATGAAGGGCGCCAGACATTTTCCTAGAAGATATAACTATGTTCGAGAACAAGTCGATATAGGTGAAATCAATTTACTTAAAATTCACACAGATAACAATCTAGCTGATCCATTTACGAAGGCTTTATCTAAGGAAAAGCTTACTCAACATGCTAATGGCATTGGACTTCGTTTAGCTAGTAGTTTCATGTAAATCTGTTGTTAGTATTTGGATAAAGGATATTGTAAGCAATAATTATTCGAATGAAATGAAGTATTGTGTTATGTTTATTTCTATTCATAAATATTGTATCCTATATTTGCATGTTTAATCCATGAATAACTTTAAGTTATTCTAAATAGTCCGTTGTCAATTAATGATATGGGAGTATCATTGAACTAAGACAAATCTGAGTTTTGGTATAATATATTTAAATATATTGATGCGTAGACATGCCAATTTCACATGATATTCAATAATTGAAAAATTGGATATAGGACAAAATCCCAATTACATGATTGTACTTATGGATGTTGTCATTATAGTAAATCATGAATATTTATCCTCAGACTTGAGATACCAGGTAACTACTGTGGATGTAGCTCATTTTCTGTGAGATAATCTAACGCTATCCGTAACTGGTAGTTATAAGGATTATTTTCAGAGGTGATGCGAAGTTCATAGGTTATGCTTGTAGTCAACACGGGATTTGGTTCCTTCAAATTTGTTTTGAAGTTTAATGCTGTTTGGCCGCTCGTAGGATTAACAAGATGTTTGCATGGCCATGCCCAAGGTCTATCTGGAATGCGTTCAGATGAATTGGTAATCTTGCTTAATCATAAATAACGAGAAACATTAGTTAATTATGGAATGACTTCGATCCATATCCATATTAACATAGTATTAGAATCAAAAGGATAAGTATGATGATGAATCATCAAATGTGGTTTTTTCCAGGAAAACCATACTCGTGATCGTTCTGGGGACATTGGCGTGTTATGCTAGACTAACCATTGTCATTGTTACATTAATCTATATCCGAGTGGGAGCTGTTAGTTTTAACGGATAATAAATTAATATATCATGACCGGACTCGAACTCGAGACTTCGGGATTGCACATTTTACGTATGAGTTTCAATTAATTAATAATTATTGTTTTAGTGACGAATAATTATTAAATACACGAAATATAAACTTAACGACCGTTAGACGAAACATAAAGGACTAGATTTGGAATAGAGTGAAAGTAAGGTTCGGGTTGGGCCTTGTGAACCCATGGCCGGCCACACCCTCTCCTTAGGGTTAGGGGATGGCTTTTGCTCCAAGCTAATTGAATGCTATATAATGAGACCCCCTCTCATTCATTCATTCATCCCTTGGTTCTCTTTGCAACCTAATCACTTCTTCCTTCTCTTTCTTTGTGTCTAATCGATCTATTGATTGATAGGACCAATAGTTTAATATTTTCGTGTAAAGCGAATCTAGCATTTCTATTGAAACGCTATTAGTACGTGTGTGTGAGAACAAAGTGTTAGCATACTTTTGCTAACGGTGATCTTGCCTTGTGACTTCTTCTAGTCGATCCATATAAGCCCTCACCTAGGGTTTATAAGTTCTTGTTCTTGCTAGTAATCAAGAGGTACGCATCCATTTATATTCGGTTAATTTATTATTTGTATTTGATCTATTCCGCTGCGTACTCTTTGATGTTTATATTTTTATATTAGTATTATTATTCATATATTCCATCAAAATTCAGTTTGGTATAATCAAAATATTGAATGCTATCATTGGTAAACACATTATAATGCAATAATATAACATACACGTTTATCAAGTCACAAGTAATAGACAAGAATAATATTGTCAGTACCTAAAGGTATGCATGAAATAACAGATACTAACATGCATGCAAATGATACATTCAGTAAAACAAATATCACAAAAACATTTAAAATTAAAAACCTACCATTAATCTCATCTTGATGATCATGCGAAACATTTCCAATTTCATGTACAGATAAAACAACATTTTCATTATCGTGGTCGTGCACAACGTTGGCATCTGAATGTATAACGATATGTGTATCTTCTTGAACGATCAGAACCATCTTTTTTCAATTTTAACCAGTAAACTATTGTGTGTTTGATTCTAATCTTGTTAAATGAATTAGTGTTGGTTTTTGAATCCTGTATAATTAATCGTGTATAGAAATGAAAACCGCTCTTTCCTTTTTTTTAGCCACATTTGAATTATCTGATTAATACCAATATTGCCCCTTTAGCAGCTAAACAAATATAACCTAAACAAATATAGTTTACTATTTTATTTTCGGGTGGGCAAAAGTAATGAAAGCGACATTACGGAGCCACATGAAAGCGACTTCCATGCTTTTCTTGCCACAACTGAATAAAAAAATGTAATAATTCAATGAAATTCACTGTAGCAATAAAAAATCTAATAATTTAATGTTTAATGAAATTCACTATAGCAAGATTTTAAAAAATACATCTAATGTACCAAAAAATAAAAAACTTTGAAAAATAGGGCCCAAAAGTATACCAATTTTTTTTTTCCAAGACACACCTTCAACTTCTTATTATTTACAGTTTTCTTATACAACAAACTTTATTTACCGATTATGTAATAGATATCTCGCGATTTCTTTAAAAAAAATCAATGGAAATGTCTTTTAATTAACGATAGAGGAAATTACCAAAATAGGCAAAAAACATTCACCCATTTCATGTTTTGGTCATGATTTGACCCCATTTCCAATTTTGGTCATGCTCAACTGCTCGACTACTCAACCGGCTTATGTGAGCGACACGTGTCCCACTTTCTATTTTTTTATTACTATTTTGTGGCTGACAAAATCTATGACAAGATCTTTGTTACTGTTGGTAGTGGTTGTACTATAATATTAAAAATTGCTCGACTCATTTGCTCGACTGACGGCGTACTTTTTGTCCTTGGAAAAGAGAAAAGGTGTCAGAATATCTTTTGCTTGGATTGCCTTTGTACTGTACCAAATCTCACTCAAAATATTTTTTTTGCACTTTTTTTTGTACTTTATTCAATATTTTATTTACTCCACTTTTTTTTTTTTTTTTTCTAAACATAATTTAAAAAAAAACACACACACACACATCACGGTTATGGATGATCTAACAATGGTGCATGTTGAATGATTGATTGATACCCGTTTTTTCATCAAAAATGGTGAGTGTTTTGCATCAAGTCTTCACATTTTGATAAGTTCTTATTATTAGGGTTTTTGAAAGACCATTCGAATTGGGATGCTTGTTAGGGTTTTTAGGTTTGTTAGTTTTCCTGGTTGATTAATTAAGTGATTGTGTCCTTTGTTACTGTTTATTGGAAGATCTTAATTCCTTATCGTGATTAATTAATTAAGTGATTGTCTAAGCACTTAATTCATTGTTGAAACAAATCTGTTTAGGGTTTTTCGTACTTATGAAGATTAAGTGCTTAGACATTTGGCTAATCTTTTGTTTTACTGGTTATTTACAAGATCGTTAGGGTTTTTATGGTCATTACGTTTGTTGATTGCTTAATTAAGTGCTTATGCCCTTCGTTAATGCTCTTTGTTAAGTCCTTATTAGGGATTTCATTATTGACTTCTCACTTTAGAGGTTTAAATTTGCTACGCTTATCTAGGTGCTCAACATTTGGGCTAAAAAATCCAAGCATGTTTTTAATGGACTTTGGAGTGATTACGAGTGTTGTTTAGCACTTAATGCCTATTTTGTACAATAGTTAGAAAGAAATATAACGTTGGTCGACTTTCCATCATTGTGTTAAAATGTACGTTTATCACATTGCAAATTTTAAATTTATTGGAAGAAGTAGTCACTGCCTTACATTGAATGTTAACATAGTATGTTCTTAATTCCTTTATTTCTGCTTATGTTTAGTATACTTAAGCTCACTGGCTAAAGCATGAGCAAGTGACGAAAATAGTATTCGTTGTTTTAGTTTTATTAAAGCTTACTGGCTACATAAAGGCTTATGGGATTGTTAAGTAGCTTACTTAAGGGTTATCCTTGCTTGACAGTTATTTTTTAAGTGATTATTATAGTGCTTATGTTTCTTAGTATTGCTAATGTATTGGATGTTTTATTAACTGTAAGCCTTATGCTAACATTTTTAAGTATATTTATTTTTTGTAGGACTATGATTCAACACTTATCGTGAGAAGTAAATTGCGTTACTTCTCACATATGAAAAAGGAATTAGACCAGCCGCGACAGACATTGTTTAAGGCCACATGTTTTGGACCGTGGCTAGATCTTACTTATGTTGATAATGAAGAACGTCTGGTTCAGTATATGCTTCAGAAACAAGTCTGTAAATACGATGATAACTATGATCTTCCAATTGTATATTGTGTGAATGGACATAGTTTTGTTTTTGGTCGGCATGAATTCTGCTTGATTACTGGGTTTAAATTTGGTATTCTCAGCTTTCGGAAATGGAGAAGTGGGGATATCCCATTTCGTGATCATGTTTTTCCAGATAAGGTTGGACAGTATGTGAAAAACATCGATCTTCTATATGTTATCGAAGATGAAGATGCTTTTTTAAACCTGTCGGATGCAGATGCCGTAAGGGTGTGTTTGTTGCTAACCTTAGAGGTTATATTCATGGGTAAGGATTTAGGGTCTGTCATTGATGATATGTTACTGAGGATGGTCGAAGATGTTGATGAGTGGAATGCATTCCCATGGGGCGAGTACATTTGGAGGCAGCTGTATGATTCAATCAGAAATGTTGCTTCAAAGAATCGAGTTGGATTGTATCCACCATTGGGCAAAACAAAATCCAAGGATGTTCCGACCTATTGCTTGGCTGGATTTGTTTGTGCATTCAAGGTTATTAATTGCACTTCTTAGTAAAAATTGTTTAGAGTAATGCTTGATTATTATCTTTCTAGTCCTTGTAACTAATAATGGTTATGTTTGCATTTTTGGCAGATATGGATTATTGAGACTTCTGATAAAAGTCAGCTCTGGTGGAGGAAGGATGATGGGGTGATCCCAAGAGCGCTTTCATGGTCGAAGCATAGACCATAAAAAAAATCTGATAATTTCGAACTACTTTTTCCTAAGGTAAATATAATGTTTTTGGAACATCTTATAATCGTTCAAATAATTACTTTGTTTACCATAGTTGTTTGCAAAGCACACGTTTACTACTACTCAGAAAATAGGTTTTTTCGGCATGATACAACTAGTTTAGCACAGAAAACTAAGTTCTATGTTTTTCATAGGAATCCACACCAAAATTTGGTCTCATCCCAAACAAATTTGAGGCTGAATCTCAATGGTATACAGAATCATTAGAATTTTTTAAGTGGTATACCCCGAGGGCGCCGCCTGTTCGAAAGGGTGGACTTTATGATCATTATTGGAAGAAAAAGGCGAGTGATATGCCGAATATAAGTCAAGTTGATTCCTCAGCTGAGGTAGTTAAACATGTGGATGTGTTTGCTCTTGAAGCTGTTGTCAAGGCTTTGGAAGCCCGAACATTGAAACTCGAGACTATAATTCAGGTAACTGTTTTACCTTTTCCAATTTGTTTCCAAGTTATTTTCTTTTGAGAAACTTGTCATGGTATACACTAATAGGCTAGTTTTGTTCCACAATACTTTCACTTACAGTTACTTCCTAGTAAAAGAAAGAATGTGGAGACAGATCCTAATGAAAAGGTAATTTTATGATGTTGTCGTAAACAATACTTTCATTAATTTTAAGCATGTATTTTTTTTATTGAACTATAATGTTATACTAATTTGTGGTAAACAATTTGGTATGTAGGTTTACACTGCTCAAAGACAACGGGAGCCTTATGAAAAGGTGATTTATTTAGATGTGAAGAGTTTTATATTTTTAAATATGAGTTTCTAATACTATGTGGTAAACCTTTCCTACGCAGTTTCATACTAGCAAACCAGAAGAGCAAGACAATTATGTTAACATATCTGATGCAGAAAAGGTAATTTTATGGTGTAGTGTAGGATGAAAGTCACGTTATAAACTTAACTTATCATAATATAACCTCTGGAATTGATTTCATGGTCTGAATCACTGTTATGCTTTGAAAATCACAAAAACAGTCATATTAAGGTAGTGTTTGGATTAGGAGCTTTGTCTATGTTGTAGGTTGTATTTGTTGTTGTTTTATGTTTAGACATGTTACATTAGGTCTATTTAGGATAATCAAGCAATAAAATCCAGTACTTGTTCATTAGAAAGTCAAAATGCATGCTTAATCTCATTTGTTCATCAACTGTTAAGGATTTTGGTTCTATAATCTTACATTTTAGTGTATTAGTAGTAATCATTGGCCAAACTTCCAAAGCCTCCCCTAGGTTCATTAGTGGTCCCCACCTTTAGATTTTTATCTTTTTAGAAAGCTTATTAGGACAGCTTATTATATTAATGTTTATATTGGACTCCTGATCATTGGCCCTTAGCTTATTTGAGCCTTATACTTGACCTGATCCCAACAAGCACACTGAGTGAGTTAGTGTGTAAGCTCAACTTCAACAGGTTATCAAGAGCTTATTTGTGGAACTTAGGCTTTGTTATTTGGCTTATTTAAAACCTCCCCAGCTCAGCTTATTGGATCACACCTTGTTTTGGACTCCTGAGCACCCTTGTGGGCCCCACAGAAAGCTGCAATACCCTATTTTGGCCTGTGTGGCCTGTCTTGGGTTGTAGTTTGGTTTAGATTTGCTTATTTCAACTTATTAGCTTATTACATGTGTTTTTCTCTTTTCTTTGGCTTACTTTAAGATTGTCTAAACTATTTGTAGCTTATTTCATATTTAGTTTTTAGTTTGTAGCTTATGTTAACATATCTGATGCAGAAAAGGTAATTTTATGGTGTCGTGTAGGATGAAAGTCACGTTATAACTTATTTTGTGCAATACTAAGTGATGGTGACATTAATATTAATTTATTTTTTAAGTATAAAGAGGGTTTTTGAATAGAAACAGTTGAAGTTGTCCTTTGGGGGTAGCGGGTTCTTTGGCTAACTATTTTTATATCGTTGGTAGGACAATGATCTTGCTGATGAGTATTGCAGTCAAGGCAATGATTTTCTTAACATGTTTGAGTCGCCATGCGTTGAAGATGGACCATACAATGGATCACATGGATGAAATGTTGTAAACGATGAAAAGCAAGAGGATTTCTGTCCACCTAATGAACCAAACAGCAAAATTTTACCTCGGGTGAAACTTCCTCACGAGCTTTATGAAATGAAGAATAGGAGGTTCGAAAATTTTATTAGGTCGCCGTTTATTGAAGTAAAACCTTCACCAGTTCCTAGCATAGATGAATTGAAAAATCGGAAGAACATTCTTGATCCGATTATGGTTCAAATGTTACGGCAAGTAAGACCTTGGGTAGAGGTATGATGTACAAGATCCTTTGTATTAATATAAGCACGTTATATTGTGATTGTTTTGATATTAAAGGTGATTTATTTTTGTTATTTTGTATTTCAGGTTCTTGAACGACCATATCACAATCTCAACAAAATTTATGTTAACTACGAAATTGATCGATTTCTCCTTATGGATGGGTGGCGTAATTGTAAGTTTCCTTGGTCCGGTGATATAGTTGTGGGTCGTAATTTCTGGGATTCTCTAATCGGCCTTGATGATAAACACAAAGGATGGCTGCTTGACGAGGTAATGTAAATACATCTTTTATTTACTTTACTCAATTTTATATAAAATTGTGCTTTTGATTGTATGTACTTGCCAACTGATTTCAAGTAACTTTTATTTGAGGTAAATTGCCAAACATTATAGTTGTGGATTCTATAAAATTGTTTCAAAGAGAAGTTGAAAGTTGAACTTCACATTGAAAATCTCAATTATAAGGGCACATCTATCTAACGAGGTTGATGGGTTCCATTGCTTAGTTTGACTGAGTTCCCATAAAATCATTTGTGTGCTTGATATTGATCCTATTTTTTTGGTTCAATTACAGATAACAAAGAATGTGATCAATATCAAGCACACCAATGGTTTTATGGAACTCGGTCAAATTAAGGAATGGAACCCATATACATCATTTGATAGATGGGCTCTTATAATTGAGGTGTGTTGTTTGTGATAATGATATAGTGTGTATTGTTTATGGCAATCCACACTCCTTCATTATCCCATTCAACACGAGTCCTATTACTCACATGCTTTTATATAATCCACAATTTTTTCTTCGGCACACCTTGGTAATTTGTATCATATAAGACTTGTTTGAAATCTGTCTCGAGGGATATAAAATCAAAATCGCATTTTTTATACAACCAACTAAATATTTTTTCTTTCTTCTTTTTCTTTTCACAGCACATTGATCTATGGATTGGCTACATGTGGCATACTAGACCAGACGATATGGATTGGTCGATGGTTAGCTGCTTTTTTCTACCACTACTGATGAATGGATCGATGCCTTTGTTCTATGTAAACAAAGAAAAATACCCTCTTGGATGGGCTGATGTTGAATGGGTTTTTATCCCCATAAATGAACCTGAAACACATTGGTCTCTTGCTGTGTTTCACATCCGGACTGGTAAAGTTACATTCTATGATACTCAACCCTATCCTGAGATTGAAACGCGTGATTTTTACCTGAGAATGAGGGATTGCCTAGAGAAAAGGCTTCCGGAAGTGCTGAAAGAAGCAGATTTGTTTGACCAGAAGGGAATCGATCCTATGTCCTATAGGATTACGTTTACGAATGCTGAGAATGTTCTAAGGCAGGGTGGGTTGTTTGACGACTGTGGGGTGTGGGTCTGCATGTTATTATTCAGGTATGTCATTCTACATAGCATTTAAAATACGTTTTCCAATCAACTATGATACTTGTACAAATACTTTTAGAATTATAATATGATACTTGTACAAATCTAATACTTGATACCTAGTAAGATAAGCATTCATTAAGCAACATGTAAGATACATGCAGTAGGATAGGCAAAGCTACAAGCGCATTTATTTTTTCCCATCTTGGTTTGGTTCACCATTAATGGCCGACTTGCTGCTACTTACCTCACCGTACACTTCTCGTCTGAGGTCTTCTAGAATTTTAGATGGCAATTGCATATTTGGTTCGGCATTTGGGCCATATCTTTCATAAATCTCCGGAAATATTACCTCTTTGAGAACCTTGTTTGACCATTGCCTATCTTCAGTGTTATATTTGAACGTAACTTTCTTAGGTTTTTTTGGCATATTTCCTAAGTAACTAAGTTTTATAGTAGGGTGAATATAAACCACCATCTGCTTGACAACAACCCCTTAAATAGCAAAATCCTCACCACATGGCAAGTCACATGTAAACAGTCCATATGTAGTCATCCTATAAATAGATAAATGTAGTCCACAAGTTAGTAAAAATTGGCAGCTAAGGCATATTCCTGACTGACGTTTGCTATTTTCAATGTGAATGGTATAATTGAATTGAATAGTTGGATTACTTGATTAACAGTAGTGATTTATATATTTAATGGTTTTTACAGGTTGGGAAACGGCAAGCTTTTGGACTTTGACAACCATATTCAAGCACCGTTGGCATATCGAGAGAGGTTGATCAAGTTTTATTACAAGCATAAAATACATGTTCCTTGAATGTTCCAAAAAACGGCAAGCTTTTGTGTAAACATTTGTATGGTCCTTTTGTAAACTATGTTGGAAACAATACATTATCTATGGTATCGCATGGGAACTAGCATGTAGTTGCGGGTTATGTAATCCTCCGGGATAACTTTGGGTTTATGCATACCCAACATTTTGTATTTACCCCCGCTTTTATGCCTAGTGAATGGATATTAACTATGTCTAGTGACTGCAGCTTAAATCGATTGTTAAGTATTTTATTTTAACTTGTTAGTTTGTTTATATCAGTTTGTTCTAGCTGTGATCATGGTAATATGGTCGATTGCTCGACTGGTGGTTGGGGAGATGGATCATTTAATGTGATGGGAGTAGATTGATGTTTATTACATACTTCATTTTATGTAGGCTTCTCTATCCCCTATTTAAAGGGTACATAGTTCATTTGTGTTTACTCAAAACAAATGGAAGGCCCTTCTATGTTAATCGAAGAACTTGCAAATGCCGCGGATTCTCATTTGATTAGCAAACAACTGTATGCGTTATTTCATAATAGTTTTGCCCCTGAAAATGAGGTGTCAGCTACACTTGAGGATGATAATGCTTTATCTGAGGGTACATCTCATAATAGTCCAATCACAGATCATCATATGATTTCTCAAACTCAACCCACTAGAAGATCTGAAAGATCCTCTGTGTTTCCAAACAAATATAATGACTTTGTGGTTGATTCTAAAGTGAAATATGGGCTTGAAAAATTTGTTAGCTATGCCAACCTCAGTTCTGAAAACTTCTGTTTTATAACTAAGTTAAATAAACTTTCTGAACCAAAAAATCATGTGGAAGCTAGCAAATCTGAGCACTGGAAAGAGGCAATGAACACTGAAATGAACGCTTTGTATGAAAATGATACTTTTGAGATTGTTGAATTACCTTGTGATAGAAAGGCCATTGGGTCTAAATGGGTGTTTAAGATTAAATATAAGTCTAGTGGAGAGATTGATCGATTTAAAGCTAGACTTGTTGTTCAGGGATACAATCAAAAGGAAGGGGTTGACTTTGATGAGACTTTCTCCCCTGTGGTCAAAATTGTTACTATTCGATGTGTTATTAATTTAGCTGTTCAACAATTTTGGCCCATTTTTCAATTGGATTTTAACAATGCTTTTTTATATGGTGACCTTGAGGAAACTGTTTACATGAAACTTTCTCCAGGATATTTTGATGAAAATGATAAGAGAGTGTGCAGACTTAAAAAGTCTTTGTATGGTTTAAAACAGGCTCCTAGACAGTGGAATGCCAAACTCTCTAGCACTCTTCTTGAAAATGGTTTTGTGCAAAGTAAAAGTGATTATTCACTGTTTACCAAAAATGATTCTGGTATGTTTATTGCTTTGCTTGTGTATGTTGATGATATCATCATCACTGGAAACAGTCTTGATGCTATTGATGATGTTAAAATATATCTTAAGACCAAATTCCAGATAAAAGACTTAGGCAAACTCAAATATTTTCTGGGCATTGAAGTAATTGAAACTAAAAATGGAGTATGTTTATCTCAAAGAAAATACTGCAGTGACTTACTGTCTGAATTTGGTCTTCTGGCTTGCAAACCTTCTGCTGTTCCTCTTGAACAAAGTGTGTATACCACTTCTGAACCTACTGACATGGATCCATTACTTGATAATATCACTGAGTATCAAAAACTTATTGGTAAACTGATTTATCTAACTCATACTAGGCCTGATATATCCTATGCTGTACACTGCCTGAGCCAATTTATGCATTCCCCTTTAAAGTCTCACTTAAAAATTGCTTTAAAGGTGTTGAGGTATTTAAAAGGATCTCCAGGTATGGGTGTGCATATAACTAAGAATTCTGGGAATTCTTTGAATGCATTTGTAGATGCAGATTGAGCTAAGTGTGTGGTTACAAGAAAATCCGTCACTGGATTCTGTGTTAGTCTCAATGGTTCTATGATTTCGTAGAAAAGCAAAAAACAAAACACCCTCTCAAAGTCTTCTGCAGAAGCTGAGTACAGAGCTTTAGCTTCTGTGACTTCTGAGATTGTTTGGATCCTTAAGATTCTTAGGGATCTTAACTGGGAACATTTTATGCCGGTAAAAGTTTTCTGTGACAGTCAAGCTGCAATTAAGATTGTTGCTAACCCAGTCTTCCATGAGAGGACTAAACATTTGGAGATTGATCTCCATTTTGTTAGAGAAAAAATCTTAACTCGTGTTATTGAAACTGCCAAAATTCATACTGCTGATCAAACAGCAGATATCTTTACAAAGGGTCTTGATAAATCTCAACATTTCAAAATGGTTTCAAAACTGGGTCTGATTGATGTCTTCCAGGCCAAAATTAAGGGGGGATGTTGAAATGTATTTTGGCCTGGATAAAAGTTGGAGGGCTAATGTTGCATTGTTTATATTTCAGGTTGGTTGCTTTGGTAGTTTGGTGGTCTAATGATAAGAAGAAAAAGATGAAGGGGGCTTTGTGCTATTTTGGAAGATGGTTGCTTATCTTGGGCTTCTCACACTCACATCCTTGAGTGTGGTATAGCTGTATCTGGTGTTTGAGCCGTTTTCTTGTCCTCTTCTTGGATATCATCTTCTGCTGATGATCTATATATATCAGCTCTTTCCTCTCCTTGAAATCTATCACAAAAACATTATTCATTCTCTTGTATTATTATTTTGTGTTCCTTGATTGAGATCAAATATTTGTATAACTGTTTGAGAACAGTTTGGTTGTAAAACTCTTTATCATTAATCTGATTGGGCAATATTAAGTTTTCTTACACAGAAGAGGAAGTTTTGGTCTTCCTTTTTACCTTAAGAAATATGAGATTTAAAAATTGGAAAAAACTAAACCTAATGGGTACGGCCCATAGGACCGGCCCAACTTCATTAGGTCTAATACGGCTAAACTAGAAACCGTCAGTCCGTCAGGATCAAATTTATGATTCCAAAATAGGAAAAAACTAGACAGCATAATGTTATTTTTTTACAGTCTTGAGTCTTGACTAAATTGGCCCACTAATAGTGTAATAAATGTTAAGTTTTATTATTTAAGTGGGTAATTACCTTACATATGTATTAAGAAATGACTGTAAATTTTCTATCCATTTGGTTTCTGAGCTGTATATATGAATACACTAATGCTCGCATATATAAAGGCACCCCCATATCTTTAGGTTTATAGAGATATTGAGTTATCACACAATTGTATTCCCATACTCGAATCCTAAATTTATGGTGTAAATTTAAGCTAGTGATTGAACCGGTTCGTCTACTTTGATTGAATTTTTCTTAAGCTATCTATAATTACACCATAGTTGAAACCGCATGGTAATTTTGCTCTTCTATCGTCATGACAGAGAATTCATACACATGGGTCAGAAGTACTAAAGGCATCACAAGTGATCCTTGATGCTGTTATATGTCTATGCAAAGCATATTGCAACAACACGAAGTTGGATGATAATGGTAGGACTGAAAAATATGTACAAAGCAGTGTCAAAGAATCAGACGATGTGAACCATGTTATCAGTGTAGTAAAATGTGCTGTTGAATATTTGGTTCAATTGGGGGTCCTTGCTGCTAATGCTGGTGGAAATTTAGTGACTGTACTAAATCTGTCATGGAAAGGAGTCGTTACTTTGCTTCAGCTAGGCAAAGGGTTGTTATCAGATAAGCTGAACATATCAGACATTATTCTGTCCCTTATTTCATTGGCTAAAGGAGCTTTAAGTTGTGCAGCTCAGACTTGGTCTTCATTGATAGAGCCTGTTTCTGCGGCTGAAGCTAAAAGAATATTCATTCCAGTTAAATTTTACTTGATTAATGCTGCGAGGATTATCTCCCATTACCCATCCCAAGCATTTTCAATTTTCAAAGATATAACACTTTGCATCCTTACGGTCTTAACCTTTCGCATCTTCCTTGGTAAAGACGAGCTTCTTAAATCTGTTTGGCAGAACTTCTGGAGCCAACGTCAGTTCATCTGCTCAATTCCTTGTTAAATTCAGCGCAATTGGGACGCAAGCATAAATGTCAAATTCTTGACTGGCTGTTCACTGATATTACCACGTCAAGTTTTGTCCCTAAAGATGACAAATCGATGGATGCAATCTTTTCTTTGACTTGTGCTTCAATGCATGAGTCGAAGTTACTGTTACTTGGTCATGTTGCCTTATTTGTTAATCTTCTGCGAAGTGCTCCTGATCTGGAAGATGATGTGAAACTTGTGATTGCCAAAAAGCTAGAATGGCTTTTGAATATTCTAATCGACGAAGATGTTTATTCATCTATTATTGCTTTGCCATTACCTCTGCTACACGGTTCTGGTAATCAGAATATGTTTTCTTCTGTAATACATGCAATGAAGACCTTTATGCTTGTGGCTTCTTCAGAATATAGTTTGGGGAGATTATTATGGAACTTTGGTGCTTTTTGGTTCGACATGCTGAGTCAGACGTGGGGAATGCTATTATTGATCAACTGTGCACACTAATGACAGATATGGATTCTGGTAGTGTTCTTCGTAAACTCGCGAGATCAATCTCCATGCTCGTTAAGTGTGGTTCACATTCAATGACAGATAGAGTTTTTAACTTCGTCACCAACAGTAATGTATCCAAATTATCGTCTGCTATGTATATAGCTTTGCTCATGGAAGGATTCCCATTAAATGGTCTTTCAGACAAGGTCAGAAGTGTTGCTAAACAAAGACTACTAACAGAGTATTTTAACTTCGTGGATGTATTCGACAATGACTCATCAAGGGAACGTGCAAATGTAATGTTTGGTGCACCCGTTTTTGCCTTGCCTGCTGTTCTGCAATCTCAGTAAGTAACACTTGATTTTAGCCCATTTCCAGGGAGTAAAGTCTATTTTATTTAATTTTGGGCTAATGCTTATAAAAATGCTAACCAAGTTTCCTCAAACATGTATTCTCATTCTCAAACGAAGTACACACTTTCCATTTTTTCTGGTTTAGTAAATTGTTAAACTTAGGCAGATAAGTAAATTTGACGGAGACGTTAAAACATCAATTACAACATCCTACAACCAAAATAGAAAGCGGAAGTTGGTTACTATAAACTACAAAACATTAAAATGTTGGTTACCCAGTATAGAAAAACGTCAAGTTTTATAGTCACTTTAAAAACTTAGCGAAAGTTTGTACCTTTATATTACTCAGAAAATACTGTTACCCATAATAGAAGTTTGAGGAAAGTTGGTTAACTCTCACGCAATTAGCTCATTTTTATTTTATTTTATTTATTTATTTATTTATTTATTTATTTATTTTTTTTTAGTCTTAATTACCTTTTGCTAAAATTTCCACCTCCTATGTTCTAGGCAAGTGAGCATATCAGACACAGAAATGAAAACAATAAAGTTATTAAGCACCATCATCAATAAATACAACACTTCCAGTGACAACTCAAAGGACCAGTACCGTAAGCTTCTGAGTGAAACATTAGGGATCATTTCTAGCATGAAGCATCTATATACATCTGAAGAAATGGGAAGAGTAATTTTGCAGCTTCAAAGTCTTTTCATCTCAAAGTCTGCTGTCACAGATTCTGGATTGTCCAAGTGCAAACCAAATTTAGCTGCTTTTGTGGTGGGACTTGGTCACATCCAATTTGAAGAAACCGATAATAATAATTCAAAGGTTTCAGCTTCATGGGAATTGTTTCACATGCTATTAAAAGAACGACATTGGTCTTTAGCTCATCTGTCAATGACAGCGTTTGGGTATTTTTCTGCACGTACTAGTTGCAATGAGCTGTGGAGGTTTGTACCACCAGATGCAGCATTATCGTTTGATTTGGAGTCTGGAGTTGATGTAAATGATGAAAGGTTTATGTCTGAGCTTAAGGCGTTCTTTGAAAAGGAAGTGGCTAATGTCAAAACTACCCCTGGTTCAAATGACCTTGCGCTGCTTGTTAAAGAAGGTCTATTGCTAAAGCAAATGGCCCACAAGATGATGACCATCGATAGTGATGCAATGGAGATAGATGATACAACACAAACTAACAAGAAAAGAAAATTTCCAGATGGAATAGGCGAGGGAGTTTCATTGTTGCAGAATGGCTTGAGGGTAATTGCTAACGGTCTTAGCTTGTGGCAGCAAAATCAGTTGGATTATTCAGATCTTCATGGTGAGTTTTTGACTCGGTTTTCTAACCTTGAAGATGCTGTTGGACAAATGGCCGCAACCATTTCTCAAACCAAGTAAGTTTCCATCATTACTGATTTAGCAACCGATAATGATTTGCATTTAAGATTCATGGGATTTACGGTATAGTAGCGCTGTCAGCAAGAATTGTAAAAAAGGAACTACTATTCATCTTCTAGTTTCAGTAATCCTGAGTTATGTTTCTTGTTTTGGTAAAGTAATTCTTCTATACTTAGAACCTGAAACACGTCAGACAAACTGTAGGTAAAGAGCTAAAAATTTGTTAAAAAACTAAAGTCTTCTTTTCTTGGAAACTGTGTAGTTACATTGTTTATCTTTTGTATAAAAAAACTAAAGTCTTCTTTTCTTTGTACATCGCTGAAATATAAAGAGCTAAAAATTTGTTAATAACTTCGAAATATAAAGAACTAAGAATATTCTGAGTAAATGAATGGAAGCTTGTCAATTGAGAGTAAGAACATTGAAATAGATGGACCTGGTCAATTGAGAGTTGTTGATACTTCAACATGTGTAATAGACAAAATAGATGATCAAATGTGTTCATACAATGGGCTATTTGACAAAATAGACACACTTAGCTCTTATCAAAAATTTTTTTTTTTTTACTTGATTCCGTATTATGGTCTCCTTAATCTATGAGATTCCTGAAAAATGGAATTTCTGTATATACCGGTTGATCACTCCTCTTTCAAGGGGCGGGTAAGACCAAAACTCCAGGCATTGTTGTAAAATGTTATTCTTTCTTAACAATTAGTACAATGTTATTCAAGATTTAAAGATGTAAAATTCTCACTGATTAGGCATTGTTGTAGTTTGAGTGATAAGTTCGGAGGGTAGTGGAGTGAGGGACCAAGGTTATGATTCACTAATTAGGCATTCTCACTAATTTGTACATAATGGTCTCACACACACAAAATGGTTGTTTGGTGATCAGTTGCTGTACAGATACAAAAGCACCTACAGTTGAGGTTTAACTAGACCATTTACATGTCGTGCATGAAATTGTAAACAACTTAAGAGAAGTCACATTGAAAATTCCTCTTAGAACATAACACATGCCATACTTGTCTTATATGCCACACTTGGTTTATGGACCCCAAACCCTGCTTTCTCTTGCACAATGAAATGGGTTCGAACCAAGAAGAAGTTGGATGCTTTTCAGGTAGTGAGAAGGTAATAATGAATGTAAGTCAAGGTAAAAAATAATCAAGAGGAAAGGGATAATTTTTAAGAGAAATGCTACATCCACTTAAAGTTTACAAAAAAACTTCCACACAATTGAGATGGTTACATATGATTGGTTAATAAAAGAGAAGAGATAGAAAATGAGCGTGATAAACACTAATAAGAAACAAGCATGTTATTATGTGGATGTTTTTTTTTTTTTTGTAAATATTTTGTGGTTATAGCAAAACTCAATTTTTAATTGGTAAACAAAAGTAGGAGGTGTAGTGATATGATGTCAAAAGCTAGGATGAGCATTAATATGAGTAACTCATATCATAAGTGGAGGTGGTCAATGTTTGTCCAGTGCCTCCTTGACTCTCTTCACAGTCTGATTCACAGCATCAGTGATCAACTCTATCGCCTGCTGCCTTTTTTCCTGCAATGGCTGGTCGCCCTCAACCAACATCCTTAATACCAGTGTAATACTTGAACCACCTGTGATGTGGCCATCGGCCCTGATGGAAAACCCTGATATCAGCACGGAATCCTCTGAAATTGCTTGGCCATTGCTGATGAGGTCAAAATCTTTCTTTGAAACTGTGGACCACACCACTAGCGATCCAGACCGGTTGACATCCACTTCTTTGATTAAAATCTCACTGCTCGAACCCTCAATCTGTTTCACATCATTAAATGGCGTAAGGAACTATAAGAAGGGGGGGAGAGAGGGGGGGTTGCATCGAGTGAACAACTAATTACCTGAGAAGCAGATATGTTGTTCCTGGGGTCAGCACCAGTTGAGTGTTGTGTCAGCATACATAATTCTTTAGACCGCCCAAGCACGTCCCACTGTAACAACAATTAAGATTGAAATGTGGTAAAAATATCATTATATAAACCTTGTGTTGGTTTTATTAATAGTAGTATGTACCTCATGGTGTTTACTAACATCTCCAAGCGTCTGAAGCACAAATTCGGGAGAATGTTTTACCCCGAAAGCCACCACAGCTCCTGCAACTTCAAAATTGGCAAAGGGCTCGTAGAGACTAGCATGAACCTTCAAGTACTCAGGACCAGTAACGGACCACAATAGGGTGGAATTACTTCTTTCAATAGGACTAATATCCCTAAACAAGCCACGCACCATCATCTCTCCAAACCCCATCATCTCCCCAACCCCCATCAACATTAGCTTATCTTCATTTCGTCGAACATATGTACATGCATTGAATGGTGGAACATCAGTAAGGTTTATATATAGAAAGATAGATAGAAAGATAGATGTATATATCAATGAGAAAGTAAGTACCTGTTCCTTGAGTTTCAAGGCCATGCATATACATAGCATTCATGAGTGACGTTCTTTCACAATATCTTTGAAGCCACTCTGCCATTCGTTCGGCTCCAAATGCGAATGCACTCGTTTGGTCTGGCAGTGATGCAGCAACTTCCGTATGTTCGACCCATGTTACCTTTGATTCATTGTCGGATATGCGTTCAATCAAGCATCCAGAAGGAAGGCGTTGACAAAAATATGGGGTCTTCTTATCAAGTGAAATCTCTGCAACCACCCATGTCCCTTGATCAATGAGTAAACACGTTCTGATGACACCAAAGTTCCTGCTGACAAGCATGGGTGAAGCAGCATGCAACTGTTTGGAGACCTGTGTACGAGACATGAAGCAAATTAAAGGTATGAATGAATTAGAAAGCAAAAGTGCGAGCGTGCAGATATGATTATGATTACCGCTTGCAAGGCCCCGTGTGGGCTATCCTCTGATCCAGTTGAAAAGACTCTAAAGGTTTTCTCCGTCGCAACCATGTTTGGAAACAGGAAATCCCACGCATACTATGCAAGAAAAAAAGTAAATAAAGTTAACAACTGCTGCTATCACAAGTTAAAAATTATATAAAATCTAATTGGCATATCTACTTACTACAGTAGTTGTTATGAAGGTATTCAACCTAGGCACTTGTCACATATGCATCTGTTTGTATAGTTTTTCCATTGTTTTAAGTATTTTGTATATCGTTATCATTTAAGCTTTTTTTTTCTCCATGCCAATCAAGGTTCTGCTATACAGACACTGAGGATGATATGATATATTTGAATGTCGCACAGGGGATGCTTTTAGTGTTTTTTTTAGTAGAATACCTAGCATTTTTATTACCGAAAAGAAGTTGAGTGTTTCAACTTGAGATGGAATTATTATTGGGTTGAATAACACAAATATAACAAGCTCAAGAATTATGAAATCAGACACTTTTGTCTGCACAGACCACAAAACAATCGTTGTTACCATATCAAAAACTAATTAATAAAACATGGAATAGATTGTGCGAATTTGGTATTCAACCCTAATTAACTTTAAAAAAAAAAAAAAATTTTGAAAGAAAGAATTTGGTACCTCTGTTATCATATCGAGGTCCAAGTGATTCATCTTAATACACTCGACAGCGCGGGATGCTTCGGTGAGCCATGGCTCGTGATTTCTGTTGCTGCTCCTCGGAAAGGCTTGTTGATATTTATGTTCATCAAGAACATCCCTTCCTCCAGGAGACTTGATCCACATATCATCTTTAAAAAGCTCTTGCAACTCTTTGACAGTAGCCATCACAGACAGACCCATATTTTTCTCTTTGTTTGTTTACAGGATGAATGAATCCCCCTATTTATTATGGTCGAACTTTTTTTTTTGCTTCTTCTTCTTCTTCTTTTTTATTTTTTTTATTTTTATTATTTTTATTTTTATTATTTTTTCATCTATTTTCAAATAGGATTTGGAAGATCAACTTTAACCATATTTCATATTATATACCAACCAAAAAAAATAAAAATAAATCCTCGTATGGATAATTATAATTTTACACTTATATTTATTTCAATTACTTCCACAATACTAATTAATTAAACAACTAACATGCACTTTTTCAACATCGGATGATTTCCAATTCTAATTTGAAAACGTATATACATGCACTATAAGATATTATAGAACGAAAAAAAAAAAAAAAAAAAAAAAAACCAATTATGAGAACAATGATCTATGGACCAAGTCCGAAGATAATGGAAGGGATGTTCTTGTTCAACATAAGTATCAACAAGCCTTTCCGTGGTGGTACAACAACAAAAACAAAAACAAATCATCATCATCATCATGGACCACTGAAGCATCCCGCGCTTCCGCTTTTGTTCAGATGGATCACGCGGACATCGCCGATATGCTAGCTGAGGTTCGTACGTACCAATGTATATTGTTTCATGCATGTTTCTACTTTGTAAGTGTAAGATGTATAGAGATTTTTTTTACATTACTACATACCCTTTTTTACGGAGAGTGGGATTTTACGTTTCCACACATGGTTACGAAAGAGGAAATAATTCAAGTCTTGTCACCTGCAAAATCAGAGGATACCTCAGACGGGACCTTGCTCCTGGTAATTTTGCGTCTACAGTTACTTTTTAGTTTTTAAATTTTACGTACACTAATTATCAGGGATTAATTTGTTCGCACATACAGGTGCGCAAAGAGTTGCAAGCCACTTCACCCTGCATGGTTGCCAAAAGGAGGTTCATGAATCTCCTTAGAGCGTATATACAAATTGATCAAGGCACGTGGGTTGTTGCAGAAATTTCACATTGTCCCTCCTCAGATAAGTTTCATCGCCTTCCTTCTGGATGCTTAATTCAAAGCATTGCCGAGGGTCTATCAATTGGTAGGTTTGTATACACACATACATTGTTTATACACACAGCCCCATCACATACGCTGTGCCGTTATCAACAGGTTACTTGGGTGGAACATATGGAAGTTGAAGAATCACTGCCAAACCAAACGTTCTACGATCATCTAATCAGGAGTGGATTCGCATTTGGAGCTGAACGAATGGTAGCGTGGCTTGAAAGATCATGTGAAAGAGGGTCACTTGAGAATGCTACCTTTGAGATGCGCGCTAAAGCTCCAGGTTTTGAAGGAAAAGGTACTTACATTTATCATCAATATGATCTAAATCATGCTGGTTTGGATATCTGTGTAGGCTATATGTGTTTTGTTTTAAATCGAGCAAGCTATTCAATCATGAAATAACATTTGTTACTAGCATGTGATGAATAAGCTAATGCTGTTATATCAGATAAAAAATCACCAAAAATCTATCTTTGACAAAGTTTTGTCAATGTTTAACATTTGATATCACAACTCGGTGTATAAATTTCACTCGGAAGAACAAGCAGAGTGTAGTTGTGAGAGTTATGTTTTGTTTTGGATTGTTACTTTCTTGATTTTGTATACTGCCATTTTGTTTACCGAAGATCATTTTATGAGTCTTAAGAAGATATAATGTAGTGAGTATTTGGTTTCAACATATATCAAGTGTTAGTTGGATTTATCACCAAAATATTGGTTGTGAGCAATTTTTAGCCGAAGTGTTTCCTCCTAACTCCACAATTCAATGCATAAACAGAGGCTCCATGGATTACAGAGAAGCTGACTTTTATGGGGTTTGGGGAGTACTGCATGGTGCGTTTCTTGTTTGAGAATATTAGTCCTAATGATGACTGCAATCGCACCCTATGGACGTCTGTTACTGGTCCCGAGGACTTGAAGGTTCACGCTACTCTCTATAAGTCCTTTGCCAATTTTGAAGTTGCGGGAGGTATGGTGGCCTTTCATGTAAAACACTCCCCCGAGTTTGTGCTTGAGATGCTCTGAGATGAACGCATACACCATGAGGTACTACTGTTAGTTAATAAACCAGCACACAGACTTGCACAAGCTATATGCATATTCAGTACATTTCAATCTTTATTTTTGTGACAGTGGGACGTACTTGGGGGGCTTAGAAAACTATATACATTCAAACAATACACAACTGGCAGTGACACTAGGAACCACGTATCTGCTTCTACGGTAATTAGTTACATTGTTCAATCTCCCCCCCCCCCCACCCCCCAATTAACTCCTTACAACATCTGATGATGTGTAACAGATTGAGGGTTCGAACGATGAGGTGTTAATCAAAGAAGTGGATGTCAACCGGTCTGGTGCACTAGTGGTGTGGTCCACTGTTTCAAAGAAAGATTTTGATCTCATCAGCAATGGCAAAGGAGTTTCAGAAGATTACGTGCTGGTATCAGGGTTTTCTATCAGCACCGATGGCCAAACCACCGCTACTAATACAGGTGGTTCAGTTATTACATTGGTATTACGGATGCTGGTTGATGGAAACCAGCCGTTGCAGGAAAAAAAGCAGCAGTCGATAGAGTCGATCACTTTTGCTATAAATCAGACTGTAGGGAGAGTTAAGGAGGCATTGGAGAAACCGCGACCACCTGCTCCTCCAAGAGGTACATATATATACAAGTAATACAACACGCATTGCGTGTTTGTTAATTAGGTTAAACTTTCCAATGTTTTTTGCTCACTGTCACATAAAATGGTTCTTCCTAGTGTGAAAGGCTAGAAAAACAATCTGTTTCTGTTTATATAAACACGCAATACACACATATATAAGCCATATGGATTTATTATTTGGATAGAATCAATAATACCTTGTCTATTTTCTTGATTCATGCATTTTGGTAACATTGTTTTCTAATCTATCTTTTTATATTAACAATTATCAGGAGATTGGCAGCAAGTCGGAGCTTACAACGTTGCAAGTGAAGACTGGCAGCAAGTCAGAGCTTATGTCGTTGCAAGTGAAATCCTGCAGGACAAGTTACGAGTCCTTAAATTGAATTAAAAAGACATCAACAATGAACGAGTTTCTGATATTACTAGCTTTTGGTATTGAACTTTTGGTCCAAATTATTTATTAACTATATATTATGTTCAATTATGATATGAGTTACTCATATTACTAGCTTTTGATATTAAACTTTTGGATCTACAATGAACGAGGTCGCTTTTAAGAGTTTCATTTGAATGTTAAAAAGTCGTCAAATTGTCAGATGTTGGCAATTTTAATGCTCTCGGATTATATCCCTGGTTGTAAAGTATCACTCCTGGAACAAGCAATCAACCGCAACTTACTCGCTTTTTTCATTGTGGTGAGATGAACGACAACTTTTGGCTTGGTTTATATTTGAGCTTCGAAATTTGTTATGGTTTTGACATGCAAATTTGTTCACGGGGTTGGTGAACTTATCGATGGATACGCTGTTTGTGTCACCATTCCCCAGCACTGCTTATCCTAATTATTATTTATTGTTTTATTATATGTGCTGTTGCTGCATATGCTGGTTATAATGGTTTTAAGTTTAAGTTTTGGTGAAAAGAATGCTTTTTGGTACATTCAAAGTATGATTAGTTTATCTTACCTAGTTGTAATTCGGATTTGTCATTGACTCATAGATCATATGATCTTTAATTTATTTCTGTACATTATGAAATCCCTTTTCGGCTCTTTGGATCAATCACATTATTAGTTTATGTCTCTCCAACTGCCTTGCTATAACCAAACTTTTTATAATTATATTTATAAGTATGAACCAAATTACACTATTGGAAAATTTTACGTACTTGATGATCATCAGAATATTTTCTTCCGTGTCATCTTCAACTACTGAAATTTGATCAGGCGGAGAGGGTTGTTCCATAGAAGTCTCCTTTTCAATATTGTTGTTATATGCGTTTCAACGACACAATATTTGGCACACTCAGGATTATCGTCATGTTATAATATGCTTATCTGCATTTTTCTAATGATAAGCAGCACAGTTTTTTTTTTTTTTTTTTTTTTTTTTTTTTTTTTTTTTTTTTTTTTTTTTTTTTTTTCTCTTTAGCACTTGAGACAACTAGTTCGTCAATGATCAAATTATTAACTTAATCAAAGGTATAATACAGACAGCCAAACCTTGAGAAGTGCTGATTAAGTTGACACTTTCAAGGATCACAAATATTACATATTTGTGAGCCCATGAAAACTGCTGAAAAGTGCTGATTAAGCCATCCCATGTCAAAAGTATTGCATATCCTATGGGTTATACCCTGGTCTGGAGATGGTATATCATAGTATTAACTAAAAATTACATGAAAATAATTTGCTCGACTTAAGATTCTTGTACACAAGGATCACAAATAATTTACATTTATATGTACTAAAACGACACTTCAATCTAAAATATCATCAACTTAAATCTGATATAAACTAAAACGACACTTCAATCTCCACACCATCAGGCCTTGTTTGCTCCAAATTTCTTATGCCATAAGCTCTTCGCTTTGCAATGTTGACGCTACCATTTTCCAGAATTTATATCCGCCTAAATACTACAATCTCAATGATCAAGCAAAAGTAGTGTTTCCATGTAGCAACTTGCATAAAATGTGAATCGTCGGCCAGACATCCCAATGTAATTGGTTTGTTTAGAGTGACGTTCATAAACAGAAAGTGCATCATGCTCCTCTTCTTGTATCACTTGTATCATAGTTTCGCCACTCTTTCTAAATCCAAGCACCATCCTTATTGAAGCATCAGGTATGGTAATGGTGAATATCTTTGTAAATGATTTTGGATCACCATTCTCTATCATCCATACACCAAAATTCAATAATACTTCTTGCTCATAACTAGTTCGAAGAACAACAAGAGAGTCTCTTAACTTATATAAAGACAAATCAGCTCCAAACCCGTTTATCAATAAACTATCCGGGAGATATATTTTTGTAAATTCCTCACTTGTCAAATCAAATGACATAATTAGTTGGGAATACTCACGATTACCATCCACCATAATCATATCATAAGCACGCCAATAAATAAATCCATCTATAACTGCAACATGATATTTCATCAATCCCGTCATATTTGTAGGCAAATTGCTGGATTTAGGACTTCTCCAAACCCCGGAGCTTAACGTAAACAACTCAACTTCCCAGAAACCATCTATGAAACCATTTCCATAATCAGAACTAGCTATTGTAGCCTTCACAAGCTTAGGGTCATTTGTATGAGGACAAACCCCAAAACCAAGGACCGTATGATAATAACGCGCACTATTTGACACATTAGGCACAACAACATCAACCGATTTCCTAATCGCAGGATTCCAAATAATGGCTATATTTATTAGGGGTTTATCAATAAAGTTGTAGAAACAAAACAAGCCATGAGAGCTACAGCTACCTACTATTTTTGGTAATGCCGTTGGCCTACGAAGTTGTTGTATGGACACAGGGACAGTAAGGGGAAACATTTGTTGAGGGAAACTATCATCGTCTACAATCGAAACATATTTTTGGTTAAATTCATCTTGCGTGTCAAGGTAACTTACTAGTAGACGATGCTGCTGCGGGTGGTAATTAGCAATAAATTTGGAGCTATCGATAAGAGACTTCCATTGCTTCGAAACAGTTCTGAACTGAATCAAAGATTTGACGGGAAGTCTCTTCATGATTTCAACTTGGAGATCGAAGAATGGTATATTGTCTGACATTTTGATTTTCAGAATGTTTGTTAGGGTTTTGTTGAGGGGAGTAGAGACTGCGTAATTCGGGGCTCGTTAAAAAGGCCTTTTTTGTTTGTAGATTTATTTAAGAGTAAATTACATCATTTGTCCTTGTGGTTTGAGTGAAATCCCTACCCTCGTCCCTCCCTTTTTTTCTTGCATCATGAATCCTTATAACCAAGTTTCGTGACACTATTCGTCCCTATCACTAACGCTCGTTAGCTGGGCTCGTTAAGTATGCCTACGTGCCTCCCACGTAAGGGTATTTTTGTCTTTATCTTTTTCCCTGTATTTTGAAAACCGGGTTAAAGACCCAAGTTTTTTACATACCATCCACTATAATGATTCTAGTTTCCCTCTCACTCCCCTCACTCACCAAACTCTTCATCTTCTTTGATCCAAAACCCTAACTGAATCTAATACCTATTTCAATATGGACATTACATACAAGTGTTCAACACAGGAAGATCTTAATGTTTGGGATATCTATGGTACGTTGTTGTTGTTGTTGTTGTTGTTTGTTTGTTTGTTTTTTTTTTTTTATTTATTATTTTTTTTAATGGCATATTTTCAAGTTTTTTTCAATGCTATGATCATGTGTACACTTTAATTACATTTTGGGTTAATAAATATGCATGACTATGTTTTCTGTTCAAAACCCTAATTTTGGTTAATTGTGTTTTTAGCTGTAACAGATAACAATGAGAATCTGCTTTCAATAAAGGTTAACTATGCTGGAGTTTTTACTTCTCCACCTGGTATGAGATATGTCAATGGTAGCTTCATTTTCTTTGATACCGTAGACATTAAAGAGTTTTCTATCTCTGAACTAAATGACACGATAAAATGGCTAGGGTGTAGTGCTAATGTGATAATTTTTTCAATTTCAAAAAACCTAATGCTAATTTACATAATGGGATGCATGGTTTGGTAAGTGATAGTGATGTTAGGAAGTTAGCTGAATATGTTAAGCTTGGGAATAAATTGATTGAGGTATTCATTGAACATGAAAGGAGCACTCTGCATACTTACTACATGACACATAATCTTGATTTCAGCATACCAGAGTGTGTACTTCAGGAAGTAGATGATAAAGTAATACCTGAAAAACAAGGGAAAAAAAAAGAAACCCAGTAAAGGTTCATGTACTAAGAAGTTAAAGTTAGGTTTGATTGATGAGGATATTGGTGTTGATTTAGGGCAGAGTAGTCAAATTACAAAAAAGCTTGGTGAAAGCAGTGAGCCTGCAACACAAGCTATGGGTGGGGCTAGTGAATTTACCAATGATTTTTACTCTGTTTCTGATCCACTCCTGGGAGAAAATGACTTTGACCTGGTTTAGACAGCCTAGATGTTAGAGATAAGGATATAAATTTAGAAGAATGTGTTGGTAAGGATAAAGGTGTAGAAGATGAAACAGTTGAGGAAGATGAAAAAGAATTTAGATGAAATAGTTGAGGAAGATGGAAATGAGGATGACAGTGAATCAAATATAGATGGGAATGACAGTGATCAACTAACTGATCATGAGAATCCAGTTGAACATGTGTATGTTAAGATGGAAAATTTTGATCAAGGAAATGCAGACACATTGGGTGCAGATGAAAGGCCATCAGAATTTAATGCTAATGAAGAAATTGATGTTGAAATTCATGTAATGGATAATGAGGAGTTTGAAAGTGCATATGATGAGGATGGAGTAGAAAGGTTAAGGAAAAGGAAGTTGAAACAGATTAGGAGACAAAACAAGCCAAAGGTTAGTCATGTGCACATGAACTACTTTTATGTTGGACAACAATTTGCAAGCAGAGAGGACGTAAAGAAAAGAGTGCATTTACATTCCATTGAAACCAGAAGAGAGCTGTTTTTTAAGAAGAATGATAAACAAAGAGTGAGAATAGAATGCAAGGGAACAATTCCAGTGTTTGATGGTACTGATGGAGACAGGCTAAGTCAATCAGTTGGGCCTAGCCAAGTTGTTGGTACAAGTGAACAAGCAGGATCTAGTCAAGCACCAAAGTGGACCAAGACAAAAATAAGTGCTACTAAGGGATTAGAATATAGTCGAAGAAGTGGGTCCAAGTAGCCTAAATCAAAAGTTGTTGGTGGTAAACCTAGTCTAAGAAAGATCTCAGAGAATCAATGCCATTTGGTTCTTCATGTTTCCAAGTTAGGAGATTTAGAAACATGGCAAGCCAAGACATATGATGTTAAAAACAACCGCCTGCAAACCATCACCCACAAATTGGAAGGCCACAAAAAAAGAGAAAGAAATCTATTGGTGAAGATATTCGTCTAGTCAACAATGACAAGCTGACCACGAGATAAAAAACAGTCACCTGTGTGTTGTGCCAGACCAAATGGCACAATAAAAGAAGCTGTAAAGGTGCTACAAATGTTGCAAGTAAGACTACATAGGGTGGAAGTAAGAAGAAAAATACGGCACAGGGTTCAAGCGGATCAACTTTTGCTGCTAAGAAGAAGAAGAGTATATCTTTCACACAAGCTTCTCAAACTGGTCAATCTTCACAACCTACTTACGCATATACTGTATCTGGCATGAAAAAGCAGAAAGGAAAGAGTATTGTAAATCCTTCTGAACGATCTGAAAATGCAGGTAAGAAGCCAAGGAAGAAATTCTTGTGTTGGGCTAGGTCCACTTTTTATCTGGTGTTGTGTATGCACCTAAGACATTGTAGCTTCATTAGTACTTTAATTTGATCTTTTGTTAGAACTTTGTTGATACCGAACAATTTGTCTCTGATCATGATGTTCCAGTGTTTAGTATCGTATTAGAACTTTGTTTGGTGTTATTCAATGTTGTTTGATTTTGTCATGATTGACTGTTATTGGTAATATCTGATTGTGTTATGATTGACTGTTATTGAGTCAAGTAAGAATGACTCATTCTTTGACTTTTAGAAAAGTCAATATAAAAAGTATCAGTTTTATGACTTTTATAAAGTTAAGCGCTTGACTGTTATACACCATTTGAATTGATTTTTTTTACCTACCGCACATATGTGTTGTGCATTGCTTGACTGTTACGCAGTCAAGTATAAATGACCCAATATTTGACTTTTTTTAGTCATTGATTGAAAATGACCCATTGGACTTAACACATTTGCATTAACGATTTCAATTGGTCTTAAAACACATTTGCATTAACCATTTCAATTGGTCTTAAAACACTAGCACATAACACATTTTTAGTATTCAAATTCCATTTACATACTGCAACTTCCATTTACACTAGCAAAATTCCCTTTGCAATAGGACTTAACATATTTGCAGTAGTAACAAACAACCAAATGCAGTAGCCCTTAACATCCTTATCCATTGCCGTTAACTTAATACCATTCCATTTCAACAAACTTACAAACTTAAATACCAAATGGGCCACAATCATTACATCACTCAGTTGTTCAAAACACAAAAAGTGGCATTTAGCATTACATCATCCATTACTTATATTATAACCTAATAATTGACAACATCTAAAAGTACTTAACCTAACTTAGTGAACCAAACAAACCAAGCAAATCCCAACCAAGAAATATACAAACGTCTTCTAATCCTTGCACGATCTTGTTCCATTTCTCTGAAATGGTGTTCAAGATTATTTCTTCTCCTCAACAATCCTGGTATTATAGCAACAACACGTAGGCACATTGGGGGATCGAACCAATCTATCAATGGACAATCAAACCCCTACAAAATCAAATGATTATATCATTACTATGAACTCTAATTAAAAAATAAATAAATAAATTAGACACTTGACCATTATGGGACAACTATAAAACCTACGACCAGGGTTGTAGTTGCTCCAAGATGTACGGATTACTGCATTTCGACCATAATCGCATATCACCATTTTTAGGGTTTTGAATTAGAGAGAAAAAGATTAGAGAAAAAGAGATGTGGTGGGAGAGATATTAATAAGGGTTTGCGAGGGTTTGAATGGTTTAACACAATTTTCAAAATAGAGGGAAAAAGAAAAAGACAAAAATACCCTCACGTGGAAGGTATGAGCGTTAGTGATAGGGACGAACAGTGTGATGAAACTTGGTTATAAGAATTCATGAAGCAAGAAAAAAAGGAGGGATGAGCATAGGGATTTCACTCAAACCACAAGGACGAATGGTGTGGAATCACTGGAATGCGGAGTGTCTAAACGGTATAATAAGTGTTTAATAATTTAAATTGAGTGTTAATTTACTTAATACGAAGTAATAAAATGGGTAAATATGACAAATTTAGTGTTTGAATTGGGTATATATATAGCATTACGGTTTTTAATTGAGTAAATAGAGTAGAATTAGGGATATATGAATTAACCCAATTAATAAATGGTTTGAAAACGTACGTGTAAAATAAATTTCAATCAACGAACAATAATTTTATATCTAATTCGAAAACGTATATACACTACTAGTTTAAAAGATCTTATAGAGCAAGGGAAAAAAAAAGGACAGATTAAAAAAAAAAAAAAAAAAAAAAAAACTTTCTCCTTTTCCTCCTTTCCTTAAAAAAAAAAAAAAAAAAAAAAAAAGTGAGAGAGAGAAAAGGGTTATAAATAGAGGGAGGCAGGGCGATTCATTCATTTATACCCATCATCTTGTAAAAAAAAGACAGACAAAATGGAGGCCGGTAAGTACAAATTAAGTGTGATTGCTGCTGTCCATGAGTTGCGCGAACTTTTCAAATATGAGAACAATGATCTATGGATCAAGTCCGAAGAAGGACGGGATGTTCTTGTTCAACATAAGTATCACCAAGCCTTTCCGTGGTGGAACAACAACAAAAACAAAAACAAATCATCATCATCATCATGGACCACTGAAGCATCCCGCGCTTCCGCTTTTGTTATGATGGATCACTTGGACCTCGCCGTTATGCTAGCTGAGGTACGTACGTACTATACATGTAAGATATATAGAGATTTTTTTTACATTACTACTTACTGTTTTTTAGGAAGATTGGAGTTTTACGTTTCCACACATGGTTGCGAAAGAGGAAACCATTCGAGTCTTGTCACCTGCGAAAGAGGATACCCCAGACGGGATCTTGCTCCTGGTAATTTTACGTCTATTTGGTTTTTAAATTTGAGGTACTCTCATAGACGGAACTTGACAAGTTTAGTTGGAAGGGCCAAAATAACGTATTTGTTTTAGACGGGCCAATTTACATTGTCATTTAACATTCCTACGTATAATGACTACCACTACAAAGTGTAAGAGATAAAAGTGTACTTACAATGATTAATTTGTTCGCACATTCATGCACGTACAGGTGCGCAAAGAGTTGCAAGCCTCTTCACCCTGCATGATTGCCAAAAGGAAGTTCACGCTCCTTAGAGCGTGTATGCAAATTGATCAAGGCACGTGGGTCATTGCAGAAATTTCACATTGTCCCTCCACAAATAATTTTCGTCGGCTTCCTTCTGGATGCTTGATTCAAAACATTGCCGAGGATCTATCAAAGGTAGGTTTGTATACACACACACACACACACACATTGTTTATACACACAATCCCATCACGTTGTGCCGTTTTCCACAGGTTACATGGGTGGAACATATGGAAGTTGAAGAATCACTGCCAAACCAAACGTTCTACAATCGTCTAATCAGGAGTGGATTCGCATTTGGAGCTGAACGAATGGTAGCGTGGCTTGAAAGATCATGTGAAAGAGGGTCTCATTTGAATGCTACCTTTGACATGCGCAGTAAAGCTCGAGGCTTTGAAGGAAAAGGTACTAACATTTATCATTAATATGATCTAAATCATGCTGGTTTGGATATCTCTGTAGTCTATATGTGTTTTGTTTTAACTCGAGCAAGCTATTCAATCATGAAATAACATTTGTTACTAACATGTTAGTTGGATTTATCACCAAAATATTGGTTGTGAGCAATTTTTAGCCAAAGTGTTTCCTCCTAACTCCACAATTCAATGCATGAACAGAGGTTACATGGATTGGAGAGAAGCTAGACTTGATGGAGTTTGGGGACTGCATGGTGCGTGGCTTGTTTGAGAATATTAGTCCTAATGACGACTGCAATCGCACCCTATGGACGTCTGTTACTGGTCCCGAGGACTTGAAGGTTCACGCTACTCTGTATAAGTCCTTTGCCAATTTTGAAGTTGCAGGAGGTATGGTGGCCTTTCATGTAAAACACTCCCCCGAGTTTGTGCTTGAGATGCTCGGAGATGAACGCATACACCATGAGGCACTACTGTTAGTTAATAAACCAGCACACAGACTTGCACAAGC
Source organism: Artemisia argyi (assembly GCA_030686995.1). Lineage (NCBI taxonomy): Eukaryota > Viridiplantae > Streptophyta > Magnoliopsida > Asterales > Asteraceae > Artemisia > Artemisia argyi. The sequence goes on along the minus strand of CM060692.1, from coordinate 2,819,051 downwards.
TATATGCATATTCAGTATATTTCTATCTTTATTTTTGTGACAGTGGGACGTACTTGGGGGGCTTAGAAAACTATATACATTCAAACAATACTCAACAGGCAGTGACACTAGGAACCACATATCTGCTTCTACGGTAATTAGTTACGTTGTTCACCCCCCCCCCCCAATTAACTCCTTACAACATCTGATGATGTGTAACAGATTGAGGGTTCGAACGATGATGTGTTAATCAAAGAAGTGGATGTCAACCGGTCTGGAGCACTAGTGGTGTGGTCCACTGTTTCAAAGAAAGATTTTGATCTCATATGCAATGGCAAAGGAGTTTCAGAAGATTACGTGCTGGTATCAGGGTTTTCTATCAGCACCAATGGCCAAACCACCGCTACTAATACAGGTGGTTCAGTTATTACATTGGTATTACGGATGCTGGTTGATGGAAACCAGCCGTTGCAGGAAAAAAGGCAGCAGTCGATAGAGTCGATCACTTTTGCTATAAATCAGACTGTAGGGAGAGTTAAGGAGGCATTGGAGAAACCGCGGCTACCTTGTCCTCCGAGAGGTACGTATATATACAAGTAATGCAACACGCACTACTTGGAGAAATCTGTTTCTCTATATATATACAATTATTATTTGGATAGAATCAATGAGACTGTGTCTATTTTCTTGATTCATTTTGGTAACATTGTTTTCTAATCTATCTTTTTATATTAACAATTATCAGGAGATTGGCAGCAAGTCGGAGCTTATAACATTGCAAGTGAAGACTGGCAGCAAGTCAGAGCTTATGTCGTTGCAAGTGAAATCCTGCAGGACAAGTTACGAGTCCTTAAATTGAATTAAAAAGACATCTACAATGAACGAGTTTCTGATATTACTAGCTTTTGATATTAAACTTTTGGATCTACAATGAAGGAGTTCGCTTTTATGAGTTTCAGTTGAATGTTAACTTTGTATTCAGATTACTTGCCTTCTATCACTTTAGGATAGTATATATGTGGAGTCCTCTTGTGTGGTGACTACTATTATTTCATTTATACGTACAAGTAAGTATAGAAATTATGATCAGTTTGATACATTGTAGTACGACCCGAGTAGCAAACATTGTTTGTCAATTTAGGTATGATATTTAACTTCGTTTTGAAATTAGATTGCTTGAAATCCTATTTTTAATGCCTTAGTAGCAAACTTCAGATAACCACGCCTCTGCTAGGCAGCGTGTGGAATGGCCGAGAGCTCTCATCATTTAGGTGTGATTTTTTGGCTGCTATATTATGCTTAACTGTTTTCACCCGAACCCGCCGACCTGGACACAACCCAAATTGACACCCCTAGACCATAATGTAGAGAATTGGGATCAAGTGGGTTGGTAATGATCAAACGGGTTCATGCTGAAATGGATCAAAATGGGCTAGATCAAGAAACAAACACTTATGGGTCCACTTTTTTAACAGACGAAATCGATGATCAAATGTTTTCGCTGTAAATAACACATTTTACTTAATAATAATAATAATAATAATAATAATAATAATAAGGTGAAAGCTATAAAATAGCAACGGATTTTTCAAATTTTGAGTAAAAACACTTACTTTTTTATTACCTTACTTCACTAACGAACTTTCAAATTTTGTTTCGACTTCACCAACATGACAGGCTTATATTAAAATAATAACTGAAATAACTATATTACCCTTATTTTCTTTAACATAATCACCCACTCATCTCACTAGACTTGATGTTATACAATTAGAGGTGCAAATAAATCGGTTTTTTTGGGTTTTTGGTTTTTTAAAAACCGCTTATAAAAAAACTGGTTTTTCTAATAACCAGTTTCGGTTCGGTTTTGGTTTTTCGGAATCGGTTTTCTTCGGTTAAAAATGTTCGGAATCGGTTTTTTTCGGTTATAAATTTTCGGAATCGTTTTTTTATCGTTTTTTTACCGATTCATTTTTTTCGGTTATAAATGTTCGGATTCGGATTTTTTATCGGTTATTTACTGGTTCGGAATACACGAAATAAGCACCGCATTTACACTTTAACTCAACGAGACACGGAATACACGAAATGAAAGGGAAGAATAAAAAAAACATACCCGCCTCTCGCCTTTTGCTTTTGCCACCAAGCTACATAGTCTTTTCATCACATGACCCCTTAAAAGTTTGAACTAGAAAATGACATACTTGGTTCTTAATTCCATTTGTCCACGCCTTACTTTATACTTTAGGATATTGACCAAAAGTATTCTCCTTTGTCCTTGATAACCTGCCGAGAAACAACAAGAAACATACATGTTTCTTTTTCTTTCAAAAATCACAAGCTTACCTCTATATAGTGTTTGAAAAAGACCAAAGGTACTACTAGTAACTAATATTGTATAACTCAAAATAGAACACATAGTGTAAAAAAAAAAAAAAAAAAAAAAAAAAAAAAAAAAAAAGGTAAAAACCGGTTATTTTTAAAAACCGGTTAAAACCGGAATTATAACCGGTAAAAAACCGGTCTCCTATTAAAACCGAAAACCGGTCTAACCGGTTTGGTTATAAAAAACCGGTTCGGTTATTAAAAAACCGGTTTTTTTAAAAACCAGTTACGATTTAACCGACCGGTTAAAAAAAACCGGTTTTCATTTGCACCTCTATATACAATAAACAACAAACATCAAATAATTCAAGTCTTTCTATTAAATAACAATCGAGATTTGATGTTTAATAGAGTTGACTTATTTGAGTTTTGTTGTTTATTGTATAACATCAAATCTGATGAGATGAGCGTGAGAAATGAAAGGCTGATTATGTTAAGGAAGACAACAGTAATTTAGTCATGTTAGTTATTATTTTAATATAAAATGGTCATGTTGGTGAAGTTAGAAAAAAATTTAAAATTTCGTTGGTGAAGTAAAGTAATAAAAAAATTAAGTCTTTCAAGTCGTCCAAAATTTAAAAGTACGTGGCTATTTTATAGCTTTTAACGACAACAAAAAAAAAAGAAAAAAAAAAGACACAGTTAGGTCTTATCATATGTTTATTTACTTGTTTCTGTATCATGGTACCGACACCTAAGATTCACGTAATACCGTACCTCTATAAATACAGAACGGACACTCACAAGTGTCGAGTATGACCAAAACTCATGTTTGGCCGAATTCGAGGGAGTGTCTTGTCTACCTATAATCAAGGTTCTAAAAGGCGCAAAGGTGCGAGGCGTGGCCTCAAAGTTTCGAAATACATCAAGATGTCGGCTCTAGGCATGACGGGAGTTGAGGCGTGAAAAGGCGCGCAAAGGCGCAAGACGTTGCGAGTTTTTTTTGAAGCGTTTAAGGGATTTGCTAATTTTTGAGATTTGGGCTTGATTTACTAATGTTTATCACTCATATAACTACGAAGTATGATATAAATTACTAAATATTTTTTGTCACTTTAATTCACGCCTTAAAGACGCCATGTCACCACACTTTACGTTAAAGCTTGAAGCTTGACCATGCTGCTACGCCTCGCCTCACAATATTTATAACATTATTTATAACATTGCCTATGATATATAAGTTTATCTTTTGTTTTACTAATCCTCACACAAAAATGACACCTATTCACTTTTAATGTTGACATGCGGATTAATTATAAATAGAACCATTATTTTTTTTACATCACTATAAAAATGAAACACAAAATTAATATATTATGACATAAATTGGTAATCTTGCTAAAACAATAATATCTTTTCTTACTTACACATTTAACAAAATAGCTATTAACTATCAACTAGTTAAAATAATAAATTGCTAAATATTAAAATTCCTAAAAACAATAATATCTTGTCTGATCACCGACCTATTCTTCTTCGTGAATCTTATGTTGATTATGGTCCGGTTCCGTTCAAATTTTATCATCATTGGTTCGAAATGGAGGGGTTCTATAAAATGGTGGAAGATGCATGGAAGGAGTGTCCGACTGTGGAGTCTAATGCGATACATAATTTGATGGGAAAGTTAAAATTCCTAAAAAAAGGATTCGGGATTGGAACAAGCAGAATATGTTAAGCCGGAAAAATGTTAAAGCCAACTACATGTCTAGGCCGTGGAGAAAATTATTGATAGTGGTAATCGTGATGAGGAGATGGTTTTGAAACGATTGGAGATTGTTAAGAACATTCAACATATTGATAATCTAAACGCGGAAGAAATGGCCCAAAAGGCTAAAGTTAAATGGTCCATTGAAGGAGATGAAAATTTTAGTTTTTTCCATGGCATCATTAATAAAAAACAGAATCTTCTGGCTATACGAGGTATAATGGTTGAAGGGAGATGGATTGATAATCCGAACCATGTGAAGCGGGAATTTTTTAATCATTTTAGAAATCGTTTTTGCCAACCTGATGTTAGATGTGCCATTAACCAGATGAGGTATACAAAGAGATTGTCTTTAGAACAACAATTGGAGATGGAATGTGACGTATCTAATGAGGAAATCAAGAAAGCGGCGTGGGATTGTGGAACTGACAAAGCTCCTGGCCCGGACGGTTTCACTTTCGGGTTCTATCGTCGATTTTGGTATCTTATTGAAAATGATGTGTATGATGCTGTGAAGTATTTCTTCACTTACGGTGAGATCCCTAAAGGTTGTAACTCGTCTTTTATTGCCTTGATTCCTAAGATTCCGGATGCAAACCTGGTGAAAGACTTTCGTCCTATTAGTCTTATTGGGAGCTTATAAAAAATCATTGCAAAAATTCTGGCTAATAGACTCGTTGGCGTGTTGGGAGATATCGTTAACGAGGTGCAATCTGCTTTTGTTGCGGATAGACAGATTCTAGATGGACCGTTTATCCTCAATGAAGTGATTCAGTGGTGTAAGACGAAGAAGAAACAATCTTTATTATTTAAAGTTGATTTTGAGAAATCGTATGACTCGGTTCAGTGGGACTTCTTGGATGATATTCTTAAAAATTTTGGATTTGGAGAAAAGTGGTGTAAATGGATTCAAAGTTGCTTGAGATCGTCGAGAGGCTCTATTATTGTTAATGGAAGTCCAACGAAGGAGTTCCAATTCTATAAAGGGCTGAAACAAGGCGACCCGTTATCCCCGTTCTTGTTTATTCTAATCATGGAGAGTCTTAATTTATCATTTCAACGGGTGGTGGATGTGGGAATGTTCAAGGGTATCAAGTTAGATTCGTCGATGACTTCATCTCACATGTTTTATGCGGATGACGCAGTCTTCGTTGGGCAATGGTGTGAGAGTAACATTAATACTCTTGTTCATGTTCTTGACTGTTTTCATAAGGTGTCCGGTTTAAGAATCAATATGAGCAAGAGTAAAATTTTGGGCGTTAATGTGGATAATGATAAGGTTAAAGGCAAGGCTGTCAAACTCGCGAGTTTACACGTAAGATCGTACGATCTTACGTGCACACCAGTCAAAATCGTGTAGGATCGTGGTAGGATCGCATCTGAGGTAGGATCGTAAGTAGGATCGTAGGATCGCACGTAAGATCGTAAGATCGACACGCGATCCGAGTTCACTTTTTTTTTTTTTTTTTTTTTTTTTTTTTTTTTTTTTTAATCTTTTAAGTCCATCCCACTTGTTTAGGCCAAAAAAACAAATGTGTGTTTTACTAATGTCTAATGAGTAAATCACTATTGTTTCATTTTCTAATAGTTTATACTTAGTTTTCTACTTTTCTGAATAGATTATAGTCTAAAAAGTGTTCAATAGTTTAATTTATTTTACTTCATTGTGATTAAACTAATCAAAGGGTATGTTTTGTAATGCCACTTACGAAACGTTTGTTTTCTTGAAATCATGTTGATGGCTCGTATGTTTTGAGACATTTAGGACCTATGTTATGTAATATTATTGCACTAAATCGTTAATGTAACGATTGAAACTTGATTTTTTTGTATTTTACTATTACTTTAGTGTTTGAAATTTAAACTTTGTCATTTTCAAGAGGATATTGTACTTATCTTTGACTTTGAGTAAAAATGTAAAACAATTTGACTCGTATATCATTTGTTTACAAAATATGACAAATTGGTAGGATCGTAGGATCGCGATCCGATCTTACGATCTCGATCTTGCAAAGACAAAAACGATCCTGCGTGGGATCGCGATCTTGACAGCCTTGGTTAAAGGGGCTGCGTCGAAACTTGGGTGTCTTATTCTTAAAGCCCCGTTTATATATCTCGGTTCGTCAGTAGGTGGCTCTATGACTCGGGTTCAGGCTTGGGATGAGGTGGTAGAACGAGTAAAGTCGCGCCTTTCTAAATGGAAGATGAAGATGTTGTCTGTTGGTGGTAGGCTTACTTTGCTTAAGTCGGTTCTAGGGTCGATGTCCATATTCCATATGTCGATCTTTAAAGTCCCTTTGGGTGTTCTTAATACTCTTGAATCGATTCGAAATCATTTCTTCAATGGGCATGAGCTCAATAGTAACAAAAGTTCTTGGGTTAATTGGAAGAAAGTGTTAGCTCCCAAAGTTAAAGGAGGCCTCGGTGTCTCAAGCCTCTATGCGCTAAATAGAAGTTTAATGTTCAAATGGATTTGGTGATTTTATGCGCAAGATTCTTTTCTATGGGTTCGTGTTATTAAGGCGATTCATGGAGTTGACGGAAAGTTGGATGCAAATGTCAAAGCTGGTACGAAGTCGTGTTGGATGAGTATTGTGAATGAATTTCGATCTCTAGCTCATAAAGGTATTGACTTGCGTAGTTTCATGTGCATTAAATTGGGGAATGGGGAGAACACTCTTTTCTGGGAAGATTGTTGGAGAGAAGGTGGCATGCTTAGGTATCGATTTCCGCGTTTATATGCACTTGAATCAAATAAACGAATCTCTGTTGGGATGAAATTTATGCATCCAAGCTTGGATCACTTGTTTAGAAGAAATCCGAGAGGTGGAGCCGAGCAGGAACAACTTGAGGAGCTTGTAGTTATGATCCAAGATGTTAGTTTATCTCCTATGCTTGACAGATGGTCGTGGGTGTTGGAGAACTCGGGGGAATTCACCGTTGCGTCTGCTAGAAAATTGATCGACGACAAAACTCTTCCGGAGGTTGCCTCCATTACGAGGTGGGTTAAATATGTGCCAATAAAGGTAAATGTGTTGGCGTGGAAGGTCAAGCTGGATGTGTTGCCGACAAGGTTTAACATTTCTCGTCGAGGTATGCATATCGAATCTCTCATGTGTGTTGTTTGTGAAAATGGGGTTGAGACATCTAGCCATCTGTTTTTCTCTTGCTGTATGATTCGCCAAACGGTTCGTTTGATTATGCGTTGGTGGGACATTTCATATCGGGATTTTGAAGATTATGATTACTGGAAGAATTGGTTAGTGAATCTGCGCATCCCGACAACAAACAAATTGATGTTGGAAGGTGTGTTCTACGTTACGTGGTGGTGCTTGTGGTCGGTTCATTACACGTTTATTTTCAAAGCAAAGATTCCAGTGAAGGCGAGGTTTTTTGATGATATTGTTTCCAAGTCTTATTATTGGTGTAGGTATAGATGTAAAGCATCGTTTAGTATGAATGATTGGCTAAAAAACCCGCATCTTATTTCTTTGTAAGTTCTAGCTTCTTGCTAGTTTTTTAAATAAAATGGTCGTTCAAAAAAAAATTAAAAAAAATACCTTCCTTTGTATACAAATCAAACTAATAAGATACAATATTAATCTATATTAGATTCTTCATCCGAATAGTAACAAGTATGATTTACTTTTAGAGTATCTTTTATCATAATTGTGCACTCAAACAACATTTTACTATATGTGATTTATCTTTTATTGTTATCAAAATGTCATGCTCGCATATGCTTTTTTGATTGTTTAACATGTACAATTGTGCTTGTAATTGAGATATCAAGATTGTCTAAAATGAATATATATAAATATCTTGTTCTTTTTCCAAGAAACTAGCTTCGAGACTTCGTTCCAAAATAAACGAGCTTTTTCCTTTTGGTCAATTGAAAGGTAAAAGCTCATTTAGTTTGATACAAAGACAGTAATATTTGAAGACATGATGATTAACCTTCGATCTAGAAAAGTTCCCAAGCTTCCCAAACAAGTAATTGTACACATCATTTGCAGTCCTATTCAACACAACTATCTTCTTCAACTTGTACTTTCCAAACCCAACCATCTTCTACGACATGTGCTAAATAAAATTTGTCGGCTTACGATTAAGAAAAGTTCCCAAAAGGTGTTGGATTAGTAACCACTCACTTGCAGTGGTAGATACAAGATTTTGGACTGCGTGGCACTTTTTATGGCTCACTTCGCTTCGTGCATATTTCTAAATTTACTTTTCCATTTATTTGGGTAAAACTAGTTTGTGGTTTTAGTTCTCGGATCTAGGTAGCTTAAAAGTAGTATCAAAATAATAATGATCTTGAAAATCAAAGATGAAATTGAACGTTTGACATTTTTACAGCTATACATTTTTTGTAAAATTAAAAGTAAATAAAGTTTCTAAAACATATAATATAAAAACTAGATAAACAAATCCAAAGACCTTTATGGCCCTACCTGACTACCCTTTACATCAACAACAACAACAAACCCAATCCCGCCTAGATAGAGTATGGGCTGACTACCCTTTACATCTATGTGTTAAAAAAATTTAAAAAGAGTAAACTACACCGTTCGTCCTTGTGGTTTGCGTTGACCGCAGCCTGTGGTCCTTTGACCAAAAAAATTGCACCGTTCATCCTTAACTCAGAAACGTTATGCACCATTAGTCCCTCCCTCTAACGGGGTGGACTAACGCTCGTTAACTTATTTGCTTATGAGGGTATAATCGTCATTTCGCACTATAAGGACGAACGGTGCAATTTTTCGCTTTAGTCCCTTTTTTCACGCTTTCTTTCGTTTTTTTTACGTTTTCGCCCGTTTTTGTCCTTTTTTTACGTTTTCGCCGGTTTTTGCCCCTTTTTTTACGTTTTCATCCCGTTTTTTACGTTTCCATCCATTTTTTTACGTTTTCGCCTATTTATTTTACGTTTTCATCCGGTTTTTATGTTTTCATAAGTTTTTTTACGTTTTCGCCCGTCTATTCTACGTTTTTTTACGTTTTCGTCTGTTTATTTCACGTTTTCGCCCTTTTTTATGTTTTCGTCCATTTTTTACGTTTTCGTCCGTTTTTTTACGCTTTCTTTCGTTTTTTTACGTTTTCGCCCGTTTTTGTCCTTTTTTTACGTTTTCGCCCGTTTTTGTCCGTTTTCATCCGTTTTTTACGTTTTCATCCCGTTTTTACGTTTCCATCCATTTTTTACGTTTTCGCCTGTTTATTTTACGTTTTCATCTAGTTTTTACGTTTTCATCAGTTTTTTTTACGTTTTCGCCCGTTTATTTTATGTTTTTTTACGTTTTCGTCTGTGTATTTCACGTTTTCGCCCCTTTTTTATGTTTTCGTCCATTTTTTACGTTTTCGTTCATTTTTTTACGTTTTCGTCCATTTTTTTTACGTTTTTGTCTATTTTTTCACGTTTTCGCCCATTATTTTTACGTTTTTGTCCGTTTTTCTTACGTTTTTATCCATACGTATCCGTTTTTATTTTTTCTTATCCGTTTTTATACGTTTTTCATCCGTTTTTCTAAGTTTTCGTCTAATTTTTACGTTTTCGCCCGTTTTTTACGTTTCCGACCGTATTTTTACATTTTCGTCTGTTTTTTTTACGTTTTCGCCCGTTTTTTTACGTTTTGGTCCATTTTTTTTGTCGTCTGTTTTTTTATGTTTTCATCCGTTTTATACGTTTTCATTCCTTTTTACGTTTTTGTCCGTTTTCATCTTTTACGTTTTCATTCCTTTTTTTTACGTTTCCATCCGTTTTCATCTTTTACGTTTTCATCCTTTTTTTACGTTTTTGTCCGTTTTTATATATTCTTATCCGTTTTCACCTTTTTTATCCCTTTTTTACGTTTTCATCTGTTTTTGAAAACGTAAAAAAAGGGATAAAAAAGATGAAAACGGATAAGAATATATAAAAACGTAAGAAAAACGGACAAAAACGTAAAAAAGGATGAAAACGTAAAAGATGAAAACGGATGGAAACGTAAAAAAGGGATGAAAACGTAAAAGAAGCCGACGGATGAAAATGTAAAAGATGAAAACGAATGAAAACGTAAAAAACGGACAAAAACGTAAAAAAACAGATGACAACATAAACAAATGAACCAAAACGTAAAAAAACAGGCGAAAACGTAAAAAAATAGACGAAAACGTAAAAATACGGACGGAAACGTAAAAAAACGGGCGAAAACGTAAAAAATGGACGAAAACGTAGAAAAACGGATGAAAACGTATTAAAACAGATAAGAAAAAATAAAAACGGGTGAAAACGGATATGTATGGATAAAAACATATGAAAAAACGGACAAAAACGTAAAAATAATAGGCGAAAACGTAAAAAAAAGTAAAATAAACGGGCAACAACGTAAAAAAACGTAAAATAAATGGGCGAAAACGTAAAAAAAAAAATTGATGAAAACGTAAAAAACCGGATGAAAACGTAAAATAAACAGGTGAAAACGTAAAAAAATGGATGGAAACGTAAAAAAACGGGATGAAAACGTAAAAAAAAGGATGAAAACGGGCGAAAACGTAAAAAAATGACAAAAACGGGCGAAAACGTAAAAAAACGAAAGAAAGCGTAAAAAAAATGGACGAAAACGTAAAAAATGGACGAAAACATAAAAAAATGACGAAAACGTGAAATAAACAGACGAAAACGTAAAAAAACGTAAAATAGACGGGCGAAAACGGAAAAAAAACTGATGAAAACGTAAAAGCCGGATGAAAACGTAAAATAAACAGGCGAAAACGTAAAAAAATGGATGGAAACATAAAAAACGGGATGAAAACTTAAAAAAAACGGATGAAAACGTACGAAAACGTAAAAAAAAATGAGTAAAACGGGCGAAAACGTAAAAAACGGAAGAAAGCGTGAAAAAAGGGACTAAAAGTGAAAATTTGCACCGTTCGTCCTTGCACCGTTCGTCCTTATAGTGCGAAATGACGATTATACCCTCATAAGAAAACAAGTTAACGAGCGTTAGTCCACCCCGTTAAAGGGAGGGACTAATGGTGCATAACGTTTCTGAGTTAAGGATGAACGGTGCAATTTTTTTGGTTAAAGGACCACAGGCTGCGGTCAACGCAAACCACAAGGACGAACGGTGTAGTTTACTCATTTAAAAATAATGGCTAAAAGACAAATAAGTAGAAAACATCATCTTTTGTTTCTTCTTTATTTCTTTTCAAAAACTAGAAACTCTTTCTCTACAAACATTGAAACAGGTGTAGGCGAATTTACAATAAAAATACACTTAATCGCCTACAACCATATGTGGTATATGCCACACGAAGCTCCACCCCTCTACACTTGTAACACCCAAATGGCTTTGTAGTTTACCATTTATTAGTTTCGTCCAATATCTCAAAAACACCATATGATTCATAACCATAATTGCAAAGCTAATTTATTAACAAACTACTATAAACCCTTATTGACAAATTAATAGGATGAAAATTATTAGGATGCAACAATATTAAACTAAGCGAATCATGCAATTGATATTGCTACTCAATTCACAATATAAGTGAGGGGTCAAAGGTAGTTATGTGCAATACATTCATGAGAAAGTGAACGTTCGTACGAGCAGTCAATCCGTGTCTTTAGAGCTACATTTAACAATTTTAAATACAGTACCATTTTGTCCTACTTCATTGTCAAACCTTTTTTTTTTTTAGTTTTATTTATTTATTTATTTATTGAAAGAAAACATATATAAATACACCAACCAAATAACAAAATACAAAAAAGGCATCCCACCTCCTCAACAAGATATTTAGGGAGGATGAAACCCAAAAAAAAAAAAAAAAAAAAAAAAAAAAAATGCCTACAACCAAACGACAAATGACAGCAAAACAGAAAATGCTACATCCCAAAACATGGACTACTAATTATTGTTATCAGTTATAGTTTTGATTCGGATAGTAAGGATGTAACTTGTGCATTGTTAGTTAAAAAAGATAGAATGTGTGTGATTGGTTTGATAAAAAGATAAATACAGGAAATATTGTTATTGTACCTTTACCGCAAAAAGGCAAAGAGACGAACCGAACCAATATAAGAGTTGGGCTGGATCATACTTATAGTTGATCCAAAAGGATAAAAGGTCCTAAAATTTAAGCCCAAAGAATAGGAAATATGATGTTTTGGACCATAAGATTGCTTTAATAGCCCATATTTTATAGTACTTATATTTAGGGGTGTTCATCGGTTTGGTTTTCGGTTTCATGGGTTGTACAGTTCGGGTTAATCGGTTTGAAAATTCTAAAAGTTAAAACCAAAACCAAACCAAACCAATTATAAAAAGGATAAAACCAAACCATACACCAATTTAGAATTTTTAGTTTGGTTTCGGTTAAAACCAAGAAAACCAAATTCAAGTAAACTTCTAAATGTCACAAATAAAAACTTAAAAGTTCAAATAAAATTACCAAATCAAAAGATCTCACAAAGTGTTTAAGTAAATCAACAAAACAAAAAGTTTAAGAAATCAAAAGGTTTCATAACTTAACGGAAATAAATGAAAGCAAAATAAGATAAAATGTTCTTTGACAAAGGTCTAGAAAAGTCTTATGCTTGAATATTCCATCTTCAAGCATCCTTGATTTAAGGTGTGGTTAATGTATAAGATATTTTAAAATTTTTCGGATTTTTATTAGGAAGATAAACATATAAAATCTGTATATATATAATTTAAACTTTTTTGTGGGATATATATTCGGTTTTTTCGGTTTGGTTTGGTTTGTATTTGTCAAACCCAAAACCAAACCAAACACCAATTAAATACTTCGGTTTGGTTTTAAACCAAACCATACACCAATTAAAATTTTTGGTCCGGTTTTATTCAGTTTTGGTCTGGTTTATATTTCGGTTTGTTCGGTGTCAAACCAAATACTGAACACCCCTACTTATATTGTGGTTCTGAACGGGATGATTTGGTAGATATGAAAGTTTAAGGTTACTTTAGACGGATGTTTGTTCGGTTTATTTAATTCTCATTAAACTTTTTTCTCTGTAAAATTGAAACGAATCGAATTCAAAATGGATTAGACGAATTTGAATTTGCTTCGGTTTTCAGGTCGATCCGAATAACATGAATTACATAATTTATATATTTTTTATTTAATTATATATATTTTTAACACCAAAAGAAGTTCAAGTGTAAAAAATATTTTATTTATACTAGGAAAAAAGTTTTAGTGGCTTTTTGTAATATAAATATACTAGCTTTAAGACCCACCTGATAAGCGGACTTTTATTTTAATTAGTAGTATATTAATAAAATAAAACATTAAATATACTAGATTCAAGACCCACCCGATTAACACTATTAAAATTGAAACTTATACGTGTGTTTATAAAGTGTGTAAATAAATGACTTTTTTTTTGTTGCTATACACGATTAAAAGCTAATTGTACGTCAGTTTCGAATTTAGAATAATACATAAGCTATAGATGATTTAAAAGCTTGAGTTTAACAGGTGTCGCCACGAAAATAGAATCTATTTTAGGAAAAAAAAATGATGAAGAGAGAGGTGAAAAAGTGTGTTATAGATAGATAGATAGATAGATAGATAGATTCTTGTGTAATCGCTAAGTGAGAATGCAATTAGATACGAAAATCCTCCATGGAGTACTCTATCACTTATAACACAAATCCATTGTTCGAAACAATGCAGAACCGAAGAGAAACATAGGTGTGATATTGCTCGAGAATCAATCGATGTGATTGCAATTTAATCTCAACAAATACGAAGTAAAAAAGAAAAGAAACAAAACATATGTGAGATTAGATGTTCCATTACTTGGTCCATCTTATATATTATATAAAGCTTAAGTAGCTTTATAAATGTAAAGGGGTCATAATAAATATCCCAAGAATTAAAAGTAAAATGTGGAGGCTTCATGTGTTAGTACATTGATTTAATAGTCATGCATAAGGGTAAGTACATAAGATTAGTGATTCAAGTAATTGAAAAAATTTGTACGGTACAGGGTAGTGTAAGCAACATCAAAAGTATATCAATTACACAATATTGGGTGACTTAATTTAATGTGCAAGAGGATTTGTGCACAAATTGTAGTACGGTACGAGGTAGTTTAAGCAACATGAAAAATATATCTTCTATACTATCTAAAGATTTGAGTGCTTAATTTAAGGCACAAGAGTCATTGTGAACAAAAGTTTGTACGGTACAATATGTTTTGCATGAGGAATCGTGCACAAAAGTTTGTACAGTACAACATATTTCAAGCCATCTCTAAACCTCAAAGAATACAAACCAAAAATGACATGAATGCATAAATTAAACACACCAATTAGTGGTTAGTCTTTTTACCTTCCCGTATATGAGTTACAAATATTTTATCAACTATGTAATGTGTCAAAAATCACACACAACAAACCACAACTTTCTCCACACCGCGTGCACATTAGGCTACAACTTATTATGGTGGTAAAGTAAGCATCATATCGTCTTACTTATTTAGCATATTGATTTATGTTATTTTATGTAAATTTCATGTGTGTTTTGTGTGTGTAAGAATGTAGGACATAAAGATGGTGCTTAGGAGGTTTGGTAGTAACATCATCTTCTCTAATGGCTTAAGAGATTCTACACATCGTTGTCTTATCAATTAAGTGGAACATGCACGAATATTTTTACTTTGATCAAAAATGCAATATATTGATTAACTATATTTAAGTTACTAATTATCAACTATATCTAATTGTTTTTTGTAGCGCTTCAAGAAGTATTAAAGAAAGAGATCGAGAAGTCACAAAATTGTATCAAGAACAAAACATGCAAAAGACCAATGAACAACAACAACAACAACAACAACAACAACAACAACAACAACAACAACAACAACGAGAACAATGCCACGGCCACCGGTGGGATGAATACTTAGCATTCATATTAATAGTACGTTACAAATTAAACATGCAATATTTTACTTCATGTAATACCGTTAAACGGGCTAATACTATTGATTCATTAGCAAGTAAGTTTATTTGACGAGCATTCAATTTTTATTCAATAATTATTACTACACTTTGTTGGTGCATTTCAATATTTTTGCTCTTAATGTAGTTTTTTGTCTTGCGGTGTGTTAATGTCACTTTCTTAATTAAATGTCTTGGAATATTGCGTGACTTTGATATTTGGTATGACTGTGTAAATTATGTCGATGTTACATATTGAAAATGGTAGTATATAATAAAAATATCTTCACACGATCATCTTAACAATAAGTATCTTCTAAATCGAAAAAGTATATAAAGGAGAAGGAAATTGTATTTCAAATGTTATCCTACACCTATCACGAGGTAAGCATTATTCATTTGAGTTTGATATCATGTGATTCATGTCGTCATACTGTAAATACTTAGAGTGCGTTACTAATGAATAGTCCAAATTCGATATTATAGTTTATGAAAAAATGTTGTAATAATGCATTAATTAAAAAATTATTTATGTAACTTACTCATATTAAAAGATTACATATGAAAAGCCTCATTTAAATATAACATTTTACAAAAAAAACCTCTTCACATTAAAGAAAGAGATCGAGAAGTCACGAAAATTGTATCAAGAACAAAACATGCAAAATGCTAATGAACAACAACAAGAACAATGTCATGGCTATCGGTGTCAAAATAGATAAACACTTAGCATTCATATTAATAGTACGTTACAAATTAAACATGCAATATTTTACTATACGAACTATAATTTATTATACGAATTATAATTTATACTCTTGAATATACTAATTACTTTAGTGTTTTATGTTTTTATAGTTTTGTTAAAAAGGAAATTTGTTTTATAGTTCGCTTTTAATAATGTAATTTATTTGAACAACGAAGTCCGTCTTTCAAAAAAAAATGAGAGTTTCAAACATGAACTGATAATTAGTCCCGAACATTACGAAAAAAACAATTAGATCCAACCTGTGTGCATCGCATGGGTCCTAAGGCAGTCCAAACCTGTGTGCATCGCATGAGGATGAATATAAAAGGTCTCCAATATTAATGACATCGCTTCATATTTAAAATAATTTATGTAACTTATACATATTAAAATATTACATGTGAAGAGACTCTTTTCAATGTAATATCTTGAAAAAAATCTCTTCACATATACTCTTTTAATGTCAATAAACTATTTTAAATGTGTGACATGTTTGGAAATGTGATACCATCACAATTTAGATATATAATGACGAAAATAAGTGTCGAAGGTTACGCTATAAAAACTTATATACAACCAACTCAATAAAGTATTTTAAATACATATAAAGCTTAGCAAATGTGTGACACCATGACAACTTAAATATAAAATGACAAAAATAAATGCCGAATATTACGCTATGAAAACTTCTATACAGCTCATGTGCATCGCACGTATTTTAAATCTATAAAAACTCATATACAGCCCATGTGCATCGCACGAGCATTGTTGACTATCATAAGAAATAGTTATAACTTAGCCGGATGTATTAATATTAGTTAGTTCCAATAAAAAATGATAAAGTCTATACCAAAATAAATAGACAAAAAATATTAAGTAAAAAATACATCTTAAAAGATTACATGTCAATAAACTATTTTAAATACGTATCATGCTTACAAAATGTATGCTACCACGACAACTTATATATATAATAACAAAAATACGTCTCGAATATAAAATGACGGGTATTAAACTTTGAAAACTTCTATACAGCCCATGTGCATCGCACGGGCTTTCATGACTATGAACATTTAGATGAAGCCCGTGTGCATCGCACGGGTCTGAATGCCTAGTTTATTATAACACTTAGCAATTATTCACACAATCATACACAATAATATAAAATGGTGAATGAAATATCAAGCATTTCTCCAAAAATGTTAAGACTTCATATTAAGTTTTCATAGCCACCGTTCAATTGTTAAATGTGTTTGACATTAACACAAGCAACGACAACTAAGAAAGCATCATACTAATTCTAACATGTGTGATATGTATAAACTTTGGTATATAAGGTATAATCATTTCTCCTCTTTCAACTATGTGGGATAAAAAATTCTCTTGGTTTTCACCACAAAAACAATATATAAGGTGCCTAAACTTACTCTTTATACTAAATTCCTGTAAATCTAATGCCTATGTTTTGTAAGTTGATCACGTGGACACTTGGGCTAGAATAAAAAGTACTTATCAAGCTTAAAATTTTAATGTCTTCGTCCACTTATACTCCGTATGACATAATCCAACCTGTCTCTTCTTTAGCTATCAAGACACCTACAGTAGTATGATATTGTCCAGTAGTCACATGCATTGTACATTTCCGGTTAGACCCGGTTATATTCGGCCAAGACCCGGTCATATCCAGCCAAGACCCGGTTAGACCCGGTCATATGCATGACCTTATTTTTCAACTTCTCTAAGTAGGCATGCTGTCATATTTCTCACGTTTTCGTTCTCACTAAGTAGTTGCATGATCACTATCTTGATATTTATAGGGTTTTGAGGAGTGCATTGTCTTCTACTAGCCCACTACTGTTTCTGGGCTTTGCTAGACTTGTGTCTACCACTGGTGTTGACTATCAGGTAACTGATTTTTAACTTGCTCCCATTCTCCTTAAATATGAATAGCTATATCTGCACTCTTGCGTGTTAAGTTGTGTATTGTTGGAAACTTAGATACATGTTGCGTATTGTTGGGAAGGATGCTAGTTTGAAAACTAATAGATGGGCAACTAAGCAAGTTTGGATTCTATGTATATTCTTATAGTATGTATATTTATATATATTAACAAAATACGTTTTTACCTTTAGAATTGATTCGTTCACTTAAATGACCATCTCTCAACTAATCTTTCCAGGTGCTTAACATTGATTCTGAACAGTTATGTCGAAAGACCTTAACGTCGAATGGTTTGTCATTCTATTTCATATAATTATGCGTATAGATAAAGGGATACTCTTGTAACAGAAAGATGGAATAAACCTTGTCTAATGGACTCATGATGGAGATGGCATCAAAAGTTCATCTCTATCATAATGGCGTTTAAACGGGGAACTTTTTGAAATTGTATATTATGTTTGTTGTACACCTCTTGCATTTATAGTTGAATTACTGGATGGAATGTTTGCTGGTATCATACCATGTTCCTGTTTTATGCATTTATAAGTTAACATAGTTAACAGGAAATTCTTTTGCAGTGCAACCTGACATACATTACTTTAATATTGGCTACATACCTTGAGGTAATTCTCACTTTGTTTTTATTATTGCAATGTAGCTTATCATTCATATCTAAACCGCCCATGGTGGTAAAGAATCACTCCTGGAACAAGCAATCAACCATAACTTACTCGCTTTTTTCATTGTGGTGAGATGAACGACACCTTTTGGCTTGGTTTAAATTTGAGCTTCGAAATTTGTTATTGTTTTGACATCAACTTATCCAGGCAAATTTGTTTACGGGGTTGGTGAACTTATCGATGGATACCCTGTTTATGTCGCCATTCCCAGCACAGCTTATCCTAGTTATTTATTGTTTTATTATATGTGCTGTTGCTGCATATGTGACCCGATTAATCTTTTATCTTATGCTTATTATTATTAGTTAGAAGTTAAAGGACCAAACTTGTTAGATAGAAACTTTATAACCGAATAGTTAGTTATATCGGTTAGAAAACTTGAAGAGATACATCGGTTCATCTCATACCGATTCATACTCTATATAAACATATGTATTAGTATCGTTTATTGGTTAATGACATTTTAGATTTACTTATTCATTTACTTTGCAACTTATTATATCGATCTAGAAGAAAAGTGGGACAACAATTGGCATCAAGAGCAAGGATTATACATCAAAATTATACAACGATTTCTGCATAACGAAATCAAAACAAAAATCAGAAAGAAGCCAAAGAAAGACGCAGGAGAAGAGGAAGAACAATTCATTATTCCTCTTTGAGCGAGAAAAGAGATAACTTGTTTTCTTTAAATCTTCCAAAGGAAACACGTTTTTTGAATAAGGAAACGCGTAGAAAAGATAGTGCACGATCTGTTTTACGTAGGGGTTGCAAACGCATAACATCAAGCGTATTGGTGTCGAGGAAGATAGAGGAGACTTTGTGTAGAAAAGAGAGAACTAGTTCGAAGAAAAGAAACACAAAGCAAGGGCGTTGTTGGTTGAGAAAAAACGTATACTTAGTATTATTGATTATTTGGAAAGAAGAGTGTGGAGTTTGTGCCGATTTTAACACAAAAGGAACAACAACAACGAGAGGCGCAAGAAACTGTATAACCAAAGTTTGGTTGTTTCGTTGCAGCAAGGATCAAACGAAGAGACTGATTTGATTCAGATTTACCAAGCGTGGTAACGAATAGACGTGTGTAGGAGACTTAGAGATTTCAAGAAAAGAGATCAAGTTGAACACACGACAAGAAGATAACAACGTGTAGTGTGGTATTATTTTGTTTGTGTCGAATTTCTGAAACAACATTCGACAACAACAAAAAAAGAAGTCGAGACTTGTTTTGGTTCAACAGAATTCGAACAAGACTAGAAGAATATTGATTTTTGTTTAGACTCGTAAAAAAAAACAACAACAACAATTCGACAAGGAGAACAAAGGGAAATTTTGGCGTTCGTTTACTGGTTCGAATCAGAAGCAAGACAAAAGAATCCGAGAGGTTTGTTTGGAAGAAGTTTTGAAGTCGATTTGGAAAGAAAATAACGAGGCAGAAATAAACAAAAGGAGCGAAGGGAATTACAAACGTTGGTGAACGAATTTTACTAACAAGACAAGGGAATACATCTCATATTCAATACGATAACGAGGTCATAAGTTTCTAATTTTCTGGATTTCAATTCATTAGAATAGTATAGATTTTGTTAGTTTATACTATTAGGAATCCCGAGAACTACTATTGATCCCGTAATTACTAGGAATTCCCGAAAACTATATATATTCCCATATTAGAGGAGATACCATATTAGAAAATTCCCGCGAATAATAGAAAGTGAAGATCATTAATACTTTCAAGATGGGCGATGATACAAACGCAACAACTACATTAAAACCCTTAACACCTATTGCACAATACCAATGCCCTAAGTTGAAAAACACAAATTACACGGTATGGGCTATACAAATAAAAGTTATATTAGAAGCACATGGTTTATGGGAGACAATAGAACCCAAAGAAAATACACAATTAGATGATAAGAAGGATAAAGCAACTATTGCCCTTCTATATCAAGCATTGACGGAGGATGTGATTTTGCAAGTAGCAACTTCTAAAACGGAAAGGGAATTATGGGATTCATTAAAAAGGAGACACGTTGGCGAAGAGAAAGTGCAACAAGCACGACTACAATCATTAATGATAGGATTTAATGCCCTTCAGATGAAGGATGAAGAAACGGTGGATGTATTTGCAGACAAGTTGAACGGTTATGTCACGAAGGCAAAAGAACTAGGGAAAACAATAGATGAATCACTTATAGTTAGAAAACTATTAGACTCCACACCTGATAGATTCATTCAGATAGTAGCATCCATAGAACAAACTAGTGATCTAGACGACATTACCCTAGATGAGATCACTTGAAAACTCAAAGCATTTGAGGAAAGGATAAAACTCCGGAAGGGAGATCAAGTTGAAAGCCAGGATAATTTATTATTCGCACATGGTGAACACTCAGGTAGAGGAAAGCATTTCAATAAGCGTGGAGGTAGATCAAACTATTCACGAAGAAACTGGCGAAATAACAAACACAGAAATAACTCACAAGAAGGAAACTCCAATTATAAGGAAAACCCTAATAAGAATACAAATAGAAAGGATGTGAGTAAGTTAAGATGTTACAGATGTAACAAACTTGGACACTTTATGAATAAGTGTAGAGTAAAAACAACAGCTCAAGAACAATCAAACCTTATCTTAGAAGATGAAGAACCATCACTATTAATGACTATGCACGAAACCAAACACGAGGAAGTATTGTTGAATGAAGGCCAAATTCAACCAGGAAAATATGCTTCAAAGGACGAAAGCATATGGTATTTAGATAACGGTGCAAGTAATCATATGAAAGGAACCAAGAGTCATTTTAGAGATATTGATGAAAACATAACAGGACGAGTACGTTTTGGAGATGGATCATATGTACAGATAAAGGGAAAAGGCTCTATATTGTTAGGTTGCAAAAACCAAGAACAAAAGGTCGTATCGGATGTATATTACATACCAAACCTTAAGAGTAACATACTAAGTCTAGGACAACTTACAGAAATAGGTTGTAAAGTTATAATGGAGGGAAATAGATTGACTTTGTATGATAAGAGCAGGAAGTTGTTGATGAAAGTTGAAAGATCCAAGAACAGACTTTACAGTATTAGATTACGAATAGAAACACCTATATGTCTCTTAGCAAATATAGATAACCAAGCATGGTTATGGCATGCTAGATTAGGTCATCTAAACTTTGAAGATATCAACAAGATGACTAGAAAAGGTCTAGTAGAAGGAATACCTAGAATAAATCATGCCGGACAGATTTGTGATGCATGTTTATTAGGAAAACACAGTAGAACACCATTTCCAAACCAAACTAAATTCAGATCAAAGAACCCGTTGGACTTAATCTATGGAGATCTCTGTGGTCCTATTAGTCCAGCAACACACTCAGGCAAGAAACTCATATTCTTGTTAGTAGACGATTGTACACGTTTTATGTGGGCTTACTTTCTACAATCAAAGGATCAGGCATTTAGTATATTCAAGGAATTTAAGCATAAAATAGAAATGGAATTAAGACTGAAAGTGAGGATGCTAAGAACAGATAGAGGAGGCGAATTTACATCAAATGAATTCACCAAATATTGTAAAGATAATGGAATAGCAAGACAGTTGACAGCACCATATTCACCACAACAGAATGGAGTAGTGGAAAGAAGGAATAGAACAGTGTTATCAACTACGAGAAGTATGATGAAAGCCATGAAGTTACCCTTAACTTTTTGGGCGGAAGCAGTGAAACATGCTATTTACATACTAAATAGGGTACCTACAAGAGCCCTGATAGATAAAACTCCATATGAGGCACTCTACAACAGAAAACCAAATTTAGAGAACCTAAGGATATTTGGATGCACAGCTTATGCAAAAATAACAATACCTCATTTAAAGAAGCTGGATGATAGAAGCATACCGATGATTTATTTAGGAGTAGAGGAAGGATCAAAAGCATGTAGGTTATATGATCCGATAAGAAAAAAGAAACATGTTAGTAGGGATGTAATATTTATGGAAACAAAGCCGTGGAATTGGGAGAAGAATGAAGAGGATACAAGTACACAAGACACATTTTGGACTAGTTTTGTGGTAGACGAAGTTGACAACACAAATCCAATACCTGTCAACATAGAAGATGATGATGATATGTATCCAACACCGGATCCATTACCAGATCCAACATCAGAACCAAACTCACCAATTACACCACCAACATACAATTATGACCCTAACTCAGCAGAAGAAGAGGCTACTATTAGTTCATTAGAAACCTCAGATGAAAGATATGATCATACACCATTACGAGGATTGAAAGGTTTAGCAGAAATTTATGAAACTGCAAATGTAGTGGAAACACCAAGTTTATTTTTCACAGAAGAAGAACCTCGTAACTATAAGGAATCATCAGTAGATAAGAAATGGATTGAGGCTATGGAAATTGAAATAGATTCAATAAATAAGAATAAGACATGGATTCTTACTACATTGCCAGAAAATCAAAAGGCAATTGGACTCAAATGGGTCTTTAAAACCAAGAGGGATGCACAAGGAAAGATCATACGATACAAGGCACGTTTAGTAGCAAAAGGATATGTACAAGAACAAGGAGTAGACTTTGATGAAGTATTTGCCCCAGTTGCTAGGATAGAAACAGTACGGTTAATATTAGCGTTAGCAGCATATCATGGTTGGCGAGTGCATCACTTGCATGTAAAATCAGCATTTTTACATGGAGATTTAAAGGAAGAAGTCTATGTTACACAACCTGAAGGATTTGTACAACCAGAAAACTCAGGAAAAGTGTACAAGCTTATTAAAGCTTTATATGGCTTAAGACAAGCACCGAGAGCTTGGAATGTGAAGCTTGATCAAACATTAAAGTCATTAGAATTCAAGAAGTGTAATCTCGAACAAGCAGTATATACAAAGAGGAATAAGAATTCTACAATTATAGTCGGAGTTTATGTAGATGATTTGATAATCACGGGCACTCCAAAGAAAGAAGTAGAATTATTCAAATCCCAGATGGAAGAAAAGTTTGAAATGAGCGACTTAGGATTGTTAGCTTATTACCTTGGGATAGAAGTTACACAGACAGGAGGAGAGATTACAATCAAGCAAACAGGTTATATTAACAAGATCTTGAAAGAAAGGAATATGAATGATAGTAATGATACGAAGATACCAATGGACCCCGGTACTAAGTTGGTCAAGGCGGAAGATGGTAACTCAGTTGACGCAACTTATTACAGAAGCTTAATTGGAAGTCTCAGGTACTTACTACATACAAGACCAGATCTTAGTTATTCAGTCGGACTACTCAGCAGATGGATGCAAGACACAAAGGAACATCACCTGAAGGCAGTAAAGCAAGTAATCCGATATATCAAAGGAACAAAGGAGCATGGCATAATTTACAAGAAAGAAGGCGGATGCAAGATTACAGGTTACAGTGACAGTAGTTATGGAATCAACACTGATCAAGGAAAAGGAACTACTGGCATAGTATTTTATTTTGGAGAGTCACCCATTACTTGGAGTACTCAGAAACAACCGACAGTGGCGCTATCATCATGTGAATCAGAATTTATGGCGGCTACTGCAGCAGCATGTCAAGCCTTATGGTTAAAAAGATTACTTAGTGAATTAACTGGAAATGAAGAAAAGAAGATTACGTTGAAGGTAGATAACGTTTCAGCAATTGCACTAGTCAAGAACCCAGTTTTTCATGGAAGAAGTAAACACATCGACATTCGATATCATTTCATTCGAGAATGCGTAGAGAATGGACACATCAATGTAGAACATGTCAGCGGAGAACTACAAAGAGCAGATATACTAACAAAGGCTCTACCAAGATTAAAGTTCATGACAATGCGACAAATGCTCGGAGTTCAAGATTTAACAAGAAGCAACGATCAAGATTAAGGAGGAGAATGTGACCCGATTAATCTTTTATCTTATGCTTATTATTATTAGTTAGAAGTTAAAGGACCAAACTTGTTAGATAGAAACTTTATAACCGAATAGTTAGTTATATCGGTTAGAAAACTTGAAGAGATACATCGGTTCATCTCATACCGATTCATACTCTATATAAACATATGTATTAGTATCGTTTATTGGTTAATGACATTTTAGATTTACTTATTCATTTACTTTGCAACTTATTATATCGATCTAGAAGAAAAGTGGGACAACAGCATATGCCGGTTATAATGGTTTTAAGTTTAAGTTTTGGTGAAAAGAATGCTTTTTGGTACATTCAAAGTATGATTAGTTTATCTTACCTAGTTGTAAATTCTGATTTGAACACAAGGATCACAAATAATTTACATTTATACCCTGGTCTGTAGATGGTATATCATAGTATTAACTAAAAATTACCTGAAAATAATTTGCTTGACTTAAGATGTTTGTACACATGGATCACAAATAATTTACATTTATATGTACTAAAACGACACTTCAATCTAAAATATCATCAACTTAAATCTGATATAAACTAAAACGACACTTAAATCTCCCATCAGGCCTTGCTTGCTCCAAAATTCTTATGTCATAGGCTCTGCGCTTTGCAATGTTGACGTACCATTTTCCAGAATTTATATCCGCCTAAATACTACAATCTCAATGATCAAGCAAAAGTAGTGTTTCCATGTAGCAACTTGCATAAAATGTGAATCGTCGGCCAGGCATCCCAATGTAATTGGTTTGTTTAGAGTGACGTTCATAAAGAGAAAGTGCATCATGCTCCTCTTCTTCTATCACTTGTATCATAGTTTCGCCACTCTTTCTAAATCCAAGCACCCTCCTTATTGAAGTATCAGGTGTGGTAATGGTGAATATCTTTGTAAATGATTTTGGATCACCATTCTCTATCATCCATACACCAAAATTCAATAATACTTCTTGCTCATAACTAGTTTCAAGAACAACAAGAGAGTCTCTTAACCAATATAAAGACAAATCAGCTCCTAACCCGTTTATCAATAAACTATCCGGGAGATATATTTTTGTAAATTCCTCACTCGTCAAATCAAATGACATAATTAGTTGGGAATACTCACGATTACCATCCACCATAATCATATCATAAGCACGCCAATAAATAAATCCATCTATAACTGCAACATGATATTTCATCAATCCCGTCATATTTGTAAGCAAATTGCTGGATTTAGGACTTCTCCAAACCCCGGAGCTTAACGTAAACACCTCAATTTCCCAGAAACCATCTATGAAACCATTTCCAGAATCAGAACTAGCTATTGTAGCCTTCACAAGCTTAGGGTCATTTGTATGAGGACAAACCCTAAAACCAAGGACCGACACATTAGGCACAACAACATCAACCGATTTCCTAATCGCAGGATTCCAAATAATGGCTATATTCACTAGGGGTTTATCAATAAAGTTGTAGAAACAAAACAAGCCATGGGAGCTGCAGCTACCTACTATATTGTGTAATGCCGTTGGCCTGCGAAGTTGTTGTATGGACACAGGGACAGTAAGGGGAAACATTTTTTGAGGGAAACTATCATCGTCTACAATCGAAACATATTTTCGGATAAATTCATCTTGCGTGTCAACGTAACTTACTAGTAGACGATGCTGCTGCGGGTGGTAATCAACAATAAATTTGGAACTATCGATAAGAGACTTCCATTGCTTCGAAACAGATCTGAACTGAATCAAAGATTTGACGGGAAGTCTCTTCATGATTTCAACTTGGAGATCGAAGAATGGTATATTGTCTGACATTTTGATTTTCAGAATGTTTGTTAGGGTTTTGTTGAGGGGAGTAGAGACTGCGTAATTCGGGGCTCGTTAAAAAGTCCTTTTTTGTTTGTAGATTTATTTAAGAGTAAATTACATCATTTGTCCTTGTGGTTTGAGTGAAATCTCTACCCTCGTCCCTCCCTTTTTTTCTTGCATCATGAATCCTTATAACCAAGTTTCGTCACACTATTCGTCCCTATCACTAACGCTCGTTAGCTGGGCTCGTTAAGTATGCCCACGTGCCTCCCACGTAAGGGTGTTTTTGTCTTTATCTTTTTCCCTCTATTTTGAAAACCGGGTTAAAGACCCAAGTTTTTTACATACCATCCACTATAACGATTCTAGTTTCCCTCTCATTCCCCTCACTCACCAAACTCTTCATCTTCTTTGATCCAAAACCCTAACTGAATCTAATTCCTATTTCAATATGGACATTACATACAAGTGTTCAACACAGGAAGATCTTAATGTTTGGGATATCTATGGTACGTT
Organism: Artemisia argyi; assembly: GCA_030686995.1. Lineage (NCBI taxonomy): Eukaryota > Viridiplantae > Streptophyta > Magnoliopsida > Asterales > Asteraceae > Artemisia > Artemisia argyi. The sequence goes on along the minus strand of CM060692.1, from coordinate 2,792,400 downwards.
GTTGTTGTTGTTGTTGTTGTTGTTGTTGTTGTTTGTTTGTTTGTTTGTTTGTTTTTTTTTTTTTTTTTGTTTTTTAATGGCATATTTTCAAGTTTTTTTCAATCCTATGATCATGTGTACACTTTAATTACATTTCGGGTTAATAAATATGCATGACTATGTTTTCTGTTCAAAACCCTAATTTTGGTTAATTGTGTTTTTAAGTGTAACAGATAACAATGAGAATCTGCTTTCAATAAAGGTTAACTATGCTGGAGTTTTTACTTCTCCACCTGGTATGAGATTTGTCAATGGTAGCTTCATTTTCTTTGATACCGTAGACATTAAAGAGTTTTCTATCCCTGAACTAAATGACATGATAAAATGGCTAGGGTGTAGTGCTAATGTGATAATTTTTTCAATTTCAAAAAACCTAATGCTAATTTACATAATGGGATGCATGGTTTGGTAAGTGATAGTGATGTTAGGAAGTTAGCTGAATATGTTAAGCTTGGGAATAAATTGATTGAGGTATTCATTGAACATGAAAAGAGCACTCTGCATACTTACTACATGACACATAATCTTGATTTCAGCATACCAGAGTGTGTACTTCAGGAAGTAGATGATAAAGTAATACCTGAAAAACAAGGGAAAAAAAAGAAACCCAGTAAAGGTTCATGTACTAAGAAGTTAAAGTTAGGTTTGATTGATGAGGATATTGGTGTTGATTTAGGGCAGAGTAGTCAAATTACAAAAAAGCTTGGTGAAAGCAGTGAGCCTGCAACACAAGCTATGGGTGGGGCTAGTGAATTTACCAATGATTTTTACTCTGTTTCTGATCCACTCCTGGGAGAAAATGACTTTGACCTAGTTTAGACAGCCTAGATGTTAGAGATAAGGATATAAATTTAGAAGAATGTGTTGGTAAGGATAAAGGTGTAGAAGATGAAACAGTTGAGGAAGATGAAAAAGAATTTAGATGAAATAGTTGAGGAAGATAGAAATGAGGATGACAGTGAATCAGATATAGATGGGAATGACAGTGATCAACTAACTGATCATGAGAATCTAGTTGAACATGTGTATGTTAACGTGGAAAATTTTGATCAAGGAAATGCAAACACATTGGGTGCAGATGAAAGGCCATCAGAATTTAATGCTAATAAAGAAATTGATGTTGAAATTCATGTAATGGATAATGAGGAGTTTGAAAGTGCATATGATGAGGATGGAGTAGAAAGGTTAAGGAAAAGGAAGTTGAAACAGATTAGGAGACAAAATAAGCCAAAGGTTAGTCATGTGCACATGATCTACCTTTATGTTGGACAGAAATTTGCAAGCAGAAAGGGTGTAAAGAAAAAGTTCACTTACATTCCATTGAAACTAAAGATAGTTGTGTTTTGAAGAAGAATGATAAATAAAGAGTGAGAGCAAATGCAAGGGAACAATTCTAGAGTTTGATGGTACTGATGGAGATAGGCTAAGTCAATCAGTTGGGCCTAGCCAAGTAGTTGGGCGGGCCAAGTGAACAAGCAGGATCCAGTTAAGCACCAAAGTGGACCAAGACAAAAATAAGTGCTACTAAGGGATTAGAATATAGTCCAAGAAGTGGGTCCAAATTGCCTAAATCAAAAGTTGTTGGTGGTAATCCTAGTCCAAGAAAGATCTAAGAGAATCAATGTCCTTGGGTTCTTCATGTTTCCAAGTTAGGAGACTCAGAAACATGGCAGGTTAAGACATATGATGATAAAAACAACTGCCTGCAAACCATCAACCACAAATTGGAAGGCCACAAAAAAAGAGAAAGAAATCTGTAGGTGAATATATTCCTCTAGTCAACAATGGTAAGCTGACCAGGAGATCAAAAACAGTGACATGTGTGTTGTGCAAGACCAAAGGGCACAATAAAAGAAGTTGTAAAGGTGCTACAAATGCTGCAAGTAAGACTGCACAGGGTGGAAGTAAGAAGAAAAATATGGCACAGGGTTCAAGTGGATCAACTTTTGCTGCTAAGAAGAAGAAGAGTGTATCTTTTGCACAAGCTTCTCAAACTGGTCAATCTTCTCAACCTACTTAGGCATCTAATGTATCTGACATTACAAAGCAGAAAGGAAAGGGTATTGCAGATCCTTCTCAACCATCTGCAAATGCAGCTAAGAAGCCAAGGAAGAAATTTCTTGTGTTGGGCTAGGTCCACTTTTTAGGGTTATCCTTTGGTTCATTGGTGTTGTGTATGCACCCAAGACATTGCAACTTCATTAGTACTTTAATTTGGTCTTTCTTTAGAACTTTGTTGGTACCAAACAATTTGTCTTTAATCATGATCTTCCAGATTTTAATATGGTATCAGAACTTTGTTTGGTGTTATTCAGTGTTGTTTGATTTTGCTATGATTGACTGTGATTGGTAATATCGTATTGTGATATGATTGATTGTTATTGAGTCAAGCAAGAATGACCCATTCTTTGACTTTTAGAAAAGTTAATGTAAAAAGTATCAATTTTATGACTTTTATAAAGTCAAGCACTTGACTGTCATACATCATTTGAATTGATTTTTTGCCTACCGCACATATGTGCTGTGCATTGCTTGACTGTTATGCACTCAAGTATAAATGACCCAATATTTGACTTTTTTTAGTCATTGATTAAAAATGACCCATTGGACTTAACACATTTGCATTAACCATTTCAATTGGTCTTAAAACACTAGCACATAACACATTTGCAGTATTCAAATTCCATTTACATAGGACTTAACATATTTACAGTAGTAACAAACAACCAAATGCAGTAGCCCTTAACATCCTTATCCATTGTAGTTAACTTAATACCATTTCATTTCAACAAACTTACAAACTTAAATACCAAATAGGCCATAGTCATTACATCACTCAGTTGTTCAAAACACAAAAAGTGGCATTTAGCATTACATCATTCATTACTTATGTAACAACCGTGGTTTTGGCAGGTCAGTTTGACTGATAGTCTTGACTCGGTTGACGTTTGTTTGGTGTGTCTTAGGTGTTTGAAGTGATATATGAGTGATTTAGGAGAGTTTTAGCACTAAATCCCTTTGCGTAAATGATTTTATTGTGATTTGGAAAGTTTGGAATTTGGGAAAATTCATTTTGATCACCTTTGTGGTGTAGAAATGACTTGTGTAGCTTTTGGTGTTTTTGTGTTTTTGCGTAACGAGTCTTCGTTCAAGTATTTGAGCGTTAGCAAGTTACGAGGAGTTTGTTTTTATGTGTTATGTTTATAAAAGAGTGTGAAATTCTATTTTTGGAAACTTTATTTTGAAAATGAATATTTTCCGGTTTATCGTAAAATTAAGGTTTATCGCATAAGACGTTAGGTTTTGTTATGGGAATACATAAAATATGAAAAGTATGAGGTTTTGGGTGTAATAAACAAATTTAATAAAAAAAATAAGTTATGGTAGTGGTTAGTGTGGTGTCTAGGAGATCCATGGTGGGTCATATGAGTCTTAGACATCATCATATGTGTATTACATGGGTTGTAGCTTTTCGCTTGGCCTTGTGTAATGTGGATTATTTTTGTGTGCTATAGATTGTGGATTGTTTTGTGGAAGCTGCGGAGTTTAAGGTGAGTTCATAGTCCCATATTTTTACTTTGTTTTAAACTTGGGATGGGAATGATGCTTGTCTTAAATGATTTGATTTACTGTGATTATGTGTGTGGTGTTAATGAGCTTGGACTTATAATGTTATCGTGTGCATGCTATGTGTGATTATTTGCTTATGTGGATGTATATGGGATCCAATTAGGAGGATGCTTATCCTGTTGCTCGCGCATGCGACCTAATTGATGTTTAATATGTTTAATGGGGTCCAATTAGGAGGATGCTTATCCTGTTGCTCGCGCATACGACCTAATTGATGTTTAATATATATATGGGATCCAATTAGGAGGATGCTTATCCTGTTGCTCGCGCATGCGACCTAATTGATGATTAATGGGGTCGGGGGACACGAGCCGTCCTGATGTAATGATTTTGGGGTCGGAGGACACGAGCCGTCCTGTTGTAATTATTTTGGGGTCGGAGGACACGAGCCGTCCTAATGGTTGCCTTATGAGTGTTGTTGCCTATGTGTGTGAATATTGACTTGCAAATGCATGTAGCTATATGATAACTATAATTATTCGTCCAGCTATGTTTTTATAATCACAGTGAACTGGTTGCCTTGAGAGTGTATGTGTGTCTTAAACCTATGAATCTCACCAACATTATGTTGACATTTTAAGCATCATTTTCAGGTGAGCTTTCTAAGGATAAGATAGAAGGAAGTGGATAGACGAGACCTTAGTTGCATTGGAGGTGGTTTAGCATCTATGTTTGAATTTATGCATTGTTTCGGATTTTTGTTTTGGTTGTTTTGTTTTGGGGTATTGTTACAACACTCCGTGTTTGTACATTGCTCTATTTTTGTGCATGTAGTTGTTCTCTATATAGACACCAGGTGTTGTGATGGTATCCATGAAGTTACACCCTCGCGTTTCCGCCGTGGCGGGGTGTGACAGATTGGTATCAGAGCCTTGGTTATAGAGAATTAGGTGGTTGAACCTAGACTATAACTTAGGAGTCCCTCATATAGTTGCATTTAGGATCTATGTGTAAGTATAGTATTTTATATGTCTATTTTCCTATATTTATGAGATGTTTTATTGAGTTTCGGACGTCTATTCTATTCCCTATACGTAGTACTATATATATCGACTTTATTATATCGTCTTCCGCGCGTAAGATGCTTCGTTGGACAACCGTTGTCGCTATCGGATGCGAGAGAGGTGGTAGGATGAAGTGGACTAACCGCAGAATCCGAGTTTTCGATAGCATGTATCTATGTTCGGACAAGGAGAGGATGTTTATGGGAAACGTTGGTGGAGAAGAAGTGGAGAGATTTGGAACCACGACGACTTCTGGAGATGGAGCCATTACCAAATACCCTTGGTAGTGTCCTCACTTCACCTAGGAAGGAGATATGGTTTAGTCTAAACCTCGTGATTTGTATGCGTTTGTGAATTTTATAGAATTGGAAGAAATGAATAGAGATGGTTTTGCATGTTGTCGACTACCTCAACATGTAGGAAACATGAATGGGTGGTTGAATAAAGATGAAAGGGAGTTAGGATGAAATGGTGTGGATTCGGATCTAGAGTCCACAGCGAGTAGTAAGTTGAATTGATCTGAGCGGGGAGATAAGTGCGAGAGTGGAGTTGAGCCATTATGCGACGTCTTTTGTTTTGTGTTATGTTTTGGAATTCGTATATTGTCTTTTGCCGTCTGGAGCCATGTTGGAGCGTGATTACTCTTGGATATTGGATCGACCTTATCCAAGTGATTTTGATTATAGAGTTTACGTGATCGATGGAATTGTTCCATGTGAGATGATTGTTTGCGACGTCTTTTGTTTTTGGTTGCATGATGTGTTGTCATAGGAGGGAGTACACTTATGAAAGGGGGCATAGATAATTATGGTGGCTAACATAATTATACATGCGTCACAACACAAGTGGACTTGCAAGTATGATAGCATGGATTGCATGGTGTATTAGGTGCTATGTGGTATATGTGCGTTATCATTAAGATGTGTGGTTTTGGAAGTAAGTATGCGTGTGGAATAGGCTTATAACTATGGTCGCGAACATAATTATAATGGTATTACACATGTGGACTTGTGACCATTATTGCATTGATTGATGTTTGTTGTTATATGTTGTGGTAGATGGTATGTGATATCATGTTGGTGATGGCTGTATGGTTAGAGAAGTATTCTCTTAACCATTCGGGCAGTCGTTATATGTTGGGGTGTGTAGGTGGTAAGATTCCATCCTACCTATCATATGTTGATACCTCAATTATCGGTGGGTACTTATGTTGTGGTATTTAAGTTGATTCGTTTGGTACTCACTCCGTTTGTGTACCTAATTCTTTGGTTGGCATTCCTATTCGTACCATGATAGTACAGATGCCATAATCTTTCGATTTGACGTTGTGAAAGGTGTTGGGTAATTGAATTCGTTTCGTTGGATACTGGTTTGTTTCTTTGGTTATTCCTTGCATTCATTCCTCGGATGAATGTTATACTATTCTTCAAGTATTGTTGGTTCGTGACGAGTTGGTGTGGATATTTAATCCCTCATTTACACACACGAATTGAATTTCGTGAATATGTTTTGTGACCTGTTAGTATCGGTGTTTTTCTATGATTTTGGTTTGATCGTTGTACGAATGAGTCTGTAATGTTCATCGTTTGGTTTGCAATGTATTTGTGTGAGTGTTCACTGGTATGAGTTCATTTGAGGATTATTTTGATTACGGAATTCTTCAATGTCTTTTGTGTTCGATTAAGAGGTTGTGTTAGAGTCTTTATGGCATTTTACAAATTCGTTTTGGGTATTTCAAGGTCGTTTGATGGAAACTAATATTTTTATGGGAAATGAAGTGTGAAAAAAAAATGGTTATGTTGATGTCTTACATAAAATGGTTATATATATATTTTTTAAAAAAGGTGTATAAGTATAAGATATGTCTTAAAAAATTTAAAAAAAAAATGGTGTACATTTGTTTTTTTGAGAAGGTCGAGTACGGGAATAAGAATTGTCTATGGTTCTCATTTACCAAACTTGTTATGCATTTGGTTCATCGAGTGTTTCTTTCGTTGAGGTACGTTTGTGGATGTTTTATGGGTACGTGTATTGTATATTTTCTTTGTATGGGTTTTTCACGAACATTTTTTCCGTTTTTACTTTTATTGGGGAAAATTTCTCATTGTGTTTTTCTAGCTTTGATTTTGGTGTTCGTTACTTCGCTAATCGGTAATTCGTACCCCTTTTGAGTTCGTTGATATACGTTTTAGTTCGACCGGTTTCATGGTTTGCGTCGTTTACTTGGGATAGATTGTCGTTTCGATTATCAATTTGTTCGTTGAAGAGGAAGAGGATGTTTGCCAAGTGTCCAAGTGAGAAGTTCAGCTTCAAGATGTACGTTCTTCAGGCATCGCGGAGGTAGAAGAACCAGATGAGGAACTATGTGATACGTGACTTAGAGTTGGGAGTAGAACTTGGAAATGATATTTGTATGGAGCAGAAAGTGTTATCTACACAGATCATAAGAATCTTTAGCATATATTTGACAAGAGGTTAATATATGTTGAAGAGAAGTTGGTGTGGAATTTCTCAGTGACTACGATTGTCTTATTCGCTACCGTTAAGGAAGAGCGGACATCGTGGTAAGAGCGCTGAGCGGGAGTGAACGAGTGAAACTTAGATGTTTGTGAGCGATGATTATGGTAATTCAGTTCAGAGTTAAGAGGATGATATTGACAGCCTAGAGAGAGAGGTTCAAGGATGAGAACATGTAAGAAGAATGATTACTTGGTTTAGACCAGTAAATGGAAAGGAACGAAGATGGAGGAATGTACTTTGCGGACCAGCTATTGGTTTCATTGAGAGGAAGCATGAGGACATCAATTATGAAAGGTATTTGATACATCCTAGAATGGATAAGACGTATTATTACCTTAGCAAGTGGTTGATACGCTTGAAGGGGAGTGTTGATGTCAACGATTATTATGGTGATGCAATGGTCAGAGATACTTGGAGATTTTGTTGAGAAGGAATTGGTGAGACATTTCATTTGATGAGTTGGTAGAGAGACGTGGGGTACCGCGTTGATCATCAAGAAACAGGATGAAATACTTCGCGATAGTGGTAAATAGGTTATAAAGTCTTGAGAACGCGTATGTAGATGAGTACGACTTATTGTTCTTAAATGAGTGAACTAAGTGAGCGTACAAATCAGGCGTTGGATGGTGAGCTGAGACTCTGGGTGTGTTTGATTTTGGAGGAAGCCGGGGTATACATTTACCCTTAGCTGAGTTCTCCTATATCAACAATTATCATTTTAGTATGGAGTAAGTGTCGTGTGAAAAGTTGTGTGGAAGGTAATGTAGGTCACCTGTTCTGTGGGCAAAGGTTGGAACAAGCCAACTAATTGGTCCTAAACTGGAATGAGAGACTACGAATAGGTTTTCTAACTAAGGAAAGACTTAAGGTAGCAAGAGATCGCCAAAAGAGTTATGCGGATTATTTCCGTAAGCCCTTAGAGTTTGGTGTTGGTGATATTGTGAGGTTAAAAGTATCTCCTTGGAAGGGTGTTGTGCGTTTCGGTAAAGAAGGCAAGCTAGCACCGAGATACGTAGGACCATTTGGGATTTACGGAAAGGAGTGGATTTGTGGCATCCTGGTTGAAGTTAGCTGAGGAATTGAGTAGAGTGCATGATACGTTTCACGTATCTAATTGAAAGAGGTGGTTGGCGGATGCTAGTCTGCATGTGCCATTAGATGAATGTAAGGCTGACAAGACTCTTCGTTTTGTCGAGAAACCTGTTGAGATTATGGATCGAGATTTTAAGGGTTTGAAGTGTGGTGAGATAGCGTTGGTAAAGGTATGGTGGGATTCTAAGCGTGGACCTAAGTTTACTTGGGAGCGTGAGGATCAGATGTAATAAATGATTGTTTTATGGGTATTTGTTATTTGTGAGCGCGTCTTGCGGTTACCATTAGGGTTTTCATTTGGTTCGAGGGTATCGTACCTACCTGTGAGAAGTCATTTTGATCATTGGTGTTATTGATCGGGGAGTGTATCTATTTGCGTGTATTGTTGGAGTGTCGGTATGTTTTCTATCGTGTGAATTCGAGTATTTAGTCGGTTCACATTTTTGCGATTCTTTCTCTGTGATTTTATGGTGTGGTATTTATCCGCTTAAAAATCCATAAATTTCCTTTTTTTCTGTTGTGAGTGGTGACTATAGTAGTTGAAATCTCGGGACGCGATTTCCCTAAGTGGGGGATGATGTAACAACCGTGGTTTTGGCAGGTCAGTTTGACTGATAGTCTTGACTCGGTTGACGTTTGTTTGGTGCGTCTTAGGTGTTTGAAGTGATATATGAGTGATTTAGGAGAGTTTTAGCACTAAATCCCTTTGCGTAAATGATTTTATTGTGATTTGGAAAGTTTGGAATTTGGGAAAATTCATTTTGATCACCTTTGTGGTGTAGAAATGACTTGTGTAGCTTTTGGTGTTTTTGTGTTTTTGCGTAACGAGTCTTCGTTCAAGTATTTGAGCGTTAGCAAGTTACGAGGAGTTTGTTTTTATGTGTTATGTTTATAAAAGAGTGTGAAATTTTATTTTTGGAAACTTTATTTTGAAAATGAATATTTTCCGGTTTATCGTAAAATTAAGGTTTATCGCATAAGACGTTAAGTTTTGTTATGGGAATACATAAAATATGAAAAGTATGAGGTTTTGGGTGTAATAAACAAATTTAATAAAAAAAATAAAAAATATGTATGTGGGGGGAGGTGATCGACCGGCCAGGGGAAAAGGGGGAAAAAGAAAACCCAATTTGAGTCCAAATATGACTCTTAGGTCCAAGGAATCCTAGTTCAACCCAAACAAGCCCAACCCTTTCCCATATAAACATAACAAACGACCCATAACCCTTATTTTCTGCAATTTGAGTCGATCACAAGGGCAAGAGAAGAGGGGAAAAATTAGGGTTTATAGTTTTGAGGCTAAAATCAAGAATCAAGGTAAAATTCTTATAACCTATGTTCAATTAATTGATTAATTATTGAAATTCATGTAATAATTATATGATGGATTAGGGTTTGTGTTAACTTCAGTAAATTAATGTTATTAAACATGTTGGGATCAATTAATGATTGTATTATGATGATTGGTTAAGAGAATTGAGCGTAAAACTTGCTAGTTATTGAGTTAGAGTTTGGACAGATTTGTAAGGCTGTAAAGATGTTAGTGTAAATAACAGATGGTGATGAGTTAGGTCACGAATTTTAGGTCTAAATTGAAGTATAATGAAAGAGCTTTCCAAAAAGTCCAGCCACGATCGATTTTAAGGTCGGGAGGTCGGTCTTTTGATTTTTCTTTGTTAAGGTGTCAAAGCTGTCAAACCGGGACAGATTTTGGGTAAAAGTTCGAGGGTGTCATGTGGTTGTAAAAGTGGTATTTTGACTAGGCCTTCTGGAATAGTTAAGTATTAGGTTATATTAGACTACCACGAAGAGGATTCGCGATAAAAACTTGTGGAAGTAATTATTAAAAATCAAAACTTTTTGGTGTACGATCAGATCCGAATTTGAGTAGTTGACAAGTTTGAATTTCTTATGAGTATTTGTGTGTGTTATTAGCCCATGGCCTTCTGGGATTAGCTTCTATGCTTATGAGAGACCATGGTGAATTTTTGGTGTGAGTTGTTGAGCTTTATTTGTCATGATTTTATGTGGGCGAATGTACCCAAAAATTCTGCGTTTTCTAATTTTAAGAGTGCAAGGGATTTAGTGAGTATTAAGTTATGGTAGTGGTTAGTGTGGTGTCTAGGAGATCCATGGTGGGTCATATGAGTCTTAGACATCCATCATATGTGTATTACATGGGTTGTAGCTTTTCGCTTGGCCTTGTGTAATGTGGATTATTTTTGTGTGCTATAGATTGTGGATTGTTTTGTGGAAGCTGCGGAGTTTAAGGTGAGTTCATAGTCCCATATTTTTACTTTGTTTTATACTTGGGATGGGAATGATGCTTGTCTTAAATGATTTGATTTACTGTGATTATGTGTGTGGTGTTAATGAGCTTGGACTTATAATGTTATCGTGTGCATGCTATGTGTGATTATTTGCTTGTGTGGATGTATATGGGATCCAATTAGGAGGATGCTTATCCTGTTGCTCGCGCATGCGACCTAATTGATGATTAATGGGGTCGGGGGACACGAGCCGTCCTGATGTAATGATTTTGGGGTCGGAGGACACGAGCCGTCCTGTTGTAATTATTTTGGGGCCGGAGGACACAAGCCGTCCTAATGGTTGCCTTATGAGTGTTGTTGCCTATGTGTGTGAATATTGACTTGCAAATGCATGTAGCTATATGATAACTATAATTATTCGTCCAGCTATGTTTTTATAATCACAGTGAACTGGTTGCCTTGAGAGTGTATGTGTGTCTTAAACCTATGAATCTCACCAACATTATGTTGACGTTTTAAGCATCATTTTCAGGTGAGCTTTCTAAGGATAAGATAGAAGGAAGTGGATAGACGAGACCTTAGTTGCATTGGAGGTGGTTTAGCATCTATGTTTGAATTTATGTATTGTTTCGGATTTTTGTTTTGGTTGTTTTGTTTTGGGGTATTGTTACAACACTCCGTGTTTGTACATTGCTCTATTTTTGTGCATGTAGTTGTTCTCTATATAGACACCAGGTGTTGTGATGATATCCATGAAGTTACACCCTCGCGTTTCCGCCGTGGCGGGGTGTGACAACTTATATTATAACCTAATAACTGACAACATTTAAAAGTACTTAACCTAACTTAGTGAACCAAACAAACAAAGCAAATCCCAACCAAGAAATATACAAACGTCTTCTAATCCTTGCACGATCTTGTTCCATTTCTCTGAGATGGTGTTCAAGATTATTTCTTCTCCTCAACAATCCTGGTATTATAGAAACAACACATTGGCACATTGGGGGATCGAGCCAATCTAACAATGGATAATCAGACCCCTACAAAATCAAATGATTATATCATTACTATGAACCCTAATTAAAAAAAGAAATTAAATTAGACACTTGACCATTATGGGACAACTGTAAAACCTACGACCAGGGTTGTAGTTGCTCCAAGATGTACGGATTACTGCATTTCGACCTCAATTCCATATCACCATTTTTAGGGTTTTGAATTAGAGAGAAAGATTAGAGAAAAAGAGATGTGGTGGGTGAGATATTAATAAGGGTTTGTGAGGGTCACTGGTACAATCGATGGCTTCCCCGTCGACTTTTTTACGACGTTGTCGTCGTCATGTCGATAGTAGTATTGGTTGCCATCGTCATGTCGACGGGAACGTAACGACGGGGATGTCCCGTCAGCAACAGCGTTCATGTCTACAATCGCCGTTGACATTGTGGGTCCCACTTCGTTTTCCAGTCAAAGGAATTGTTTGTCCGTCAAATTGTTCCCGTCGACAAGTTGACGGGAGCGTATAACTAATTAACATTATAATTATTAAACGCTAATTGCATTTTATACACCGCCGTCGACATGTCGACGATAGTGTTTAGTCAGGTCAACTTGCTGGTCAAAGTTTGGTTTAATTATGCCGTCGACATGTCGACGGCCAAATTAAAGTATCATTTTTTTTGGTTAATGATGCCGTCGACATGTCGACGACATCATTAAATTATCAATATTTTTGGATTTACGGTGCCGTCGACATGTCGACGGTACCATTGTGATATGCTCCTAACAGCAGGCTGCAAAACCAATAATTTTCCAGATTTTTTTCAGAAAATTTTCCGGAAAAAATCTACCAAAACCTGTAACCAACCAGAACCTGTAACCAACCAATTTTAACATGTCCTAAACACATACAACTCTACATCGGCTAAAACACTTGCAAATTATCGCTATACACCCTCAAAATGCATTAAAACATATAAAGTATATAAAACGGGGTGTGGTAATATCTAAACCAAGCTGCCATATCCACAAATGTTTCAATATCCGCCATGTTCAAGTCACCAAAAGGTTAAAATCCAAAATACTAACATAAGGGTCGCCAAAATATTGTTTCTAACATAAGTACAACACAAAATAACCCAAGTTTGTACCTGTACATCCCCAAATCACTCATCATCACCAGAACCATCCTCATCGCCTCTGTCACCCCCGCTTCCTCTAGCTGAGCCACTACCTCCAGCGCCAGACCCATTGCCCGAGCCATCCACGTGCTGAGAACCCACCTGACTAAGATACTCGTGCCATCGCGGGTTGGCCGACATAAAACCTGTCACCAAATCGAGCCGCGTCGCCATTGCCTTACGTTCTTTAGCTTCTTCCTGGCTCTTCTTCTCGGCCTCAGCAATCTTCTTCTGGGTCTCAGTAAGCTTCGCCTCCATCTCGGCCATTTCTGAAAACGAAATAATCAAAATTTAAAAATAGATATCGCAATACTTAATTTGAGTCATGATCTCGAGTAATCTATAAATACTATATTATCACACTCTACATACCTGGAGGTGGAGGCGGGGTGCATGGTAACAGTGGCCTCCTCAGGCCGGGTACCACCCTACCTCGTCCGGCTATGTGACCCCGCTGCTTGCCCTTCAGAACCATAGCAAGTATCTGCTCCTCCGTGTACGCCACCCCTTCAGGCGTATTCGCTCCCAGATCTCTTAGCCGAACCATCTCTTCCTATTTAGTTGAAGAAAATTGAGAAAAATAATATATATATGTCGGGTTAATTACAAGATTATGTTTCAATGAATCATTAAAGTGCGTGCGTGTTTGGGGAAATAAATAAATAAATAATAAATTAAAAAAAAAGATACTTACATACTGAACCCGCGCCTCATCCTGCAACCAAGCACCATCCTCGTTGCAGTGTGTGTCGTAAAAGCTTTGGATGAGTGACGGGTACTGCTTGTCCTTGCTATTCTGAAACTGTATATACACATGCATATAAGATGAAACAAATTAAAAATGACAAATCAAAAACTATATATTTTTTAATTAAACTTAAATACTTTTATAAAAATAAAAATTTTAATTAATATATAATTAAAATTAAATAATTTTATAAAAATAAAATACTTTTATAAAAATAAAATTTTTCTTACATGATAGTGGCGAATAGCAGCCAATGACTTGGAACCGTGGTGGCTGTACACCTTGTTCTTCTTTCGGTTCTCCTTGTTCACCGCAGTTCACTTGAGGGTCTTCTCATTCATGTAATACCTCAGGTGCTTCTCCCACACGGACGGCTCGACGTTCGGAGGAGGGTTTTGTCGTATGACATCCACCACCCCTGGCCCACCCTTCAGGGTAAAATAAGTTTTCTTTATTTCGCCCTTATTGTCGGAGTAGCGCTTAGCTATATACTGGTTCAGGCTGCTCCGAATAGTTTCTCAATTTTTTTTGAGCTTGTGGGTCTCCAAGTCGAAGAATTCCTGCAATCAAATATAGTTAATATTAACATAAAGATATAAATAAATAAATATACACAATTAAACGAATTTAAATAAATGTACACATACAAATTATTAAATATAGAGATATAATTAAAAGGAAAATAAAATAACTGACCCCGAGTCAGTTCATGAAGGCAGCCCGAGTCGCTTCTTCAAGATCGTGCCATGAGGGATAGTGCAATGGCAGTGACATAACCAGCTCGCCAACGTAGTTACTGAACCATGCGTTGTTGGGCCCGACAAGATTATACGGCTCCTGATCCTTAGTCTCGAACTCGATCGACTGCGGGCCATGTCTGTCCACGGCTTTCCTGAGCGCTACATTCTTGTTGGCTTGACGGGTCTGTGGCATGCCGCCAGCCCGACCTCCACCCCTGCCTCCTCCACTGCTAGCCCTACCTCCTCGTCGAGGTCCTCGTCCACGCGATCCTACAAATGAAGTGAGTGAAAACGTCAAAAAATAACAAGTAACAAAATTCAATTGATCAAGTTTAAGTTTCTTACCACCACCACGGCAACCGCTATCAATCTGACGGGTAGGGGAAGGTGGTGGGTCACCGGCACCGTCACCACCGTGACCACGGGCGACTGCTGCTGCCATCTGTAAAAGTACAAGTTGAATAACGTATAGAAATACATGAACAAATTAACATAAGCATGCACACATTCAAATACATACACATTCGAAATAAATATACACATTTAAACAATCCATAACAATTTCATTCAAATAAGTGTCGTTTTACAAAAATTTAAGATCAATCTGCTAAATCAACATCACTATCATAAACAACATCAATCGCAACTTCAACTTCATCATCAGAATTGTTTGGATCAGAATCTGCTAAATCATATGGATCGTCGTCTTCATCATCAATAAAATCATCGGCGTCATCAACAGGAATGATTGGTGGTGGTGCCTCAACTAACGTTGATTAACCATCGATATTTAAGGGGGACAATTCCAAAGCATCCAAATTAGTAGACAGTTGGAGATTAGATGAGTTGTTGCCATGTATCACATCATCATCGTCTTCTACCACGATGACATCCCATGTTGTGTTGTGATTCACTTCTTGGACGACCTTCCAATGGGGTGATCGTCTAGCAGGATCTACAAGGTAGAAGACTTGTTTTTCTTGTGTTGCGAGAATGTAAGGTTGATCTTCAAACGCTGTGCTACATGCCCAAATTTGTGTCATGTTGTTTCTAGTGTTATAACGTTCGACTCTACCTCTTTTGGCTAAGTCGAACCACTTAACTCGAAACAACACAACTTTGAACTGGGTATACACAAACTCCAGAATTCCTTCTAGCTGACCATAATACATTTCTCCTTCCTTCTCGCCAGGTGAACAAATTCCGCTGTTCTGAGTTGTACGTTTTACATCGCGGCTATGTACGACAAACTTCACACCATTGACTACGCAAGAGTTGACTGAGGTTGCGGTCGATGATGGCCCACAAGCCAAAGCGAATAAGTCGGGAGTACATCTTGGGTCATTGGCTGTGTAAAGATTACCGATCTATGAACAAAGATAAGAATAGATAGAGATGAGTGAGATGAGTAATATAGTCGTTATTTATACAAGGAAATAAATATAATAAGTTTACCTTCGACTCAAACCATCTAGGAAATTCTTGCTGCATGTCGCTTTCAGGACGTTCACTGAAAATGTTCATGATATTAGAATTAATCGAAAAGGTAACTTGGGAAAAAGAAATTTCAAAATAAAAATGCTTACCTCTGGAACTCGTTCATGTACGCGTCGATCTCAGGACTGTTGTGAAGTACATACCATATCACTTTCTTCATTTCTGGGATACCTAACCGAATAATTGTCTCTTTACCAGACTTTTTACATAGTGATCGGAACACCTGGAAATCACTTGTTGGGCGAGGTCAGCCCTGAGATGCAGTGGGACGGTTAAATTTCGTCCCAATTTCACCCCGAAAATACCGAGAACAAAAAGTTAATGCTTCGTCTGCAACATAACCCTCCGCTATTGAACCTTCCGGCTTAGCTTTATTTCGTACATAGTTTTTTAGCTTCTTCATGTATCTTTCAAATGGATACATCCACCGGAATGAAACAGGCCCGCCTTGAAGAGCCTCTTCAGGTAAATGCATAACCAAGTGAATCATAATGTCGAAAAAAGCAGGAGGATATATTTGTTCGAGTCTGCACAAAATATTGATCATCTGGTCTTTAGCTTTCACCATGTCATTCACCATCAAAGTTCGGGCGCAAATTTTCTTAAAGAATGAACAAAGCTCAACCAATTGTGCATAAGTCTGTGCGTCCAAGTATTGCTGAAGTCCATAAGGAAGTAACCGTTGCATCATTATATGACAGTCATGCGACTTCATGCCCGTAATATTGTTATCATCTTTGGTCACTTTCGACTTGAACTTGAATCCGAACCCATCTGGTAGTTTAATTGTTTTGATGTATTGACATAACAGTTTTCTTTTATCGGGTGTGAGGGAGTACTTAGCATGAGGCTTCGAGCACTTCTTGTTTTGTTTGTTTCCGAGCCACAACTCTCGTCGAATGCCCAAAGCTTGCAAGTCTTGTCTTGCCTTGGCGGTGTCTTTAGATTTCTCATTCATTAACAAAGTGTTCAAGATACTCTCCAACACATTTTTTTTCAATATGCATGACATCCAAATTGTGTTTTAGAGAAAGAGAAGACCAATATTCAAGCTCGTAGAAAATAGACCGTTTAGTCCAGTTCAGGTCGGTTGTAGTATTACGTTTTATCTTCCCACCCCCATAATCTGGATGTTTCCTCGGCAAACGTGTGGGCAATATTGCAAGTTGAGTCAAGATATCAGCCGGAGTATCTTTTTTTAGGAGGATCTCTAAAATCAGGTGCACCATTGAATGTAGTAGTATCCCTCCTCCATTTATGGTTTTTTTTAAGAATCTTCTATGGCCAACATAACCTGTTTTGCTTATCACACGCGTAGCCGGAGTGCCTACTTTGCATGTAGGGCACGCGTAGTAACCTTGCCCACTTCAACCAGACAAACTACTACGAGCAGGAAAATCATTGATGGTCCATAAAAGCATCGCTCTCATGTTGAATTCTTTGCCTGTAACAGCGTCTATATTCGGGACACCTGGTTTTTTCCATAATTTCTGAAGGTCATCAATCAAAGGCTTTAAGTAAACATCAATGTCCTTCGCCGGTGATTTAGGGCCAGGAATCAACAACGTTAGCATCAAAGAAGTCTCTTTCATGCATAACCACGGAGGCAAGTTGTATGTTGTTAAGATAATAGGCCACATGTTGTATGATTGACTAAGGTTGCCGAACGGATTGAAACCATCAGCCGCCAACCCTAATTGGACATTTCTTGGTTCGTTAGCAAATTCCGAATATTTACCGCTGTCAAACTTCTGCAATGCTTCACCATCAACCGGGTGTTGCATCATACCGGTTTCCGTAGACTTTCTAGTAGCATGCCAAGTCATATGTTTTGTGGTGTGAATAGACTTGTACAAGCGTTGTAGTCTAGGAATGATAGGAAAGTAACACAACACCTTGTTAGGAACTTTCTTCCCCGTTGTGTTCTTGTCTTTCCATATACTCGTTTTACAGACCGGACAATACTCCAAATCTTCGGCATCAGTCCCCCGATATAAAAAACAGTCATTTTCACAAGCATGTATCGACTCATACCCTAACCCGACCTTTTTAAATGTCTTTTTTATAGCAGAGTATGATGGTAGGAGATTGTAATCTAACCTGGCAGGAAATACCTCCTAGAGAAATTTTAGCGTATTGTTAAATGAAGTATCACTCCATTTACTGCTAACCTTGAGATGCGTAAACTATGCCATAAAATCCAAGGTGGTCATAAAGTCACAACCCGGGTAAAGAGGCTGGTTGGAACTGGCAAGTAACTCTTCATACTCATTACGTGCAGCAGGTGTCATTGCTTGAGTCGGATCGTTACTTGTCTCGCCAATATTTGGAGGAGTTGGCTCATTTTGTTCATTATTTAGAGGAATATCAAGAATATAATTAAGGCACACACCCATGTCACTCATCTCACATGTAACCGTTGTGTTATGTTCTAATGGCAAAGGATCCGGTTCACCGTGATTGCGCCATTGTGTATAAGTTAGGTCCCAACCATGTTGGCCTATGTGTGCCTCAAGTTTGTTGAGAGATACACATGGAACATTACAACAAATACGACATGGACATTTTATGTTTCCGTAACTATTCAATAACGGCTTGCAATGATCGATGAATGCGACAAGACCATCATAGAATTCTTTTGAACAACTGATCATGTGAAAACCAACTTATATTATATATTTATAAGTTCAAGGAAATCCGCAAGAAATACGGATTACCCCGAGCCGTATATCCAGTGAAGGAGTGAATAGAATCATGAAATTCGATTCGTGAAATCGTGTCGTGAAAAGTGGAAAAGTGAAAATAGTGATTGTGAACTAAGAATAGTGATGAGAAATGATAAAATAAGCAGAAAGTAAAAGCTATATGTGAACAAGTGATTAAAAACTAAAAACGGAAATTCAAACTCGAATTTAAAACGTAACGAACGAATTAAAACGTAACTTTTAATGAAAATTTATCCTAAAAATATGAAATTAATTTCTAAAAATCTTAAACAACTTAAAATAATTTTGAGAAAAAGAAATTTTTTTTTACCTTTTATTTATTTTCTATGAATTAATCTCTATTTTTGTAATTTTTAAATGAATTAAAAATAAGAGAAATTAAGAAAATAAAAGTGAAAAATACAAAATAAATTTTGAATAATCTAAAATATCAGAAAAGAATTTTATAAAATATTTTTTTTGAAAATTTCAGGACTTTTATGAATTTTAATTTGATTTTCTTTATTTAAAAGTAATTAAAAATTGATTTAAATCTAAAATAAAATGAGAAAAATAGTAAAACTATTCAAAAAAATATGAAAAATTTACAGAAAATCTAAAATATTGAAAGAAACTTGAGAAAAAATTTTGAAATGAAAATAATGTGTAAAAGTGCTTATTGAGCTTATAATAGCTTAACACAAGTGCTTAATAATAAGCACTTGTGACCTAACTATGTGAAACTTTAAATTCAAGTCCAATATACTCAAATAAGCTCAAATAAACTCAAATTTGATCAAGTAATTCACTGGATCTCAACAGATTATCAAATAAGCAATCTCAATAAGCCATAGAATAAGCAGATTGAAATAGAATAAGCCAGAAGGTAGGGGATCATGTAAAAACACCTCAACAACTACAAACAAGCTCAGAAATCTCAAATAAACTCAGGTTATGATTCCACACTCACTTCTGCAAACCTAAACTTTTATCAGCAAACTTGTTTTATACCCTTAACTTGCAGTCATCAATAAGCACATCTATTAAGCACCTAGATACAAACTAATGGGGGCAATTACTACTTAGAACTACTTAGTTACTAAAAACACCAAAAACTTAATCACAACTTATTACTTACTAACCTAAATGTAGCCTAGAAAATCTCCTAAAACTGATGGTGCAGGACAGTCAAGTGTTCCAACAGACTACTTTGATCCAAAATTTGAGTGAGCAAATGAGTTCTAATTTTAAAATTTTTTGTTGTTTTAAACTCACAAGCTTCCAAAATTTTTCAAATCAAAAAGCAATATCTATTTTCAATTAGAATTAAGCTCTACAATTGATTTAGAAACTTGTCCATTTTCTGAGTAAGTGAAACTTTTGATTTTTATATTTTTTAAAACTAGGTTGACTTAATCTATATTCTACCTATTCTAAATGCCTAATTATGTTGTAATAAGCTATCATTCAACTAATGCAAGCTACAATAACAAGATATGCAACTAATTAACTAATTATACTATTGCAAATCTTAAGCAGTTAACTGAATTGGAAATTTAAAGTACAACTCTGACTACTTCTAAATGATCTACTGAATTTATGCTATGTGTAACTACAATTTACCTAAAGTGATAAGTCTAAGCTACTTTCCTACCCTGAAATATAATTAACTCAGTTATACTACTAGTATCAAACACCCCTGCAGAAACTGATTCAAAGCTTTTATGAAGCAACTAATGAATCTAGGCCACAAATCAATAACATCAACTGAGCGACTGATCAATCTTACTGAATGAGACAATTTTCCACAAACAACAACTACAAACTCAGATTCAGAGTATGCATATTATGACAGATTTGAAATTATCAAACAGTACAATGATCACTTCTACTACACACAAGATAAAGCTCATTCAATTTCACTCAATTATGATCAAACACAATAGAATAAACAGAAATCAAGGAAACTAAAACAGATCTACACAGAATCTATTGAATGAACTCAGAAACTTGGAATTTAGGACATAACTTACAAAGAAATTCACCTCAGGATGAACAGAGGTGATTCACTATGCTAGCCTATCTTTAGATAGGCTCAAGAGCTTCCAAAACTCCCTTGAACTATCAATTACACCACTGGACCATGAATTCACATGAACAGTCGACTTTGGTTGACTGTTTTGCACTTATGAATGTAATGATCTATTTTGAACTATAATCAATCTCACAGAAGCTACAAAGCTTAGATGAGATATTTCAACTACAAACAAGCTTATATGATAAGCTGAGTTTAAACTAAAACTATTTTTGTGAATTTTTTATATTTTCTGATTTTTTTTAAAACTTTTGTATAAAATGAAACTGAATTGAAAGTAAACTTAAATAAGATGAATATAAACTGAGATAAGCTGAAAATGAAATAGATTTAAGCTAAACAATCAGAAGTGAATAATAAGCTAAAGTTATAAAAGAAGAACTGAATTTCATTAAACAATAAAAGAGTACAACTGAAAAGTAAATTCGCTAATACATTTGGAACGAAATTTTGGCAGAGTTTAGCTACACTAAAAACTACTCAGAAATCAGCTGGCCAAGGCCTCTATTTATAGCAAATGTAGGAAGGATCTAGTAGGGAGGGGGTCACGGATTGCCAGCTTGGCAATCCGTGTGGTGTGCTTCTTCTGATGCTATTCTGAGCCATCTGATCATAAGCCAATCATTCTCCTTTAATTTCAACCCTTTGATCATTCTTTGTGACGCGTTCAGTCCAATGATATACTGCCACGTAGCTTCTTTGTCCTTCTTTAGCTCTGACACACTCCTGACACGCTCTTGATCATCTAGAAGCCCCTTGATTTGACATAATTACCCTTAAGTGTGGTAATTAAATGGACGAGTAAATTAGGGTTCATAGGATCCTGGGAAAGAGTAAGTTTGGGGGTCGGGAATGGTTTTTGGGTAATATTTTATTACAAAGGTTTGACTTTGGGTAAAATGGTGTTTGACCGTGGGTACTTTGGGCTCGGGTAAAGGATTTGTTTTGGGCTTTTGATTTTTATTTTTGGACTTGGATTAGATACATGTGGACTTGGACCAGATACATGGACCAAAACTTGTAATTTCAGATTTATTATCAAATAATAAGCAAGGACCAATTGTGTAATTGACGAAATTGTAGGGATAAATTCCGCCAAGCTCCAAAAGTATGATCAAAGGGTTTTTATTGATAATGCTCTAATCTTTGAGGGTTGACTTTGACTTTTCATCAAATATTTCTTCCAGTGACCTCTTTTGTCAATTGATGAAAGTTTAGGGACTGAAAGTGTAAATTATTTAAACTTTGACCAAGGACCAAATCTAACAATTCTCAAATCTCTGAGGTCTTCTTTGGGCATTGTAGGCTCAGCTTTGACTTTCTTTGACTATCTGCACTCATTCCACTCTCGTGCTCGTTTTTATCGGTTTCTGTTTTGTTTTTCGTCTTTTTATGAGATATTCGTACCCGCACATTCACAATCACAAAAACACACTTTCTTTGGCAATTTGGGTTAGTTTTTGGATTATTAAGTCTTATTTTGATAAGGAAAAGGTGAGTGAATAAGCACTCACCAACAATGATCAAAAGTGGTCCAACGCTTACCAAGTATCATAACTGCATTTTGTTTTGTTCAACACTTAATTATTACACATTCAAAAGATTCGACACATAAACACATGTAACCGTTGAATTATTAAGAGTTGTTTTGTTCACCTAGTGCAATTATGGAAGGCAATCCTAACTCACACTTTGAATGATTCGTCTCATATATGAATGCGTATAACTGATTTACTATTTGAGAAAATTTCGGCAGCATTTCCCCTCAACTCCCCAAATATGTGCATTAAAGACATATTCGTAGGAGTAAAGGAGAAATACTGTCGAAATCATCTCAAATAGTAAATCAATTATACGCATCCATATCCTAAATGAGACAAAACATTCAAAAAGCAGTCCCAAACAAGGGACTTTCCGAAATTAATTTCTAATAAATTAATTTCGGATGGGTTTTCTATAGGATGATTAACTTCGGACGGGGACTTTCCGAAATTAATCACTAAAATCCTAAAACGTTCACAAAAGTCTAACAATTAATAGCATGTATTTTAAGTTAAACAATTAATAGAAAATAAACAATTGTTTGGTTTTCGGCTTATGTTTCATAAGCCCTAACTTTGTGGCTGATGCGTAGGGATTGCTCCAGGCTTTACCTCTCAAGGGATCTTGAGAAGCTTACAACCCCCACCAGGCAGTGTACCTGATCGATGTAGTATAGTATAATGACAAGTAACGGGAGATTGATCGTTCAGCTAGGAATAGTGTCGCTAGGATTAGAAAACCTAAAGACTAGGTCTAGAGATGAGGGATGATTCTTTTTGTATTTTTTATATTTTATGAAAGCAAGTAAAAATCTCGGTTTTGAAGGAGTTGGGCGGAATTAGTTGCTAGTCAACTAACCCAATACTAAGATGCAATCAAAATAAAATACTAAAAATGAAAATAAACTATATTAAACTAAAGTTGTGAGCAATATGTGGGAGAAATGTGTTTACTTAGATTTCACTACTCCCTAGATATCTTTTACACGTTAATTACTTGTTATAGTTGCGTGGATGACGGATTGTATTCCTTAATACCATTCATTGGGTGGCGTACTTACTTCCCCAATCCTATGAGTGCCTACTTCACTCCTATGTCGAGCCGGCTAAGAAGCTCCTAACATGGGATCATTAGAATTTACTCATGCATTAAATACAACCAATAAAACCTAGTACACATCGGTTCATGTTTCCTAATTAAGACATTCAAGCATGTTACACCATGGAGATCTGCCAGTTTTCTTAAGCCTAACATTGAAATCATTCATCCAATACAACCATAAACAAGTAATCAACACATAATTAACATCTAGGTTTCATTAGATCTAAGCAAACACAAGATAAATCTAGCCTAGCATGTTGAAATCAAGACAAGCACAAGATATGGTCAACCAACACATAGACATATTGATTGAATTAAAGAGAAGACTTATCTTAATAGCACATGAAAGGATTCAAGGGTTGAAAACCCTTGAAAGTACTGTAAAATATGAGTTAGGGTTTACAAAGTTCGGCCCTAATTATCTCCACACAAGTTCCTCTCTTATGAATGAAAAATAGAAAACTATATATAGATTTTAGAAGGTGACGGCGTCAAGAACAAATGTCTGACGCCGTCATCTCGCCGCCAAATAGTTCCTCGGACTGCCTAGATCTGGGTCTGACGCCGTCATGTATTCTCCTTATGCAGGCCGTCACAAAATTAACCCTTAACGCCCTTCTTGTGATGCCGTCAGGTTTGCACTGGGTCGTCACCACTTTTACTCTTGACGCCGTCATGGTTTTCCTCTTGATGCCGTCAGGTACTGTTCTCAGCTTGGAAAATTAAGTCTGTGGCGTTTTCTTCACTTTTATGCTCCAAAAACGTCCGAATTGCTTCCTTTGCCAGATTTCACTCCCAAAGTACCTAAAATCACAAAAGGAACGATTTAGGGTAATATTTGATCAAATAAATTCAATTCCGGGCTTAAATGACCCCCTAAAAGTGGTTCATTTTTCGCCTCATCATATATCTTTACACTTGAGATTTGCTTGTCCTCAAGCAAATGCGGTTTTATTCTAATCAAAATACAAGTTAGGGGTCATTTAACACTAATATAAAAGTAATTACAACAAATAATCGCTCCACAAAAGACCAAAGACAAGCACGGAGGTCATATACTAGCACCTCACAAATAGTGTTTAGATACTCACATCTCTCGGGTGTAATAAAGTATAAATTACAATAGGGAAACGGAAAATATCTCTCACTACCTGTCATAGCAAAAAAGATTACCATAGGCTTGGGAAAGGATCAAACCTCCACCACATGGCGTAAGCACCTAGGATAAACTATCAAAGAGGTCTTTTAAAAGGTTGTAACGTTAGGTGTAGGGATATGGAATACACGGTTTTGTTGGATATAGGCAGTCTTTACTGGTGGCGAGTTAACAATCTTGGTTAATTACATGTATAATATGGCGTTGCTAAGCCAAGACTAGACTCGACTTAAGCTAATAAATGAAAAATAACAAAAACATAAAATGAACATAGAATAAAAAGGGATGGTAGTCCGTATGTTTTTCTCTTTTTCTTTTTCTATTTTTTTTCTTGTCTTTTCAATTTTTTATTTTTTTTATTTTTTTATTTTTTATTTTATTTATTTTTTTTTGCTTACACTCTTACCCTACCATCCAAAATAATACATCATAGGGAATGAACATTCCCCTTACACTTGAATCTTTACATACTTTACAATAAACTAATCTAATGACTCGAATTAAGAAAATCAAAACACTTGGAGTACTTTTAAGATTAACGCACATACGGGGGTAATATATGATGTTCTTCCCCATTACTCCATAAAATAAGTACTTTACTCATGAGTCCCAATCGTCCCAAAACAATATGTACAAGGATATGACTCGACTTAGCAACCATGTAATCAATTAGATAATTAACTTAGGGTTTAACAAATTACAATAATGCACTAAAAATGAGCGCATACACGGAAGGCTAAGGCGATTTGGGTGTACATTTAAGTGGGGTGTAACAAATTCTTCCTTTAAGTAAAATGCTTAAAGTTAGAAACGAAAAGATAGGCTCGGAGAGGTGTACTAGGGGTTTCGTGTACTAAAAATGAGTACAACGCTAAGTTGTGGGAAAAATTAATTGACTTAACTAGCCAAGTAATATGACTTAAATGGTCAAGTAATTATGATACGGGTTTAATACAAGGGTGATCCTAATGCCTCTTATCATGTAGTAAATCCTACTACACGAATGTTGTCTCACTAGCGGTCTCGGGATGCATCACTAACGCAAGTTCTAGAATCTAAATGCTACCGGTACACTCATAAGCACTAATAGTAAATGCTTTTCCTATAAAATCTAAAGGCGAACCTCACATATTTGGGTGGAAAATTTTTCTGAATAGTACGGTTTTGTGCTAGTCATACAATCTCCTATCCGTGAGACGCTTGCTATGGCTAAAGTTTCACTCCTAAATGTTGTAAAAAAATTTAAATTTGGCGCTAAAATTGCACTAACAAGTATTTCTCATAGTTTTATTACATATCTACTATCAAACAAACAAACTCAAGCGAAAGTGTATCTGTAAGGTATCATCATTTTACCCTCCCCTTACACTTAGGATGAACATTGTCCCCAATGTTCAAGTAAAGAATGTAAAAGTGAGATAAGTAAAAAGAATGAAATCAAATACTCCCCTGATTCGCTCGGTATGGATTATAAGGTGGCCAGGTTAGATCTTCCTCCAAGAAAATGAACAATCAAAGCTTCCCTTCCAGAAAAATAATCATCTTCTTGTCATACATAACCTGTAAAACCTGAGAAAACAGACAAGGCAACCTCGCATAAAATCGGCGGCAATCTACATATGTTACTAAATCCTAGAAAACAAAATAAGATATAATGCTTGTGGAATGATGTTTGCAGATTTCCTGGAGATTATAAAACTAATAATTCAACAAAAACTTTAAGACTCCGTTAGAAAAACAAAACCGGTAAAATTTCCAGATTTTTACACGTGACGCCGGCAAGAGTAAACTCGTGACGCCGTCAGAAGTGACCTGCAGAAATTCTTATGTTAAGTTTCCGGAAAATTTCTGGAAAAACTAGGTTCTACTTCCTGGAAAATCCTGCAAAACTTCATTATGACTCGATACAAGCATTTGACTCTAACAAATACGAATATACATGTTCATTTAATATTGTGGAGAATCATGATCGGTTTGTTTCTTAAAAACATATTTGGGGTTTCCCCTTACACTTATCTTTTGCAAAAATACCTTTGGGTGAAGTTAAGACTAGGCCAAACAACAAAGTAAAGTATTTCCACTATTTAGTTTTGAAACATGATCTACCAACAATAAAAATAAAGCATGCATACGGAAGCAAATAAGAAACAAACAAAAATAAAAATCACACAAAACATGGGTTGCCTCCCAAGAAGCGCTTTTCTTTATTTACGAGTCTTGTAGCTAGACTCAAGGTCATGGGTTACTACGTGACCTCATTGTTGGTTTCACTCTCTAGGTCGTCTTCTAAGCCAGTTTTGTATTCCGGACCTAGTTGTAAGCATTCTTTGTAGAAACCAAGCATCCTATTCTTCACATACTCTACTCCTCTACGTCTATCCTCATCATTCCTATAATAAGCCGCTTGTTTGTGTTCCTTTTCTATATTAGAGAGAAGGCGGTATTGCTCAATTTTGTAGGGCATTTGGTAGGCAATCTCATCATTCTGTTCCTTGAACCTAACTATCCCTAAAGTCGGATCATAACTCATCCTAGTGGCCTCAACAAATGGTTTTCCGAATATTACTTGGCTTAGGCAATCATCTATCACCGGACAAGTGTCTTCTACTATCATAAAATCGATGTCATAAGTGAAATTACCTATAATCACATGCAATCCCTTCACTCTTCCTACAAAATTACTTATCAAATTCTTATTGGGCATCATCCTATAATCAAGTTGTTTCTTCATCACCCAATTGTAATAAGTCCTAGTCATGATGTTTACAGGAGATCAAGGATCGATGTAAGCTTTCCATATATGCATATGCCCGATGTTGCATGGTATGTTGATGTTAGAGGGGTCTCCCATTTTGATAAGGGGTGTGCCAAGGATATATGGTGTCTCGGGACCATCGAATAAATCCTTATGGTATTCCCGTTCTTCCTTGGCGGGCAACTTATCAAAGTGCTTTTCTATAGTCTCTACTTCCTCTAACTCCTCTCCCTTATTAACCTCAACTTCCCTAATTTCATCCCTAGCCTCAGTTTCTATTTCAACTTCATCTTTGTCACTTTCTTCCATATTCTTATCTATTGGCTTAATGGTGACAACATTGACAAAGTGGACATGTTTGGATGATGAGGGGTCCTTAATTTGGATTCCGTTATCGGTGTCCCTAGTGTCCTTCCTAGGTGTGGTTAACGCTTGGTTGTTGAGGGCTTTCAACAAGTTGTCTATCTTGTTGGTCATCTCCGTTTGTTGTTGGTTGAATTCGGTTTCAAACCTAGCTATGCGAGCCTCTTGAGATGCCATGAACTTAGACATCAATCCTTCAAGATTGTTGGTACTACCATAGTTGTTAGAAGGATTGTTGTTGAAAGTATGGTTGGAGGGTGGACCGTTTGGTTGATAACGATTAGGCGGATTGGAAGAATTGGCTTGATTTTGTTTCCACCTAAGGTTTGGGTGATTTTTCCAAGAGGGGTTGTATGAATCACCGTAAGGGCTTGGCTCGGGTTTGAAAGTGTACCACTTGTCTCCCGCTTCGTCGGTACGCGAGGATGCGTAGTCCGCAAAAGCTGTTCCGGGGAGTTCCACACAATCACGAGTGTCATGGGGACCACTACATAATTCGCATGAAGAAGTGATTTTGTTCACTTGGCTTGAAGGCTTAGGAGCTTTGTAAGATTTCATGAGAAACTTGACTTGGTCCTCAAGTTCCATGATCCTACGGTCGGGAGTGCTAGAGTTGTTCGAAGGCAAAGATATTGCCTTGACCGTTTTGTTCAAATCACGGGGATCATTCCAACTTTCGTTGTCATAGAGAGCAAGATTGATGCGTGGGAATCGCAACAGGCTTTACCTCTCAAGGGATCTTGAGAAGCTTACAACCCCCACCAGGCAGTGTACCTGATCGTTGTAGTATAGTATAGTGACAAGTACCGGGGGATTGATCGTTCAGCTTAGGAATAGTGTCGCTAGGATTAGAAAGCCTAAATACTAGTTCTAAAGGTGAGGGATGATTATTTTTGTATTTTTATATTTTATAGAAAGCAATTAAAATTCTCGGGTTTGAAGGATTTGGGCAGAATTAGTTGCTATTCAACTAACCCAATACTAAGATGCAATCAAAATAAAATACTAGAAATGAAAATAAACTAATTTATACTAAGGTTGTGAGCAGTAATTGGAGAAAATATGTTTACTTAGATTTCACTACTCCCTAGATATCTTTTACACGTTAATTACTTGTTATAATTGCATGGATGACGGATCGTATTCCTTAATATCATTCATGGGGTGGCACACATAACTCCCCAATTCTATGAGCTCTTATCTCCTCCTACACCATGCCCAGCACAACTATAGGGATTGTAAACAGTGGCTCATGCATTAAATACAACCAATAAAGACCTAGTGCGCGTTGGTTCATGTTTCTTAAGACGTTCAAGCATGTTACCAATTGGAGATCTGCCAGTTTTCTTAAGCCTAACATATAAATCATTCATCCAAGACAAGAATAAACAAGTAATCAACACATAATCAATATCTAGGTTTCATTAGATCTAAGCAAACACAAGATAGATCTAGCCTAGCATGATAGAATTAAGACAAGAACATGATATAGACAACCAACACATAGACATATTGATTGAATTAGAAGAGCACTTATCTTGATTAAATATGCAAGGTATCAAGGGTTAGAACCCTTGAAAAACCTGTAAAGTTACACCAAAATCGTACTTAGGGTTTCTCCCCAAAACTTCTCTCTTTTTATGTAAAAAATTAGAAAACTATATATAGGAAAAGGGGTCTGACGGCGTCAAGACTAAATAGGTGACGCCGTCACCTCGCCGCCAAAACAATCCTCGGACTGTCTAGATCTACATTTGACGCCGTCAAGAACAATACATTTCCAGGCCGTCACGACTTTAACTCTTGACGCCCAACCTTCAGGATGCCGTCAAATCTCTTCTGGATCGTCATGGAATTTTACTCTTGACGCCGTCAGGTAACTACTCTTGACGCCGTCATGCACTGTTCCCAGCATGGAAAATTAAGACTTTGGCGTTTTCTTCACTTTTATGCTCCAAAAACGTCCGAATTGCTTCCTTTTCCAGATTTCACTCCCAAAGTACCTAAAATCACAAAAGGAACGATTTAGGGCAATATTTGATCAAATAAATTCGGATTCGGGCTTAAATGACCCCCTAAAAACGGATCATTTTTCGCCTCATCATATACCCTTACACTTGAGATTTGCTTGTCCTCAAGCAAATGCGCTTTTATTCTATTCAAAACACAAGTTAGGGGTCATTTAACACTAATATAAAAGTAATTACAACAAATAATCGTTCCACTAAAGACCAATAGACAAGCACGGAGGTCATACACAAGCACCTCACAAATAGTGTTTAGATACTCACATCTCTCGGGTGTAATAAAGTATAAATTACAATATGGAAACGGAAGATATCTCTCACTACCTGTCATAGCAAAATAGATTACCATAGGCTTGGGAAAGGATCAAACCTCCACCACATGGCGTATGCACCTAGGATAAACTATCAAAGAGGTCTTTTAAAGGGTTGTAACGTTAGGTGTAGGGAAATGAAATACACGGTTTTGTTGGATAAAGGAAGTTTTACTGGTGGCGAGTTAACAATCTTGGTTAATTACATGTACAATATGGCGTTGCTAAGCCAAGACTAGACTCGACTTAAGCTAATAAATGGAAAATAACAAAAATATAAAATGAACATAGAATAAAAAGGGATGGTAGTCCGTATGTTTTTTCTTCTTTTTTCTCTTTTTTTTTTTCTTTTTCTATTTTTTTCTTTTCTTTTCTTGATTTTTCGATTTTTTTTTTCTTTTTTTTTTTTTTTTTTTTTTTTTTTTTTTTTTTTTTTTTTTGGCATACACTCTTACCCTACCATCCAAAATAATACATCATAGGGAATGGGAATTCCCCTTACACTTGAATCTTTATATACTTTACAATAAACTAATCTAATGACTCGAATTAAGAAAATCAAAACACTTGGAGCACTTTTAAGATTAACGTACATATGGGGGTAATAAATGATGTTCTTCCCCATTTCTCCATAAAATAAGTACTTTACCCATGACTCCCAATTGTCCCAAAACAATATGTACAAGGATATGACTCGACTTAGCAACCATGTAATCAATTAGAAAATTAACTTAGGGTTTAACAAATAACAATAATGCACTAAAAATGAGCGCATACACGGAAGGCTAAGGCGATTTGGTTGTACATTTAAGTGGGGTGTAACAAATTCTTCCTTTAAGTAAAATGCTTAAAGTTAGAAACGAAAAGATAGGCTCGGAGGGGTGTACTAGGGGTTTCGTGTACTAAAAATGAGTACAACGCTAAGGGTGTGGGAAAAATTAGTTGACTTAACTAGCCAAGTAATATGACTTAAATGGTCAAGTAATTATGATACGGGTTTAACACAAGGGTGATCCTAATGCCTCTTATCATGTAGTAAATCCTACCACACGAATGTAGTCTCACTAGCGGTCTCGGGATGCATCACTAACGCAAGTTCTAGAATCTAAATGCTACCGGTACACTCATAAGTACTAATAGTAAATGCTTTTCCTATCAAATCTAAAAGCGAACCTCACATATTTGGGTGGAAAATTTTTTCTGAATATACGGTTATGTGCTAGTCATACAATCTCCTATCCATGAGACGCTTGCTATGGCTAAAGTTTCACTCCTAAATGTTGTAAAAAAATTTAAATTTGGCGCTAAAATTACACTAACAAGTATTTATCATAGTTTTATTACACATCTACCATTAAACAAAACAAACTCAAGCGAAAGTGCATATGTAAGGTATCATCTTTTTACCCTCCCCTTACACTTAAGATGAACATTGTCCCCAATGTTCAAGTAAAGAATGTAAAAGTGAAAAAGTAAAGAGAATGAAATCAAATACTCCCCTGATTCGCTCGGTATCGATAATAGGATAGCCAGGTTAAATCTTCCTCCAAGAAAATGAACGATCAAAGCTTCCCTTCCAGAATATAAATCATCTTCTTGTCATACATAACCTGTAAAACCTGACAAAATAGACAAGACAACCTCGCGTAAAATCGGCGGCATCCTATATAAGTTTCTAAATCCTAGAAAACAAGATAAGATATAATGCTTGTGGAATGAAGTTTGCAGATCTCCTGGAGATTATAAAACTTAATAATTCACAAAAACCATAAGACTCCGTTAGAAAAACAAAACCGGTAAAATTTCCAGATTTTTACACCTGACGCCGTCAAGAGTAAACTCCTGACGCCGTCAGAATTGATCTGCAGAAATTCTTATGTTAAGTTTCCGGAAAATTTCTGGAAAAACTTGGTCCTACTTCCTGGAAAATCCTGCAAAACTTCATTATGACTCAATACAAGCATTTGACTCTAACAAATACGAATATACATGTTCATTTAATATTGTGGAGGATCATGATCGGTTTGTTTCTTAAAAACATATTTGGGGTTTCCCCTTACACTTATCTTTTGCAAAAATACCTTTAGGTGGAGTTAATACTAGGCCAAATAACAAAGTAAAGTATTTCCACTTTTTAATTGCGAGACATGATCAACCAACAATAAAAACTAAGCATGCATACGGAAGCAAATAACAAACAAACAAAAATAAAATCACACAAAACATGGGTTGCCTCCCAAGAAGCGCTTTTCTTTATTTACGAGTCTTGTAGCTAGACTCAAGGTCATGGGTTACTACGTGACTTCATTGTTGGTTTCACTCTCTAGGTCGTCTTCTAAACCAGTTTTGTATTCCGGACCTAGTTGTAGGCATTCTTTATAGAAACCAAGCATCCTATTCTTTACATATTCTACTCCTCTACGTCTGTCCTCCTCATTCCTATAATAAGCTGCTTGCTTGTGTTCTTTTTCGAAATTAGAGAGAAGGCGGTATTGCTCAATCTTGTAGGGCATTTGATAGGCAACCTCATCATTCTCTTCCTTAAATCTAACTATCCCTAAAGTGGGATCATAACTCATCCTAGTGGCCTCAACAAATGGTTATCCGAATATTATTTGGCTTAGGCAAGCATCTATCACCGGACGAGTGTCTTCCACTATCATAAAATCGATCTCATAGGTAAGATTCCCTATAATTACATGCAATCCCTTCACCCTTCCTGCAAAATTACTTATCAGATTCTTACCGGGCATCATCCTAAAATCAAGTTGCTTCTTCATCAACCAATTGTAATAAGTCCTAGTCATGATGTTAACGGGGGATCTAGGGTCGATGTAAGCTTTCCATATATGCATGTGTCCAATATTGCATGGGATGTTAATGTTAGAGGGGTCTCCCATTTTGATAAGGGGTGTGCCAAAGATATATGGTCTCTCAGGACTATCGAATAGATCCTTATGGTACTCCCGTTCTTCCTCGGTGGGCAACTTATCAAAATATTTTTCTATAGGCTCTACCTCCTCTAACTCCTCTTCCTTGTTAACCTCAACTTCCCTACTCTCATCCTTAGTCTCGGCTTCTACTCTAACTTCATCCTTGTCACTCTCTTCTATCTCCTTATCTATCGGCTTAATGGTGACAACATTGACAAAGTGGACATGTTTGGATGATGAGGGATCCTTAATTTGGATTCCACTATTGGTGTCCCTAGTGTCCTTCCTAGGTGTGATTAATGCTTGGTTGTTGAGGGCTTTCAACAAGTTATCAATCTTATTGGTCATCTCCGTTTGTTGTTGGTTGAATTCAGTTTCAAACCTAGCTATGCGGGCTTCTTGAGATGCCATGAACTTTGACATCAATCCTTCAAGATTGTTGGTACTACCATAGTTGTTAGAAGGATTGTTGTTGAAAGTACGGTTGGATGGTGGACCGTTTGGTTGGTAACGATTAGGCGGATTGGAAGAATTGGGTTGATTTTGTTTCCACCTAAGGTTTGGGTGATTTTTCCAAGAGGGGTTGTATGAATCACCGTAAGTGTTTGGCTCGGGCTTGAAAGTGTACCACTTATATCCCGCTTCGTCGGTACGCGAGGATGCGTAGTCCGCAAAAGCTGTTCCGGGGAGTTCCACACAATCACGAGTGTCATGGGGACCACTACATAATTCGCATGAAGAAGTGATTTTGTTCACTTGGCTTGAAGGCTTAGGAGCTTCGTAAGATTTCATGAGAAACTTGACTTGGTCCTCAAGTTCCATGATCCTACGGTCGGGAGTGCTAGAATTGTTCGAAGGCAAAGATATTGCCTTGACCGTTTTGTTCAAATCACGGGGATCATTCCAACTTTCGTTGTCATAGAGAGCAAGATCTTCTATGAGTTCCCATGATTGTTCCGCACTAAGATCACGTAGCCTACCACCGGCCGATTGGTCAATGGCTCGCCTCGTGGAGATGTCGATATGGTCATAAAAGATTTGGACTTGGAGCCAAAGATCTATGCCATGATGAGGGACTTTTTGGAGTAAGTCCTTGAAACGAGTCCATGCTTCATAAAGAGATTCATTTTGACGTTGTTGGAACATCAAGATGTCATTTCTAAGCTTAGTAGTTCTCCCTGGTGGGAAAAATTGAGCAAGGAAACGAGTGGTGAGATCATCCCATGTGGTGATGGATCCCGCGGGTAAACGCTCAAGCCATTGACTAGCTTGATCCCGTAGAGAGAATTGGAATAGGCGTAAACGGGTAGTCTCTCTAGTTTCAACACCTAGGTCTATGGAATCTACGATTTTGAGAAAGTCCTTAAGATGTTGGTTTGGATCTTCGGAACGAAGTCCATGGAATGCACATCCGCTTTGCACCAACCGGATGGTGTCGGATCGCAAGGGGGTCACATTGGCTCCGGTGAGCTCAATGGTGTTTCGGTAGCCTTGATGGCTAGGTCGGGAATACTCTCCTAAGGTTCGGGGCCTAAGGGGTTCTAGTGGTGGGTTTTGTTGTGGTGGGATGACGGGTTCAAAGATGTTACCACCTTCCATGATGTCGGATGGTAAAGAGTTACGAACAAAAACACAAAGAAATGAGATAGACTAAAGAAGACCTAAGAATAAAAATAAAATCTTACTAGAAAGGAATCTAGCAAGTAGACCTAATAAAAAGAAATTCTAACCTAGACAATAACTATTCCCCGGGCTGCGGCGCCAAAAACTTGATGCGTGGGAATCGCAACAGGCTTTACCTCTCAAGGGATCTTGAGAAGCTTACAACCCCCACCAGGCAGTGTACCTGATCGTTGTAGTATAGTATAGTGACAAGTACCGGGGGATTGATCGTTCAGCTTAGGAATAGTGTCGCTAGGATTAGAAAGCCTAAATACTAGTTCTAAAGGTGAGGGATGATTATTTTTGTATTTTTATATTTTATAGAAAGCAATTAAAATTCTCGGGTTTGAAGGATTTGGGCGGAATTAGTTGCTATTCAACTAACCCAATACTAAGATGCAATCAAAATAAAATACTAGAAATGAAAATAAACTAATTTATACTAAGGTTGTGAGCAGTAATTGGAGAAAATGTGTTTACTTAGATTTCACTACTCCCTAGATATCTTTTACACGTTAATTACTTGTTATAATTGCATGGATGACGGATCGTATTCCTTAATATCATTAATGGGGTGGCACACATAACTCCCCAATTCTATGAGCTCTTATCTCCTCCTACACCATGCCCAGCACAACTATAGGGATTGTAAACAGTGGCTCATGCATTAAATACAACCAATAAAGACCTAGTGCGCGTTGGTTCATGTTTCTTAAGACGTTCAAGCATGTTACCAATTGGAGATCTGCCAGTTTTCTTAAGCCTAACATATAAATCATTCATCCAAGACAAGAATAAACAAGTAATCAACACATAATCAATATCTAGGTTTCATTAGATCTATGCAAACACAAGATAGATCTAGCCTAGCATGATAGAATTAAGACAAGAAAATGATATAGACAACCAACACATAGACATATTGATTGAATTAGAAGAACACTTATCTTGATTAAACATGCAAGGTATCAAGGGGTTAGAACCCTTGAAAAACCTGTAAAGTTACACCAAAATCGTACTTAGGGTTTCTCCCCAAAACTTCTCTCTTTTTATGTAAAAAATTAGAAAACTATATATAGGAAAAGGGGTCTGACGGCGTCAAGACCAAATAGGTGACGCCGTCACCTCGCCGCCAAAACAATCCTCGGACTGTCTAGATCTACATTTGACGCCGTCAAGAACAATACATTTCCAGGCCGTCACGACTTTAACTCTTGACGCCCAACCTTCATGATGCCGTCAAATCTCTTCTGGATCGTCATGGAATTTTACTCTTGACGCCGTCAGGTAACTACTCTTGACGCCGTCATGCACTGTTCCCAGCATGGAAAATTAAGACTTTGGCGTTTTCTTCACTTTTATGCTCCAAAAACGTCCGAATTGCTTCCTTTTCCAGATTTCACTCCCAAAGTACCTAAAATCACAAAAGGAACGATTTAGGGCAATATTTGATCAAATAAATTCGGATTCGGGCTTAAATGACCCCCTAAAAACGGATCATTTTTCGCCTCATCAAAGATCTTCTATGAGTTCCCATGATTGTTCCGCACTTAGATCACGTACCCTTGTGGAGAGATCGATATGGTCATAGAAGATTTGGACTTGGAGCCAAAGATCTATGCCATGATGAGAGACTTTTTGGAGTAAGTCCTTGAAACGAGTCCATGCTTCATAAAGAGTTTCACCTTGACGTTGTTGGAACATCAAGATGTCATTTCTAAGCTTGGTAGTTTTCCCCAGTGGGAAAAATTGAGCATGGAAACGAGTGGTGAGATCATCCCATGAGGTGATGGATCCCGCGGGTAAACGTTCAAGCCATTGGCTAGCTTGATCACGTAGAGAGAATTGGAATAGGCGTAATCGGGTTGTCTCTCTAGTTACAACATCTAGGTATATGGAATCTACGATTTTAAGGAAGTCCTTGAGATGTTGATTTGGATCTTCGGAACGAAGTCCATGGAATGCACATCCGCTTTGCACCAACCGGATGGTGTCGGATCGCAAGGGGGTCACATTGGCTCCGGTGATCTCAATAGTGTTTCGATAGCCTTGGTGGCTAGGTCGGGAATACTCTCCTAAGGTTCGGGGCCTAAGAGGTTCTAGTGGTGGGTTTTGTTGTGGTGGGATAACGGGTTCAAAGATGTTCCCATCGTCCATGATGTCGGGTGGTGAAGAGTTACGAACAAAAACACGAAGAATTAAGATAGACTAAAGAGAACCTAAAAAAAAATAAAAATAAAATCTTACTAGAAAGGAATCTAGCAAGTAGACCTAATAAAAAGAGATTCTAACCTAGACAATAACTATTCCCCGGGCTACGGCACCAAAAACTTGATAGCGTAGGGATTGCACCAGGCTTTACCTCTCAAGGGATCTTGAGAAGCTTACAAGCCCCACCAGGCAGTGTACCTGATCGATGTAGTATAGTATAATGACAAGTACCGGGGGATTGATCGTTCAGCTAGGAATAGTGTCGCTAGGATTAGAAAACCTAAAGACTAGGTCTAGAGATGAGGGATGATTCTATTTGTATTTTTTATATTTTATGAAAGCAAGTAAAAATCTCGGTTTTGAAGGAGTTGGGCGGAATTAGTTGCTAGTCAACTAACCCAATACAGCAATCAAAATAAAATACTAAAAATGAAAATAAACTATATTAAACTAAAGTTGTGAGCAATATGTGTGAGAAATGTGTTTACTTAGATTTCACTACTCTCTAGATATCTTTTACACGTTAATTACTTGTTATAGTTGCGTGGATGACGGATTGTATTCCTTAATACCATTCATGGGGTGGCGTACTTACTTCCCCAATCCTATGAGTGCCTACTTCACTCCTATGTCTAGCCGGCTAAGAAGCTCCTGACATGGGATCATTAGAATTTACTCATGCATTAAATACAACCAATAAAACCTAGTACACATCGGTTCATGTTTCCTAAGACGTTCAAGCATGTTACACAATGGAGATCTGCCAGTTTTCTTAAGCCTAACATTGAAATCATTCATCCAATACAACTATAAACAAGTAATCAACACATAATTAACATCTAGGTTTCATTAGATCTAAGCAAACACAAGATAAATCTAGCCTAGCATGTTGAAATCAAGACAAGCACAAGATATAGTCAAATAACACATAGACATATTGATTGAATTAAAGAGAAGACTTATCTTAATAGCACATGAAAGGATTCAAGGGTTGAAAACCCTTGAAAGTACTGTAAAATATGAGTTAGGGTTTACAAAGTTCGGCCCTAATTATCTCCACACAAGTTCCTCTCTTATGAATGAAAAATAGGAAACTATATATAGATTTTAGAAGGTGACGGCGTCAAGAACAAATGTCTGACGCCGTCATCTCGCCGCCAAATAGTTCCTCGGACTGCCTAGATCTGGGTCTGACGCCGTCATGTATTCTCCTTATGCAGGCCGTCACAAAATTAACTCTTGACGCCCATCTTGTGACGCAGTCAGGTTTGCACTGGGTCGTCACCACTTTTACTCTTGACGCCGTCATGGTTTTCCTCTTGACGCCGTCAGGTACTATTCTCAGCTTGGAAAATTAAGTCTTTGGCGTTTTCTTCACTTTTATGCTCCAAAAACGTCCGAATTGCTTCCTTTTCCAGATTTCACTCCCAAAGTACCTAAAATCACAAAAGGAACGATTTAAGGTAATATTTGATCAAATAAATTCAATTCCTGGGCTTAAATGACCCCCTAAAAGTGGTTCATTTTTCGCCTCATCAGTGGCTTATTTTTAAAACTATGTTGTTTATATAAGTTTATCATGGTAAAAAGTTTCAAAATAAGCCATAAAAATTTAGCTTATGAAACATAAGCCGAAAACCAAACAAGCCATAAGCCCGTTATATAATCCGAAACAAACACACTCTAAAATCACACTATTTTTTTTCTTTCTTTTACTAGTTTATTTTGCCAAACCTTTTTTTTAGTTACTAACCAAGCTATTTTTTTTCTTTCTTTTACTAGTTTATTTTGCCAAACTTTTTTGTTAGTTACTAACCAAACTATTTTGTTTATATAGTTACTAACCAAACTATTTTTTTTCTTTCTTTTACTAGTTTATTTTGCCAAACTTTTTTTTTTAGTTACTAACCAAACTATTTTGTTTATATAGTTACTAACCAAACTATTTTTTTTTTCTTTCTTTTACTAGTTTAATATTTGCAACCTTCGGCCAAATAATGCATTAAACCTACGGCTAGTTCAATACCAAGTCCCCCAAGGTGCTATTTGCACCGTGGGTACACAATGAGCACAACCGACCTTGGTTGTGTCGTTAAAACCAACCAAACAACTAACCAAACGCAATATCCTACTTAATACTTAATCCGTAAACTAATACTTAATCACAAACATATATAAAAATAATAATACAACAAAGCATAAAAATGAAACAGATATATCAAAAGTAACATAATGTCTCGCTCGTAGGCTCGGGCTGTGGTACCTTGGGTTGCGGGCTCTCGTTTGTCTTGGCTGTATAAAAAAATAAAACAGATATATCAAAAGTATTGTTGTCGGCGACATGTCGTCGGGGTATCAAAAGTTTAAAAAAATAAAAAGGGACCACATTACCTTGCTGTCTCGGCTCTCAACTCTCGCTCTCGGCTCGGTCTCGCTCGCGGCTCGGTCTCAGCTGTATTAAAAAAAATTAAAATAAAACAAAATAAAATAAAATAAAAAACAGAAAACAACATAAAAAATTAGCAATTGCTAAAAACAACAACAAAAAACACAAAACAACATCATAAATTAATAAAAAAAAATAGCAAAATTAAAATTATCTTCGATGGGGAAGAAGAAGAAGTTGGGAAGAAGAAGAGGTTGAATTAAACAACGGAGGGGTTGAGGAAGAATTAAACGGAAGAAGGGGAGGAGGAGAAATGTACAGTGGTTCTCGTGTGGTGTCGGAGGTGGAGGAGGAGCTGTGGTGGTGGAGGGGTAGTGTGGTGGTGGAAAAATCGCCGTCGATAAGATGGGAGAGATAGATCAATTGTATTTTTTTTTCTAAGTGATAGCAATAATTGAGGAGTTGGGTTTTTGTTTTTACGTTTTATAACAAAATTTTGTCGTTTATCTTTTGGCGGGGCGTACAAAAATTTAGTGAAAATCTTGGCGCTAATATTCCCGTCGAAATGTCGACGGGATAAGTAAAAAAATATTTATAAAATGAACATAAAATATTAAAAAAATAGTTTTATAAATTAATAAATTACTTTTATGTAATTAAATTTTTTTATTTATTATAAATACTTTTATAAAATTAAAAAAATATATTTAAAAAATACTTTTATAAAATAAAAAACTAACTATAGTTAAATTTAATATTAATTACTTATAATATAATTAAATACTTTTATAAAATTGAAAAACTTATTAAAAAAATAGTTTTATAAAATTAAAAAATAAGTAGTTAAATTTAAAATTAATTACTTTTATTAAATAAATAGTTAAATTGCAAAATTAAAAAAAATAGTTTTATAAAATTAATAAATTACTTATAATATATTAAAAAATATTTATTATAAATACTTTTATAAAATAAAAAAAATAGTTGAAAGTTGGCGTATAGTTGGAGTTTGGTAGTTTAGCATTTTCGGGTATAACATTTTCTATAAATACTTTTTTTCGATAACCTCGAGATCACAACCAGTCAAAATTCAAGTCTTGTATTTTTGACGAACGAGCCGAGATGATACGGTTGTACACGAGATGTTAAACGAACGAGTCGAGATGATATGGTTGTACATGAGATGCTAAACGAACGAGTCGAGATGATATGGTTGTACATGAGATGTTAAACGAACGAGTCGAGATGATATGGTTGTACTTGAGATGTTAAACGAACGAGTCGAGATGATATGGTTGTACACGAGATCTTAAACGAATGAGCCGAGATGATATGGTTGTACACGAGATGTTAAACGAACGAGGCGAGATGATATGGTTGTACATGAGATGTTAAACGAATGAGTCGAGATGATATGGTTGTACACAAGATGATAAACGAATGAGCTGGGATGATATGGTTGTACATGAGATGTTAAACGAACGAGTCGAGATGATATGGTTGTACATGAGAAGTTAAACGAACGAGTCAAGATGATATGGTTGTACATGAGATGTTAAACGAACGAGTCGAGATGATATGGTTGTACATGAGATGTTAAACGAACGAGTCGAGATGATATGGTTGTACACGAGATGTTAAACGAACGAGTCGAGATGATATGGTTGTACACGAGATGTTCAATGACTAATGGTTCATGATCAGGGGGTTCAGGTTCAGTGACCAGGTTCAGAAAGTAGGGTTCAGGGGTTGGGTTTTCCCACTAAAACTTTTCCAACCAAAACCTTTCCCACCAAATTTTCCTACCAAATTTTCCCACCAAAATCTTGCCGCCAAAACTCTTCCCACCAAATCTGCTCTTATATAATAACATATTATCCACACAACTTCTCAACCTCTTATCCTCAAAACCACTCAACCTCGAAACCACTCAACCTCAACCAGATGCAACGATATTATCCTTTTATGTGTACTTGTAGAGTAGGAAATATAAAAAAAAGAACATCACATTAACAAGATAAATTTGGATGGGAGTATTATGCATGTCCTCTTTCAAAGCCAAGAGACAAAGGTCATAGATGTGGATATTTTATGTGGAAGAGTGAATTTGATGAACAATTACAAGTAATTTCTTCTGCTTCAACATCTCACGGTTCTGGGTGCACAAACTGCCATGAAAAAGATCTTAGGATAAATATGCTGGAGGCACAAAAACAGGTGCTAGAGACAAGAGTCAGGGTGCTCGAGGCAAGACTTGAAATGGCAACGAATCCCGATAACAATGACCACGCATGTCAGTCGGATGCAATACTCCGTAACCTGTTAGGTGACATGGAAAATCTTTGTATGTAATGTTGTTGTTGTTGTTATTGTGGTTGTTGTTTGTTGTTTGTTGTTTGTTATGTTATTGTTATTGTTGTTGTTGTTTGTTGTTTGTTGTGTTATTGTTGTTGTTGTTGTTTGTTGTGTTATTGTTGTTTAATAAAATGTTGTGGTTGTTGTGAAAACTGATGTCCACACACGATTAGATACACTCAAAACTGATTAATCACTAGAAATCGTAAACTTCTATCCAAACACTCAAGATTGTAATTATTAATCTAACAAAACATCCGTAGTAAGAAACTAAGCAGTTTATAAAGCAATCCCAAACACCACACGCTTAGCTTCAAACACGAAGGCAAACATTTTATTCAAACCACACAAGAGTTGTAAACCAGATACATTTTCATACATACTCAAACTAAACAACTCGACAAGCAAACGAACCAGATCAAACGAAATAAACTCGACAATCAAACTAAACAACTCAAATCAAACAACTCGACAACCAAACAAAACAACTCAAACTAAACAACTCGACAACCAAATGAAACAACCCGTTTACTTTTTTTTGCGGCTACATCCCGCTTTGCTTAAACTCGCACCATCTCTTACTTTCCTTGCTCTCATTTCCTTGAGATGTGCAAACGTAGCTTCAAGACCTGTTATTCTACTTTCCAGATTATCAACAGCAGTAGCTTCATCAAACCTGCTTTAAGCTTCATCGTCACCTCCAACAGCAGCAGCTTGAGCTCCAGCAGCACGTTGAGCTTGAGCTTCAGCAGCACGTTGAGCTTCTGGCGTTAAACCATCAATTGTTATTTGTGTTTTGTGATAATTAAGAATGTATGTGTAAAATGAGACGGAAATGATTTAGTAAATATATGTATAGGTAAAAAATGAGACGGAAATGATTTTGTGGGAATATATATAGTTAGTATATTTGGGGAGATAATCCCTTCGACATGTCGACGGGAAAAAAAACAAGCGGGAAAAATCCCGCCATGTATATTGGCTACTAATTTAGTATATTTATTTTTACTATCTAATCCCGTCGACATGTCGACGGGACCGTTAAACCAAAACACATAATTAACGCTAATCACATGTTAATTACGTCATAACTCGTTTCTAATATTATCCCGTCGACATGTCGACGGGATTATTAAGGCGGGATAATTTTGCGCCAAAGTTTTGGCAATTATTGAGCGTGGGAATTTTGACCATTATGTTCCCATCGACATGTCGACGGGAGCGTATGAACCCAAAAAATTCAACGCAGCCTGGCTCGGTCAAGCATTTTTTTGTCGTTTTCTGCGTATTGCTGTCGACATTGTGTTGACAGGAATAAGCTCGTCGCCTGTTCTCCTGTTCTCCTGATTCTTGTAGTAGTTTTAATGGTTTAACCCAGTTTTCAAAATAGAGGGAAAAAGAAAAAGACAAAAATACCCTCACGTGGGAGGCAGGTGGGCATACTTAACGAGCCCAGCTAACGAGCATTAGTGATAGGGACGAACAGTGTGATGAAACTTGGTTATAAGGATTCATGAAGCAAGAAAAAAAG
Organism: Artemisia argyi; assembly: GCA_030686995.1. Taxonomy (NCBI): domain Eukaryota; kingdom Viridiplantae; phylum Streptophyta; class Magnoliopsida; order Asterales; family Asteraceae; genus Artemisia; species Artemisia argyi. The sequence goes on along the minus strand of CM060692.1, from coordinate 2,749,550 downwards.
GGGAGGGATGAGCATAAGAATTTCACTCAAACCACATGGACGAATGGTGTGGAATCACTGGAATGTGGAGTGTCTAAAGGGTATAATAGGTGTTTAATAATTTAAATTGAGTGTTAATTTACTTTAAACGAAGTAATAAAATAGGTAGATATGCAAATTTGGTGTTTGAATTGGGTATATATATAGCATTATGGTTTTTTATTGAGTAAATAGAGTATATGACGTTTAAGAATTTAAATTAGGGATATATGAAATCAACCCAATTAATAAATGGTTTGAAAACACGTACGTGTAAAATAAATTTTTAAATGTTGAAGTTGATCTTTCAATCAACAAACAATAATTTTATATCTAATTCGAAAACGTATATACACTACTAGTTTAAAAGATCTTATAGAGCAAGGAAAAAAGAGGACATATTTAAAAAAAAAAAAAAAAAAATCTCCTTTTCCTCCTTCCTAAAAAAAAAAAAAAAAAAAAAAAAAAAAAGGGGGAGAGAGCGAGAGAAAAGGGTTATAAATAGAGGGAGGCAGGGCGATTCATTCATTTATACCCATCTTTAAAAAAAAAAAAAAGAAGACAGACAAAATGGAGGCCGATGAGTACAAATTAAGTGTGATTGCTGCTGTCCATGAGTTGCGCGAACTTTTCAAATATGAGAACAATGATCTATGGATCAAGTCCGAAGAAGGACGGGATGTTCTTGTTCAACATAAGTATCAACAAGCCTTTCCGTGGTGGTACAACAACAAAAACAGAAACAATTCATTATCATGGACCACTGAAGCATCCCGCGCTTCCGCTCTTGTTCAGATGGATCACTTGGACCTCGCGGTTATGCTAGCTGAGGTACGTACGTACTATACATGTGAGATGTATAGAGATTTTTTTTACATTACTACTTACTGTTTTTTAGGAAGATTGGAGTTTTACGTTTCCACACGTGGTTGCGAAAGAGGAAACCATTCGAGTCTTGTCACCTGCGAAAGAGGATACCCCAGACGGGATCTTGCTCCTGGTAATTTTACGTCTATTTGGTTTTTAAATTTGAGGTACTCTCATATACGGAACTTGACAAGTTTAATTGGAAGGGCCAAACTAATGTATTTGTTTTAGGCGGGCCAATTTACATTGTCATTTAACATTCCTACGTATAATGACTACCACTACAAAGTGTAAGAGTTAAAAGTGTACTTACAATGATTAATTTGTTCGCACATTCATGCACGTACAGGTGTGCAAAGAGTTGCAAGCCTCTTCACCCTGCATGATTGCCAAAAGGAGGTTCACGCTCCTTAGAGCGTGTATGCAAATTGATCAAGGCACGTGGGTCATTGCAGAAATTTCACATTGTCCCTCCACAAATAATTTTCGTCGGCTTCCTTCTGGATGCTTGATTCAAAACATTGCCGAGGATCTATCAAAGGTAGGTTTGTACACACACACACACACACACATTGTTTATACACACAATCCCATCACGTTGTGCCGTTTTCCACAGGTTACATGGGTGGAACATATGGAAGTTGAAGAATCACTGCCAAACCAAACGTTCTACAATCGTCTAATCAGGAGTGGATTCGCATTTGGAGCTGAACGAATGGTAGCGTGGCTTGAAAGATCATGTGAAAGAGGGTCTCATTTGAATGCTACCTTTGACATGCGCAGTAAAGCTCGAGGCTTTGAAGGAAAAGGTACTGACATTTATCATTAATATGATCTAAAGCATGCTGCTTTGGATATCTCTGTATAGGCTATGTGTTTTTTAAAATCGAGCAAGCTATTCAATCATGAAATAACATTTGTTACTAACATGTGATGAATAAGCTAATGCTGTTAGATCAGATAAAAAATCACCAAAATTCTATCTTCGACAAAGTTTGGTCAATGTTTCACATTTGACATCAAAACTCGGTGTATAAATTTCACTAGGAAGAACAAGCAGAGTATAGTTGTGATATATAGTTATGTTTTGTTTTGGATTGTTACTTTCTTGATTTTTTAATACTGCCACTTTGTTTTGGTTTCAACATATATCAAGTGTTAGTTAGATTTATCACCAAAATATTGGTTGTGAGCTTTTAGCCAAAGTGTTTCCTCCTAACTCCACAATTCAATGCATGAACAGCGGTTACATGGATTGGAGAGAAGCTAGACTTGATGGAGTTTGGGGACTGCATGGTGCGTGGCTTGTTTGAGAATATTAGTCCTAATGACGACTGCAATTCCACTCTATGGAGGTCTGTTACTGGTTCTGAGGACTTGAAGGTTTATGCCAGTCTTTATAAGTCTTATTCCAATCTTTATATGTCCCCTGCCAATTTTGAAGTTGCGGGAGGTGTGGTGGCCTTCGGTGTAAAACATTCTCCTGAGTTTGTGCTTGAGACGCTTGGAGATGAACGCATACACCATGAGGTACAACTACTAATAAACCAACACACACACACTTGCACATGCTATACGCATATTTCAATCTTAATTTTGGTGACAGTGGGACGTGCTTGGGGGGCTTACAAAACTATATACATTCAGAAAATACTCAACTGGCGGCGACTCCAGGAACAACATATCTGCTTCTATGGTAATTAGTTGTTTACCCGATTCCCCCCCCTCCCCCCCCCCCCCCCACCCCCCACCCCAATTAATTAACTCCTCACAACATCTAATGATGTGTAACAGATTGAGGGTTCGAGCAAGATGTTAATCAAAGAAGTGGATGTCAACCGGTCTGGATCACTAGTGATGTGGTCCACTGTTTCAAAGAAAGATTTTGATGTCATCATCAATGGCAAAGGGCTCAATGGCAAAGAAGATTCCGTGCTGATATCGGGGTTTTCCATCAGCACCGATGGCCACACCACTGCTGCTAATACAGGTGGTTCAGTTATTACATTGGTATTACGGATGTTAGTTGATGGCAACCAGCCGTTGCCGGAAAAAAGGCAGCAGTCGATAGAGTCAATCACTTTTGCTATAAATCAGACTGTAGGGAGAGTTAAGGAGGCACTGGAGAAACAACGACCACCTTCTCCTTCTAGAGGTATGCATACAACTGCATGTCTGTTAATTAGATTATAATTTCCAATGTGTTTTGCTCACAATCTGTTTTATTTATATATACACACAACACACGCATATATAAGCCTTATGGGATTATTTCTTAACATTGTTTTCTAATCTGTCTTTTCAGATGAACAATTATCAGGAGATTGGCAGCAAGTCGGAGTTGACATCGCTAGTGATCAAATCCTGCAAGACGAGTTACGAGTGCTTAATATGAACTAAAAAGACATCTATCACAGCCCTTTTCGTCTAGTTTATCTATCAACTATTATGTTCAATTATGATATGAGTTGCGCAGATTTATGCTCATACTAGCTTTTGATATTAAACTTTTATGGTCTACAATGAACGAGGTTGTTTTTATGAGTTTCAATTGTGATGCTACCAAAATCCGCATGGTAGTCAAGGTGCTTGGTCGACCGTCGAACTCACTTTGACCTTGACTTCAGGTCTTCGGTAACAGTGCTGAAAAGACAAAGAAAGACCGTTAGAGAGGTCCCTAGGCTGAGCCCGGGGGAACCCCCTCCGACGATCAAGTCAGTATTGATCGTAATAATATGAGCATGCTTAGAAGTTAGAATGCAATGCTATAGATAAGAGTGATGTGAGAATGTTGTGTGTCTCGTTGTTCCTTACCATACCTATTTATAGAATCATGAGATAATAGAAGATTCATATCAACCGACTATTATCTTAGAGGATCGAGCAAATATTCTCTTTTCCTTGATAGAGTTCTCATATCTTTACTGAGATCTGATATCTTAAAGATAGATTGATATCTTAAAAGATATCTATCAAATATATGAGATTGGATATTATATGACTTTGGATGATCTTTTGCTATGTATGAGATTTGATAAGATCTCCAATATTTTGTTCATGAAAGTTGATCTTACCATACATAATATTTCATGCAATTCTCTACATTTCGGCATGTATATTTCATGCAAGTTGTATATTAAATTAGTTATACTATCAAGCCCCCTAGTCCATGCATGTTTATGAAAGTAACATGTATGGACTTATTTATTTTCAAGGGTCAGTTTGTGGAATGACGCATGTTCGATAATTGACATGGTTCTTTGCTTTACATGATGGAATTTCTTGTCTTTGTAGTGGTTATGTCTATGGTCCCACAATTGCGCAATATAGTTCTGCGTCTTTGAAGTGGGCATGCCACTTTGCGCGATAGGTTTCACTTCTTGGTAAGCAATATAGCTTATTATCCCATTTAATCGCGGGATGGTTTTTGGTACCTTTTTATGTACGTACATGTCGTTATTTGTAGCTTTCTTAATCACTTTAATGGCGGGATTAGTATCATTGGAGTGGACTTGCCACTTTACGCGATTGAGTCTCGCGTCTTCTAGCCAGAGTTGTTGCTTTGCGTGATGAAATTTCAGGTCTTTAAAGCGGTTTTTCGCTTTTACGCATTATGATTCCGCGTCTTGGGGTGGACAAGCCACTTTGTGTATTAGTTATTTAGAGCTTTTTATCCCTTTCATGGCGGGATATTATATTGGTCCGGACCTTTTCACTTAGCTTTATATTAAGCTTGCGATTAGCTACTTAAAGCTTTTCATCCCTTTAATGTTAGGCGATCATTATGGAAAGTGGTCATATATGCCACTTTTGGGTGATGGAGTTTCACGACTTTGGAGCGGTTGTTCCGCTTTTGCATGATATGGTTTCACGTCTTTGAAAACGCCTTGCAGTGTTTCGTGATATATTCACTCTTGACTTCGTTGTATCATTTGTAGCTCTTTCCTATAGAAGATATATTAGATTCTTGCCTTTTCTTTGCCTTTTTCTTGTTAGATCAGTTATATATACAAGATATGCTAGCAAACAAGCAACATCAAATATAAATGAATTAAAAGTATTAATACCTTTGCAATCAAATGCGATATTGTCTTTTCATCCATTTAATTATCTTCCACCATATGATATACTACTCTGAATCCTAGCCGGCGTATAAAAACATAACACCATCACCAAAAAACCTGGTATCATATTTCCCCATGTCTTCTTTCTCAATCTTCATCACATACACAAACCACTAAAACTTAACAAACCAGAATGAAGAAGACAAACCTCTTTCATCTTTTCACCATCATTATCTTCACAACCCTTAGTGAACTTTGATGTGTAAGACAAATGTTTTGTTCGTGTCCCACGCTTTGTTTGTATAATCCTCCCACCATGTTTGTGTAGTGATTGTGCATTCAACCATCTAGCTAGGCTTATGAGAGTAGTATACATATAATGGAATGAAGCATAAATGTTTCCTTTTATCTTTGCTCTCTTCTCCTTCTTTTAACCATGTCAAGAGACCATTCTAGTTGGTAGTCATGGACGCATGGGTACTCATATATTTGTAACACTAAATGTGTTTCCATCAATATATAATATACATGAAACTCATAATCAAGAGAGTTGTTAAACGCAATCATTAAGTCTATTCGCTAGATTAGATTTGTTTGTAAAGTGATTGTCTCATGATTTTGAACACCTTAAAAAGGAGATGGTACTTTATTGTAACCTGTTGAGATGTTTTCCACTCATGGCGGGTGTGGCTCCATGAATAACAAGTTTTCTATTTTGTCGCCTTTATTTAAAAAAGGTGGGGTGAGGGGTGTAGCGACACCATCCTTGTGGTTGATACTATGCACATCGCCTGAATTTTCACATTAGTTTTCTTATAGCCGACTTTAGTTGTGTGTAAAGTGTGGGTCCAAAAGAAATCTGGACAATGGGATGTGAAAACCTATCTGAAGGTAATAACATAGCACAAAAAGGTGATAGAGAAGTGAAACACATATTTCCATGAATTTTGTTTTGCTGCTAGTATGTTGTAACCACCTGTTTGGTTCAACTATTCAGTTTCTTGCCTCAAGGAGACTACAATATGCGTTTATTATTTCTTTTGGATGGATGCATCAATGATTGTCATGGTGTAAAGCTAACAATTTTTCTTTGAAAAGTAGGATTGAGTATGATTTGCCTTATTTCCTAAAAAATAATGAATGCAGAGTACCTCTGTTTTAATCAATAGGAAAGGAGTAGCTAGCACATGAATCATAGTGGTTAGGCACCTATGTACTTATGCTTTTGAAAACTATGTGTATGCATAAGTTGGGGTATGTATGCATAAGTGTTCTTTAGTAGCTCCTAGTTAAAGTTTTAATTAAACAGTAGAATGTATTAGTGGCTCAATATATGAGTAACTAAGTAAGAATAGTATAACATCACAATCATGTGTGTTATTGTTTAGAGATTCAGCTGTGGTGATACTTTATTATAAACTGAGATAAGACTTTGCTTACCTTCGCATCTGATTACTTCCACGGGAGAGTCGCGCTTACAAACTAGATTCGTATTGGCTTTCAACACGTACTTGAGTGGTTGCACTAATAAACTGCGACTTATGTGACCTCGGGCCATACCCTTATATGTGCAACTATAGGGGTTGTTTACCCATGAATAACCAACAGTCATGCCAAATATTCAACTTAGTGCGACTATGCCACATGTTTCATTAAGCGTATCAGCTTGCACAACATTGGTGTGTCGATGTCTAGAGATGCCTTGTGGGATTACATCTCTTGTACCTTGCACAAACATGCTTGTACACAATTGTAAACAATTCAGAAATAAATATGAGACTTACAGGTTATACCTCTGCCTTGTTTTTATAAAAGGTTGTATGATGCAGCCTCTTATTGATCAGTTTCTCGTGCCATTACAGCCATATGAAATTTTCATGCTGCTGCCCCTTTCATTGCGCGAGATATTTTCAATTTGCAGTCCTCGAAGTGCTCATAAGGATTGCATTATCTTTGGAAAGATAGCCTAAACCATGGGTGTTTATCTTCTTGGTCTACTTTAGAAGACTAATAGTGTTGCATTTTGCTTGTAACTTGTAAGACTGTGACCACTGGATTGAGTCTTTTCAATAAAACTTTGCAAGAGAATATTTTTGGATGTAATTACTTTCCGAAAAGGATAACGACTGCTATCTTACATTCTCAATTTTTTACCAAATAAGTCTTGACAAATTCCCTTTGATCGATGGATATCTATTAGCCTTAATAAGCTAGGCAAAAAGGGCGAGTATTGGCTTGAAGTTCACGAGTAGACATGATTGAGAGTAGTGAGACTTTAAGCTTTCATTTTCAGAACGTAAAACATTAACGGTATTCTGCATCGACCCGTTCATTGCTTGAGCCATAGCCAACATCCCCTCGGCCTGGTGTAGGGAGCTAGTGACCTCCTCCACCCTTTTTTTGATAACCAGCCAACATCCCCTCGCCCGAAGCCCCGAACCCTCTTTGGACAAAGGGTCAGCGTAGTTGAATTCAGGCATTGTTAAGATACGTTGTATAATATTGTGGTTGAGACATCACACCATAAGCTTGGCCCGTATGTGCACGACTTGGTTCAATCCCAGTCATTGCCTCAACACCTGGTGGCGCCTTAACTTGCATCTTGTAGTCATTCTCGAATGCACTTGTCCAATTTTGTTGTGACGGAAGCTCGCTCACCACGCTATTCCCACCAACGATACTGGCATCTTTTAGCTCGAATACAGTCTCGAATAGACCCAGATCTGAAGGGACATCTTTGACTTTCTTTTTTGCTTTGTCTTCGTCCATACCTCTTAAATAGGTCCCGCCATTTGTTGTCTAAGTGGGTGCGCTGCATAACCTTTGATTGAGGTGATGGCGACTCACCTCTGTGGCGGGCTAGACTTTACGGATATTTGATCATCACCAAGCAAAAAATGATTACCCCCAACTTTTTAAGTGGGTTAGGCAGGGGTGTTTGAAAGAGATTTGAACACCTCATATTAACCTCACAAAGACAGAGGTCTTGATTTCTGCCCCATGGTTCTTGTTGTTTCTTCGAGACTGATATGAACGGGTTGCGTCATGTGCTTAACATACTTCACTATTTGCAAGTAGGTTGTGCCAGGTTGTCACACTAGATTGTGTCTTTCCACGGTAGCTGTCATGTTTGCTGCTCGGGTTCCTCATATGTTCAGTGGTACAAGTTATTTGCTCGTGGCCAAATTGAATGGTTGTGTTTCATATTCAGCTGCTTTCGTGCGGTGATTGCTACATTTTTATGTGGATCACCATGTTACATTGTCCCTAATTGATGTGCCGGATTCCACAAAGTAATTTGAGCTGGCATAGCTTGTGGTGAGGACACCTGAGTTTGCATAGCTTATACCTTGCACAAATACACCTATACACAATTGCATCTTAGAAATAAGAATGAAAATTAGAGGGTGTACTTTTTACCTTCTAATGTACAAGAATGTATGTCAGCAACCCCCTATTGATTCTGGTGCGTGCCTTATCGGCTACATGAAAAGTTCATGTTGGTGGACGTGTAGTTTTCAAAGTACTTGTAGTGCTAATGTGCTATCTTGAATCGTATTTGTAAACGATGACCCAAGTCATGGGTTCATCTCACATAAACAAGGTTGATGGAATTCAGGAAATGAAACCTTTACAAAGACAAACCCTTCCCACAACTAGAACTTTCTTGGAATTTTTCTAAAATCCACTTGTGTTGCATTGACTATGACCGTTTCCAGTCAAATTCTGCAAGAGTATTTTTTGGAGGCCGTACATATCCAAAACAAGGATGAGTGAGTCCTCTGGGTGCTATACAAATCATGAATATAAACAATTTCTCTTGCGAACTGGTTTAGACTTGTGTAGTTTGGAAATACATTATGCCAACTGATTTTGGAGGTCATGTGACCGAACCTTTTTTTTATTTCTTTGCCCATTGGCTTTGAGAAAAGAACTCCAGTAGTAATCTACTTAGTTGATATAGATAGATAACTATCCTTATGGGTCCTATATAAGTGCACATAATTTAGAAGTTGTCAACTTTTCATGTGAATATCAGGGAGATTAACTTTCTAATCATAACATAAGACATAAATTCTATGAAAACTGATCAAATATAAGTGAGATTAAATTGATCATGTTATCATACTTTATACTAGTAGTTTTTAACCACTTATACGAGTGGCTTTGAAAGATGTTATTAAGCTTTTACCAACGAAGATCTACTGACCTCATTAAGCTTGTTCGAGATGAAAGGCGGTAATAGGTTAGTTATGATAAAAGAGAGCATACAAAGCTAGTTTTTGCTCGGGGTCCCACGGATGGCGCCATTTGATGCTACCAAAATCCGCATGGTAGTCAAGGTGCTTGGTCGACCGTCGAACTCACTTTGACCTTGACTTCAGGTCTTCGGTAACAGTGCTGAAAAGACAAAGAAAGACCCCAGGCTGAGCCCGGGGGAACCCCCTCCAACGATCAAGTCAGTATTGATCGTAATAGTATGAGCATGCTTAGAAGTTAGAATGCAATGCTATAGATAAGAGTGATGTGAGAATGTTGTGTGTCTCGTTGTTCCTTACCATACCTATTTATAGAATCATGAGATAATAGAAGATTCATATCAACCGACTATAATCTTAGAGGATCGAGCAAATATTCTCTTTTCCTTGATAGAGTTCTCATATCTTTACTGAGATCTGATATCTTAAAGATAGATTGATATCTTAAAAGATATCTATCAAATATATGAGATTGGATATTATATGACTTTGGATGATCTTTTGCTATGTATGAGATTTGATAAGATCTCCAATATTTTGTTCATGAAAGTTGATGCAAGTTGATCTTACCATACATAATATTTCATGCAATTCTCTACATTTCGGCATGTATATTTCATGCAAGTTGTATATTAAATTAGTTATACTATCAAATTGAATGTTAACTTTCTAGCTATTCACTTTGATTCTTGTACTACTATTTTGCGTGGTAACTTTTATTACTTCATTTATACGTATAAGTATATAAGTTATGAACAGTTTGATACATTGTATAGTAGTACAACCCGAGTAGCAAACATTGTTTGTCGATTTAGGTACGACCTTTAACTTTGTTGGCTGCTAGTTTATGCTTAACTGTTTTCAGAGAAACCTGCCAATTACCCGAACCCCCAAACCCGGACAAGACCCAAATTGCCACCCCTAGACTAGGGGTGTTCATGGATCGGGTAATATCCACAATAACCGAAAACCGAAACCGAAAAAAACCAAACCGAATTTGTAACCGAACCGAATTGGTCAAAACCGAACCGAACCGAACTAAATATTCGGTTATCGGTTTGGATATGGGTTTGGCAATGAAAACCAAAACCGAACCGAAAACCGAAAATATATAAATATATAAAAATTTTTATGTATTTATATATAAAAATAATCACTAAAAGTCTTTTTTAGTATAAATATAACATTATATAAGCTTGAAAAAAAATTTGTTCTAAAAATATATATAATTAAATGAAAAATAATTACAATTATGTAATTCGGGTTATTCGGTTCGGTTTTCGATTATAGGGGTTCGGTTATTCGGTTCGGTTTTCGGTTTGACCCAGAAAAAAAATTAACCGAACAAACCGAACCGAATAAACCAAATAACCCGAAAACCGAACCAAAAAACACCCTTACCCTAGACTATATAATGTAAGAGAAATGGGATCAAGTGGGCTGGATCAAGAAACAAACACTTACGGGTCCAAATGTTTTCGCTACTAAATAAGACACATTTTACATCGAAAAATATAAAAATAAGACACAGTTATGTCTTATGGTATGTTTATTTACTTGTTTCCATATCATGGTAATATGGTATCGACGCCAAAGATTCACGTAATACCGTACTTCTATAAATACCGAACGAACACTCACTTACAAGTGTCGAGTATGACCAAAACTCATGTTGGGCCGAATTCGGGTGAGTGTCTTATTTACGATAAAAAAACGCAAGTCTTCTTTTACAACTACAATTTGTTTAGTATGTTTGAAGATATAAAGATATGTTAATTAAGGTATTGTAGTTATGAGTTTTTAGGGTATAGTGGAGTGAGGGACCAAGGTTACACAATGAGCTTCACACACTCAAAACAGTTGTTTGCATGATTGTAATTAGTTGGTGTACGGATACTAAAGCACCTTGCAAGTCATGACTCATGGTTGAGGTTTAACTAGACCATTTCATCAATTTTTATAGATGTAAACAGGTTTTTAGGCTGCCCGCAATGGGTCGGTCGATGAGGGTCGAGTTGTAATTCAGCCAAGAACTTGACCTTGGTCGTGTGTCTATTTCAAAACAAAAAATAGTACCGTTTTGAATATTAAAAAAAAAAAAAAAAAAAAAAAAAAAAAAAAAAAAAAAAACTTTTAAGCAAAGTACAGGAACCAAACTACAACTCATCAATCCCATCACTCACAAACAATACAAGACTCGGGAAAAAAAAAAAATCTCGGTTGTGTGGTTTAAAGTGATTATCACAAATTTTTAAAAGATTTAACCACAAACTCGTCAACGATCTTGAAGTATAAAATGAAAACAGACGACCAAGGTCTTGAAGATATGTCGTATCTCTTCTTTCTAAGTTATGTGCTAAGGTGGTGTTTTGTTCGTGGGTTTGTGTTTCGTGTATGGTATGGCTGCTTGCATTTTGGAGGAGATTAAAATGAGAAGATGATGCATGCTGCGTCCTGGTGTTCATAAGGGAGGAGATTATGTGTGGATGTTGCGTTTTTTATCTTGGAGTTAAAAGGATGGATCGAATGTACATAGTGTATTGGAGTGATATAAGGTTGGAAGTGAAAGTGTTGGAAAATTTAGTTCACTTGAGGGATCAATTTACACCTGGTAATGGGTTTAGAGGTATGGAGTATACACCCATTTGGTCACTGAATTCCCTGACTCAATAGTGGTTATGTATTGATCAAGGTACTGATTGATCAATGTACTGCTAGCAGACTCTGCTGCTAGTGTTGTGAATCTGCTGCTAGGATTCTGCTGCTAGCTGATCCTGCTGATAGGATTCTGCTGACAGCTGATTCTGCTGCTAGTTGATTCTGCTGCTAATAGCATTCTGCTGCTAGTGAGAATCTGCTGATAGCATCAGCTATTCTGCTGCTAGGTTTTAACCACTGATCCCTATTATTATGGAAATTATTATGTTATAATTAATGGGCCGTTAATTATACATAATACCATTGGCTAGGGTTTGAGTATTCTCTATTATAAATAGAGATCACATCATTCTGCATGGATATAGATATACGAAACCCTAAACACTTTTATACGCATCTGGTTCTTGATTTGTGCCTAAAGCAAGAACATCACTTGGTCTTATCCCATAGAGATATTCGTGTAACCCAGGCATAGGGTCGAATAGTTTCTATTGGAAAGTGATACCACGATTTCAAGTGAATATCCGGTACCTTTATTGATTATCTTAACCCTAATCTGGGAACCGTTATACAAATAACAACCAACAATCAATATAAACTATTAGTGATAATCAATGGCTGCTGCTATGAGACAAATAGCTGCTAACTTTTCCAAGTTGGAAAAGTTTGAAGGTGTGGATTTCAGAAGATGGCAGAAGAAGATGCAATTCTTGCTGACCAGTATGAATGTGGTGTATGTTCTTACTACTGAGATTCCAGAAGATTTTGGAGAAGCTGCTACTATGGAGCAGATGAGAGCAAGAAGCAAATGGGAGAATGATGATTATGTTTGCAGAGGTTTAATTCTCAATGGTATGTCTGATACTTTATTTGATATATATCAGAATGTTGAAACTTCACAAGAACTATGGGATTCCTTGGAAGCCAAGTATATGGCTGAGGATGCATCAAGTAAGAAGTTCCTTGTAAGTAATTTTAACAATTACAAAATGGTTGATTCTAGACCTGTCATGGAACAATACAATGAACTTCTTGGTATACTTGGTCGATTCACACAACACAAGATGAACATGGATGAGGCTATTTCAGTCTCTTGTATCATCGATAAACTTCCTCCTTCTTGGAAAGAATTCAAGCATATGCTTAAGCATAAGAAGGAGGAGTTAACTCTTGTTGAGTTGGGCAGTCACTTGCGCATTGAGGATTCACTCAAAGCTCAAGACATTGACAAGCCAAAGAGTAGCACTGCTACTGGTCCATCAGTTGTCAATATGGTGGAGCATAACAACTCCACCAAGTACAATGACAACAAGGGCAAGCGTAAGCATCAAGATAACACCAAATCTGATCTTAACAAGAAACCCAAGGTGACTTGTTGGAAGTGTGGGAAACCTGGACACTTCAGGAAAGATTGCAAGGGTGGTAAAGTTGGAAACAAATCCAATGGATCAGGCACAAGTGGAGGGAATGGTAACACCAATTCTCTGAAAGGTCAGAATGTGTTTAATAAGTCTTTCAAGATTTATTATGTTACATATATATCTGATATTTACTTTGTGCAGGATGATGATGTTGCTTGGTGGGTTGACTCTGGAGCTACAATTCATGTGTGTAAAGATAGAAGCTGGTTCAAGACCTACAAGTCAATGAATGATGGTTCTATTCTTCACATGGGAAATGAGTCAACTGCCCTGGTGCATGGAAAAGGATGTGTTGAGTTGAAGTTTAGTTCTGGAAAGATTGTTTCTTTATTTAATGTTTTACATGTTCCTGATATTAGAAAGAATTTGGTTTCTAGTAGTGTTTTAAATAATTGTGGTTATAAACAGGTTATTGAATCTGATAAGTTTGTTTTATCTAAAAATGGTGTGTTTATTGGTTTTGGTTATTTATGTAATCAAATATTCAGACTTAATATTGTTCATGATAATATTGATTCTGCTTTTATATCTACATCTAAACTTTATGATTCAAACCTATGGCATGCAAGACTTGGCCATGTACATTTTAAAAGAATGCAAGATATGTCTAAGGATGGGTTAATACCTACTTTTGATATGAACACTGAAAAGTGTAAAACTTGTATGTTGAACAAGATAACTAAGAAACCTTTTCAAGGAGTAAAACGTGAAACTAAAGTTTTGGAGTTAATTCACAGTGACCTTTGTGATTTACATGCTACTCCCTCTTTGGGGAATAAGAAATACTTTGTGACTTTTATTGATGATGCTTCTAGGTTTTGTCATGTTTATTTATTACATTCTAAAGATGAAGCATTAGATAAATTTAAAGTATTTAAAACTGAAGTTGAATTGCAACAAAGTTCTTTGATCAAAAGATTAAGGACTGATAGGGGAGGTGAGTACATGGATACTATGTATTTTCAGTCTGTTGGTATAATCCATGAAACGACTGCCCCTTATACTCCTCAGCAAAATGGTATTTCTGAAAGGAAAAACAGGGTGCTGAAGGAGATGGTTAATTCCATGTTGTCCTATTCAGGGCTGAGTCAAGGGTTCTGGGGTGAAGCTATGTTAACAGCTTGCTATTTATTAAATAGGGTTCCCAACAAAAGGAACAAAGTTACCCCTTATGAACTGTGGACTAAAAAGAAACCTAACCTTAATTATCTTAGGATATGGGGTTGTAGGGCTGTTGTAAGACTCCCTGATCCAAAGCAGAAAACTTTGGGTGAAAGAGACATTGAATGCATCTTTGTTGGATATGCTGAGCATTCCAAGGCATATAGGTTTTATGTTATAGAACCTAATGATTCTGTTTCAATTAACTCAATAATTGAATCAAGGGATGCAATCTTTGATGAGAATAGATTCTCATCTATCCCTAGACCAAGTCAAAGGATTCCAAATGGAACCAATGACAATGGTGTTTCAGAGGTTCCTGCTGATGAGGTTCCTGCTGGTGAGGTTCCTGCTGATGAGGTTCCTGCTGAGGTTGTGGAACAACAACCTGAACCTGAGCTCAGAAGGAGCAATAGGGTGAGGACTCCAAAGTCATTTGGACCTGAGTTTCAATTATACTTAATTGAAGGTACAAGGAGTGAGGTCTCTGACCAATACTCCTATTGCTTCATTGTGGAGGATGATCCCAAAACATTTGAAGAAGCAATGAAATCCCAGGATGTTGCTTTCTGGAAAGAAGCAATTAATGATGAGATGGACTCCATCATGGGCAATAACACTTATGTGTTGACTGATCTACCACCTGGTTGCAAACCTTTAGGTAGCAAATGGATTTTCAAAAAGAAAATGAAGGTAGATGGAACTGTTGAAAAGTTCAAGGCAAGATTAGTTATTCAAGGCTTTAAACAAAAGTCAGGAATAGACTACTTTGATACTTATGCTCCAGTGGCACGTATCAGTACCATAAGATTGCTAATTGCTTTGGCATCAATTCACAATCTGATTATTCATCAGATGGATGTGAAGACAGCTTTCTTGAATGGTGATTTAGATGAGGAGGTTTACATGAACCAACCTCAGGGCTTCATCATGCCTGGCAATGAAAACAAGGTGTGTAAACTGATTAAGTCTCTTTATGGACTAAAACAGGCACCTAAGCAATGGCATCAAAAGTTTGATGAAGTGGTTTTGTCTAGTGGTTATTTACTTAATCAAGCTGACAAATGTGTATATAGCAAATTTGATGAATCTGGTAAAGGAGTCATCATTTGTCTATATGTTGATGACATGTTGATCTTTGGCACTGACCAAAATCAAGTTGATCTTACAAAAGAATTTTTGTCATCAAAGTTCTCCATGAAGGATATGGGGGAGGCAGATGTTATCCTTGGCATAAGGATTAAACATGAAAGTAACAAAATTTCTATATCTCAGTCTCATTACATTGAGAAGGTGTTAAAGAAATTTAATTACTTTGATTGTACTCCAGTGAGTACTCCCATGGATACAAGTGAGAAGCTAATGCCTAATACTGGTAAAGCTGTATCTCAACTTGAGTATTCTAGGGTGATTGGCTGCTTGATGTATGCCATGACTTGTACAAGACCTGATATTGCTTTTGTTGTGGGTAAACTGAGCAGGTATACTAGTAATCCTAGTGCTCATCATTGGCAAGCAATTCAGAGGGTCTTTAAGTATTTGAAGAGAACTATGGATTATAGTCTCTCATATACTGGTTATCCTTCAGTATTAGAAGGATATACTGATGCAAGTTGGATCAGTAACACTGAAGACAATTCGTCTACAAGTGGCTGGGTATTCCTACTTGGTGGAGGTGCAATTTCTTGGGCATCCAAGAAACAAACTTGCATTACCAGTTCAACCATGGAATCTGAATTTGTAGCTTTAGCTGCTGCTGGCAAAGAAGCTGAATGGTTGAAAAACTTGCTTCTTGAGATTCCATTGTGGTCTAAACCTATAGCACCTATTTCTATCCGTTGTGATAGTGCTGCTACATTGGCAAAGGCTTATAGCCAGATGTACAATGGGAAGTCTAGACACTTAGGTGTTAGGCATAGCATGATTCGTGAGCTTATCATGAATGGGGTGGTATCTATAGTGTTTGTTAAATCTCAACAAAACTTAGCTGATCACTTGACGAAGGGTTTAGCTAGAGACTTGGTTTTGAAGTCTGCTAAAGGGATGGGTTTAAGTCCTACTTAGTCACTGAATGCAAGGATACCCAACTCCCTTCTAAGGAAACTTGGAAGCTGAGTTAAATGTGGAAAGCTGATCATTTAGTGGACTGAAGCACATGTATTACAAACATCCCAAGGTTGTGCTTGCTACCTGCTGAAAGGAGGATGAAGTCTTCACTTCTTAATGGTTAATTTTCTTTGAAAAAGTGCTGAGCAGGAGCATGAATTAAAGATGAACCACCTATGTGAATGTTGAAGTTTTGCCGCTTCAGGAAGCTTTGGACTTTTAGCTTTTACAACATTTGTGAATTGGATATGGACACATGGCTTGTATAGTGTCAGGAGTATTTTAGTGTTTGAAAACTTGTGTGTATTTATCATCAGGTATTCAAATGGGTTGAAGGGTTCAATTCTTAGAACACCCTGATTCTCGAATATTTGAAAGTATATGTACTAATGTGGAAATTCAATCCTCAGGATATTTTCATTTATGCACTTGTTTTGTTTTGTGTTTGTTTTTTTTATGCAAAGGAAGTGAACTAAATTTGGGGAGGATTGTTGGAAAATTTAGTGCACTTGAGGGATCAATTTACACCTGGTAATGGGTTTGGAGGTATGGAGTATACACCCATTTGGTCACTGAATTCCCTGACTCAATAGTGGTTATGTATTGATCAAGGTACTGATTGATCAATGTACTGCTAGCAGACTCTGCTGCTAGTGTTGTGAATCTGCTGCTAGGATTCTGCTGCTAGCTGATCCTGCTGATAGGATTCTGCTGACAGCTGATTCTGCTGCTAGTTGATTCTGCTGCTAATAGCATTCTGCTGCTAGTGAGAATCTGCTGATAGCATCAGCTATTCTGCTGCTAGGTTTTAACCACTGATCCCTATTATTATGGAAATTATTATGTTATAATTAATGGGCCGTTAATTATACATAATACCATTGGCTAGGGTTTGAGTATTCTCTATTATAAATAGAGATCACATCATTCTGCATGGATATAGATATACGAAACCCTAAACACTTTTATACGCATCTGGTTCTTGATTTGTGCCTAAAGCAAGAACATCACTTGGTCTTATCCCATAGAGATATTCGTGTAACCCAGGCATAGGGTCGAATAGTTTCTATTGGAAAGTGATACCACGATTTCAAGTGAATATCCGGTACCTTTATTGATTATCTTAACCCTAATCTGGGAACCGTTATACAAATAACAACCAACAGAAAGAAGTGTTGACTGGAGTTTAGTTTGTATTTGTGAATCTATGCATGTTTGAGATTATGTTGAGATAAGGTAGCTGAGTGGTAACTTCATATGTTTGAGATTATATTAAGATAAGGTAGTGACAAAAAAATTGAAAAAAAAAATGACGTTGATCGCTTTATTGTGCCTAAAAGTT
Source organism: Artemisia argyi (assembly GCA_030686995.1). Lineage (NCBI taxonomy): Eukaryota > Viridiplantae > Streptophyta > Magnoliopsida > Asterales > Asteraceae > Artemisia > Artemisia argyi. Next base: position 2,731,654 of record CM060692.1, on the reverse strand, counting down.
TGTCTTTAGGTCGCAGAAGAGAGAAATATGAGGTGATAGGAAAAGTGAGGGTCGCTAGGGTTCAGTGTTGAGGGTAGCCTTAAAGATCACTACAACAATCAGGAGGACGCCCTTGTCCCCGTCGAAAGTCGCTAAACGACAAAAACCGTGCTGAGCTGGCACACAATCTCGCTGACCGTCCACTAATTTTTCAACGCATACTTTTGGCGGGGACATGTATTTGTAATTTTTTTGCAAGTTTGACCAAAATAGTTGCTCTTAATTGTTCCCGAGTATTTTCCCGCCGATACTTTTGGCGGGGACATGTCTCCGCCGAAATCCTTTTCCAGTGGTAACATGTCAACTTTTGGCGGGGACATGTCCCCGCTAAAAGTTTAGGCGACAAATTCCCCCCCCCCCCCCCCCCCCCCCAAAACTGCAACTTTTTTGGCCAAACTTTTAATATATATTATAACATACACATAACACATATTAATTATCATAAATTCGGCAAAAAAATACAAAACACACATAACAATTGATGGTTTAACGCCGGAACAGGAGTGGGCAAAGGCTTTATCACACGAGATCCTGTATAATGAAATTATAAATCATTGGGGCTGGGAAATTTTTGATGAATATGGTTCGTATGCGAACTGTGCACCGTGGCAGAGAGACCGGATTCTTGTATATAAGGAAAAAGCCGTACTATAGAGAGTATTTGGAAGAGCTAGATGCTGCTGAAGCTCAAGTTGTTGCTGCTGTTGAAGCCAAAAGTAAAATAACATATCTGGAAAATAAAATAACAGGTCTGGAAGCTACGTTTGCACATCTCAAGGAAATGAGAGCAAGGAAAGGAAAAGATGATGCGAGTTCAAGCAAATCGGGAAGTAGCCGCAAAAAAAATAAATGGGTCGTTGTATCGTCTGATCTGTTTCGTTTGGTTGTCGCGTTGTTTAGTTTGAGTTGTTTCGTTTGGTTGTCGAGTTGTTTAGTTTGAGTTGTTTCGTTTGGTTGTCGAGTTGTTTTGCTTGAGTCTGTATGAAATGTATGTGGTTGAGAACTCTTGCGTGTTTTAAATAAACGGTTTGCCTTCGTGTTTGTTAATTGTGATATTGTAGGACCGTGGTCTTATGTTGATATTGCGATTCGGGATGTCGGGGATGGTGGAAGAATACACCTTCCATTGTTAAAACATACGTATTACTCCAACATTAAAAAACAACAATAACACAACACTAATGCTTTTGTTACATCAATTTTCGTAATAACAACAACATTTTATTAAACAATAACAATAACAAACAACGACAACAACAACAACAACAATAACACAACAACAACAACAACAACAACAACAACAACAACAACAATAACACAACAAACAACAATAACAGCAACAACAACAACAACACTACATATGAAGATTTCCCATACCACCTAACATCTCATTATAAAGATCGTGAAACAAGGCAGCTGAATCAATTGTGTGGTTGTTGGGATGCTGATACAATTCTAGCATTTTATTGAGTACCATTATCTGGTGATGCAATTTTATGCAATTTGAGCACTCTGTATTTACAGGACTCGATGTTGATGGTCCTGCGGAATGAGTTGGAGGCGTTGAAGCTCCAGCAGAACCGGTCATGTTGGCGAGTCGTTCCTCCTTCCATAAAAAAAATCGCATCCATAGTCCGTTGTCCCCCGTGTTAAAGAGTAAAAACTATTATTTTTAACAACTAACCAAATTATTTATATAATGCACAAAAAATTATGTAATTGTTCACTTTTGATAAAGGACACGAATAGTATAGTTTACCACGGGAGTAAGATTTACGTGATTCTCACAGAATTACGTCTCCTCGTCTACAAGGACAAGCAAAAGCTTCAAATTCCGCCATCTTGGGCATTTAACAGAGTGTGTTTGTGGTTGTGAATCGCGTGTGTGGTGTAATTGTAACCGGGGTGGCCCGATCTACAAGTTGAGGTGATGAAAGGTGGTGGCCGGAAACTGCTGGTGTCGCCAGAAAACTGCTAGAAAGAAAGAGAGAAAGATAGTGAGATGAGTGTGTGTGTGTGTGTTTATATTAGTGACTTGAGTTTGTGTGTGTGTGTGTGTGTGTGTGTGTGTGTGTGTGTGTGTGTGCGTGTGTGTGTGTCTTTATATTAGTGAGATGAGTTTGTGAGGATAAGCTTTTAGGATAGTGCTTATATAAGAGCAGATCTGGTGGGAAATTCTGGCGCCAAGATTTTGGTGGGAAAATTAGGTATATCTATAAACAGGACATGACAAATGCATTAACCATATCATCTCTACTTATTCATTTAACATCTCGTGTAATACCACATCATCTCGACTCGTTCGTTTAACATCTCGTGTAATACCACATCATCTCGACTCGTTCGTTTAACATCTCATGTATAACCATAGCATCTCGACTCGTTCGTTTAACATCTCTTGTATAACCATATCATCTTGGCTCGTTCGTTTAACATCTCGTGTATAACCATATCATCTCGGCTCGTTCGTTTAACATCTCGTGTAACACCACATCATCTCGGATCGTTCGTTTAACATCTCGTGTATAACCATATCATCTCGACTCATTCGTTAAACATGTTATGTATATCTATAAACATGACATGACAAATGCATTAACCATATCATCTTGTGTATAACCATAGCATCTCGACTCGTTCGTTTAACATCTCGTGTATAACCATAGCATCTCGACTCGCATATCATCTCGGCTCGTTCGTTTAACATCTCGTGTAATACCACATCATCTCGACTCGTTCGTTTAACTTCTCGTGTATAACCATATCATCTCGACTCATTCCTTTAACATCTCGTGTATAACCATATCATCTCGACACATTCGTTTAACATCTCGTGTATAACCATATCATCTCGACTCATTCGCTTAACTTCTCGTGTATAACCATATCATCTTGACTCGTTTGTTTAACATCTCGTGTATAACCATAGCATCTCGACTCATTCGTTTAACATCTTGTGTATAACCATATCATCTCAGCTCGTTCGTTTAACATCTCGTGTATAACCATATCATCTCGGCTCGTTCGTTTAACATCTCGTGTATAACCATATCATCTCGACTCATTCGTTTAACATGTTATGTATATCTATAAACGGGACATGACAAATGCATTAACCATATCATCTTGTGTATAACCATAGCATCTCGACTCGTTCGTTTAACATCTCGTGTATAACCATAGCATCTCGACTCGTTCGTTTAACATCTCGTGTATAACCATAACATCTCGGCTCGTTCGTTTAACATCTCTTGTATAACCATATCATCTCGGCTCGTTCGTCTAACATCTCGTGTAATACCACATCATCTCGACTCGTTCGTTTAACATCTCGTGTAATACCACATCATCTTAACTCGTTCGTTTAACATCTCGTGTACAAATAAATGATTTAACTTAATTAAAATGATTTAAAAATAAATTTAAATGATTTAAATTAATTATAAATGATTTAACTTAATTAGTTAAAAGTGATGTAAATAATTTTAAAAAATTTTAAATTAGTTAAAGATGATTTAGAAATAAATTAATTAAATTTAAATTGTTTAATTAATATTGATTTAAGTTAATTAAAATAATATAAAATAGTTTTTTGATATATAAAAAGTTTCGGTGGGGACATGTCCCCGCTAAAATGTTTCACCAATTATTTTGATTTTCCCTCTACGCATTTACTTTGTTCCGCCAAAGTTTTTGGCGAATTATAAAAACTTTTAGCGGAGACTTATCCCCGCTGAAAGGTTTGCTAAAAGATAAATTCCCCTTTAGCAGGGACATGTCCCCGCCGATAGTGTGCACCAAAACACACCTCTATTATTAACAGATCTAAGATTACACTTAGAAAAAAAAAACAAAAAAAACTCACTGCTTCTGCTTCTGCTTTAATTCTGCTTCCTCAACCGTAACCCTAACACAAATCACCACCACTACACCACCAAAGCATCACCACTACACCACCACTACTTCACCGCACCACCATCTCCACCAACGCAACTCACACTCGCACCACTGTGCACGTTTAGCATCTCTTTCTCAAACCCTCCAATGTTTAATTCTATCCTCAAACCCTCCATTGTTTGATTCTTTCTATTCTCTTCTCATTTCTTACCCTCCAAACTTTCGATTGGTATCCATTGTTCGGTGGGTTTTTTTTCAATTATTTTGTATTAATTTGTATTAATTTTGTTGGATTTTGTTAATTGTTTTGTATTAATTTGTAATAATTTATTTTTTTACTTTGTATTAATATTTTTGGTAAAGTTGCTGCTGAGACCCGAAGCCGAGACCCATAGCCGAGACCCGTATCCGAGACCCGAAGCCGAGACCACAGGTTTATAATGGTTAAGTTATGTTTAATTTTTTTCTGTTTATGTTTCTACCGGTGACATGTCGCCGCCAAAAGTTTGAGATTGCATTTGTACACTAAGGGGTGTTTGGAATTGTAATTGTGCTTTTTTTTTTTTTTTTGGTACCAGCTGAGATTGCATCTATTGTCGAGACCAGCTGAGAGCTGAGAGCCGAGATTCGAGAGCCGAGAACAACCTATTGTCAAGACCAGCCGAGAGAATCCACAATCGGTACGTTTTTATGTTTGTGAATTTTATAAAATGTATCGATTGTTTTTAGAACTGGTTCTTCCGTTTAGTACTACTTCGCCTATTTTGAATTGATGGTTTGGTTATTACTGTCCACAGCAGGGGTGTTTGTTTAGGCTTATATAGCGGGCTTATGGTTTGTTTAGGCAGTGGCGGATAGCAGGGGTGTTTGTTAAGGTTTAACAGCAGGGTATTTAGAGCTCAATTGCCACACACGTAAACTTAGGTTATTGTGTGATTAGCCGTTGTAGGGTTTTCGTTGAATTGATGGTTTGGAACATGACACACCATGGGGTGTAGGGGTGAGCAAACGGACCGGATGGACCGGACCGACCGACAAAACCGACCGGACCGGACCGGGCCGACCACATTCGGTCCGGTCCTCGGTCTAGGTTTTTTGGTTAATTCGGTCTTCGGTCTTCGGTCCGGTCCGGTCCGGACCGACCAAAAAACCGAAAAAACTTGCCAAATTTTGCGTATTTGGACCGGACCACTTTCGGTCCGATCTCGGTCTATGGTTTTTCCTTAACTCGGTCTTGGGTCCGGTCCGATCCGGTCTTGGTCGGTCCAGTCCGGTTTTTGGACCGTGATCACCCCTAATGGGGTGTGCTCATGATGTGTACCACGACACAAGCAGTGTCGTGGGGACTTGATAGGTGCAAACAACTTTAAGTGGCAAAATAGGTCAAAAACCATGGCTGCAAAAAAAAATAAAAAATAAACTAACTGTTATAGAAATGGCGTAGAACGTAACTAAACATGTCTGTTTATTTCACCCCCTAAAGGGGGAGTTTTGTTTCTGCTTGTTAACAGCCCAACCGAGGGTCGTTTGGTTTATGCTGTCCAAACAGGGGTGTTTGGGATTGCTTATTTCTGCACCTAAAGGGTGTTTGTATTTATGAGCTCATTTGATTTGGGCTTATATTTCATAAGCTTCAATTTTCCAGCTTATTTGGAGACCCGTTGGCTTATATAAGTATATTATGATATAATAAACTTATATAAGCTCACAAGTCTCATAATAAGCCGGAAAATTAAGTCTTATGATTTATAAGCCGAAAAACAAATAAGCTCAAACAAACGCCCGCGATATATATATATATATATATATATATATATATATATATATATATATATATATATATATATATATATATATATATATATATATATATATATATATATATATATATATATATATATATATATATATATATATATATGAATCATTATGTTAGCTACGAATATTGACAATGCGAATATGTTAGGACTTTAGTATAAATTGTTAAACGACACTTATTTGAATGAATTGTTATTGAGTGGTTAAATGTCTTTATTTATTTAATTATTTATTATTATTTTTTGTATACATTGTTATTTATTTGAATGTGTGTATATGCGTATACGTGTTTATTCACTAATTATATGTTTTTGTACTAGTACGTTTACAGATGGCAGATGTTGTTGCTAGGAGCCATGGTGGCGATGGAGGCGATGAGCCACCCCAACCTCCGAGGAGGCTAAGCACTAACTCTCAGCGTAAGAATTTCTTGATTATTTTAATTAAACTTGATCATTATTTGAAATTGATAACTTGTTATTTTATGTCATCATCACTTGAATTTGATTACTTATAGGCTCTAGATCCAAACCTCCCAAGCCCAATGCCATTGGGAAGGGCGGGAAGGTGGTGCGTGGTCCCACAAAGAACACGAAGCTCCGCACTGCGAGGACTAACGCGAGTCGTCCGGTAACAATCAGATTAGAGAAGAATGCTGAAGGGATGTACGAGCATGTGGGAAATCACGCTAAGTGGTTCTTCAACTTGGTCGGGGAGTTGTTACGGACATCAATTCCCATGCATTTCAATTCCTAGAGAGATGTTCCCGCTACTGCGAAGGCACACATCGACAACTAGCTGCATGTAAGTTTATATTATCTTTTATTTTTTTTAATTATTATGTTTATTTATTTTAAGTGTGTTATTTATTTAAATTTGATTGTTTATTTAAATTTGAATATTTATTTTTATATTTTATTGCATTATTTCTTTGATCTTGGCGAGCACCTTGCCGGTCCTAATGGAAAGGATATTGTTGATAGTAACGAAGCTTATCTTCAAAAGCGATACGACGACAACAGGTACAAATACAAAAAGAAGAATTTTACTGAGCAAGGTGGGGTTGAGAAACTGGACGAGATCAAGGATAATCGTCAGGGGAACATGACGGAGGATGTGTGGGCAAAATATGTAAATTTCTGGATCCACACTTTTTATTATTATTATTATTATTATTATTATTATTATTATTATTATTATTATTATTATTATTATTATTATTATTATTATTATTATTATTATTATTATTATTATTATTATTATTATTATTATTATTATAATTCTTCATTTATATAACATTTTATATTATTTATAATAAGCAGGTGGACAACTGGTCAGACCCGAACAATTTGAAGAGAGCGGCGACCAACAGGCAGAACCGGCAAGCGAATACGAGTATTAGCCTTCATGGGTCGCATTCGTTAGCTGTTACACGTGATAACTTCGTAAGACACTTTTTAATCATTTCATTTTTATATATAGTGTTTGGTGAGTCATTATTGATTTTATTATTAAACAGTTGAGGACCCCACCGACTCCGTGGATGGTAGAGACTTGATCGAGCTTTACAGACACAACCATACGAGAGATGGCGTCTTTGAGTCTTCAGTGTCCGAGGCTAGATACGTAAGTATAATTTATTTCCAAAAACTCACTCATATTAATGCAATATAATAAATCACGACTTATATATTACTTTTCTTGTTTTTTTTTGTAACTTAATAGAATCAGATGATACGGATGCGTACAGAGAGCACCTCCGGGGGGACGACCATGTCTGACCTCGAGATTATGCGCCACGTGATCGGTGGCAAGCAGCGAGGTCACATTCCTGGCGTAGGTCCAGTCTTACCCGGCAATGGTCGTCAGACAACCCTCAACGCCGAACGAGCTCGTGAACAAGCCTCAGTGTCCTCGCTCCACGAAACTATTCAAAAGCAGTCCAAGGAGGTGTCCCAGCAAAGGACCATCCTTGTTATATTTGTGGGGTGGGCTATGACACAGCCGGGTTTCCCCCAGGAGCTAGCGACTCTGGCGACAACATCGGGATCCCACGAGGCTACATAAGGTGAGTCTAGAGATACCCAGGAGGGGAGTGGGGCTAGTGGGGGGAGTGGGAGGACTCAGGAGTAGCGTATGGGTTGTTTGGGTTGATTTATATTTGTTTTGAGGTTATGGACAAATGTTTGGATAGTTTCATGGATTATTATATGTTTATGTAGTTTAACATGTTAGGATTCCCGCTACATTGTTCCCGCGTATAGTTTTGTAGCCTATGGCGAATAGCTAACTTAGGAATAGTTTTATAGATGATCATGTGATAACGGTTTTTGAACCGTTTTTGACGAATTTGGATACAAATGCATGATTATGTAAACTTTTAACGAATTTGGATATGTATAATATTATGTTTGGCGAATTTGTGATGTGAGTGTCTTTTGCAGCAATGTTGTGGATTTTTTCAGGAAAAAATCTGAAAATTACCCATTTTGCAGCAATATGCTGTAAAATGGGTCAGATGCTTTTGGCGGGGACATGTCCCCGCCAAAAGTATGATGAGAGTATTGGTACAATAGTTTTTAGCGGGGACATGTCCTCGCCAAAAGTGTGACAGAGTACTGTGGATGCACTTTATTGTGGGGAGATGTCCCCGCCAAAAGTGCGTTTAATATTAATTAAATTAGTGTTTAAAGCACTAATTATAGCAGTGTAAACTACTTTTGGCGAGGACATGTCCCCGCCAAAAGCTATGCCACGCTGGCAACGTTTGACCAGACCAAAATGTCCACGCTGGCAGTGTAGCTCCCACATGTCCCCGCCCAAAAACCAAACTGTCCCCGCTGAAAGTTAACAGCGAGGGGGTTTTGGCGGGGCACTTTCGGCGGCGACATGTCCCCGCGGAAAGTGTTTGGCGGGGAGACGTCCCCGCAGAAAGGGGCAGTTTTGTCCCCGCCAAAAGTGGTCAATGTTGTAGTGGATAGAGGTAATGGTTATCAAACTCATCACTTTCAAGTATGATTCACATCACTAAACCTGCAACTAAACAGGTGTAGTGGTCACCACTAAAACAAACACATAAAATATCTCTATATAAAAAATATGCCCCATAATATACCCTACAAACACTCAAATCAAAGAAATAATAATAATAATAATAATAATAATAATAATAATAATAATAATAAAACAAACAAAACTTTAATGGGTTTTGTGATCTGCACCATTAAAATGCAAGTTTGGCGCGCGGTTCGCAGAGGGGCTGTAAGGGATGGCGTGTGGTGGTGACATCATCAGATGGTCGACCACCACCCATCACACCTGACATAAAAAGCAAATGAATTATTAAACGAATGAAATGTATGAAAAATGAGAAGTGATATGCACACCATAAAAATTGATATGCACATTACAATTATGCATATACGATGTTATACCAAATATATTATTAATATCATATTTAGGGTGTTCGTGTCACTTTTTATAATGTGCATATGAAAAATGGGCTAAAGGCATGAAAGTGATAGTATATTGTAAGGAAACAAATTGTTTCATAAGTGCTTAGCAAACATTCAAATCTTACTTTAATTAACTGTTTACTTTTGTTGGTTTTTAATGGTTATCAAGAATCTTTCCAATTATATTTAAAGTAAGATTTAGATAATCATCAACTAACGCCCATAGTTTTTATCAATGTTTTAAGCGTTTTGCTAAACACTACCCATCGGGTAATGTTTAAGCTACATTAAACAAACTCTTCTTTTCATGTTTAAAGTAATTATACATTTAATACACAATAAATAAACATAAAAATTAACTTAAATATATGAGATTTTTGATTTAATAAAGTCTAAATTTTCTTTTATATTGATATTAAACATTACCCACTAGGAATTGTTTAGCGAAACTCATGTTTTAAAAACCGATTTTTTAATTGACCAGGTTAAGCCATCGGGTCACAGTTCAACCAATTTAACAGGTTTTCTGCTCAAAACCGGGTTCCAGTCACCCGACGCGTTGACAGTTTAACAGAACACGTAAACCTGGGTTTTAAAACACTGGTTTTGATATAATATTTATAATTTATCGAGGTTCTTCGGATTCTTTTTACAGTTGTATTGAACTTTTATAAACCAAGGGTAAGGATCCAGTGAGAAGAAAACTTATAATGAGAAGGATAAGAAATAACTATAACCGCATATTTGAGATGCGTCGACTTGAATTAGATGCATCTCTATTTATTTAGATGCATCCCAATTCGTTTCAAAAGTAATTTTGAAGTGAAAGCGATGCAAAGTAGTACTTGCAACAAATTTGACTCACAGAGGACGAAAAATACATAGGATTTTCATAACTTGCTAAAATGCATCTAATATATGTATATGCATCTAATTTTTAGCTAGAAAATATATTATGGTGCATCTAAAAGATTAAAGATGCATCTAATTCAAGTCGATGCATCTCTAATATGTGGTTATAGCTTATTTTAAAAGTTATTTTCATTTTATCCTAAGTCTATAAACCAATGGTCTAAAGTCTAATAATCTATTCCAACTTGTTATTCGCCAAGTCTCATATTCTCCTATAAATATGGAGCTCTAAATTACAACCTCATTCATCACTAAACTCTCATAAGAAACATACTAAATTCCAATACCAAAATTCTATAATACATAATGAAAAAATGGCAAATCTTTCTTGTTTTCTTGTTAGCTTCATACATAGTGTTCATGTCCATGCAGTACCACCAGCCTGAATACTTTTCCATCAATGGCATTACATACCAAGTTCGTGTCGTAAATGGCTTCACGAGCAACTCCTCACTGCCTCTCGTCATATGGTGCGCCTCACAAGATGGTGACATTATTGGTGGTCGAGCTCTTCAAGAAGGTGATGACTTAGCTTGGGACGCGACACTTAGTTTCTGGACGACCTCAAACCCTGCTTTCACTTGCACCATGAAATGGGATCGAACCAGGAAGAAGTTTGATGCTTTTCGGGTGCACCATGACGGACCCAAGTGTGGAAATCTTAGGAAATGTTCGTGGTTGGTTAAGGAAGATGGTTTTTATTTTAGCAACGATGAGTTCAGTTGGGTTAAGGATTTTTCATGGTCATAGTGTCTCTTAGATTAGCATGCATGCTACCTTAGCTTCTTTTTCTTTTTCTACGAAAAAAAATGAGTTATGTGTCTCGTTACGATATGTTCTTCGTATTAATTTTGCACTTACAATGGTTTTGACGGATAGTATAGTTAAAATGTGTGGCTATTGTACGGCTTAAACCCTTTCTATGTTTACATGATATGTTAACTATTTGGATTATCAATATCTACATTCCAAATAGTTAACATTTATGAGAAAGTATGTGGCTATTGTACGCCGTTTATATTTTGTACTTTTATGCATGCGCATCAAGACTATCATATTATTCATTTCATTAGACACAAAATATCCATTTTTTTAACAGTAAATTAAACCAAAAAAAGCATCATGCCTTTTGTAAAAATGTTGCCACTGACCACCTTTTTGTATATTTGACAAAAAAAATAATTATTTCATTATTCTTACAAGCAACTATCCTTTTATCATAAATGATGATATATATGTAACGGATTGTTTAACAAATTGCCCTAAAGACATTGGTTAAGTGATTAATTCAACATAAATTTCCTTTTAACTCAAAAAATGCATTTAAAACACAATAGTTAAAGTTCCATCCGTCCCATATTAAATGTCCTATTTGACTTTTCAAAGTCTTTCTTTCTCAACTTTGACTTTAAATATTTTTGTTTATGTAATATGATACTTGATAAAAAATATATGAATTGATTAAGTTTTAAATGTATTTTCATTGCGTATAATTTTTATCAAATACTATATAATACAAGCAAAAATATTTAAAGTCAAACTTGATAAAGAAAGACTTGAAAAGTCAAACATGGACATTTAATATGGGACAGAGAGCGTAAATGACATTAATTAAATGTGATTTTATATTTAATGAACGCAAACTTCCCTAGTTTAATTATTTAAACAAATGCTCCGGGCATTTGTTAGATAAACCCTATATGTAATTAAACATGTAACAATATAACTAAGAACATAATACGACGTTTTTCATTGAAACGAACTGTTCCGATCCATCTGAGACTGATCATCCAAAGATGCACTAAGAATCCAATTATAAGCTAAGTATTTGGAATGCAGATATATCATGTATTACTGTTCATGTAGCTATGCGATCGATCCTGGTGAAACTTTCTTTTTAAGGAGTAGTCGTTGTCTATCGGGTGGGTGGCTCATAATACTACTAAAAAAGGTGATTTGATAGTGAATATTAGATGGCGTGCAACTATTTTTGGTGACAATCAAACGCGGCTTTGCATTTGGTGGCACAACTACGTACAATTGTTTACGTATGCATGTTTTCGCAAGCATAATTTTTTAAAATATTTATAATATCTAAACTTGATTTTGGTCTATTTGAGTTCACTAAAAATGATCTTTATAAGATATTAAGCATAGATATTCGACTAGTAAATTATGATCCGTAAACATGCAACTTGTATGCTTTCTTAAACATCGGATAATTAGGCATCCCCACACTTTCAAAGTTCAAAACAACTAGGTTTAGAAATGCAAAGCACTTTAACAACTTGGCCAACATATTGATTGGCTTTTGATTTGGGAGATAAGCTATTTAATTAGATATACATGATCCAAGTACCCTCACCTTTCCTTTTTTGATCTTCAAATCATGTATAATTATATTATAAGATGTTGCCTTTTGAGTTATGTTGTGTTTGGCAAAGAGCTTATAAGGGCTTAAGCTTTTAAAATAAGTCTGTTAAATAAAATAAGTCTCGTTTGTCATGTGGCTTATGGAAAGACTTATAAAATAAGTCAGCTAAAAACTTTAGCCCAGGGCTTTTGAAGAATAAATTACTTATTTAGCCACAAAAATATCTAACATATACAAAAACTCATTTAATTATGTCCTTTTTAGTTATTTTGCAATAATAAGCCCCAGCCTCAGCCCATTTGCCAAATAAAATTATAAAAATACAAATTTTAATTTCGACTTATAATATAAGTCTCTGCCCCAGCCCAAGCCCATTTCGCCAAATATACCAATAATCCTATAAAACACCAAAAGTATTCCCACTTATATTAGTTTTAGCTTTTAGCACCACACATTTATCTTGTGTTTGTCGTCTTGCTAAATGTTGCTTTGACATTTGACCTCGATGAGACTTGGACACATACTAGTATATGTTAATGACCAATCCTTTAATGTTGCAAATGGGGGCTAATCAATCAAGATTTACAAAAGAGATAACGTATGTTTGTCGTGGCGTGTCGTCAAGTTTGTGGAGAAAACTAAGCTAGCTAGCTATGGCAGACACCGGCCACATGGATTGGTTCATTAAAAAAAAGGGGCGACCAGAATTTTTTCAATGACACCGATGTCCTTGCCAAAAGCCACTAGACGATAAAAAAAAAAAAAAAAAAAAAAAAAAAAAAAAAAAAAAAAAAATCCTAATTTAGACTTTGATCGTGAGAAAAGTTTTATAAAAACCTTTGGCAATGACATGTCCTCGTAATAAGGGTTGACCGCATTTCTAGCTCACCCCAATTTTTCGTTTTTGATAATTCTTTCCCTCTAATATTTTTCGCCAAGCTTTTAGGCTTTTGGCGATGACATATCCTCGCCAAAAGTCTTGACTAAAACGTTGACCAGGTGATTAATATGCATTAAGTGATTACGTAAATGGTTGTGATGTATATACTTTTGGCGAGGACATGTCCTCGCAAATTTTATTTTTATTTTTATTTTTTGTTTTATTTGTTTATTTTTGTCATTTGACAAGATAAAGTAAACATAAGGAGGGATATATTAAATTTTGGCGAAAATATTTGGCGAAGACATGTCCTCGCCAAATAATATAGTTATAATAAAATGATTTTAAAATTGCTATAAATGATTTTAAAATTGTTATAAATGATTTTTAAATGATTTAAATTAATATGTAAATGATTTTAAATTGATTTAATTAATTATAAATAATTTAAATTAATTAAAAATAATTTAAATTAGTTAAAAATGATTTAAAAATTATTTAAATTAATTATAAATGATTTAAATTAGTTAAATGGATTTATATGTGTTTGCGGATTGTGTTAGGGATTGTAGTTATGGATAGTAGGGATGTTTATGTGTTTACAGATATTTCAGGGGTTATGGTTATGTATTTGAAGTTTTGAACCATTTGACGACTTTTTTAGTTACTTAATATAAGGTTTTAGTGACTTTGTGGTGTTGTGGTGCATTTTTATGTTTGTTTAGGTGAAAACAAGTTCTCTAAGGGGTTATAACAGGTAGATTTTTTCCAGAATAACATGGAAATAAAGCAGAATGCAACATTTTGCTGTCAAAATGTGTAGTGCTTTTGGCAAGGACACGTCCTCTCCAAAGCTAATAAATAGTTATTAATCTTAAGTTTTTGGCGAGGACTCGTCCTCGCCAAATGCCTTGTTGGCCCCGTGTTATTTATTGTAAAAAATAACTAATTGAATAATTAATCATATTAATTAACCAATTAACATAATTAAAAGGTCTTGTGGGTCTGATTCCTTAACTTTGACTGAGAAAATGTGTGGGCCTCATGATTCGTCACCAAAAGCAACAATCTGTCGTTGCCAAAAGTATTAGCGACAAGGTAATAGCCGGGAATATTTGCTACGACAAGTCTTCGCCAAAGACCTTTAGCAAGGACTTGTCCTCACCAAAAAATGTTGCAGTGATATATATGTTAAGCCAAGCTTGTGCATAAAATGGCTTTTGTTCACTAGCTTTATGAGCCTAGCTAATCAAGGCAACCATAGATGACCCTTATGTTAGAGTCCTTACTAAAAAAAAATTACTTACCACGTAGTGTCAAATTATTTTGATCTCTTTCACTCAGTCACCACTTACCTAGTTACCTATACTAAAATATCCGAACGTATAAACTATAAATACACTCAACACATAAATGTAATTCCTCCGTGTGATGTCGGCCACTCTTACGAACCAAAAACAAGCGTGAGGGGGGGGGGGGGTGTAACTTGTGAATCACACATGCCACATCGGCCCTCACGATTGACCCATGGCTCGACTATGAGAAGTTTTATAAGGTTGTTCTATTTTTGGCAAACTATAAAATGTAAAATCCATCATCAATAATACTGCTTATAGATGTGGATTTTACATTTTATGATGGACAATAATTTTGAGATGTCCCAATTTAATTGTCCACTACTAAAAATAGATAGGAAAGTTTGATCAAGTTTACCATATTACCCTTACTTGAAATTATTATTACAAACTTAGAGAAGATTTTAACTAATTACGGAGTAACTATTTAGCTAAGAGTAAAACTGTCATTCTGATAAAAAAAATAAGAAAGATAAAGCAGTAATAAATGCACTTTTCTTAAACTGTATGTTTTTTGTTGGTGGACAATAATTTTGAGACTGCGGGAGTAGTAAGTATTTGTCGTCTTGTTAAATGAGACTTGGACACAAATATGCTAATGAACAATCCTTTCATGTTGCTAATGGGAGCTTTAATCATTCAAGATTTATTAAGATAGCATCTGTTTGTCGTGAATTGTCAAGTTTGTGGAGAAAGCTAGGGATACAGTATACACCACATGGATTGGTTCACTAAAAAGTCGAGTGGCGTATATATGTTATGTTAAGCCAAGCTTATGCTTAAAATGGCTTTTAGCTTTATGAGCCTAGCTAGCTAATAATGCGTGAACCACGCAGGCCACATCGGCCCTCACACTTGACCCATGCATGGCTCGACTACAAGCAGTTTTATAGTTGTTCTACTTTTTGTGGCTATAAGTTTGGTTACTTGGTGGATCCTTAATTTATTAGTCTTTATGAATCATAAGTTTCCAGGACACCATTTGATATCAATGAACTTCCAAAACTATCTTTTTTAATGTTCAACACACGCAGAGCCTAATATACATCTATGTCCACAACAAAACTTACTGAACTTTTAGAAGTGGAATATGAGTCAAACAAGGTTTTTAAGATCTGAACTATATTATTGTTAGCATTTGAGATGACCGTAATGCACCTATGTTGTCATGAATGATGCGCATGATCGGATAAATGAGAGTGTAACATTTTCATTTAGTCAAATCATGAAACTTGCTATTTCTTTCATGATTTTAAGATCAGAGGTTTGTGGATGATATTAATCATCTTCAATGGCTATCCTATCACGCCGCCCTTTGATATGTCATGAATATCTTTCTTAATCGACATAGACATATATCGAGATTGAAACCTTTTCAATACACGTACACATGCTTGAGTTTAATTTCCTCATGCTTTTGAGTTCACTTATCTGAATCTAGTCGCAGATGTGCAGAGACTAGTAACATTCTTGCGTTTTACAACGGGCAAGCCAAACAAGTCCTTTTAACTAGTGTTATAGGCCCAACCGATACCAATAGAGTCGGTTATATCAAAAGTATGCAGACATAACGTTTATGTCACTTCTTTATTTGTGAGTACTTACTTACCTGGTGAAATGAAACATGTCCCTTTGGGTTTCATAAAGCCAAGAAAGGTTTCGATTTTTAAGAGAATGTAATCTCTCACTTGCTGGTGCACCAACTCGTCATGAACTGTTTTAGTTCAAGAAAGTTGACTTGACCTTTGTTTTTAAATCTTTACAAGTTGCATGATCAATGCCAATTCAATGAAATAACATTAGTAGACAGCCAACAAAAGTGTAGTAATTTGACTAGGCGGGTCATACACAAGTTCGACACAACCAGGGTGGGTCTCAAGGGTCACGGGACACGTATATGGATTCTTGATGCGTAGTGTGAATTTTTTTGTTAAATGCACTCGGGTCCAAAAAACCGTGTTCATAATCTTTAGTTTTTCTTAAATGCTTCTGGTTAATTTTGATCCAGTTCCGTCTCTTGAAACTGGATTCAGTTATGATGAAGTGATGTATTTATATTAGAAGTTGTATACTTGTATGTATACATAATACAAATAATGAGATATATACCATATACAGAAATGCCTTAAGACATGATAAAAATGACAGAAAATTCATGTCGAGAAGCTAGCGCAAGAGGAAAATATATATGTACAATCTCATTGAGTAGTGTTTAATTAAGTGAACCATGAGAAAATTAGAATCATAATTATATCAGTTAATATCAATATCCCATGTAATTAAACCCGCATACATACACTCACAAGAATTCATCTTTTGTAGCAGGATCATCGTTTAGTGAAGAAACGAGGTTACCAACTCTTTCATTTGATTCAATCAGCATCGACACGACTTCTCTCATTGATGGCCGATCAAAAGGTGACATGTGTGTGCACATTATAGCGACTTTAAGGACAGACAACATGTGGTTCACTACGCGGTCATCTCCCTCAAGATCCAAACGACTATCAAGTATCCCAACATCTAGAGAATTTTGACGTATATAACTCCTTACCCATGTTACGAGATCTCCTCCTTGATCTAATGGTTGTACGGGTGCTCTTCCTGTTACTAGTTCTAGAAGAACTACCCCGTAGCTGTATATGTCACACTTCTCGGTCACCTTCATTGTGTATGCATATTCTGAAGAAGAAATAAAAGACCATAGACAAATATAAGCATATACATTGATAAAAACAGTTAAGTGCTTATATGCTTAATTACTTTTATAGCAGATATGTGGGATTGCTTATTTAATAGCTGATTACTTATTTTTGAAGCACATACAAGTTTTTGGATTCAGCTAGTCATCTATTTATCGAGATTAAATAAGCCCCTAACGCAATGGTTCATTCCTAGGTTATTTACGATGAAATTAATACAAATATGAAGTGTGAGCTTACCAGGAGCTATGTAGCCGTAAGAACCCGCAACTGCAGACATGGACTTAGACTGAGGCATGTCAATCACTTTAGCCAGGCCAAAATCACCCACATGAGCTTCAGCATTCTCATCAAGTAAGATATTATTCGACTTAATATCCCTATGAATAATCCTCGGTTTACAATCATGATGTAAATAAGCAAGACCTTGAGCTGCCCCAAGAGCAACCGTATACCTCGTTGGCCAATTCAATTGACACGACGAACCATTATGAAGCAATTCCCCCAAACTACCCCTCGACATATACTCGTATAGTAACAAATTAGATTCTTGGTAAAAACAATAACCGTAGAGCTTCACAATGTTACGATGCCTTATCTTTCCTAACGTTAGTATTTCCGCTTGAAAACTGTTTTCAATGTTGTTCCCCTCGCGATTCGAAGCAAACTTTTTGACAGCAATTGTCTGTCCCGAATTCATAACCGCTTTATAAACTGTCCCAACGGCTCCTCTTCCGATAACATAACTGTCGTGAAAGTTCCGTGTTGCCTCAACTATCTCTTGGAATTTGAAACCGTCTTTTGGCGGGAAATATATATCCGATGAAACCGGGGATGATTCTGCTGTTTCGATGTCTACTGATGTAACGTTGGGCGTAACGCCTTTTTTCATTAGATATAATAAAACTGCGATTAGAACAAGTGAAACCCCACCTATGGCAGCCGCGATTATTGTAACTAATTTTCCCCGAGAGTTATTATCACCATCGAAAGAAGGCGTGCCAGGTGTGGAACCTGATGTTCCACTACAACTCGGTAACGGCCCCCCACAGAGCCCCTTGTTCCCAAAGAAACTGCTTAAACCCATGTTTTGGAACAACGGGACAGAAGGTATAGGGCCCGTGAGTTCGTTGTAGGAAACGTTGCATGTCATCAAACTTGACAAATTTGCAAATGTTGCCGGGATTTCGCCTGTTAGGTGATTGTTATCCAGTAGAAGATTCTCGAGTAATATCAAATTCCCGAGCTCTGACGGTATCGGTCCCGAAAGGTTATTGTGACTTAAGTTCAAAGCAATTTGCAAGCTTGTCAGGGACCCGATCTCAGGCGGTATGGGTCCTGATATGAAATTACCGCCCATTTGAAGCTCGGTTAATCTTGAGAGGTTACCAAAAGTAGACGGGATTGGCCCGGAGAGTTTGTTTTGTGAAATCAAGAGCAACTCGAGCTGGAAAAGAGAGCCTAGTTGACTCGGAATATCGTAGGAAAACCCGTTGTTACTAAAATCAAGTCTTTGAAGCTTCTTACAATGCAGTATCTCCGCTGGTATACTTCCGGTTAACAAATTCGATGAAATATTAATCGTTACCAAATGAACAAGCTTTTTAATGTCATTAGGTAAATTTGACGAAAAATAATTACCCGAAAGATCGAGCCTTTGCAGCTTTTCACAGTTCCCTATCTCCTTCGGGATCGGGCCACTGAACCTGTTTTGACCAAGTTCAATAGCTGAAAGGTTTCCTAAGTTACACAACGACGAAGGGAAGCTGCCTGTGATCTTGTTATTACTTAACCGAAGCTGAACTAATGATTTGCACTTAATAATCCCATTGGGGATATTTCCATACAAATCATTTGATTCAAGGTTTAGTAACATTAAGTTACCACGCCAGCACACGTATGGCGGGATCTTCCCGGTCAATGCATTGGCTGAAAAGTCAACCACCCAAAGACGGTTGTATAGCCCGAGCAATTGAGGAATGGTGCCATTTAACGAGTTGCTAAAGAGCTGTAGCTGATACATTTTTGGCAGAAACTGAAAACCAGATGGGATAGGGCCCGTGAGGGCGTTTATGGAAAGATCGAGTTTCGTTAAGTTTTTCAAGTAAGTGAGCTCGTTTGGTATGACCCCGTGAAGCAGGTTTTCGAATAGATAAAGCAATGTAAGACCTTTGATTCGACTAAACTCAGTTGGGATTTCGCCTACCAAATAATTTTCTGAAAAATCGATTTCTATAGCTAACGAAAGATTGCCAATGCCTTTCGGGATTGTTCCATTCAATCCGTTTCTGTACAAGTACAACTTCTTTAAGTACCTAAGATTACCAATCTCTCTTGGGATTTCACCAACCAGATTATTTTGGTACAATGCAAGAGTCTCGAGCGATGAACAGTTTGTTAGCTCACTTGGAATGGTTCCGGACAACTGATTATCCCAAAGGATTAAATCAGTTAACTTTGTTAACAAACCAAATCCCTTAGGTATCTCACCGTCAAAACTATTTTGAGCTACACCAAAATACTCTAAATTCACACAACCACCAATCCCACTCGGTATACTACCCGTCATACCATTTTGCCCCGCTCTAAACGTCGTTAAATTCTTAAGGTTTCCAATAGAATGAGGTAAAGATCCCATGAGATTATTAGTGTAAGCCACAAATTCAACCAAAGACAAAAGTTGGCCAAACGACTCAGGAATTGAACCCGAAAGCTTGTTGTTGCATATGTTTAAATGACTTAAATGAGCAAGGTTACCTATATCATCTGGTATGCTTCCTTCAAACAGATTACGGTTTAAATAAAGCATTTCCAAATTCGAGCAATTTCCGATCTCTTTAGGAATGCTACCACCAAACTTATTATCCGAAAGATCAAGATAAGTTAACGAAACCAAACCTCCTATACTCGGGCTCATGGCTCCTGAAAGATTCATGGAATGTAAATCAAGAGACCAAACATTTTGGTTGTAATAATCATTTGTGCAAGTTACACCCATCCATCCACAAGGTGTGTTATCTGATACATTCCAGTTCTTTAAGTACCCGAATTCGTCTGTAATGTTTTTCTTTAGCTCCAAAAGTAACATACCATCTGAATTTAACCCTTTACAGCTAAATATCAAATAATGAGCAACTACAACCCTTATGATCACCCCCAACAATCCATAAAGCTTTGACATTTGTATTCAACAATATTCAAACTTCCAAGACTTAGAAAAAAGTCAATTTATGATCATCTGCATAGAATTTAAAAGGGTATAAGAATCTACAATCTTTATCAAGGATATCAACCAAAGTTGTCCTTTTTGAAAAAATCAAATAAGCCCACAAAAAGTGGCACAAATTTTGTCACTTTCTAATAATCAAAACTTAGTATATAGTCCAAAAGATCAAAAAATAAAATATGGGCATGAAACAATACATAAAAACAATAAAAGGGTATGAAAAAAAAAGATCTACATACCTTCAGGAATCAATATCATGCAAAAATCTTGAATATGGCACTAAAGGAACTCAAGTAATTCCTTGAGATGGTTCATAAAGAATGAAGTTCATGGAGTTGAAGTATATGCAAGAAAAGTGGGATCTTGCAATCTAAAAAGATCCATAAAGTTTATTTAATTTCTTGGTAAAAAGAACAAGTGCTTTTGAACCCAAAAAGAAATGAGATCAAATGCAATGAATCAAAAAGCTTATTCTAATGAAGGATTAGATTAAATAATAATATTTGATTTATGGGGTAATGAAATGAAAGATTAATTAGTTATGAAGCAAAACAACACATAGACACGTCTGTTTAAAGTTGGCATTATGAAGTTTTTATAAAATCTTGTCATGATAGATAAATATAGTTTTGTGTTATATTAAGAAGTGTTGCATTGAAGCTACAATGGCCGACCAAGCATGCAATGAGTCACATATATATAAAAGTTTCTTCTTTTTTAGTGCTTGAGAAAGTTGTTCTTCTAACCTTTTGGGCATTAAAAGTTTTAAATACATTTTTTGACTTAACATATATGTGGATTAATACCAAAGGTTGGTCTAATTTAATGTGCATTAATCTAACTTCTTGACTTATATACGAGTTTCAACTTCATCTAAATTCAAGGCTGCTCAAATTAAGTTTTTTTTTTTTTTTTTTTTTTTTTTTTTTTTTCTTCTTCTTTTCTTCAAAATGAGTTCAAACTACATATAACAAGCCGAGCTTAAACTTATAAGAATGAGTTTTTGATACTTATGAACGATTATATACTCATATTTTGAAGTTACTCAAGCACGTAAAAGCTATTTAAAATATGTTTGACTGTATGTAGTATACAATTTTACATATGCATCTTTTAGCTGCCAAACACAAATGTGCCTTCCAAAACCTAGTCGATCGAGCTATTGACTCAAGATGATCAAATTTAGAGCAAATTCTTAACCCGAGCTTGGTTTAACTCTTTTGCAACTGAACCGCAAATAAAAATTATGAACATTTTAAACATAAAATAACTTGAATCAAAATGCTTATGTTTTAAAAGATATCTTGTTACTCTATTATATAAAACTTCTTAGAATATATGTTTTGAATATTTAGCTAATATGGAATAATATCAAGTTTGACATGCAATTTACATTTCTAAACCTAATTATTGTACTAAAGAATACAAATATCACAAATTGATTTGTAGTAAAAAAGTCATAACATTAAGAATGCAAAATCGCCCACAACCTCTTTAGTTTAAAGCTTAAAACAAATGTAAATGATAAGAAATTAAGAGATTAGGTGATAAAGCAATATAATAATGGTTCTAATAATGATGATAATATATACAACTCTACAAACATTTTAAATCAAAATAAAAGAGATTCCAACTAATATGAGGTATCATATTATATTCTGACTAGCTAGAGATATTATTTTTATCATACACTTGTTTGTTAATTAGCACAATAACATGTAGAATAAGTTGGATTGTGACAGGTTTTTAAAAGGTTATTAGTGGGTTGGGTAGTGAAAGATCTATATAACAAATGAAAGGGAAAGTTGGTATTTGTCTTAATACGGTGTCGTCTTCTTGTACCACTAGGATTTGTTGCACGTGAGCTTATTAAGACAGTCATTAACCAAACTTAATCGTAGATTAGGAGATTAGATTTTGATCTAAATCTCAATATAAATCGTATCATTAAATTAATATATGTCATATGACTATAGATCTATACAAATAAATAAAGGGTTTTTCTAACTTGTGCTCTGGGGGCACAAGTTAAGCACACAAAAATGTGTACCTTTTGTGAATCCTTACGTACTTTTCTGTGGGTCCCTGTCACTTTTAAAATAAAAAATACGGAGTAATTTTTTTGTGTACTTTTTGCAAGTCCATTAGTACTTTTTTGTGCTTAACTTGTGCCCCCAGGGCACAAGTTAGAAAAACACATAAATAAAACCAGAGCTCTATACAATGGTATCAAGATGTGATATCGCACATGGTCTCAAAATATACCCCGTTATGTATTTTGGGTCTTAAAATTCACTTCCAACAAAATTTGGTTAATGTTATTTAATTTTGAGTTGTATATATTTGTTAAAACTTAAGATAAGTAATCAGAATAATATACCTTGGGGTTAAATAATTGGTATATTGTACCGTATTTAGTTGTTGTATAAGTTTCTTTCCACAGGGTCTCTGTTCGTTCAGCTATGACGCTGAATAAAACCGAATATTGTTTCGTTTATTTAGGGCATGCTTGGTTGTAGGTTATTGGTACTAAGGAATAGAAAAGGTAATTAATAATGATGGTTCGTTAGAAGGAATGCAATCACCTATTACCCTATAGTGGGTAATCCACCATTCCTCAACAATTTGGGAGTAATGAAATTTTTCCCTATTGCATTCCTTTGCGCTATCATTATTGTGAAAACTATGTATCAACTCAGAAATCACAACCACAACACAAGATCTCACCCAGCCAACCACCCCTTGGTGAATATTATTTATTACTAAAAGTATCAAGAAGATGAGTCCACAACTGTGTGCTCACCAAACAAACTACACAAGAAATCAGTTGTCCCCTTCAGAAGGATCCAACTATCACACTACAATAATCAGAATACATTATAACCTAACTACAACACGACCTATACTAAAACCAATACCAGATGATCAAGATGATCACAATAACAAGACAATAAGACTAAGTTGGAATAAGAGAGAAAACCCTAAACGTATTATTGTGAGATGAAGTTATGTGAGAGAAAGCTCGGGATGAGAGCTTATATAGTGTCAATTTCCACTTCAGCCCTTCTAGAATAAAAACCTGCCAAACACAGCTAAACATACCAAACTATAAGAAATAAGTACAGAAATAGTCCCAGTACTTATTTACCATGAGAATGATATAAAAAACCATACTCTCCAACAATTATCAGTGCCTTTCTCATTGTCTCATTTCAATCAAGCGCCACTAGTTTATTTGCTGAGTGACTCTCCCAATAGGTTGTTTAACCTGGTTATCAAGTAAACTTTTAACATCTTCTCTAACCATCTTCAAATATAAACTATAAACCTAATGAGATTTAAACCCTAAAGTTTGTATAAGAGTATCACCACACTGTTACATTAGTATGCCTTTTGAGATAGATAGATAAACATAAAAAAATTCAAAATAGCATCAGTATTAAAATTAATCGAGAAGCTAGCTTATGGTTCAGTTTGACATCTAATTTTGGTTTGAGCTTAATGTAGCTAGAAAATTTAAAAATAACATCTACAATGCTCAAGGAACTCATATCTGTCGTTATTCAAAAAATCATATGAAATCATTAGTTCATTGGAAACAAATCTATTAAAGGCTTAGTAATAAATGAATAAATAAGTATAGTAAAATAACATGGGAGTAAAATGATTCTTTAAAAAACTTGAAGTTCACCTAATCATTTTTCCGATAGCTTTTATCATCAAATCTTCTCAAAAAACTTGTAGATATAACAAAAAAAACAATTAGAGAATTAAACTTTGTTGATGATCTAATTAACATGATAAAGTTAAAATAAAGAGTCAAATCGTGAAAAGCGTAAAAATGGTTAAGAAAATAAAAAACTATTAAGAAAATTCAAAATATTTTCAGAAGATAGAGGACGTTGGTGGAAAATAAAATTGGAAAGTAAGCTTTTATAAAAGTCTATAGTTTTGACGTAAAAAATCATTTGTGCATTAGAAGTTTGTAAATCGTCATTTTATGCATCAAAAATTCATTTATGTATTTAATTTCTTTTTAGTATATGCATCAAAATACAAGTTTAAAGTTTTGTGCATCAATATATTTTTTATGCATTAAAAAAAAAAGTACAAAAAACTTAAAATTAAAAGGTTTTTATTTTTTTTAAGTCTTTTTACACTTCTTATAAATATTTGTCTTTTTATTTTATATTTTCCTCTGATTAATAAACACAAACAATAAATTGACAACAAGTATCTCTAGTCCTTTGTGACACCAAATACAACCTTAAGACGCTAGTGAAGTAAATTAAACCTAGCCTCTTACAATGCCTTTTTTTTTTTTAACCAAAAGTTATGTGTTAGTTTTCTAAAATGACTGTTTGTTAAATATATACTACAATATTTTGACTATTCAAATACTAAGAAAAAGCACTTATATTAAAAGACAAATCATGACCGGGATCAAAGTTAATGTGAGAGTCAGAGCACTAAT
Source organism: Artemisia argyi (assembly GCA_030686995.1). Taxonomy (NCBI): domain Eukaryota; kingdom Viridiplantae; phylum Streptophyta; class Magnoliopsida; order Asterales; family Asteraceae; genus Artemisia; species Artemisia argyi. Next base: position 2,706,522 of record CM060692.1, on the reverse strand, counting down.
GATTCTAATGTTGAAAGTGTATCATTGTTGATGGGGTATCATATTCAACACTTTTGCTATTTTTTATATGTGCCAACTTGCATTTTAAAATTGGAAGCTTAAACCTTGTGCAAATGCACTTTTAATCTCAAGAATATATATATTTTTTCTTGAATACACAAGAGTTTCAAATATTTTTCTTCCAATAAACCCATCATTTGGAGTTCGTTTGTGCCAAAGTACATAATTCGGTGCTCTTACCTAATGTGTGGCAGTTTACTTTCTTATTAGATACCGGATTTGATTTTTTATAAAGGACATAATAATTTATGTTGCATTTAGTTGGTGAAAAAATTTTCTGTTTTTTAGTTTCTAAATTTCTAAAAAATGAAAAAAGTGAGAAGAGTAGAATGAGATATTCAAACATTTAGTTAAAATTTAGAGACCAAGAATTTCATATTTTTTGAAAATTGTTAGAAAAAAGTTTAACTAAATGGACTTTTAATTTTTCTCTTTTCATATGAAAGATTTTATGAAAAAATAGAAAATTTTTCACCAACTAAACGACCTCTTAGTGTTTTCTAGTTCAGGTTACCCAAAAAATGTGAGTATTTTATGTTTAAGTTGTCAATTTTTGTTGTTCCGTGTAGTAATCTTATTTATTTGTTACCAAAACACAAACCTTTTAAATTTCGAACTTTATGTGTATTTTGTTCATATCAAATGACTATTTTACCCTTTGAAATTTGAAAAAAATAAGAGTAAAATGGATACAAAATAATGCAAAAGTCAAAATTTAAAAAGTTTGTATTTTAATAAAGAAATAAATAAAATGACCACATAGAATAACAAAAATTGACTAGTTATATGTATTTTTAAATCATTAGCCCTTAAAATTATAAACATCTTGTTTGTGATAAACTTCTAAATGTACTGTAATTGTTTGTCCATTATGTGTTTATTGCCTTGTTAATTAAAATGTTGAAAATGGTTTACATTAAACATAAACAAATTTAGATGTTTATACTTTTCATATATATACTTAACTAACTTTTTTTTGAACAAATATACTTAACTAACTAAATCACTTAAGAAACTAAAGTTTGCCTGTGTTCCATGGAAGACAATAATACTGATGGGGAGTTTATTCATACTCAAAAGTGATACTAATATCTCCTTAATATATTTTTATTTAAATTCTTCTAACTTTGTTTTTGTTATAAAACCATGGAACGTAGAATACATAACGTAAAATATAAAGTATGACACGTCAAAAGTAGTAAAAAACATAAAATATGAAATGAAAATTATAAAAAAAAAATATGCACAAGTTTGACAAAATAACAAAAAATGCATAACAATGTCAACAATGTCATGTGTTATATAACTCAATTTGGAGTATGAGGATAGACAATAGGGACATAAGTTTGGCACCATAGATAACACAAAGCTAACATGCACACTGTGTGCCCTTAAAATATACCGAACACAAAACCACGGTACCATGGCATAAAGTGTTTAAACACTTTGACCGATTTTTACATTGTACTTTACGTATTCCAAAACAATTTAATGGATATAAACAAATAAAGCGTACGGTCATACAAAGTGAAAATCTAAAAAAAATTACGAGTTCGAGATAGAAGCACATGGAGAGTGTGTACAAGTGTGAACACCTTCCTTTTAGTGATAAACAATTTCGGGATTCTCCTTGTTTTCATCGCAACACCTCCACCGCAATTTCATCTTATGATTTTTTTAAATGTCGTTTTAATGATAGAATAGCAACGAACCTCTTTTTTTTTTTTTTTTTTTTTTTTTTTTTTTTTTTTTTTTATTATTATTATTATTATTGTTGTGATTTGATACGTGAATTTTTAAAAAGTAATGTAAATGTAATGAATTTTGATAAAGTTTTCAGTTTGCATATTTTAATGGCATGTCACGTTATAAATTATGTCACGTGTTAAACTTTCAGGTATGACATGTCATCAAAAAGTGCAGATTAGAACACTTTATAAGTATTATTTTCACCTTATAATAAGTTTTTACTTTCATTGTGCACAAAGTTTTAGAAAATCATACTAACTAAACTTTCCACCAATCAAATCAACCAACTTAGCTCAATTGGCCATCTGAGTTCCTTTTAGAGCTTTGAGAGGTTTTACCAGGGTTCGAATCATGCAAGTGATAAAGAAAATTCAGATTTTTCTCTTAGTGCTTAGCCGTGAGTTATAAAGGTTTTTCTTCGCGGGTCTCTCCTAGTGGTTCGTGTCCCGAAGTCTGCCCATTTGGAAGGTTTAACTCGAGTGTCAGATTTCAAATGTGGTGCCGTTGTTAAAAAAATAATAATAATAAAAAATAAATAAATAAAAATATCATTTTCTTCTCACTAAAAAATCTCATCTCATTAGTTGAAATACAAAATAAACATTTATTTTGAAACATTTTAAAATAATAATGTCTATACTATTATAAGACGGTAGTAGTACAGTAATAATTAGTTAATTAATGGGTTAATAACATCGATACACTATATATAAAGTTCGAAGCAAAGCTTCTATGAAAACATTTTAGCATTGTAATGAAAGACTTTCTATAAACCTTTTAGTAAAAACTTATAATTAGTCATGTGTTTGAAGAAGTTAGAAATATTATTTAACTCGTTACTCTTTACATCCGTAACATAAAAAGCTTTTGAGAAGTTTTTACCATTTACAAGCTAGCTTTGATAAATGTAAAAGGTATTTTATAGTTTGAGCATTTATAGATGCTTTAAAATAAGCATCGGGCTTGAGTTTTTTTATTTTTTATTTTTTATTTTTATTTTTTATTTTTTTTAGTTCATTTGTATGTTAAAAGTGAATTTAGTAATTTTTTAAACTCAATCATATAACAATCTTCCTAATGTTAGGAGTTTGTATTGACAACTGTTAAGTACTAAAAAATCATTCATGAAAGTTATTATGGGGAATGAATAAATAAGAGCGTCAGTGTGGTGGTTCAAGCCGTTTCGCCACCTAACCTTTTCATATTTCACATTCACACGTTAACATACTTCTTCACTAATAACTCAAGCCATTTACGCCTTTTGAGACTCAGCATACCTAATTAAAATACAAATTCTACTCAAAACCTAATTAGAAAATAACATGCCATTTGAGTTGTCACATAAAAAATAACACATAAAAATGCCACCATACCGTCCACTCTAATAATAGTCGTAAGAGAAGGAATAATGAAGTGGAATGGTAGATTGGAGTACAACTATATTAAAATCAAAAGATACTAATTAACTACTAATTAATCAACGATTGGTATTAATAACGTCATTGCCGACGCATGAAGCATTCACGACTGTGGCTATACGTTGCACCAAAAGAAATGAGATTTGGTCTTATTAGGATTGATTACTTTAATCAAGTTAATTAGTTAAAAGACCATGCCATGTTACCCCACTTTATTAATCCTTTTGATTATTAATCATTTCTTCTTCTTCAGAGTTTTAGTACATGCACATATGGTATGAGCGATCCTCGATAAAAATTTTTTTACTACTTTCATTTTTTATGATGTAACTTTAGTAATCCAAATGGCAATTATGTAGCATCTTCTAAAAAATCATTGTCTGCCACTAAATATACGAGTTTCTTAACTTTTATACGGAGTAATAAGATTGTTAAAAAAAAAAAAAAAAAAAAAAAAAAAAAAAAAAAAAAAAAAACTCTAACATAGCTTTTAAAATAAGAGTGATGATTTACACACTCAAGAAATTTATTTGTACACTCTAATTAATGATGCCTTGACAATTATACCCTTACAAGGATGAAAAATAAGTAAAAGTAATGTAAGGTTATAAATGTTAAAACATCATAAATTGAAGTGTGCAAATAAATTTGTGGGTGTGCAAATCATCACTCTTAAAATAAATAAATAACCTATATGATTCAGTGATTCACCTTTTAAAAGAACTCCAAAATCGGTTCATAATATCAACTTAAAATATTAAGTAGGAACTTAAAAGATAACTTTAGTTAGTTTTGGTGCTTATAAGCCTCAGAGCTTTTATTCATAAAAACTGGTAAAAATAATATACATGTAATTATTCATCTAGGAAAGGATATACATGAAATTATACTTTTACAGAAACAATACAAGTTTTGAGGAGCTTGTCTTGTAAAAGATCTAGATTGCTTTTTTCATACAACAATATATTGACATGGTTTTATTTTTGCAAGTAGTTATTTAGTTTTTGATTTTTGGTCTCGTTTCAACATATATATGACTTCCTTTTTAAGTTGGTCATGGGCCAAAACTTCTAACCCATCTACTTTTTATTTTGGTTTAATTTTAGCCCAATTGAACCGGATAAGGAAATACATTATGTATTTATGTGTTTTCAATAATTAAAATCAGATAATCGGCTATAACAATACGTGAAAACACAGTGTTTGGATTTGATTATGTTGTGAGATATTACAATCACAATATATTGATATCAGTTTTTAAGTTTTGATAGTTTGAATATTGGATAACTTAATTTTAGTAAAATTACCAAAATATCATTTTGAACTTTGAGTACATGAAATCTCATGGATCTAGTTCAACATACTTACCTTTCTGCTTTGACTAATAAAAAGATTGTGCCATAACAGTGTGATCCAATGGTTTGAGATGAGCAATGTGAATTTCCTTTGGTTTATAAGGTTTCCGTAAGATCAGAAGCGAAAAATAAAGATTTCAGAAGCTTAGCCGTTCGGGTTTCTTTAAAGGGTAATTAACGAGAATCTAGAGATTATTATTGATTTAACAAATACTTAAGATTTTTATCATAAATATGTAGAAGCGCCCATGTATAGGAAGATAATTTAATTTTCGTCGCGATTGTATTATTTGTTTCGTGTAACGATTAACGGTTTGTGCGGTATTTATTATTATTTTTTTAAATGATAAGTTTCTTTATCTTTATGAAAACAATGAATAGTCGGTATTTGTTCATTCAATGTTTAAAGAATTTATGATTTATATTGATCTTTTCTCCAATCGAGGTAATGGCAAATCACTTTTCAATTTCTTTTAGTGATTTGTGAATGTGTCTTTAGAATTAAAATTTGTAAAACAAAGAAAGCTTTGTGTATTGCTGTCAAAACTTTGTACTTGTGACATATACAAACAAGCATTTAAAGCTCTCGATGCACCCTTGCATGCAGACGTACAACAACATGTGCACACAAAATGCACACTTGCGCCACATTATGTTATGTGCCAGGTGCAAAACTACATCAATATAAAAGAACGTGTATAGATCAAGCATGCATATAAAACGTTTTGATCAAATCTTTTGTGCAAAATATGCATTGAGAAATCATATAACGGACAATCTTTCAATGCATTGACTATCGAGTGTTTAATTTTCACAATACAGAATATTAAATTAACTAATATAACTTGGTACGAAGCAAGGTGTTTTAACAAGATGTAAACTATAGTAACTATTGTTACTCTTTATTAAAACTATAAATAATTGAAAAATAAATTTATGAAATCATATGTTGGTTCATATAACACTTATTTCTCCCCAAAACAGCTTTCTACTACTAATTGGTAGTTGAAATTAATGACGCTGCATTTATTGATTTGGTAGTTCATACCATCGACTATCATAGGCCGGGGCCCGGGTGTAATCGTCACGTCAGTGTCATCTTCATCTCAGCGTCTCACCAGTTTTTTTAGCACACAATCTTACCATTACTTTTAGAGGAGGAGTGGTCACCATTTAACTATAACACATATAAATACTCCACTTTATACTACATACCCCACATGGCCACATACACTAAAAAAAGAGTGTTTCGTTAGGTGGTGCAGACCACCGAATCTAGCCCATTTAAGGGTCTTCCGACACCAACTATTTAGGGGTGTCATGGTGCTTCACGCACCATCTAGTCTTTTCACACGCAAAACATACCACCAGTACGGGTGGTCTTGAAATAAGTTGAAAGCTAGCAAAATCAAAGTAAGCCATAAATTCTATAGGTTGGTAGGTTTGATTTGGTAGGTCATACCATCTTACAATTTGTTTTACACATTTCAATTTTAAAGAAACATTGGTAGGTATATGCTATAAATTATTGAAAGAGACTAGTGAAACCTTTGACAACTCGATATCTAACCGTTGATCCCAACTTTACGTTGCTAGAACTTGTTTTAAACTAATACAACTGGTTTTATTCGATGTACGTCATTGGAATTCGCTAATAAAACCACAGCCTCACTTCTAAAATTATCCCAAGAAAGATCATCATCGTCTATAAGTATTAGCATAGTCACAAGTTTATTAACCATTTCGGGTAATTATTTGGTTTACAAAATTTGCTCGAAAGAAAAGAGATTATCGAAGTAAAGGCTAGAAGCAATGAAATCACTTTTCGAGCTTTTAATTAGTGATTTGAATGTGTCTTTAAAATTGAAATATGGAGTATATAAAACAGACTTTTGTGTATTGCTCTCGAAACCTTGTACTTGTGACGTATACCTAAACTCGCATTTACACCTCTCGATGCACCCTTGCATACACACGTACAACGACATGCGCACGCACATAGACAAACACACACACAAAATGCACACTCACATCATTATGTTATGCACCAAATGCAAAATGACATCAATACAAAAGAATGTGTGTGGATCAAGCACACATATAGAACGTTTTGATCCATCATTTAAACAGAAATGTTGCATGTTTGCTACAAGTTGTGTCTTTTGTACAAAATCTGTATTGTGAAATCATATAACAGATAATCGTATCAATGCGTTGATTATCGAGTGTTTAGTTTTCATAATATCAATTGTAAAATTATTTGATTGATCACTCACTCGCTAGATGAATATTACTTTTTAGCTAGATGAATATTAATTATGTTATAGGTGGTGGTCATGGACGGATCCATATGTATGCCGGGTATGGCATGGGCTACCCCCGATTTTACGTCACAAAGTATAAAAAGATTTCAAAACTACCATTTTTGTGGTATGTGCAACCCCCAAAACGTCTTATGAGTAAATTCGCTTAAATGAACCACACACATTGTTTTATATCGAGGGGTCTAAATGTGTATTTAGGTTTATGCGACAGGTAAAAGGTTTTGAAAGCAATTAGCAATGTAAAACCCTCAGTTTTACACATTTCAGTTTTAAAGAGCAAATTTTAGAGTCTCTTGTTGTACTTTCGTTACTGTTTGTCATCAACCGCCACCGATAACATTAACGGAAGCACTACACCATTTTGGAGCTATAGTGACGAATTTTTTTTCGCGACAACATTTGTTGTCACAATAAGTCCACTAAACGACAAAAAAGTGGCATTTTTGGGCCCAGTTTTGACGAAAACTTTTCGTGACAACTTTTTTTCTTTTGTGACAACATGTTGTCGCAAGAGGATTACTACACGACAAAATAGAGGTATTCCGGTTTCTAATTTTTGACAATTTTTTCTTGCGACAACTTTTTTATTTGTTGCGACAACAATGTTGTCACTAAAAACTTTACTTGTTTTGACTTTTGACTTTTACCTTTAGCGACAACCATGTTGTCACTAGAAGCTTTGTGACGAAAAATTATTTGGAGGGAAAATTGCCGCCTAAACTTGTAGCGACAACATTTGTTGTTGCAATAAGTTTTGTGACAAAAAAACAAGTCAAAGTAAAAAAAAACTTTGGTTTTTTGGGGGGAAATTTGCCGCCAAACCTTTAGTGACAACATGTTGTCGCGAAAAATGTTGTCACTAAAGATTTATACATAATTTAAACTAATTATAATTTTTTTTAAGTATTATAAATTTATCAAATATGAGTTTAGCTATTTATAAATAATTTAAAAATGATAAATTTATTATAAATTCTTTTAATATGTTATAAATTAATTTAAAAATGAATTAAATTGAATATAAATAATTTAAAATGATTAAAATTAATTATAGAATAAATAATTTTATTTAATATATAATTAAAATTAAATACTTTCATTTAATATATAATTCAAATTAAATACTTTTAGTTAATATACACTACTAGAAAAAGTAGAACGACGACGAGAGAAATCCCGACGACACATTGTCGTCGGTAAATTACACTAAACGCCAAAAAATCACTTGACCAAGAGCGAGTTGTTTAGTTTGAGTTGTTTCCTTTGGTTGTTGAGTTGTTTAGTTTTGTTTAAATAAACCGTTTGCCTTTGTGTTTGATAATTATTGCTCCTTCAGTTCTATTATTTGTGCGTACAAATTTAAAATATAAAAGACGTTCAACATCAGTTACCACAACAACAACATTTTATTAAACAACAACAACAACAACAACATCATTTTATTAAACATCAATAACATCAACAACAACAGCAACAACAACGATAACAGTACTACATATGAAATTTATCCATGTCACCTAAAAGGTCACGGAGTATTGCATCTGACTGACATGCGTGGTCGTGGTTGGGATACGTTGCCATGTCAAGTTTTGCCTCCAGCACCCTTAATTTTGTCTCTAGCACCTGTTTTTGTGCCTCCAGCACCTGTTTTTGTGCCTCCAGCATGTTTATTCTAAGATTTTTTTCATGACAGTTTGAGCACCTTTTTGGAGCAGATCCAGAACCGCTTGATGTTGAAGCTCCCAGAGAACCGATCATCATTTTGGCGAGTCGTTCCTCCTTCCATAAAAAAAAAATTACATCCATGGTCTTCTGTCCCAGGCTGTTAAAGAGTAAAAACTATTATTTTTAACAATTAACCAAATTATTTATAAAATACACGAAAAAATATGTAATTGTTCACCTGTGAGAAAGGACACGCATAGTATAATTTACCACGGGAGTAAGATTTACACGATTCTCGCAGAATCACGTCTCCTCGTTCACAAGGACAAGGAAAAGCTTCAAATTCTGCCATCTTCTTCACCATGATAACAGTGTATGTTTGTGGTTATGAGGTTGAGTGGTTGAATCGTGACCGGGGTGGCCCGATCTACAAGTTGAGGTGATAAAAGGTGGTGGCCAGAAAAAGATTTCGGCGGCCGGAAAATGCTGGTATCGCCAGAAAACAGAAACTGTGCTAGAGAGAGATAGAGAGAGATATAGTGAGATGAGTATGTGTGTGTGTGTGTTTATTGTGAGGATAAGGTGTTAGGTAGAAAAAAATTGTTAGGTAGAACCATTGCATCTCATGTATAACCATAGCATCTCGACTCGTTCGTTTAATATCTCATGTATAACCATTGCATCTCGACTCGTTCGTTTAACATCTCATGTATAACCATAGCATCTCGAATCGTTCGTTTAACATCTCATGTATAACCATAGCATCTCGACTCGTTCGTTTAACATCTCATGTATAACCATTGCATCTCGACTCGTTCGTTTAACATCTCATGTATAACCATAGTATCTCGACTCGTTCGTTTAACATCTCATGTACAACCATAGCATCTCGACTCGTTTGTTTAACATCTCATGTAAAACCATTGCATCTCGACTCGTTCGTTTAACATCTCATGTATAACCATTGCATCTCGACTCGTTCGTTTAACATCTCATATATAACCATAGCATCTCGACTCGTTCGTTCAACATATTATGTATATCCATAGCATATCGACTCATCTGTTTAACATCTCATATAAAAGTGCTACGTTTTTAATGAACCGGGTCGGACCGACAAGTACCGAAAAACCAAAACCAAACCAAATATAGTCGGTTCAATTATGCTCGGTTTTCCGGTTAGGTTCGGTTTTCGGTCCAATGTGTACAAGAAGGGAGACAAGGCTGGACAGTGGAAATCTGAAGCTGCTGAAGCAAAATATGTAAGTAATTCCTTTTAAGATTTAAGAAAATAACTTATTTAGTAGCATTCTGAATTTTTGTACACTTTAGAGGGTGTTTGGCATAACCTGGATTTTTGACCAAACTTTGTTTTAGCCATATTCTTTTCCTTAGGTAAGCTTAGTTCTAGCATTAGTTGTAATTTAGAAACAAGTTTACTAATTTTTTAGTAAGTTTAAAAGTTTCAGGTAGTTGTCCAAAGTTTTTTTCTTTCAAAACTGTTTTAAAGGATTAGATAATTTAGATTATAGAATGTAGTTCTTTTGTTGTTTTTGTCACCTCAAATTAGTCACATTTATGTTAGTGCACTTTTTCAAAACCAGGTCTTTGACTTTCATGGGTCAAATAATCAAATCTTGACCCATTTGGCGACTTTTTGCTGTCAAAAAATTGTCCCAACAGCCAGATGTTTTTTAATTTTAATTTCTTCGATATTGGGTCTTTTGCTCTGAAATTTTGTTTACAACTTATTTTGTTGCTTATCTAATTGCTAGTATTTTTAGTTTATTTTTAGGAATTTTTTTATGTGCTTTTTAGGGCACCAAAGTAGCCCCTCTAGTCTATTTTTCTGCAGCCCATAGCAGCCCTTGGTTAAGATCGCTTGTTTAGTGCTTATAGGTGCTTTTAGATTGGTTATTAATACTTTGGTCTTTTTATGTTTAGTAACTTTCTCGTTTATTTAAGTCATTAACCCATTTTGACCCATTTTAGCCCAAACATGTACACGTTATGCTAAAATGGGTCAAAATGAGTGAAACGGGTGTAATATAAACGGCAAAGTTACTTATTAGCACACGTTTGGGCTAATAAGTAACTTTGTCATTTATATTATACCCATTTTAGCCGATACATGTACTAATAAGTAAATTTGGCGTTTATTTGATTCATTTCACCCGTTTTGACCCATTTTAGCCCAAACATGTAGACGTTATGCTAAGATGGGTCAAAATGGGTGAAACGGGTGTAATATAAATGACAAAGTTACTTATTAGTACACGTTTGGGCTAATAAGTAACTTGGTCGTTTATAATACACCAATTTCACCCATTTTAGCCCATACATGTACTAATAAGTAACTTTGTCGTTTTTTTGATTTATTTCACCCATTTTGACCCATTTCACCCGTTTTGTAACTTTACAGAATCGGATGATAAAGGTTCGAGAGGAACAGCCTGAACTTATTGATCAGCAGATTGTAGAAAAAGTCTTGGGAACTAAACGAGGGTTTAACCCAGGACAGGGTAGGGTGTTGAGGGGTAATTCTTCGTCGTCGTCTTCTGTACGCTCGCACCCCGCTCATGCACCACCACTGACTCAATATCAAATGGCTGCAATGGCGAAGTTCGTGACGGCTACTCACCAACATGTTACGAACCTACATGAACACTTGAAGGAGCGTAACATCATTGATCTGCCACAGCCCCCCGTGCTCGACCCCTCACTGTTTATGACCATTAATGAAGAAGAAGAAGAAGATGTGGCCGAGGCTGAAAGTGAGTAGGTTAATTATTTGAACATGGTTTACTTTGGTATGTTGAATAACTTCTCATTTTGGACAATTTATGTTTATGATGTTGGAACAATTTATGTTTATGTCGTCGAATTAAATCGTTGAACCATGTAGTCTTTGAACAATTTATGGAATGTAGTTTGCTTTAGTTATTAGTTGTGTTGATTTGAAATTCTGGAAATTTTGGTTGCGGAAAAATCTGGAAAACAGGGTCGGAAAACCTAGGTAAACGCGACAAAACAGCCCAGCTGTTTTGCAGCAGATATCGCTTTTAGTGACAACATGTTGTCGCTGTTGGTAACATTCCATTTTTTTATTTTCTCCCAGTGACAACTTGTTGTCGCTACAGGTTGTCGCCATATGTTTGGTAAAAAAAGTCAGACATTTTAGTGGCTACATGTTGCCACAACAAACTTGCCACAAAAAACTGCCAAACTTTTGGTGACAACATGTTGTCACTAAAACATCGTCACAAAAGAAAGAGGTCAATGAAAGTCAAGCCTTTTAGTGGCAACATGTTGCTGCTACAAGTGTTGTCACAAAAAAAACACGAGTCAACAAGTCAAACTTTTTGTCAAACCTGTTGTCACTATAGGTGAAAAAGTTGTCACAATAACTTATTGCGACGCGATTATAGCGACAACGCTTCTAGTGGCAACATGTTGTCACGAATATACCTATAGTGACAACTTTTGCACTTATCGCGACAACATTCCGTTGTCACTACATGCGCTGAATGGTGTAGTGAAGGCTTATCCAACCACCACACATGCTTGAAGTAAACCAAATATAGTTTTGTCTAACCAAACAAAACATTCAACTATAGTGCCAAAGAAAGCTAAAAGTAACATTTTAATCGGGGCATCACGAAACTACACACATAAACACACCGAATGACAACCCTCGTCCCAATAACTTTGGCTAATAACTTAATATATAGCATGGAAGTTGACGTGATAAGTTCAATGTCATTCACCAAATATGCTTGTAACGTTGCCATACCACTTACTCTCTGATGGTTACGTGTACTTTAGAAAAATAAGGTACTTTTGAATTTGAAATACAAAGTTTGTTTAAGTGATAGTATTCTTTTATCGCTTTCATAAGCTTTTTAAATCAAAGTACTTCAAGTAACTTTAACATCAACTGGTTTGCTATACATATTTGGCACATAAATCTATTGGCGACGTTTTGCAATCTATAACAGTGGACATATAATCTCGTATTGTCAATGTCGTGATTTCTACACAGATCGTTCAAAGTTAGCATATGCTGAAGAAAACAGTGTGTACGAAGAAGTTTAAATAGATGAAAGGGCTCAATAGATGAAAAGATTTATGAAGAGCCGAAATATCATCATCGGCCTTTTAACAAGATGTAGAAAATTTAGTTTCGGTTTGTTATTATGTATCTTTAACATGATTTCTGAAACTAGCAGGGCCAATAAATTACCATCATGACCCTAGTTTTTTTGTTGTTATATTGAACTGGCGTCATGCCCCTAAAATTGGTCAAAGTTAAGTGTCTTGCTTTCAAAATCATAATCTAGAGTGGTTCCATACCCCCAAACAGCCTGCACGTACATTAGCAAAAAAAAAAAAAAAAAAAAAAAAAAAAAAAAAAAAAAAAAAAAAGCCTAGAAGTAAAGGATGATTAAATTTAAAACCTGTTGATAGCAAAATGTACACATACCACTATAAATACTGTTGGAACAAGTCTAGCAAGCGCTATAGATAAACAATAATTGAGCAATCCTTGGGGATGTACGCCACAAGTAATAAAAAGTGTCGCTTGCTAGACTTGTTCCAACGCCTCATAGTAGCTGTGGTGATGTTTCCTAGTAGCGGTGGTGGTATTTCTGTTGCTGCTCAGAGTTGCATTGAGACATGTGTTGTGGCTCATAGCATAGGGACATTATCGTTCGGCCTATTATTCTTTGCTGGAATGTTTTTACCTCCTAAACCAGTTTTTTTATTATGCAAAAACTGTTTGGGTTGCTTAATTTTCGTACCAAAAGCAACCCCAAACAGTTTATGCATAATAAAAGACTGATTACGGAGATAACTTACCAATAATAAAAACATTCCATCAGAGAATAATAGGCCGAAAGATAATGTCCCTCTACCATGAGCCATAACACACGTCTCAACGCAACTCTAAGCAACAACAGAAGCACCACCACTGCTACTAGGAGGCGCAACACCACCAACGCTACTATGAGGCACAACAACACCACCAGGAGGAATGACGTCTCAGAATAGAGCTAAGAAAGCTCGTATCACTCGTACGGCTAACCACTCAGCAGCGCCAGCACGATCGTAATCAGGAGAGGTTGCATAGGCCCAAGCAGCCTGCACATACATTAGCAAGAAGCACGTAAGCTAATCCAAAACGCAATACATCTTTAACTTACTATAATTAATTATCGTTTTCTTTTTGTATGAAAAATAAATGAATGGGATGTGGTTTGAGTTGTACAATATATTACTTTTGGAGTTAGGGTGTGTTTGGCTAATCCAAACACTTGCCAACCATTATGAGAGCTTATGATGTATATAAGTCATCAGCATAAGGTGGATTAATAAGCCTAGCCAAACACCCCTTAATTTTATCACCTTGTTTAGTATAATCTAATCCAACACTAAATATGGTATTATAAGCAAAGACAAACATAGGGCATGTATTTATAAAGTGTTGTAGACGTGTTAAGTCACTTTATTTTTATATTAGTGGTGATCATCCATCAAGATATGAATACTAATAAGAAAAGATAGTGAGATTATACCTCTTCATTTCTGAGACCACCTATTTCAACAAGAAACTTGTTGTTTTGCTCTTGTATCATATAATAAAAGCAGAGGGTTTTGATCATAAGTTGGTGCAAACATATTAACCGGTGGTAGGAAATTCGTTTTTGCTGCTGCAAAAAAGATAAAAGAGTATAAATGATTTGATAATCTTAAGTATTGTGTTTAAAACCCACCAACGATTATAAGTAATCCTTAATGCAAATGAATAACCTTAAATATCGGTAGATGAAAGTTTAATATAAGTAGGGTGGGTGGGTAGTTGAAAAACTTTAATGTTGGTCAAATAGTACACACTACAAAAAAGAATGAAACTAACCATTCTTGTGTTTGATCAAAGGAGAAACTCATAAATAAATTAACATATAAACTAACATTCTTGTCTAAAATAAAATAGGAAAAAAATGACATTTTTTTTTCAAAAAGGAATAAAACAAGCATAAAAAGATAATTTCTTGTATAAAAATCAACACGTAAACATACATTATTTAAAAAAAAAATCAAATGCTTTTAAAAAGATAGATTAATGAGCTAAAACAAGCATTTCTCTAGAAAAATCCACATAAACACATAGATAATAGAGTTATTTAACCTAAAACAAACATTCTTGTCACAATAAAAAACATAGAAAAAGCATTTATCAAACTTATACACAAACTCATACCGAATCAGTTTGCATGTTTCACCAAATAATTAAGCACTTATATTATTATGACCACATATTTAACTTTTAGCTACACAAGAATATTAGCAACAAACAAAAGCACTAGTTAACCAAAAAGAAAAAAAAGAAAACCTCAAAAACCAACGGGTGGTGGTGTGTTTTTGGTGGTGGTGGTGGTGGGATGATAGTGTTTTGTTTGTTGTGTGTGTGAGATAGACGGTGAGTATATAGTAGTGGTTTGTGTCTATTTATGAGGGAGAAAGAGAAAATATGCATGGATGAGAGTAAATGGGTGGTTGGATATTTGTTTGTATGCATGTGGTAATTGAAGTGGAATATAAACGCGGATAGTTGAAAGGAGCTGTGAATATACTTGAGAGTAAATGGGTGGGTGGGTATTTGTTTTGTGGTAAATGAAGTGGAATATAAATGCAGGTGAAAGGAGTTGTAAATATATGGTTGAGAGTAAATGGGTGGGTGGGTATTTGTTTGTACCACATGTGGTAAATGAAGTGGAATATAAATGCGGGTAGTTGAAAGGATCTGTGAATTTGGTTGAGAGTAAATGGGTGGGTGGGTATTTGTTTGTAGTGCATGTGGTAAATGAAGTGAAATATAAATGCGGATAGTTGAAAGGAGCTGTGAATATAGTTGAGAGTAAATGGGTGGGTGGGTATTTGTTTGTAGTGCATGTGGTAAATGAAGTGAAATATAAATGCGGGTAGTTGAAAGTAGGGGTGTAAACGAGCCGAGACAGCTCGCGAGCTATTCGAGATCAACTCGTAAACTACTCGAAATCGACTCAATATAAACTAGTCGAGTTCGAGCTCGAATATACTCGGCTCGTGTGGCTCGCGAGTGCTTATCGAGCTTCATTGATATTACAATTTTACCCTTTTATATGCATGTATTTACGCAATTGTCATAAAATCGAGTCGAGTAGAGCTTGTTTTTCATCGAGTTCGAGATTTAAATGTGGCAACAATCGAGCTCGAGTCGACTTTCGAGCTCGAGTTTGAGATGACGAGCCGAGCTCGAGCTTGAAATCCAAAGCTCGAACGAGCTCGAGACGAGTTTCAAGCTCGAGTTTTACTAATCGAGTCGAGCTCGAGCTTGGTAGTACTCGGCTCGTTTACACCCCTAGTTGAAAGGAGCTGTGAATATGGTTGAGAGTGAATGGGTGCGTGGATATATGTTTGTACTACATGTGATAAATGAAGTGAAATATAAATGCGGGTAGTTGAAAAGAGCTGTGAATATGGTTGAGAGTAAATTCGGTTGTTAGAAAACTTACTATGAAGACAAATGATTTTTTTAAACATTTGTCTTATTTTTCTTTTCCAATTCAATGTCAGCAGAAAAAATGACGAAGAAAAATCATGTTTTCTGTTTGGGCCCAAAAAACGGATTCGTACTCACAAGTCACAACCCGGCCCGGGGGAATTAACCAAAAGAAACCAGGATAAAAAGCTAGGGGTATAAACTAGGGTCCTTCACAAATGCCATCATTTGAATAAGCTTTTTAGCTGTCTTGTTGGAAATGATTTTCATTCAATACATTTGTTTAATAATATTATAAGAAAAATGAAACTAAAAAAGACTTGCCAATTCTTACTATCGTCAAGTTTTTTGTCTATCAACATACACATTTAGTAAAGCTATTTATCAACTTTGGCATAATGTTTTAAGAATTGGTTTTTTAACAGATGAATTTGTTGTTTGCAATTCAACTAGTTTAATTAACCGCCGGTTAGAACGGTCTTTTCACCAAACTGGTTTCCAGCAACCATAGGGGTTTTTGGTTTGTCCGGGTAAATCAGCCGGCACCCGATCTTGTTTTAAAGCATGATATAGGTGTAGACTAGTTGAACGGGTGTACAAATATTTGGAATATAATTGCATAATAGTTTAGAAAAATAACATATGTGTACAAGTTACGTAGTATAAAACCTGTAGGACCGTATATTAATCAACCTTATCACACGATATATTAAGCTTATGGTATGGTGACAACAAGATATGTGTGCAAAGTTAGAGAGAGAAAGTAGAGAGAACGAAGAGAGAAATCTTATTAATAAAACACACACTTATATACAACTTGAAGCTCACACAATAAATGAGACATTGAGACATAATGTGCTATTTATATTCCTTAAGCCATACGAAATGGGCTTTCTATGGGCTTTCATCTATAGACTTTGGTTTACAAGGCTTTGGTACTAAACATGTAATCTATTTAACTTACCAAAGTCCATGTCCCATTAAATATTGCATATACTATTACACGACACAAAGTTATAGGCATTAGAATGACCGTTACTTTTTCGTTAATGCTAACAAAACCTCAAATGAGTCATTTTGATCGGTAACAAAAGAGTAAGACTCTAGGTGAACAAAATTTTCTAAACGTGAGTCATATTTACGAATAAACGTTTTAAGATGTTGAAAACAAGTTTAATTTAGCAAATAATGTGATCAATAAAATTTCATTTAGCAAATAATGTGCTGTCCCAAAAGTCATTTTTTAGTACACAAAAAGATTTGCATTGCATCCCTTTAAAACATTGGTTGATTGAGCCACTATGTTATACGAGCCACAAGTCACATGAAGCAAACCAACAAAGCAAATGAAGTGTGACCATCATCAATAAACTTACAAAACACATCCCTAATAGTTAGTTGTTCAACCTCTTCACATGTTTGCTACATAAGCATCACATTTCACAAATCACACTGGCGTCGAAAAGGTGCCTGTTCATTAGGTCAATGCGTCGATAAGTTTTCTGTGAATTATGCAAGGTATTTACTAACCATCCAATAGGCAATGCATTGAAACGATTGTCAATTATATGAGTTCAAAATGCAAATTGAGTACAAAAGATTGATAACTTTCTAAATACATGTTGATGTGTACTTGACCCACACATATTGTTTATGTATACATATATACGTGTGTGTATATATATATATATATATATATATATATATATATATATATATATATATATATATATATATATATATATATATATATATATATATATATATATATGTGTGTGTGTGTGTGTGTGTGTATTTAGGTTTATGCGACAGGTAAAAAGTTTTGAGAGCAATGTTACTTTAGTCGGAGCGCAGAGTTAGCACGTGCGAACCGACTCTGGCATGAGAATAAGTCATCATATGTGTTTAGAGAGAGAATATGAGTAACAACATATGTGAGAAATGAATTGAAGATGATGTTGGTATTTATAGGTAAGTCCTACAAAGATCTATACCATGCTACATTTCTAAGCCGGATTGGTTAGAGGGGGGCACATTCACGCTGGAATAGGAAGGCTCCGAGTGCAAGCTGCGGTGTCCTTCCCTTGTTTATCAGAAGTGTGCCCATGTCCAATTGTCACGGATACGGGAATACAGAGAACCATCACCAGTGGTAGGGTCCATGCAATATTCCATGTTTATCTTTTAATTCAGAGCCTAAGTCCCTTAGGAGGGTAAAACTCCTCGAATAGTAAGGCTACATGAGATAGGCTCCTTATGTATTGACAGATTCTCTTACGGTAGCCTAGCAGTCTTTATGACAATGAACACGTTGAGCATTATATGTGTACTGCTCAGAGGCGAGGGCCGGTCGTAACTAGCTAGGGTACACCATCAATTACCAATCAAGTGTGTCTGCGTTGCACCCTCAAACCTAAAGACTCACAGATCTGGCCTTTAAATCACGAATTCACATGGGCCTGAACTTCTAAACTCATATACTTTTCATCTGGTTTAATTTTAGCCCGATTCTTTAGGATAAGGAAGTCTAGAAAAATTTGTCTGATTGAGTAAATCTTCATACGATATACGATCAAGAAAAAAGTATAACTTACTATATTTATGCTGGACAAGGAAGTATAACAAAATTTGCCTCATTGTAAATCTTCATATAGTGTTCAAGAAAAAAGTATGACTTCAATAGGAAACAAGGTCTTCTATTCACAAGAGACGCCTCAGTCAGGATCTTGAAGATAGTATTATAATTAAGAATGTTCGTTATGATTTTGATCTTGAAGATAGTATTATTACAATATGTGTTTCATAAGAGAGCCATAACAAATAACTTCGTAAGCCATTTTTTATGAATTTGAGTTATATATGATCTTAAAGATAGTATTATAAGAATTTTGGCATGAAAGATGCTCCAAGAATTTGGCCTTCCTACGCCTAGAATGATAGAAAGACCTAGAATGAAGTCAAGACCTCAAACAAATCGTATGATATTATCATCAATCAGTGCACCTGAACGTAACATTCTTAAGCTCCTTGAAGAGTCTTAGATCTAAGTACGTTAGTGCCAAAATTTCCTCAAAGTAATTTGTAAAGCCATTGCTCTATAAAGATTTCCTCAAATCTGCAAATATTAACACAAATACATGGTAATGTATGTCCAGACCATAAAGCTATTAACAACTCAATAGTTTGATTATTTTCTCATCAGGATAATATGTTCAATCGTTGATTTTAAAATGTAAAATAAATGATAATTTGTACACAATTTATGTGACTAATTAATGTTTTGGCACTTCGATGTAATTGTTCCACAGTAACCTCATATCGATCAATACTTATCACATGAAGAAGATAAATGACTACAAATTTGCAACGGAATTTTTCGATAGAAAAAAAGTTGCTACGAGTTACTGATGCTTTACCCGTAGTTTTCTGCCAAGGGTCATAGCTTGTTGTGAGCGGTGGGGAGCAGGAGGATTATATTGGTATTAATTAGATACATCAGCCAAAACATTATTTGTCTTTTAGATATATATCAAATTTTTAGACATATAACGGTTTGAATCATACCTTGATCACTAGCCGACTTGTCTAGATTTTCATTTTGCAAACCCTTTTCAAACACAAGTTTTGCCAGACCCACAAAAAAAAATTCACAAAATGATATGACATTGTTTGATTGGCGTATTTGGCTAAGTTTCTCTCTCTTCTTTTTTATTTAGCCAATCAAATAATGTCATTTCACTTTGTGGATGTGTTTTGTGAAACTTTTTTAGTTGGTCTAGCAAAACTCTTCAAACACATTGACCAATTTTTCACGGCAGAGTGGCATCAAACAGTCAACACTTCGGGCCAAAGTGTTACACCTGATACATGCTAGCATTTCAGTGGCTTTCATAGAAAGCCAATCATTTAAAATTAAAACACGTCTTTAGATATCGACACAACAGTGCCAGTGTTATAGATATATTCTATCTTTACAAAAAGGAAAGTCAGCAAACACATACAGAGCACAAGAAAATACAAGGGGCAAAAAATTCATGACAGTTGTTACACAGGGGTATGAACCACAAAATTCAGGTTAAATCCACAGAATATAGGAAAGCAAACATAAAATGCGTCACGGCTTCACACCGCTCTCAGTTATAGGATATGTTTGGCAAAAGTAGCTGTGAGCAGTAGATGTGAGCTGTGATCAGTAGATGTGAGTTGTAGCCACAGCTTACTTCTCACCGCTCACAGCTTCTTAAAGAAGCATTGGAAAAATAAGCTTTTCTAAAAAATAGAAAAGCTCACCGCTCTTTTGCCAAACGAACACTAAAAATCAAAAAGCTCATTGCTCACCGCTCATCACCCCAAAAAGCTCCAAAAAGCTCTGCGCCAAACATAGCCATACTCTCACTTTTATGCATTTCACTGATTTAGTCTCGTGTATGGCGTTCACACATTATCACAGTCTAGTATGTCACGGAACAGGAATACATTCAATTTAGTTTCAAGAATTTATCATCGATCTGATACATGTTTCATAACCATAAGGTAGTAAAGACTATGTTCAAAACCGATAGTCAGTGGTTAAAAATTTGTGTTTCTTATCAATACAGGAAGAGGGGTATGATAAGATGTTCACTATAGATAAACTTTCAACCTCTTTACTTCCCCTTTTAGCAAAAGAAAAAATTTTGATTTACTCGCAACATGTTGAATAGTCATAACCAAAATCTATCAATTCATAAATACAATGGTTGAAAGCTCAAAATTTCCCCCTCTAGTTTGTCTAAACTGAAAAAAAATAAGATCAGGGATGAATATGAAAAGGGAAGTGATACTTACACCAATTTTTTTGATGCACACACCACAATTATGCATATAGCATATTGTAACATGTGCATTAATGATGTAACATTATGGTGTGTGCATAAAAAAAAGTGGTGTAAGTATCACTTTTATAAATTTTTTGAGATCAGACACAACCCAAATCAGCCAATTTATAAATAAATATGTCAAACTTTCGAATTTACCACCTCTAGTTATTCTAGATGACTATACGAAAAATAATGTCGCAACTGTGCAACAGAATTGCTACTTTTTAGAACCTTTCCTAGTCTGTCATCTTGGATGGGCACAAAAAAAAAAAAAAAAAAAAAAAAAAAAAAAAAAAAAAAAATGCTATATGTCATGTACTCGTGCACACTAACTAAAGGGAAAGTATGTATTTAGTTCTCAAGGATATGATGACATTTACTTGTGCATCTGCATTGCAACCTAAAGATGCTCCAACAACTTGGGGTTACAAGAACCTTTTTTATTCTGTATTTTCTGCATATAGCAAGTACTCTCTTTTTTTTTTTTTTTTTTTTTTTTTTTTGCAGCATGAAAAACCTAATTGGCTAGCAACATGGTTTATGTATATTCTTCTTAGGTGTGTGTATGTGTGTGTTGTGGTAAAGACATCATTTGCTGCAGAATATTATTCAAAAATGGTAAGAGGTTACACAGTAATGAAAACATTTAGATCGAGCAATCCACAAGTTGTGCATACCTGGATCATCTGAGGTAAAGTTAGCTGACGGACTACTTCAGGGTTTTGCATCATCTCTCTTAACTGGGGGTTGGAATCAAACATACTGTGTAGTTGTGGGTTTTGGCCAATATATATACCTGGTCCATAATATGTGGACTGGAAAGCAAGGTTTGCATCATCTGAGAAATAGCTGGACATAGCATGTCTGGCATGCCTCCAGTCGGGCGGTCTACCACAGAAACATATGGTGCTCTCGTACCAGCATTAATCTGATCACCACCACCTAATAATGTGCAACATTCATTTAGCCCATTATTATCAGAAAAAATAAGTAATAAAATGGAGCGATGAAGAAATTGGAATGTTTGGTTTACTTGTTGTAGTGTTAGGAATTGGGTTAGAATTAGAAGGTGGAGTCGTTTTGGTAGTCCCAGCAAACAAGTTCTGGTCTAATTTCAGCAAGTTCTTCTTGTCTATCACCAAGTGAATCGTGTGATCTGCCTGGAGGCCTACATGATATCAAAAAAGCATATAAATCAAAAACAGCTAAAATATGCTAAAAAAGGGTGTTTGTTTATGAGCTTATTTGACGGATTTATGAGCTTATCGAAATTTTGAAAAAGCTAGGACGCTAACAATCATGCAGTAACAAATCCATGACATCTAAAAAATAAATTGCCCATGCATATACCATAGCTATCTAGGGTTCGATCATCCTCCAAAGCAATTCCTCTATAAATTAACTTCTGGTTAATAGCAGGAATCTCAGAGATTCGAACCAATATATCCTTAAATTCAACAACCTTCAACACGGCATTATTATTCAATGTAACAGGAAACATGACCCCGTTAGAACATATTATGTTTATGTCAATCTCACCCAACATCAATTAATTAAAACAAAACCCAAATACTACGACCGAAACCCGGCCTTGATGAATATTCTTTTTGTGTTTCAGATGGATTGAGTATGAATGACGGAGGGAGGAAGGGTATGAATACACATGTGACAAGGAGTTGACAGGAAGCAAGCGGAAAAAAAATATAGCACGAAGCAGGCAGGCACTTTTTTTACTGCTAGGGTTTTATTTTTTCGCAGAGGAATCGAGGATCACCATATTAGACTTCCGCTTTTCTTTTTTATGGCCCGAAATTATAAGAATATTACAAAGCACACACTTTTTTTTTTTCTTTTTTTTTTCTTTAAATACATAAAAACGATTTTATAAGATTTTATGTAACATAAAGAAATATGTAAGTTATTTTATTCATATCTTTTAAAACATAATAATAATAATAATAATAATAATAATAATAATAATAATAATAATAATAATATTGTTTTTCAATAAAGTGATGTTTATAATAAAAAAAATAATAAAAAATAATAAAAAATATTAATAATAATAATAATAATAATAATAATAATAATAATAATAATATTTCTTTGAAGAAGATTGTCACTGCTTGGCCGGGGTTTGGTGATTGGCAGTGGCGGCTTTCCACTTTCCCAATTAAGTTGGGTGGTCTTGGCATCCTTTCAGCGGGTGATATCATACAGTATGCTTTTCTCGCCTCTTGCATGCAAACGAGTGGTCTACAGGAAAAGATACTGACAAAGTCTGCTATTGTCACCCATGGTTCTTCTTTTCAGCATACTTTCGATATTTTCAACACTACTTGTAACATGGACGTTCTATCTGTCACCACTAGCGCTTCTGCCCCCAAATGTTACTTTGGTGTCATTGAGAAATACCTTGTTTCAAAGTACTCGTTAAGTCCACGTCAGGTGGCTATTCTCAGTTGCATCCGCGCCCCACATGCACAAGATTTTCTTTTCACCATCCCTATTGACGGCTTGGGACAAAGGATGAACTACCGCCAATTCCGATATGTGTTGTGTTATAGGCTTACTGTATCCATGTTCTCTTAAGGTAGCATTTGCCCGAGTTGCAATGTGCGTCGTATGGACAAATGGGGAGATCACGCGGTCTACTGCTCTAGTGAAGTGAGTGTGAAGTTCAGGCATAATCTGGTGCGTGATATTCTTGTGGATATATGTTCCAAGGTTGGGATCATGGTGCGTAAGGAGGCCCCAATGGGGTTCCTTTCGGAGGATGGGAAGGAGCTACGACCTCCAAATTTGTTATTATTTAATTGGCTCCAAGGTAAAGATGCATGCTTGGATGTGACCGTTATCTCTCAATTTGCTGGTATTGGGGCGTCTTCATGGGCTCCTGGGGTGGCCTTGCACAATACTGTGGATAAGAAAAATAGGAAGTATGCATCCAAATGTGGGGACAATGGATACAAGTTTTTACCATTTGCGTTTTTCACGTTCGGGGAATTCGATACGGAGGCTTTAAACACACGTTCACGTATTAAGTCTATTGTCATTAGCCACTCAAATAATGCTAATAGTGGTGCTTTTATCTTTCATAAAATAAGCTTTTGTATTCAGAAAAGAGTGGGAGCGCAACTTGTGTCTAGACTCCTATCCAACTTTATGTAAATTATTATGTTTCAATAAAAAAAAAATAATAGTAATAATAATAATAATAATAATGATGATGATGATGATGATGATAGGTAAATGGAAGTTCTGTTCAAAAGGTTTTCCTTTTATTCTACTATGTACTAGTTTATTAACCCATGAAATTCACTGAAGTAAATTTAAAACCGTTAACTAATATTTATATAAGAAATCGATTTATGATATTATATAAATAAATGATATGTTAGATGTATTTTATGATACAAATAAGTTATTCAAACACTATAAAAGACATTTAATGTTTTGTATCTCTAATATTAATGTTACATTATGATACAAATAAATAACAAAACTTGTACGATGAATAAGAAACAATATATTAAGACTTATCTGTTATCATATATTCTCATATTTTTCATATTCTTTCATAAGCTATTGACATGTGAATTCACGGGATTAAATAGAAAAAACGTGAAATAGTAGTGTTGAATTTATTATAGAAGACTGTTAGGTATTATATACTTTTTTTTAGGTAAAGGGGTTAACCCCGGTAAATATTGTTAGGTATTATATACTTAAAAGATGTAAGAAAAGAAAATAGTCATGCTATATAACTATAAAAATAATTTTAAAAAAGATACAAAAAGCGTAAAATCATTTTTGGTATGTTGTTTTGACAACATATGGCGTATAAAAAGAGTAATATAAATCCAACTCCAACACCTTCCAAATCCAATACGAGTTCCAAATCCGAATCCAAAACACCTTTTATAAACCAAACGCATACACTATAAATAATAATACAACGGAACCTCGAACGTTTTCATTATTAGTATAGGTACAATGTCGAGATTTGATGTGAATGTTGTTTTACTGAGGAAGAGGGAGCACCCGTCGCGATCGCCATTTTTCGTAGTTTGTTCTGGGACGATGATCTTTGCTTTATTATCTTGTTTAGATTCCCTTGATGTCTTTAAACTTGTTCTTGGTGCCCGCATATCAGTGTTTCTTCTCACACAATGGTTGGTGGATTTAAAGTGTTTTCTTCTGTATACAAAGGTTAGTTAGTTAGTTTGTGACATTATGAAAGCTTGCATGTTTTTGTTTTTCGGTTTATATATAGCGGAGGTGTGATGTGTGTCATGATATTTGTAGGTTGAAGATATTCATCTTGCAGATGCATGTAAAGTTACTACATTCGCGCAAGGTTCTAACTTAATTCCTTCAGATTAATCTTCTTCGATCTTAGATGCATGTTTAACTTATATATATATACAACAAAGGGTTTATAAATTAAAGGCTATATAGAGTCAACGTAGTTTCCTTCAAGTTTCATTATAAAACTTAAAAAAGTTAATTACATTTTGCTTGGTTGGCTCGATCAGCTGGCAGGCTCTTTGAAAGAGGAGATATATTTTGATTTCCGAAAGCAGCGTTTCATCTACTTGCACGAGAATGGAACTTTTTACAAGCTTCCCTACCCAACCAAGGAAACTTTTGGCTACTATCTCAGCAGCACCGGATATGATACCAATGCTCAAATTAAGAGTGCTGCTAAAAAATGGGGACGCAATGTGTAAGTTAGACAGATTGACCCCTAATTTATTTTCTGTTATATAAACACGCGGAATTTGTTGTTAAATCTTCTGTGCGCTGCTGGCAGATTTGCGTATTCACAGACAACTTTCTGGGAGTTGGTGAAAGACAATTTCTTATTATTTCAGGTTCAGCATCCATTACCATGGGCGTGTGTTATTTCTTTTCTTAATCAATTATTTTTTGATATATATATATATATATATATATATATATATATATATATATATATATATATATATATATATATATATATATATATATGAGTATATTTATGTTTGATCTGTAGGTCTACTGTTTTGGACTCTGTTTGGTAGCAGGCCGCGGATTTGTATACCTTGGTCTCTTGGGCCTCTTAATTGTGTTTGCGGTTGAGACAAATTGGTTGATGACTTTGTGGCATATAATTAGATGCGTTAGAGTAGATTCCAATGTGGTAATGGCATACCGTAATGGGAAGTAAGTTGTTATTGGATTTATGTTTTGTTTTTGCTATTCTTTTGGCTAATATTTAGTTAATAAATATTTGATCACCTCCTGCAGGTGGAGAGGTGTAGCAGGGACAGATCTTGTGCCTGGGGACATTGTGTCTATTGGTCGTGCTGTTCGTCAAGATGCAGAACAATCTATCCCTGCAGACATGCTTGTTCTTGCAGGTAGTCTTATTGTGAGCGAGTCTACCCTCACAGGAGAGTCTAATCCTCAAAGCAAGGTGCTTCACTTTTTCAATTTACTAACTTTGTGTCATTTTCTAGTATGCATTTAAGTGCACGTTATTATTTCTTGTTTTAAACATGTTCGCCTATTTTACAAGTAAAAACATATTCATTAAATGTGTGTGTGTAAAAAGTTGTGTAACAATTGGATGTTTTTCAGGTTTCAATATCTGGTAGAAGACCAGAAGAGCATTTCTCGTTTAAACGAGATAAAAAACATGTCCTTTTTGGTGGCACAAGGATACTGAAGCATGTTCCTGATACGGTATTTCGCAATGTCTTGTTCTTTTTTCTATTGTTAATTGTAGTCTGAAATTGGCTTCTAACTTGTTTGTTTGTTTCTTCGTTGCTTCAGACCTTCCATATTAAAACGCCCAACGCTGGTTGTATAGCAATTGTCTTACGAACCGGGTTTAAGACAAACCAAGGGAAACTACTTCGGACTTGTTTGTTTTCACGAGAGAAGGTAGCTAGGTTTATACATAGCGCGCACACTTCTCATTTTTAGTTTTGTTTACCTTAGACGATCCTGGTATTTGATAAATATATACTCGGTGTAGGTTACCGCAAAGAGTTGGGAGAGGGGACTCTTTAGTTTGTTATTAGTTTTCTCTGCAATAATCGCACTCGCTTACCTATTTAAAAAGGTACGTAAATGTGTGCGTGCTTAGTCATCGTCTCCAACTCGATCCATATGTTAGCTATTTCTACATAATTAATTAACCTGATTATTGTTGTTGAGTTAGGTGCTTGAGAGGAGTACACACAAGCTTTTCTTAAGCTACACCTTATGTATACCTTATGTGATACCCCCTGAGTTGCCAATGGAGTTGTCGATGGCTGTATATGCATGTTTTGCTGCAGTAGGACGGCGTCATATATTTTTTATAAAACCAGTTGATATACCATTTGCTAGGAAGGTGAGCAAAACCAGATTTGGATAAATATGGGTTTAAAAATATTTCGGCTTTATTAATTACATTTGGTTCTTGTTTTATAGTTCAGCTGGTGGACATATGTTGCTTCAAAAAGATGGAAACATGGACAGCATATGGTGACATGGTATGCCACTTACAAGTCTGCATTTATAATACATACTGTAATTCTTTTTGTTGACAGTCTTCTCCTATCCATGCTTAATCTGTGGCCACCTTTATGATCTTCAGGTGTTTTCTGGGGTCGGTGGATTGAGCAGGGTCGGTGGGTTGAGTAAGGATACCAAAACTATACCAGCTCGCACTTTGGAAATACTGGCGTCTTGCCATTCCCTGGTTTTTGTAGACAACAAGCTGGTATGGTTAATTATCTAATTATTTTTCACCTGCTTATATATATATATATATATATATATATATATATATATATATATATATATATATATATATATATATATATAATTAGGTAAAATTACTAACACGTCAATTGCAAATTCCTCATTTATAACAAGGCTAAATCTAAACTTTCAAGAGGTCACATTTGCTCATATGTAGGTTGGTGATCCTCTTGATAAGGCTGTAATCGAGGGAATACCTTGGAATTATGAATGTGAAGAGAATGTAATGCCTGAAACGTAAGACATTTTTCTTTATGGTTGCTTTCTGAAATTCTATTAAAAATTGGTAACCCTTTTCTGTTCACATTGTTTGCAGGCGAGGTAGCAACGCCATGATATTAAAGACTGTTAAGAGACATCACCTTGCATCCAACTTGAAAAGAATGGCAGTTGTTGTCTGTATAAAAGAAAATTTTTATGCGTTTGTAAAGGTATGTAAAAAAGTCAATATCAGGCAGACCGACATTTTTCATTGCTCAAAATTCCGAAGGCTGTAATTTCAGGGTCCTCCAGAGATCATTCAAGAAAGACTAAATGAGATACCAGCATCATATGTAAGCACCTATGAAATGTACACACTGTGACCCGAAATAATCTTCATACTTATGCTTAGTATTATTATTAGTTAGTTAAAAGTTAGAAGGACCATTTATGTTAAGTAGAAAGTTAATAACTAACTTATAGTTATTTCGGTTGGACAAACACCAAACCGAATGGTCACAATGGTTAGGCTAGATCGAATGGTCACAACCATTCTATGGAATAGTCACAATGGTTCAACACAATGGTTGAAACCTTATATATATGTAATTACATGTAACTTTACAATGGTTAATGAAATTTTAGATTTACTTATTCATATTACTTTTGCAACTCACAATCGATCCAGAGAAACATTGGGACAACAATTGGCATCAAGAGCAAGGATTCAATACACCGAAACAAAAACAAATTCTGAAAACATCATCAAGAATCATCAGACTTCGAAGCCAAAGAAAATCGCAGGAAAAGGAGAAGGACAATCCGTTTTTTCTTCTTGAGCGAGAGAGACAATCTGTTTTCTTTCTATTCTTCCAAAGAAAACATAAGAAAATTGAATAAGAAACGCGTAGAAAAGATAGTGCACGATCTAGTTTACGTAAGGAGTTGCAAACGCCAACATCAAGCGTATTGGTGTCGAGGAAGAAAAGAAGAGACTTTGTGTAGAACAAGAGACAACCGGTTGGAGATTAACACAAAGCAAAAACGTTGTTGTAAAAAAAGAAAAGTATACGAAGAAGATTTACTAGGAGTACTCAAGATTGTGTGGAGATTTATTTGTTGTGTCGAAGTTAACACAACAACAACAACAACGAGCGCAACAAAACAAACAGAAGACCAGAAACTTGTGGTTTGTTTTTTTCGTTGCAAAGAAGAAAAGGAACGAACAAAGAGATTGATTTGTTTCAAGAGTTACCAAGGCGTGGTAACATAGAACGTGTAAAGTGGTATTGTTTTTCGTTGATCTTATCGAACTTCTGGAAACTTTTGGTTCGACAGCACCAATTCGACACAAAGAAAAAGATAGAAACTTGGTTGTTATTTCTGGTCCGAAGCAGAAGACAAGAAGGAAAAGAAAAATTCAGTCCGAATTATTTTGGGTTGGAGATTGAAGTCGAATTGAAAGAAAAGGAACCAAAGACAACGAGGCAAAAACAAAACAAGGGAACACACAAGGAAATTCAAATCTGTGAATTATCACAACGAGGTCACAAAAACAAAATTCAAACCTTTTGAATTTCGTTACATTTCATATTATAGATACTCGTATTATTACTAGGATTTCCGAAAACTATTATTGTTCCCGTAGTATTAAGTATACCACAAAAGGATAGAAATTCTCATTAAATTAGAAAGTGAAGATCATTAACACTTTCAAGATGGGCGATGACACAAACGCAACAACTACATTAAAACCCATAACACCTATTGCACAATACCAATGCCCTAAGTTGAAAAACACAAATTATACGGTATGGGCTATACAAATTAAAGTTATATTAGAAGCACATGGTTTATGGGATACAATAGAACCTAAGGAAGGCGTAGAAGTAGATGATAAGAAGGATAAGTCAACTATTGCCCTTCTATATCAAGCATTATCAGAAGATGTAATTTTACAAGTAGCAAGTTGTAAAAAGGCAAAAGAATTATGGGAATCACTAAAAAGGAGACACGTAGGAGAAGAGAAAGTGCAACAAGCAAAGTTGCAATCTTTAATGATAGGATTTAATGCCCTTCAGATGAAGGATGATGAAACCGTGGATGCATTTTCAGATAAATTAAACGGTTATGTTACTAAGGCAAAAGAACTAGGCAAAACATTGGATGAATCACTCGTAGTTAGAAAACTATTAGACTCCACACCAGATAGATTCATTCAGATAGTAGCATCCATAGAACAGACTAGTGATCTAGATGATATTACCCTAGATGAGATCACTGGAAAACTCAAGGCATTTGAGGAAAGAATAAAACTCCGTAAGGGAAATCAAGTTGAAAGCCAGGATAATTTACTATTCACACAGGGTGAACACTCAGATAGAGGAAAGAAATTTATTAAACGAGGAGGTAGACAAAATTATTCAAAGAAAAACTGGCGGAAAAACAGACATAGAAATAACTCACATGAAGGAAACTCAAACTATAAGGGAAACCCTAATAAGAATACAAATAGGAAGGATTTGAGTACCGTAAGATGTTACAAGTGCAATAAACTTGGATATTTCATGAACATTTGTAGATCAAACACAACAACTCACGAACATTCAAACCTTATCTTAGAAGATGAAGAACCATCACTATTAATGACCGTACATGAAACCAAATATGAAGAAGTACTGTTGAATGAAGGCCAAATTCAACCAGGAAAATATGCTTCAAAGGATGAAAGCGTATGGTATTTAGATAACGGTGCGAGTAACCATATGACAGGAACCAAAACTCACTTTAAGGATATAGATGAAAAGATAACAGGACGAGTACGTTTTGGAGATGGGTCGTATGTAGAAATAAAGGGAAAAGGCTCTGTATTGTTAGGTTGTATAAACCAAGAACAAAAGGTAGTAACGGATGTGTATTATATACCGAACCTTAAGAGCAACATACTAAGTCTAGGACAACTTACAGAAATAGGTTGTAGAGTTATAATGGACGGGAATAAATTGACTTTGTATGACAAGAGCAGAAGGTTGTTGATGAAAGTAGAAAGATCTAAGAACAGACTTTACAGTATTAAACTACGAATAGACACACCTATATGTCTATTAGCAAATATAGATAACCAAGCATGGTTATGGCATGCTAGATTAGGTCATCTAAACTTTTACGATATCAACAAGATGACTAGAAAGGGTCTAGTAGATGGATTACCTAGAATAAATCATGTAGGACAGATTTGTGATGCATGTTTATTGGGAAAGCATAGTAGAACACCATTTCCAAACCAAGCTAAATTCAGATCTAAGAACCCGTTGGATTTAATATATGGAGACCTTTGCGGTCCTATAAGTCCAGCAACACACTCAGGCAAGAAACTAATATTCTTGTTAGTAGACGATTGTACACGATTTATGTGGGCTTACTTTCTTACTTCAAAAGACCAAGCCTTTAGTACATTCAAGGAATTTAAGCATAAGATAGAAATGGAATTGAGATTGAAAATAAGGATGTTTAGAACAGATAGAGGTGGTGAATTTACATCAAATGAATTCACACAATACTGTAAGGATAATGGGTTAGCTAGACAGTTAACAGCACCATACTCACCACAACAGAATGGAGTAGTGGAGAGAAGAAATAGGACAGTGTTATCAACCACTAGGAGTATGATGAAAGCCATGAAGTTACCTTTAACTTTTTGGGCGGAAGCAGTGAAACACGCTATTTACATACTAAATAGGGTACCTACAAGAGCCCTAGTAGATAAAACTCCATATGAGGCACTCTACAGTAGAAAACCAAACCTAGAAAACCTAAGGATATTCGGATGCACAGCTTATGCTAAGATAACAACACCTCATTTAAAGAAGCTGGATGATAGAAGCATACCAATGATCTATTTAGGAGTAGAGGAAGGATCAAAAGCATGTAGGTTATATGATCCAATAGCCAAGAAGAAATATGTTAGTAGAGACGTTAAATTTATGGAAACTAAACCGTGGAATTGGGAAAAGAATGGAGAGGATACAAGTACACAAGACACATCTTGGACTAGTTTTGTAGTAGAGGAAGTTGACAATCCAAACCAAATACCTGTCAACATAGGAAGCGATGACGATGTAGCTCCAATACCGGATCCTTTACCAGATCCAACATCAGAACCAGATTCATCATCAGAACCAAACTCCCCCTCTCAACCAAACTCACCATTCACACCATCAACATATAATTACGAACCTAACTCAGAAAGTGAAATAGAAAATACTATTAGTTCACTTAGAAGCTCGTTAGGAAGCTCTGGAAGAATTGATCATACACCAGTACGAGGATTAAAGGATTTGAAAGCAATCTACGAAACAGCTAGTGTCGTTGAAACACCTAGTTTATTCTTCATAGAAGAAGAACCTCGTAACTATAAGGAAGCATCAAAAGATCATAAATGGATTGAGGCCATGAAGATTGAATTGGATTCAATAAATAAGAACAACACATGGATTCTTACTACATTGCCAGAGAATCAAAAGGCAATTGGACTCAAATGGGTATTTAAAACCAAAAGAGATGCACAAGGAAAGATCATTAGATACAAGGCACGTTTAGTAGCAAAAGGATACGTACAAGAACAAGGAATAGACTTCGATGAAGTATTTGCCCCAGTTGCTAGGATAGAAACAGTTCGTTTAATATTAGCGTTAGCAGCATATCATGGTTGGCAAGTTCATCACTTAGACGTAAAATCAGCATTTTTACATGGAGATTTAAAGGAAGAAGTCTACGTTACACAACCAGAAGGATTTGTACAACCAGGAGAATCAGGAAAAGTGTACAAGCTTATTAAAGCTTTATATGGATTAAGACAAGCACCGAGAGCTTGGAATGTGAAGCTTGATCAAACCTTAAAATCATTAGATTTCAAGAAGTGTAACCTCGAACAAGCAGTTTATACAAGGAGGACCAAGAACTCAACAATTATAGTTGGAGTTTATGTAGATGACTTAATAATTATAGGCACTCCAAAGAAAGAAGTAGAATTATTTAAATCCCAGATGGAAGAGAAGTTTGAAATGAGCGACTTAGGATTGTTAGCTTATTACCTTGGGATAGAAGTTACACAGACAGGAGGAGAAATTACAATCAAGCAAACAGGTTATATTAACAAGATCTTGAAGGAACCAAACATGGAAGATAGTAATGATACGAAGATACCAATGGATCCCGGTACTAAGTTGGTCAAGGCGGAAGATGGAGAATCAGTTGACGCAACTTATTACAGAAGCTTAATTGGAAGTCTCAGGTACTTACTACATACAAGACCAGATCTTAGTTATTCAGTCGGACTACTCAGCAGATGGATGCAAGAACCAAAAGACCATCACCTGAAAGCAGTAAAGCAAGTAATCCGATACATCAAAGGAACAAGAGAGCATGGCATAATTTACAAGAAAGAAGGCGGCTGCAAGATTACAGGATATAGTGATAGTAGCTATGGAATCAACACTGATCAAGGAAAAGGAACTACAGGCGTAGTATTTTATTTTGGAGAGTCACCCATTACATGGAGCACTCAGAAACAACCGACAGTGGCACTATCATCATGTGAATCAGAATTTATGGCGGCTACAGCAGCAGCATGTCAAGCATTATGGTTGAAAAGATTACTCAGTGAATTAACTGGAAATGAAGAACAAAAGATAACGTTGAAGATCGATAACGTTTCAGCAATAGCATTAGTGAAGAACCCAGTATTTCATGGAAGAAGTAAACACATCGACATTCGATACCATTTCATTCGAGAATGCGTAGAGAATGGACACATCAACATAGAACATGTCAGAGGAGAACTACAAAGAGCAGATATACTAACAAAGGCTCTACCAAGATTGAAGTTCATGACAATGCGACAGATGCTCGGAGTTCAAGATTTAACAAGAAGCAACGATGAAGATTAAGGAGGAGAATGTGACCCGAAATAATCTTCATACTTATGCTTAGTATTATTATTAGTTAGTTAAAAGTTAGAAGGACCATTTATGTTAAGTAGAAAGTTAATAACTAACTTATAGTTATTTCGGTTGGACAAACACCAAACCGAATGGTCACAATGGTTAGGCTAGATCGAATGGTCACAACCATTCTATGGAATAGTCACAATGGTTCAACACAATGGTTGAAACCTTATATATATGTAATTACATGTAACTTTACAATGGTTAATGAAATTTTAGATTTACTTATTCATATTACTTTTGCAACTCACAATCGATCCAGAGAAACATTGGGACAACACACACGTCGAGGATCACTTGTCTTGGCTTTAGCATATAAGCCTCTTCCTGATATGACGGTAACCATTCTTTCCATTGTCTAAAACTATCTTGTATTATTAACTTTACCTTTTTTGTTGACAAGAAATATTTCCATTTGGTTCAATGGTTATTACAGGAAAGTGAGGCTAGAAGCTTGGACAGGGAAGTTCTGGAAAGTGGGCTCACATTGGCTGGTTTTGCGGTATGAAAAATCTATACATTGTATTTGATCTGATTATTGACCATAGGCCATGTTGACATATGTTTGTTTGTTTGTCTGTCACATAAACTTCAGGTATTTAAACGCACCACCGGCGTAACTGTCTTGTCTGAGTTGAGAAAGTTTTCACATTACTTGGTGAGTGACACTGATTTCATTTATTGTTACGACACTGATTTCTTTTGGTTAGGGTCACATTTCCATGTATTGATTGATATTTATTTGCTCTCTCAGAAGGCTCATGAAGGAAATCCTTGTACCATGTTGAAGATTCTTGTAGTTCACGGCCTTGCAACCATCTATGTCATGTGTGTCATGCACTTGAATGGTGTTAAGTTGGGAACTTGTCAGGCCCTGATTAGTCGCCTTTTCAGCATCATCTGTATAAAGTCCATGTTTGATGCACATCCGCTGCGCACATTACCCACCCAGCGGCTGAAACCAAAAGTCATGTGGTTGTCAATACTGGGCCAGTCTACTTTCCATATGCTTCTGTTGATTTCATCCATTATAGAAGCTAAGAAACATATGCCAAACATACACATGGTCAATCCAAACTCAGAATTTGAGAGTAATCTAGTGAATACGGTCTCCTACATGGTAAGCATGATGATTCATGTGGCTACGTTCGCTGTCAACTACACAGCTCACCCTTTTTACAAGAGTATATCAGAAAACAAGAGGTTTAAGGTTACGATTTTGAGTGCAGTCGTGTTCGTCATGGTGATCACATCTGATGTCCTTAGAAATTTCAATGACACGTTGATGCTTGTGGCATTGCCAAAAGGATTGCATGGCAAACTACTTGTGCGCGGGGCAATGATGTTCTTGGGGTGCTACACATGGGAACGGTATTTGAGGTGGGGTCTTCCTGGTAGAATCCACACTATCATCAACAAATCAATCCATGGTTGCAAGCTAAAGTGTGATTGAGCTTCAGCATCTTACTCATAATTTCGCAATAACTCTAATCTTATGGTATGTTTGGCAAAAATAGTTGTTGCTATTGTTGGTGATGTTGATGCTAGTGTTGTTGTTAGAAAAAATTAAAATTGTAATTTTTTTTTTGTTGTAGTGATGTTTGGCAAACTTGTTTTAATCTATATATATATATATATATATATATATATATATATATATATATATATATATATATATATATATATATATATAGTGTATCTTTATTTTCAGAACCTTGTTAAGTGCGGGAACTCCAATTTTTGCATTAAAAAACATGCGTGTTCATATAAAACATGTATATTTTCTTGCATACAAATTAATATAAATACATGCGTAACATACATGTTCATATAAAACCCTGTTAAGTCAACATATCAATGCAAAATGGTTTTATATGAACATGTATGTTACGCAGTTATGTGTATTAAGGTGTATGTAAAAAAACATACATGTTTTATATAACCATGCATGTTTTCTAATGCAAAATTGGAGTTCTCGCAGTTCCCGCACTTAACAGGGTTCTGAAAATAAAGCTCCCTTATATATATATAGGGGAGCTTTATTTTCAGAACCCTGTTAAGTGCGGGAACTGCGAGAACTCCAATTTTGCATTAGAAAACATGCATGTTCATATAAAACATGTATGCTTTCTTACATACACATGTCTGCGTATTAAGGTGTATGTAAGAAAACATACATGTTTTATATGAACATGCATGTTTTCTAATGCATAATTGGAGTTCTCACAGTTCCCGCATTTAACAGGGTTCTAAAAATAAAATCATTTTGCATTGATCTATTGCACTTAACAGGTTTTTATATAAACATGTATTATGTGTATTAAGGTGTATGTAAGAAACAAACATTTTTATATGAACATGCATGTTTTCTAATGCAAAATTAGAGTTCTCGCAGTTCCCGAACTTAACAGGGTTCTGAAAATAAAGATACACTATATATATACTACCTTATAATGTATTCAGAACATCTATATTTTTATAAGTTTAAAATTTTTAAGGCAAAAAACATTTTTTTAATAGGAAAGATGCATACACATATAAATAAAAGCATAGAAATTTAAGTGTCTTTAAAAAGTTTAGGATGTTACAAGTATTGCTTTCAATGCTTGTAATCTTTTAAGACTTACAAGAAAAGAAGCATAGTGTACACAACTTTAATGCACATAATTTTCAGACTTACAAGACAAGAAGCATGCTGTATACCACTTTAATGCACATATTAAAATAATAACAATAAAAATAAAAACCCACATTAATGCCATAGCGATTTGTTGTGAGACAGTGTCGTTTTGGAAATTTGCTACTAAAAAAGGTGTGGGAGGATTGATGGACTCGATTGAGAGGAGGTTGGTAGCTAAAGCGCATTTTTGTTCCTTTTTTGTGGTATCCAAAAGGGATTGCTGCTGGCACCTATGAAATTATACATTCATATGAAGGTGGATGCATTTTGTGCACATTCTGGCGAGTAACTTTTACAATGATACATAGTATATGAAATTATGGTTGTTGGAATCTTATTTCTTTTATCTAGCTTTTGGGTTCGGTTTTGATGACATCTATTTTTAAAAAAAATGAGATGTTATACGAGTAAGATTTTTTATGGTCATCAAATTTTTTTGACATATTTTATTATACATGAACTTCATCAAACATCATTTGCACAGATGATGCATCAAAGACAGTATACGAAGCTTGATTACCAATCTTCCATGACAGAAACATTTTTTGTCTCCTAATTATTGATTTATTTGATTTGTTTAGTTTTCCTATTGGTTAGAGAGCATTTAATTTCTACTTTACAACAAATCTTGATTAAACATAGGAGAGGGGCAACAATGAAGATGAAGTAAGACATTATTCGAGTTTTTATTCCTGTCACAACATTGGTAAATATAAATTCAGTACGCATGTATTTTAGGAATCGGTTAAATTTTATGTATCTCAATTATGAAATTGTCTGGCACTTAGAACAATAAGTGGCAAACTGAATGTGTGACAGTGTTTGCCTTGGGGTTTTGTTGTGTTCCATCACACCAACACACAAGTATGCAGTGACTACTCGAATTTATGTGGTTTAAGGTTTTATTCTTTCATTGCGTGTTTGGTAAGAAAACCGTAAATTAGGGATTTTTTTGGCATTAGTTGTAAATTAGGGATTTTTTGGCATTCTCTGCGCCGTTGTCATCAACATTTTAGATCATATATTTAATCAAAGATGGGCTCCAACACGTGATGAGCCAAACATTAATGACCACATTGAACCTACAAAATTGACCAAATGAATGTATAGCAAACATGATCCACGCCACTCGAACATGCATGATGGGTTGCAGCTGTTGTTTGGCTCAAACACGGTTTTCATATGATGCTTTGGAGAGAGCATTGTGGCGTACACTACCTATACCAATTTTTTCAATATGGGCACTTGAATAGTTTGTTGCGCAGATATTTTCGAACCTGTTTGCAAGCGATCATTCCTTTACTTCTAGATCGAGTGATCAAAGAACAAAGCTCAAAGGGATGCAAATGATTGATTATCCTTATATAAACTTTATACCGAACTGTAATGCAAGGACTCATGGTAAAAATTCGTTGTCTTATTTTAACAGTTAAAGTCGAGGTATCAAAAACAAAAAAATCTTTGTTGATAATTACGTGTAGCAAAAGTATATAATATATAAAAACCCGTAGATGGTATCTACATTATAATAAATTTAAATTAATTGTCATTCAAGTCATTATTGTCGTATTGTGTCTCATTTGATTATGTAAACACTAATACAAAAGATTTGATGATTCAAGATAATTATGATAGTATTTGGATTAATAAAGATTACAAAAATAAAGATATAATGTAAATAAATGAGAAATATATATGAGCCCGGACTACATCCGTAAAACTTAACTATAAACAAAAATTAGGAACCATAACTAAATAAAATAAAATAAAATAAAAAAATATTAGACTATTTGATTTTTAATAAATAAAAATACATAAATAAAAAACTTTTTCAAAACGTTATAACTAGTGTTATTATATTGAAGTTACCAACTTCACATCGCGAAGGAAAAAAAAAAAAAAAAAAAAAAAAAAAAAAAAAACCGTGTATATCAAAATGGAAAATGATTTGGAGACCTAATTAGTATGCTTAATAATATGCCTAACAAGAGGGTGAAGACAAGTGGCAAAATGAAGAGTGGATATGAGGAAAGATAAAATGTAAAGAAGTCGGGCCCCTTAATGTTACCAATCAAAGGATGACACATCAGTTTAGGCATGCTTTTAGGCATGCCAATCAGGACTATCAAAATATCGATATAAAGTTTTGGTATTTGACTTTAATTAAAAATATCTATCATAAATTTGTGTTAGTATACAAGAGGTATTACGTAACTTAATTTATATTAGGCAACTAGGAAATTCTAGTTTGAGTGGGAATCAAATCGTTTTTACTCAGATTTTCATGGTCTATAAGTAGGGACCATTACGGTTTACTTTTATCTCGTACAGCAGCTCTTCTTTGCAACTCTTTTTACCTCGTGATTGAAGCTTTGTTTCTTGGTTAAAGGTTAACAGTTTGAAATTAATGGACGGAAGTGGAAACAATGTGCCCGCTATCGGCATTGACCTTGGAACAACCTACTCATGTGTGGCTGTATGGAAGCATAACCGGGTTGAGATTATACCAAATGATCAAGGAAATCGAACCACGCCATCAACCATTGCTTTCGTTGAGGATTCAGAACGACTTATTGGTGATGGGGCCAAGAACCAAGCTGCAATGAACCCTACTAACACAATATTTGGTCAGTCCGCTCATTCCTCTTTTCTTTCTACTTTGGTTTAATTTGTCTACTTAATTTTTTATCAGTCATCAGATAGTTTGTAAATATTTTAAAGAGAATACAAATTATGTCGTTCTTTTTTTTTTTTCTTTTTTTTTTTTTTTTTTTTTTTTTTGGTTAAAAAGAAAGTTAGGTTATGAACAACTTAGATCAGAAAGAGTTACTACAAAAAAGGGCATAGAGCCCGGTTGGAAATGGTCATAAAGCCCGGTTTTTCATGAGGGCACAAAGGGGAGGGGACTCTATTCGACAAGCAAATAGAGCCCGGTTTAAAAAACGGGCTCTATTCCCAGTT
The DNA here is from genome assembly GCA_030686995.1 of Artemisia argyi. NCBI lineage: Eukaryota > Viridiplantae > Streptophyta > Magnoliopsida > Asterales > Asteraceae > Artemisia > Artemisia argyi. Next base: position 2,666,904 of record CM060692.1, on the reverse strand, counting down.
ATAGAGCCCGGTTTTCAATTAAAAACATGGCTCTTTGTGAATAAAAATTATTAAAAAAAAATAATAAAATTCTGACATGATTCGAGCCCTCATATCTTTTAGTGAACAGAACATTACATAGATACAAATCAAGAAGTATTGATATTTCAAGTTTTACAACTAACTTTCTGTTGATACATATGAATACTCACAAGCTAACTTTATTAACTTGAATGGAAATGTAAGTGAAAACATTGAATTTACTACGAATTCTTGTTATTGTGCATTGCTTTTGAATAACCTGACCAAAACAGTTGGGTTTGACGAAGTTGACGTCATCTCGAGATTTGCCTTTAGAATTGAGAATCAAGTCACAAACATGATGAATACACAATAACTCTTGACTTCCTCATCATAGTACAAGCTCCAAACCATTGGCAAAACACCACATCAACCACCTGCAGAAAATAAAAACAAATATACTTTACTTTTGTTGTGAGATTTAGTTGGTGGAGAGTGGAGTGAAATCCAGGGCATTGACAAACCAATCTAATTTGTTTTTGAGGAGTTTTACAGTATAGTGACGTTGTGCTAGCTATGAGGTCTTTAACTTATCATTTAGTAGTCTCAAATCTGTAGTAGTGGTCTTTATCTTTTCATTTATACTATAAAGATAAATACAGTGTAGTTACTACACTAGTAAAAGGTTTCACCAAGGCTCCTAATGTAACATTACTGCTGACCAATTAAATACAACCTTGACATTATTATAATTTGAGCTTAAAAGTTAAAACTAAGAAAAATTAAACTAGAAATGTAAATGGAAAAATAACTTCAAGTTAACTTACCGAATGTTCCCAAGTAATGATCTTTGGTCCCAGCCACATGGCCAATCCAAGCTTGCCATCGACCATGTTGATGGTGTCTGAATGTCAAAGACATGAAAGGACCCATTATAATTATAATTGTTTTTCAACTTTTTGAAAATATGATATGCACTTTTGATGCTTAAAGACTACTTGATCGAATACCTTGTTACTCCTCTCTAGACTGAGGCTCCCCTGAGAAACCACTACTTCTCCTAAAAACATTAGTAAAGAGTTTAATAACTAGTTTTCTTTAATGTTCGATTTAAAAACAGAAGTTCAAAGTTTACCTTCTCAAGTGAGCTACATATTCCTGTCTAGACATGATCTTCATTTCTACAACTTCGTGTTCATAGTTCTCTAATTGGTAAATACATAACCAAATATTATATTTAAGAGGGTTAAATTACATAGTTTACATATTCAAGAAAACAACGAAAGGCTACCGGAAAATTGATGTGAGTTGCAAGAGCCCAAGACTTAAGTGCAACTAAATCATAAGCTCTAGCAGCTCTCTTCCATATCATAACCACCTAGAAATCAATCAATAACAAAATAACATAAGCACTCATCTTTACTGGTATCTTTTAATCAAATAAACTATGAAAATCTAATTAAAAATTTGAAATTAAGACTTACCACACCACAGCATTACACTAAATTATACCTATGAAATTGAAAATGTTGAATGTTTTGAATTGTTGATTTGTATTACTTACTCTTTTATAATCATTATACCTATGAAAATGAAAATGTTGAATTGTTGATTTGTAAAGTAACCTGGATGAAGGTTTACATGTGCTCTCTGGTCAAATTTATCTCCAACCTTTCATCTTGTGAGTTACTAACCACCATTCTTTTTATTACCTAGCCTCTATCTATAAGATAACAGCATATTGTCAACCTTGTTCCATGTGAGCCACCTTCATACACCAAGCACTCAATGTTTCAACCGTGATGGTCTCAAACCCGTTGTTAAATATGTGCAATTGTGCATTACGAGAAACAGCTAGTATTGGATAAACTCAAAAGCAGACATGGGTGTATTTTCAAGCTTTTTTGAAGCTAAGATTATGAGACCAAATGGTCCAAGGCCACCATGTACAGTCGCACCTTTAAACTCACAAACTACATGACTAACATATCTAAACCTGAAAGAATAGATACATATACACATAAACAATAACTTGTAAATAAAAGTATAAAATTAAAAATTAAAATCGTAATTTGAGTTAGATCCCTAACATACATACAAACTTAATAACATAAATTTCAAAATAACCATAATGACATTCAACTAATAAACCTAATCTCAAAAAGAAATGCAAACTTTAACGAAAATAGAAAATAATAATAATACAAAAAACATTACCAGTGCGAGATCATATGAACAACACCAACATGGATTTTGTATGCAATCGAGCTTTAACCATCATCAACGGTGGCATTGGATCTGTTAAAAAATGGACCAATAACCATTAATACTTGGAATTGTATGATTAAATTGAATGTTAGAGAAAGATTGCATACCTGGTTGTTGAAGATTTTTGAACTCCAGACGTCAATTGAAAACATGGAAAAAGTGATTTAGGGTTTATGTTTATGTGGTCTAGGTAAAAAAGAAAGAAGAAAGTAAAGTGAAAAAAAGAAGGGGGAGAAATCCCGCTGAAAATGAAAAAATTGAAAGAAAGAAAGTAAAGTGAAAAAAATAGGGAGAGAAATCCCGCTCAAAGGGAAAAACTGAAACAATTAAAGCCGCTTTTTATTAATGAAACAGGGCTCTATTTGATGGCCCACTTAGATCCCGGTTTTTTAAATTCATAACTGGGCTTTATGCTTTTATTTTTTATGAAACCTCTTATAGAACCCGGTTTTTATATTAAGAGGGCTCTATGAAGGGGGCTCTATTCTCATATTTGTAGTAGTGTATAATAACTTGTTGTAATCACGAAAGCTACGCGTCTACGCTTATTAATGGTTTACGATTATGAACAACTTAGATCAGAAAGTACGTACATATTTGTAAAATTGTTAGGTTTCCTTAACGAATAAAGCTAAGTTATTGTGCGCATATATCAGTCTTTATCGAATAAATTAACAGCAAAGGAATATAATAGCCAGGAGCTAGAAAATAAATTACACCAATAAAACCTCAAGCAAAGACACGCAAAACACTCATAATTAGAAACAAGACGTTAAAATTACGTCTAACTAGGTAACTTGACAATTCCACACAACACGTACGGCATGTCTCAAATGGTAGGATGACTAAAAAAGGTATTGATTTAAACTCCGCCAATGAAAGTTAACATCAACACGTTCCGTGCCTCAAATTAAGAACTAACCGGAACTAGAATCCACATCATCAGCATTGTGGACTTGTTGATAAATTAGGATTGTGGACAACCTCTTAATTTACTGGCTTGTTGTAACGTGTTCACAATTAGCTAATACATTGGGTGCTAGTATATACATGATGTTTATTTATTTTTGTATTATGTTGCATATTACACGACCTTTAAAATCAAAATCTTTCTTGATAGAGAGACTGGTTTTCACTTGAAAATTAACCTTTGGTTTTCAGATGCAAAGAGGTTAATTGGAAGGACATTCAGTGAGTACATGAAGCTGTGGCCTTTTAGGGTCATCAAAGGGTCTCATGACACACCAAAGATTGTTGTTACCTACAAAGGTCAAACGATGGAATTTCGGGCAGAAGAGATTTCATCCATGGTTCTTGTCAAGATGAAAGAAACTGCCGAGATGTTTCTTGGGGAAGTTGTGAAAAATGCTGTGATAACTGTCCCAGGTTATTTTAATGACTTACAGCGTCAATCAACAAAGGATGCAGGCACAATTGCTGGGTTAAATGTAGTTCGGATGATTAATGAGCCTACAGCAGCTGCAATTGCATATGGTCTAGACAATAAGTCTGATATTAACGGCAAGATAAATGTGCTCGTCTTTGATTTGGGTGGTGGCACTTTTGATGTATCTATAATCACCATCGAGCGAGGGGATATTTTTGAGGTGAAAGCTGTCAATGGTGACACTCATTTGGGAGGTGAGGATTTCGATAACCGAATGGTGGATCATTGTGCACGGGAATTCAAAAGAAAATGGAATAAGGACTTGACAGGGAACCAAAGAGCACTGGGGAGATTGAGATCTGCTTGTGAGAAGGCAAAAAAGGTTCTCTCGTGTATTAGTCAGACATCAATCGAATTGGATTGCTTGCATGAGGGAATTGACTTTTCTATCAAACTTAGCCGGGCTAAATTTGAAGAGTTGAACATGGATTCATTTATTAAGTGCATCCAGATTGTAGAAATGTGTTTAAGTGATGCTAAGATGAAAAGATCATCTATAGACCAAGTGATTCTTGTTGGGGGCTCTTCTAGGATACCTAAGGTTCAATGTATGTTGCAGGAATATTTCGATGGCAAAGAGTTATGCAAGAGTGTGAACCCTGATGAAGTTGTTGCATACGGTGCAGCCATTGTGGCTGCAAACTTAAGCGGTAATAGCGACAAGAGTGTTCAAGATTTGGTGCTGTTGGATATAACTCCTTTGTCACTTGGTGTCGAGACGCTTGGAAAAGTGTTTACTGTTGTGATCCCTCAAAACACTCAAATTCCTACGTGTAAATCCATAAAGTTAAAAACTATTAAAGACAACCAATCTAGCAGTGATATCGTGATATATCAAGGTGAAAGATCCAGATCCACAGATAACAATTTGTTGGGAAGATTCTCAATTTCTGGGATACCACTTGCTCGCAAAGGAGTCTCTACAGTTTTGGTAAGCTTTGAAATAGATGCCAATAATATTCTCACAGTCACCGCTAGTATAGAATCAACCGGTATGATGAAGAAACTCACAATTACCAATACGAATGGAAGACTATCCAAGGGAGATATTGAAAAGATGGTTAAAGATGCCCAGAAGTTCAAACACGAGGACGAAGAATACAAGAAGAAAGCGGTTGCCCAGAATGCATTAGAGGATTGCTTATACAAAATGAAGAATAAGATCAATGAGGTCAGTTTCTTGAGAAGGGTGATCCCTGGTATATGGAAGGAAGCGGGGAAAGCCATTGCTAACACGACCAAGTGGCTCGAAGAAAACCAAGCTGCACCTTTTGCTGAGATTCAACGCAAGAAGGAACACCTAGATTTTGTTTACGAGCAAATGTTTTAGCTTTCATGGTCGTTAAAACTTTTTGGATAGGCAAACTTTATGTTTATTGCTTGATTTACTTATATATGGCCATTTACTAACAGTGCTGACACGTGTTACACCTTTTTACCAATACTAGAAAAATGCTAACTCCTATGAAGACGTATCAAACTTAAGAGAGATGCCCATACTGAACAACTCTTAAGACAATAACTTGGCGCCATACGGCACATTCTCCTTGATCACATCCTCAAGAGAGTCACATATACGACAATAGGGCCAGCGAATCTTTTGGCCACCAGTGACCGACCTCTGGATCACATTCACCATTCTCTTGCACTTTCTGCATACATGCATTTTTGAACAGTCACTGAGAGTGAAAAGACCCTCGTGCAGATTAACAGATGCTCTATGGGCTATGAGGCAGTCTCATTCCATCTGCCCAAACTTGATCCCACCAAATCTTTTCCTGTCTGTCTGCTACTGGTTGTCGGGTGAGAGGGTGTACGTGTTTCGGAACTTCACTTTGTCTTCAGACATATGTACAAGTGTCTGGTAAAAGGTGGATCCCATGAATACAAAGAGATTTAACGATTTCGCCAGTTCGCCCATCACATAGCCTCTCATTTCCCCACCTAGTAAATGTGAAATTTAAAAATAAAAAAAAAAAAAAAAAAAAAAAAAAAAAAACAGTAAGTAGAGTTGGCATGATGGGCAGGTTGGCCAACAAGTTAAAAATAGTTCCGAGTGGTTTAAGTAGAGGTCAAAGCGGGCCTGGTCGGGTTGGGTTTATTAGATGATAAATATGGCCCAAGCCGGGCGTGAGGTTAGAGTCCATTAGGGTTGTAATCTATGAATATCGATCTATAATAAAGTTATACCTACGGGTTAATTCAATGTCTAACATGTTATCAAAGACCAAACCCTAACCCCTATTATTTATTTATTTATTTATTTTGAATAAACCCGTTTGTATTATGCATATTATTGATAACTATTTATAGAGACGATACTTAGACACTATTAAACTCTAATGGAACCTAAGCCCTCATGCGCGCTTGGGCCGACTAATCTTTATCATACAATACTCCTCCGCAATTCGAGCGGCAAAATCGTGAAAGCTCGGATTAGAGTAGGAAACTAAAAAACAGTAGGGTTAGGGTTTGGTCTCGAATAACATGTTAAACATAGAATAAACCCGTAGATGTAAATTTATTATTGATTGAGATATATAAATTACAACCCTAATGGCCCTAACCCCACACCGGGCTTGGGCCATACTTATCATCTAATAGGGTCGCCATAGAAACCTTTGTGTCCTGTTGGTTTTGATAGGCCTTGCATTAATACAAATTTATACATGTTGTGGTAGAAGAAAGGAAGTAATGATACTACCAAAAAACCAAAGTACTTGAACTTTTAGAAGTCAGTATGATTCTAATTTTCAACCACCGTCACCAACTCCACCGTCATCACCACCTGAACAACAGTTACACTACGTCAGCAACAAACGTGTCCATATCGAAACTGTACAAGATCAACCTGACGTCATATACACATGAAGACAACCGTGTGCTTTTCTCCATTTCTCCAACCTCTGCTGCCTCCTTCCATAATAAGTAAGAAAGTGTCTGAATTTTAAGTTTTTCTAATTATGTAATAGTCCTAAATGCATTATATATAGTATAGATTAAATGCTCAACACATGTAAAAAAAAATGCATTTATAGTGGAGTAAATGTATTTAACTAAGATATGGTTGTATTTTGCTCATAGTCATAGTCAAAGTGTATTTACTACATCCGTCCATAAATAGAGTCAAACTAGTTCAACTTGACCTTAACTATATAACTGAATTGGGTTTTTAAGTGTATTTTTTAATGGTATAATTTTTTATCATGTATTATATAACAAAAAAAAATATTAATGTCAAAGTTGAACCATTAGCAGAATCATATGCAAAAAAAGGAAATTGTTAATTACATTCAAAACGAAATTTATTATTACCAAAAATACAACCGCTTTAGTTAACAATAATAGTACATCGTACATATTATATATTATATATACACATTGCGTCAACAACCCTAAAACATATTCGATTGGATGGCAGAGATGGCTGTGTTAGATGTGGTCGAGGCTATACTATCAAGATCGGCTGTAGAAGATCTGATCCAATGTAAGCGTGTTTGTAAGTCATGGTATTATTTAATATCAAGTCCTAGTTTTGTTAGATTACATCTAAAGATAACCGGCAACAATAGACATCTAAGGATAATGATGCCAACATACTGGAAAACAGTCGAAAAAATATCGAATGAGAGCTTGTATGAATACAATCTATGGAAGGTTGTTGGTTCTTCCAATGGCCTTGTATGCTTCTCTCGCACACAAAAAGATGCTCTAACTGTGATAAACAATCCTTGGACTAGAGAGGTTACAAAACTGCCAATGGCGCCCTTTCTTCCCGAAAAGGTTAGAGGTTTGTTGACTTTGAGTTTTGGTTATGATTCATACATAGATGATTACAAGGTTGTTATGGCCATCCAAAAAGGTTTAAACGAGTCACTCATTCAAGTCTTGTCCTTTGAAATCAAATACTTAGGAAACTTATTGGACAATTCAAGTATTTGTTTTGTCATAGCAAGCATGGTATCTTGTGCAATGGGGCACTTCATTGGTTTCTGTTTGATTATCAAAATAATGCCGATGATCAATCAAATAAAGTAATCCTCTCTTTTGATTTATCTCGGGAGGAATTTACAGTAATCCCTGAACCTAATGACTCAAGATATGAATCATATTTCACCACACTGGGTATGTTGTGTTGGGAATTATACTAACAGTTACCACGGCTAGTAAAGATGTTACAACTGCAGAAGATTGTACTTGCAGTGGAAACTCATTACTACTGCAAGAACAAATATTACCACTGCTTACTTGATAACTGTTAGAGAAACGCGTAGAGATAAATATAGAAAAGATCTTGAGTATATCTTATTCTATTAGCATTATACTTATCTTGTAGAAGAGGACTCCTTGTTGTATAAAAGGAGATCCTAGGTTAAAAGTTAGATATATCTTTCTAATACATTTTTCCTAGAGCTTCAAGGTGTAACCCTAGTGATATCATAGATCACTCGTATTATTATCATTAATAATATTGGAGCTATTTGTTTGTTACATACATTGTTCTCACATACATATAACTGTTTCATTCACAATCAATCTTCTAAGTATCATTAAGTAGATTCAGCATACTTAGTGGTATTACTCAAAGTATCATATTAACACAAGTTCAAGGTGTTCACGATCCAACAAGTGGTATCAGAGCAAGGCTTTGATATTTTGATTTAGAAGACCCTATGGCAGACTCAAAAGAAACAATGGAGACAGAAACAAGCCAATCAAACATTGCTGCAAAGCTTCCTAAGCTTAAGATAAATGATTTTGAGATGTGGAGGCTTATGATAGAACAATTCTTTATGGTTCAAGACTACACATTATGGGAGATCATTATGTGTGGAAATTCATTCAAACCTGGTACAACTGTAGAGCAGGTTGGTGACATGACAGTAACAAAAGTTAATACTGGTCCTGTCACTAATGATGAAAGAAGTCAACTGAAGAATGATTTGAAGGCTAGAGGTTTGCTATTGATGGCTCTACCCAGATAACAGGTTCTGGCTTTTAGCAAATACAAGTCTGCAAAGACTCTTTTTGATGAGATCTGTGAAGTGTTTGGTGGTAATGATTCCACCAAGAAGACTCAAAAGACTTTACTGAAGCAGACTTATGACAACTTTGGTTCAACAAGTAATGAATCTCTTGATAGCATATTCACAAGGCTACAAAAGATTGTTACTCAACTCACTGCTTTTGGAATTGAGATGGAAAAGGAAGACCTCAATCTTAAATTCCTAAGAAGCCTACCTTCTGAGTTTGACACCAATGTTGATGTTTGGGAAGATAAGCCAGATCTAGAGACCATGAAGCTTAATGATGTGTACAATAACTTCAAAGTTATTGAACAAAGATTAAAGAAAGCTGGCAAATTAAGAACAAGTTCTGCAAGTGTAGCACTCATATCATCATCAATTAATGATAGTTCAGATGAAGAAAGTGATAGTGATGATGACAGTGGTAACATGATTGTTTCCACTGGTAATGGAAGTGTTTCCACTAGGAGCTCAAAGAAACAGGTTGCAGGACTAAGTGATGCTACTTTCTATGCCTTTATATCAAGCCAAGTGGGTGGTTCAATTCTCAATCATGAGGATTTGGATCAAATTGATGAAGATGATATGGAGGAGATGGACATTAAATGGCAGGTGGCATTACTAAGCTTAAGAACAAAGAAGTTCTGGAAAAAGACAGGGAGAAAGATAAATATAAGTGGCAATGAGACTGTAGGTTTTGACAAAAAGAAGGTGGAGTGCTATAATTGTCATAAGATGGGGCACTTTGCAAGAGAATGTAGAAAACCAAGGAAATCTGACAACAGGTCAACTTGGTACAAAAAGGACAAGAACAAAGAATCTACAACTGAAGAGCTAAAGGTGCTACTGGCTATTGATGGAGTGAGCTTTGATTGGAGCTTTATGACTCAGGAAGAAGAAGATGATTCAGAATCTGCAATGCTTGCTACTGAGCATGCTCTCATGGCTTTTTCAGACTCTGAGGTACATACTGATAATGCTTGTTCTAAAAACTGTAAGGCCTTAAAAGAGTTAGAGACCTCAAAAACACAATATGATGCACTGATGCTAGATTTACATCATACTAATTATAACTTAGCAAATCATAAAAGAGGTCTAGGTGTTTTAGAAAAACAATTAGAGCATTATAGGGCAAATGAATCTAAGTTTAATGATGACATTGCTGTTTTAAAAAGAGACTTAGATTTTCATGTTGAAGTGAATAAAGCTCTTAGGGAAGAGATTGAAAAGGTTAAGAAGGCTAGTGAGAATATTCAGATAACTAATCAAACACTAGACCACCAATCTAAGAGCATTAGCAAACTTTGGGAAGCTCAAGTTGTGAGCAAAGCCAAATCAGGTCTTGGATACAAATCAGTTCCACCACCTCTAAGAGGTGTTCCAGCACCTCCTGGCATTGACCTAGCTCACACAGGTTTAGAAGAGTTTCAGGATCTACCTATGACCTATGGACCAAAATTTGTTAAACCAGTTGAAACTGAAAAGGTTCAAGTTGAGGTTGAGACTTTTGATAGTGCTAGTGACTCATCTCTTAAAGATGAATGTTTAAATGTTGAGTCTAAATCTAGTGTTCATGAAAATATTAGAGTAGAAGAAAGAAAAAGTATTCCTGAAGTAGTCAAAGAGAAGCATAGGACACAGTCAAATTACACTAGGCCTACTACTAGGTATGCAGAGATGTACAGGGATAGGTCTAAATCTCCTAGAGGGAACATGAGATGTTGGAATCATGTTAAAACTAGGCAAAAAACATTTCTATAATAGGAAAGATGCATACACATATAATTAAAAGCCTACAAATTTAAGTATCTTTAAAAAGTCTAGGATGTTACAAGTATAGCTTTCAATGCTTGTAATCTTTTAATACTTACGAAAAAAGAACCATAGTGCACACCACTTTAATGCACATAATTTTCAGACTTACAAGACAAGAAGCATGTTGTATACCACTTTAATGCACATATTAAAATAATAATAATAAAAATAAAAACCCATATTAATGCCATAGCGATTTGTTGTGGGACAGTGTCGTTTTGGAAACTTGCTACTAAAAAAGGTGTGGGAGGATTGATGGACTCGATTGAGAGGAGGTTGGTAGCTAAAGCGCATTTTTGTTCCTTTTTTGTGGTATCCAAAAGGGATTGCTGCTGGCACCTATGAAATTATACATTCATACTAGTTATAATACTCGCGCACGCGCGATTTTTTTTTTTTTAATTTTTGGAAATAATTATTTAAAAATTTTAATCCTATTGTTAATTGTATCTTATCTATATTTTTTGTATTTATCTTCTACTTGTGTTGTGGATAAATATAAAATAAATAATATTTTTTTAAAATATCTTATCTATATTTTTTGTATTTATCTTCTACTTGTGTTATAGATAAATATAAAATATTACCTAATAAGAAAATAATATTTTTTTAAAATAAAATTATTACTAAATCAGGTATGAATTGATTTTTTTGAAATGCAAAATTCCTAATAGGGGTTTTGTTATTTAAATTTGACAAAAATACACCGTTGGTCCCTAATGGCGAGTAACTTTTACAATGATACATAGTATATGAAATTATGGTTGTTGGAATCTAATTTCTTTTATCTAGCTTTTGGGTTCGGTTTTGATGACATCTATTTTTAAAAAACATGAGATGTTATACGAGTAAGATTTTTTATGGTCATCTAGTTTTTTTGACATATTTTATTACATACACGAACTTCATCAAACATCATTTGCACAGATGATGCATCAAAGACAGTATACGAAGCTTGATTACCAAATTGCTTTCAATCTTCCATGACAGAAACATTTTTTGTTCTCCTAATTATTGATTTATTTCATTTGTTTAGTTTTCCTATTGGTTAGAGAGCATTACTACTTTACAACAAATCTTGATTAAACATAGGAGAGGGGCAACAATGAAGATGAAGTAAGACATTATTCGAGTTTTTATTCCTGTCTCAACATTGGTAAATATAAATTCAGTACGCATGTATTTTAGGAATCGGTTAAATTTTATGTATTTCAATTATGAAATTGTCTGGCACTTAGAACAATAAGTGACAAACTGAATGTGTGACAGTGTTTGCCTTGGGGTTTTGTTGTGTTCCATCTCACCAACACGCAAGTATGTAGTGACTACTCGAATTTATGTGGTTTAAGGTTTTATTCTTTCATTGCGTGTTTGGCAGGAAAACGTAAATTAGGGATTTTTTTGGAATTAGTTGTAAATTAGGGATTTTTTGGCATTCTCCGCGCCGTTGCCATCCACATTTTAGATCATATATCTAATCAAATATGGGCTCCAACACGTGATGAGCCAAACATTAATGACCACATTGAACCTACAAAATTGACCAAAAGAGTGTATGGCAAGCATGATCCAGGCCACTCGAACATGCATGATGGGTTGCAGCTGTTGTTTGGCTCAAGCACGGTTTTCATATGATGCTTTGGAGAGAGAGCATTGTGGCGTACACTACCTATACCAATTTTTTCAATATGGGCACTTGAATAGTTTGTTGCGTAGATATTTTCGAACCTGTTTGCAAGCGATCATTCCTTTACTTCTAGATCGAGTGATCAAAGAACAAAGCTCAAAGGGATGCAAATGATTGATTATCCTTATATAAACTTTATACCGAACTGTAATGTAAGGACTCATGGTAAATATTCGTTGTCTATTTTAACAGTTAAAGTCGAGATATCCAAAACAAAAAAATCTTTGTTGATAATTACATGTAGCAAAAGTATATAATATATAAAAACCCGTAGATGATATCTACATTGTAATAAATTTAAATTAATTATCATTCAAGTCATTATTGTCGTATTGTGTATCACTAGTTATAATACCTGCGTGCACAGGATTTTTAAAATTATTTTTGATTATATATTATTATCGATTAAAAAATGAATCATTTAACATGTTTCAAATAGTTTTACTTGGTGGACTAAAAATAAAAAATCATATGTATATATGTTATAATTTACTTATTATTTTAGGAGAATGCTTGTTTATTAAAAATAATATTTTATTATTCAAGCAAAATCACATGATAATACTTGATTTGCATAAGATGTTAGCGATATATGCTTTTAGTTTTGCTAACCTGTGATATCAATTTACGATGTGTTTTGTAATTGTTGTATTTCTTTTACTTATATTTTCGTTAAAATATGTAGCATATTTAGATAGCTTTAAAGATTTATTCATTTCTTTGATTATTAATAACCATCATATCATATTTACCAATGTACCTTTTTGTTTGAAAAATTGTATTTTCATAAGTTTGTGTTATTTACTTCTCATGTTTGATCATAAAATTACAAAATTAACATAGATGCTTACACTATATCTTCTTTATTACATAAAGAGAAAAAAAATGTAATGGTAGAATACGTTTATCTATAACGTATAAGAATAACTTTTCTCTAAGACCGAACTATATAAGGAAATTATTATTACTTGCATAAGTAAATTATAAATGCATGAAAAAAGGGCAAAGAGTACATTCGTAAGTCATTTAGGATTGTTTGAATCCTTAATGACCTTTCACTTTAGTGCAACTTTCTTCATAATTAACCTAAATCATCAAGGTAAAAGACACCCATATTTTAGACCGTTGGTTGACACCAATAGTGTTATCAATGATAGCAAACACCTGCTAAGTTTCATTAACTCATTCAAAGATACTTTCTAAGAATTTCTACCATAAAATTCCCATATAGGCACTAAAACACATCTTTAGTACATTAAAATACATTCATGTATTATCTAAATCAGCAACTCAACTTAATTATACATTCATACCTTGAGAAGGCGTAGAAAAATCATTTCACGACAATCATGTATTGATACTTAATCCTCCTCTAAAAAACACACACAACAAATTGCTTTACATTTTAGTGTGTGCGATAAGATTATAAAACTGCAAACACCACTAACATGTTGCATTATAGTGAGGATAACGACAAAGTTAGTCCTAACATCAAATAAGAAAACTTCATATTAGAACTAAAGGGGTGTTTGGTTATGATTATTAAAGGTGCTTGTTGGCTTATTCAATTACTATAACACAATAAGTTTATGATAAAACTTTAAGCTTTTTTCAGAAGCTTAATAAAAAACCGCTAAACTCACAACTAATTTTATCATAGCTTAGTGTGTTTTTAGTAAAAACACAAATACTAAATGTAGAAGTTTCTAATAAAACATTAAAAAAAAGTTACAAAAAGTTAGTGTGTGTAAAAAAAGATAAGGCATAAGTCAAAGTTCTGTTTAGGTCTCTTTCGGATTCTATTCAGAAGCAAAAAGAAGTTAACACATAAATCATAAGTATAGAAGAATGATTGTATCTCACGTCCGTGATTACCAACTCAATAACATTATCACAGTATAGTAACGTAATAACCTGATTAAAAACTATATATACTTGCTTAATAATTCTCATGTACATACTTTTAATTCCTTTACAACAGCCAACTATTAGTTTTTTTTTAACATCACATCAATGAATAAAGTTAGGTTATCACCTACGTAGTTTTTCTTTTTTTTCATTTAGGAGGTAATTGTTATCAAATAAGGATTATGATGCATGCATTTTTTTTTAATTTAAGGAGAACACCTTCTAAATTAAACAACGACAATCTAACCCATGTTTTTTTTTTTTAATAATTAGCTTTGTATAACGTTTTTAACTGACATACATGAGGTTGAGGTTGATGTTGTTGTTTAACTTTAACTATTGATATCATATTGTACAAAATGTGCGAGTTTAGTAGCACATAATGAGCATTGATAAAGTTAAAATATGCTATATAAAGTTTTTAAAATGTTTTTATGTATATCCATATATAAATTTCAAATAAGAATTTCATGAGTCGTTGTTATAAGTTGAATCGCATATATTTATTTTCATATCACACTAACTCGTGCTTACCATTTGATATTTATATTCTCGTTACTAATAATTTAGATGTATTTAATATTCAAACCCGTGTACATATAAATCAAACTTTTAAATAGAATAAAATGAGTCCTTATTTAAAAAAATATTCTAGAAAAGTCTAAAACTAACATTAGTTTAAAAAATATTTACTGTGTATTAAAACTAATTCGCATATTTATCAAATTTAGTAATTTTAATGGTGAAAGTCTAAAAACTAATACTAATACTTATGTAATTTTTAACAAAGTTAATATTATAAAGTATAGGGGGTATAAAGTATAAAGGGTTATTTGTTTTTTTTCTAAACTTATTAAAAAACATGAAAATTTGTAATTTTACACTTATCTCTATATAATTTATTCAAAATTCAACCACCAATGTTTTACAAATTTGACACCTATATTTTTATGTTTTTTTTTTCTTAACCAAATTTCTCCACCAAATTTATTAAGGTTGACCAAAATCAATTTAATTTTGACTTTCTATTTATCAATCATATTGCTCGATTTCGCTTATGTGACTAAATCGAGCTCTCCTATTAGTCTAATTTTTTTCTCAATAAGAAGGGTTTTGTAAAAACACTCCGAAATGATGTAATTCTTTTATTATATAAAAGATTTGATTATGTAAAAACTAATACAAAAGATTTGATGATTCAAGATAACTATGATAGTATTTGGATTAATAAAAATTACAAAAATAAAGATATAATGTAAATAAATGAGAAATATATATGAGCCTTGACTACGTCTGTAAAACTTAACTATAAACAAAAATTAGGAGCCATAACTAAATAAATATATATATATATATATATATATATATATATATATATATATATATATATATATATATATATATATATATATATATATATATATATATATAGTGTAACTTTCAAATGAGAACCATTTTAAATGCAAGAACTGCGGAAACCACTTTTGTACTATCAATAAAGGAGAGTGTGCAACAATTTAATGCAAGATGGCAATTTTGTGATTAATTGAGATCTCATTTCCTGGAAACATTAATGAAAAGGGTAAAAAGGGCATTTTATTTTATACAATCTCATTAACTGCATGCTAAAAAAAAGGAATTTTTTCAACATTTAAACCGTATATTTTATATCTCCTCCTCTCACACACTTTTATCTCCCTCAAACCCTAGCCTCCATCCACAACCTACCACGAATAATCATCAACACGACCGCCCTAAAGGACTGCCATCGCCATTAGTATTATTAACTGCCAAGATCTGCTATAGCCTCTTTCTTTCATACCCACCATCATATAAACTTCCAAGATCTGCTATGGCCTCTTTGTTTCATACCCACAATTGGCCTATTATTAACGATTGATCTAATGTTCGGGTTTTATAATTTTTGTTAAAAGGCCGCTACTCTCATCACCTCGCGTTCCCAGCCGCACCGACCATTTTGAATCCTATTTATTTTAATAAACACGCATGTTATGAGGTTGGTTTTCTTTATATGCTTCATTTTCTTTTATGATGATTCATTGCTTTTAGTAAAGTAGGTTTTGTTGTTTTGAAATATTGGTTTCGATTTGGAAAAAAATAGATATGAAAAAATTGGTTTTGGTTCCGTAAAGATATAGTTGTGTATTGGAAAAAAAAAATAGAAAAATAAAACCACGATCTGTAAAGATATGTTTGAAAGGATGTTCGGATCAGATTAAAACCCAAACAGTTAAATTACTTATTCATTTCCAATGTATCAAATATATCAGGACATTAAATTTTAATATTATTTTCGTAGATCCATTTTCATAGGTCCAAAACAGTTGTTAACCAAAAACAATTGACCAGTTTAATATAAAAATAAAAAATCAACTTTTAACTAATACGAAAATAAAAGTTAAAAAAAAAAATCAAAACTGATTTGAATAAAACATAAACAATAATTAAAAGGAAAATAAAAAATAAAATAAAAACTCAAATTTAGACCACTTATAAGAACAATAACAACAACCAACTTCAATGATGTTACAGCAAACAATGAATTCCAGATCGAAATTGAAAAACAAAAATCTATTTTGGGTTTGGTTCAAATAAACATATATGTTTTATGTGTTTGGATTATAAAACATATATGTTTTGGAAAGATACATATACGTTTTACGTATAAAACATATATGTTTTGTGTTTTGAATTATAAAACATGTATGTTTTGTGTTTTGAATTATAAAACATGTATGTTTTGTGTTTTAAATTGTGCAAAACATGTATGTTTCAAACATACATCTTCAAAACATATATGTTTTTGGAAGATGTGCACTTATGTTTTATGTGTTTTATAGTTGGTATAAATTTTTTTATGTTTTTTTTAAGGAATACATTTATGTTTTTGAAAGGGGTACATACATGTTTTATGGTTAATATAAAATGAATGAAATAGTATGATGATAATACATTTATGTTTCGTGCATGCTTGTTTCAGATTGATTGATGAAGATGATGATATCATTCAAGACCGGGAAGGGGATGAACACGATTATACATGAAGATACTTTGGGTCTTTGGAGATATATGATTATTTCATGTGTTTTTGTACTTGTAATCAAGTGAAATGTAACATTTAAGTATATCAATCGTGTTTTTCTTTCTATAATGATTTATGTTCTTTAATTTGTGTTTATAAAAATATTGGTAGTTTATTAAAAAAAAGTGTTAGCAAAAAAAACATGTATGCACGTTGATTATTTGGAAAAAAAACATGTATGCACGTTGATTATTTGGAAAAAAAAGAAAAAAAAAAAAACATGTATGCACTTTGACTAATTGAAAACATGTATACACTATAACTATTTGGAGGAAAAAAACATGTATGCACATTTGCTTAAAAAAAACATGTATGCACTATGACTATTTGAAAACTTGCTAGTATTAAAAAAAAAAAAAAATTCCGAATTTTATGAATTATGAAAAATGGGAATTAAAAAAAATGAAAATGTCTTTTACTATTATACCCTTTTGAATTAAATAAAAATAACAAAATGCTATGGAGCATTAAATGATGTACATTGTGTATTATTAATTGTAAAAGAGTGGTTTTCGCAGTTCTTGCACATAAGATAGTTTTCGCATGAAAGGGACCCTATATATATATATATATATATATATATATATATATATATATATATATATATATATATATATATATATATATATATATATATATTAGACTATTTGATTTTTAATAAATAAAAATACATAAATAAAAAAGTTTTAAAAAACGTTATAACTAGTGTTATTATAAGGAAGTTACCAACTTCACATTGCGAGAGAGACAGAGAAAAAAAAAAAAAAAAAAAAAAAAAAAAAAAAAAAAAAAAAAACGTGTATATCAAAATATCTATATAAAGTTTTGGTATTTGACTTTAATTAAAAATATCTATCATAAATTTGTGTTAGTATAGAAGAGGTATTATGTAACTTAATTTATATTAGGCAACTAGGAAATTCTAGTTTGAGTGGGAATCAAATCGTTTTTACTCAGAATTTCATGGTCTATAAGTAGGGACCATTACGGTTTACTTTTATCTCGTACAGCTCTTCTTTGCAACTCTTTTTACCTCGTGATTGAAGCTTTGTTTCTTGGTTAAAGGTTAACAGTTTGAAAGTAATGGACGGAAGTGGAAACAATGTGCCCGCTATCGGCATTGACCTTGGAACAACGTACTCATGTGTGGCTGTATGGAAGCATAACCGGGTTGAGATTATACCTAATGATCAAGGAAATCGAACCACGCCATCAACCATTGCTTTTGTTGAGGATTCAGAACGACTTATTGGTGATGGGGCCAAGAACCAAGCTGCAATGAACCCTACTAACACAATATTTGGTCAGTCCGCTCATTCCTTTTTCTTTCTTCTTTGGTTTAATTTGTCTACTTAAATTTTTATCAGTCATCAGATAGTTTGTAAATATTTTAAAGAGAATACAAATTATGTCGATTTTTTTTTTTTTTTTTTTTTTTTTTTTTTTTGGGTTAAAAAGAAAGTTAGGTTATGAACAACTTAGATCAGAAAAGAGTTGATAACTTGTTGTAATCACGAAAGCTACGCGTCTACGCTTATTAATGGTTTACGATTATGAACAACTTAGATCAGAAAGTACGTACATATTGGTAAAATTGTTAGGTTTCCTTAACGAATAAAGCTAAGTTATTGTGCGCATATATCAGTCTTTATCAAATAAATTAACAGCAAAGTAGAAAATAAATTACACCAATACAACCTCAAGCAAAGACACGCAAAACACTCTTAATTAAGAACTAAAAAAAGTATTGATTTAAACTCCGTCAATGCAAGTTAACATCAACACGTTGCGTGCCTCAAATTAAGAACTAACCGGAACTAGAATCCACATCATCAGCATTGTGGACTTGTTGATAAATTAGGATTGTGGACAACCTCTTAATTTACTGGCTTGTTGTAACGTGTTCACAATTAGCTAATACATTGGGTGCTAGTATATACATGATGTTTATTTATTTTTGTATTATGTTGCATATTACACGACCTTTAAAATCAAAATCTTTCTTGATAGAGAGACTGGTTTTCACTTGAAAATTAACCTTTGGTTTTCAGATGCAAAGAGGTTAATTGGAAGGACATTCAGTGAGTCCCAAGTACAGCAAGACATGAAGCTGTGGCCTTTTAGGGTCATCAAAGGGTCTCACGACACACCAAAGATTGTTGTTACCTACAAAGGTCAAACGATGGAATTTCGGGCAGAAGAGATTTCATCCATGGTTCTTGTCAAGATGAAAGAAACTGCCGAGATGTTTCTTGGGGAAGTTGTGAAAAATGCTGTGATAACTCTCCCAGGTTATTTTAATGACTTACAGCGTCAATCAACAAAGGATGCAGGCACAATTGCTGGGTTAAATGTCGTTCGGATGATTAATGAGCCTACAGCAGCTGCAATTGCATATGGTCTAGACAATAAGTCTGATATTAACGGCAAGATAAATGTGCTCGTCTTTGATTTGGGTGGTGGCACTTTTGATGTATCTATAATCACCATCGAGCGAGGGGATATTTTTGAGGTGAAAGCTGTCAATGGTGACACTCATTTGGGAGGTGAGGATTTCGATAACCGAATGGTGGATCATTGTGCACGGGAATTCAAAAGAAAATGGAATAAGGACTTGACAGGGAACCAAAGAGCACTGGGGAGATTGAGATCTGCTTGTGAGAAGGCAAAAAAGGTTCTCTCGTGTATTAGTCAGACATCAATCGAATTGGATTGCTTGCATGAGGGAATTGACTTTTCTATCAAACTTAGCCGGGCTAAATTCGAAGAGTTGAACATGGATTCATTTATTAAGTGCATCCAGATTGTAGAAATGTGTTTAAGTGATGCTAAGATGAAAAGATCATCTATAGACCAAGTGATTCTTGTTGGGGGCTCTTCTAGGATACCTAAGGTTCAATGTATGTTGCAGGAATATTTCGATGGCAAAGAGTTATGCAAGAGTGTGAACCCTGATGAAGTTGTTGCATACGGTGCAGCCATTGTGGCTGCAAACTTAAGCGGTAATAGCGACAAGAGTGTTCAAGATTTGGTGCTGTTGGATATAACTCCTTTGTCACTTGGTGTCGAGACGCTTGGAAAAGTGTTTACTGTTGTGATCCCTCAAAACACTCAAATTCCTACGTGTAAATCCATAAAGTTAAAAACTATTAAAGACAACCAATCTAGCAGTGATATCGTGATATATCAAGGTGAAAGATCCAGATCCACAGATAACAATTTGTTGGGAAGATTCTCAATTTCTGGGATACCACTTGCTCGCAAAGGAGTCTCTACAGTTTTGGTAAGCTTTGAAATAGATGCCAATAATATTCTCACAGTCACCGCTAGTATAGAATCAACCGGTATGATGAAGAAACTCACAATTACCAATACGAATGGAAGACTATCCAAGGGAGATATTGAAAAGATGGTTAAAGATGCCCAGAAGTTCAAACACGAGGACGAAGAATACAAGAAGAAAGCGGATGCCCAGAATGCATTAGAGGATTGCTTATACAAAATGAAGAATAAGATCAATGAGGTCAGTTTCTTGAGAAGGGTGATCCCTGGTATATGGAAGGAAGCGGGGAAAGCCATTGCTAACACGACCAAGTGGCTCGAAGAAAACCAAGCTGCACCTTTTGCTGAGATTCAACGCAAGAAGGAACACCTAGATTTTGTTTACGAGCAAATGTTTTAGCTTTCATGGTCGTTAAAACTTTTTGGATAGGCAAACTTTATGTTTATTGCTTGATTTACTTATATATGGCCATTTACTAACAGTGCTGACACATGTTACACCTTTTTACCAATACTAGAAAAATGCTAACTCCTATGAAGACGTATCAAACTTAAGAGAGATGCCCATACTGAACAACTCTTAAGACAATAACTTGGCGCCATACGGCACATTCTCCTTGATCACATCCTCAAGAGAGTCACATATACGACAATAGGGCCAGCGAATCTTTTGGCCACCAGTGACCGACCTCTGGATCACATTCGCCATTCTCTTGCACTTTCTGCATACATGCATTTCTGAACAGTCACAGAGAGTGAAAAGACCCTCGTGCAGATTAACAGATGCTCTATGGGCTATGAGGCAGTCTCATTCCATCTGCCCAAACTTGATCCCACCAAATCTTTTCCTGTCTGTCTGCTACTGGTTGTCGGGTGAGAGGGTGTACGTGTTTCAGAACTTCACTTTGTCTTCAGACATATGTACAAGTGTCTGGTAAAAGGTGGATCCCATGAATACAAAGAGATTTAACGATTTCGCCAGTTCGCCCATCACATAGCCTCTCATTTCCCCACCTAGTAAATGTGAAATTTAAAAAAAAAAAAAAAAAAAAAAAAAAAAAAAAAAAAAAAAAACAGTAAGTAGAGTTGGCATGATGGGCAGGTTGGCCAACAAGTTAAAAATAGTTCCGAGTGGTTTAAGTAGAGGTCAAAGCGGGCCTGGTCGGGTTGGGTTTATTAGATGATAAATATGGTCCAAGCCGGGTGTGAGGTTAGGGTCCATTAGGGTTGTAATCTATGAATATCGATCTATAATAAAGTTATACCTACGGGTTAATTCAATGTCTAACATGTTATCAAAGACCAAACCCTAACCCCTATTATTTATTTATTTTGAATAAACCCGTTTGTATTATGCATATTATTGATAACTATTTATAGAGACAATACTTAGACACTATTAAACTCTAATGGAACCTAAGCCTACATGCGCGCTTGGGCCGACTAATCTTTATCAAACAATACTCCTCCGCAATTCGAGCGGCAAAATCGTGAAAGCTCGGATTAGAGTAGGAAACTAAAAAACAGCAGGGTTAGGGTTTGGTCTCGAATAACATGTTAAACATAGAATAAACCCGTAGATGTAAATTTATTATTGATTGAGATTTATAAATTACAACCCTAATGGCCCTAACCCCACACCGGGCTTGGGCCATCCTTATCATCTAATAGGGTCGCCCTAGAAACCTTTGTGTCCTGTTGGTTTTGATAGACCTTGCATTAATACAAATTTATACATGTTGTGGTAGAAGAAGGGAAGTAATGATACTACCAAAAAACCAAAGTACTTGAACTTTTAGAAGTCAGTATGATTCTAATTTTCAACCACCGTCACCAACTCCACCGTCATCACCACCTGAACAACAGTTACACTACGTCAGCAACAAACGTGTCCATATCGAAACTGTACAAGATCAACCTGACGTCATATACACATGAAGACAACCGTGTGCTTTTCTCCATTTCTCCAACCTCTGCTGCCTCCTTCCAAAATAAGTAAGAAAGTGTCTGAATTTTAAGTTTTTCTAATTATGTAATAGTCCTAAATGCATTATATATAGTATAGATTAAATGCTCAACACGTGTAAAAAAAAATGCATTTATAGTGGAGTAAATGTATTTAACTAAGATATGGTTGCATTTTGCTCATAGTCATAGACTCATAGTCATAGTCAAAGTGTATTTACTACATCCGTCCATAAATAGAGTCAAACTAGTTCAGCTTGACCTTAACTATATAAATGAATTGGGTTTTTAAGCGTATTTTTTAATGGTATAATTTTTTATCATGTATTATATAACAAAAAAAAATATTAATGTCAAAGTTGAACCATTAGCAGAATCATATGCAAAAAAAGGAAATTGTTAATTACATTCAAAACGAAATTTATTATTACCAAAAATACAACCGCTTTAGTTAACAATAATAGTACATCGTACATATTATTATATATTATATATACACATTGCGTCAACAACCCTAAAACAGATTCGATTGGATGGCAGAGATGGCTGTGTTAGATGTGGTCGAGGCTATACTATCAAGATCGGCAGTAGAAGATCTGATCCAATGGAAGCGTGTTTGTAAGTCATGGTATTATTTAATATCAAGTCCTAGTTTTGTTAGATTACATCTAAAGATAACCGGCAACAATAGACATCTAAGGATAATGATGCCAACATACTGGAAAACAGTCGAAAAAATATCGAATGAGAGCTTGTATGAATACAATCTATGGAAGGTTGTTGGTTCTTCCAATGGCCTTGTATGCTTCTCTCGCACACAAAAAGATGCTCTAACTGTGATAAACAATCCTTGGACTAGAGAGGTTACAAAACTGCCAATGGCGCCCTTTCTTCCCGAAAAGGTTAGAGGTTTGTTGACTTTGAGTTTTGGTTATGATTCATACATAGATGATTACAAGGTTGTTATGTCCATCCAAAAAGGTTTAAACGAGTCACTCATTCAAGTCTTGTCCTTGAAATCAAATACTTGGAAACTTATTGGACAATTCAAGTATTTGTTTTGTCATAGCAAGCATGGTATCTTGTGCAATGGGGCACTTCATTGGTTTGTGTTTGATTATCAAAATGATGCCGATGATCAATCAAATAAAGTAATCATCTCTTTTGATTTATCTCGGGAGGAATTTACAGTAATCCCTGAACCTAATGACTCAAGATATGAATCATATTTCACCACACTGGGTATGTTGGAAGATCAACTATGCATATTTTCTCTTAATATGTACGATGACAATGACCTCCCCTGTGACATATGGGTAATGAGAAGCTACAATGTTCTGGAGTCCTGGGAACTATTGTCTAATGATTGCCAGATCTAGTACGAGGTTGTACACTATATGAATATGCTTGATTGCAATTCACCTACGAAGAAGACGATGAGTTTCTTTTGTAATTATAATATTAAATGCTTGTCAAGGGCCTTGAAATATATTAGTGCTCAGAAATTTGTGCCAAGCCTTGTATCTCCGGTATATGTTAATACCGGGAGACCAAGCCTACCAAAGAATAACAAGAGTGTTGAAGTATGGAGTACAGAGGTTGGTTTTATTTCACAATCCTTTCTTTTGATAATAATAATAATAATAATAATAATAATAATAATAATAATAATAATAATTTATTATTATTATTGTTATTATTATTATTATTATTATTATTATTATTATTATTATTATTATTATTATTATTTTAATTTTTGATGGTGTGACTCTCAATAGTTTTAGTTTTTAGCAGGAGTTTCTGTGTGTTTACGAGGGTGTTTGCGACTACTTTATTTATTTATTTTTTTTCTCCTACTTGTGCTTCTCCATCTTCTTAAAAATAAATACGTATAAACTAAACTGCTTAGTACTTTTGGAAATGGTGTTTAGATATGCTTAGTTTGTAAAAAAGATAGCAAAAAATAAAATAAAATAGTGATATGAACTAGAAGCTCATGCTAAGGATTTGAGGTTGAATATGATATAATACAAACTAATTTTAATTTAATATCAAATTAAGTAATATGAAATAACACCATGTTTGACATGATTCCGAACGGAGTTTTTTAGAAGTGAACTTGAAGTTGAAACTATAATCTCTAAGATGAGGGAAGTAAGGTTGAGGTGGTTTGGACATGTCACGAGAAGGCCACAATCAACGCCGGTAACAAAGATTCGAAGCTCTAATAGTCGACGGCTTGAGGAAAAGGGGTAGGTCAAAACTTAGGTAGGGGTATAAACTTAAGCAGGATATTAAGGAGCTTCTTTTTGTCTAATGACATGACCTTAAATAGGAATGTCGAATGCGTGGAGAGATAAGATTAACATTTGCGGGTAGTTTAGGCTAGGTGGTTTGAGGGTTTGAGGTAGTTATTGCGTTTAGGCTTTATAGGTGTCTCTTAGTAGCTTTCCCACTTGCGTTTTTTAGATAAAGAGTTCCATTTCTAATTCCCCTTAGGTTATAGGCGTTAAGTAGCCTCTATTGTGCCTTTTGCTTTGCCCTAGGCTTAGGTCCCCATTACGTCGCGTCGCTTAGATCTTTGTTGCTCCCTTAGGTCTTGTTTTTTATTTTTATTTTTTATTTTTTTTATGTGCCTTTAGCCCCAATTCTTTGCTAGCATTTTTCTAGATGCCCTTACCTTTTTGTGTTTATGCTTGTATATTTATGCTCGTGCCTCCTTGTCTCAATAGCGCTTTATCTTGTGTTTATTATGTGTCCAGTTGCGGTGTATGCTTTTATATGTTATCCCCTTTTTTCTCCTAGTTCTTCTGTTGGTATTTTTTTTACTATTTGCTTTGTATGCTTGTACGTTTGTTTTTCATCTTTTATCCCTTATTCTACTTTTCCTTGCTATTCTCACCCTCAGACATGCACATATTTTTTGAGTCCTTTCACCAACACACTTTTATTTGCTGGAGGTCTTCCTAGAAGTAGTCCCTCTACTTTCGAGTTTACTCTGGGGAAGGGGTTGGATCTGTCTACATTGTACCTACCCATACCCACCCAGCGGGATTGGGTATGTAGTTGTTGTAGCATACGGTGTTTGAATATCAAAACTGTGAAAACATAAAAAAGTAAGCAATGCCAAACACCCGCCACATGTATGGAAAGGGGGAATTGAAACTTTTATTATTATTATTATTATTATTATTATTATTATTATTATTATTATCAAATTTAGATTTATGATTGGCTAATGCCTTGATCTCAAAATGGTTTAAGTTCGCAACTTAAATGCTTTATAGTATAAAGATAGTTATTCTTCACACCGCTCTATTTTTTTAGATATGTAAATTGAACATTGATCGTAGTTGAGCCTTATATATATATATATATATATATATATATATATATATATATATATATATATATATATATATATATATATATATATATATATATATATATACTTTTCTAAGGTTGCTGAAGGAGAGGGCTTGCCGACAAAGATAAGGAATTTTATTAAGACTTCCGAACAGGTAAAAACATGTACTTTGTTGTCTTTTATTCTACAACTTGTACCTAGTTTTTAATTGGTTCTCCTTGTTAAACTTTCGAAAAAAATTGAAGGGAAAGAGACACATTGAGAAAGTCTACAGGCGGGAAGTTGGAGAGACTGAGAATTTGTATCTACATGAAGATGGCGGGACGTAAGTTCTTTTTATTCTATGTACAAGTCTTACCTGGTTTGGATTTTGTTATAAATTTAGCCTTTTAAATTTGCTTGAAAATTCATGTGCAGCAAAGTAGAGATTGAAGATAGAGGGAGTCACACCATAACTCTTGGTGCAGAAAGAGGGTAATAATTAATTATCGAATAAGGAGATTGTCTTGTTTGATAACAAGGAGATTTACATCTATCTTTGCAAAATTTTAAAATTACATCGACATCTTTATTAATATGTTAGTTTCTTTTATATCCGTTCAAAACTTCAAAATATACATATAGGTATCTGATTGAGGCAAAAGTAGTCAACTAAAGTCAACCACGGATGTGGTCAAGATAGTCAAACTCCTTAGGCTCAATGCTCCGTGGAAGTATAGGGTTTCCCAGGGTCGTTATGTTCCGACGAGGTGTGGATGGTAAACAAACGGGTTTGTGATCGGGCGAATTTGGACAGAAAAGGGTTTTAAGTGAGTTGTATGATTAAACTAAGATATGAGGAATGAAAGTAACTTAGAAACACTATATAAACAATTACTGATGATCAGATATACTAAAAACGTGAGCTAAGTCTAAAAACGCGTACGTTTGATTTAAATTTACGTTAACGTACGAAATAAAACGCGACTTTTATAGAAATAATATACCTACGAACATGAAAATTACATTTTTACAATCCTAATGATAAAAGAAAATTTTTAGAAAATTAAAATTAATTTTTACACTATTTATATAATTGTTATTAATTAATTATTAATTTCCTAATTACTTTTAATTATTTAAATTACCCTAAAATACAAATAATTATAAAATTAACTTAAAAAAATAAAATTAAAACTTAGAAGAATCTAAAATAATATAAAACTAATTTTAAAACTGAAAATATACTTTTAAGACTTTTTATCTAATTATTATTAATTAAATACTATTTAAACTTAATCAAAAATTAAGAGAAAATAAAAATAAAGTGAGAAAAATACAAAATTAATTTTTAAAATTCTAAAACAACTAAAAACTATTTTCTAAAATATTTTTGGATTTTTTTATGCTTTTTCTGATTTTTTTTTGGAATTTTTGATATAGAAAATTATGAAAAATTGAATAAAAACTAAAATTAAATAAGAAAAATAGCAAACGAAGTCAGAAAAATATGAAAAATTCAGGAAAATTCTAAAATATTATTCTAATCCTTGGAAAAATTTGAAAATGGAAAAATAAGCACTGTAAGTGCTTAATGGCTTAAATTAGCTTATATGGAAGTGCTTATTAATAAGCACTACTTGACTAAAGTGAATGAAACTTGAACCAAATGATATTAAGACTCAAATAAGCTCAAATAAACAATATTAAGACTAAATGAAGCTCAGAAATACTGATAGGGTTCAAACAGATGCAAAAAGCACTTTTGGTGATAAGCAATAAGCAGTTAGTTAAAGCAAATGGCACAAGCTCAATTGACAAAACAACTACTGGTACTAAGGAACTTAAATGAGCAATAATACTCAGATATGAATCACAATACCACACTTGCAGTCCTATAACTTGAATTCAGATCTTAAGTTAAAACACCCAGCAAGACAGGTCAATTAAGCAGTCCTAATAAGTTGTTTTTTCAAAACTTATGGGGGCAAAACTCTTTCTTTCCAACTGAGATTCCAATTTAACAAAGAGATCCAATTCCCACACCTGTTAACTAGCCTAAAAGCAGCCTAGAAATCTGACTAAAACCTGATGAGCAGGGGAAATTCAGGTTCAACCAATCAACTTCAAACAACTTATTTAATAAGCAAATGAGTGCCAAACCAGAATTTTCTCTTTGAAATTGTTTAACTAATTACTAAGCTTGTAAAATTAGCAAACAAAAAGTAATTTGAACCAGTAATGAATACTAGAAAGACTCACAAAAGTTGGCCAAAAACTGGGTAGCAATTACTTTTGACTTTTTGAATATGAGTGAGACTTTGACTAGTGTGAATTTTGATCGCTTAATTATGACTGAAATTGTGATGTAAACCTAAAGTATGAGTGAATTGAGCTAAACCTATAACTTATGCAACTAATCAGAGGGATAATACAACCTAATTTACAAACTGTCATGCAAATGTGATGAAACAAAAGACGAATTGACTTTTTTATGAAATGACTATTGTTTTTATGCTTGTATAGACCTTAATACAACCCAAGTGGAATATCTAAACTACTTAAACCCTCTGAATCAATGACAATACCAGCAAAGCTGTCAAAACCAAACACCCCTTAAACTGCAGGTCTTAAACCTTAAACCTTAAATCCTATACTACTAGCTATTTGTATAATGTAAATCAAAAGCTAAATCTAACTTAACCTAAACTAGAGACAACCTCAAAAGTGAGTTTGTGGACTGTTTTGGGCAACTGAGACAGCAGGGTGAAAGTGGACAGAATGGTGCAAGGGCTGCATGGTTGCTGGATAGAATCTGACATGAATCAGTGGTATAGCAGGCCACTAACAAGTTCATTAAGCCAAACGTTAAATGAACATGGAAAGGCTCACTAAGGCTAACTATGGACCTCAAAGCTATAGTGAAACAGGTAATAGGCATGTATCTAATACCTATAAGCTTAACCGCCAAAGCAACTAAACAGGCTCAAAGGACCACTGGCAAGCTAATGGAAAGCTATTCTAAAACTAAAACTAAAAATCTAAAAAAAATATAAGCTACTAGTTGAACAGCCAAAGTTCAAATGTACCAAGTTATAATAGTTAAAAAAATTAAAAATTGAAATCAAAATGGATCTGAGACAAAAAAATAAAAGATGCAAGCCTGCTGTTTGGGGCGTATTATGCAGCCCACAATAAGCTACTAATAAGCTTGAAAGTCAAAACTAAGCTTATTCCTAAGAAGTACCTACTCCTAACTACTTGTGCAACATATTTCAAAACCTAATTCTAACTTAAGCTTACCTAAGAGCCTAATTCAAATGGGGACTGCTGATGGGTGTTTGTTGTTGGTGCAGCAGTTAAAAAGGGTCCTTTGACCTTTAAAAGTCAAATACCAGGGGTGCTAACCATTAACCTACCCGAAATGGGTCTAAAGTAAGGCAACAAATAAGCTAGCCCTAATATAAATCTATCTTAAGCTACTATTTAAATCAATCATCCAAACAGTCCTAAAGAGAGGCTCAGGCACAAGCTAGTTAATGAGGCATATGAAAAGCTGGAAATAAAAATTATAAGATCAACATGAATTAAGCAGACCACTGAATGAATACTTTGTTTTGAGCGCGTCTACTGAACAAATACCTAGTCTAGCTTATCTAAATCCCAGAATGTAAATAACATTGATCACTAAGCAGTTAACTAAGCAATGAGCATTAAGCAGTGTAAAAGCTGGTTCAAATAGTGGTAATGCAAGGTTCTTAAACTATCTCCAATCTATCCAATAAGCACATACAAGACACTACTGCACTAAATAACAACAATAAACAAGAATGAACAACAATAAGAACTGAGCAGGGTAAAGCTGATTAACTTTTTAGAGTAAAAGTAAAACTTTCATTGATTTAAAAATTACAAACTGAGATTGAAAACTAACATTACTAGAAAATTACACTTAAAACTAATTTTACACTACAATTACCTACTATTAACTACTGCCTTTACAAGGCTTACAAATTGACCTATTTATACAAAATGAGAAAACTAGGGTTTCTACACTTCTTTGTCTGCTTCCTCTAAGCCTCTTTTGACCATTTCCTGCCCTTGGATCAACATGGTATCATCTCAACCTTTAATTGGGGTTTTGGCGGGAAGTTAAGACTTTGTAATTTGGCTTCTTACTCTTGGCAGGGGGGAGGGTTTTGTGGGTATATGGTGGAAAGTTGAATTAGTGGAGTGTGGCAGTGAGGGAGTGGAGGGTAGAGGTGATGATGGTATTTGGTGTTGCAGAAGTAGCAGCAGGGTAGGGTTCACTGGGTGAGGAGGGAAGGTGGGGTTTGGTTTGACTTAAGGGTTTGACTGATGGAGTAATAAAACGGTTTGGGGTTGTTTATTTTATTTAGGGGTGGAATAGGCTTGGTAGGGAATGGGCTTGGGAAGGTGTGTTGGTGTTGGGTTGTTGGTTTTTTGGATTAAAAAAGGGGTAAGTAATATGTGGCCCATTTGTATGGTTTTATAGAAATAATAACACAAGGACCACTTTTGCACAAGCTGAAAAACCAGGGACCATTCATGTCATTTTTCCAATCCTTCAAATAAGGACCATTCTTGCCTTATTTCAATTCCACAAAGATAATTTTCCAAAATTTAAATTTCCCGGGGACTTGTTTTGCCAAATTGAAAAGTATAGGGACCAAATATGTAATTTTCTCAAACTTTTCACCCAAGGACTAAATTTGCTAATTTTTTACTTTTAAAAACCTTGGGTTGACTTTTCTTTCATTTTAAATCTTCAGGGACTAGTTTTGTCTATTTATGAAACTTGAGGGACTGAAACTGCCATTTATCCAAACTTTGTTCGTTTTTCATTTGTTTTTTAAACATTTTGCATCCGAAACATATAAAACACAATCCTGGGATATTTTCAGTATTTTGATGCATTTCTGAGTGTTTTTAAACGTTTTTGCAGTTCAGATTAACTAAAAATGATGAGTATTTACACACTCATCAGTATCCAAAACACATTTTCATCATATTTAAATAGATTTAAGGGTTGTTTGTTTAAGCTTAATTTTAGGCTTATCGGCCTACCTTTTTTCGGCTTATATTTCATAAGCCTACTTTTTGTAGGTTATTTTCCGGCTTATATAAGTTTATTTTGCCATAATAAAGCTTAAACACAAAGGCAATCGAGTTTTAATTTATTTTCTATCTACTTGCGTGTTGCTAAAAAACCGATTCATCTTAGCACTGTCATGAATTTATTATTTTTATCATTTTCAAAGAATGGGGTGTTTTTTATATTCAGTTTCTTCTGACAC
This sequence comes from Artemisia argyi, assembly GCA_030686995.1. Classification (NCBI taxonomy): domain Eukaryota; kingdom Viridiplantae; phylum Streptophyta; class Magnoliopsida; order Asterales; family Asteraceae; genus Artemisia; species Artemisia argyi. The sequence goes on along the minus strand of CM060692.1, from coordinate 2,635,738 downwards.
AAAGACCCTTTGTATGTTTGTTTAATTGAAAAGGAGATGAGTAAAAAGGTAATATTATATGTTAAACAATATTTACACGATAGCTTTTAATATTAAATGTATTTAAATATGATAAAAATATGCTTTAGGCTATATTTGTGTATTTTTGAAGTTTGAGAAGGATATTAAAGTAATTATAAAATTTACAATGATATTGATATAATTTTAAAGTTTTGCAAGGATATCTATGTAAATGTTCCGTAATAATATGAACAATGAACAATCTGTCACTGTATGATCATGGAAGATATTCTTGTGTTTTGAGAACTCTCTGTATCCAAACGGTTCATACATTATATGATCATGGAAACAAGGGCATCGGAGAAATTGAGATGTCACAAACTCCTAATTGTTCACTGAATGTTTTGGGTTAAATGTTTTTTGAGATCTCACCAATCTGTTGTATCTTATGTCTATTTTATGCTAGTTATATGTTTCGTGGTATAGATGTGAATCAAACATGTGTGAATTCTTGGGGTTTGATATCTTTTATATAATAAAACAAAACCTCTAATGGGAACTTTTATATTTAAGAAAAAAGAATATTTCTTATTAAATAATAATTAAATTAGTTTATTTTTTTATTTAATATATATGCTTAATTAAAAAGGGTTTAATATTTCCTTATTTAGCAAAGAGTTAATTGCATAAATCATCCTTGAACATTGGTCAGATTGCATGTTTCGTCTTAACCATTTTGAAAGTGCAGAAACCGTCCATGTGGGAAATCTTTGAGCAAATTTTGGTCCCTGGTTTTAACCGGCATTAAATGGACTTCGCTAGAATTTACACGTTAGCCCCTTTGGCTCGTGACAATTGCAGCGTCTGTCCTTTAACTAACGACCGTTTATAATTTTATATTTTCGATTTTTTAAAGTTTTTTAATTTTTATATATATGTTTTTACAAAAAAAAATACACGTTTTATATTCGTTTTTATACTCTTTTACATACATATTTATATATGTTTTTAAATACGTTTTTGTATATGTTTTTAATTAGTTTTTATATACTTTTTATATACATTTTTGTATACGTTATTATAAAAACGTTTTTATATGCTTATTTATACGTTTTTATATACGTTTTTGTATACGTTTTTCTTTGTTATATACATTATTACAAAAATGTTCTTATATACGTTTTTATACATTTTATATATACGTTATTACAAAAATATTCTTATCATACGTTTTTATACACTTTATTATATACTTTTTTTATAGGTTTCTATATAAGTTTTTATATACGTTTTTGTATACATTTTTTTATATGTTATTAGACATTTTTGTATACATTTTTATTTATGTTTTTAAATATGTTATTATATACTTTTTGTATGTTTATACAAGTTTTGTATACGTTATTATATACCGTTTTATATACGTTTTTATATACTTTTTATATATGTTTTTATATGCGTTACTAAAAAACGTTCTTATACACACTTTTATATATATTTTTATACACATTATTATATACTTTTTATATACGTCTTTATACACATTATTATGGACGTTTTTCAATACGTTATTATATATTTTTATACGTTTTTATACAAGTTTTGTATACATTTTTGTATACGTTATAATATACCTTTTTGGATACGTTTTTATATACTTTGTAAAAGTGTTTTTATATACGTTATTATAAAAACTTTTTTATACACGTTATTATATATTTTTTATAAGTTTTTGTATACGTTTTCAAATATGTTTTTATATCTTTTTATATACTTTTTACAACTTATACAAAATGGTATATAATAACGTATAGTAGAAAGTTTTTGTAATGAAGTATATAAAAACACATTTAAAAACTATATAAAAATGTATGAAAAAGCGTATACAAAAAAGTATATAATAATGTATACAAAACTTGTATAAAAAGTATATAATAACGTATAAAAAAAGGTCTATAATAACGTATACAAAAATGTCTATAATAACGTATATAAAGACGTTTATAAAAAGTATATAATAACGTGTATAAAAACATATATAAAAGTGTGTATAAGAACGTTTTTGTACTAGCGTATATAAAAACATATATAAAAGTATATAAAAACATATATAATAACGTATACAAAACTTATATAAAAACATACAAAAGGTATATAATAACGAATTTAAAAACATATATAAAAACGTATACAAAAATATCTTTAATAACATGTACAAAAACGTATACAAAAATGCTTACAAAAATGTATATAAAAACATATATAAAACGTATATAAAAACGATTTAAAAACGTGTTTAAAAACATATATAAAAGAGTATAAAAACGTATATAAAACATGTCTTTTTTTATAAAAACATATATGTAAAAATTAAAAAACTTAAAAGAAATCAAAAATAAAAAATTATAAATGGCCGCTAGTTAAAGGACGGACGTTGCAACTGTCACGAGCCAAATGGGCTAATGTGTAAATTCTAACGAAATCCACTTAACGCCGGTTAAAACCAGAGACTAAAATTTGCTCAAAGGTTTCTTACAGGGACGGTTTCTGCACTTTCGAAATGGTTTGGACGAAACATGCAATCTGGCTAAAGTTCAGGGACGATTTATGCAATTAACTCTTTAGCAAAAAAACTATAAATTCGTGTTTTCAGTTTTCATATTATTATGTATCAAAAAATGAATAATACACGTGTACCTGATAGGTATTTATCAATAGTTTTGGACCACGGTATAAAGTTAAAGAAAAATAAACGCTTAACCACCAAACTCTTAGCCATCAAGTCAAAAGGTTCACTCTCTCTATCACATAGCGAGAAAAAACCTGGTTCAAGAAACACCTCTGAACAATTCTTCCATATCCTTTGTTTTTATATTCTTATGAAGGCAAAGTAATAAAAATACCGACTACTCATTTTTCCCAAATTTGAAACACCTTTTTTTAAATTAAGGTTTAATTTAGTGACGGTGATCGTAATTTTGGGGGAAGGAGTTATGTTCTTTTTCCTCCAAAAAGCTTTGGAAAAAACCATCGTAACATAAAAACCTTATAAAAGGTACATGTTCTTGTTGACTATTCATTGTTCAAAAATAAAGATTATATTATTTGTTTCTTAATAAATAAATACACATTAATAAAAAAAAATTAAAAAAAACCTCACACGTACGCTTGCATTATAAGTAAAACCTTCTAAAGCAGAATGGTCGTTTTATATTTACCATGAGTTGTCAACTTAGGAAAAGAGAGTAATAAATATGTAGACGGAATAAATACCTAAACATAATTCGAGTAACTAATTAATTTTAAGGAATTACAATATTTATTAGGAATGTAAATTTTGATCTTCTTATATAACTTTCCATATATGCAAAAATACGACAGAGAAGATTACAAGTCAGAGAAAAATATTGAAAGTGCAAATTAGGAATGTAAATCTTATTACAACTATCCGTGAATACATATAAAATATTCTTACTTGTATATATAATACCCTTTTTATTCATCCCTAACCAAATTTCATAAACCCTAGCTAGCTTATTAGTTTCTTCAATGGATTCCAAGCTTTCCTACGACTTGAACATTGAGATTCTTTCACGAGCATCGTTAAAGAGTCTCAATGTCATGCGTTGTACAAGCATGGAATATAACAATCTCACATATGACTCACATCTTGTTGAGAAGCACAAGCAAAGAAACAACATCGTATCAGGAGTAATCATACAACATGATGGTCATTCAAAACACCCCATCCTAGAATTTGTACCGTCACATAAATCCGACAGTCTTGATCTTGGTTTTATACCAAAAGATGCTAGAATTCTATCATCTTCAAACCAAGGTATCGTATTGCTTGAGACTCCTCATAAATGGTATTTGAAGGTTTTGTACTATGTTTGTAAACCTGCGACTAAACAGCTTTTAGAATTGCCTGATCCTTGTGCTAACTATAAAACGAATCTGGTTGGCATCATCGTGATGGGTTCCGACCCATTACTGCATTACAAGATCGTCAGATTTTTTCTACCTGATATCAGGTAAGTATATCTAATTTACTTTTAATAGTAGACTTGAGGGAGAAAGTTAATAACATTAGCTAATAAGAGATCACGATCAAAGATATACTATTACGATGCTAATCAATTAATCATAACCTTTAACCATGTTTTATCCAATAAATCGATTTCACAATAAATCGAACCCAAGAATCAATTTAAACCTAAATAAAAGTAAAGCTGGAAACGACCTTTAACGGGGATTGGTGCTTAAACTCGACTTTTGAAGATTAGATATGAGTCAATCACAGCTACTTCAAGTTCATGACACAATTGAGATCGAACAATGTTTACATATGTGGTGGATGTAGTCGCGAGTGCACAAAACAAAGAGTGGGGCGGCAGGAATTAGAGGGGAAAAGTTAGGGTTTTGATTTTGGGGGAAGAGGGGGCGGGGAAAGGAATTAGTAGATGTGCTTTTTGTGTGTGAGCGGGGTAATGAAAATATTGAAAAGATAAAAGCCCGCTTTTCATATATAGATCGGTGGTTTTGTGCTTAACCCATCTTTTTAAAGTGAAAACACAAATAAAGCAGGCTTTTTACTAATGGGTGATCTATTTAACTTAATAAGAACGGCTTTTCATATAACTGATCTTTTTGAAGTGATCTCACTAACCTTTTGTGTAGTAGTGTTAGTTAGTACTTAATTTGTTAAATAAATATTTTAATTAGGCTTTGTCTAATGAATGTCCTTTTAGGTGATTATATAAGGAAATTTTATGTTCATTATATTAAAAATGTTACTAGCCTCTTACCTCTTCTACAGTCCAACGTGGGTTGTTTGTTTTTCTTTTGAGTAAGAGGCGTTCAGACATATTGCCTCTTACCCAATAAGAGGTGGAGAACTTGTCTTATTGGATCCTATTGTCTCTTAGAATGTGTAATACGGTTTTATTATCATAAATCTAGAATATGTTAAGTTAATTTATTTAATGCTTAATTGACTTTGTTAAATTTATGATAAAAATATTTCGTTTGATGTTTATAGAAGTTACTTATTCATCGCAATGCGATGATTTTGTATATAAACCATTTGCAGATTTTAATTATTCAAGACAACTTAACAAAAAAAAACAACATCGTTTGATTCACATTCAGATTTTCTATCTATCTCTTAACACTAAGATGTGGTAGTTAGATTCAGACTCGAAACATCTATGTTAATATTTAGTTGTTATTCTATTTGTTGTTTCAGCATTCAGATTAAGCGTCAAACTACATACTATTGTGACATTTTCGACTCAAAGGCATTTACATGGACACTACTAAAACCCGTGCATTTGCCTTATGGCGTCTTGTTAAATGACCCATTCATCATCTGCAGGGGCTCAGCCTACAGTTTAATGTCAAACTGTGATATCTTGAAATTCGATGCAAATTCAGAAACATGGAAGACATTGTCATCTCCAAATCAAATCTACAACACTCGAGCTTACACTTGTAGGAAACTTGTAAAGTACGAAGGCAAGTTGGGACTCGCTTGTAAGCAAACTAATGGTTTTTGGGAGATTTGGATTTACACTATTGATGAATCATGGGAGCAAACGTATATATTAAACGAAAAAGACTATATTAGAGGGATGTCGCTCGAAGCCTTCTATGATTCTAATACGAGTGTTATGTTGGATCACGATACACTCATTTTTCACAGTTTTAAAGGAAATACAGCCAATGATACAAATAAGAAAGTCACATTGGGTCATCCTCCTTATGCGACATTCAGCTTCCAATCTGATTACGAGCCAGTTGACTTAGAAGGTACATAAACATCGACAATAGATGTTTGAGTTTATCATATTCTATATCCAGTTAAAGCATTTACAAATAGATGGTTTTGTTTACCATTCTATTCTATATTAATAATATAACTATGTTTTAAGGTTATTGATGTTGTTACAAGTTATTTATTGACTTCCCGTTTGTTTAACCATGTAGGTATGATTAAGATGCCATTAAGAAATCACTACAACAAAACCGGGCTATTGGGACCTTTACATGGGACCCTTTTTACTTGAGGGTCCTAATAACTAATTTATTAGGATTCGCTAGTTTTGTAGTCCTTTTATAAATTAGTTCTATTAGAGAATACTTTTAGGACCCTTGTTTGCTAAGGTCTTATATAATAGATATTAATAGGACACTTCACTTGTATGTCCTATTACATCCAGTATTATAGTATTATAGGACGTTTGTTCGTTGGGGTCCTTTCAGAATAAAACATAATAGGACACTCGATATGTCGGTCTTATTACATTTAGTTTTATAGGACTTTTATCCATAAAGGTCCTATTTTGAGATAAACAAATAAGTCACCTCATACACGTCCTATTAAATTAAGTTTTATAGGACACTTGGTACACATGTGATCCTATTACCAGTTACATTGTCACGCTTTCAAGTGTTACACTAAACAAAGACCAATAACCAAATACTCGGTGTAACGCGTGTAAGACGTTCCCAAATATTAGTTTTGGGTACGGAAATACATCCCGCTTTCTTTTTATACAAATGGTTTAATTTAAAAGAACTTTAACCAAAATGTGGACACCATAAAAAAATTTGGCCTATCAACATGTAAGGGTGTCAAAACATATTAACTTGAATCATGAGACCTGACTCTGAAAAAACTTATTCGGCTCAGGTTATGCGGGTGATAGTTTTAACCTTAATTTTTGAGAATAACCAAAGAAGGGGGTTTTTAATTAATTTTCTTCGTACTTTGCCCTAGTTTTGTGCAAAAGTTTATGGACTTTGTTCTATTTTATTGCTATAATAGGGCTTATTGGGTTGACCAAAGCCCGATTAACCCGTTCCTAAATAACCTGAACCTTTATTAGGGTCTTGTATGGGTGATGGTTTTCAAATCACACTTACGCCACCAACTATCTCACATTATTCTTGTAAATTTTTTTAAAAGATACTTGAAATTACAACCTTTTGATTAATGTGCAACTCACATACTATTGAGCCAAAGGTATTTAGTATATATCTTTTTAGGTATTTAAGTGGTTAAAGATAACACATATGTTTTTGTGTAGGTTCAGAATTTTCCGTTCTTACACATAATATTGAGTAATGATTAAACTGTTCGATAAGGCTTACCTTGTTCGTAACCGTGTATGCATAAACATGCACACATACTGATCATAAATATATGCCAAATACATATAACATCCTCACACAGACACACATATGGGTAGATGGAAAGAGATCCTTGTTCAGGCTACATAAAAAATATCGAGTTTTTTTATTTTAGCTTTGATGTACGCAACCTAACCGCTATTTCAGCAACCGTTTTTGGATTTTTTTTTTTTTCTTTTTTTTTTTTTTTTTTTTTAATTACATCCTAAATGTTAACCTAATGTGATTCAAAATAAAATTCTTGTGAGACAATCATGGTGGTGTTCTGGAAACCAGTTTGACTGGTTGATAAATTCAAAACACGTATTGTTTACAAAAATAAACCTCTTTAATCGATTGATTCGATTGGTTGAATAAAAAACCGTTGGTCGGAATTTGTAGATTAAACTGAAAAGCCAACAACCTTTTGAAAAACCAGTTTGTTTTAAAAACCATAATCAAGAACGATGTATTAGACAATGTTGATTATAATATCGCCAAATCTTACGAGAAAACCTTCTACACATATACACATATCTAATATTTTTTTTTCTACATATGCTATATATAAACCAAGAATATTTTTTCTTGAAACTAATATTTTAAAATTGAGTATTATAACAAATATACATTTGATTAAAAATGGTAACAACATCTATCACAAAATCAATAGTTTTAATATTGTTCAATGCTCAAACTTTTATATTTTTTCGTTTCTAGCACACAGACTTTTTTTTTTCCTCGCAATAACTATAAATTGAACCCGTAAGTGTTGCATCAAATGTCACATTAGAACCACAAGTTCACAAGTATAATTATTTGCCATTATATACCGTCACTTTGCACGAGTATTCGTCTAGTATATTTTAATATTTTTAAGACTAAAATGTTTATACTTTCTAGATTTTATTCTTACTTTTAAATAGGGGTGGAAATGAGCCGAGCCGAGCCCGAGCCTGTCAGAGCTCGAGCTCGGCTCGTTTCGAGCCTTAAATTTTAAGCCCGAGCTCGAGCTCGTGATATGTTATATAGGCTCGGGCTCGGCTCGTTTATACGATTTGGCAATGAAAAGTTAAAGCTTGGCTCGAGCTCAAGCTCTAGCTCGGCTAGTAAAGATATATTACTGTATTTGATTCCAGCTAATGGTTCCAACTGAGCTAAATGAAAATGGGGTAGAAATTGCTATATTTGATGAAGAAATTGTGGAATTAGGTAGTGCTAAGTGGAATAAGAATGTATGTGGCCAGTTCTTGGGTTGCATGGTTAGTTTTGATGAGGCTAGATACCATCTAAGGAGAATGTGGAATAAATATGGCCTGGAGGATATGACTGCTAATAACAAAGGAATTTACTTCTTTAAGTTTCAAGATGAAGAGGGAATTTTACAGGTTATTAGTAATGATCCTTGGATGGTAAATAATAAACCATTGTTTGTGCAAAGATGGGGGATTGATGTTTGCTTGGATAAGACAGAACCTAGTAAATTACCTATTTGGGTGAAATTTCTAAATGTGCCACTTGAAGCTTGGAGTGTTAAAGGTATAAGTTCTTTAGCAAGCTCCTTAGGTAAACCGCTCATTATGGATGAGGTGACAATTAATGTGTGTAATACAGGAATGGGAAGACTAGGATTTGCTAGAGTGTTAATTGAGATAAGTGCTGAGAAGCAGCTCAAAGATGTAGTTGAAATTGCTTATAGGAAAAAGGATGCAAGTACTAGTATGGTCAAATATGTGCAGGTTGAATATGATTGGAAACCTACTAGGTGTAACCATTGTTATGTGTTTGGACATGATGTTGTGAATTGTAGAATGATTCCTAGAGAAACTGAAAATGAAAACCCTAATAAGGATAATAATGATGGTAATGATGGGTTTCAAAAAGTGACATATAGAAATGGGAATAATGTGAATTATAATAATAACTACAAAAGAAGTGAGCAACATGGTATGAGTGGCTATAACACGGAGAATTATTATCCTAATAGAATGGTTGGACATAAGCAAAATAATAATAAGCAGAATTACAGGCTTAAGAAGAATGTTGAAGCTGCTACTCAACCTGATATGGATAAGAACAAAAAGATGGAAAAGAATACAGATAGTAATAGTAGCAATGTTAAGGAAACATGAAAAAATAAGATGAGTAATGAGGAAGTTGTGAATGCAGAACATAGTAAAGACTCAATGGGTAAGAGTACTAATGGTAGTCCTAGTGGTGGTAAGAAACAATCTGGTGTAAGAGTTATTGGTAATAATAGGTACTCTGTACTAAACTCATTGATTGATGGAGAGGATTTAAGGCCAAGCTATGAAGAAAGAAAACTTGTTGATAGTGTACTGGAAACAAATAAGGATCCTACAGTGAATGAATGGGAAAGTTGGAATGATGAGATGAAAAAGTAATACAAAGATAAAAAGGAATTGATAGTTGCAAATCAAAATTTAGAGAATGAAGAGGATATTGTGCAAGATTTATCTCCTAATGGAGATAGTGTGTTGAGGAATGAGGTTGAGGATGTATGTAGTCATACCGTTAACTGAAAGTGAATAATTGACTTAAAACTGTTCCCAACCATATGAAATTTAACCCATGCAAAAAATGATTAATTTGCCAAACCCATATGACCTACATGATTATATAAAACATGACCATTTTTACACGTTTAATTATTTGGACCACTATCATTTAGTTTAGTAGATCACCAATACTAGGATTTCAAATTTTCCCGTGGTTGATAAACGTTTGGTTTGGAAAATGTCTTTGATTTCGCATTGTGTTGCAGGAAGATATGATGAAACTTGACAGATGTGATTGGGGAAAAAAATACACAGTATGAGTTTTTTTTTAAAAAAAAAAAAAAAAAAAAAAAAAAACTTTGTTCTTTTAGTAACTTTAATTGATGAGTTTTCTATGGTATGTTACATCGAATTAAAGATATATAATTGAGTTTAAATTGTTCCGGCGATTGACAGACAATGAGACTAGATACTTCACCAAGGTTGCCAAGTGTATCACTTGCTGGTCCAAAATTAGTGACATTTTTTGTGTTAAGAAGTCAATGAGAAAGTTATACTATAGTTGGTTAGTCTTTTTTATGCTTCGTATAATTTTTCTTAAAACTTTGTATAGATCTTCATATGAGAATTGTCTTGATAAAAAAAAAACAAAAAAAAAAAAAAAAACAAACAAACAAACTACTATACAAAACAAACTTACATAATATATCCCTTCTTCTATATATGACTTATAAGTTCATGGTTTATATTTTGGCATAATATGGCTAACATTTATATTGATGCAGCTGTTATAGGGGGACTCACCAAGACAAAATAGCTATAAGGACAAGAAGCATTATTAACGAACTTGAGTTATATAAGCCACTAGAGTAAACCATAACCAAGGTGTGCATTCTTTTAAGCTATTTATTTATAATAGAAGGAGAAATTACAGAGTTTTTGCACATATTGATGTTGATTTTAGATGGCGACCATTTGTATATGTTTGTCGACGTTCTTTTTCTTTAGATAGTTCGTTATCATTAAAAAAGAAACTTATTATTAAGGATTTGTTTTCGGTCTATGGAAATACAATATTGAGAGATACGATGTGTTATGAGTAGCCTAGATGGTCATCTTTTATATATATAGATATTTGTGCGTTTTTAGATACTTAAGGCTCCATTTTATTGTACGTTTGAAACATCCTTCATATTATTATTTTTATCGCAAAGTGAAATCAATAAAAGTAATGTATTGTAGTTTGAAAATGACTTTTATGATGATTTTCAATGTGATTGCAAGGCATTAATGATTAAAGCTCAAGAGGATTATGCATCTTTCTTTTATAATTAACCCAAAACTCTCAAAGTAACAATAGTGATTAGTGCATTTTATTATTTGATCACATAACTACCATGTATAAGGAAGTGTTTTATATGCTCTAATCTTTTCAATTTTGTGGATGTGTGTGTCGATTTGCACAATTTTTTCTTAATATAGTCGTAGAAATTTATATCGTCGCGTCTTTATTGTATTTGTTTAGTAAGTTTCACAATTATCAAAAACCATTTGCGTATATTAGTTTTTTTTTTTAATATTTTAGTAAAATGAATTCATAGAGCTAGCCTACCTATCGGGCGGGTTTTGAAGATAGTATATATAAAAAGCAAAATATAAAAATATGTTAAAATGTGTCGCTAACATAAAACCGTTTAAAAAAATAATAATAATAAAACCCTTAAATTTTGATACTGTAGCTTACCACGAAAATACGTAATTAATTTCACTTTAATTTAAGCATTGTGTAAGTCGGTCCCTTAAAAAGTTAAAAGTACGTAATTAACCATGTATAATCAAAATATGGTAATAGATACGTACTTCGAATATTTTGTTACCATGTATAATAACTTGGATCACAAGTATTATATGGCTATAAGCCTATAAATATACGGAGTACATTATATCATGCAGGTCACCTTTCGTATAACATTATAACGCATTCAACACAAGATTATGTTGACTCTCCAGAAGACGACTCGCGCAAAACATCTCCAGCTGAAAATCGCTTCAGCGAATTGTTGTCTAAGGCTCGTCAACCCTCCTATCACGAAACTCCTCGAATCAAAAGGCCGTGATCTTGATAATACCCGAAATCATTCGATAAACTATGGTTTGGTTGGCAAGTATGCCACAAGAAGACTTTTGATGCCCAAAAAACTAACAATGTTGCCAACATCTGCCTCTAAAAAAAGAAGCATCAAGACCCCCATATGGAAGCTGGATACTCGAAAAAGACGTCTCAAAACACGAATTTTCGCCGGTTACTATAGATCTTTGAAGACCCCCTACCACCAAACCCCTTGAATCAAAAAACTGTGGTCCTAGACCTTGAAGAAACCCTAGTTCATTCCACAATATTTTATCTCCCAGCACATGCTTGGAGGAAGATTCCACCTCGTAAAAACTATGATTTCCGACTCATGCTTGGACGAAGAGAAGTTTGCTGTTTTAAAAAACGTCCATTTGTTGATAAATTTCTTGAATATTTAAACCTAAAAAATTTTGAAGTTGTGGTTTTTACTGCTGGCGAAAAAGGCTATGCCTTGCCCCTGTTGGATAAGCTAGATCCAAAAGGATTGATTTCTCACAGATTGTATAGAGATTCATGCAAGTTTAATGGGAAAAACTACATTAAGGATTTATCTCGTTTGGGACGGGATCTGGATAATGTCATGATTGTGGATGATAGACCGATATCGTATAAATTGCAGCCAGAAAATGGAATTCACATCAAACCATTTATTGATGCTCTTCAAGATGACGAGTTGAAAAAATTGGCTATTAATTTTTTCAGTACTTGTAATGGCTACAATGATTTAAAGGAGGCTGTGAAGCATTATCAAGATCAACTATTTTATGAAGGAGATGAATTAGGCTTGAAGTTTTCATTTTTGGAAAGATGAACCTTTACTTCCATTGCTGATATTAGTTTTTTGCTACAAATTTTAGTTTCAAAATTTGAACATTCCTTTTTGAAGCTCTATAAATTTAGAAATTGCGCAAGTGCACGAGTTTCATCAGAATTAAAGCTCTACATATTGAAGCAACGTACTGGCCTGTTGGTTCAGCAAGAAATATTCTTTTCGTCCATAGGTATGCAGATCAAGCAACTAGTAAAATTGATATCCGTCAACTCCTTGTCGGACTTCATAATGTCTCTAGCTTTAGTTAAGAAACCATTCACAGATCTTTTATATATAACTATATAAGGTCTATGTAAGGATTGGATAGCTTATGGTGTATGCTCACTAGTCATTTACTTTTTGTTGTGCTTCGATTTCAATAGATATTGTTTTATTTTCCGACGTTTTTATTATTGAACGATACTTAAAAATTTATAGAACTCGGATCTACCACCAACACTACCAGATCTAATACTACCATGACCACATATAACGAAACCACCAAAAGCAGTGGTTTTGGAGCATTGTGGCGGCGAACGATGAGGTGGTGGCCGACGATGAAGAGCTGATGATTTTTTATTTGAGAGTGGAATGATAATATGTGCTTTTTGTGTATGTAAAACTGGGTTTTGATTGTTATTCTTTTAGGTGTTTTTATATCCGACAGATAGTTACCGGTTACAATGGGATGTATGAATGTTTAGCTATTAGAGCATCTCCAATCTATGGAGTATTTGAAGGTTCAATATATTGCCACATCATCATTGAACTCTTGCATATAAAACTTTCACAATCAATTGAACTTGGTAACATGTATATATAATTTGTTGGGTATAATCTTGATGGGCCAAGTTTGTGGGTCAATGGATCGATATTTGGGTTGCTCCATGTGGTATGTGAATAAAGAAGTGGGTTTTACCATTTCATTGTTTACTGAGTATTAAGGAATACGTGGGAATAGTTGAATAAGTATATTGGTTGTGGTTTCCTGTTGAATAGGAGTACACCTGGCTGTACACACACGTTTTGTTAGTTTAGTAGTTTATTTCCAGTCTATAAATAGTAGTGTAAGTAACAGTTTGTAAAGTGTATTTAGGGGTGCTTGGTAAGGGGGGTTAAGGGGGTGGGGAATGGGTAAGGAGTTCAAAAGGGCCCACCTCACTCAAATTAGGTGCTTGGTCAGGGGTTTGCAAAGGTATTGATTACCCCGTAGTGGGTAATCAACATTATAGAGTAAATTGAGGGGTAAGGTATTGATTACCCACCTCACTCAATACTTTGCATTCCCTTTCTTTTTTCCTTTACCTTTATCTTTACCCACTTTGAACCAAGCGGACCCTCAGTTTCCTTCCTTATTAATATACAAAGCATTGAAAACCCAATCTTGCAGTTTTGATTGGTGTTTGCGGGTGTGAGTTCGGGGTGAGGAAGGGACTGATTCTCAACATGGTATCAAGAGCTGAGTTCGATTAAAGGGCGTGAACGAGAAGAACGCAGCAGGAAGATAGCAAGGACTCTTTTCTTGAAAGCAAGAAAGTGGCAAGAAATCATAGCAAGAAGAACGAGAAAGAAAGAAAGAAAGCAGCAACAAGTAGTCTGTAGCAAGTAGCAGACAAGAACGAAAGCAAGCAAGAAGGTTGGCGTGTAGTCTGTAGCAAGTAGCAGGCAAGACAACCATAGCAAGTAGAAAGTTTCGGGTTTGTAGCAAGTAGCAAGCAGGAAACTAGCAAGGCAAGAATTGATAAGTAAGAAAGTAAGAAGTATGAACGAGATCATGACCGGTATTTTTGTAAGAAAGAAATACTGTTTTGGAACTCGAAAGTAAGAGCAAGAACAAAGTTTTTGAAACTTTGAAAAGTACGTGCAAGATAGTAAGCAAGAAGCAAGAAGAAAGATGCAAGTTTTGAGACCGAGCAAGGAACCGCGAGACCGTGTTCATGAGTATGATCGTAGGAGTCGAGACCGTGATAGGCATCAAGATTACGGGGGTGAATGTTGGGTATAATCTTGATGGGCCAAGTTTGTGGGTCAATGGATCGGTATTTGGGTTGCTCCATGTGGTATGTGAATAAAGAAGTGGGTTTTACCATTTCATTGTTTACCGAGTATTAAGGAATACGTGGGAATAGTTGAATAAGTATATTGGTTGTGGTTTCCTGTTGAATAGGAGTACACCTGGCTGTACACACACGTTTTGTTAGTTTAGTAGTTTATTTCCAGTCTATAAATAGTAGTGTAAGTAACAGTTTGTAAAGTGTATTCAGTATTGAAAACCAATCTTGCAGTTTTAATTGGTGTTTGCCGGTGTGAGTTCGGGGTGGGGAAGGGAGTGATTCTCAACATAATTGTCATACTAATACAATTAAATATTTGAAAAATAGGTGCTAGTGGACAAATATATGTGAGGTGGCCTGCATATCATCATATAATAGATGTTTGTTCAGATACATACTCTTTTTCAATGAACGAATGAATTGATGCTTCTACAATGGATTACACTCATAATAGGAGTCATTGCAATTTGCCACCTAGACCCATTGTGGATGCCCTTACAAGTTTAATAAAAGTTGAGCAGGAAACAAAACCGACGTGTAAATAAATGGGCTGTATGAATGTTAGCAGTTACGATTATAATGGGGTGTATGAATGTTTAGCTGTTACAAGTTTAGCAGAAGACCAAATATTTTCCATGACAAGTAAGTTAAAATGTGAGTTTTAAGAATTTCTAAATAGGAAATGTTCTAAATCCAGTATAAGGTGGCAAAGATTGCAAGATAGTTTTTAAGATTACAAGATAGTTTTTTACTGTTTTTGTTATGTGTCTTTTACTATTTTTTACTTGACAAACTTTATATTTTATGTTTCACACTTTTTTTTGCCGATTTTAATCACTTTATTAACAGGACAACAGACAATCTTTTACGGTTTTCTTCTTCGTATTTTCTGTGTTTTACTTAGGGATGAGCATTTTGACCCGAATCCCGAAACCGTACCGATACCCAATATACGGTACTTTACCGGGACTACGAAATAAGGTGAAAAAAAATCGGGGCCACTAATTCGGTACGAGACCGGTACCAAATCGGGATATTCTCGAAAAAAAATGAGGGAAAACCCGATTTCCCGGTACCGGTACCGGTACCGACACCGGTACTGGTATCCAGATCCCATTCGGTACGATACCGGTACCACTAATTTATGCTCGGAAAAAAATCGCTACCACTAATTCGGTATGAAATAGTGTTATCGTGATCTTGAAGTATGTTAACATGTATCTGCTACTATATAATAAAAATTCGAAACAGATTTGACAAGTCAAAAGTAGTAAAACACAAAAAATACGGAGAAAAAAACCGTAAAAGATTGTCTTTGTCCTATTAATAAAGTGAATAAAATCACCAAAAAAAGTTAGAACATAAAATATAAAATTTGACAAGTCAAAAATAGTAAAATACATTGAACAAAAAAGTAAAAGACATTGAACAAAAAATAATAAAAAACTATCTTGTTGTGTCAATAAAGCGGGTAAAAGTGGAGGTACCCGCCTAAAGGTAACAAAATAGGTGGGTCTGGTCGGGTTTGGGTCACTAAGCTAGATGAGTTTGGGTCTATATGGGTCCAAGTTTGGTCCGGTTGACATGAATTTTTTTTTTCTTTTCTTTTCTTTTCTTTTAGTAAAAGAGGAAAAAGTGAAAAAAAAATAATCCACCTAAACCTGCCTAGAACCGTTGGTTAATTATTATATAATTGCACTTGACTTATGATCAAATCAGAAGAATTAAATGAGAAGTATGAAAAATAACAATAACCACACATTAGAGATGCATCAACTTGAATTAGATGCATCATTTATCTTTTAGATGCGCTATAATATATTTTCTACCAAAAACTTAGATGTTTATACATATATTAGATGTATTTCATTAATTTAGACGAATCCTATGTATTTTTCGTCCTCTGCGGGTCAAATTTGTTGTTAGTACTACTTTGCATCATTTTCATTTCAAAATCACTTTCGAAACTAATTGTGATGCATCTAAATGATTAGAGATGCATCTAAATAAAGTCGATACATCTCAAATATGTGTTTATAGTTATTTCTCATCCTTCTCATTTTAAGTTTTTTTCTCACTGGATCCTTACTCAATTGCACTTTTATTAAATACCAATTAGACTCATCTACAATATATAGAGTCTCAACTATACCCCTCATCAACTATATATTTACCCAACTAGACGCACGTTTAACAGATGAGTCTCAAATCGGCTCCTCTACCGCCGCCACTACACGCATTTACGCTGCTAGTAACTAGTAATACACGAAGCAAAGTTGATGTCAAAATTTCATGCATGCCGAATCATATGCAAAAAAGGAAATTGTTGTTTTTTTTTTTTTTTTTTTTTTTTTTTTTTGAAACAGCGCAAAAAAGGAAATTGTTAATTACATTCAAAAGGAAATTTATTATTTTACCAAAAGTACAACCGCTTTAGACCTTTAGTTAACAACCGTACATCGTACATGTTATATATTAACAATAATAGTACATCGTACATATTATATATACACATTACGTCAACAACCCTAAAGCAGATTCGATTTGATGGCAGAGATGGCTGTGTTAGATGTGGTCGAGGCTATACTATCAAGATCGGCTGTAGAAGATCTGATCCAATGGAAGCGTGTATGTAAGTCATGGTATTCTTTGATATCAAGTCCTAGTTTTGTTAGATTACATCTTAAGATAACTGGCAATAATAGGCATCTAAGGATAATGATGCCATCATACTGGAAAGCAGTCGAAAAAATATCTAATGAGAGCTTGTGTGAATCCAATTCATGGAAGGTTGTTGGTTCTTCCAATGGGCTCGTATGCCTCTCTCGTATGTACGAAGATGCTCTGACTATGATAAACAATCCTTGGACTAGAGAGGTTACAAAACTGCCAATGGCGCCCTTACTTCCCGAAAAGGTTAGAGGTTTTTTGACTTTGGGTTTCGGTTATGATTCATGCACAGATGATTACAAGGTTGTTATGGCCATACAGCAGAAAGATGACGAGTCGTCACTCGTTCAGGTCTTGTCCTTGAAATCGAATACTTGGAAACTTATTGGACAATTCAAGTATTCGATATGCTATACCAAGCCTGGTATCTTATGCAATGGGGCACTTCATTGGTTTGCGTCAGATTATCATTTTGATAGTGAGGATCCGGATAGCGTAATCCTCTCTTTTGATTTATTTCGGGAGGAATTTACAGTAATCCCCAAACCTAATGACTCGAGATATGATGAATATAATGAATCTTCTTTAACCAAACTGGGTATGTTGGAAGACCAACTATGCATATTTTCTCATACTATTTCCAATTACAATGGCCTCCCTAGTGACATATGGGTAATGAGAAGCTACAATGTTGAGGAGTCATGGGAACTATTGTCTAATGATTGTGAGTTGAAGTACGAGGTTGTACACTATATGAATATGCTTGATTGCTATTCACCTAAGAAGACCACGATGAGTTTCTTTTGTAATTATAATATTAAATGCTTGTCAAGGGCCTGGATATATATGTTGGAAACACACGAGGGCCTTTTAGGCTTACGAAGAGAGGAATACTTAGAGAACTTTCACAATGGAACTTTTATTCCTTAAACTTTTCTTTATGTGGTTCCTTTACAATGCATACACCATCACCTATTTATACTAGTCCATGGAAGGTTCTAGACTCGGGATATTCCATGGACATTCTTACGCAATCTAGATTATTCTAATACATCATCATCCTTATCCTAATTCTAGATAATTCTTACTAGACACTTTACCACAATTAACTAGATACTTCTAGTATGTATCATCTACTACAACTTTCTAAACACTTCTATACCATTCTACGACTTTCTAGAAGCTTCCATACTATTCTACGACTTTCTAGAAGCTTCCATACCATTCTACGACTTTCTAGAAGCTTCCATACCATTCTTCGTCATTCTAGAAGCTTCTTGATCATGGGCTTGGGCTTTTATGGATTGTCCAATCTTTATTTGACTAAATCAAGTTTACGATCCAACACCCCCCTTTAAACTTGATTTCCCGACTCCAAGCATCATCCTTAGTCTTGAGAAATCTCGCTCGTTGAGCGGCTTGGTGAAGATATCTACACCTTGGTTTTCTGACCTCGCATATATCACTCGTACATCCTTCCTTTTCATATTTTATACCATTCTTCTTCTTGTACCTTTTAGCCACAAGCCTTGCCTTGTACTTCTCCACTTCGCCTTTGGCGTTTTTCTTGGTCTTGTATACCCACTTAACTCCAATAGCCTTTTGGCCTTTCGGAAGGGTCGTCAACTCCCACGTATCATTCTTCACTATTGACTTTATCTCCTCGTCCATGGCTTGTCTCCATTTCTTACTTTTCATAGCCTCCTCAAAAACTAAAGGTTCACAATCAGCATATAAACAAAGAAGGGGTATCTCGTCAGTTACCTCGTAGAGCTCCTGCAAACTTCTTGTCTTTGGTTCTCCTTCTCTTGAACTTGAAGGGGAGTCTTGGGTTGGAGTTGGACTTTGAGGTTGATGGACTTCTTCACTTGATTCACCCGTCTCTTCTTCATCAGTCATAGGAAGAAAGTCATACCTTTCATTTTCTTTAATGTTCCAATCCCATGCTTCTTCTTCATCGAACTCCACGTCTCTACTCACTACCACCTTCCTTGTGATTGTATTATAGAGCTTGTAGCCTTTTGACTTCTTGTCATACCCAACGAACACATGCTTCTCACTTCTATCATCAAGCTTGGATCGCCTTTGGCTTGGAACGTGAACATACGCTATGCTTCCGAATACCCTTAGGTGAGAGACGGTAGGCTTCATCCCATTCCATGCTTCTTGTGGAGTCTTGTTATCTAAACTCTTTGACGGACACCGATTCAATAGATATACCGCACAGTCAACCGCTTCGGCCCAAAACTCCTTTGGCATCTTCTTACTTTTCAACATGCTTCGGACCATATTGAGAATGGTTCTATTCTTTCTCTCCACCACTCCATTTTGTTGTGGGGAGTAAGGAGCCGTTAGAAATCTCCGGATCCCATTATCCTCACAAAATTTGTTAAATTCTTTTGATAAAAATTCTCCACCTCTATCGGATCTCATGGATTTAATTTTTAAACCTTTCTCTTTTTCTATCATAGCTTTAAATGTCTTAAAAGCTTCAAAAGCTTGGGATTTTTCTTTTAGAAAATATACCCAATTTTTTCTTGAAAAATCATCAATAAAGAGCATAAAGTAAAGATTCTTACCATGAGAGGGTGGAGTAATGGGACCGCACAAATCTGTGTGAATTAGTTGGAGAGGCTCCTTTGCTCTTGATGTCGCTTCTTTTGGGAACGAACTCCTAGCATGCTTCCCAAGAAGGCATCCTTCACACACTTGATTGGGATGATCAATTTGATCTAACCCTTTCACCATTCCCCTTGAAGATAATAACTTTAAGTCACCAAAGTTTAAGTGCCCGTACCTCATATGCCAAAGCCACGAATGATCCTTTAAACAACTCTTTAAGCACTTTGCTTTTCCTTTCACCGGTGCCTTTGATTCATCTCCAAAGGTGACATTACCTTTACTTTCCTCTATCTCCACAAACAAGTCTTCTTCACCCGTCATATGGTTACTCGCAGCGGAATCTATATGCCATGGATCTATCCTCTCTTCTTGTTCGTCATGTCTTGCCATTAGCAAGGTAAGCTCATCTTTGTCTTCTACCTCCACAAGATTAGCTTTTTCTTCCACTTGTCTTGAGCTACTACACTCACTAGCATAATGACCATATTTGCGACAATTATAACATTGTATTTGGGGCTTACCTCCTCTTTGAGATTGAAAGCCTCTCCCACGACCTCTTCGATATGAAAACCATTGGTTTTCATCTTCTTTGTTGACATCTTCTCTTCCTCTTCCTCGTCCTCGTCCTTGGAAACCACCATGACCTCGAAAAGTACCGCGTCCTCGTCCTTGCTCCTTTCCATGTAGAAAGCTTTTTTCTCTTTCTTTGAAAGAGACCTTCGAGTATAAAGCTTGCTCCAAGGGTTCTTTCCCCCTTCTTTTTTTTAACTTTTCTTCATGGGCTTGTAAAGATCCCATGAGTTGATCAGTGGTCATATAGTCTATGTCTTTTGACTCCTCTATGGCCACGACAATGTAATCAAAGCTTGGTGGCAAAGAGCGAAGAACCTTTTCTATCACCCTTGTGTCACTCAAGCTTTCACCATTTCTCTTCATTTCATTTGAAATGGTCAAGACACGAGTGAAATAATCTGAAATAGTTTCAGAGTCCTCCATTTGGAGTTTTTCAAACTCTCCTCTAAGAGTTTGAAGACGTACCTTTTTCACCTTGTCAATTCCTTTGAAAGCATTTTGAAGGATCTCCCACGCTTCCTTAGAAGTGGTTGCATTTGCAACTTTCTCAAACATCGCATCATCAAGACATTGATAGATGAGTGTAAGAGCACTTTGATCCTTCTTTCTTGCCTTTTGCAACTCCACCCTTTGGGCGGCATTCATCGAACTTTCATCATCAACTTTCTCAACACCTTTCTCGACTATCTCCCACACATCATGTGAACCGAGTAACGCCTTCATTCTAATGCACCAACTACCATAGTTATCTTTGGTAAGACGAGGGAATTGGTACAAGTTCATTGCACTTGACATCTCGATCTTCTAGCTCTGATACCACTTTGTTGGAAACACACGAGGGCCTTTTAGGCTTACGAAGAGAGGAATACTTAGAGAACTTTCACAATGGAACTTTTATTCCTTAAACTTTTCTTTATGTGGTTCCTTTACAATGCATACACCATAACCTATTTATACTAGTCCATGGAAGGTTCTAGACTCGGGATATTCCATGGACATTCTTACGCAATCTAGATTATTCTAATACATCATCATCCTTATCCTAATTCTAGATAATTCTTACTAGACACTTTACCACAATTAACTAGATACTTCTAGTATGTATCATCTACTACAACTTTCTAAACACTTCTATACCATTCTACGACTTTCTAGAAGCTTCCATACTATTCTACGACTTTCTAGAAGCTTCCATACCATTCTACGACTTTCTAGAAGCTTCCATACCATTCTTCGTCATTCTAGAAGCTTCTTGATCATGGGTTTGGGCTTTTATGGATTGTCCAATCTTTATTTGACTAAATCAAGTTTACAATCCAACAATATATTAGTGCTCACAAATTCGTGCCAAGCCTTGTATCTCCGGTATATGTTCATACCGGGAGACCAAGCCAACCAAAGAATAACAAGAGCATTGAAGCTTGGAGTACTGAGGTTGGTTTCCCTTCACAATCCTTTCTTTTGAACGGGGAATTGTTGTTGATTTTTTTTTTTTTTTTTTAATATATATATTTTTTTTAAATGGAGATTTATGATTGGCTAATATGCCTTGATCTCAAAATGGTGCGTTTAGTTGGACAAATTTTTTTCTTGTTTTCTATCTCTAATGTTGTAAAAATTGGGAAGAGAAATTTATCACCACAAAACACTTAACAAATATAGAAATTCAGTTGATGTTTGTATTTCATATTTTGAAGAAAGGGAATGAGAGGGTTGTGGGTTATAAAGGAAAACAACTAAATTTCGTTTTGTAATTTTCCTTATTAAGTTAGGAAATAGGGGATTTTGTGTTTTGCAAAACATTTTGTTGGAAAACATTGATTTGAACGCGATCTTTGTTTTCCTTGTTTTCCATAAAACATTTTGTGGAAACAAGGATGTTTTCCCCCAACTCAACGCCCCCTAATGTTTTATAATATAGAGATAGTTATTCTTCAGATCGCTCTATTTTTTTAGATGTGTAAATTGAACATTGATCGTAGTTGAACCTTATATTTATATACTTTTCTAAGGTTGCTGAAGGAGAGTGCGCACACTTGCCGGCAAAGAGAAGGAATTTTATTAAGATTACCGAACTGGTAAAAATACGTACTTTGTTGTCTTTTATTCTACAACTTGTACCTAGTTTATAATTGGTTCTTTTTGCTAAACTTTCGAAAACAATACAGATTGAGAAAGTCTATAGGTGGGAATTTGGGGATCAGACTCAGAATTTGTATCTGCTTGAAGATGGCGAGACGTAAGTTCTTTTTATTCTACGTACAAATCTTACCTGGGTTGTATTTTGTTACTGTATAAATTTAGCCTTTCAAAAATTGTTTGAAAATTAATGTGCAGCAAAATAGAGATTGAAGATAAAGGGTGTCACATCATACCTCTTTCTGCATAAAGAGGGAGAGGCTAGGAAGAATAAAAGGGTAATAATCAATTATCGAATAAGGAGATTGTCTTGTTTGATAATAGGGAGATTTACATTTATATCTTTGCAAAATTTTAAAACTACATCAAAATCTTTATTAATTTTTTAATTACTTTAATATAATTTCAATACTTTAAAATACACATATATATCCAAAACACATTTTCACCATATTTAAATAGATTTAGGGGTTGTTTTTTAAGCTTAATTTTAGGCTTACGAGCCTACCCTTTTTCGGCTTGTGTTTCATAAGCCTATTTTTTGTAGCTTATTTTCCGGCTTATATAAGTTTATTTTGCCATAGTAAAGCTTAAACACAAAGGCGACCGAGTTTTAATTTATTTTCTATTTACTTGCATATTGCTAAAAAAGGATTCATCTTAGCACTGTCATGAATTTATTAATTTTACCATTTTCAAAGAATGGGTGTTTTTTACTTTCAGTTTCATATGACACAAAGACCCTTTGTGTGTTTGTTTAATTGAAAAGGAGATGGTAAAAAGGTAATATTGCATGTTAAAATTTACATAATAGCTTTTAATATTAAATGTATTTAAATATGATAAAAATATGCTTTAGGATATATTTGTGTTATTTTGAAGTTTCAGAAGGATATTGAATTAATTATAAAATTTACAAGGATACTGAAGTAATTTTAATGTTTTGCAAGGATATGTATGTAAATGTCCCGTAATAATATGAACAGTGAACAATCTGTGATTGATGTACTGAATTTATTTGATAATCTTAAGATGATATTCTTGTGTTTTGACTTTTGAGAACATTCTGTATCCAAACGGTTCATACATTATATGATCATGGAAACAAGGGCATTGGAGAAATTGAGATGTCATAAACTCGTGATTGTTCACCGAATGTTTTGGGTTAAATGTTTTTGAGATCTCACCAATCTATTGTATCTTTTGCCTATTGTATGCTAGTTATATGTTTCGGGGTATAGACGTGAATCAAATCTGTGTGAATTCATGGGGTTTGATATTAAAGACTTGTTAAATTTAAGTTTTTCTAATAATAAAGGTGTTTCTTAAAAGTTTAATGTGTTCTACATTATTATAGAATAGTTTTTTTTTTCTTTTTTTTTTTTTTTTTTTTTTTGAATTTTGAATTTTGAATTTTGAATTTTTTACCTTGCCAAGAAACATTTGAGAGTGTCTGGGATGGTGTAATCCATCTACTTATTCATACGATAAAACTTTCTATTTGAGAGTGTCTGGGATGGTGTAATCCATTCCATGTTTTTTCAAAATCTCTATTGTATATTTAGCTTGATTGATAAAAATACCACGAGGGGATTGATGGATTTGTAAACCAAGAAAGAATTTTAGTTCCCCCATCATGGACATTTCAAATTTACTTTTCATGAGATTTTCAAAATGTTTTGAATGGTTAGGATTGGTTGATCCAAAAATAATGTCGTCCACGTAAATTTGAACGATCAAAATATCATCTTTGAATTTTTTGATAAACAAGGTGTCATCAACCGTTCCTTTTGTGAAATTGTTTTTAAGCAAGAAAGATGATAGTTCGTCATACCACGCTCTTGGAGCTTGTTTTAAACCATAAATTGCTTTCTTAAGCTTGTAGACGTAGTCTGGATGATCTTTGTCGATGAATCCCTCTGTCTGACTCACATACACTTCTTCTTTCAGAGTTCCATTTAAGAAAGCAGTCTTGATATCCATCTAATAGACTGTGATGTTTTTGTGAGCGGCATAGGCTACGAAAATCCGGACTGCTTCAAGTCTTGCTACAGGCACGAATGATTCCTCGAAATCTATCCCTTCTTCTTGTGGATAACCTTTAGCCACGAGACAAGCTTTGTTGCGAATAACAGTCATTTCCTCATCCAGTTTGTTCTTCAACAAGTTCCCAACTATCATGTAACAGGTATTGAAGAAATTCCTCCTGCATCGCTTCAATCCAAGGGTTTTCTGCCATTGCTTCCCGAATGTTCTTAGGTTCTTTGAGGCTGATTGAGCAAATGTAGATGCACAATTCGAGATCGGTGGCAAGTTGTCTCCTTGTCTGAACTGGCTTTGAAGGTTCACCAATAACTTGTTCTATTGGATGGTCTTTTGTCCATTGAAACGTAGAAGGGTACCTCGGGTGTAACGAATGTGTGTTAGATGGTTCTTGTAACCTTGAAGAAGATTCAGCAGAGTCTGTGACAAACGGGTTTTCAAATACTTCTTCTTCTTCTTCTAACGTAACATTGTTTGAATTATTTGTTGGTTCTTCTTGAAAATTTGTGTTTTGATTTTGCTCATCAACTCTTGGTAAAACAATTTCAATAACTGGAGTTGCTGGAGTAGATGTTGATGATGCTGATGTAGTTGGTGCTTCAGGTTCGATTGTAGTAGATGCATCTTGTGATGGTGGTGGTGGTTGATGGTTTTGAGCGGGTGCAGCGGAATGTTGATGTGATGCATTAGTCGAAGTTCCACCATAGTATTCATCAAACATTAACTCGAAGAAATTTTCCAGTTCTTGTTCTGAAGGTTTATCCGTGTTTGTTGACTGAGCTCCTTGAGGTACGAGTCCTGAACTGATGTATCCAGAAGTCTGCATGTTTGGTGCGGGTCCTAATCCGTTTTGATTAGAAGCCATCGGATTAAGCGCGGGTTCTAGAGCGTATCTCTCAGCAGCCATTACCAACTCCTGATACCACTTGCCAAAGAAG
Organism: Artemisia argyi; assembly: GCA_030686995.1. Classification (NCBI taxonomy): domain Eukaryota; kingdom Viridiplantae; phylum Streptophyta; class Magnoliopsida; order Asterales; family Asteraceae; genus Artemisia; species Artemisia argyi. Next base: position 2,610,062 of record CM060692.1, on the reverse strand, counting down.
AGAAATATGAAGGTGATAGGTGAGCCACTCACCTTTTAAAAAGTGTGTTTTATTATTATTTTTGTTTTATTTGTGAGTGTGTGTAGGGTGTATTTTATAAAGTAGAGTAGTTATTTTAATAAAGGTGAGGAGAGTGGTGACTACTACGGGGTGAAATTTGGGGAGGTGTGAAAAGAAAAAGAAAGTTGAGATAACGCTGATGTAGAGGTAGAAAGTGAGGGGATGTGACCATTACTTTCGGCCTTAGCCTTAGCTTCTCACAAAATGTTAACTTATCACTGTAGGCCTGTAGGGTAATCGGGACCACCCAACCCCCAATCAGGTGTAATAAGTTTAATGCGTGCCAACTTTACAAGTTCATCATGGTTTGTGATGTTGTGGTAGTTTCAAAAACTTGTTTTTCAACCAATATCTAGTAAATAAATAAATAAGTAAAGCTTGTTTTTCTCCTCTTCATCTGCGTCAGACATTTTTTTTGGTGCAAAGGGTGAACATATTTTATTAATACGAAACAAGATTACAACTTACAACAATCACTGGCATGGTAAGACTCCATCCAGAAAACAAAAACAGAATACATTCTGTATCTGACATCAAACAACATACTACTAATATCTCAGCTATACCATACAATCAATCTTCTCTGTAAATCACATCTCACTCATGAAAATCTGCATAATCACCAATCTGCAGTCTAAGAGCTCATGAGAGTCACCCTTAAATGTACCAAGAGCATAGTCTCATTACTACATTTCCATACTCACTTCCCAAACTTGACCATTCAACCCGCATCCACAATGTATCAAGAAGGACAAGTGAGCAGGCATCATAATGTAGACTATAGCCACCCATCATTCCAGTCAAGGGCTCTTCCAAGGTTCCTACATTTCCCTCTTTACAAAATGCTTCAGAACCTTGGAAACACTCACCTTGAGGGAGAATCATCCATGCCCCCTTAGCAGTGTATAGATAGGACCAAGTAGGTTCATATTTCACTCCTCACTATTCGTATCTTCAAACACCGCCCACCAAACTCACATACCCTTCACACAATGGAAACCTACTTTATGAATATCAATAAATTGTTGCCTAAGAATCTACCAAAACATAGCTCAATTTCCTAACAAAGGCCTATTGAGATACTGTCTTGTAGCTTCAAAGACAGACAGTTCATAGAAATTCAAGATACAAGGCCATCATTGTGTTTGTGAGTTTAAACAATCTTCCAATTCCTTAGTCAAAATGAAAGATATCAGGATAACCTTTCCAATATGCAGTTAAGCAATATCACAGCACTGCTATGTTATACAAGAACTCAGCTTGAATCTTGTTACCCCAAGTATTCCTCAATTCAGCATATCATTCATAACAACTTCCCATTTATTGCAGACCTTCATAACTTGTGTAGATCTTTTCACCTTTAGGCTTGACAATTTCAATCTCATATGGTTGCCCACATTGATAGTCAGCTCCTTACTATCATGCCTTTCATTTGAGAAGAGTCTTTTATTTCTCTCATTCCAGATGTAATACACAGAGGCTGCAATTAGAATTCTACTCAACACACTTCTAATTGACCTGTTGTGCTTTATATTAGACATCCTTCTCACAATATCCTCCCAACTGTTAGGAAGATCTTCTAGCTCTGCTTTCTTTTTTAATTCCTTCCAAACCTTGATTGAGTAAGAGCATTCAAAGAATAGATGGTTGAGAGAGTCAAGACAGTTTTCACATAGTGAGCAAGTCATATTCTTGTCAGGGTACCATTTCTTCAATCTATCTTGTGTAGACAATCTCCCAAGAATAGCAATCCAAACAATAAAGGAGTGTTTGGGAGTGCAATTAGAAAACTAAACCAGATCATGCCAAGTAACATTATTACCTCTCTGTCTTAAATCATTCCACACTGTCTTGGTGTTGTAATTAACAACTTTACCATCCTTAGTACACCACATATATTTGTCTTTTGAGTCTGCAGCAATACTTGGGATAGGAATATTATTGAGTATAGGGAATTCATCAAGCCAATTGACAGGCCAAGCCCATTGACCATTAACAATCATGTCTCTTGACTTTCATACTCTGATTCAACCCAGCTTGCTCAATAGTTTCCAAAGGAATAATATTGCTCAAAGGTTGAGGTCCCCACCATTTATCATGCCATAGAAAAATACTAGCTCCATTACCCACCTCACACACAATATAATTTCTCACCTTGTTTCTTAGATATTTGTACAAAGGGTTGCGTAATCGACATCACCACATACACGATCAATGGGTAAACTGGATATCTCAAATTCATCATGCACCTGAATATATAGTTTGAATCGACGAATTGCTTATCACAATAGGAGCCAAGCAACAAAACACTTTAAGGGTGCGTTTGGTAGAGAGAAAAGAAATAAGAGAAATAAAATTTAATCAAAGTCTCTTGTTTGGAAGAGATATTTAAAAAAAGTGAAGAATTGAGGAGAAATTAGTGGAGAGTTGGAAAGAATTGCCTAGTGTAATTTGGTTACTCCCATTTCCATAATTTTGGTAGAGAATTTGGAGAATTCAGTGTTTTTTTTTTTTTACAAAATAAATAGGTTTTTTTTTCTAAATATTTTTCTTTTAAAATAATTTTTTTTTATAAAAACTAATTTAAAAAATATATATTTTTTAAATATATTCTTTTTAGAATTGTTATTTAGAAAAAATATTTTTTTTAAATAATTTTTATAAAAAATAAATTAATTTCTTTTTAAATAAATTTTATAAAAAATAAGTTTTTTTGAATAAATTTTAAAAAATAAATTTAGAATTGTTATTTAGAAAAAAAAATTAATAATTTTATAAAAAATAAACTTAAAAAAATAAATTAAAATTTTTTAAATAAATTTATTAAAAAATAAGTTTTTTTTTTTAAATATAATTTATAAAAATATATTCTTTTTAAATATATATTTTTTAGAATTGTTATTTAGAAAAAATAATTTAAAAAAAAAAATCAACAAATATTTTTTTTCTTTCATTTCTCGGGTAAAGTTTCTGTTGTTATCAAACATTAGAATTGAACTTGTGGCTGTTGGTTTTTTATGAATGGGTTTTTATATTATACCCCTTAAGCTTATGGACATCCAATGCTTTAGTCCTTGTAGATTAGGGGTGATTGTGAAACATTATAAAAACCCGACATAAAATTAAACAGGTTATGATTGTTGTAAATGATTAATCCATTTAATAATCAAGTAAAGTTTGGGTTGAGAACTTGACATTATCAAACCCTTAACAACTCGCCAACCCGTTTAAAAGCACTATTCAAAAATCAGATTTCCTTAGCTATATATTTGATTTAATTTATATGATAGAGCTAAACTAGTTTATATTTGTGGAAAGTGAATTAAACATTCTAAAGCTACATCATTTTAACAAAAATAAAAACATCAAAATAATGTCCTTTTCAAAATGCTATTGTTTTTCTACATTGCATCATAACATCCATAAAGTTAGGTTCACTTTTATGTATGTTTTTTCTTTTTCATTGCCTTTATAAGGTGTTTAAGAACCGTAAAATGGGTTAATTTGAGTTAAATGGCCATGGACTCCACTGTCACAATAAAAGGGCCAATATATATATTTTCTTTATTGGGCTTCAGACTTGCAAACTTTCTTTATTGGGCTACTACACCAAGTAAGAAAATAAATATATTTTGATGACTTCAATGATTGTTTATCAAATAAAAGACTGTTTTTATACATCACACCCATCATCCATCAGAGGTTTATATAACATAATAAATAAAAACACACACGCACAGACATACACTTAATCGGCTTACCATCACAGGTATAATCTTTGTTTTGATTTTAAGGGTCTGAACTTGTTTGTGTTTTTGTCATATTTTATTTCTGGGCTGCACACCACGTGTTTGATGTAATGCCTATGTTGATGATTCAAGGAAACCTTGATTTGGGTTAACAGCATTACTGTTTTATATGTAACTTAACAATAAAAAAGGTGTGTATATGTTTGGCCGCAATTAGTAGTACTTGTTTGCTTAATAAAAGCGTTTGGTAATGTAGATGTAGCTCTAATTATAACGTGTAAAATGAAATGACGTAAAAGGATATATATACACATTAAAATAAAATGTGATTAAATAATGTAGATGTCATCAAGTTAAATATATACTATGTCTTATCCAGTGCACAAACCTTTGACTCCCTAAAGTAGAAACTACTCATTCGATTGGCAGAGATGGTTGTGTTTGATGTGGTTGAGGATATACTGTCAAGATCGGCTGTGGAAGATCTGATCCAATGGAAGCGTGTTTGTAAGTCATGGTATTCTTTGATATCAAGTCCTAGTTTTGTTAGATTACATCTTAAGATAACCGGCAATAATAGACATCTAAGGATAATGATGCCAACATACTGGAAAACAGTCGAAAAAATATCTAATGAGAGCTTGTGTGAACGCAATCGATGGAAGGTTGTTGGTTCTTCCAATGGGCTCGTATGCCTCTCTCGTATATTCGAAGATGCTCTGACTGTGATAAACAATCCGTGGACTAGGGAGGTTACAAAACTGCCAATGTCGCCCCTGGTTCCCGAAAAGATTGGAACTTTGTTGACTTTGAGTTTCGGCTATGATTCATACACAGATGATTACAAGGTTGTTATGGCCATATGGAATAGAGATTTAAAAGAGTCACTCGTTCAGGTCTTGTCCTTGAAAACTAATACTTGGAAACTTATTGGACAATTCAAGTATTGGATTTGCTATAACAAGCCTGGTATCTTGTGCGATGGGGCACTTCATTGGTTTGTGTTAGATTATCATTTTGATAGTGAGGAACCAGATAAAGTAATCCTCTCTTTTGATTTATTTCGGGAGGAATTTACAGTACTCCCCCAACCTAATGACTCAAGATATGATGAATATGATGAATCTTCTTTCACCGCACTGGGTATGTTGGAAGACCAACTATGCATCTTTTCTTATGATATTCGCAATGACAATAGCCTCCCCTATGACATATGGGTAATGAGAAGCTACAATGTTGAGGAGTCGTGGGAACTATTGTCTAATGATTGCGAGGTGAATTACGAGGTTGCACACTATATGAATATGCTTGATTGCATTTCATCTAAGGAGACGACGATGAGTTTCTTTTGTAATTACAATAATAAATGCTTGTCAAGAGCCTGGAAATATATTAGTGCTCAGAAATTTGTGCCAAGCCTTGTATCTCCGCATACTTGGAGACCAGATCCGCCAAAGAATAACAAGAGTGTTCAAGTGTGGAGTACTCAGGTAATCCTTTCTTTTGATATAATAATTTTACCTTGACAAAAGTCGTTGTGCACACAAAGACGAAGATACAGATATAAGGTTTTTATATTATTGAACTTAAATGTGAGGGCAATTTGATTTTGTGGTGGAGGGCACTTTGATAAAAACTAAATTTTTTCGACAAAGGGCACTGTCCCTTATACGCAACCTTTGCATCCACCCCACTACACAAGTTTGGCTCATAGTTTTTAGAGGGAGTTTTTGTGTGTTTACGAGGATGTTTGGGACTACTTATTTTTTCTACTTGTGCTTCTTAAAAATAAGTAATAAGTACTTATAAACTGCTTAGTACTTTTGGAAAGAGTGTTTGGATATGGTTAGTCTATATATATATATATATATATATATATATATATATATATATATATATATATATATATATATATATATATATATATACATATGAACAAGGAGCTGATACTAAGGATTTTAGGTTGAATATGATAGTAAAAACTACCCTAATTTTAATTTAGGGTTAATGACATCTAATAGCAACCAACTTTCTCAAATGTTCACATGTAAGTTAGTTATGAACCCAATAAAATACCATGATACTCATCTAACTTTCAAATTTTAGCTCGATATCATACTTTTGCTTACGTGGCATGACCGAAAACCGGCTACACCATTTAAATTGCATACATTTATTTTTTTTATATTGTTTTTTTAAGTTAATTACGTGAAGTTAGCTGTTTCAAAATACCAATCAAACTTTGTGTGATGTTCACTTATCAAACATGAACCAAATCTGACGTGGATTATAACAGTACAAATTTATGACGTGGCATGTCCATTTGTCGCTGACATGGATTTTGGAGGTAAAAAACGGGTTTTTGTTGATATCAACACAAAACAAACAAAGTTGGATGGGTATTGTGGTATTTTATTAAGTTCACATTTGATAAAGTCCGCTGCTATTAGATGTCATTTACCCTTTAATTTAATATCAACTTAAGTAATATGAAATTTCGGCCACCTTCTCATGAAAAACTGCTTTTTAAGATTACAAATAAGCAGAAAAAGCATACAGAATATCAAAACTCGAAAAATAGGAAAAATAAGCAATGTCAAACACCCACTCATGTATGGAATAGGGGAATTATTGATTTTTTTTCCTTTAAAATGGAGATTTATGATTGGCTAATGCCTTGATCTAAACATGGTTTGTGTCCGCAACTTTAATGTTTTATGATACAGAGAGAGTTATTCTTCATATCGCTCTATTTTTTTAGATATGCAAATTGAACATTGATCGTAGTTGAGCCTCATATATATATATATATATATACTTTTCTAAGGTTGCTGAAGGAGAGTGCCCACACTTGCTGGCAAAGACAAGGAAGTTTATCAAGACTACTGAACACGTAAAAATTCATACTTTGTTGTCTTTTATTCTACAACTTGTACCTAGTTTATAATTGGTTCTCCTTTTTAAACTTTTGAAAACAATACAGGTTGAGAATATCTATAGGCGGGAATTTGGAGATCAGACTCAGAATTTGTATCTGCTTGAAGATGGCGAGACGTAAGTTCTTTTTATTCTATGTACAAATCTTACCTAGTTTGGATTTTGTTATAAATTTAGCCTTTTAAAATTTGTTTGAAAGTTAATGTGCAGCAAAATAGAGATTGAAGACAAAGGGAGTCACACCATACCTCTTTCTGCAGAAAGAGGAGATTGTCTTGTTTGATAACAGGGAGATTTACATCTATATCTTTGCAAAATTTTAAAATTACATCAACATTCTTACTAGTCTTTTGATTACTTTAATATCCTTTAAAGTACACATAGGTATCCAAAACACATTTTCATCATGTTTAAATAGATTTAAGGGTTGTTTGTTTAAGCTTAATTTTAGGCTTACGAGCCCTTTTTCGGCTTGTGTTTCATAAGCCTATTTTTTGTTGCTTATTAATTTTCTGGCTTATATAAGTTTATTTTGCCATAAAGAGCGAGAGGCTGGGAAGAATAAGAGGGTAATAATCAATTATCGAATAAGGAGATTGTCTTGTTTAATAATAGGGAGATTTATATTTATATCTTTGCAAAATTTTAAAACTACATCAACATCTTTATTAATTTTTTAATTACTTTAATATCATTTCAAAATTTTAAAATACACATATATATCCAAAACACATTTTCACCATGTTTAGATAGATTTAGGGGTTGTTTAAGCTTATTTTTAGGCTTACTAGCCTACTTTTTTTCGGCTTATGTTTCATAAGCCTACTTTTTGTAGGTTATTTTCCGGCTTATGTTTCATAAGCCTACTTTTTGTAGGTTATTTTCCAGCTTATATAAGTTTATTTTGTCATAATAAAGCTTAAACACAAAGGCAATCGAGTTTTAATTTATTTTCTATCTACTTGCATGTTGCTAAAAAACCGATTCATCTTAGCACTGTCATGAATTTATTACTTTTATCATTTTCAAAGAATGGGGTGTTTTTTATTTTCAGTTTCATCTGACACAAAGACCCTTTGTGTGTTTGTTTAATTGAAAAGGAGATGAGTAAAAAGGTAATATTACATGTTAAAATTTACATAATAGCTTTTAATATTAAATGTATTTAAATATGATAAAAATATGCTTTAGGATATATTTGTGTTATTTTGAAGTTTCAAAGGATATTAAAGTAATTATAAAATTTACAAGGATACTGAAGTAATTTTAAAGTTTTGCAAGGATATTTATGTAAATGTTTTCGTAATAATCTATATATATATAAAGATTGAGTTCCCCCTATTGAATGTGAGCATTAATGTTATAAGCTAAGAAACTCAAATATGTAGTTTAAGCTAAGAAATTTCGTACATGTGGAGCTTCTTTTGAAACCTTTTAAGAGCTTTTAAAGTTGAGGACAAGCTACAATTAAAGCCTCATTGATGAAGTCTGTCTTTAAGACACTCCAAGGAAAACGAGGATAAACTCATAAGCTGTAAAGCTTCATTTATGAAGCCTGACTTTAAGATACTTCCAAAGTAACTCCTTGCAGTCCACCTTCTTAGGCAACCGAAAAATCTCCCTTTAATAATAGAAAAACTACCTGCAAGAATAGCTTCCTTCCATCTTCTCAGCATTGAATGTTTCAAGATATCTCTCATGTTGTTGAAGTAGTATAAATAGGCCTTTTGGCAGAAAGGCCACTGCAGACAAAAGAATAAGGTCACCTATTGGCGACAGACCATTTCAGAAATATTTGGTATGTGCTTAAAAAGCAAAATATTAATAAATTTACAGATGTCCATTCACACAACAATACGCTGACATCAGTTTTTACAGGAATGTACACGAAGAATACACCTCCATGGATACAAGTGATGTAAACAACCAAGGAAGATTAATGCAGGTTAGATAATTAGGTCTTCTTATACTTCGTGGCCTATGTAAAAGGCTTATCGAGTTTTTTTAAGAAGTCGAAAGTGTGTTATGAGAAAGTTGAATGTAATGTGCCTTTTGAAAATGTGCATGAATACGACAAAGGCTTATCGAGCTCAGACAAATCCGTTTGTAAGTAGCTCACAGAACACGACAAAGGAAATGGTTATGGACAGGTTTCAACTAAATTTAATTTGAGGCGTGTTTGGTCTTGCTTATTTTTCCTGATTGTGACTATTGTATAAGCAGTTAACCAGAAAAAATAAGCAATCAGAATGAGCTTCCAATGCTTCTCTCAGATTTAGGGTGTCAGGGTGTGTCATAAGTTTACCTGTAAGTAATAAAAAAGGAGCACATGCTTAGGAGTTTAACACCGACGTGTCAAGAGTTTTTTTTGGTATTATTTGGTTTGCGCCGCGTTGACGCTTATGAAGTTAAATAAGTCTATAAGGATAAGTTGATAAGCAGTTTGAAATGAGCTTATGAGCTTTTCTGGTTTCAAATGTGCTCATAGGCACCAAAAAAAAAAAGAAAAAAAAAAAAAAAAAGAAAAAGAAAAAGAAAGCCTAATCCAAGCACTCCAACGTTGGTTTATTTGATTATTATTGTTAACAGGTTTGTTTGAATGGTTAGTGTATATTTTTTATGATATACAGCTGCTACAGTGAATGAGAAACTGGCAAAGATTATCGGTTTTTATTATTATAAGATTATGATGGAGATGAAAGTGCCTACTGATGTGGCTGCTGCTGAGAGTTACGCTTTTGTGCTCTTTATACAATTACTTTTAAGGAAGAAAGCATGTTCTCTCTCAATGGATACAGCAGACTGGTTTTGTTTTTATAACCAGTTGTGCGCACAGCTTTGTGGTGCATGATTTATTTCCCTTTTTCAAAGATATATTTATCATTTTGTTGTATGTTTAAGAAGTTGTTCATGTGCTAAACTAAAAAACGTATTGTATGCATTGATTTGTTTGCTTCAAGGGTCTTTCTATGTGTATGATGCCTAAGAGCTGAGATATTATTCGTCTTTTTGTTTGAATTATTTTGTAGCCCTCTAGAACATCTATTAAGTAAAGGAGTTTTTTAGTATATGTTGATAAGAAGAGGGGAGGTGTTCACCATTGTTGTAATCTATTATGGACTAGCCAAGGCCCCATGATTATGGCACATGAGTTTGGATATGAGGCCTTTTTCTTAAAAGATGAAATTGTTCTGTCATAGAGTAAGATTCATGGCCCTCATATAGACAAATATTCATAGATAAAGGATAGGAGGATCACTACGATTGTCAATCAAACTAAAAGGCTGAAACCAAAATTTAAACTGAGATGTTACTTGCCGCAAAGAACACAGACTGGACGAACAATGCATATAACACTTCCGAATGCAAACACCCTGCTGCTAACAGATTCCTCAACTTAGTTGCTTAAGACAATGTATAATCGCTTAGCCGAAACACTAAATATCTTAACGAGATGTATACCTGACTATTATATTCCCATGGTTAACAAGATGTATACCTGACCATTATATTCCCATGAAATAACCATGTTAGCTATCTAATAATATATACATATACCTGACCATTATATTATTTATACTCCCATGAAATAACCATGTTAGCTAGCCATCTAATAGTGTTACCAAAACTCTTAATTGGCACTATACTACAAAAGCATTTGATTACAAAGTTATTCATTCAAAAGTTGGAAAAACTTTGTATAGTATATATATAGGAAAGTGTTTCTTATAGTAAGCTAAGCAACTGTAAGATTGAAAACTTTTGACATCTAAAATATATAAACAACTAAGGAATAAGAGTGAAATATGTTATAAAAAACATAATATTTGACTTAAGGATTTTTAAGTATAAAAATGTGTGAGAAAAATTAATTCAAATACGTATCATATGTGTAATAAGTGTTTGATTAAATGGCAACAAATCATGTGTTTGACTTTCATTTTAGATGATCGTACATGTTTGTAACTTGACTATGCATACATCAATTGGATATCTAAATTTAATATATATTAGATATATATGAACCAATTGTTTGAAATCAACCTCATATTAGTACCCACCTATTGAAGCTATGATGCACCACCGTTCGACGCTACTAATTAATAAGTAGTTCGTATTGATTTCTATAAACACAAACCAATGTTTTGCTTCACTGAGATATCATCCATCTTACGATTTTTTAGCTTAGAATATTTTCACTCGAATAACATAAAATGTAAATCGCTCAAGTCTTGAAACAATATGTAATATAAATATGATACGATATTATCGAAAATAAAGTACCCGTACTTTAGGGCGAACAAAGCATGTGCAACTAAATACACATAACCCTTGCCAAACCGATAATTTTTTAGGATGAAAAAAGCCCGTGCATCGCACGGGCCATGTTGTCTCGTATGAATAATGAACAAACTGTGATTGTTGTACTAAATTTATTTTATAATCTTAAGATGATATTCTTGTGTTTTGACTTTTGAGAACTTTCTGTATCCAAATGGTTCATACATTAATACGTTATATGAACATGGAAACAAGGGCATTGGAGACATTGAGATGTCATAAACTCGTGATTGTTCACCGAATGTTTTTGGGTTAAATGTTTTCGAGATCTCACCAATCTATTGTATCTTTTGCCTATTTTATGCTAGTTATATGTTTCGGAGTATAGCCGTGAATCAAATCTGTGTGAATTCATGAGGTTTGATTTGAAAGACTTGTCAAATTTAAGTTTTGTTTCTTCTTAAAAGTTTAACTGTTCTACATTGTTATAAAAAAAGATTTTTTTTTTTTTTTTTTTTTTTTTTTTTTTTTTTTTTTATATATATTATTGAACTTAAATGTGAGGGAAATTTGATTTTGTGGTGGAGGGCACTTTGAAAAAAACTAAATTTTTTCGACAAAGGGCACTGTCCCTTATACGCAACCTTTGCATCCGCCCCACTACACAAGTTTGGCTCATAGTTTTTAGAGGGAGTTTTTGTGTGTTTGCGAGGATGTTTGGGACTACTTATTTTTTCTACTTGTGCTTTTGCTTCTACTTGTGCTTCTTAAAAATAAGTAATAAGTACTTATAAACTGCTTAGTACTTTTGGAAAGAGTGTTTGGATATGGTTAGTCTATATATATATATATATATATATATATATATATATATATATATATATATATATATATATATATATATATATATATATATATATATATATATGAACAAGGAGCTGATACTAAGGATTTTAGGTTGAATATGATAGTAAAAACTACCCTAATTTTAATTTAGGGTTAATGACATCTAATAGCAACCAACTTTCTCAAATGTTCACATGTAAGTTAGTTATGAACCCAATAAAATACCATGATACTCATCTAACTTTCAAATTTTAGCTCGATATCATACTTTTGCTTACGTGGCATGACCGAAAACCGGCTACACCATTTAAATTGCATACATTTATTTTTTTCATATTGTTTTTTTAAGTTAATTACGTGAAGTTAGCTGTTTCAAAATACCAATCAAACTTTGTGTGATGTTCACTTATCAAACATGAACCAAATCTGACGTGGATTATAACAGTACAAATTTATGACATGGCATGCCCATTTGTCGCTGACATGGATTTTGGAGGTAAAAAACGGGTTTTTGTTGATATCAACACAAAACAAACAAAGTTGGATGGGTATTGTGGTATTTTATTAAGTTCACATTTGATAAAGTCCGCTGCTATTAGATGTCATTTACCCTTTAATTTAATATCAACTTAAGTAATATGAAATTTCGGCCACCTTCTCATGAAAAACTGCTTTTTAAGATTACAAATAAGCAGAAAAAGCATACAGAATATCAAAACTCGAAAAATAGGAAAAATAAGCAATGTCAAACACCCACTCATGTATGGAATAGGGGAATTATTGATTTTTTTTCCTTTAAAATGGAGATTTATGATTGGCTAATGCCTTGATCTAAACATGGTTTGTGTCCGCAACTTTAATGTTTTATGATACAGAGAGAGTTATTCTTCATATCGCTCTATTTTTTTAGATATGCAAATTGAACATTGATCGTAGTTGAGCCTCACATATATATATATATATATATATATATATATATATATATATATATATATATATATATATATATATATATATATATATATATATATATATATATATACTTTTCTAAGGTTGCTGAAGGAGAGTGGCCACACTTGCTGGCAAAGACAAGGAAGTTTATCAAGACTACTGAACACGTAAAAATTCATACTTTGTTGTCTTTTATTCTACAACTTGTACCTAGTTTATAATTGGTTCTCCTTTTTAAACTTTTGAAAACAATACACGTTGAGAATATCTATAGGCGGGAATTTGGAGATCAGACTCAGAATTTGTATCTGCTTGAAGATGGCGAGACGTAAGTTTTTTTTATTCTATGTACAAATCTTACCTAGTTTGGATTTTGTTATAAATTTAGCCTTTTAAAATTTGTTTGAAAATTAATGTGCAGCAAAATAGAGATTGAAGACAAAGGGAGTCACACCATACCTCTTTCTGCAGAAAGAGGAGATTGTCTTGTTTGATAACAGGGAGATTTACATCTATATCTTTGCAAAATTTTATAATTACATCAACATCCTTACTAGTCTTTTGATTACTTTAATATCCTTTAAAGTACACATAGGTATCCAAAACACATTTTCATCATGTTTAAATAGATTTAAGGGTTGTTTGTTTAAGCTTAATTTTAGGATTACGAGCCCTTTTTCGGCTTGTGTTTCATAAGCCTATTTTTTGTTGCGTATTAATTTTCTGGCTTATATAAGTTTATTTTGCCATAAAGAGGGAGAGGCTGGGAAGAATAAGAGGGTAATAATCAATTATCGAATAAGGAGATTGTCTTGTTTAATAATAGGGAGATTTATATTTATATCTTTGCAAAATTTTAAAACTACATCAACATCTTTATTAATTTTTTAATTACTTTAATATCATTTCAAAATTTTAAAATACACATATATATCCAAAACACATTTTCACCATGTTTAGATAGATTTAGGGGTTGTTGTTTAAGCTTATTTTTAGGCTTACTAGCCTACTTTTTTTCGGCTTATGTTTCATAAGCCTACTTTTTGTAGGTTATTTTCCGGCTTATGTTTCATAAGCCTACTTTTTGTAGGTTATTTTCCGGCTTATATAAGTTTATTTTGTCATAATAAAGCTTAAACACAAAGGCAATCGAGTTTTAATTTATTTTCTATCTACTTGCATGTTGCTAAAAAACCGATTCATCTTAGCACTGTCATGAATTTATTACTTTTATCATTTTCAAAGAATGGGGTGTTTTTTATTTTCAGTTTCATCTGACACAAAGACCCTTTGTGTGTTTGTTTAATTGAAAAGGAGATGAGTAAAAAGGTAATATTACATGTTAAAATTTACATAATAGCTTTTAATATTAAATGTATTTAAATATGATAAAAATATGCTTTAGGATATATTTGTGTTATTTTGAAGTTTCAAAGGATATTAAAGTAATTATAAAATTTACAAGGATACTGAAGTAATTTTAAAGTTTTGCAAGGATATTTATGTAAATGTTTTCGTAATAATATGAATAATGAACAAACTGTGATTGTTGTACTAAATTTATTTTATAATCTTAAGATGATATTCTTGTGTTTTGACTTTCGAGAACTTTCTGTATCCAAACGGTTCATACATTAATACGTTATATTAACATGGAAACAAGGGCATTGGAGACATTGAGATGTCATAAACTCGTGATTGTTCACCGAATGTTTTTGGGTTAAATGTTTTCGAGATCTCACCAATCTATTGTATCTTTTGCCTATTTTATGCTAGATATATGTTTCGGGGTATAGCCGTGAATCAAATCTGTGAATTCATGAGGTTTGATTTGAAAGACTTGTCAAATTTAAGTTTTGTTTCTTCTTAAAAGTTTAACTGTTCTACTAACAAGGATTTTTTTTTTTTTTTTTTTTTTTTTTTTTTTTTTTTTTTTTTGAATTTTTTCATTTTTTACCTTGCCAAAAAACATTTGAGTGTCTGGGATGGTGTAATCCATCTACTTATTCATACGATAAAACTTTCTATTAGATAAGTTAACCTCAAAACAACATATAAAAATGGAGCAATCTTAACTTTTGGGCCACCTGTTGTCTTCAACAAAGGGGCTAGTGTTATCGTGAACATGAAATATGTTAACATGTATCTGCTACTATATAATAAAAACACGGAACAGATTTAACATGTCAAAAGTAGGGGTGTTGATCGGTTCGGTTTTCGGTTATTCGGTTAATTCGGTTAAAAGTTTTTTTAGGGTCAAACCGTGAACCAAACCAAACCGAATTCAAATTCGGTTTTCGGTTCGGTTTGGTTGAATTCTAGTACGGTTTGGTTCGGTTCGGTTTTCGGTTTAACCGAATTACACACTTTATTTAAAAAAAAAATATATATATATACAAATATATTTAATCAAAAAAGTTATTTCAAACATAAAAAGTATTTTTTAATATTAGAATAAAATTGTATTGCTATTCATATAGATATAAATATATATATATATATATATATATATATATATATATATATATATATATATATATATATATATATATATATATATATATATATATACTGTTTTATTGATCTTTTATATATATAAATTTATATGAATTCGGTTTTCGGTTTGGTTTTCAGTTTTGATTACCAAAACCATATCCAAACCGAGAACCGAATTAAAAGTTCGGTTTGGTTCGGTTTTGGCAAATTCGGTTCGGTTATTAGTTCGGTTCGGTTATTTTCGGTTCGGTTCGGTTTTGGTTTTCGGTTTATTCGGATATTTCGGTTTTTCTGATCACCCCTAGTCAAAAGTAGTAAAACAAAAAATATGTGAAGAAGAAAACAGTAAAAGATTGTCTTTGTCCTATTAATAAAGTGAATAAAATCGGCAAAAAAAAAGTTGGAACATAAAATATAAAGTTTGACAAGTCAAAAATAGTAAAAGGCATTGAACAAAAAATAACAAAAATCTATCTTGTTATGTCAATAAAGCGGGTAAAAGTGGAGGTACCCGCCTAAAGGTGACAAAATAGGTCGGTCTGTTCGGGTTTGGGTCGCTAACCTAGTTGAGTTTGAGTCTATATGGGTTCGAGTCTCGTCCGGTCGACAGAATTATTTTTCTTTTTTTTTCTTTTAGTAAAAGAGGAAAAGTGAAAAAGAAAAAAATAATCCGCTAGACCCACCTAAACCATTGGTTAATTATTAGTATGTAATTGCATTTTTATTAAATACCAATTACACTCATCTATAATATTTAGAGGGGCAAAACTATACTCATCATCTACTAGATATTTACCCAACTAGACGAATGTTTAACCGATGGGTCTCAAATTGGCACCTCTACCGCCGCTACAACACACATTTACGCCGCTAGCAACTAGTATACACGAAGCAAAGTTGATGTCAAAACTTCTCTTCATGCATGCCGACATATGCAAAAAAGGAAATTGTTAATTAAATTCAAAAGGAAATTTATTATTTTACCAAAAGTACAACCGCTTTAGTTAACAATAATAGTACATCGTACATATTATATATACACATTGCGTCAACAACCCTAAAGCAGATTCGATTCGATGGCAGAGATGGCTGTGTTAGATGTGGTCGAGGCTATACTATCAAGATCCGCTGTAGAAGATCTGATCCAATGGAAGCGTGTTTGTAAGTCATGGTATTCTTTGATATCAAGTCCTAGTTTTGTTAGATTACATCTAAAGATAACCGGCAATAATAGACATCTAAGGATAATGATGCCAACATACTGGAAAACAGTCGAAAAAATATCTAATGAGAGCTTGTGTGAACACAATCGATGGAGGGTTGTTGGTTCTTCCAATGGGCTCGTATGCCTCTCTCGTATGTTCGAAGACGATGCTCTGACTGTGATAAACAATCCTTGGACTAGGGAGGTTACAAAAGTGCCAATGTCGCCCCTAGTTCCCGAAAAGGTTAGACGTTTGTTGACTTTGAGTTTCGGCTATGATTCATACACAGATGATTACAAGGTTGTTATGGTCATACAGCAGAAAGATGACGAGTCGTCACTCGTTCAGGTTTTGTCCTTGAAATCAAATACTTGGAAACTTATTGGACAATTCAAGTATCGGATTTGCAATAACTATCCTGGTATCTTGTGCAATGGGGCACTTCATTGGTTTGCGTTAGATTTTCATTTTAATAGTGATGATCCAGATAGAGTAATCCTCTCTTTTGATTTATTTCGGGAGGAATTTACAGTAATCCCCCAACCTAATGACTCAAAATATGGTGAATCTTCTTACACTGCACTGGGTATGTTGGAAGACCAACTATGTATCTTTTCTTATAATATTCGCAATGACAATGACCTCCCCCGTGACATATGGGTATTGAGAAGCTACAATGTTGAGGAGTCGTGGGAACTATTGTCCAATGATTGCGAGTTGAAGTACGAGGTTGTGCATTATATGAATATGCTTGATTGCATTTCACCTAAGGAGACGACGATGAGTTTCTTTTGTAATTACAATAATAATTGCTTGTCAAGAGCCTGGAAATATATTAGTGCTCAGAAATTTGTGCCAAGCCTTGTATCTCCGCATACTGGGAGACCAGATCCACCAAAGAATAACAATAGTGTTCAAGTGTGGAGTACACAGGTAATCCTTTCTTTTGATACAATAATTTTACCTTGACAAAAGTCGTTGTACACACAAAGACGAAGATATAGATATAAGGTTTTTATATTATCGAGCTTAAATGTGGGGGGCAATTTGATTTTGTGGTGGATGGCACTTTGATAAAACTAAAAACTAAAAACTAAATTTTTTCGACAAAGGGCACTGCCCCTTATACCCAACCTTTGCATCCGCCCCACTACACAAGTTTGGCTCATAGTTTTTAGAGGGAGTTTTTGTGTGTTTACGAGGATGTATGGGACTACTTATTTTTTCTACTTGTGCTTCTGCTTCTTCTTAAAAATAAGTACTTATAAACTGCTTAGTACTTTTGGAAATGGTGTTTGGACATGCTTAGTCTGTAATAAATAAATAAATAAATTTGATATGAACAAGAAGCTGATACTAAGGATTTTAGGTTGAATATGAAACTAAAAACTACCCTAATTTTAATTAGGGTTAATGACATCTAATAGCAACCAACTTTCTCAAATATTCACATATCAGTAAATGTTCACATATCAGTAAATGTTCACATGTCAGTTAGTTATGAACCCAACAAAATACCATGATACCGATCAAACTTTCAAATTTTAGCTCGATATCATACTTTTGCTTACGTGGCATGACCGAAAACTGACTTCACCATTTAAATTGCATACATGTATTTATTTTTTATTTTTTATTGTTTTTTTTAAGTTAATTACGTGAAGTTAGCTGTTTCAAAATACCAATCAAACTTTGTCTGATGTTCACTTATAAAACATGAACCAAATCTGACGTGGATTAGAACAGTACAAATTTATGACGTGACATGTCCATTTGTCGCTGACATGGATTTTGGAGGTAAAAAACGGGTTTTTGTTGATATCAACACAAAACAAACAAAGTTTGATGGGTATTGTGGTATTTTATTAAGTTCACATTTGAGAAAGTTCGTTGCTATTAGATGTCATTAACCCTTTAATTTATTATCAACTTAAGTAATATGAAATTTCGGCCATCTTCTGATGAAAAACTGCTTTTTAAGATTACAAATAAGCAGAAAAAGCATACAGTGTTTGAATATCAAAACTGGAAAAACAGGAAAAATAAGCAATGCCAAACACCCACTATGCCAAACACCCACTAAATGTATGGAATAGGGGAATTATTGATTTTTTTTTTCTTTCAAATGGAGATTTATGATTGGCTAATATGCCTTGATCTCAAAATGGTTTGAGTCTGCAACTTTAAGGGGTCTGTTTAGTTGAAGAAAAATTCTTCTTGTTTTCTATCTCTAATTTTGTAAAAATTGGGAAGGGAAATTTATCTCCAGTACAAAACACTTAAAAAATATAGAAAACGTGTTTAGTTTATGTTTGTATTTTCTATTTTGAAGAAAAAGAGTGAGGTTGTGGGTTACAAAGGAAAACAACTAAATTTTGTTTTGTAAGTTTCCATGTTAAGTTAGGAAATAGGGGATTTTGTGTTTTCAAAACATTTTATTGGAAAACATTAATTTGAACGCGATCTCTGTTTTTCTTGTTTTCCATAAAACATTTTGTGGAAAACAAGGTGTTTTCCCCCAACTTAATGCCCCCTAATGTTTTATAATATAAAGATAGTTATTCTTCAGATCGCTCTATTTTTTTTAGATATGTAAATTGAACATTGATTGTAGTTGAGCCTTATATATATATATATATACTTTTCTAAGGTTGCTGAAGGAGAGTGCCCACACTTGCTGGCAAAGACAAGGAAGTATATCAAGACTACTGAACACGTAAAAATTCGTACTTTGTTGTCTTTTATTCTACAACTTGTACCTAGTTTATAATTGGTTCTCCTTTTTAAACTTTCGAAAACAATACAGGTTGAGAATATCTATAGGCGGGAATTTGGGGATCAGACTCAGAATTTGTATCTGCATGAAGATGGCGAGACGTAAGTTCTTTTTATTCTACGGACAAATCTTACCTGGTTTGGATTTTGTTATAAATTTAGCCTTTTAAAAATTGTTTGAAAATTAATGTGCAGCAAAATAGAGATTGAAGATAAAGGGTGTCACACCATACCTCTTTGTGCGTAAAAAGAGGGAGAAGTTGGGAAGAATAAGAGGTAATAATCAATTATCAAATAAGGAGATTGTCTTTTTTGATAATAGCGAGATTTACATTTATATCTTTGCAAAATTTTAAAACTACATCAACATCTTTATTAATTTTTAGTTACTTTAATATCATTTCAAAACTTTAAAATACACATATATATCCAAAACACATTTTCATCATGTTTAAATAGATTTAAGGGTTGTTTGTTTAAGCTTAATTTTAGGCTTACGAGCCTACCTTTTTTCGCCTTATGTTTCAAGTCTATTTTTTGTAGCTTATTTTCCCGCTTATATAAGTTTATTTTGCCATAATAAAGCTTAAACACAAAGGCAAAGGCAGTCGAGTTTTAATTTATTTTCTATCTACTTGCATGTTGCTAAAAAAACTATTCATCTTAGCACTGTCATGAATTTATTACTTTTATCATTTTCAAAGAATGGGATGTTTTTTATTTTCAGTTTCATCTGACACAAAGACCTTTTGTGTGTTTGTTTAATTGAAAAGGAGATGGTAAAAAGGTAATATTACATGTTAAAATTTACATAATAGCTTTTAATATTAAATGTATTTAAATATGATAAAAATATGCTTTAGGATATATTTGTGTTATTTTGAAAGTTTCAAAGGATATTAAAGTAATTATAAAATTTACAAGGATACTGAAGGAATTTTAAAGTTTTGCAAGGATATTTATGTAAATGTTTTGTAATAATATGAACAATGAACAATCTGTGATTGATGTACTGAATTTATTTTATAATCTTAAGATGATATTCTTGTGTTTTGACTTTTGAGAACATTCTGTATCCAAACGGTTCATACATTATATGATCATGGAAACAAGGGCATCGGAGAAATTGAGATGTCATAAAGTCGTAATTGTTCACCGGATGTTTTGGGTTGAATGTTTTTGAGATTTCACCAATCTATTGTATCTTTTGCCTATTTTATTCTAGTTATTTTGTTTCCGGGGTATAGACGTGAATCAAATCTGCGTGAATTCATGGGGTTTGATATTAAAGACTTGTCAAATTTAAGTTTTTCTAATAATAAAGGTGTTTCTTCTTAAAAGTTTAATGTGTTCTACATTGTTATAGAATAGATTTTTATTTATTTGAATTTTTAATTTTTAAACTTGCCAAGAAACATTTGAGAGTGTCTGGGATGGTGTAATCCATCTACTTATTCATACGATAAAACTTTCTATTTGCTAAGTTAAGCTCAAAACAACATATAAAAATGGATCAATCTTAACTTTTGGGGCACCCGTTGTCTTCTTGGGGCTAGTGTTATCGTGAACTTGAAGTATGTTAACATGTATATGCTACTATATAATAAAAACACGGAACAGATTTAACATGTCAAAAGTAGTAAAACAAAAAATATGTGAAGAAGAAAACCGTAAAAGATTGTCTTTGTCCTATTAATAAAGTGAATAAAATCGGCAAAAAAAAAGTTGGAACATAAAATATAAAGTTGACAAGTCAAAAATAGTAAAAGGCATTGAACAAAAAATAACAAAAATCTATCTTGTTATGTCAATAAAGCGGGTAAAAGTGGAGGTACCCGCCTAAAGGTGACAAAATAGGTCGGTCTGTTCGGGTTTGGGTCGCTAACCTAGATGAGTTTGAGTCTATATGGGTTCGAGTCTGGTCCGGTCGACACAATTATTTTTCTTTTCTTTTCTTTTAGTAAAAGAGGAAAAGTGAAAAAGAAAAAAATAATCCGCTAGACCCATCTAAACCATTGGTTAATTATTAGTATGTAATTGCATTTTTATTAAATACCAATTACACTCATCTATAATATTTAGAGGGGTACAACTATACTCATCATCTACTAGATATTTACCCAACTAGACGCACATTTAACCGATGGGTCTCAAATTGGCACCTCTACCGCCGCTACAACACACATTTACGCCGCTAGCAACTAGTATACACGAAGCAAAGTTGATGTCAAAACTTCTCTTCATGCATGCCGACATATGCAAAAAAGGAAATTGTTAATTAAATTCAAAAGGAAATTTATTATTTTACCAAAAGTACAACCGCTTTAGTTAACAATAATAGTACATCGTACATATTATATATACACATTGCGTCAACAACCCTAAAGCAGATTCGATTCGATGGCAGAGATGGCTGTGTTAGATGTGGTCGAGGCTATACTATCAAGATCGGCTGTAGAAGATCTGATCCAATGGAAGCGTGTTTGTAAGTCATGGTATTCTTTGATATCAAGTCCTAGTTTTGTTAGATTACATCTAAAGATAACCGGCAATAATAGACATCTAAGGATAATGATGCCAACATACTGGAAAACAGTCGAAAAAATATCTAATAAGAGCTTGTGTGAACACAATCGATGGAGGGTTGTTGGTTCTTCCAATGGGCTCGTATGCCTCTCTCGTATGTTCGAAGACGATGCTCTGACTGTGATAAACAATCCTTGGACTAGGGAGGTTACAAAAGTGCCAATGTCGCCCCTAGTTCCCGAAAAGGTTAGACGTTTGTTGACTTTGAGTTTCGGCTATGATTCATACAGAGATGATTACAAGGTTGTTATGGTCATACAGCAGAAAGATGATGAGTCGTCACTCGTTCAGGTTTTGTCCTTGAAATCAAATACTTGGAAACTTATTGGACAATTCAAGTATCGGATTTGCTATAACTATCCTGGTATCTTGTGCAATGGGGCACTTCATTGGTTTGCGTTAGATTTTCATTTTAATAGTGAAGATCCAGATAGAGTAATCCTCTCTTTTGATTTATTTCGGGAGGAATTTACAGTAATCCCCCAACCTAATGACTCAAAATATGGTGAATCTTCTTACACTGCACTGGGTATGTTGGAAGACCAACTATGTATCTTTTCTTATAATATTCGCAATGACAATGACCTCCCCCGTGACATATGGGTATTGAGAAGCTACAATGTTGAGGAGTCGTGGGAACTATTGTCTAATGATTGCGAGTTGAAGTACGAGGTTGTGCATTATATGAATATGCTTGATTGCATTTCACCTAAGGAGACGACGATGAGTTTCTTTTGTAATTACAATAATAATTGCTTGTCAAGAGCCTGGAAATATATTAGTGCTCAGAAATTTGTGCCAAGCCTTGTATCTCCGCATACCGGGAGACCAGATCCACCAAAGAATAACAAGAGTGTTCAAGTGTGGAGTACTCAGGTAATCCTTTCTTTTGATACAATAATTTTACCTTGACAAAAGTCGTTGTACACACAAAGACGAAGATATAGATATAAGGTTTTTATATTATTGAGCTTAAATGTGGGGGGCAATTTGATTTTGTGGTGGAGGGCACTTTGATAAAACTAAAAACTAAAAACTAAATTTTTTCGATAAAGGGCACTGCCCCTTATACCCAACCTTTGCATCCGCCCCACTACACAAGTTTGGCTCATAGTTTTTATAGGGAGTTTTTGTGTGTTTACGAGGATGTTTGGGACTACTTATTTTTTCTACTTGTGCTTCTGCTTCTTCTTAAAAATAAGTACTTATAAACTGCTTAGTACTTTTGGAAATGGTGTTTGGATATGCTTAGTCTGTAATAAATAAATAAATAAATAAATATGATATGAACAAGAAGCTGATACTAAGGATTTTAGGTTGAATATGATACTAAAAACTACCCTAATTTTAATTAGGGTTAATGACATCTAATAGCAACCAACTTTCTCAAATGTTCACATATCAGTTAGTTATGAACCCAACAAAATACCATGATACCCATCAAACTTTTAAATTTTAGCTCGATATCATACTTTTGCTTACGTGGCATGACCGAAAACTGACTTCACCATTTAAATTGCATACATGTATTTTTTTAATTTTTTAATTTTTTTTTTTTGTTAATTACGTGAAGTTAGTTGTTTCAAAATACCAATCAAACTTTGTCTGATGTTCACTTATAAAACATGAACCAAATCTGACGTGGATTAGAACAGTACAAATTTATGACGTGGCATGTCCATTTGTCGCTGACATGGATTTTGGAGGTAAAAAACGGGTTTTTGTTGATATCAACACAAAACAAACAAAGTTTGATGGGTATTGTGGTATTTTATTAAGTTCACATTTGAGAAAGTTCGTTGTTATTAGATGTCTTTAACCCTTTAATTTAATATCAACTTAAGTAATATGAAATTTCGGCCATCTTCTGATGAAAAACTGCTTTTTAAGATTACAAATAAGCAGAAAAAGCATACAGTGTTTGAATATCAAAACTGGAAAAACAGGAAAAATAAGCAATGCCAAACACCCACTATGCCAAACACCCACTGCATGTATGGAGTAGGGGAATTATTGATTTTTTTTTTTTTTTTTTTTTTTTCAAATGGAGTTTTATGATTGGCTAATATGCCTTGATCTC
Organism: Artemisia argyi; assembly: GCA_030686995.1. NCBI lineage: Eukaryota > Viridiplantae > Streptophyta > Magnoliopsida > Asterales > Asteraceae > Artemisia > Artemisia argyi. The sequence continues at coordinate 2,586,096 of CM060692.1, read as the reverse complement.
AAAATGGTTTGAGTCCGCAACTTTAAGGGGTGTGTTTAGTTGGAGAAAAAATCTTCTTGTTTTCTATCTCTAATTTTGTAAAAATTGGGAAGGGAAATTTATCTCCAGTACAAAACACTTAAAAAATATAGAAAACGTGTTTAGTTTATGTTTGTATTTTCTATTTTGAAGAAAAAGAGTGAGGTTGTGGGTTACAAAGGAAACAACTAAATTTTGTTTTGTAAGTTTCCTTGTTAAGTAGGAAATAGGGGATTTTGTGTTTTCAAAACATTTTTTTGGAAAACATTGATTTGAACGCGATCTCTGTTTTCCATAAAACATTTTGTGGAAAACAAGATGTTTTCCCCCAACTTAATGCCCCCTAATGTTTTATAATATAAAGATAGTTATTCTTCAGATCACTCTATTTTTTTTAGATATGTAAATTGAACATTGAACGTAGTTGAGCCTTATATATATATATATATATATATATATATATATATATATATATATATATATATATATACTTTTCTAAGGTTGCTGAAGGAGAGTGCCCACACTTGCTGGCAAAGACAAGGAAGTTTATCAAGACTACTGAACACGTAAAAATTCGTACTTTGTTGTCTTTTATTCTACAACTTGTACCTAGTTTATAATTGGTTCTACAACTTGTACCTACTTTGTTCTCCTTTTTAAACTTTCGAAAACAATACAGGTTGAGAATATCTATAGGCGGGAATTTGGGGATCAGACTCAGAATTTGTATCTGCATGAAGATGGCGAGACGTAAGTTCTTTTTATTCTACGGACAAATCTTACCTGGTTTAAATTTTGTTATAAATTTAGCCTTTTAAAAATTGTTTGAAAATTAATGTGCAGGAAAATAGAGATTGAAGATAAAGGGTGTCACAGCATACCTCTTTGTGCGTAAAAAGAGGGAGAAGCTGGGAAGAATAAGAGGGTAATAATCAATTATCGAATAAGGAGATTGTCTTTTTTAATAATAGCGAGATTTACATTTATATCTTTGCAAAATTTTAAAACTACATCAACATCTTTATTAATTTTTTAATTACTTTAATATCATTTCAAAACTTTAAAATACACATATATATCCAAAACACATTTTCATCATGTTTAAATAGATTTAAGGGTTGTTTGTTTAAGCTTAATTTTAGGCTTACGAGCCTACCTTTTTTCGCCTTATGTTTCATAAGTCTATTTTTTGTAGCTTATTTTCCGGCTTATATAAGTTTATTTTGCCATAATAAAGCTTAAACACAAAGGCAGTCGAGTTTTAATTTATTTTATATCTACTTGCATGTTGCTAAAAAAACTATTCATCTTAGCACTGTCATGAATTTATTACTTTTATCATTTTCAAAGAATGGGATGTTTTTTATTTTCAGTTTCATCTGACACAAAGACCCTTTGTGTGTTTGTTTAATTGAAAAGGAGATGGTAAATGGTAATATTACATGTTAAAATTTACATAATAGCTTTTAAGATTAAATGTATTTAAATATGATAAAAACATGCTTTAGGATATATTTGTGTTATTTTGAAGTTTCAGAAGGATATTGAATTAATTATAAAATTTACAAGGATACTGAAGTAATTTTAAAGTTTTGCAAGAATATGTATGTAAATGTCCCGTAATAATATGAACAATGAACAATCTGTGATTGATGTACTGAATTTATTTTATAATCTTAAGATGATATTCTTGTGTTTTGACTTTTGAGAACATTCTGTATCCAAACGGTTCATACATTATATGATCATAGAAACAAGGGCATTGGAGAAATTGAGATGTCATAAACTCGTGATTGTTCACCGAATGTTTTGGGTTAAATGTTTTTGAGATCTCACCAATCTATTGTATCTTTTGCCTATTGTATGCTAGTTATATGTTTCGGGGTATAGACGTGAATCAAATCTGTGTGAATTCATGGGGTTTGATATTAAAGACTTGTTAAATTTAAGTTTTTCTAATAATAAAGGTGTTTCTTCTTAAAAGTTTAATGTGTTCTACATTATTATAGAATAGATTTTTTTTTTTTTTTTTTTTTTTTTTTTTTTTAATTTTGAATTTTTTTACCTTGCCAAGAAACATTTGAGAGTGTCTGGGATGGTGTAATCCATCTACTTATTCATGCGATAAAACTTTCTATTTGCTAAGTTAAGCTCAAAACAACATATAAAAATGGAGCAATCTTAACTTTTGGGCCACCCGTTGTCTTCAACAAAGGGGCTAGTGTTATCGTGAACTTGAAGTATGTTAGCATGTATATGCTATTATATAATAAAAACAAGGTATTTGCGGCCGCCCGGGTAGTTTCGGCATTTGCTGTGGTTCCGTATTTATACGGTATGTATCTGGTTGACATTGACAATTGAGTTCGTCAGTTATGTATCTTGATGTATTTGCATGCTTATTTACATAAGTGTTGTTTAACATTTGTTTCTGTTTGTTGTTTTAGGCTTGTTTGTGTTGGCTTCTATAGTAATGGGTTTAGTAGGGTTGGTTGTTGTTTATTTTGGGTTGAACGTTGGTATAATAATAATGAATAGCGGGGGAACAGTAAACGCACCGAATCCACCATCTTTAATATATATAGTAATACGGACAGATTTGACAAGTCAAAAGTAGTCAAACACAAAAAATACGGAGAAGAAAACCGTAAAAGATTGTCTTTGTCCTGTGTTAATAAAGTGAATAAAGTCGCCGAAAGAAAGTTGAAACATAAAATATAAAGTTTGACAAGTCAAAAATAGTAAAAAGTACGGAACAAAAAAAACAATAAAAAAACTACTCCATCTGTCCTAAATTATAAGTTCATTTTCTTATTTTATGTTGTCCCAAAACATTTGTCTATTATTTAATTTCAACTAATTAAAAAACAATTTAGTAGAGAAAGAAGATATTTGATTGATGAATATATTAGTCAGTATCAATTTATTAAACTTTGTGCAAATTGAAAATAAACTTATAATTTAAAACGAATAAAATATCTTGCTATGTCAATAAAGTGAGTAAAAGTGGGGTAAGAAGAGGAGGGTACTAATAGTACACCCATAATTAGAAAGAAAGTGATAGATGCATCCCCTTTTAGCATTAGTTGATCAAGCCACTATGTTTCACGAGCCACTATTATTTAATTTCAACTAATTAAAAAACAATTTAGTTGAGAAAGAAGATATTTGATTGATGAATATATTAATCAGTATCAATTTATTAAACTTTGTGCAAATTGAAAATAAACTTATAATTTAAAACGAATAAAATATCTTGCTATGTCAATAAAGTGAGTAAAAGTGGGGTAAGAAGAGGAGGGTACTAATAGTACACCCATAATTAGAAAGAAAGTGATAGATGCATCCCCTTTTAGCATTAGTTGATCAAGCCACTATGTTTCACGAGCCACAAGTCACATGAACCAAACCCACAAAGCAAATGAAGTGTGACCATCAATAAAATTAATCACAAGACACACCCATATAGTAGTTGTCTTCAACCCCTTCACATGTTTGCTACACAGGAATCACACTTCACAAGTCACGCTGGTGTCGAAAAGGTACCGATGGGTTTGGTCCCTTTACATTAGATAACCGGTCCTAGATTGTGTACGGAAGATTGTCAACTTTTTTGAGTACACATCTTTGCTATAACAATGCAACAATTCTTTTATGGGTAAAGACGATTATATATACGTGCTTATTCCACACATTGTAGGTTTGCATTTTGTACTTAAGGTAATGTGATGCAAGAGTGCATTGTGTGTGTCTACGAGCACAAATGAATGTGTGTATGCAATGTGTGTAATGAGGGGTCTAAATGGGCAGAACCCGAGTTTTGAGAGCATAATCTGAAACGAAAATACCCCGAAATGGTAATTCACTCCAATGATTCAATTTCTTAGATTACTGATTGCATATTTTTTGTAACAAAAATGATACAAGTAAAACAAATGGAATTGAAGTAGTAGGAAGAATACCCTAATACAGCTTAAAGAGATTATAAATCCTAATTAACGCCTAAACTAATTAAGCAACAAAAAAAAACCTACAACTAACCAGCCTGCATCTTCTTTCTCATTTCCATGATCTTCCTGTGGGAATTTGAATGCAACGCCACTGAAAAACTGGGACTGTTAGCTGGCCTATACTCTGCCACCAACCTCCCCGACTTATACCTCACGCCACACGCATTACACAAAGTCTTCGGCCCCATTGGCCCCCCTCGCCATTGTGGTGTTTTGTCAGCTAAGCAATGCTGGCACCTCCTACCAATAGAGGCCCCCACACCACCAGCTGGTGTTACCTTTGGAAACGAGGATGGGGTCTGCACTACTTGATTCCACCACCAGCATTGTTTACCTCTACGCCTACGAGTAGACCGCTTACGAACAGGACAATTTAAAGGAACACGTAGACTGCCACAACAACTAGTGATACTACTATGGCTAATGCTGTTGCTATTCCCACTGCTACTAGTGTTGCTGTTGTCAAGAAGTGATACGAGAATGGTCTGGTTTGGGGTTGATAGGATGTCGTCAAGTGCTGGAAATGCATCTTTGTTTGATAACCATTCCAATTCTTCCTCTGCAAATTCCTGAATAACAACGGGAATCATACATTATCATTCTTTCTTCAACTCAAGATTCATAAAGCTTCCATCTTTTGACTAATTTCCCCCAAATAAAAGGCATTTTTAGCAAAAATTTGCTGAAAATTAGACACGGACTACTATCGTTTTTTCGTTTTTGAAGTACATAGTCACAAATCAGTTGTTCCTCTGCAACTTAACGGGAACCATACATTATTCATCTTTCTTCAACTCAAGACTCGAAAAGCTTCAATCTTTTACCATATTCCCCAAACTAAATCACTATTAGCAAACAAGTACACAAAAAATGACATGGGCTAGTATCTTTTTCTCACACCAACAAACACATTACGACCCTTTCTTCAACTCAAGAATCATCAAGCTTCAATCTTATACCAACTTTCCCCTTAATTTATTCTTAGGGGGTGTTTGTTTAACCTTATATATACCCCATAAGCTTATTTGACTCAACTTATATTCCATACGACCTTTTTTTCGCTTATTTTTAAGGTCATAAGCCATCAAATAAGCCATAAAAGTATGAACTTATGAAATATAAGCCGAAAACCAAATAAGCTCATAAGCACAAAACTAGACATGGCCACATGGGTTACTATCATTTTTTAAGCCTAGTACTCACAAACAAACCTCACATATACTTTCATTAAACATAGGGGGGATTTTGTTTTAAGCTTATTTGTGGGCTTATGAGCTTCTCTGTTTTCAGGTTATATTTCATAAGCTCAACTTTTTCGGCTTATAAGTCCCAAAATAAGCAAAAACAATGAAGATTATGAAACATAAGCCAAAAACATATAAGCTCATAAGCCCATAAATAAGCTTAAAAAAAAGTCAACGAGTGGGTCAACGACAAGGGTTTAAGGATATACTTACAGGAAATGAAGGGTGAGAAGAAGGGGTTTTGTTGTTGTTGTTTTCATCATCTTCTTCTAAACAAAAGTTGAGAAGGTCATCATCATCAATCAAACATGAGTTTGGGTCAGAAGCCATGGTTTTAAGGAAGATAAATTATCAAGTACAACAACAACAACAAAACAATGTTAATGTAGGTGTTTGTTGTCGACTGCAAGTATAAAAAGTGAGTGAGAGATATTCGGATGAATGGCAAGGAAAGGATGGCTTGTTTTTTGGACATTACTCTCTTCATTTCATTTTCACCCCCTTGAGAATGTTTAACTCTTCTATATGTTGCCACCACTTCAAAATACCTACTCGGTTCGTCTCGCATGCTTAGGTACGGTTGAGCATAGACCGAGGGCCGGACCGAATTGGGTTGACTGGACTGGATCAAATCATTTTGGTCCGATCTTTGGTCCACCTTTTTCCTCATATTCAGTCCTTAGTCTGGTTTAGTCTTATACAAAACCAGTCATTATGATTTGTTGGACCGGACCGACCAGCACATGGACCTAACATTTCGGTCCGGTGTTTTGGGCCAAATCAGTCTTCGGTCTGTTCAGGTTTTGGGGGATCTGGTCCGATTTTCAGACCGTGCTCAGCCTTACTTATATGTAAAACGTTGATAATTGATTATGTTGATCAGCAACTATGCTCGATATTGTTGAGCTTGTTTTTCTATACTTGTTACACTGCTCAAAAAACTGGCTGCTCATATTATGTTATTGTGACGAAAGAAACAGTTTAAGAATATGTAGGACTTTATGAACAATAGATACGATAATTACAACATCTTATCATAGTCAGTGAAGACTATAATACGGTTTTCCCTTTTTCCCAACATTGTTTCATGACCGTAAATATTCCAATGGTATCAGTCCATGTGTGTGTTTTGCTTGTTCGCGCATCATTGTTTAGTGTGTTCGTGTATGTCATTGTTTAGTGTGTTCGTGTCATAACCTAGTGTTAGCGGTTAACGAGTGAATGTTAGTAACTTTTAACGATTCTCGTTGGTAAAAAGTTACATGGTAAAAGATGTATAAAGAAGATAATAAAGAGGATGTAAATGCAATATCAAAGAAATGAAGCTACCTTTTAAGGTTTATGTGTTTGGGCCGCCTAAACTCCAAACCGTGTTTGAGACCATGATAATACTTGTTTGCCAGTTAGCCAATAATGTATTGACACGTGTACACTTGTTCAAAATCAAAAGTACAAAACCTTTGACCCCCGGTGCATGCGCTAATTTTCACTACTGATTTGACTTTTGTTTTCAATCAGACCATTTTGTCCAAAAACAACTTTCAACATGTTTTTAAATCATTTCAAATCAAATCATTTAAATTTATACTGTAGGAGACAATGAAAATTCATATCCTTTTATCATATCATATTGTAAAGTATTTTGTTAAAAGGAAAGACAAAAAAATGTGAACCAAATTTTTTATTCTAAAAAGTTTAATGATCTATCAATATTAAAGTGAAATGATTTTGAGACCTAAAGTTAAGGTTAAGGTATTGTCTGGTTAAGCTAACTTTTTGTAGTTTTATTGGTCTTTTATAAGCTTATCATGAGACATAAGCAGAAAACCAAATACTACCAAAACCACTCACAAAATCCTCATAAAAAATCCACTCACTGACGTGTGAGCGGATGATTGGTTTAATAAGAGATGGGAGAAAAAAAACTGCCAGAAAATGCACTAATCATCTGCTGACATGTCAGCGAGTGAATTTTGTGAGTGAGTCTAGCATTGCTCCTTAAATATTTGCTTAAATTTATTTGAAAGCCTTTTATTGGTTGTAGGCTTGTAGCAAATGAATCTATCTTTTCCCAACCAACAAAATACTCTCACACACAAGTTTAAGTACAAAAGTAATAAAATTACCTTAAGTTTTATGTTGTGAGATTCAATCGTATTTTAATATCAAAACCGTGATATAATGAGGATTTTAAAGCTATATATGAAGAGTGTTTCCATTATAAGCACATAAAGTTTAGCCATAAACAAAAGTGTTGAGTAGGTGGGTGTTTAAGTTTCTTGTTTAAAAGATACTAGTATTGTTTTCGTCTCAAAATACGTGCTTAACAAATATTTACATCATATTTCAACGAATCAAAAGAGAATTTAGTTGATAAATAACCTACTTTAATGGTGAAATTGTGAAAAGTGTAGTTAACGGACATTTCTAAAATTTTGTGTATTTTTAAAGTGAACACTTATCAGTATTAACAAGTTCGGACGAAGAGCAACAAAATTTTGTTCCTAAAATTTAATCATTAGAAGTCATTTACATAAATACCCCAATCACTTTTATAATGCATGGTGCAATGCCAAACACCCTTTTGGAGGAAAAGAATAAAGAGAAAAAGCAATGAAAATTCAAGTTTGTCATGTTTTTCTTGGGCTCTTGCCAATTGGAGAATATGCTGCAGCAGTTACCACTTTTCATGATTTGATGATAAAGTTTGCTAAACAATGGCCACAAAAAATGGTGAGCAGAACACCTATAAAGTTGATTAATACCAATATACAATAAATTTCCCAAGTGTTAATCTATAAAAACGACACCTGACTAAACCGTATCATTCAAAAATGCACTGATGGGAGATAAAAGTCTCGTTTGAAAGTAACTCAACCATCCGTTGCTCTAGCCTTTTGGCTCCTGGACCCGGCTTCAAAACATCAGCATCACCCCAAACGCTGCAAGGTTCATTACTAGACTCACCACTTAAGCACCAACCACCTGCAACCGGTTTACCTTGACCACGGTTTAATAGTTCTTTGTCGATTCGGTCAAGAACTGGATCATTCGGAAGAAATGGAGAAGCAAAAGCTGAACCGCTGTTGATTAAGTCGTTGAAGTCATCTGAGTGGAGTAACCTAGGTTCATGTTTTGTCTCGTATGCAGAATATTGCAAATTGTGGTTTACAACTGTTCTGTTTAATTGAGGTGAATTACATAGAACGGTTGGGAAGTATACAGAGTCAGATGAAAGACTATTGGATAAATACATAAGTAGGGTCCGGGGCAAGTTTTCTGTTCCTAAGATGCAGTACTCAACAAACTTGCGGCTCAATATTGATGTTGGTGAACCTGCAGGAACATCAAATGAGCCGCGTTACATGTAGTATTCTAACAAATAAATAAATAAAAGAAGCATAGTAGTCAATTAGTAAAAGTGTAAAATTGAAGACTTTCCTGTGAACAGACGGTAAGCATCTGGCAGTGGTCGTCTTTGAGTGCCATAAAAGATCTCACTCTGCTCAGCAAGAAAAAGCCCGGGGTCAACGACCACAGGTTTCAAAATACGTGACCTGTAAACAATGAAAATATATAATTACATCTACATCATAAAACTTGATAATATAAGTAAATGTAGGATGGCATACTCTTTCCAGCCGATGTAGCTTGTGTGATTCACAAAGTTGAGATCTTTAGGCATGTATGATAGAATGTGAAGAAGATCTAGAAAACAAACACAACGGCAAGGTATATAAAAAAAAACCGATACTTTATGATGCAAACAAACACAGTGACTAAATACCACAGAACCCGCAAATGAAAAATACTGCAAGAATGATCTCAACCGGTGTTTGGCGTGGTTTTGTGAAAGTGATAATGTGATATGGAATAATCATGAGATGATTACACATGGCTAAATGAAGAGATAGGAGGATGAAGTAGGCACAAGTTTTAGGACAATGTAGCAATGATCGATAGATAGTCATATGTAACAAAACATCAATTTGTAGAAGCTAGTATTCGAACGTGCTTTTGGTGATTAAAGTCATGATAATCATATAATCAGTTCTTTATGTGTTCGTTAACTTCTCATTATTTAAATATCTAGAGATGTTTGGGATTGTGTTTTGAAGTGATCAACGTGGTGAAAGAACTCAGTTTGCAAAAGCTACTCTCGAATTGATTATTTCCCTATAAATAATCAGGTTCATCCAAAAACTCAAAATCAATTATCTCCGTTATCAGAACAAAATAATCAGAATAAGCAGTCTGCAAAGTGCAAACACTATCCCATATATCATAATAATCATAACCAATTTGTTGCTACTACTCCTAAACTGTAAGGTAATGAAAAACAGTTCAACTATACCCAATCACTTAAAAACGACTACCTACGACATGAAACGGGAGTAACCGTATAATCATTCCCAACACACAATGCCAAACACCGTCTCACTACAATAACAACAACCACCACAACAAGAAGCCTTTTTAGCCTGCGCTACTTGCAAAAATGCAACCTTTTTAGACCAGCAACACTCATTTTAGGCTCTATCAGCTAACAAAAGTAAGAACGTGTTTGGGATCGCTTACTGAAGTGCTTATCTACTTATTCTCAGCCATATAAGCACTTAAAAGTCTCGGCCAGAAAACTGCTTATTTCCCTATTCTACATTAAGATAAAGACTTTAGAATAAGCAATCCAAACCACCTCCAATATCAAAATGCTAAACAGTAAGATGCCTTAAATCTAGTTACAAAAACGGAACCTTGTCATAACGGGTCTAAAATGGAACTCATTTTACACTTTATCAACTAATAAAACTAAGAGCGTGTTTGTGATTGCTCACTTAAGTGCTTATCTACTTATTCTTAACCATATAAGCACTTCAAAGTAATTTGGCCAAATAACTGATTATCGCCTATTTTACACTGAAATACGGAGTAAGCACTTTAGAATAAGCAATCCTAAGCACCCCCTAAATCGAAATTCTAAACAGTAAGAAGCCTGTAATCTAATGACAAAAAAAGGAACCTATTTTTAACGGGGTCCAAAATGGAACTCATTTTAGGCTTTATCAACTAACCAAACTAAGAGGGTGTTTGGGGAATTTCTAATGCAAGTGCTTATCTATTTATTCTTAACCATATAAGCACTTCGAAGTATTTGGCCAAAAAACTGCTTATTGCCTATTTTACACTGAAATAAGCACTTTAGAATAAGCAATCCTAAACATCCGCTAAATTCAAAATTCTAAACACTTAACACAATAAGCACTAAAAAGGCTAAAAAATTTACCATCTTGAGTAACAAGCGGATAATCATCCGCACTCAAATTAACAAACCAATCCCAATCCTCACACACCTTCAACAAAATCGCCGCGCCATGTAAAACAGCCGAGACAACACTCGACCCTTTACTCGACACCACATCCGATTTCCCAACCACATTCACATTCTGTGCAGCCCAAAAGACCTTAACACCCTGCACATACAACGCCAACTTATCGCGCTCCTTTTGACTAGCAGACTGATCCAAATGCAACAAGTACTGGTTCCTAGGATGGTAAACTGCTAACAGCAGCCTTATTAGCCTGCCCGAGTCGTTTTTCGAGCCCGAAATGAGGTATGAGATGATGGGTGGAGATGGGTCAGTTTTGTGGAATTGGATTCTGTGAGGGAAGAGATGAGGGTCTGAGAATGATGGTGGTGGTGGTGGTGGTTGTGTGGTGGTTAGGAAGATGGTGAGGAGGAGGAGGAGGGTTGTGGTGGTTATGATGATGGTTGTGGTGGTTGTTGGTGATGGGGTTTGCATTTTGGTGATGGGTTAGTGATAAAGTTTGAATCTTGATGTGGGTTTTGAAAATCTTGATTTGTGGTGGTTGTTTACGGTGGTTTTTGGTTGTTGGTTATGGTGGTGATGGTGGTTGAGTGATAAAGTTTGAATCTTGATGTGGGTTTTGAAAATCTTGATTTGTGGTGGTTGTTATGGTGGTTGGTTATGGTGGTGATGGTGGTTGAGTGATAAAGTTTGAATCTTGATGTGGGTTTTAAAAATCTTGATTTGTGGTGGTTGTTTTGGTGGTTGGTTATGGTGGTGATGGTGGTTGAGTGATAAAGTTTGAATCTTGATGTGTATAAAGACTGGTTTTTGAAAATCTTGAATTGTGGTGGTGGTTTATGGTGGTGGTGATGGTGGTTGGGTATTTGGGATGGATTTTGTGTTTCTTTGATGGTTAATAGAAAAGATTATATATCTGGTTTTGAGTCTTTGTGACGGATCAGTGTTTTTAAATCCTCTAAATTAGTCAGTTAAAAGATCGGAAATATAGTATTAAAAAGTAATTTTGATGTGTATAAAGATTGTGTTTTATTGGTGGGTTAGTTGTAAAGATTGAATCTTGATGTGGGTTTTAAAAATCTTGGATTGGGTGGTGGTTGGTTATGGTGGTGGTGAATAGCGTTATTTGGTTTGAGTTTATGTGGTAAGAATTGATAGGCTTAAATTAAGTAGATTAGTCAGCTAAAATGTCGAGAACTATTCTATGAAAAATAGCGATAAAGATTTGGAATCGGTGGTTGTGATGGGTTTATAGTAAAAGATTTAATACTTGGTTTGAGTCTGTGCGACGGTTTTTTTATTTTATTTAATGGACTAGTGGGCTAAAATGTCGGAAACTATAGTACTAAAACTAAGAGTAAATATTGAAAAAGATTGTATCTTGATGTGTATAAAAGTTTGGGTGTAGAATGTGGTGGTTAATGGTGGTTGTTTATGGTGGTGATGGTGGTTATTGGTGGAGAGGGTAGTGATAAATATATTATTGTGAATTGTCCGTCCACATTTGGTTTTGGTTTAATACTTTAATTCGACTTTGGTACCATCATTTTCAAGATTTTGAGGCATAGTGTCAATTTAATAATAGTTGGTGTGTGAGTGGGTGTGATTGGATTAAAAAAGTAATGACTTAATTCAAACGTTACCTATATTCTTCAACATAAATTTAAGCATAGATTCTCGTTTCCATTTAGTTTAGTTTCAAAGTATGTTTAGTGTAAAGAAAATATTGAAAGGTTAAGTTTAATTTAGAAAACTAAAATATAAACTTTGTTTAGTTGGCAAACTTTTTGCTTTAAAGAAAACAAGCTTTAATACACTCTTGAAATCAAAAGCCAATTCATTATTTAAGAGATGATTCATTTTGATAAAAATGTGCTTCAAATTTTAACTTTATCTTTAGTAGTTGCTAAAAAAAATAAATAAATAAATAAAATAATAAAAAAAAAAAAAAAAAAAAAAAAACTTGTACTTTAATTTCTTAGCTATGTTTTTGCCTTCTATAATAATGGATCGATAATATTTATACCGTAAACCCATTTTAAAAAGTAGAAAGCCCGTCATTTTAATGATGGAGTTCGCAATTTAATGATGGATTGTTTACAAAGATTGAATCTTTTTTTTTTTTTTTTTTTTTTTTTTTTTTTTAATAAAATCTTGATGTGTTTCTTTTTTATAAAATCTTGAATTGTGGTGGTTCTTTATGATGGTGGTGATGGGGTTCGTGCTTTATTGATGTGTTAGTTATATAAAGATTGAACCTTGATGTGGGTTTTAAAAACCTTGATGTGGGTTTTAAAAATCTTGATGGGTTTTATGTTTCCATTTTTTTTTATTATTAATTTGGTTATTAGAAAAGATTGAATATTGGGTTTGAGTATGTGTATCGCAGAGAGTGTTTTTAAATCTTGTAAATTAGTCGGCTAAAGTGTTAGAAACTATGACACCGGAAAAGTAAATGATGGTAATTATTGAATCATGATGTGTTTAAAGATTGGGTTTTTGGATGGTTGTATGTGGTGGTGATGGATGGTTGCTTATTTTGGTGATGACGGTTGTGATAGGTTTTGTATTTTATTGATAAGTTAGTTATAAAGATTTAATCTTGACGTGGTTTTTTAAAATGTTGAATTTTGGTGGTTGTTGTGATGGGTTAATGATAAAGATTTACTAAATGTTGAATATATGTGACAGAAGTTGCGTGTTTAAATCTTGTGAATTAGTCAAATAAAGTGTCGGTAACTATAGGACCAGAAAAGTAAATAATGGTAAAGATTGAATGTTGTTGTGTATAAAAATAAGGTTGTAAAAGTGGTGGTTAATGGTAGTGATGGTGGTTTTGTGTGGTGGTGGAGTGTAGTGATAAGGTTGTACTATGTAGTTGTGTTCACCGTGGACATTTGGTTTTGGTTAAGGGGTTGGTTATACATACCTCTAAATGGGTATTGCAACTGAAAGTACAAAATATAAAATATAAAGTTTGATAAGTGAAAAGTATTAACACAAAAAAAAATATGAAACAGAAAATGATAATAACTGTATTTCACGGTTCATATAAATCAGGTAAAGTCGCTTAAAGAAGTGCCACTAACCACCAAATATACCGTAACAACACCCTTGAGTTTGTAAGATAATGGTAGTACTATCATTCTCATGTTTCGAAGCATAATGTCAATTTACTAATAGTTGGTGTGTAAATGGATGTATGTGGATTAAAAAGGTAACTTAATTAAAACGTTACCTACATTATTCTTCTACACCAATTTAAGTATAGATTGTTTCTATATTCTAATCTTCTTTTAATCAAGTATGTGTTTTGGCCAAAAAAAAAAAAAAAAAAAAAAAAAAAAAAAAAAAGGTATTCTAATACTGAAGTTCTTAGAAGGTGTTGTTTTATAAACACAAAAAAAAAAAAAAAAAAAAAAAAAAAAAAAAAAAAAAAAAAAAAAACCATTTTAACCGGCATATAAACTAGGATTCACTAAAAGTAATAATAAATAAATAAATAAATAAATAATAAAAAGAAAAAAATCTCGACTTACAACGTTGTTCCCAAGTGACTTCACCAAAAATTGCATACCACTTTACTCTTTTGAGCTCAAGTTTATTTCTCAAAATTGTAAAAGTTTTTCTTAGAAAATAAGCGTCATAGACTTTTTATTGTAAAGTATTTTTAAGTAGCTTATAAAAATAAGCTCTAGATTTCAACTATCATTCATACATCAACTATTTTGTCAAAAATACTCAGTATTACAATTTGTTAGCTACGTTGTCGAAAATCCATTTTAACAAGTACAAAGTTACGAGGAACCCAAGTCACAAAGTGATAGTCAATGAGTCTTATTTAATCGTCATAGTTTAGCTCGATGTTAAGGCTATGGTAACCCAATATATTCTTTTTATAAACCTAACTCGATTCACCATTTCAAAAAAATTTGGACCCTTCAAAGATTCTCACCATGAGTAACTAAAACTGAAAAGTATTAACCATTTTGGATAACTAATGATGTCCTAAATCAAAGATTTTTAACAAATACATATGTTAATATTAGATTAGGTTTAATCCCCTTAATTCACTTTTCATTCATTATCTGGTATATATACAAAACACATATACCGTAAGTTACAAAAGGGATGGGCTAAGCCTGAACACAAAACATTAGAGGCCCAAAGTAATAACCAAATAAATGTACTATGCTAATACTCCCCCGCAGTTAGAACGGGAGGTCTTCGAACGTTCAAGCTGGAGCGAAACTCAAGAAACAAAGCACTTGGAAGACCCTTTGTAAAGATATCTGCATACTGGAACCTCGATGGAACATGAAGCACACGAACTTGACCGGAAGCAACATAATCACGGACGAAATGAATGTCAATCTCAATGTGTTTCGTACGTTGATGTTGAACAGGATTCGTCGATAAATATACGGCACTGACATTATCACAATAGACAATAGTAGCTGTAGACAAAGGGTGATGAAGCTCGCGCAGCAGATTGCGAAGCCAAGCTGTCTCAGCTACCACATTAGCAACACCACGATACTCGGCTTCAGCACTGGATCGAGATAACGTTACCTGGCGTTTAGCAGACCACGAGAGCAAATTATCACCAAGAAAAACACAATAACCAGAAGTAGACCGGCGAGTGAACGGACAACTTGCCCAATCCGCATCCGTGTAAGCAACAAGCTGAGCAGTAGAAGAAACATGCAGTTGAAGACCATGATCAAGAGTACCACGAATATAGCGTAATATACGCTTCAAAGCATGAAAATGTATATCACGAGGATCATGCATATACAGACACACCTGCTGAACAGCATAAGAAATATCCGGGCGTGTGAAAGTAAGATACTGAAGGGCACCAGCTAAGCTCCGATATAAGGTAGGATCTTCAAAAGGTGTACCATCAGGTCCAAGCTTGGACTCTGTATCAACAGGGGTGCGGCACGGACTGCATTTCTGCATATGAGCCCTCTCAAGAATTTCTTCAGCAAACTTAGACTGCGATAAAAACATACCAGTTGCTGTGCGAGTAGCAGAAACACCAAGAAAATAATTAAGAGAGCCAAGATCCGTCATTGCAAACTCACCATGGAGAGCAGCAATAACACGCTGTAACAATGCATTAGAAGAAGCCGTCAAT
The DNA here is from genome assembly GCA_030686995.1 of Artemisia argyi. Classification (NCBI taxonomy): domain Eukaryota; kingdom Viridiplantae; phylum Streptophyta; class Magnoliopsida; order Asterales; family Asteraceae; genus Artemisia; species Artemisia argyi. The sequence continues at coordinate 2,570,354 of CM060692.1, read as the reverse complement.
ATAATATCATCCACATACAGTAACAAGTAGGCTGTGTCAGATCCACGATGAAACACAAAAAGTGACGCATCAGTTTTGCTATGCTGAAAACCAATGCGAGTAACAAATCCTGCAAACCGCTGAAACCAAGCTCTAGGGGCTTGCTTAAGCCCATACAAAGAGCGCTGCAAATGACAAACATAATCTGGGTGTACAGGATCAACAAACCCAGGCGGCTGATACATATAGACTGTCTCGGATAGATGACCATGAAGAAAAGCATTCTTCACGTCAAGCTGATGAATAGGCCAACCACGAGAGACTGCTAAACTGAGTACAGTGCGAATAGTAGCTGGTTTTACCACGGGACTAAAAGTCTCATCACAATCAACCCCCTGCTGCTGACTACGACCATTTGCAACAAGTCGCGCCTTATACCTACTTAAAGAACCATCTGCATGAAATTTATGCCTGAAAAGCCACATAGAACGAACAACATTCACATTAGCTGGCCGGGGCACAAGTACCCACGTCTCGTTAGTAATTAAAGCATTATATTCATCAAACATAGCTTGTTTCCACTGAGGAACACGAAGAGCATGAACATGAGAACGTGGAAGTGGAGACACAGTAGTGACATGACAATTCATACGCTCAAGAGGTTTAGAAATGCCGGCTTTAGCACGCGTGACCATAGGGTGAGTGTTGGTGTTATGAGGCTGCGGTATAGGTTGTGTAGTGGGAGGCGTAATAGGTGTGTTTGGGGTAGTAGGCGTTGGTAAGGGAGGATCAGGCTGTAGATTGGGTAACGGTTGTGTAGTGGGAGGCGTGGTAGGCGACGTTGTAGCTTGAAGGGGAGGGGGCTGGATAATGGGCGCACGAAAAGTCGTGGCAGTTGGGTCAGGAGATGGTTGATCAGGTATAGGTGCCTCATTGCCCACAGTAGGGATGGGACGAATGGGTAAGGGTATAGTGCTTGATGTATTCAAAAAATCATAGTGTGGAGATGTGTATTGGTGTAATGATGCAAAGGGAAAGACATCTTCATCAAAGCGAACATGTCGTGAAAGGATTATTTTGTTTGAGGATAGGTCAAGACACCTATAGCCACGGTGGTGGTCGGGGTAGCCAAGAAACACACAAGCAGCTGAACGTGGTTCAAGTTTATGTGCAACAGTTATATATGGATAGCATAGGCACCCAAAGACACGTAAATTGTCATAGGATGGGGAGCGGTTATATAGTTTAGTAAAGGGTACCTCATTTTGAATGGCAGTGGATGGAAGAATGTTGAGAATATAAGCAGCCATGTTAAGTGCTTCCACCCAATAGGAGGGAGGTATGCTAGCTTGAAAGAGCAAAGTGCGGATGAGGTTATTTATAGTGCGTAACATGCGTTCAGACTTGCCATTTTGTTGGGATGTGTGCGGGCAAGAAAACCGAAATTGAATGCCGGTTTTGCGAAATAAATCATGAAAGCGGGTGTTGTCATATTCACCCCCATGATCACACTGTAAAGCCTTTATATCTACACCGAATTGTTTGTTTACATAAGCACGAAAAATAATAAAATTATCATACAAGTCAGACTTTTTATGTAACGGATACACCCAAACAAAATGCGAGAAGTGATCCAAAAAGATAGCATAATATTTAATACCACTCTCACTCGGAATAGGGGATGTCCATACATCCGAGTGGACAATGTCAAAAATAGATGCAACCTTCGACTCTGAAGTAAAAAATGGAAGCTTTATTTGTTTGCCTAATTGACATGCATGACACAACGCGGACAACTTTGATTTATTACAAGAAATGAAATTACTAGACTCTAAACGACGAAGCACATCTTCACCGGGGTGCCCGAGGCGTCTGTGCCACGTAGTATGACTGAACGAAAGCAAAGCAAAAGGAGGATGCGTGGATGACTGTTGCGTAACTGGGTAAAGATCGCCCGTGCTATCACAACGGAGAAGAAGTCTGCCCGTCTGGTAATCCTTCACAGAAAAACCATATGCGTCAAACTCAACGGAAACGTCATTATCACGTGTAAATTTACGAACAGAAATTAAATTTTTAATTATGTGCGGGGTGACAAGTATTTGAGTTAGTTGTAATGGTTTAGAGGAAGTGTACAATAAGCTATGTCCAGTATGTGTGACCGGTATAGATGCGCCGTTTCCAACATACACAGATGGATAAATGCTAGAATTACTAACAGAAGTAAGGATACCTGGGTTGTCGGCCAAGTGAGAGGATGCACCAGTATCCATGTTCCAAGCAGGATCCGGAAGCGTCATCGGTTGAAATGCCGGAGGAAACATAGTAGGCTGAGTCGGAGTAGCACCCGGAATCATGTAAGCATAGTGACCAGGGTATATAATATTACCAGACTGAGCCTGAGCCTGAACCTGTTGTTGGTGGGCCTGCTGAATTGTTGGTACTGGATAGTGAGCCTGTTGGGCCATAGGTATGCCACTGGTTGCAACGTGGGCTTGTGGTGAAGTTGGAAGTAAAGTACCATTATTAACATAACCTTGCTGAGCCGTACCATAACCAGAGATGATGTTTGTAGGCTGTTGCATGCCAAGCTGATTAAAATAATACGGGTTGACATAATTCAACCCTGCCATACCAAAGACAGAAAACGGGATATTTGGTGCAATAGATGGTGTGGCAGGCTTGGATGAGGATACTGAGTCACGACTAGAATTCTTCCCAGGTTGTTTGTTGTTGACGTTCGTGGTTGTAGTAGTGGAACGAGACTTTGAATCGTGTGCGCCATGAACAAACTTACAGCGTGAACCGTAGGTGCACGATCCACGTTGAAAGTTACGACACAGTTCGGTTCCAGAATTATGCAATGGGCCAGGTTTGGTATTGTTGGTGTCAGTAGCCAGGAGCACGGTGGGAGAGGAGGATGTAGGGTGGAGGGACGAGAAAGCACTTGTGAGTTGCGCCATATCGCTCTCTTCCAAAAGGACCATAGACCGTACTTGGTCAAATGTGGGAAGTGTCTCCCGATGACGAATAATGCGTGCAATTTCAGGAAATTTAGCCCGAAGCCCGTTGATAGCATAAGTAACGAGACTCGAATCACTTACCGGGGAGCCTAGATTAGCAAGACGGTCGGCTTTTGACTTGATCTCTTGGAAGTAGTCATTAACCGATAGAGACCCAATAGCCATATTACGAATCTCATTATCCAACTGAATAACACGAGCGGCCTTGTTATCATGAAAAAGAGCTTGTAGCCGAGCCCAAACTTCATGAGCCGTGGTGGTGTCATCGATGACCATGTCAACCAACTTGGGAGAGATGGTGGAATACATCCACATGACCACGAGTGAGTAATTGGTCTCATGATACGGATCAGGTTGTGAGGTGCTAGTAGATGCTGGTTTATCAAGATGATGAACGACATCATAGGTCCTACAAAATCGTTTAAAAAGGTTGCTCCAGGAGTTGTAGTTTAGTTTATCTAGATCAAGGGGTGAGGGGATACACGCCTTGATACTAGCGATTGAATATGCTTTATCAATCGGTTGTTTTGGAAGTATAGCGTCTCCCGTCATGATGCTATGACAAGGAGAAAAGCAAAGCAAGAAGCAAGCGAGGAGAAAAGAAAAAAATAATGGCAGCAGCAGCAGCTTGTATTGAAGCAGGCGTATAAAAAAAAAAAAAAAAAAAAAAAAAAAAAAAAAAAAAAAACCCTAGGGTTTAGGTGGAGGATCTTGAGGCTTTGATACCATATTAGATTAGGTTTAATCCCCTTAATTCACTTTTCATTCATTATCTGGTATATATACAAAACACATATACCGTAAGTTACAAAAAGGATGGGCTAAGCCTGAACACAAAACATTAGAGGCCGAAAGTAATAACCAAATAAATGTACTATGCTAATAGTTAATATGTCGTTTTATAACGTGTCATTATGTAATAGTAACCTTAACAATGCAATATTTGTATTACTTTATTAGATTCTAGAATTGTAAAAGTTTTATCACCCAAATAAATAGATGTGCTCATGATATTTCGGTTGTACTATTTTTCAAAATTTTGCTATTGGTTATTTACTTGCCTTGTTCCAGATATGATTGATATAAAATATTAAAGGAGGGACATATACACTAGGGAGTAACTTGGCTTAGAGGTTAGAGTGGTATGCTCATTAAGGGTAGGTCCCGAGTTCTAACCTCATTAGTCAATGAACTCTCTTTTTAATTTTCCTTTTTGTTTTTCTTTTAATGTTATTGGTAGTTATGATTATTCATCGTGGCCTCATCAATCCATGTAACTAAAATGCACGAAATAACAGAGTAATAAAACAATACAACAAGAAGATTTTATTACTCCTTGATAGAGAAAGAAAACATTTTACATACATAATCCAATAGTCAAATAAAAAAATCAGTATGTTATAGAACTGAGTCATGGATACCATGAAGTGTTGAAAGTCCTCGACATTTTTTACTACTTGTTATTTAAAATATGGTTTGTTAAAAATAGTTTTAAGGCTTAGTTTAAAAAGTTAAAATTAGCACAACGGTATCATAGCACTTTTAGGGGTTGTTTCTTTTTTTTTGTATGAGGAAGGAATAGTGATGTCCACATCTATATTAGCATCTTAATGAGGAGAGGTTAATATTTTTTGGCATGTGTATAGATGAAGTAAGGGAAAACTAGTAGGTCATACTTAAAAATAAATATTATTAAATCTTATGGACCCACTCCCTTAACTAAGGGGAAAAAAAGAAACATAACCTTACTCTTATGTTTATTTAAGAAAATAAGCTATAGTTTGAAATATAAACTTTGTTTGAGTCAGAGTGTTTATAAAAGTCTTTTTGTTAAAGTAAGCTCTAATAATAAGCTGTTGAAATCAAACTACTTCAAGTAAGTTATCAAAATAATCTTTAAATTCCATCTACAACTCGACATCGATTAGTTTACTAAACATATCCAATACATTGTCTATTATCTGTGTTTTGCAATCTATAACCGTGGAGGTATAATCTCGAATACTCACATCAAAAAACTATTTAGACAAGTTCAAATCCCGTTATAGAAACCCAAATCACGAAATAATGGCCGATCTTAGCATGAGTGTTACTGGTTGTTATTTAAAATATGGTTTGTTGAACATCTTGAAGTTTACAAACATAAAAAGTAGGAGTTGTACTAGCTCAAATTGTATTTACGTATCCACATATCACATAACAACGAATCATTTAACTCGCAGTAATAACCAATAACATTATGAATTAGTCTCACTAAAAACACATATAAACACACACTAAATCCATCTTGTTCCAATAACTTTGGCAAATAACTTCGTATATAACACCGAAGTTTGCGTGATAGCTTCCATATTATTCACGAAAAATGCTAGCACAACGTTGTCATAGCACTTTTACTCTTTTATAGTTAAAAAAAAAGATGGAAAAAAAGTAAATTATATTCTACTTTAAGACTCTGAAATGTAGGATTGTAATATGTTTCATATTTTGATCATCAGTTTATCCTACATAAATAGATAGCTAACCTCAACAAATAACAATCCAGCCTTAGCCCATAGCCCCATACACATAATACTTGGGTAATGCTAAACACAAAATCATTTTAATCGGCATATAAACTTGGATTTCACTTAAACCAACACATACCCACATTGACTTACAACGTTGTTCCAAGTGACTTCACCACAAATGTTGGCACAACGTTCATGCCACTTACTCTTTTGAGCTCAAGTTTAATTCTCAAAATATAAACTATTTTCAAATATTAATTATGTTTCGACTACCAAACATGCTCAATATTTCAATTTATTAGATACGTTGTCGAAAAGCCATTTAAACAAGTAAAAAGTTACGAGGAACCCAAGTCAAAAAACGATAGTCAATGAGTCTTATTTAATCGTCATAGTTTAGCTCGATGTTAAGGCTATGGTAACCCAATATCATATTTTTATAAACCTAACTCGATTCACCATTTCAAAAACTTTTGGACCCCTCGAAGATTCTCACCATCATGAATAACTAAACTGAAAAGTACTAACCATCGATGGCCTATGTCAAAGATTTTTAATAAATACATATGTTATTATGTCTTATTTATAACGTGTCAATTTGTAATAGTAAAATTAACAATCCATTTTTTGTACTACTTTGGCTGTGTTTGGCAAAGGGTTTATAAGGGGCTTATAGGGGCTTTGGGCTTTTAAAATAAGTTGGCTAATAAAATAAGTTTCGTTTGTCATGGGCTTATAGAATGACTTATAAAATAATCCAACTAAAAACTTTAGACCCATAAAAGGGGGCTAAAAACTTTAGCTAGGGGCTTTTGAATAATAAAATTACTTATTTATCAACAAAAATATCTAACATATACAAAAACTTATTTGATTATGTCTTTTTTAGTAATTTTACAATAATAAGCCCCAACCCCAGCCTATTTGCCAAACAAGTTTATAAAAATACAAATTTTAATTTCGGCTTACAATATAAGTCCTAGATCCAGCCCTAGCCCAGCCCATTTCGCCAAACATACCATTTGTTAGATTCTAAAATCGTAAGAGTTTTATCACCCAAATAAACAGATGAGTAATGATAGGGAGACCTAATTCATATGACTAAATTCATGCCTAAACAATTCAGCATGTGACATGTGGAATGTAGATTTTCTCTTTCATAATCCTCACCATTAATCTTGACATGTGTCATGATCTTAGTGTTAGGCATATCTTTAGGCATGAAGTTTAGTCATGCCAATCATTTTCCTAAACAGATATGTCCACGATGTTACGGGTGTAATATTTTGCAAAGAATTTGCTCTTGGTAATTTACTTGTCTTGTTCCATATTCGATTAATATAAAAAATTAAATGATAGACATGTACAATAGGATGGAGCTTGGCCTGGTGGTTAAAGTGGTATACTCTCTATTGGGAGGTCACGACTTCGAACCACAAGGTGGGTAATCTTTTTTTTTTTTTTTTTTTTTTTTTTTTTTTTTTTTTTTTTTGCGCTATTGGTAATTATAATTATTCTTCAACACTCCATTCTTTTTATTTATATTTTTGATTTGATTTGATTGTTTTTTTACCTCAATTTGGTCGGGATGGGATATGGGTACCCTTACTCTAGGATAAACTCAAAAGTAAGGAGAATTCTACATTTCATTCTTTTTATAAAAAGAAATTCGGTTTTTCTTTTATTGTTATTGGTAGTTACGATTATTCATCATCATACTAGTCTCGTCAATCCATGTAACTAAACTGCACGAAACAAAAGTAATAAAACAACACAACAAGAAGATTTCATTAATTGTTGAAAACTTGAAATTATTCATCATCATACATATATAAAGCGTTGATGATATATAACCAGTTAATGAATTGTAAACTTGTAATTTTAAGACAGGTTCATGTTTCACTGGTTAAAACTAAATGAACGAAAATAAATAAGACTCCGTCCATGTTTGTCCGGTTCGTTTACAACCCTACTAATGATGGTCTTTATCAACGAGTTTTACTAAATACATATATTATGTACTGTTATAGCGTGTCAATTGTAATGGCAACATTAGCAATGCAAGTTTTTGTATTACTTTTTGAAATTCTAAAATAGCAAGAGTTGTATCACCGAAAAATATATAGATTTGTTCATAATACTAAACTTGATTGATATAAAATATTAGAGGATGGATATACACATTGAAGCAGAGCTTGGCTTGGAGGTTAAAGTAGTATACTCCTTAGAGGGTGAGTCTTAAGTTCAAACCTCAAGGCTACGCTCAGCTCTTTTTAATTTTTTCCATCGCGTTTTTCTTTTATAGTTATTTGTATGTTTTTTTTTAAAAAATTGAGTCATGGATTGACATTTTGTACCTACTTGTTTTACCTTGGTTTTGATTAAATTCGACATTGGTATAGTACCATCATTTGCATGTTTCGATCTAATAATACTTGGTGTGTGAGTGGATGTGTATGGATTAAAAAGATAAGTTGATTATAACGTTACCTACACTAGTTATAATACCCGTGCACGCACGGGGTTTTGACATAAAAATTTTATCATGTATTTAATACTGAATATATTGTCTTAAAATGTTTTGAACTTTACATCTATTAATTTAGTATAAGTCAAATTTATTTTGCAATAACAATGCCTATTAAAAATAATCGCAACACCCTTGTATTCGGCTATTATTAAAGTTCCAAACACCCTTAAAATTAGCAATTGAAATTGTCTCAAACACCCTTGAATTCAGCTATCAAGCCAGTTTCATGGACCCATCAATTCAGCTATTAAAAACAGTCTCAAACACCTTGAATTCTGTAATTAAAACAGTCACAAAAACCCTTTAATAACTATTAAGGCAACCATTAAAACAATCCTAATCACCACGAATCTAACTATTAAAACGGTCCCAAAACCCTTTAAAAACTTACTATAATTAGTAGAAAATAACAGTCCCAAACTCCAATAACTTAAGCAAGTCCTACTTTAGTAAACCGGCTCACTCTTTACGCAGCAGATTTTCAAGTGAATGAGACATATTAGTTACATCTCTTTCTAGATCATCATTATCCTATATTACAACAAATTCAAAAGCAATTAACTCATCAAATACTTGTGGCATTTATTTTTGTGTTGCAACTTTGGAATAAGGTTAATGCAACACATATCAGTGCCTGAGACAAAGGCATTTGTATAACGTTACTTGGGATTATGTTAGTTAGCCGTTTAAGTATATAAAAATTTAAGAGACAACTTGATTTTAAAATTCAATAAACACATATACCATATAAGCAAATTATTATATCAAATATATGTTCTAAGTAACCTTCAAAGTAAATCCGTTGTTGATGCATCAGGTGTAGTTTCGAGGGTTTTTATGGTTCCTACTTTAGCATACTTGGTGATGAATTTGTATTCCCAGTCTCTTAATGTGTCAAGTTCGAATAAATAACGCATAAGGACCAACTGGTATATAAAACATCCTGAAAGAAACATCAATCAGCTAATACTCAAACTATTGGCACAAAACGTACACTTTTTTTCTTCATTTCTTTCAGACTTAACAACGCGCACAATGCACTTTCTGCTAAAGTAATAAAAAATAGAAGGTGCAGCCTATTAGAGCATATCACTTATCAAAATGAGTAAATTAGCTTTGTATAACGTTTTTAACTGACAGACATGTTGAGGTTGATGTTGATGTTATTGTTTAACTTTAACTACTGATATCATGTTTTACAAAATGTGCGAATTTAGTAGCATATAATGCGCGTTAATGAAGTTAAAATATGCTCCATAAAGTTTTTAAAATATTTTTATGGATATTCATATATAAATTTTAAATAACAATTTCATGAGTCGTTGTTATAAGTAGAATCACATATATTTATTTTCATATCACAGTAACTCATACTTACCATTTGATATTTATATTCCCGTTACTAATAATTTAGCAGTATTTAATACTCAAACCCGTGTACTCATAAATTAAACTTTTAAATAGAATAACATGAGTCCTTATTTAGAAAAAGGGTTTTGCTAACAACAACCCTTAGGGTTGTCATTAACAACAACCCTTAGGGAAGTCCTCACTTGGGGACCACAAGCTCTAATGATATCAACCAGCTACCTTAGAAGCCTAGGCCCAACCATGTGATGTCTTGATCCAACTAAAGGACGCGAGTTCGATTTTGTTCCGCAGCATGGTTGGGTATTGGGTGGAGGTATTTCACAGGCATCAAACCTTTGCTGGGTAGGGTTGATGGGTATCATTATGGTACACAGGGTTGAGGTGTCCCTGCCAATCTACACTTTTTGATCCAACAACAAACTTTTCACATTTTATTCAAAAACTTATGCATTGTCCAAACAAAATTATCATGAATTTTTTATCACCTCCGATTATTTCTCAAACACGTTTGTAATTCATTTCATTCATTGGTTGAATAAGCGAAAAGGTGGCAAATGTTTTACTTATGTCTTAATTTTAGCATTATTTTGAAACAAAAAAAGTTGAGTTTGTTGTTAACGACAACCCTTAGGGCTGTTGTTAGCATTTCCCTTAAAAAAATATTCTAATTGATGTAAGTCTAAAACTAAAAATACTAAAACTAATTCGCATATTTACCAAATTTTGTAATTTTAATGGATAAAAGTCTAAAAACTAATATTAATACTCATGTAATTTTAAACAAATTTAATATTATAAAGTATAAGGGGTATAAAGTGTAAGGGGTTATTTGTTTTTTTTCTAAAGTTATTAAAAAACATGAAAACTTGTAATTTTACACTTAGCTCTATATAATTTATTTAAAATTCAACCACCAAAGTTTAATTAATTACTTCCTTTTTTTTTAAGTTTTTGTTTTCATAAATTTGACACCTATATTTTTATGCATTTTTTTTCTTAGCCAAATTTCTCCACCAAATTTATTAAGTTTGACCAAAATCAATTTAATTTTGACTTTTTATTGACCAATCATGTTGCTGGATTTTGTCTACGTGGCAAAATTGAGCTCTGCTATTGGTCCAATTTTTTTTTCAATGAGAAGGGATTTTCAAAAACACTCCGAAATAATGTAATTCTTTTATTATATAAAAGATTATTTTTCTACACCAATTTAAAGAATCTTCTTTTAATCAAGAGTGTGTTTTGGCTAAAAAAAAAAAAAAAAAAAAAAAAAAAACCTTGGAAAGTAAGAGGTATTCTAATACTGAAGTTCTTAAAATGTGTTGTTTTATAAACACAAAATCATTTTAACCAGATATAAACTAGGATTCACTTAAACCAACACACACATTGACTTACAACGTTGTTCCAAGTGACTTCACTACAGATGCTGGCACAGCGTTACATGCCACTTACTATTCTGAGCTCAAGTTTAATTCTCAAAATATAACCAATTTTCAAATATTAATTATGTTTCGTTATATAGCTTGTAAAAGTTTTTCTTATAAATAAAGCTTCACATGCTTTTAAAATTGTAAAGTACTTTTAAGTAGCTTATAAAAATAAGTATAAATTTCAACTATTGTTCATGCATCAACTAATTTGTCAAGCATACTTAGTATTTCTATTTGTTAGCTACGTTGTCGAAAAGCCATTTTAACAAGTACAAACCTACGAGGAACCCAAGTCACAAAACGATAGCCAATGAGTACATCTTGTTTAATCGTCATAGTTTAGCTTATTGTTACCCGTACCTCGCTCCGGCAGGATTGAGTATTCTTGTTGTTGTAGCTTAGCTCGATGTGGTAACCCAACATCATCTTTTTATAAACCTAACTCGATTCACCATTTCAAAAACTTTTGGACCCCTCAAAGATTCTCACCATCATGAATAACTAAAACTGAAAAGTATTAAACATTTTGATAACTAATGATGGCCTATATCAAAGATTTTTAATAAATACATATGTTACTTAAGTCTTTTTATGACGTGTCAATTTGTAATAACAACCTTAACATTTAACAATCCATTTTTTTGTATAACTCTTTTAGATTCTAAAAGCGTAAAAGTTTTATCACACAAATAAATAAATACTAGCAGGATACCCGTGCATTGCAGCGGCGGGTACTCTGAAATTAAATTTTCCGGTGAATCATATATTTTAGTTTATTATGTTCTTTTTGACAATAAATTTACGGGTATCAAGAATTTCGTTTAGCTCGAGCCCGTTGGCTCGCACCCATTCGGGGTCGAGTCCGTTTGGCCTATTGAATATTTGTATAATGTGTTTTATTATTTGTGCTAGTGACATTTAATGTATGAATTGTTTTAATTTGGTTGTACAATATGCTTGATTATTTGTATTTCTTATGTAAGGGTATTTTAATAACTATATTAATTGTATTTATTGACCAGTTAATTAATTGACTACATTAAATATCATTAATGTGTTTTTTTTAATATGTGCATTAAAGTTGTGTACACTATGCTTCTTGTCTTGTAAGTCTGAAAATTATGTGCATTAAAGTGGTGTACACTATGTTTCTTTTCTTGTAAGTCTTAAAAGATTACAAGCATTGAAAGCTATACTTGTAACAACCCAAATTTTTTAAAGGCACTTAAATTTTTAGGATTTTAATTATATGCGTATGCATCTTTCCTATTAAATAAATGTTTTTGGTTTTAAAAATTTTAAGACTTCTAAATATAAATGTCCTAAAAAATTATAAGGTAGTATAGATGTTCATTCACGGGTGTAATATTTTGCAAAGAATTTGTAATGGTAACATTAACAATGCATTTTTGGTATTAACTTTTTGAAATTCTAAAATTGCAAGAGTTCTATTACGGAAATATTTAGATTTGTTCATGATACTAGATCAGTTGTAATATTTTCTAAATAATATGCAGACCAGTAAACTTACTTGTGTTATTCTAGGTTTTTTTTTTTTTTTTTTTTTTTTTTTTTTTTTTTTTTGAACTGCTTTATTCTATCTTTGATTGATATAAAATATTAAAGGATAGACTTATACATTGAAGTGGAGCTTGGCTTAGAGGTTAAAATAGTACGTACACTCCTTAAAGGGTAGGTCTTATAGTTATTCAGGCTTCACACTTTTTATTTTTTCTTTTATAGTTATTGGTAAGTTTTTATAAAATTGAGTCATGGATATATACCATGAAGTGTTGAAAGTCCTCGACATTTTGTAACTACTTGTTTTACTTTGATTTTGGTTAAATTCGACTTTGATAGTACAATCATTTGTATGTTTCGAGGCGTAGTGTCAATCTAATAATAGTTGGTGTGTGAGTGGATGTATGTGGATTAAAAAGTTAACTTAATTAAAACATTACCTACATTATTCTTCTACATTGTTGCTCTACTGATCCACTCGAATCTTCTTTTAATCTAGAGTGTGTTTTGAAAAAGAAAAAAAAAAAAAAAAAAAAAAAAAAAAAAAAAGTGAGAGGTAATCTAAAACTGAAATCCTTAAAAGGCATTGTTTTATAAACACAAAATCATTTTAACCAACATATAAACTAGGATTCACTTTAACCAACACATACACACATTGACTTACAACGTTGTTCCAAGAAATTGTATGGCGACTTCACCAAAAATGATGGCACAACGTTGCCATGCCAATTACTTTTTTGAGCTCTAGTTTAATTCTCCAAAAATAAGCTATTTGGAAATATTAAATATGCTTGGCTATAAAGCTTCATAGACTTTTAAATTGTAAAGTACTTCTAAGTAGCTTATAAAAATAAGCTTTAAATTTCAACTAGTGTTCATGCATCAACTAATTTGTCAAACTCCAAACATACTCTAGTCGTCATATAATTTGCAAAAGCCATTTAAACAAGCAGAAAGTTATGAGGAAACTTGTGGCCACGGAGGTTCACCTGCGCCGACTCCGGGCTATCCAAAAGGGTAGTCGTCGTGAGATTAGGCGGCTCGCAATGTCGAGTCGGAAACCCATGTTAAAAAAAAAAAAAAAAAAAAAAAAAAAAAAAAAAAAAAAGTTACGAGGAACCCGAGTCACAAAACGATAGTCAATGAGTCTTATTTAATCGTCATAGTTTAGCTTATTGTTACCCATTTAAACAAGTACACGTTTATGATAGGGGCATTTACATATATATCATTGAAAATTTCAAAAATTACACATATATCCTTTTGACGCATTAAAAGCATTGTATTTTATGCATTAAAAACTAGTAAAAATGATATATATGTAATTTTTGAAATTTTCAATGATATACATATAATTATGACTTACGGGTGTAATATTTTGCAAAGAATTTGCAAATGGTAACTTAGTTGCCTTGTTCCAGATTTTATTGATATAAAACATTAAAGGATGAGCATATACAATAGGGTGGAGCTTGGCTTAGGGGTTAAAGTAGCTTACCCTAAATGGTAGGTCTTGAGTTAGAGCCCCTCTTCAATGTTTTCACCCTTTTAAAAGAAAATTAGTTTTTTCTTAGAGTAAATTGCATAAATCGTCCCTAAACTTTGGCCAGATTGCATGTTTCGTCCCAATCATTACGAAAGTGCAGAAATCGTCCCTGTAGAAAACCTTTGAGCAAATTTTCGTCCCTAAACTTTGGCAAGATTGCATATTTCGTCCCAACCAAATTGCATGTTTCGTCCCAATCAGGGACGAAAATTTACTCAAAGGTTTTCCACATGGACGATTTCTGCACTTTCGAAATGGTTGGGACGAAACTTGCAATCTGGCCAAAGTTTAGGGACGATTTATGCAATTTACTCTTTTTCTTTTATTGCTATTGATAATTATTCATGCCTTATCAATCTATGTAACTAAAATGCACGCAACAAAAGTAATAAAACAACACAACAAGAAGATTTCATTAATTGTTGAAATTATTCATCATCATCATCATCATATAAAAACCATTGATGATATATAGCCAGTTAATGAAGTGAGTTATGGATACCATGATATGTTGAAACTTGAAAGTCCTCGACATAAATAGATACTTAATCATCATCATAGTTTAGGTTCGATGTTACGGCTACGTTAACCCAAAATCATCTTCTTCTTTTCTTATAAACCTAACTAAAATTAAAAAATATTAATCTTCTTGATAACCAACATGCAATGGTCTAATATCAAAGAGTTTTATTAAATGCATATATTATCATTATGTATTGTTTTAGCGGGTCAATTTGTAAGTAAAATTTACAACGCTTTTTCTTTATTACTTTTTAAAATTCTAAAATCATGAGTCGATAAATAGACATGTTCATGATCATATACAATGAAGTGAAGCTTGGCCTAGAGTAATTTCTAATAAGCTTTCGAAATCAAACTACTTCAAGTAACTTATCAATATAAGCTTAAAATTCCAGCTACAACTTGACATCGATTAGTTTGTTATCCAATACATTGTCTATTACCTATGTTTTTCAATCTATAACGGTGAACGGATAATCTTGAATACTCATGTCAAAAAACTATTTAGACAAGTTCAAATCCCGTTATAGAAGCCCAAATCACGAAATAATAGTCTATCTTCGAACGAGTGTTACTTAATCATCATAGTTTAGGAACTAGGGTAGAAGTTAGCTACTATAACCCAAGACCATCTTTTATAACCTTTTTGATAACTAATGATGCTCTACATATCTCAAATATTATTTCAAATACATGTTTTACTATGTAATGTTGTTATAATGTGTCAATTTGTAACAGTAAGCTTAACAATCCATTTTTTTGTAATACTAGATACACTCATGATATCACAGTTGTAATAATATATTGCCAAGAATATGCTAAATGGTAGCTTGCCTTGTACTAGAGTTGATTGATATAAAATACTTAATGATGGACATGTAAGGTGAATTGGAGCTATGTTTAAAGGTTAAACAGCTATACCTATACGGGGTAGGTTGTGAGTTCGAACCTTTAAAAACATGTCTGCAATTTTTTATTTTTTATTCTTCCTTTTGATTTTTCTTTTACAGTTGGTAGTTATAATTATTCATCCCCATATAAACTTTGTTTGACTTAGAGTGTTTATAAAAGTCTTATTCTTAAAGTAATAAGCTTTTGTATTTCAAGTAACTTATCATTTTTTGTGATACATTTTTCGATTCTAAATGGTAAATGGTAACTTGTATTTTAGTACAGTTGATTGGTATAAAATATTAAATGACGGAAACATATAATGTATTATAGCTTGGATTGAAGGTTGGGGTGGTATACCCATTAAGGGTAGGTTGTGACTTGTGAGTTCGAACCCTTTACCCATGCTAGTGTTTTTTCTTTTCCTTTCGTTTTTTCTTTTACAGTTGGTAGTTATACTTATTCATCCTCATACCGGCCTCATCAAATATATGGTTTTGTTAAACAAAGTCTTAATCAAGAGCTGAGTTTAACGAGGTAAAACTTATACTTTAACAACTTTAAAATAAATCATACGAGTCTGGTTTTAAGTGTTACATTACATATACAAGTAGCAATTAGTAACCCAATATCATCTTTTAACAAACCTAACTGGATTTACCTTTTTAAGAACTTTTGGACCCTTCAAAATTTTTACTATCATGAGTAACCAAAAAATAGAGTAACCTTTTCGCTAAACAGATATTTATGTCTTGTAATAGTGTGTCAGTTTGTAATAGTACAATTAGCAATCCATTTTTTGTATTACTTTGTTAGATTCTAAAATCGTAAGAGTTTTGTCACAAATAAATAGATATGTCCATGATAGTACGGTTGTAATATTTTCCAGATATGATTTATATAAAATATTAAAAGATGGACATGTACACATGGGAGTGGCTTGGCTTGGTGGTTAAAGTGGTATACCCATTGAGGGTACACAAAAACCTTTTTACTCAAATATTTCCCCTAATTTTCCTCGATCTAAAAATGCAGTTTTAAAAATACAATTAACCTTTTTATTTACTCAATTCACCTAATATAATTCACTAATTTCACTTCAATTTTTTCATTTGGTCAATTTTGGTCAACAATTGAAGATTTTTGGTCAAGAACAGGAGGGTTCTCATGGGTAGGAATTTCAAATAGAGTAAATTGCAAAAATCGTCCCTAAAGTTTGACCAATTTGCATGTTTCGTCCCAAATATTTCGAAACTGCAAGGATCGTCCCTAAATTTTGGCCCGTGTGCATGTATCGTCCCTAAAGTTTTGGCCCCGTGTGCATGTATCGTCCCTAAAGTTTTGGCCCCGTGTGCATGTATCGTCCCCAAAAAGGACTATATATGCCCTAAAGGTTAACTTTAAGGACGATCCTTGCAGTTTCGAAATATTTGGGACGAAACATGCAAATTGGTCAAACTTTAGGGACGATTTTTGTAATTTACTCTTTCAAATATGTTGACGATGCAAATGGCTGGAAGTGAATTTTTCGAAATAATGGTCATCACAAGGCAAGGCCAATTGATAACCCGTTTGTCAAAGAGCTGGAGAAGGTGTCTTCTTCATTTTATGTGACTAATTTTCCAGATCATATTGATGCCAAGGGTTTGTGGAAAGTATGTGAACCTTTTGGCCGAATTGTCGATGCTTTTATCGCTAATAAACGATCGAAACTAGGCAAACGGTTTGGCTTTGTGCGATTCAGTGGGGTAAAGAATGTGCCAGCATTTGTCAATTCTTTGACAAATATTTGGATTGGGAATCATCATGTGTACATTACGGAAGCAAGATTTCAAAGAAACGAAAAAAGGGACGTGCCGATCAAAAGTCAGAAACCTAGTTCGTTAGGTAACAACATGAGATCGGATCCTGTTGGTCAACCTGTGAACAATATGACTGGAAATGGGGAGCCTCAAGCGAAACGGTCATTTGCTTCTGCGGTGCAGGGTACAGATGTGATGAATGAGGTATCATCTTCGACTGGAAAGTTGAATAATATTGTTTTATCCGAACATGATCTTATTAAAGTTGAAGATACTACAAAAGTTGTTTTGGCAAAGGTGAAAAATGTGGACACAATGAGTAGTTTATATCGGCTTTGTAGAAACGAAGGTTTTGATAACCTTAAAATTCAGCATGTGGGTGGATTATGGGTGTGGATAAGTTTTAATAATGCTGATGCATGCATTGCGTTTAAGAGCAACTCTGCCATGAAAAATGTGTTCTCATTAATTAAACTGGTATCGCCTAATTTCTATGTGGATGAAAGAATGATTTGGGTAGAGATCACAGGTCTACCTCTTTGTGCATGGGGATCGAATGCATTTAAAAAAGTAGCAAGTGCATTTGGTAAGTTTATGTTTTTCGAAGCGGATCAGAATACTCCGATGAGTATGGGCAGAATTTGTATCGCTACGAGGAAAAAACAGGTTCTATCAGAAGATATTAAGATTACCATCAACGGTGACACATTTTTGGCGCGAGTACATGAAGTTGGGACGTGGAGTATTGATTTAGTGGATGATTTGAGTACTAATGATACTGATACCTCAGATGATGATTGTGAAGAAGAGCATCAAGTGTCTAAGGATGGGGAATTGGAAGCAGAAAGGTGTTGGGACGAATTCCTACAACAATCTCACATGCAAGATGATGAAGCAATGTCTAAATATGATGTTGAGAGTAAGGTATGCAAGGATAATGATGACTCGGTTGTGTCAAATCATATGGAAGAGGTCCAGCCGGTGGTTGAACCAAACGGTGATGATACCTCTGATACGAGTTGTCCACCGGGGTTTGAACATATGAAGAAAACAACTACTCGTCAAACTCAACAATCCGGCTCCTTGAGAACAAGTAAGTGCTCGACCTCTTTTGGTAAATATAGGAAGAAAGATATTCGAGGCATTTCTCTCCTTCATGAGATGTCTAGAATGATTGAAATTGGCGGAACGTTAGGCTATGATGTAAGAGGCTGTAAACGAACACTTCAAAAAATGGTGAATGGTATAGGTGTGTCTATTGTTGATAAATGAATGTTTTATCTATCAATATTCGTGGCACAAAGAAACGGAGAAAACGTATATGGATTAAAGATATATGCTTTAAGAACAATGTCAGCTTCTTAGGTGTTCAAGAGACGAAGATGACACGCCTTGAGTTATTTCGTCTTAAATCTATGTGGGGCAATTTTTCTTTTGATTATGCGTGTAGCTTGGCTCGAGGTAGATCCGGGGGTTTAGTATCTATTTGGGACCCAAGCGTTTTTGTAAAATCTAACATCTGGTGTAACGAGGCATACATTATAGTTCAAGGTCGTTGGGTTAATTTGGATGACGATTATTTTATGGTAAATGTTTATGGTCCTCAGGAGAGCTTGGCTAAATCCAATTTGTGGTCGAAGCTCCTTGATTTCAAAAGTCAGCATAGTGGGATTCACATGTTCTTTGGTGATTGGAATGAAGTTCGGGAAGAATCAGATCGTTATGGGTCTTTATTTTCAAGGGGGGACGCTAACGTTTTCAATACTTTTATTCGTGATGCAGGTTTAGTTGATTTACCTTTAGGTGGCAGGCGGTTCACTTGGATGAATAAGGTGGGTACGAAGATGAGCAAGTTGGATCGATTCATGGTCTCAGAGAATGTTTTGGACTCATTTCATGATTTGAAAGTTATGGCGTTGGAAAAGCTTTGGTCAGACCATATCCCTATTCTCCTTTCTGTCAAGAAGGTAGATTATGGTCCTATACCATTCAAGTTTTTTCATTCTTGGCTACATAATCAAGAGCTTGATAGCATTATTAAGAATACGTTAGAGGAGTATTCTCAAGCACATTCTGTTGAACAACTGCATTTATTTGATAAATTAAGAGGTTTGAAACAGAAAATAAAGGTGTGGCATAAAAACTTTAAACGGGTAGAGTTTTCTCGGAAGCAAGAGGTTTGTGGTCTTTTACTTAATTTGGAGGCGAAGATTGATTCAGGACAGGCTTCAGAAGGAGAAAAAGAGGATCGAATTAAACTGTTGCAGGAGTGTGACGAAATTGAAAAAAGGGAGGCAATGGATTTTGTTCAAAAAGCTCGTATCAAATGGGACGTCGAGGGGGATGAAAACACTAAATTCTTTCACGGTATGATTAAACAACGACGAAGATATCAAATGGTTCATGGGCTTATGATTGATGGGAATTGGGTTGAAGATCCTAGTCAAGTTAAAATGGCTTTCCTTAATTTTTACAAAGAGAAATTCCAATATCAAGACAATAATGTAAGTATGCCTAATTTGAACTTTACTTCGATACTTACTGATGAAGACTGTTGTAGTTTAGAGCGTCCCGTATCGATGGATGAAATTAAAGAAGCGGTATGGGATTGTGGTAGCAACAAGGCACCGGCCCAGACGATTTTTCATTTCTTTTTATAAAAACGTATTGGGATCTCATCAAGAATGATGTCGCGGTTTCTGTGACTGAGTTTTTTTATAAGTTCACGATACCAAAGGGAGCGAATTCTGCATTCATCACTTTGATACCAAAAGATTCTAATCCACTGTACATTAAAGACTTTCGGCCTATTTCTTTGATCGGTGTTCAGTATAAAATTATAGCCAAGATTCTTGCAAACAGGCTGTCAAAAATTATTGATAAAATTGTTAGCAATGAATAATCGACTTTTATAAAGGGGCGCCAAATTCTCGATGGTCCACTTATGTTGAGTGAAGTTATTGACTGGTACAAAAAGCGGAAAAAGAAACTTATGATATTCAAAGTTGATTTTGAGAAAGCTTATGATTCGGTAAGTTGGAAATATTTAGACTTCGTGTTACAAGCTCTTGGGATTGATGAGGCGAAAAATGATCCGTTTTTAGGGGGTCATTTAAGCCCGAATCCGACTTTATTTGATCAAATATTGCCCTAAATCGTTCCTTTTGTGATTTTAGGTGTTTGGAGAGTGAATTCTGGAAAAGAGGCTATTTTGGACGTTTTTGGAGCATAAAGTGAAGAAAACGACAAAGTACCAAAAATCCAAGCTGGAAATACAAGGTGACGGCGTCACGACTTGAGTCTTGACGGCGTCAGATGAGTAGATGACGGCGTCAAAGTGGCCAAGATTAATTTACCGTAGGTGGTGACGGCGTCACATAGGCCGTCACAAATGGATCTAGAGCGTCCGAGGAAGTTTATGGCGGCGAGTTGACGGCGTCAGATTTAACTCTTGACGCCGTCAGGACGATTTTCCTATATATAGTTTTCTAGTTTTTTTTATTAAGAGAGGAGAAGTTTTGGTGAAACCCTAAAGACGATTTTGGTGCCTCTTTTACAGGTTTCTCAAGGATTCCAAACCCTTGAGACCTTGCATTGTAATTGAGATAAGTATACTCTTAATTCAATCAATATGTCTATGTGTTGGTTGTTTATCTTTTGTTCTTATCTTAATTCTACTATGCTAGGCTAGATTTTCTTTGTGTTTGCTTAGATCTAATGAAACCTAGATGTTGATTATGTGTTGATTACTTGTCTATTATTGTTCTTGGATGAATGATATTATATGTTAGGCTTAAGAAAACTGGCAGATCTCCAATGGTAACATGCTTGAACGTCTTAAGAAACATGAACCGAGGCGTACTAGGTCTTTATTGGTTGTATTTAATGCATGAGCCACTGTTTACAATCCCTATAGTTGTGCTGGGTCATGGTGTAGGAGGAGATAAGAGCTCATAGAGTTGGGGAGTTATGTATGCCACCCCACGAATGGTATTAAGGAATACAATCCGTCATTCATACAAGTATAACAAGTAATTGACATGTAAAAGATATCTAGGGAGTAATGAAGTCTAAGTAAACACAATTTCTCCACATACTGCTCACAACCTTAGTTTAATATTAGTTTAATTTCATTTTCATTAGTTTAATTTAGTGATATAATAGTTTTGGGTTAGTTGAATAGCAACTAATTCCGCCCACTCCTTCAAAACCCGAGATTTTACTTGCTTTCATTAAAACATAAAAACACAAAAATAATCATCTTTCATCTCTAGAACTATTAATTAGGTTTTCTAATCCTAGCGACACTATTCTTAAGCTGAACGATCAATCCCCCGGTACTTGTCACTATACTATACTACAACGATCAGGTACACTGCCTGGTGGGGGTTGTAAGCCTCGCGAGATCCCTCGAGAGGTAAAGCAAGGTGCGATTCCCACGCATCAAGTTTTTGGCGCCGCTGCCGGGGAATAGTTATTGTCTAGGTTAGGATTTCTTTTTATTAGGTCTACTTGCTAGATTCCTTTCTAGTAAGATTTTATTTTTATTTTTAGGTTTTCTTTAGTCTATCTAATTTCTTTGTGCCTTTGTTCGTAACTCTTTACCATCCAACATCATGGAAGGTGGTAACATCTTTGAACCCATCATCCCACCACAACAAAACCCACCACTAGAACCCCTTAGGCCCCGAACCTTAGGAGAATATTCCCGACCTAGCCACCAAGGTTACCGAAACACCATTGAGCTCACCGGAGCCAATGTGACCCCCTTGCGATCCGACACCATCCGGTTGGTGCAAAGCGGATGTGCATTCCATGGACTTCGTTCCGAAGATCCAAACCAACACCTTAAGGACTTCCTCAAAATCGTAGATTCCATAGACCTAGGTGTTGAAACTAGAGAGACTACCCGTTTACGCCTATTCCAATTCTCTCTACGGGATCAAGCTAGTCAATGGCTTGAGCGTTTACCCGCGGGATCCATCACCACATGGGATGATCTCACCACTCGTTTCCTTGCTCAATTTTTCCCACCGGGGAGAACTACTAAGCTTAGGAATGACATCTTAATGTTCCAACAACGTCAAAATGAATCTCTTTATGAAGCATGGACTCGTTTCAAGGACTTACTCCAAAAAGTCCCTCATCATGGCATAGATCTTTGGCTCCAAGTCCAAATCTTTTATGACCATATCGATATCCCCACAAGGCGAACCATTGACCAATCAGCCGGTGGTAAGCTACGTGATCTTAGTGCGGAACAATCATGGGAACTCATAGAAGATCTTGCTCTCTATGACAACGAAAGTTGGAATGATCCCCGTGATTTGAACAAAACGGTCAAGGCAATATCTTTGCCTTCGAACAATTCAAGCACTCCCGACCGTAGGATCATGGAACTTGAGGACCAAGTCAAGTTTCTCATGAAATCTTACGAAGCTCCGAAGCATTCAAGTCAAGTGAACAAAATCACTTCTTCATGCGAATTATGTAGTGGTCCCCATGACACTCGTGATTGTATGGAACTCCCCGGAACAGCTTTTGCGGACTACGCATCCACGCGTACCGACGAAGCGGGAGATAAGTGGTACACTTTCAAGCCCGAGCCGAACACATACGGTGATTCATACAACCCCTCATGGAAAAATCACCCAAACCTTAGGTGGAAACAAAATCAACCCAATTCTTCCAACCCACCTAATCGTTACCAATCAAACGGTCCACCATCCAACCGTACCTTCAACAACAATCCTTCTAACAACTATGGTAGCACCAACAATCTTGAAGGATTGATGTCGAAATTTATGGCATCTCAAGAAGCCCGCATAGTTAGGTTCGAAAACGAATTCAACCAACAACAAACGGAGATGACCAACAAAATTGACAACTTGTTGAAAGCCCTCAACAACCAAACATTAGCCACACCTAGGAAGGACACTAGAGACACCAATAGTGGAATTCAAGTTAAGGACCCCTCATCATCCAAACATGTCCACTTTGTCAATGTTGTCACCATTAAGCCAATAGATAGAGAGATAGAGGAAAGTGACAAGGATGAAGCTAAGGTAGAAGCCAATAGTGAGGATGAGAGTAGGGAAGTTGAGGTTAAAAAGGATGAGAAATTGGAGGAGATAGAACCTATGGAAAATTATTTTGATAAGTTGCCAACCGAGGAGGAACGGGAATACCATAAGGATTTATTCGATAGTCCCGAGAAAACATATATCTTTGGCAACCCCCTGATCAAAATGGGAGACCCCTCCAACATTAACATTCCATGTAATATAGGGCACATGCATATATGGAAAGCTTACATCGACCTTAGATCACCCGTAAACATCATGACTAGGACTTATTATAATTGGGTGATGAAGAAACAACTCAATTTTAGGTTGATGCCCGGTAAGAATCTGATAAGTAATTTTGCGGGAAGAGTGAAGGGATTGCATGTCATCATAGGGAATCTCACCTATGAGATTGATTTTATGATAGTGGAAGACACTCGTCCGGTAATTGATGCTGACCTAAGCCAAATAATATTCGGGAAACCCTTTGTTGAGGCCACTAGGATGAGTTATGATCCGACTTTAGGGACAGTTAGATTCAAGAAAGATAATGATGAGGTCACTTATCAAATGCCCTACAAGATCGAACAATACCGCCTTCTCTCTAATTTCGAAAAGGAACAAAAGCAAGCAGCTTATTATAGGAATGAGGAGGATAGACGTAGGGGAGTAGAGTATGTTAGAAATAGGATGCTAGGTTTCTACAAAGAATGCTTGCAACTAGGTCCAGAATACAAAACCGGTTTAGAAGATGACCTAGATAGTGGAACCAATGATGAAATCACGTAGTAACCCACGACTTTGAGTCTATCTACAAGACTCGTAAATAAAGAAAAGCGCTTCTTGGGAGGCAACCCATGTTTTGTGTGATTTTAATTGTTTGATTATTATTTGTTTCCGTATGCATGTTTTATTTTTATTGTTGGTTGATCATGTTTCTCAATTAGAATGTGGAAATACTTTATTATGTTGTTTGGCCTAGTCTTAACTTCAACCTAAAGGTATTTTTGCAAAAGATAAGTGTAAGGGGAAACCCCAAATATGTTTTTAAGAAACAAACCGATCATGATTCTCCACAATATTTAATGAACATGTATATTCGTAATTGTTAGAGTCAAATGCTTGTATTGAGTCATAATGAAGTTTTGCAGGATTTTCCAGGAAGTAGGACAAGATTTTTCCAGAAATTTTCCGGAAACTTAACATAAAGATTTCTGCAGGTCCATTCTGACGGCGTCAAGGAATTGCTCTTGACGGCGTCAGGAGTCAAAAATCTGGAAATTTTACCAGTTTTGTTTTTCTAACGGAGTCTTATGGTTTTTGTGATTTATTAAGTTTTATAATCTCCAGGAAATCTGCAAACTTCATTCCACAAGCATTATATCTTACTTTGTTTTCTAGGATTTAGAAACTTATATAGGATGCCGCCGATTTTACGCGAGGTTGCCTTGTCTACTTTTGTCAGGATCTACAGGTTATTTAAGACAAGAAGATGATTTATATTCTGGATGGGAAGCTTTGATTGTTCATTTTCTTGGAGGAAGATTTAACCTGGCCAACCTAAAATCCATACCGAGCGAATCAGGGGAGTATTTGATTTCATTCTCTTTACTTTTTCACTTTTACATTCTTTACTTGAACATTGGGGACAATGTTCATCTTAAGTGTAAGGGGAGGGTAAAAAGATGATACCTTACATATGCACTTTCGCTTGAGTTTGTTTTGTTTGATAGTAGATGAGTAATAAAACTATGAGAAATACTTGTTAGTGTAATTTTAGCGCCAAATTTAAAATTTTTTACAACATTTAGGAGTAAAACTTTAGCCACAGCAAGCGTCTCATGGATAGGAGGTTGTATGACTAGCACATAACCGTATATTCAGAAAAATTTTCCACCCAAAGATGTGAGGTTCGCCTTTAGATTTGATAGGAAAAACATTTATTATTGGTGCTTATGAGTGTACCGGTAGCATTTAGATTCTAGAACTTGCGTTAGTGATGCATCCCGAGACCGCTAGTGAGACTACATTCGTGTGGTAGGATTTACTACATGATAAGAGGCATTAGGATCACCCTTGTGTTAAACCCGTATTGTAATTACTTGACCATTTAAGTCATATTACTTGGCTAGTTAAGTCAACTAATTTTTCCCACACCCTTAGCGTTGTACTCATTTTTAGTACACGAAACCCCTAGTACACCCCTCCGAGCCTATCTTTCCGTTTCTAACTTTAAGCATTTTACTTAAAGGAAGAATTTGTTACACCCCACTTAAATGTACACCCAAATCGCCTTAGCCTTCCGTGTATGCGCTCATTTTTAGTGCATTATTGTTATTTGTTAAACCCTAAGTTAACTTTCTAATCGATTACATGGTTGCTAAGTCGAGTCATATCCTTGTACATATTGTTTTGGGACGATTGGGACTCATGGGTAAGTACTTATTTTATGGAGTAATGGGGAAGAACATCATATTATTACCCCCATATGTACGTTAATCTTAAAAGTGCTCCAAGTGTTTTGATTTTCTTAATTCGAGTCATTAGATTAGTTTAATGTAAAGTATGTAAAGATTCAAGTGTAAGGGGATTGCTCAAACCCCTATGATGTATTATTTTGGATGGTAGGGTAAGAGTGTATGTAAAAAAAGAAAAAAAAAAAAAAAAAAAATCGAAAAAATTAAGAAAAAGAAAAAAAAATAGAAAAAGAAAAAAAGAAAGAAAAAACATATGGACTACCATCCCGTTTTCATTCTATGTTCATTTTATGTTTTTGTTATTTTTCATTTATTAGCTTAAGTCGAGTCTAGTCTTGGCTTAGCAACGCCATCTTGTACATGTAATTTACTAAGATTGTTAACTCGCCACCAGTAAAATTCCCTTTATCCAACAAAACCGTGTAATTCATATCCCTACACCTAACATTATAACCCTTTAAAAAGACCTCTTTGATAGTTTATCCTAGGTGCTTACGCCATGTGGTGGAGGTTTGATCCTTTCCCAAGCCTATGGTAATCTATTTTGCTATGACAGGTAGTGAGAGATATCTTCCATTTCCATAATGTTATATTACTTTATTACACCCGAGAGATGTGAGTATCTAAACACTATTTGTGAGGTGCTTGTATATGACTTCCGTGCTTGTCTATTGGTCTTTAGTGGAACGATTATTTGTTGTAATTACTTTTATATTAGTGTTAAATGACCCCTAACTTGTCTTTTGAGTAGAATAAAAGCTCATTTGCTTGAGGACAAGCAAATCTCAAGTGTAAGGGTATATGATGAGGCGAAAAATGATCCGTTTTTAGGGGGTCATTTAAGCCCGAATCCGACTTTATTTGATCAAATATTGCCCTAAATCGTTCCTTTTGTGATTTTAGGTGTTTGGAGAGTGAATTCTGGAAAAGAGGCTATTTTGGACGTTTTTGGAGCATAAAGTGAAGAAAACGACAAAGTACCAAAAATCCAAGCTGGAAATACAAGGTGACGGCGTCACGACTTGAGTCTTGACGGCGTCAGATGAGTAGATGACGGCGTCAAAGTGGCCAAGATTAATTTACCGTAGGTGGTGACGGCGTCACATAGGCCGTCACAAATGGATCTAGAGCGTCCGAGGAAGTTTATGGCGGCGAGTTGACGGCGTCAGATTTAACTCTTGACGCCGTCAGGACGATTTTCCTATATATACTTTTCTAGTTTTTTTATTAAGAGAGGAGAAGTTTTGGTGAAACCCTAAAGACGATTTTGGTGCCTCTTTTACGGGTTTCTCAAGGGTTCCAAACCCTTGAGACCTTGCATTGTAATTGAGATAAGTATACTCTTAATTCAATCAATATGTCTATGTGTTGGTTGTTTATCTTTTGTTCTTATCTTAATTCGACTATGCTAGGCTAGATTTTCTTTGTGTTTGCTTAGATCTAATGAAACCTAGATGTTGATTATGTGTTGATTACTTGTCTATTCTTGTTCTTGGATGAATGATATTATATGTTAGGCTTAAGAAAACTGGCAGATCTCCAATGGTAACATGCTTGAACGTCTTAAGAAACATGAACCGAGGCGTACTAGGTCTTTATTGGTTGTATTTAATGCATGAGCCACTGTTTACAATCCCTATAGTTGTGCTGGGTCATGGTGTAGGAGGAGATAAGAGCTCATAGAGTTGGGGAGTTATGTATGCCACCCCACGAATGGTATTAAGGAATACAATCCGTCATTCATACAAGTATAACAAGTAATTGACATGTAAAAGATATCTAGGGAGTAATGAAGTCTAAGTAAACACAATTTCTCCACATACTGCTCACAACCTTAGTTTAATATTAGTTTAATTTCATTTTCATTAGTTTAATTTAGTGATATAATAGTTTTGGGTTAGTTGAATAGCAACTAATTCCGCCCACTCCTTCAAAACCCGAGATTTTACTTGCTTTCATTAAAACATAAAAACACAAAAATAATCATCTTTCATCTCTAGAACTATTAATTAGGTTTTCTAATCCTAGCGACACTATTCCTAAGCTGAACGATCAATCCCCCGGTACTTGTCACTATACTATACTACAACGATCAGGTACACTGCCTGGTGGGGGTTGTAAGCCTCGCGAGATCCCTCGAGAGGTAAAGCAAGGTGCGATTCCCACGCATCAGGGTTCGGCCTTAAATGGATAAAGTGGATACATGTTTGTTTACATTCGGCTAGAACATCTATTCTAGTAAATGGAAGTCCTACTTCAGAGTTTTCATTGAAACGTGGGTTACGACAAGGAGATCCATTATCGCCGTTCCTTTTTATTATTGTTATGGAAGGCTTGCATATCGCGTTACAAGAGGCGGTTCAATCAAAATTAATTCATGGTGTCAAGGCAGGTGCACCTTCTTTTACTTTGTCTCATTTTTTTATGCTGATGATGTAGTCATAGTTTCAGATTGGAGTGCTCGGGATTTAGAGAACATTATTCACGTGCTTCAAGTTTTTTTATCTTGCTTCGGGTCTAAAAATTAATGTCCAAAAATCAAACATTTTTGGAGTTGGCGTGCCAATGGAAGACGTAAATGTTATGGCTCGAGTTACAGGTTGTGCAGCGGGTAACCTTCCTTTTATTTATCTTGGGTTGCCCGTTGGTTCAAAGATGAATCACATTTCTCATTGGCAAGGATTTGTTGATCGGTTTCAGACTAAATTATCGTCATGGAAAGCATCGCTTTTGTCTATTGGCGGTCGTCTGACCTTAATTAAATCAATTTTGGGAAGTATTGGTATTTACTACTTGTCTATTTTCAAGGTACCAATATGTATTATTAATCGGTTAGAAAGCATTAGAGCCAAGTTTTTTTGGGGTGGTGATGCTGATAGAAGAAAGCTTGCTTGGGTGAAATGGGATACTGTCATGGCCTCGTTGGATAAAGGCGGGTTAGGAGTGGGTAGTTTAAAAGCTTTTAATCTTGCTCTTCTTACAAAATGGCGTTGGAGGTTGGTCAACAACCCAGGTCATTTGTGGGTTAGATTAATCAAAGCGATCCATGGTAATAATGCTGGTTTGGATGAGGTGGGGTGTAAAACGCAGGGAATTTGGGCCAAGATTGTTGGGACTGTTAATTATTTGCACTCTAGCGGAATTATTCCAAAGGAAACACTTAGTTTTAAAGTGGGTTGTGGATCAACGATACGTTTTTGGAAGATAATTGGCTAGGTAATGGCCCTCTTGAGGTTCGTTTCAACAGATTATTTAGAATAGATCGTAAAGAAGAATGTGTAATTCGAGATAGACTTTCAAATGGAGTATGGTCATGGGACTGGTGTAGACAGTCGCTTGGAACCCGTCATACAGAATCGTTAGCATTGCTATTGGAAGAAATCGGCTTGGTAGATCTCGGTTCAGGTCCGGATACTTGCATTTGGAGTTTAGATATATGTGGGTTGTTTTCAGTGGGTGTCACAAGGAGGTATATTGATGCTCAATTGCTTCTAACGTTGCCTACATCTACAAGATGGTCTACTACTTTGCCGAGAAAGGTAAACATTTTTATGTGGCGTCTTCTTTTAGATAGATTACCTCATAGGGTGAATTTGTCCGCCCGTGGTTTAGAAATTAACTCCATATCATGCCCGGTATGTGATGGCTTTATGGAATCCAATGATCATCTCTTTTTTTCGTGTAACGTGGCCGTAAATATATGGACCAAAATTCGTGTTTGGTGTGATGTTGCGATGCCGAGATTTGGTTCGAATTCTGAGTGGATCGCTTGGCTTGATAATTGGCATACTTCAAAGTCTCGTAAGGATTGCATGTATGGCATTATTTCGGCTACCTTGTGGATGATTTGGCGCTATCGTAATTGCGTAACTTTTGGTTCTCAAGTTATGAGGCAAAGTGACGTTTTTGATAACATTCGTTTGTATTCTTTTTCATGGTGTAAATTTAGAGGCGGTATCCATAGTAGTTGGAATGACTGGATTAATTTTCCTTTGTAATTGTTTCTAGCTTCTTGCTAGTTTTTTAATTCATCTTGCCGTTCAAAAAAAAATTAGGGGGTGCTTGGTAAAGGGGTTAAGGGGGGTGGGAAATGGGTAAGGAATTCAAAAGGGCTCACTTCACTCAAATTAGGTGCTTGGTTAGGGGTGTGTAAAGGTATTGATTACCCCGTAGTGGGTAATCAACATTATAGAGTAAATTGAGGGGTAAGGTATTGATTACCCACCTCACTCAATCCTTTGCATTCCCTTTCCCTTTCCATTTACCTTTACCTTTTCCCACTTTGAACCAAGCGGACCCTTAGTTCAAAACACCGAGTCTGTCACTTTTTTTTTTTTTTTTTTTTTTTTTTCGATTTTTCTTTTGTTGCCATTGGTAATTATAATTATTCTTTAACACTTCATTCTTTTTATTTATATTTTCGGTTTTTATTTTATTGTTATTTGTGGTTAAAATTATTTTTCAACACTCCACAACAAAAACAACATACCGCAATCTCGTCGGAAAGGGGTATAGGTTAACAAAATATATACAGATCTTACCTTTACTTCAGGATAAGCCCGAAAGTAGGGAGAATTCAACACTTCATTCTTTCTATATTAAAAAAAATGGTTTTTCTTTTATTGTTATTGGTAATTAACTAATTATAATTATATATATCGTCATACTAGCCTCATCAATCCATGTAACTAAAATGTAAGAAACAAAAGTAATAAAACAACAAAACAACTAGATTTCATTAATTGTTGAAATTATTCATCATCGTCATATATATAAACCATCAATGATATGTAACCAGTTAATGAGTTGTAATTCTAAGACAACTTATTGAACCATGTCTCCAATTTCTTGCAACTCCTATTATTTAACACAGATTAGTAAAAGCATATTAGTCGCATCCTATTACTATTAGTCAAATAAAATTACTAGTATTTTATTGAAGTGAGTTATAGATACCATGATGTGCTGAAACTTGAAACTCAAGTGGGGTGGATACGAGCTCGAGTTTGTGAGAACTCGAGCTTGGCTCGTATAAAGTTTATAAAGCTTGAGCTTGAACTCGGCTCAATTCGAGCCTTATTTCTTACACGGGTTCGTGGTATGTTATACACCCTCGGGCTCGGCTTGAGCTTGACTCGTTTATATGATTTGGCAATGGAAAATCAAAGCTTGACTCGAGCCCGGCTTGTAAATATCTATTTTGAGCTTGTTAATAAACTTGTTATTGAACTCGTTAATAAGCTCGCCTATAATACAAATGCATAACGTTTTATATATGTTTAATAATTAAAATATCCTAGTGTCGTTTAGGCTTGCGAGCCTAATCGAGCTTTGTATGTAAAGCTCGAGCTTGAGCTCAATTAATAAATGAGCTGCAATTTAGGCTCGAACTCATTTAAACTCGAATCGTTCGAGGTTTTTATCGATGCAATCCCAAGCTTTTTACATATGGCTCGGTTCATTTCCACCCTACTTGAAAGTCTTCGACATAAATTATTAAACTTTTTGATAATTAAAGATGGTATATGCCAGAGAGTTTTACTAAATACATATATTATGTGTTGAAACATTAACAAATAACAATGCATTCTTGGAAATATTTAGATTTGTTCATGATACTATTGTTGTAATATTTTCTAAATAATATGCTGACTGGCAAACTTACTTGTGTTATTCAAGATTTGATTGATATAAAATAATTGAAGACGGACATATATAACAGGAGTGGAGTCTAGCTCAAAGGTTAAAGTACTAAACTCGTAAAGGGGTAGGTCTTTGGGAAGTTTGGTGCATTTTCTGACAGTTTTTCACTTATCTCTCTTATTAAACTAATCACCGGCTGACACATCAGCAAGTAGATTTTATGAATGATTCCAACATTTTTTTTCTTTTTTTCACTATTATTGGTAGTTATGAATATTCATCGTCATTCTGGCATCATCAATTCATGTAACTAAAATGCATGAAACCAAAGTAGAGTAGTAAAACAACTCAACAACAAGATTTTATTACTCGTTGAAAGAATTTAAATGAATGAAAGAAAACATTTTACATAGGTAATCTAGTGATGATATATAGCCGGTTATGGAGTATCATCATGTTACTTTTAGTGTAAAAAAAAAAAAAAAAAAAAAAAAAAAAAAAAAAAAAAAAAAAAAACCTAGTATTTTATAGAATTGAGTTATGGATACCAAGAAGTGTTGAGAGTCCTCGACATTTTTTTACTACTTGTTATTTAAAATATGGTTGTTAAACATTTTAACTTTCAAAAGTTAAAACTAATACTATAACAACTTTAAAAGCCTATAAGTGTGCATTTTAAAAAGGTAACTTAATTAATAGGTTACCTTTTAACTAAGAGTATGTTTAGTTTACAAACTTAAAAAGTAGGAGTTGTACTAGCTCAAATCTATACTACTATATAGATGTGGCAATTTGTGCCCAAAATAAAAAAAAATGGGCTAAATGAGCAAATTTTTAAAAGATTTTGGTACATTTGGTCCCCCTCTTTTTTTTTTTTTTTTTGAAATGGGCATATATTGCCCATTTAGAAATTAAATGGGCAAAATGGGCACATGTTTTTCTCTCGCATTAAATTGTTTTTAATAAAAAACTTATAAATATAATATATTTAGTTACTTAAATATAAATGAGATGTTACATTTGAAGAATTTTTTTTTGTTGTTTTAGGTCTTTTTTAAGACGATTCGTATAACATGCGCCCGTTTGGTCCGCGCCCGTTTAGCCCGTGCCCGTTTAGCCCATAGTCCATTTAGCCCGTAGCCCGTTTAGCCCGTAGCCCGCGCCCGCCCGGTCCGCCCGTTTTGCCACCTCTACTACTATATAATGTATTTGGGACTATTCTATAATTAGAAATGCTTAAAAATTCAGACTTTTACTTACTAATTATGGAAACAACCACCCCTAACAATCACACCAAACAATTTATAACCACTTCAACAACCACCCCTAACAATTTATAACCACCACAACAACCACCCCCAGCAATTTATAACCAACTCAACAACCACCCCCAACAACCACTTTCCACCACCCCACCTCCCTCCTCTTCACCCCAACAATCCGCCCCCGCATCGCGCGGGCACCTTTCTAGTTCTATTAAATGTATCGACATATCACATAACAATGGTTCCGCCAAATACCATTTCATATCACATAACAACGAATCATTTAACTCGCAGTAATATGAATTACTCTCACTAAAACACATATAAACACACACTAAATCCATCTTGTTTCAATAACTTTGGCAAATAACTTCGTATACAACACCGAAGTTTGCGTGATGACTTCTATTTTATTCACGAAAAATGCAAGCACAACGTTGTCATAGCCCTTTTACTCTTTTATGGTTAAAAAATAGATGGAAAAAAGGTAAATTTTATTCTACTTAAGACTATGAAATCCTTCTGTGAAATAACGCATAGAGGTATGAAGTGGAACTAGACCACGCCCATTGTTCTCCCTCAATGCGAAATAATGCTTACATTGAATCATCAAAAGTCCTCTTGAATAGTGCTCAAAAAGAGCGTAAAAGAAGTTCTAAATAGACATAACCTTCTCCCGAATATCTGTATGTTTTTAAGAAAAATAAGATATAGTTTGAAATTTAAACTTTGTTTGACTTTAGAGTGTTTATAAAAGTCTTTTTCTTAACGTAAGCTCTAATAAGCTTTTGAAATCAAAGTACTTTAAGTAACTTATCAAAATAAGCTTTAAATTCCAGTTACAACTCGACATCGATTAGTCATGTCAAAAAAACTATTTAGACAAGTTCAAATCCCGTTATAGAAACCCAAATCACAAAATAATAGCCGATCTGAGTACGAGTCTTACTTGAGCATCATAGTTTAGGGTAGAAGTAGTTAGCTACTATAACCCAAGACCATCTTTTTATAACCTTTTTGATAACTAGTTAATGATGGTCTATCTCAAAGATTATTTTCAAATACATGTATTATTATGTAATGTTATAATGTGTAATATTATGCCAAGAATACTAGATATGTACATGATATCACAGTTGTAATAAGTAACATTTCGCAAAGAATATGCTAAATGGTAACTTGTCTTATACTAAAATATTAAAAGATGGACCTATATGATAAATTGGAGCACCGGTTAAAAGGTTGAAGTGTATACCCATTAAGGTTAGGTTGTGAGTTCGAACCTTTCTGCCGTTGTTTCATTTTTTTTCGTTTTTGTTTTGTTTTTTCTTTTACAATTATTGGTAGTAAATCGTTCAATCATGGAAACATTTTGATAATGATATATACAAATGGAAAATACAAACAAAGATTGATATTTTGTTCACACATAAATGTCACAAACATTAAATCCTTAGT
The DNA here is from genome assembly GCA_030686995.1 of Artemisia argyi. Lineage (NCBI taxonomy): Eukaryota > Viridiplantae > Streptophyta > Magnoliopsida > Asterales > Asteraceae > Artemisia > Artemisia argyi. Next base: position 2,536,315 of record CM060692.1, on the reverse strand, counting down.
AAGAAAGATGGGCAGTCAGCCTAAGCAACGACTTGAGGCCATCAGCAACAATCTGACTAGATGGTACCAATGTGATATACTCCAAAGAAGTTGATACTATCCCCATACTCACCGCCTTCCATCATGGCTGTGAATGTCATCATCTGTCTATTTCCATCGATTAGCTGAACTTGCTACGTAAACACCTTGTGCTTTTCCTAGAGTTTGTGAACTCAAATGTGGGTCGACGGTCAAGAGATCATCAATCACTATAATGGTTCCGAAGCTAAGCCCAAGTCCATCTGGTCTTAGTCAGTTAGTTGGGCTGCAATCTGGTTTTGAATATTGTTTTGGTTCAAGTTTCCAGCAAATTGTGTCCCAACTAAGCCAGTAGTTTCTAGTGGGACGCCGTTAGAATTTACAGTTGGGATGGCACCATTGGCGTTAGGAATGGCTACACCACCTTGTGGTGCACGGAAGCCTATACGTCTCCTGATGCTGTTGGTTCTGGATTCACTTCTGCTGTTACGCTTTAGATGATGGCATAACGTTGGTATGGTGACATCACCAAAAATGCTGGCATAATTTAAAAGCTATTCTGAAATATTACTCTTTTGACCTGAAGTTTAATTATCAAGATATAAGCTATTCTAAAATATTACTTATGTTTCGCTATAAAGCTTGTAGAAGTGTTTCTTATAAAATAAGCTTCATAGACTTTTAAATTGTACAGTGCTTCTAAGTAGCTTATAAAAATAAGCTCTAAATTTGAACTATCGTTCATACATCAACTAATTTGTCAAACATAATCGGTATTTCAATTTGTTAGCTAGGTTGTCGAAAAGCCATTTTAACATGCAAGTACAAAGTTACAAGGAACCCATGTCACAAAATGATAGTCAACGAGTCTTATTTAATCGTCATAGTTTAGCTTGTTACTACCCATACCTCGCTTGTTACTACCCATACCTCGCTACGACGGGAATGGGTATTGTCGTTGTTGCAGTTTAGCTCGATGTGGTAACCCAATATCATCTTTTTATAAACCAAGCTCGATTCACCATTTCAAAAACTTTTGGACCCCTCGAAGATTTTCACCATCATGAATAACTAAAACTGAAAAGTATTAACCAGTTTGATAACTAACGATGGCCTATATCAAAGATTTTTAGTAAATACATATGTTATTCTTGTCTTTTTATAACGTGTAACAATCCATTTTTTGTATTACCTTGTTAGATTCTAAAATCGTAAAAGTTTTATCATACAAATAAATAAATATGTTCATGATAGGGAAAATTGTCCAGAAATACATCAAACTTGTCACATTTTGCTTTTGTATACTATGAACTTTTTTTTTTTCCTATTGTAACTACAAACTTTCTTAATATTGCTTTTGTATCCTAAAATTGCATATTAGCTGACGTGGCATGTATTAGCGTCCCTAATCACCCTCACTTAATCACCTTGCCACGTCAGCTAATTGGCCATTTCAGGATACAAAAGCAATATTAAGAAAGTTTATAGTTACAATAGGAAAAAAAAAAGTTCATGGTATATAAAAGCAAAATGTGGCAAGTTTGATGTATTTCTGGACAATTTTTCCTTCATGATATTACGGTTGTAATAATTTGCAAATCCAGATTTGATTCATATAAAAGATTAAAGGATAGACATAATCAACAGGATGGTGCTTGGCTTGGTTGTTAAAGTGGTATACTCATTACTGGGAGGTCACGAGTTCGAACAACCCAGCAGGACATCCTCTTTTTTTAAGTAGGAAGAATTCAACACTCCATTTTTTTCTAGTTTATTTACAAATGTGAACAAGACTCCGTTCATTTTTGTCCGGTTCATTTACAACCCTGCTAACGATGGTCTATATCAAAGAGTTTTACTAAATACATATATTATGTACTGTTATAGCGTGTCAATTTGTAATGGTAACATTAACAATGCAAGTTTTTGTATTACTTTTTGAAATTCAAAAATCAAAAGAGTATTTTCACCGTTAATCTATAGATTTGTTCCTAATACTAAAACTTGTACAGTAATATTTTCTAAATAATATGTTGATTGATGACTTTACTTGTCTTATTCTATCTTTGATTGATATAAAATATTAAAGGATGGACTAGGAGTGAAGTTTGGCTTAGAGGTTAAAGTACTATACTCATAGGTCTTGAGTTCGAACCTCGAAACCAACTTCCTTCTTTTTAATTTTTCTCTCGGGTTTTTCTTTTATGGTTATTGGTAAGTTTTTATAAAATTGAGTCATGGATATATACCATGAAGTGTTGAAAGTCCTCGACATTTTGTAACTACTTGTTTTACTTTGGTTTTGGTTAAATTCGACTTTGATAGTACCATCATTTGCATGTTTCGAGGCATAGTGTCAATCTAATAATAGTTGGTGTGTGAGTGGATGTGTATGGATTAAAAAGGTAACTTAATTAAAACGTTACCTACATTATTCTTCTACACCAATTTGTTACTCTAGTCTAATCTTCTTTTAATCAAAGACTGTGTTTTGGAAAAAAAAAATAATAATAATAATAATAAAAAAAATATATATAGAAAAAAGGTACTATAATTCTGAAGTTCTGAAAAGGCGTTGTTTAATAAACACAAAATCATTTTAACCAGCATATAAACTAGGATTCACTTAAACCAACACATACACACATTCACTTACAACGTTGTTCCAAAAAGTTGGTATGGTGACTTCACCAAAAATGCTGGCCCAACGTTGCCATACCACTTACTTTTTTGAGCTCAAGTTTAATTCTACAAAAATAAGTTATTTCGGAATATTAAATATGCTTCTTGTAAAAGTTTTTCTTATAAAATAAGCTTCATAGACTTTTAAATTTGTTAAGTACTTCTATGTAGCTTATAAAAATAAGCTTTAAATTTCAACTAGTGTTTATGAATCAACTAAATTGTCAAACATGCTTTGTGTTTCAATTTGTTAGCTACGTTGTCCAAAAGCCATTTAAACAAGTAAAAAGTTACGAGGAACCCAAGTCACAAAACGATAGTCAATGAGTCATCTTAATCGTCATAGTTTAGCTCGATGTTAAGGCTATGGTAATCCAATATCATCTTTATATAAAACTAACTCGATTCACCATTTCAAAAACTTTTGGACCCTTCGAAAATTCTCACCATCATGAGTAACTAAAGCTGAAAAGTATTAACCATTTTCATAATTAACGATGGCCTATATCAAAAATTTGTAACAAATACACATGTTATTATGTCGTTTTATAACGTGCCAATATAATAGTAACCTTAACAATCCATTTTTTTGCATTACTTTGTTAGATTCTTAAATCATAAAAGTTTTATCACACAAATAAATAGATATGTTAATGATATTACGGTTGTAATATTTTGCAAAGAAGTTGCCTTGCTCCAGATTTGATTCGTATAAAAAATTAAAAGATGGACATATAAACAAGGGAGTGGCTTGGCTTGGTGGTTAAAGTGGTATACCCATTGGGAGTAAGTCATTATTTCAAACCACATGCCTTGACTCTTTTCTTTTTATTTATTTATTTTTTTTGGTTTTTCTTTTGTTGCTATTGGTAATTATAATTATTCTTAAACACTTCATTCTTTTTATTTATATTTTCGGTTTTTATTTTATTGTTATTTGTGGTTAAAATTATTTTTCAACACTCCACAACAACATACCCCAAACTTATCGGTACGAGGTATGGGTAAATAAAATATAAAAATATCTTCTCTTACTCCAGGATAGACCCGAAAGTAAAGGAATTCAACACTCCATTCTTTTTTATAAAAAGAAATTCGGTTTTTCATTTATTGTTATTGGTAGTTATAATTATTAATCGTCATACTAGCCTCGTCAATTCGTCAATCCATGTAATTAAACTGCACGAAACAAAAGTAATAAAAACAACACAAGAACAAGATTTCATTAATTGTTGAAAACTTGAAATTATTCATCATCATACATATATAACGCATTGATGATATGTAACCAGTTAATGAGTTGTAAACTTGTAATCTTAAGACAAGTGATTTATTGAACCATGTCTCTAATTGCTTGAGCTCTTTCTGGTTACCAAACAAGAAAAGTATTAAAAACAGTTAAACAAATAAATAAAAGAAGACATTTTTTTGCTTTTGGTTTATGAAATATATGCAACTTGCAACTCCCGATATATAACACACATTAGTCGCATCCTATTAATATTAGTCAAATAAAAATTTGTATTATATTTTATAGAAGTGAGTTCTGGACTTCTGGATACTATGATGTATTGAAACTTGAAAGTCCTCGACATAAATTATTAACCTTTTCGATAACTAATGATTAGAGTTGTAAACAAACTAAACGTCTGATTATGCATTTATCAACGTTCGTTTATGTTCATTTATAAGTTTATGTTCATATATCATGTTTTTTAATTGTTTACTTTTCAAAACTGGTTTGTTTAAACAAAACAACACTTGTAAAACAAAATATTATGTATAATTAATAAAGTTTATGTTTGTTTTTCTATGTTTATTTATTTTCGATCATTTATGTTCATTTATTGTTCATCTAGTGTCTTAATGACCGCATATAAACTAGAAAATTTGTCCGTTTAAGCGTTCGGGGCTGTTTAGTTGTCCGGTTAAAACTAAATAAACGAACAAAAACAAGACTTCTTTCATGTTTGTCTGGTTCGTTTACAACCTTACTACTAACGGTCTATATCAAAGACTCAAAGTGTTTTACTAAATACATATATTATGTACTGTTATAGCGTGTCAATTTAAAATGGTAACATTAACAATGCAAGTTTTTGTATTACCTTTTTGAAATTCTAAAATCGCAAGAGTTCTATCACCTAAAAATATATAGATTTGTTCATAAATCTAAACTTGTACAGTAATAGTTTCTAAATAATAAACTTGTCTTAATCTATCTTTTTAAATTTTCTCTCGGGTTTTTCTTTAATAGTTATTGGTAAGTTTTTATAAAATTGAGTCATGGATATATATACCTTGAAGTGTTGAAAGTCCTCGACATTTTGTAACTACTTGTTGTACTTTGGTTTTGGTTAAATTCGACTTTGATAATACAATCATTTGTATGTTTCGAGGCGTAGTGTCAATCTAATAATAGTTGGTGTGTGAGTGGATGTGTATGGATTAAAAAGGTAACTTAATTAAAACATTACCTACATTATTCTTCTACATTGTTGCTCTACTCTAATCCTCTTTTAATCAAGAGTGTGTTTTGGGCACCAAAAAAAAAAAAAAACAAAAAAGTGAGAGGTATTCTAAAACTGAAGTCATTAAAAGGCATTGTTTTATAAACACAAAATCAATTTAACCTACATATAAAACTAGGATTCACTTAAACCAACACATACACACATTGACTTACAACGTTGTTCCAAGAAATTGTATGGCGACTTCACCAAAAATGGCACTTACTTTTTTGAGCTCCAGTTTAATTCTCCAAAAATAAGCTATTTCGAAATATTAAATATGCTTGGCTATAAAGCTTCTTAGACTTTGAAATTGTAAAGTACTTCTAAGTAGCTTATAAAAATAAGCTTTAAATTAATTTCAACTAGTGTTCATGCATCAACTAATTTGTCAAACTTCAAACATACTCAAATCGTCATAGAATTCGCAAAACGATAGTCAATGAGTCTTTTTTAATCGTCATAGTTTAGCTTATTGTTACCCATTTAAACAAGTACACGTTCATGATATTACGGGTGTAATATTTTGCAAAGAATTTGCAAATGGTAACTTAGTTGCCTTGTTCCAGATTTGATTGATATAAAATATTAAAGGATGAGCACATACAGTAGGGTGGAGCTTGGCTTAGGGGTGAAAGTAGCTTACCTTAAAGGGTAGGTCTTGAGTTCGAGCCCCTCTTCAATGTTTTCACCCTTTTAAAAGAAAAATAGTTTTTTCTTTTATTGCTATTGATAGTTATAATTATTCATGCCTCATCAATCTATGTAAGGGGTGGCAACCCATGCGGTTTGGCCAATGCCGATCGGCATCCACAAAACCACTTGATCGGCATCAAAGTCAAGGCAAGGAAATTGCCACTAAAAAATGAAGGTGGGGTATGATGAATTACGAAATGTGTTGACAATATTTTAGTGATTAATTTTGCATAATGATGAATTATGGTGTGACATGGTTGCCACCCCTAACTAAAATGCACGCAATAAAAGTAATAAATCAACACAACAAGAAGATTTCATTATTTGTTGAAACTAGTCGGGCACCGGGCCGCCGCGTTGCGGCAGGGCATCACTTCATGCTGTTGATCATTGGTTGGTATATACTCATTTATATTTCATATAAGCAAACCATGTTATGTGAATGATTCTAAAAAGAACTGACATATTCCATTCGCTTACAAAGCATTAGCATCTATGCATACATGATCCATTCTGATTTGTATACATATAATAAGTATATAGCTATGATCTTTTACAAACCGATACAACAAACTAAATTCAGTACCTGGGACTAATGAGGCATTTTAGCTTCTGTTTCACTTTTCGTATGATTTCCATTAGGCCCGCTCTTATATCTGATATATATTACGTGTAGTCTCAACCATAACTATGGAGGCCACGTAATCAATTCATGGTTCACTACATCAGATCTGACATTTTCTTTAGTTGTTGCACCACGAAGTAGATGGTTTCTTCGCCTTGAACTCCATTCTTTTAGCAGTAATTCAAGAGTTAGCTTTTGGGCGACATGGAGTTGGTCGGATATGAAACATAGATACGGGACAACTGCCTATACTTTTGTGAAAGCTTATGTGTAGAAGAAGTCTTTATTTGTATGCACCTGAGTGCGGTAAGTAGTCTTTTCAAAAAATATGGTCATACGAATCAACACAGGCAATAGACAGTTGGAACTAAATACGACCATTGATCAAACACAGGAAAAGTAAACAAACCTATATCAAAATCATTAAACGTTGATGGTTATAATGATGATAATACTCACTGAAGCAAGATCCAGAGTTGAGCAATGTATACTGTTCCCATGCTTCATAACCTATTTATGTCCCAACAGCACACACATAAATCAGAAAAATTACTTGAGGACACGACAGAAATGAACAAATATCTCTTTTATTACCTGAATGAACTTGTTGGGAAGCTTTCCATGCATGTCCCTATGAGGAATATTGAAGTAAAACCCATGCCAATTGTTAAACGGAATTTTCAAATTCGGAAGCTTAAATTCTTCGCGATACTTATTTGCAAGGTTATGTATAACTGTAAAACTGATATATCGCGAAGAATTAAATTGATACATGCGGTCTATCTCTGTCCGCATGTATTACTTTATCTCTTCTTTACAATGGTTATGGATCGGTTTACTTCTGTCCCCAACTTTATCTCTGTTCCCATGTATAAGTTGCCTTGCAAACACAACAATAACGCATAGTCAAAGATCAATAAACATAACCATTTTTATCATGTCTAGAAATGACAAACTGGACATGAGTAAAAAAAATGTTTACTAAGCATTAACCTGTTGACTATGGTAGATAAATGAACACCAAAGAAAAAAACCAATACCAGGTTTAGTGGAAGCGTCAGTTTCAGCCGCGCAAATCATTGTAGTCTTTCTCTAGTTGTTTAGCCTTCCATCGTGTACGCCTATTTTGAAACCATGCTGCAAACAAATCTGATTGAGTACATGGTAGTGAGTAAATGTGAATGAAACATATTATCCATAACATGTTAGAATTCAGTATACATATTACCTTGGGTGGTTAGCCGTGCGTGTCCAGTATTCTCACTAACCATATTCACTTATGTATCATTGTGGGTTGATACATGTACCCTGCAGGTTGTTTCACATAGGCGCGCATCCCGTTGTTGTAAACCGGTGGGGCCTTCTCTAACTTTGGAAGTTGTACCTGAAACAATAATGATCGACTGTAAATTTGTGTAAGAAAACCTGAAAGGAGAATCCTACTTACATATACGGCCATTGTGTTGGCTAAACGATACCTCAAGCGTTAGATCCTAAAAAAAAGTATCTCGATACCTCAAGCGTTAGATCCTCGATGTGGGAAAAGTACATGTCTTCTGCCATCATCCCGCCAAGTAAATAAGAATTTCTTCTTACCTCAGGTGTGACCCTTTAGTTTAACTGCATTTCATACCAAAAAATTACAACTGTAAAAAATAGCTTAAATTTGTGTTAGTTGGGATTATACCATCTAGGGCCAACAGGGGCATTGTAGGGAGCACGTTCATTGATTTCAGTATAGTTAAGAATCATGTCAAAACGACATAAGAATTTAAGAAGACACTCACAGATTGTTTCATGGAAGTAGCTCATTCCCGCTCTCATTTCAATGGGAATCAGAGACATTTGTTCCAGCAGCCATGTCTCTTTGGAAGTAGCTCATTCCCGCTCATTCCTGCAGCCATGTCTCTTTGGAAGTGTCTTTGACATAAGTATATATCTGAGCCAAAAAGTCCCTAATCCTGAAAAGAGCGTTTGACATAACATCAACGCCAATTCTAAAGTAGTCAAACAAATTGGAATTGGGCCACAATACCCAGCAGGCTAAAGTTTGGGCTAACAGAAGCTTACGTCAGCCTGATGTCATGTAATGCAATCAAAGCGGCAACAGAAAAATCCAAGAGCGCACCAACCGCAGAGAAAGCATAGTGGAGCACACCCAGTAGCAACGAAGGCCACGTTGTGACTGAGTGTGATCCGGTCTGCTTTCTATGAGATACCGAGTTCTTCATCGTTCTTTTAAACTGCAAAAAAAAAATCACATAGATCTTTTTAAAATAATAAAGCTTTCTTTTACTTTTATTGAAAATGAAACCGTGACAGATAAATATGAAACTCACATTGATAAGCATTTGTAGATGGCCATGGCTGCATACTCGTGCCATGACAATGGAAATCAGAGACATTTGTTCCAGCTGTAAGAATAGTGTCAGCGGTTATTGTTACCCATATTCGTGCCAAACAGGTTGGAAAACAATTAAATCACTCACGTTACAGGTAAGCCAAGAAAATTATACAATGCCGGTTTGAATGGGAAAACATCATACTTAAATGGATACATACCGGTTTGAATGTCAATAGTAGCAAAAGACTGCTGCTCCAACATCTTAGTTTGAACCTGTGCCAATATTAGTTGCAGGTGAAAAGGTAATATACACTTGAAATGACCTTACCCAAACATCCCTTACTAAAACTAAAGATAGCGGAAACAGTTGAGGAAAAAAATAAAAAACGTATCTTGTATAATCATGGCTGCTAAAGCCTGTTGTTGATGCTCTTCAGTACGATCAGTCTCGAATTCGCTATCGACCTAGAAATTCACAATTCAAAGTAATATTAGAACTAACAAAACATATCAGATTTGAAGTAAAAGAAACGGAATTGATACTTGGATTTGAGAGTTAACCTTCAAATTTTTGGCTTCAACTCTTTTTGGTTTTCGGCTTTCTCTCGCTCAGTTAACCTTGAAATTTTTTGGCTATCCCATTGTTTTTCTTCTTCCCTGTACCCACCAAACTGAATGACTGCAAAACATTAACATAACAAAAATAAAGTCCGAGTAGACATAAATCCATAAGTACACGTTTCCATTATTCCATATACTCAATCAAATGCGCTAACCGACATCACATAAACATTGTTGAAGTTGACACTTTTGATAAGTGAGATTATGATTTCGTACCTTTGTTCATACGCAATTCCCCTGGACTTTGCTTCTAGGTCCTAGGCATGCCAACAGAATTCTTAGAAAGTTCACACGTATTCTGCCTATAGCCAAAAATCATGAAGGAAAAAAAAAAAAATTACAGTAAGATAAAGATAATATCAGTAAAGAGGAGATAATAAGTGTGTATGCAACTCGCATAGGCAAATGTGTTTCCATGAAGTACATTTATTTTCATAGATATGTAACTAACAATGTGTTTCCATGAAGTACATTTATTTTCATAGATATGTAACTAACTAAACAATAATAATGCATCATTACCTACTTTTTGCGAGTGCAATTGTATACTCTGGCATAACTCGCGGCCACATGGGAGGTAAGTGCAGATTACGAAGCCTCATGGGAGGTAAAACTCACAATACCTCACTAAACTCATGCACTATACTATTCGTTAACATTCAACATTGCATTATACTATTTAACATTTTAAAACACAGGTTAACTCATTTTTGTCTCAACATATTTTTCAGCTCATCAGGGTATAACACGAAAACAACAATACGCCACCAACCAAAATAGCTTCCATCAGTTTAAAGCTAACATAAAAACTGATCTTAATTATACCCCAGAAGCCATTCCAGAACGTTAAACAACAGCACTTTGATCAACCATTTTAACCATAAACCAATTTTAGGAGGGACAATTTTACATATTTCTGCCAAATCTTTATCACATATAGAAACCGCATAAAGCAAAATTAAACCCCATAAACACCAAAAAACCATAATATTTCTTTAAAAGATCTAAAAACAAACAAAACTTAGATATAATTAAACTTACACGGAAGTAGCGCCTTTCAACTCCCTGCCACGATACGGTAATCTTCCGGCAAAAAAACCCCAAAAAAATTGAAACCCTAACAATCGCTTCATATCTAATTTAACTGTATGTATACCTGATCAAAGATCGTCGGATCATTCGGTACTGCCACCGGTGGCACTTGTCATCATACCTCCAAAATCAAAGCCGTGTATGTGCGTGGTGACTGGTGAGTTTTAGAATTATCTGGAACTTCTCCTTCTTATCATATAACCGTACTGGAGCAAAGCAACCGTTTGTGGATCAGTGTTGCTGGATCAGAAGTGGGCCAGAAAATAGGCCAAAAAAAAGTGAGGGTAGCCCACATTGATGAACGGCGTCGTTTTAAACCATAAATTATATATATAGTAATTATTCATCATCATCATATAAAAACCATTGATGATATATAGCCGGTAAATGAATTGTAACACAAGTGATTTATTCAACCATGAATTGCTGGTGCTCTTTCTCGTTTTTAAACAAGATTTATTTTATTTATTATTATTATTATTATTTTTTTTAAGGAATAGACATTTCTTGCTTTGGGTTTTAAAAATATCTAATACACATTAGTAAAAAGCATTAATCGCATCCTATTACTAGTAGTCAAATAAAGATTAGTATTTTATAGAAGTGAGTTATGGATACCATATATGATATGTTGAAACTTGAAAGTCCTTGGCATAAATAGATACTTAATCATCATCATAGTTTAGGTTCGATGTTACGGCTACGTTAACCCAAAATCATCTTCTTCTTTTCTTATAAACCTAACTATAACTAAAAAATATTAATCTTCTTGATAACCAACATGCAATGGTCTAATATCAAAGAGTTTTATTAAATGCATATATTATCATTATGTATTGTTTTAGCGGGTCAATTTGTAAGTAAAATTTACAACGCTTTTTCTTTATTACTTTTTAAAATTCTAAAATCATGAGTCGATAAATAGACATGTTCATGATCATATACAATGAAGTGAAGCTTGGCCTAGAGTAATTTCTAATAAGCTTTCGAAATCAAACTACTTCAAGTAACTTATCAATATAAGCTTTAAATTCCATCTACAACTCAACATCGATTAGTTTGCTAAACATATCCAATACATTGTCTATTACCTATGTTTTGCAATCTATAACCGTGGATGCAGTGGCGAAGCTAGAAGTTTTTCAGTGGTGGGTCGGCATTTAAGCTTTTTTTTTTTTTTTTTTTTTTTTTTTTTTTTTTCTAAAGCTATTTTTCGGGTAATGCAAAAATTTTGGGGGGTCGAAACCGAATATACCGAAATTTTTCTACACGAAAACTATATACCCCCCTACATCGCAAAAAAATTTCTCGAATACTCACGTTAAATAAACCATTTAGACAAGTTCAAATCCCGTTATAGAAACCCAAATCACAAAATAATAGTCTATAAGTTAGCTACTATAACCCACGATAATCTTTTTATAACCTTTTTGATAAGTAACTAGTTAATGATGGTATATCTCAAAGATTATTTTCAAATACATGATTTATTATATAATAATGTTATAATGTGTCAATTTGTAACAGTAAACTCAACAATCCATTTTTTGTAATATTAGATATATACTACTACATGATATCACAGTTGTAATAATATTTTGCCAAGAATATGCTATTGTTGTCTTATACTAGAGTTGATTGATATAAAATATTAAAGGATGGACAAACATAATGAATTGGAGCTCTGGACCTATTGAGGATAGGTTGTGAGTTCGAACTTATTCCGTGTTACAGTCTTATTTTTATTTTTTTTATTTTTTTTTATTTTTTTTTATTTTTTATTTATTTTCCTTTCCATTGTTTTTACAGTTGGTACACTGAGCGAGCATGGAGCGGTTTGAGGCGGTTTTTGGTTAAAAGTTAAAACCAAACCCCGAACCAAAAACTACGGTTTTTGAAAATTGCAAACTATTTAGTTTCGGTTTTTCCAGTAGTTCTCCTTAAATTGGTTCAGGTTTGGTTTCTTATTTGTTTTTCTTTGTTTGTCTCGATTTACCGATAAATAAACTAGCTAGTTATTAACCATTGTAACTCCTAACATATTTCATTATTATTTTGTGTGTGGTGATAGAACCACAAAAAAAAAATCCCACAAACACTCTTACTTATTTTTGTTCTAATTTTAATCAATAAAAAAAAATAATAACTAGCATGTTTCCCATCAAACATAAAAATTATGTTTTCAAACAACTTCATTCGAACGAGATTAATACTACCATAACATCTAACAATCCAAAACTATCAAGTTTTTTTAAACAAGTTAGCAAAACCCTTATTTTAAATATTTTAAAAATAAGCCCCCCAAACAATCAAGTAACCACGTTTGTCTCAAACTATAAAGTCTCTTATGGAACCCAAGTCGCAAACCGATGGTCAATCTGTAGGATGTATCTTGCTCAATGTTAAGGTCATGGTAACCCAATATCATCTTTTTATTTTTATTTTTTTTGAACGGCAGAATTGAATATACAATAAAAAGAAGCTAGAAAAAATGTTACAAAATAGCAAGATTTTTTTGAATATAAAAAGAATTGAATATACTCATGAGTTCGAACCACCATGTCGTTACTTTTTTTTTTTTTTTTTTTGGGTAATTATAATTATTCTTCAACACTCCATTTTTTTTTATCTATATTTCCGGTTTTCTTTAATTGTTATTTGTAGTTAAAATTATTTTTCAACACTTCACAACAATAGAATATCCCAATCTCGTCGGGAGGAAGTATGGGTAAATAAAATATAGACAAATCTAAAATTTACAACGTTTTCTTTATTAATTTTTAAAATTCTAAAATCATAAGAGTTAATAAATAGATATTTACGGTTGTAATAATATTTTGCAAAGAATTTGCTACTAGTAACTTACTTGTTTCTTTCGTATAAAATAATAAAGCATGAGCATATACAATGAAGGGAAGCTTGGCCTAGAGGTTAAAGTGGCATAACCATTCATGCTAGGTCGTGAGTCATGGATAAACCTAACTTGATTCACCATTTCAAAAACTTTTGGACCCCTCGAAGATTCTTACCATCATGAATAACTAAAACAGAAAAGTATTAACCATTTTGATAACTAACGATGGCCGATATCAAAGAATTTTTAATAAATACATGTGTATTTATGTCTTTTTATAACGTGTCGATTTGTAATAGTTAAATTACCAATCCATTTATTGTATTACTTAGATTCTAAAATCGTAAAAGTTTTCTCACCCAAATAAATAGATATGTTCATGATATTAAGGTTGTAATATTTTGCAAAGAATTTGCTAATGGTGATTTACTTGCCTTGTTCAAGATTTGATTGATATAAAATATTAAAAGATAGATATATGCACTAAGGTGAAGCTTGGCTTGGTGGTAAAGTTGATATACCCATTGGTGGTAGGTCATGAGATCAAACCACCAAGGAGGTCTTGCACTTTTTAAAATTTTCAAATGGGGTAACTTACTTGTCTTATTCAAGATTTGTTTGTATACAATAACTAGTTATAATGCATGCGCGGGGTTTTTTTTTTTAATTTTTTGAAATAATTATTTAAAATTTTTAATCCTATTATTAATTGCATCTTATCTATATTTTTTGTATTTATCTTTTACTTGTGTTGTAGATAAATATAAAATAAATAATATATTTTTTAAATATATTATCTATATTTTTTGTATTTATCTTGTACTTTTGTTATGGATAAATATAAAATATTACATAATAAGAAAATAATCTTTTTTTTTAATAAAATTATTACTAAATCAGGTATGAATTGATTTTTTTGAAATGCAAAATTTCCAATAAGGGTTTTATTTTATTATATAAAAGATGAAGCATGATCAAATACGTTGAAGTGAAGCTTGTCGTAGAGGTTTTATACCCATTAATGGTAGGTCGTGAGTTCGAACCACTCGGACATTCTTTCACTCTTTTCAATTTTCTTTTACTGTCGTTACTACTATACGTGATTTTATAGTTGCAAATAGTTTTAGTGATAAAAAAAATTTATGAGTTATAAATGAAAATTAATAAAAGTTTGAGGATTTAGGGATTAAACATAATGTTTGAAACCCGGTTCGACCCGAGTGGTTCAACCGGTTGAATCATTCCGGTCAAAAAACGGGTCAAAATAATCCAGGTCAACCTGCCGGATTTGAAGCGTCCCGGGTCAACCAGGTTTCGATGTGTATTAATAGTTTTCTTTTGAAACATATGTGTATTAATAGTTGAAATTGTTCATAATTAATTGTTTTAACATTTCTTTTTTAATTTTTTTCACATTTCACTTTTTTTACTTTTCACTTTAACCATTTTTGTTTTATAGATAGTATAGATTAGTCATTAAAAAAATAATAATAAATAAAAAAAAATTGTTTTTTAAAGAATTGAGACATGGATAGCATGAAGTGTTGATAGTTTTTTTACTAGTTATTTAAAATATGGTTTGTTAAACATAGTTTTAAGCCTAAGTTTCAAAAGTTAAAACTAGCACAACGTTGTCATAGTACTTCTACTCTTTTATAGTTATGTTTATTTAAGAAAAATAAGCTATAGTTTGAAATATAAACTTTGTTTGCCTTAGAGTGTTTATAAAAGTCTTTTTCTTAAAGTAAGCTTTAATAAGCTTTTGAAATCAAACTACTTCAACTCTTCAAGTAACTTATCAAAATAAGCTTTAAATTCCAGCTACAACTCGACATCGATTGGTTTGCTAAACGCATCCAATACATTAGTCTATTACCTATGTTTTGCAATCTATAACAGTAGATAGATAATCTCAAATAGTCATATCAAAAAACCATTTAGACAAGTTCAATTCCCTTTATAGAAACCCAAACCATTTAGACAAGTTCAAATGATACTCTATATATCTCAAAGATTATTCTCAAATGAGAAAATCGCATAAAAAGGTATCAAACTTACTTTCGATTTTGATTTAAGGTACTAATATTTTATTTTCTTAATTTAAGGTATCAAAAGTTTTGTGTTGCAATGTTAGACAATTAATTAATATGTTTACAGGTAACAAATGTGTTAATACAAATATCGCCTAAAAACGTTATTTATATTTTACAATATTTGCTAATATTTTGTTGTCGACAAAATGTAAACTTTATTTTTTAGCAAAGAATAAATACAGTATAAGTCTTACATATATAATCTTTTCAAAGTAAACTTCTCATTTGATACATGATTCACAAGTTGTAATAATATTTTGCCAAGAATATGCTATATGGTAGCTTGTCTTATACTAGAGTTTATTGATATAAAATAGTAAACGAGTGCCAAATGTAATAGATTGGAGTTTCAGTTTTAAAGGTTGAAGTAGTATACCTATTGAGGATAGGTTGTGAGTTCGAACCTTTATTCCGAGCTACAATCCTTTATATATATATATATATATATATATATATATATATATATATATATATATATATATATATATATATATATATATATATTTTTTTTACAGTTGGTACCGGGTAAACATGAGGTGGTTTCAGGCGGTTTTTGTTTGAAACCGAAAACTTCGGTTTTTGAAAATTTCAAACCATTTGGTTTCGGTTTTTCCCGTAGTTCTCATTAAATTGGTTTGGTTTCGGTTTATTATTCAGTTTTTCTTTTTTACTTTTTGATTTACCAATAAATAAACTAGCTAGTTATTACCCATCATAATTCCAAAGATATTTCATTATTATGTTGTTCTAATTTCAATCAATAAAAAAATAATCAATAGCAAGTTTCCCATCAAACATAAAAATTATGTTTTCAAACAACTTCATTCAAACGAGATTAATACTACCATAACATCTAACAATCTAAAACTATCAAATAAAGTACGAAATAATAATATAAAAATCCAAAAATTATAAAATGCAACCGTTATCATTTTAAACAAGTTTTGCTTAAACAAAACCCAAAGAATTGTAGTTAGCAAAACTCTTATTTTAAATATTTTAAAATAGATAAAAGTGGGGATGGCCCAAACAATTAAGTCGCAAAACGATGGTCTATATGTAGGTTGAATCTTGCTCAATGTTAAGTCTATGGTAACCCAATATCATTTTTTTATTAACCTAGAACTGAAAAGTATTCGCCATTTTTATAACTAACGATGGCCTATATCAAAGATTTTTAATAAATACATATGTTATTATGTCTTATTATATCGTGTCAATTTGTAATAGGAAAAATAACAATCCATTTTTTGAACTACTTTGTCACACATATAAATAGATATGTTCATGATATTACAGTTGTAATATTTTGCAAAGAATTTTCTACCGGTAATTTACTTGCTTTGTTCCAGATTTGATTGATATAAAAAATTAAATAATAGACATATATACAATAGGGTGGAGCTTTGCTTGGTGGTTAAAGTGGTATACCCATGTAGGGTAGGTCATGAGTTCAAACCTCTAAGGAGGCGATACCCCCCTCCTTTTTTTTTCCGTTGCTGTTGGTAATTATAACTATTCTTCAACACTCCATTCTTTCTATAAAAAGAATTTTGTTGTGAATAATCATGAACAAGAAAGAGATGTAAGGAGAAGAGAGAATTCTTATTGATTAAAATCATCCCGAAAGGTACAAGTAGGACCAAGCAAAGCTGTGATCAAGCAAATTTAGGTGTCGGAATGACGTCCCGTGATATTTTTATTAATGCCATTGAAAATTTTTATTTCAGGGTACCCGCCACTGTAACGCGCGGGTACCATGCTAGTATACCATGAAGTGTTGAAACTTGAAATGTTGAAATATAAACCGATTAAAAAACCGTATTTCACGGTTTATAAATCAGGTAAAAATAGCTTACTCAAGTGCCACTAACCACTAGAGATACCCATAAAAGGGTTAGTTTGTACCATCATTTTCGTGTTTCGTATTTCGTATTTCGTGTTCATGATATTACGGTTGTTAACTTGTTATATTTTGCAAAGAATTTAAAATAACTTAGTTGCCTTCTTCCAGATTTGATTATTATAAAATAGTAAAGGATATACACAAGGGTGTGGCTTGGCTTAGTGGTTAAAGAGGTATACCCATTTGGGTAAGGTCGTGAGTTCAAACCAACAAGTTGTTTCGCATCTTTTTAATTTTTTTTTTCCGAGTAAATTGCAAAATACATCCTTGTGATTTACACATTTTGGCATCTTACATCCCTTTCAGAAACTTTTGGCAAAATACATCACCCGTCAGACAAACGTTTGCCACCCTACATCCCTCCTTAACCATGAAGACTAACGATGCAAATTTTTTCTCCATTATCTCTTAATGAGATTGATAATGTTACACAGTTAGCCTTCAGGACTAACGGTATATGCACCGTTAGTCCTTTTTTTTACGTTATCTCCATTTTTTGTACGTTTCTCCATTCTTTGTACGTTTTTATCTATTTTTTGTACGTTTTTTATCAGTTTTTTTCCTTTCATTTTTTGTATGTTTTATCAGTTTTTAGGTTCTTATCGGTTTTTTGTGCGTTTTAACCATTTTTGTCAGTTTTTTTACATTTTATTCGTTTTTTGTATGTATTTATCCATTTTTTGTACGTTTTATCCGTTTTTGTCAGTTTTATCCTGTTTTTGTACGACTTATATTTTTTTTTTACGTTTTTGTACACTTTATCCTTTTTTTGTATGTTTTATCCGTTTTTTGTCCGTTTTCTTTTCTCTTTTTTGTATGTGTTATCATTTTTTTTACGTTTTAATCCGTCTTTTGTACATTTTATCCGTTTTTTTATAAATTTTTTGTATTTTTTGTACGTTTTATTTATTTTTTATATGTAAAAAACGTATAAAATTAGATACAACGTAAAAAAATGGATAAAATATATATAAAAAAGGGATAAAACCTTACAAAAACGGATAAAACGTAAAAACAATTGATACAAAAGCATAAAAATGGATAAAAACGTAAAAAAAAGACATATTAAAAACGTTAAAAAAATGGATAAAACGTACAAAAAATTGATAAAACCAGATAAAACATAAAAATAAACTGATAAAAACATACAAAAACAGATAAAACATAAAAAAAACGGATAAGTCGTACAAAAAGTCTTAAAAACATATAGAATATATTAAAAAAACAGATAAAACGTACAAAAAACGTAAAAAAAACAGATAAAACGTACAAAAAACTGAGAAAAAAAATGATAAAACGTACAAAAAATAGATAAAAATATATAAAAAAAAAACCTAATAAAACGTATAAAAAATGGAGGAAATGACAAAAACGGATAAAACGTACAAAAAATGGATAAATACATACAAAAAACGGATAAACGTAAAAAAAACTAACAAAAAACAGATAAAACGTACAAAAACGGATAAGAACGTAAAAAACTGATCAAACGTACAAAAAAAACAGAAAAAAACTGACAAAAAACGGATAAAACGTAAAAAAAAATGGATATAACCGGATCAAACGTACAAATAACATAGAAAAACGGATAAAACGTACAAAAAATGGATAAAAACATACAATAAACGAAAAAAGCGTACAAAGAACGGATAAACGTATAAAAAATGGAGATAATGTAAAAAAAAAGGACTAACGATGCAAATACTGTTAGTCCTGAAGGCTAACGGTATAACATTATCAATCTCGTTAAGAGATAACGGAGAAAATATTTGCATCGTTAGTCCTCATGGTTAACGAGAGATGTAGGGTGGCAAACGTTTGCCTAAAGGGTGATGTATTTTGCCAAAAGTTTCTGACAGAGATGTATGATGCCAAAATATGTAAACCACATGGATGTATTTTGCAGTTTACTCTTTTTTTCCGGTTTTTCATTTGTCGCTATTTGGTAATTATAATTATTCTTCAACACTCCATTCTTTTTATTTATAATTTTGGTTTTTATTTTATTGTTATTTGTGGTTAAAATTATTTTTCAACACTCCACAACAACAACATACCCCAATCTCGTTGGGACAGGATATGAGTAAATAAAATATAGACAGATCTTCACTTACTCCAGGATAAACCCAAAAGTAAGGTAATTCAACACTCCATTCTTTTTATAAAAAGAAATTCGGTTTTTCTTTTATTGTTATTGGTAGTAACGATTATTCATCGTCTTACTAGTTTCGTCAATCATGTAACTAAACTGTACGAAACAAAAGTAATAAAACAACACAACTAGATTTCATAAATTGTTGAAATTATTCATTATCGTATAAAATATAGATAGATCTTACTCCAGAATAAACCTGAAAGTAGGGAGAATTCAACACTCCATTTTTTTTATAAAAAGAAATTCGGTTTTTTAATTGTTATTCGTAGTTATAAATAATCATCGTCATACTGGCCTCTGTATGACCTCGTCAATCCATGTAACTAAACTGCAGAGAGCAAAAGTAATAAACACAACAAAGAAGTTTCATTAATTGTAAGACAAGTGATTTATTGAACCATATGTACAAGCAGGTAAAACTTGATGTATTCCAATTGCTTGTGCTCTTTCTTGTTTTTAAACAAATAATAATAATAATACTCGTTATACTTTCTTGTTTAAAAAGGAAGACATTTCTTGCTTTGGGTTTTAAAATATGCAACTTGCAACTTCCGATATTTAACACACAAAAGCATCATTCGCATTCTATTACTACTAGAAGGGTACCCGTGCAATGCGGCGGTAAGTACCCTGAGACAATTTTTATGACAAAATACATTTTTTTTTCAACCATTACATAATAATTCAAAATACATTTAAAAACATTATAAATATTCGAAGGCAGTTACAAGTCGACACTTAAATACATTTAATTTTCAGGATGTTACAAGTCTTAATTTTTTATAGCAAAATTAATACATTTAACTTTGGGTTGAAATCTCTTTATATGTAACTTTCTTTTTGTGAAAATGTTTTTGGTCTTATTTTTTTTAAGACTTCTAAATTTAGATGTGCTAAATACATTATAAGGTAGTAAAGATTAGTCAAATAAAAATTTGTATTTTATAAAAGTGATTTATGGATACAATGATTTGTTGAAATTTGCATTATCCTCGACATAAATTATTAACCTTTTTGATAACTAACGATGGTCTATAACTCTATATAAATCAAACAGTTTTACTACATACATATATCATGTACATGATATCACAGTTGTAATTTTGCAAAGAATATGCTAAATAGTAACTTGTCTTGTACTAGAGTTCATTGATATAAAATATTTATGGATGGACATATACAATAGGATTGAGCTTGGCTTAGAGGTTAAAGTAACCTACCTAGTTAAGGGTATGTCTCGAGTTCGAACCTTAAAACCAATGTTTGTTCTTTTTAATTTTAGTTTAGGTTTTTCTTTCACTGTTATTGGTAGTTATATTATTCATCATCATATTGGTCTCATCAAGCACGGAATAAAAGTAGAGTAGTAAAGCAACACAACAAGATTTTATCACGCCTTGATAGAATAAGAATGAAAGAAAGAAAACATTTTTTTTACATACATAATCGATTGATGATATATAACCAGTAAATGAGTCTCATCCTGTTACTTAAAGTCTGATTTGAGTCATAGATACCATGAAGTGTTGAAAGTCCTCGACATTTTTTACTACTTGTTATTTAAAATATGGTTTTTTAAACGTAAACCAATTGAAGGTTCAGTAAACGTCTGATTATGCATTTATCAATGTTTGTTTATGTTCATTTACAAGTTTTAAGTTTGTATATCATATTTTTAATTATATGTATTATGTTTGTTTTTTTATGTTTATTTATTTTCGATTGTTTATGCTCATTTATAGTTCGTCTAGTGTCTTAATGAACGCATATGAACTAGAAAATTTGTCCGTTAAAGCGTTCGGGGTTGTTTAGTTGTCTGATTAAAACTAAATGAACGAACAAAAATAAGATTCCGTTCATATTTGTCCGGTTCATTTACAACCCTACTAACGATGATTTATATCAACGAGTTTTACTAAATACATATATTATGTAATGTTATAGCGTTTCAATTTGTAATGGTAACAATAACAATGCAAGTTTTTGTATAACTTTTTGTAATTCTAAAATCGCAAGAGTTGTATGTAACACGTAGATTTGTTCATAATACTAAACTTGTACAGTACGTAATATTTATGCTGATTGATGACAAACTTGTCTTATTCTATCTTTGATTGATATAAAATATTAAAGGATGGACATACAGAGGGTAAGTCTTATGTTCAAACCTTAACGCTTCAGTTTCAATTTTTTTAATTTTTCACTCGGGTTTTTCTTTTGTAGTTATTGTTTTACCTTGGTTTTGGTTAAATTCGACTTTGATAGTAATTTTTCTCTCGGGTTTTTCTTTTGTAGTTATTGTTTTACCTTGGTTTTGGTTAAATTCGACTTTGATAGTACAATCATTTGTATGTTTCGAGGCGTAGTGTCAATTTAATAAGAGCATCCGCATTGCACCAAGTCTTTCAATGACTTGGTGCATTTATGGCATTAAATGCAAAGCTATCTTGTCTTAGAAACATTTATTAATAATGCTAGCAACTAAAAGCTTTTCCTTCAACCACTTTGCTAGTGCAAAGTCTTTGGTTCAAAGCTTTTTAAAAGTCTTTTGTTACAATGGAAAAAAGCTTTTGAAAAGCTTTTTTGAATAGTAAAAAGCTTTTGCAAAACCTCCCCATTATAGATGCTCTAATATTTGGTGTGTGAGTGGATCTGTGGATGTATGTGGATTAAAAAGTTAACTAAAACATTACCTACATTATTCTTCTACATTGTTGCTCTACTCTTATCTTCTTTTAATCAAGAGTGTGTTTTGGCAAAAAAAAAAATAATAATAAAAAATAAAAAAAATAAATAAAATGGTATTCTAAAACCGAAGTCCTTAAAAGGCATTGTTTTATAAACACAAAATCATTTTAACCAACACTATGGATTCACTTAAACCAACACATACACACATTGAGTTACAACGTTGTTCCAAGTGACTTAAAGTTTAATTTTCAAAACTTAAGCTACTTTCATATATTAATTATGTTTCGCTATAAAGCTTGTAAAAGTTTTTCTTATAAAATAAGGTTCATACACTTTCAAATTGTAAAGTACTTCTAAGTAGCTTATAAAAAATAGACCAAGGATCAAATGAGAAGAAAAAATAAAATGAGAAGAATGAGAAATAATTATAACTCCATATTTGAGATGCATCGACTTGAATTAGATGCATCCCTAGTCTTTTAGATGCACCATAATATATTTTCTAGCAAAAAATTAGATGCATATACATATATTAGATGCATTTCATCAAGTTAGACGAATCCTATACATTTTTCGTCCTCTGCGGGTCAAATTTGTTGTTAGTACTACTTTGCATCATTTTCACTTCAAAATCACTTTCGAAACTAATTGTGATGCATCTAAATGAATAGAGATGCATCTAAATCAAGTCGATGCATCTCAAATGTGTGATTATAATTATTTCTCATCCTTCTCATTTTAAGTTTTCTTCTCACTGGATCCTTACCCATAAAAAATAAGCTTTAAATTTCAATTATCGTTCATACATCAACTATTTTGTCAAACATACTCAATATTTCAATTATCGAAAAGCCATTTAAACAAGTACAAAAGTTACGAGGAACCCAAGTCACAAAACGATAGTCAATGAGTCTTATTTAATTGTCATAGTTTATCTTGTTGTTACCCATACCTCGCTTCGGTGAGATTCGATATTGTTGTAGTTTAGGTCGAGGTGGTAACCTGATATCATATTTTTATAAACCTAACTCGGTTCACCATTTTTTATAAACCTAACTTTTGGACCCCTCGAAGATTCTCACCATCATGAATCTTTTATATAATAAAATAATTACATCATTTCGGAGTGTTTTTGCAAATCCTTTCTTATTGAAAAAAAAAATTAGACCAATAGGAGAGCTTGATTTCGCCACGTAGGCGAAATCGTGCAATATGATTGGTCAATATAAAGTCAAAATTAAATTGATTTTGGTCAAACTTAATAAATTTGGTGGAGAAAATTGGTTAAGAAAAAAAAATGCTTAAAAATATCGGTGCCAAATTTATGAAAAACAAAAACTTAAAAAAAGATGAAGTAATTAATTAAACTTAGGTGGTTGAATTTTAAATAAATTATATAAAGCTAAGTGTAAAATTAAAAGTTTCCATATTTTTTAATAACTTTAGAAAAAAAACAAATAACCCGTTGCACTTTATAATCTATTAAAATTATAAAATTTGGTAAATATGTGAATTAGTTTTAATACACGTTAAATATTTTTTTTAAACTAATGTTAGTTTTATACTTCTCTATAATATTTTTTTAAACAAAGACTCATGTTATTCTATTTGAAAGTTTAATTATGCTTACACGGGTTTGAATATTAAATACGGCTAAATGCAATTTGTTGTGTGTGTTTTTTAGAGTAGGATTAAGTATCAACACATGATTGTCGTGGAATGATTTTTTACGCCTGCTCGAGATACGAATGTCTAATTTAGATAATACATTAATGTATTTTAATGTACCAAAGATGTGTTTTAGTGCCTATATGGAAAATTTTATGGTAGGAATTCTTAGCAGGTGTCTTTAAATGAGTTATTGAAACTTAGCAGGTGTTTGCTGTCATTGATAACACTATGGGTGTCAACCAATGGTCTAAAACATTGATGATTTAGGCCAATTGTGAAAAAAGTTGCACTAAAGTGAAAGGTCGGTAAGGATTCAATCAATGCTAAAAGACTTACGAATGTACTCTTTGTCATTTTTTTCATGCATTTATAATTTTCTTATACATGTAATAATAATTTCCTTATATAGTTCGGTCTAAGAGAAAATTATTCTTATACATTATACATAAACATATTCTACAATTACATCTTTTTTTATTTCTCTTTATGTAATAAAGAAGATATAGTGTAAGTATCTATATTAATTTGGTAATTTTATGATCAAACATAAGAAGTAAATAGCACAATTTTTTTTTTTAATACCACAATTATAAAACACATCGTAAATTGATAGCACGGGTTTGCAAAACTAAAAGCATATATCACTAACATCTTATGCAAGTCAAGTATCATCATAAAATTTTGCTTGGATAATAAAATATTATTTTTAATCGAAAAACATTCTCCTAAAATAATAAGTAGATTATAACATATATGTATGTTGTTTTTTTATTTTTAGTCTACCAAGAAAAATCATTTGAAACATTTTAAATGATTCATTTCTTAATCGATGATAATATATAATCAAAAAGAAAATTTAAAAACCCTGTGCGTGCACAGGTATTATAACTAGTAATAACTAAAACTGAAAAGTATTAATCATTTTGATAACTAACGATGGCCTATATCAAAGATTTTTAATAAATACATATGTTATTTATACATGTCAATTTGTAATAATAACGTGTAACAATCCATATTTTGTATTACTTTGTTAGCTTCTAAAATCATAAAAGTTTTTATCACACAAATAAATAGATTTGTCCACGATGTTACGGTTGTACTAATTTGCAAAGAATTTGCAAATGGTAGCTTAGTTGCCTGATATAAAATATTAAAAGATGGACACATACACAAGGATGGAGATGGCTTGGTGGTTAGAATTGTATACATACTGGCGGTAGTTCATGATTTCAAACCTCCTAGCCTGACAATTCCTTTATTAATTTTTTTTTCGATTTTTCTTTTGTCTATTGGTAACTATAATTATTCTTCACGCTCCATTCTTTTTATTTATATATTCGGTTCTATTTTATTGTTATTTGTGGTTAAAGTTATTTTTCAACACTCAACAACAACAACATACCTCATTCTCGACAGGACGAGATATGGCTAAATAAAATATAGACAGATCTTACCCAGTTACCCGTACTTTAGGATAAACCAAAAAGTAGAAAGAATTCAACACTCCATTTTTGTCCGGTTCATTTACACATCTACTAGTCTATATCAAAGAGTTTTACTAAATACATATATTATGTGCTGTTATAGCGTGTCAATTTGCAATGGTAACATTACTTTTTGCATTACTTTTTAAAATTATTAAATCGCAAGAGTTCAATCACCGAAAAGTATATAGATTTGTTCATGATACTAAACTGGTACAGTAATATTTTCTAAATAATATATGCTGATTGATGACTTAGAGTGTTTATAAAAGTCTTATTCGTAAAGTAAGCTCTAATAAGCTTTTGAAATCAAAGTATTTCAAGTAACTTATCATTTTTTGTAGTACCTTTTTAGATTCTAGATGGTAGCTGGTAACTTGTATTTTAGTACAGTTGATTGATATAAAATATTAAATGATGGAAACATACAATGTATTATAGCTTGGATCCAAGGTTAAGGTGGTATTATACCCATTAAGGGTAGGTTGTGAGTTCGAACCTCTTACCCATGCTATAGTGTTTTTTCTTTTCCTTTCGTTTTTTCTTTTACAGTTGGTAGTTATACTTATTCATCCTCATACGGCCTCATCAAATATATGGTTTTGTTAAACATAGTCTTAATTAATCAAGAGCTAAGTTTAACGAGGTAAAACTTATATTAGTTTAACAACTTTAAGGTAAATCATAAGAGCCTGGTTTTAAGTGTTACATTACATATACAAGTCCTTCAATTATAGCTACTAGTAACCCAATATCATCTTTTTATAAACCTAACTGGATTCACCTTTTTAAGAACTTTTGGACCCTTCAAAAATTCTCGCTATTACGAGTAACCAAAAAATTGATTAACCTTTTTGGTAAACACATATATTATTATGTCTTGTAATAACGTGTCAATTTGTAATAGTACAATTAGCAATCCATTTCTTGTATTACTTTGTTAGATTCTAAAATCGTAAAAGTTTTATAACACAAAGAATTCTAAATTCTGGCTATTACGAGTAACCAAAAAATTGATTAACCTTTTTGCAAAGAATTTGCGGATGGTAACATAG
This sequence comes from Artemisia argyi, assembly GCA_030686995.1. Lineage (NCBI taxonomy): Eukaryota > Viridiplantae > Streptophyta > Magnoliopsida > Asterales > Asteraceae > Artemisia > Artemisia argyi. The sequence goes on along the minus strand of CM060692.1, from coordinate 2,509,815 downwards.
TTGCCTTGTTCCAGATTTGATTCATATAAATTATAAAAGGTTAAAGGAAAGACACATATGTTAGGATGGAGCTTGGCTTGGTGGTTTAAGTTGTCTATTCACGATTGGAAGGTCATGAGTTCGAACCACCAAGTCGGTAATCTGTTTTTTTTTTTATTTTATTATTATTATTATTATTATTATTATTATTATTATTATTATTATTATTATTATTATTATTATTATTATTTATATTTTTTTCTATTGGTAATTAAAATTATTCTTCAACTCTCCATTCTTTTTATTTATATTTTTGGTTTTTATTTTATTGTTATTTGTGGTTAAAATTATTTTTCAACACTCCACAACAACAATAACATACTCCAATTTCATCGGGACGGTATATGGGTAAAAAAGTATAGACATATCTTACCCTTACTATAGAATAAACCTAAAAGTAGGGAGAATTCAACACTTCCTTTTTTATAAAATGAAATTCGGTTTTTCTTTTATTGTTATTGATAGTTACGATTATTTATCGTCATACTAGCCTCATCAGTCCATCTAACTAAAATGTACGAAACAAAAGTAATAAAACAACAAAACAAAAAGGTTTCATTAATTGTTGAAATTATTCAGCACCATATATTTTTTGCTTTTGGGTTTTAAAAATTTGCAACTTGCAACTTGCAACTCCAATTATTTAACACACAAAAGCATTAGTCGCATCCTATTACTATTAGTCAAATAAAAATTACTTGTATTTTTTTTGAACGACGATTTTATTAAAAAAACTAGCAAGAAGCTAGATTAAACTACAATAAGGTAAGGAGTTTTGAGCCAGTCATTCCAACTGAATGAGGCTTTATATCTAAATTTACACCAATTGAAAGAACAAGAAACAATATCATCAAACAAAGTCGCCTTGAGAGGAACCTTAGTGTTGAAGAGCGTCCTATTACGAAACGACCAAATGAACCACCACATGACATAAAACACACCTTCTAATATCGGCTTAAGATTAGAAGGATCAATCAAAGCAGAAACCCAAGCGAGCCAGTCATCATACGAAGAGATGTATTGAAATTTGGATACAAAGATGTGTTGAAATTTGCATTATCCTTGACATAAATTATTAACCTTTTTGATAACTAACGATGGTCTATTACTCTATATCAAATAGTTTTACTACATACATATATTATCTACATGATATCACAGTTGTAATTCTGCAAAGAATATGCTAAATAGTAACTTGTCTTGTACTAGAGTTCATTGATATAAAATATTTATGGATGGACTAATACAATAGGATAGAGCTTGGCTTAGAGGTTAAAGTAACCTACTTAGTTAATGGTAGGTCTTGAGTTCGAACCTCAAATCCAATGTTTTGTTCTTTTTAATTTTAGTTTAGGTTTTTCTTTCAATGTTACTGGTAGTTATATTATTCATGGCCTCATCAAGCACGAAATAAAAGTAGAGTAGTAAAAGTAACAAGATTTTATTACTCCTTGATAGAATTAAAATGAAAGGAAGAAAACATTTTACATATATATAACCAGTTATCGAGTCTCATCCTGTTACTTTTAGTCAAATAAAAAAAAGTATTTTATTGAAAGAAAATAATTGGAAGACCTAATTGTGTGTCTAAGTTAATGCTTAAACATAAATGGCATAATGTTTATGAAAAAGTGGGTATACTGCAACATCAAGATGATGTCACATAAACTTAGACATAAATTTAGGCACATGTTTAGCCTTCTCAATCACTACTCTTTATAGAATTGAGTAATGGATAGATCGATGGTTCTGGTCTTTGAATGGTACGGGTGATTTTTGGGTGAAATCGGCTCGAAATTTTTTAGACGATTTTCTTCACCTGCAGATGATGTGCCTACGAGATGGGTGAAAGTTATTCCCATCAAGGTAAACGTGTTTGCCTGGAGAGTTAGCATGGATAAACTTCCTACTCGGTTGAACCTTTGTTTGAGAGGTTTGGAAATCACTAACATTCTTTGTCCTCTTTTTGATGTTGTTGTTGAATCAGTTTCCCATCTTCTATTCTCATGCTCTTTAGCTCGCCAAGTGATGAGTAAGGTATTGTGTTGTTGGGATCTTGATGGCACCGAGTTAAGTTCCTATGATGAGTGGCTTTTGTGGTTCCAAAACATTCGGATGTCTAAGAGCTTGAAGGCTGTTTTTGAAGGTGTTTGTTACGTTATGTGGTGGTTTTTGTGGAATCTCATAAATCATGTGGTGTTTAGCAGATTTCATTCTCGAAAGGAGACCCATTTTGATGACATAGTTCAGTTATCGTTTACATGGTGTTCTAGTCGTTGTAATTTTAAATTCGACTGGGTGACTTGGATGCAAAATCCTAGTCTTATCAGTATGTAGTTTTCTTTTTCTAGCTCCTTGTTAGTTTCTAATAAAATCGTCGTTCTAAAAAAATGGATATCATGAAGTGTTGAAAGTGCTCTACATTTTTTATTACTTGTTATTTAAAACTAGACGAATATCAGCGCAAAACGATGGTTTATATGCTTAGCTATAAAGCTTTGTAAATGTTTTTCTTATGTAATAAGCTTCATAGACTTTTCATTGTAAAGTACTTATAAGTAGCATATAAAAATAAGTTTTAAATTTCAACTATCATTCATACATCAACTAATTTGTCAAACATACTCAGCGATCAATTTGTTAGCTACATTGTCGAAAAACCATTTAAACAAGTACAAGTTACAAGGAACCCAAGTCACAAAACGATAGTCAATGAGTCTTATTTAATCGTCATAGTTTAGCTTATTGTTACCCATACCTCGTTCTGCGGGATTAGGTATTGTTGTTGTTGTAGTTTAGCTCGATGCGGAACCCAATATCATCTTTTTGTAAACCTAACTCGGTTCACCATTTTTATAAACCTAACTTTTGGACCCCTCGAAGATTCTCACCGTCATGAATAATAACTAAAATTGAAAAGTATTAACCATTTTGATAACTAACGATGGCCTATATCAAAGATTTTTAATAAATACACATGTTATTTATGTCGTTTTTTAACGTGTCAATATGTAACAGTAACCTTAACAATCCATTTTTTGCATTACTTTGTTAGATTCTTAAATCATAAAAGTTTTATCACACAAATAAATAGATGTGTTCATGATATTACGGTTGTAATATTTTGCAAAGATTTGAAAATGGTATTGCCTTGTTCCAGATTTGATTCGTATAAAAAATTAAAAGATGGACAAATAGACTAGGGAGTGGCTTGGCTTGGTGGTTAAAGCGGTATACCCATTGGGGGTAAGTCATGATTTCAAGACACCACAGTCTTGACACTTTATTTTTTTTATTTTTTTTTTGTTAATTATAATTATTCCTCAACACCTCCATTCTTTTTATTTATAATCTTGGTTTTTATTTTATTGTTGGTTAAAATTATTTTTTAACACTTCACAACAACAACATACCCCATTCTCGACGGGACGAGATATGGCTAAATAAAATATAGAAAGATCTTAACCAGTTACCCTTACTTCAAGATAAACTCAAAAGTAGAAAGAATTCAACACTCCATTTTTGTCCGGTTCATTTACACCTCTACTAGTCTATATCAAAGAGTTTTACTAAATACATGTATTATGTGCTGTTATAGCGTGTCAATTTGCAATGGTAACATTACTTTTTTAAATTATTAAATCGCAAGAGTTCTATCACCGAAAAATATATAGATTTGTTCATGATACTAAACTTGTACAATAATATTCTCTAAATAATATATGCTGATTGATGACTTAGTCACTTAGAGTGTTTATAAAAGTCTTATTCGTAAAGTAAGCTCTAATAAGCTTTTGAAATCAGAGTATTTCAAGTAACTTATCATTTTTTCTAATTTTAGATTCTAAATGGTAGGTAACTGGTAACGTATATTTTACTACAGTTGATTGATATAAAATATTAAATGATGGAAACATACAACGTATTATTAGCTTGGTATACCCATTAAGGGTACGTTGGGAGTTCGAACCTTTTACCCAAGCTATAATGTTTTTTCTTTTCCTTTCGTTTTTTCTTTTACAGCTGGTAGTTATACTTATTCATCCTCATACCGGCCTCATCAAATATATGGTTTTGTTAAACATAGTCTTAATCAAGAGCTGAGTTTAACGAGGTAAAACTTATACTTTAACAACTTTAAGATAAATCACAATTAAGAGTCTGGTTTTAAGTGTTACATTACACTAGTTATAATACCCGCGCACGCGCGGGTTTTTTTATTAATTTTTTTTAATCATATATTTTTATATATTTATTAAAAAACAAATAATTTAATATTTGTTTTGTTTGATTTATGATGTTTAATTATAGTTTTTTATTATTAAAGATAATTATTTAAAATTTTTAATCATATTGTTAATTGCATTTTATCTATATTTTTATCTTCTATTCTACTTGTGTTATGGATAAATATAAAATGTTACCTAATAAGAAAATATTTTTTTTTAAATAAAATTATTACTAAATAAAGTATGATTTGATTTTTTTTGAAATAAAAAAGTCCCACTAAAAGTTTTATTTTATTATATAAAAGATATATAAATCCGTCAATTATACAGTAGCTATTAGGAACCAATATCATCTTTTTATAAACCTAACTGGATTCACCTTTTTAAGAACTTTTGGACCCTTCAAAAATTCTCACCATCACGAGTAAACAAAAAATAGATTAACCTTTTTGCTAGACACATATATTATTATGTCTTGTAATAATGTGTCAATTTGTAATAGTACAATTAGCAATCTATTTCTTGTATTACTTTGTTAGATTCTAAAATCGTAAAAGTTTTATCACACAAAGAATTCTAAATTCTGGCTATTACGAGTAACCAAAAAATTGATTACCTTTTTGCAAAGAATTTGCGGATGGTAACTTAGTTGCCTTGTTCCAGACTTCCAGATTTGATTCATATAAATTATAAAAGATTAAAGGAAAGACAGATATGTTAAAATGGGGCTTGGCTTGGTGGTTAAAGTGGTATATTCACGATTGGAAGGTCATGAGTTCGAACAACCAAGTCGGTAATCTGTTTTTTTTTTTTATTTTATTTATTTATTTTTTTTTTTTCATTTTTTTTCTATTGGTAATTATAATTATTCTTCAACTCTCCATTCTTTTTTATTTATATTTTTGGTTTTTATTTTATTGTTATTTGTGGTTAAAATTATTTTTCAACACTCCACAACAACAATAACATACTCCAATTTCATCGGGACGGTATATGGGTAAATAAAATATAGACATATCTTACCTTTACTATAGAATAAACCTGAAAGTAGGGAGAATTCAACACTTCATTCTTTTATAAAAAGAAATTCGGTTTTTCTTTTATTGTTATTGGTAGTTACGATTATTTATCGTCATACTAGCCTCGTCAGTCCATCTAACTAAAATGTACGAAACAAAAGTAATAAAACAACAAAACAAAAAGGTTTCATTAATTGTTGAAATTATTCAGCATCATACATTTTTTGCTTTTGGGTTTTAAAAATTTGCAACTTGCAACTCCAATTATTTAACACACAAAAGCATTAGTCGCATCCTATTACTATTAGTCAAATAAAAATTACTTGTATTTTATAGAAGTTAGTTATGGATACAATGATTTGTTGAAATTTGCATTTTCCTTGACATAAATTATTAACCTTTTTGATAACTAACGATGGTCTATAACTCTATATAAATCAAAGAGTTTTACTACATATATTATGTACATGTTCATTGATATAAAATATTTATGGTTGGACATATACAATAGGATTGAGCTTGGCTTAGAGGTTAATGTAACCTACCTAGTTAAGGGTAGGTCTTGAGTTCGAACCTTAAAACCAATGTTTGTTCTTTTTAATTTTTGTTTAGGTTTTTCTTTCAATGTTATCGGTACTTATATTATTCATCATCATATTGGCCTCATCAAGCACGGAATAAAAGTAGAGTAGTAAAACAACACAACAAGATTTTATTACTCCTCCATAGAATCTTTTACCTAATAAAATAAAACCTCGAGTGAGAACTTTTTCATTTAAAAAAAATCAAATCATACCTTATTTGGTAATATTTTTTTTAATTAAATTTTTGTTTTTGGATTTTGAAAAATAACTAAACTCAATTATTTCCTTATTTGCCTAAAAACATGAAAAAAATCGTTTTTGTACATATATGTATTAAAAGGATAAAAATACACATGGGTCTCTATGTTATTTGTTTATAAAATAAACACGGAATCCAGTCACAAATAATCCATACATCTTTTCCCCGTATGCTTCACTTTGACCCTTCTTCCTGATCCCCACAAAATAATACAGTAACCCATTCCTCGTTAACTTCTATGAGACCCTAAATTAATATTTTCATCATCCTTAAATTAATTGATTAGTTGATCAAAACCCTAAATGTTTCCTTCCCAAAACCCTAAATCAAAAGTTTATTTTTTTCCTCTAATTTGTAAGAGGAAAAATCAAGAATACCCACTATTGTTTTTAAGGTACTAATGATTTATAATATCGATTAAACAATTTTGGTGGAAGAAGAATTGCTTATTGTGATGCAATTCCCAGGTCCCTTTTTTAACTTTGGTTGTTTGGCTGTGCAGACAGAATGGGTAGGAGTTGTTTGGAGGCGCAACCATTAACTTTGTATTAGGTAATAAACACCATTTACCAACCAACATGTTTTCTGCTTATTAGAATAGTTATACATATACATACTTGAATATAGTGATAGACCTCATCATCACCCTTTACGTCATAAGGTTAAAAGTTGTAAGTTACTTTAAATACAAATACACGAAGATGAATCAAATTGCAAAGGTTTTATCTGAGGTCAAATATATACAATTATTAGTTGGTATAGTTGGTTTTTTACTGTGTCGTCGAGGTGTTGTTTAGATTGATGATGGTCATTTGAATATAAATGTTGATGGAGTGTAATGAGATAATACAAATAATAAAAATACAGAATGATTGAAAAGAATATTTGTAATAGTAAAAAGAGAGCAAATGAGTTTCGAACCCACCCCAGTTGGACACCACTTCAAGACAATCTAACCAATAGACTACAACACTCCTTGAATGTTTTTGTACTTTATATTATTTATTAACGTTAAAAGGGCAGAATGACGTACACATCGATATTTTTGAAAATAATATACGATGTTCTGATAGTCTCTGGCCAATGGGAGCTGCAGAGGACTGCCCTTCAATTCTTGGGCTCTAATCTTCCATTTGTGATGTCATATTAAATGCTTTGGTCGAGCAGCCTAATGGTCAACACCATCATATTGAATTGATCAAACCTCTTGTGAATTGCTGTTTGGGCCGGGAAAAAAAAGTAGGGTAATGAGAAACAAGAAATGGTAGCAGCATAAGTAAAGATGACAAGTCTCCTGGTGATACTCGATCGATGGGTAGAGCATGATAAACGTGGTGTTTATATTACACTCACTTCCTTACATGGATGTATGAAAGATCATTCTACCTTGGGTATGTTGTTTTAACTTTAGTTTTTTCAGAAGGTCTATAAGATACAGGTAGCAAACTCGAGCCATTAATGGGTAAACGGGTAGATTTTAGGTTCTAATTTCTTTTTTGGGGTCAAATGGGCAAAGTCAAGAATTACAGTAGCTGACATAAAGCAAGTTCATCTTATTAAACTGTATAAAACCTAGCTAATCATTATCTTAAAAACAATCTTTGTATAATAGCTTAATGAAGGTTTATTGTTTGTGTAGTTAAATGACACTTAACGGTGGTGGTGTGAGATAGAGTTCGTACCTTAATTGCTACTTAGACTTTATCAGAAGAAAATTAGTTTTATAAAGATCATGGCTAAAGAAGTGAAGATGGGTAATCCCCACTTGATTAAATTTCAAGCCCATGGACTTTATATGGAATAATGTGCTTGGAAATGCAGGTGCAAATAATGACGTATAGGAGTTGTGTTCACTTTTTGACTTCACAAAGTTAGCCATAAATTTTTGGGATTATTACTTCTCTTTTTAAGCTGTTTTTTTTTTAATCACTTGTGCAGCTCACTAGAGATGAACAAAACTTGAATCAGACACTTCATAATTAAAGGGTCCCTTTAATCCCCCGGTTGATTATGCTTAGCCTATCCATGATGATGGATATGGAAGGTTAGTAATATAAATGCTCAATATGTGAGTGTATATTAACTATAAAGACAATAGTTCTGGAGTCAGTGATTTAATTTATTACTTGCATTCCAGGTTATGTTTACCATTCGGATAAACCGCTGCCTTTGAAGTACACTGAATAAAATTGTTTCCTTTGAAGTATGAAGTAAAGGGATAAACCGCTGCCAAAAATACGTTAATTATGATCTTTCAAGCAAGTAGGGAAATAGCCGAATTCAGCATCGAGGAGTTATCTATAATTCTGTTTACAAAGTGATTATTTTTTTACCAACTTTTTAACATTGTTATTTTTTAACCAACTTTTAGCATTAAGTGACAATTAGTGCATCACACCAATAGTATGTTTTTCCATAAGAATCAACAATAGAGAAGGAGTACATAACTGGTACAACTTGATTGTCTTGAATAATTGTTATTTTGTGGAGCTATATTGTAATTGTATCGTATGTTGAGTTATAAGCACATTCACCCAAGTTTATTACAGGTAATAAGATAATGTACCACAAAGGGTAGTAGCAGCTATTCATAGTTGCAAGTATCATATAAGCAGTATACAAAAAATACAAAAAAAAAAAAAAAAAAACAAAAAAAAAACTTCATATCAAATAAATAATGCTAAATCTACCACTAAACATATACGAGACACACTGATATTTGGTTATAATCTTTATGATATTAAAAAGGTCATGGAAAATTAGAAATGCACTGCACCTAGAGGTTTTATTGGTTAATTCTTTTGAATAAGCTTAAAAACCCCAAAACACTTGCGTTATTAGTTTTTTAATAAACAGAAAAAGAGTTTATTTAGCATAAAAAAAAATCACGATAGAACAACCCAAAAAGATGATTGTATTGAAAAAACAAACCTAAGCAATCACAAACAACCCATCTCCATCTCCGGTTACAGCAACAACAGTTACTTTTCCTAAGCATACCCTTAAAACTAATACTAAAAGCATATATCTTTCTAACATGCTTTTGAGCAATGACAAACTTTTTCCACCAATCTACAAAATCACTAAACCTACATCAAGATTACTCTTCAAGCTTAATAAATTTATTTGTTTTTATGAAAACTACCATTCAATCATAATCACCTAAGATTGTTTAGTAAATCACACTCTCTCTCCGTCAGAAATTTATTGTTCACGTTTATTTTTTGGTTTGTCCACTGCTAAAAGTAGTAAAGAAAAATTGACTGAGTTTACCATATTACCCTTTGAGGTTATTATTATAAACTTTAAGAATAAAACAAGGAAAAAAAATGAAAGATAAAAAAATAAATAAATAAATAAATAACAAAAATACGTCGCAATTGCAAGATTCGAAAATTAAGAAAAGGAAACAAGATGGAAAGAACATGTTGGATAGATTTACAAAGATGGAGTTGTGGTTGGAATGCAAAATGGTTTTATATGAACATATATGTTACGCAGGCATGTGTATTACGATGTATGTAAGAAAGCATACATGTTTTATATGAACATGCATGTTTTCTAATGCAAAATTGGAGTTCTCGCAGTTCTCGCACTTAACAGGGTTCTGAAAATAAAGCACTATATATATATATATATATATATATATATATATATATATATATATATATATATATATGAACATTTACTACGTTAGTAAAAAATAATTAAAATCCAAAAGTAAGGACTATAATTAATATAATAAAAGAAACAGAAATTAAAAAATCTTTTTTTTAATAAATAAAAATATATTCTAAAAAAAAAATAGAAAAAATCTCGTGCGTGCACGGGAATTATAACTAGTTAAAATGAAAGAAAGAAAACATTTTACTTACATAATCCGTTGATGATATATAACCAGTTAATGAGTCTCATCTTGTTACTATTAGTCAAATAAAAATAATAGTATTTCATAGAATTGAGTTATGGATACCTAGTAGTGTTGAAACTTGAAAGTCCTCAACATTTTTTACTACTTGATATTTAAAATATGGTTTGTTAAACATAGTTTTAAGCCGAAGTTTAAAAAGTTAAAACTAGCATAATGTTGTCAAGCAAACTAGTCGGCCAAAAAGGTCGGAAATTATGGTGTAAAAAAAAATAGTATTTTGCAAAGAATTTGCTACTCTTATTCAAGATATATTATAAAATATTAGGGTTTAGGTCATAAAATAGGTATGTACTTTCACTAATGTACCGTTTTGATTATTGTACTTATTTCCGTTCCACTTAATGTTGTCTACTTTATTTTTTGTTTCATTTTGGTACGTGACACTGATGTGTCACAAGCACGACACATCAGCATCACGTAACAAAATGGAACAAAAAATAAAAGTAAACAACATTAAGTGGAACAGAAATAAGTACACATATCAAAACGGTACATTAGTGAAAATACGTAGCTATTGTACGGTCTAAAGCCAAAATATTAAAGCATGAATGAATACAATGAAGTGGAGCTTGGCCTAGTGGTTAAAGTGGTATACCAATGAGGGTAGGTCGGGAGTTCGAACCAATTGGTTATGCATTCACTCTTTTAATTTCTTTTCGATTTTTATTTTCTTTTACTGTTATTACTATTAGTTTAAAAAAAAAAAAGAAAAAAAAAAAAAAAGTAATAGTATTTTATAGAGTATGCTTTGTCAAAGTTTTCGATCATACATTTTTCGTGAAAATAGCTTTAGTGATGACAATCATTTTATGCTAGAATAACTTTAGACATTAACAAAATTATTTCATTACATTTTATAATGTGTAAACATTTGCACCAAGTAATCGCTAATATGATATTTTACATTCCGAAACAACATCACTTTTTACTCTCAACATTCGAGGAAAAGTGATATTTACGATTATATTCATTTATGTTCCTTTAATTGGTTAAAATATAAAGGTAGATTAGTTTCTAATTGGAACGATTGACTTTGTAACCCTTTCTATCTTTGTTTCGTCCAAAGAAAGAATGAAAGATCCAAGTTTGTTATTTGATTTTGTAGCATAAATTAACCAACGAAAGAATGAAAGTGGATCTGGGGTTCGTTTGATGATTCAAAAGAATGAAAGGGGTTGGTTTATTTTTTGTTTCTAATCCAATATCCACTCACACGTACCACAGCAACAACCTAATACCCACGAACCACTTCTCGGCAACACCTTTCGAACTATGAGAGGAAAAGATAGGAGCAAATATGTGTGTTTGTGTTGTGTCGTATGAATGGGAGAGGAGAAAGAAACCGTAAAAGATATAGGTCAAAAAGGGGGGAGGAGCGTGGGTAGCAAATATGGAAGGTAGTAATTGCGTTATCAATAGGCTTGATTGGTTGTAAATTGGTGTGTGTTATGTGCGGAAATTATGGGTTGTTCGAGAATCCCATTTATAACATAAAATCAATAGAATGTTTATCACGTATTGAAGCTCCATTTATTTTCGTACCTCTGCAAAGGTGATTTGCATTAAATTTGATTGTTGTTACTAAATTAAGTTTGCAATCAAGTTTATAACATTATGAAAAGCAACGATAAGTATTAATAACCATAGGTATGTAAAGTATTATAATTTTGTAATTTGGGGATTTAAATGTTTACAGTTATATATCTTAGTGAGTGTTTTTGTAGAAAACCATGATCCTTTAACCCTTGAAACAATAACCACTCTTACATTGTTAACTCATACAAAGTGCTTCTAGATTTTAAGATATCCTTTTTGAACACAACTTTTTTTTTAGATAACTAAACCATTTGCAAATGGCAATGCTTCTAAAGAAATCGTAAGTAGACATACAAAATAAATTCAAAACATGAATATTATTTCTTTTAAAATACTCCACATTGTTACCTGACAATACTAAAAGCTACAGGCGAGTAGGTTGTGCACTTGGTCGAAATTGACACATATATTCACTATATAAAAGTTGATGTATACATGCAATTGACAAAACAACATCAAGGAGATCACGGAAGAAAGTTAATAGTTGAAACCTAATTAGTACCAACCATTTAGCTATGAAAACTTAGATACAATCCATGCATCGCACGGGTTATACATAGCCTCGTTCTACTAATAACATTATACATGTGTGACGCATCGAGCCAATGCATTTTTATTAGAAAAACAAATTTTTAGTTATTTTAACATTTTTACTTCAACAAACACATATATCAGTTACGATAATGGATCATTTGCATGCATATATCAGTTACGATAATGTATCATTTGCATGCATGGCCATTGTTCAAACCCAATATAAAGTAACAAAAATAGTACGAAATAAGGAAAATACAAAAAAGTAAAAACCACTATACAAACTTATACTACTTGTTTTCTTTATTTTCTTTGAACTAATACTTGTTCAACATTTTTGAACTTTGAATGGGCCCATAAGCCACCTATACTTGTTTTCTTATTAACATATCACAATCACTCTAACCTTAAAAATATTTATCTTTTCTCAGCCACCATGCATCTTCCTTCTTCAAAACTAACACAATCTCATCTACACTAATCTTTAACATCGAAAATCTTAGCCCTAAAATCCATGCATTCTTTAATCCAAAGAACAAACACAAACTCATCTCTTGTGATTCTTGTTTCTTGTCTTCAAATCCGAATACAAACACAATAAGCACTGCACCCTTGTATTTCTTATCTTTAACCCATGAAAATAAAGAAGAACAACAACTTCTTGGAATCTTGTTTGTGAGTCGCGAACCAGGTAGCTGGTTTAGAGTTTTGTTTTTTCCAAGATCAATGAAGGTTTTGTTGGATCTTTAAGGATCGTTGAGTGTTTCGAAACCAAAACTAAGATCTTATCATTGTTTTTTTTTTTTTTTTTTTTTGGGGTTTGATGTGGTTTTGTTGTTGGTTAAAGTTGCAAACTTGAGGTTGGACCAGGACAATTGTTGTGTCGTTTTTCTTTACTACCTTGTACGATTTTTTTTTGGTTTTGAATTAATACAGATTCGTAGATGGTTGTGTTTTGTTTAGTGTGTGGGATGGGGATTTATACCCTTAGGTTTGTGGTATTACAAGGGCTGTTACAAATTAATAAATAGGCTGTTACAAAATATTTATTTTTTATAAATGTTCTGTTACAATATTTAGTTTTTAGGAATGAGTTACAAGATTTTTAATAAAAGGCAATTATTTCTATAACAAGTAAGTGTTGAATCTGAATTTTTAAGCCTTCTTTTTTTAGCATGTCCCAAATGCTTTATAAAGTAGTATAGATAAGCTACAGTTTGAAATATAAACTTTGTTTAACTTAGAGTGTTTATAAAAGTTATTTTTTTCCTCTTCTTGAAGTAAGCTCTAATAAGCTTTTGAAATTAAAGTACTTCAAGTAACTTATCAAAATAAGCTTTAAACTCCAGCTACAACTCGACATCGATTGGTTTGCTAAACACATCCAATACATTAGTCTATTACCTATGTTTTGCAATCTATAACACTCGATGGATAATCTCGAATAGTCATGTCAAAAACCCGTTGAGACAAGTTCAAATCCAGCTACAGAAACCCAAATCACGAAATAATAGTCGATCTTAGCACGAGTTTTACTAATCATCATAGTAGAAGTTAGCTACTATAACCCAAGATCATATTTTTATAACATTTTTGATAACTAGTTAATGATAGTCTATCTCAAAGATCATTTTCAAATACATGTTCTACTATGTAATGTTATAATGTGTCAATTTATAACAGTAAACTTAACAATCAATTTTTTGTAATACTAGATATATACATGATATCACAGTTGTCATAATATTTTGCCAAGAATATGCTATATGGTAGCTTGTTTTATACTAGAGTTGCTTGATATAAAATATTAAAGGATGGACAAATAAGATGAATTGGAGCTTTGGTTAAAGGTTGAGGTCGTATACCTATTGACGATAGGTTGTGTGTTCAAATCTTTACTCCAGAGTTCCCATTTTTTTTTTTATTTTCCTTTCGCCTTTTTTTTACAGTTGGTACAGGGTGCGGCGGTTTTTGCTATAAACCAAACCTGAACCAAAAACTTCGGTTTTTGAAAATTGCAAACCATTTAGTTTCGGTTTTTCCGGTAGTTCTCCTTAAATCGGTTCGGGTTTGGTCTCTTATTTGTTTTTTTTTTTTTTTTTTTTTTTTTTTTTTTGTCTCGATTTACCGATAAATAAACTTGCTAGTTATTAACCATCGTAACTCCTAACATACTTCATTATTATTTTGTGTGTAGTGATAGAACCAAAAAAAAAAAATCCCACAAACACTCTTAGGCTGGATGCAGTAAGGACCGAAAATAAGGGTCAATCCCTCTTATTTTCTCTGCCACGTCAGCTTTTTCTCTCCAGCGACCTGCAGGAGATTCAGTGCCCCAGTAAGGGCGACCTTAATAATATTAATTGGAAAGTGGGCCATTTGTTTTTATGTGTGTGTATGTTTCGGTCGAGATCACGACCCTTTTGATTTTTTTTCCTACCTCTATTCGGTCGTGACCTACTAACCACAACAATGAGACCGAGTAGGATTGGGTCGACCGAGTCGGTCGACTACTTCTATTGCAGCCAGCCTTACTTATTTTTGTTCTAATTTCAATCAATAAAAAAAATAAAAATAAATAATAACTAGCAAGTTTCCATCAAACATAAAAATTATGTTTTCAAACAACTTCATTCGAACGAGATTAATACAACCATAACATCTAACAATCCAAAACTATCAATATTTTTTTAACAAATTAGCAAAACCCTTATTTTAAATTATTTAAAAATAGATAAAAGTGAGGCCACCCCAAACAATCAAGTAACTACGTTTGTCTCGAACTATAAAGTCTCTTATGGAACCCAAGTTGCAAAACGATGGTCAATCTGTAGGAAGAATTTAGCTCAATGTTAAGGCTATGGTAACCCAATATCATCTTTTTATTAACCTATAACTGAAAAGTATTAGCTATTTTTATAACTAACGATGGCCTATATCCAAAGATTTTTAACAAATACATATGTTATTATGTCGTTTTATAACGTCTCAATATGTAATAATAACCTTAACAATCCATTTTTTGTATTACTTCATTAGATTCCAAAATCGTAAAAGTTTTATCGCCCAAATAAATAGATATGTTCATGATATTACGCTTGTAATATTTTGCAAAGAATTTGCAAACGGGGTAACTTAGTTGCCTTGTTCCAGATTTGATTGTTATAAAACATTAATGGATAGACATATACAACATGGTGGAGCTTGGCTTGGTGCTTAAAGTGGTATACACACTGGTGGTAGGTCATGAGTTCAAACCTCCGCGTCGGCTTTTCCTTTTTTTTAATTTTTTTTTTTTGGTTTTTCTTTTGTTGCTATTGGTAATTTATATTTATATTTTCGGTTTTATTTTATCGTTTTTTGGTTAAAATTACTTTTCAACACTCCACAATAACAATAACATCTTTTTTGGTTTTTCTTTTGTTGCTATTGGTAATTTATATTTATATTTTCGGTTTAATTTTATCGTTTTTTTGGTTAAAATTACTTTTCAACACTCCACAATAACAATAACATACCTCAATTTGATCGGGTCGGGATATGGGTAAATAAAATATAGACATATCTTACCCTTACTCCAGAATAAACCCGAAAGTAAGGAGAATTCAACACAAGAAATTCGGTTTTTCTTTTATCGTTATTTGTAGTTATACTTATCCATCGTCATACTCGCCTCGTCAATCCATCTAACTAAAATGTACGAAACAAAAGTACTAAAACAACAAACAAAAATGTTTCATTAATTGTTGAAATTATTCAGCATCATACATTTTTTGCTTTTGGGTTTTAAAAATAAGCAACTCCAATTATTTAACACAGATTAGTAAAAGCATTAGTCACGTCCTATTACTATTAGTCAAATAAAAATCACTTGTATTTTAGAGAAGTGAGTTATTGATACAACGAGATGAAATCGACCCGCGCTTTGCGGCGGGGCAACAATTTCGCTATGTTGTGTACTTTTTCTTTAAATATGATTTTCTTTTTTCGTGTTATATGTTTCGGGATATCTTACGAATTTAAAAACCTTTTATCCCAAACGCCGCCAAAATATTTTATCGTGAATAATTAAATAGTTATAACTTATAATCAGTTTGTCTTCAACCAAATACTTGACTAATCATCTGTTTTTTTAAAAGGTGATGATCATATAAGTTTTTCCTAAACAAACCCTTCATAGCTTCTAAACTACAATAATGCAGCAAGTTTATAACGTTTTTGTTTAGTATGAGATATGTATCTAAAAAACCGGTCGAGTATCTACGTTATACCTATAACCTATCCAGTGGCTCTAAACGAATTATATATTCATAGTTTGGGCCTCAGGGGCACACGAGTGATTGGGCTCAACAGCAAATCCAAAACAAAATATATACTTTTTTACTACAAAAAACTGTTTTTTATTAAATTGCGCCAGAATAGTAATATTTTAGATGAGGGCCAATCATGATGCACCGAATTCTTCTCCTATAATATACCGTATATAGAGAATGATGTAGGGCTGAGCACCGAAGGTTCAAAACCGAACCGGACCGACGAAACCGAATGAACCGACAAAAACTAAACCGGATCGACGGCCTGTCGGTTCAATTTTGGTTTCAGGTTTTACATGATTTCGATTTCGGGTCGGGTCGGTTCAGTCCGGTTCAGCCCAAAACCGACAAAAACATACCAAAATATACTTAGACCGACAAACCCGAACCGAACTGACGAAAACCGAAATGACCCGACGGCCCGTTGGGTTGTTTCGGTTCCGGTTTTTCATGAATTTCGGTCCTCGGTTTTTTTGGTTCGGGTCAGTTCCGACCCGATGCTCAGCCCTACAATGATGTGTTGAAATTCGCATTATCCTCGACATAAATTATTAACCTTTTTGATAACTAACGTGGGTCTATAACTCTATATCAAAGAGTTTTACTACATACATTATACATATATTATGTACATGATATCACAGTTGTAATTTTGCAAAGAATATGCTAAATAGTAACTTGTCTTGTACTAGAGTTCATTGATATAAAATGCTTAAGGATAGACATATACAATAAGGTGATGGTTGGCTTAGAGGTTATAGCGATATACCCAAATAGATACGTCATGAGTAACCTCGTAAGTTCATCAACTCCTTTTATTTTTTTCATTTCATGTTTTTATTTTACTGTTACTGGTAGTTATACTTATTCATCCTCATAGTGGCCTCATCGATTAATATAACTTAAACGGAGAAAACAACATCTGTTTTCGGTTCCTGCAACATATGATTTTGTTAAACATGCATAGTCTTAATTAAGAGCTAAAATTAATGAGTTAAAACTTATACTTTAAGATAAATCAGAAGAGTTTGGATTAAGTGCTACAAATGAATATATCCTTCAGTCATGGGAGCATTTTGATATACAAATGGAAAATACAAACAAAGATGGATATTTTGTTCACACATTAATGTCACAAACATCAACTTCTTAGTAAGAAAGATGGACACTCAGCCTAAGCAACGAATCGACAATATCAGCAACAATCTCGCCAGCTGGTATCAATGACCGATCCTCAACAAACCCACAAGCATGCAAATGCTTCCCAGTGCCACCTGGTACTAGAGAGCCGAGACATTGCACTACCAATGTGATTACTCCAAAGAAGTTGATACTATCTCCATACTCGATCATCATAGTTTTGGTTCGATGTTAAAGCTATGGTTACCGAATATCATCTTTTTATAAACCTAACTCGATTCACCATTTTAAGCACTTTTGGACCCTACAAAGATTCTCGCTATCACGACTTCACGAGTAACTAAAACAAAAAGTATTAACCTTTTTTGATCAAAAAAGTTTACAATAACGTTTCCATTACTGGTGGCAAAACCCTATAATATATATCAGAGTTTTATTAAACATATACTTATTATGTCGTTTCATAATGTGTCGATTTGTAATAGTAACCTTAACAATCCATTTTTAGTATTACTTTGTTAGATTCTAGAATC
Source organism: Artemisia argyi (assembly GCA_030686995.1). Taxonomy (NCBI): domain Eukaryota; kingdom Viridiplantae; phylum Streptophyta; class Magnoliopsida; order Asterales; family Asteraceae; genus Artemisia; species Artemisia argyi. Next base: position 2,491,638 of record CM060692.1, on the reverse strand, counting down.
ATAAAAGTTTTATCACACAAATAAATATTAGATATGTACATGATATTACGGTTGTAATATTTTGCAAAGAATTTGCAAATGGCTTACTTGCCTTGTTCCAGATTTGATTGATATAAAATACTAAAGGATATACATTACAGTAGGGTGTAGTTTGTCTCGGTGGTTAAAGTAGCATACCTGTTAAGGGTAGGTCTTGAGTTCAAACCTCTCTGACCAAGTACACTTTTTAATTTTCTTTTCGGGTTTTCTTTATACTCTTATTGGGAGTTATGATTATTCATCGTCATCATAATGTCTCATCAATCCATCATCTAACTAAAATGCACGAAATAAAAGTAGAGTAATAAAACAACACAACAACAACATTTTATTTTATTACTCCTTGATAGAATTAAAATGAAAGAAAGAAAATATTTTACTTACATAATCTATTGATGATGTATAACCAGTTATTGAGTCTCATCTTGTTACTATTAAAAATTGGTATTTTATCGATTGGTTTGCTAATTACTCATCCAGTACATTAGCCTATTAACTATGTTTTGCAATTTATAACAGTGGATGGATAATTTCGAATAGTCATGTAAAAAAACTATTCAATCACGAAATAATCTATCTACTATCTATATAAAACAGGGTTTTGTTGACCAATCTTGTCTCCAAAATACTTCTAAACCTGCCACGTGGCATTTCCCCCTATCCAACGGTTCTAATTCATTTCATATCAAAAAAAGTCAACACATGCAAATTTGGGGCGGAATTCTTTCACACACTCTCATTTGCTATGCTTCCTCCATCAATGAAATCACACACCTCTCTCAATTAATTGTCTTTCTTCCATAAACACTTTTATCAATCCGAACACAAATCAATAACACTACAAATAATAAACAACATCTTCAACCGGTTGATCCTCAATATGTATCGATCGTGCCTCATAGATATGATCTTCAAAATGGTAACTTTTCATTGAAAATTGATTTGGTTTGATCCATTATTCATTATATACCTTTGTATTCACATTTTGGGATATTGAAATTTCTTTTCTATGATTTAGGTGTCATCATTATTGAGGATCAATTGTTAAACCAAAAATGGCTTCATCATTATCATGTATTTATCCTTTAGATATGGTTCGAAGCTGGATAATAGATCTGATATTCAAAATGGTAATTTTGACAACATATTTATTTTGTTTGATTCATTATATACCTTTGATTCATTATATTTGTTTTGTATGATTTAGGTCTCATTATGTTTTTCTTCAATTATATGAACAATAATATGCACATAATTTTTTACTGCAAATGATTTTGAGGTTTTTGTGGAATTGGAAACAATAAATGTTGCTTGCTAATATTCAGGTCCAATATTCCATGTATCTTAAATTTTTATTCATGTTATGCTATTCTAACTTTATGCTTGATTATAGTGTTCTGCATAAACATGTTATGTTCTGAATAAGTTTGTTATGTTCTGCAAAAAACATTTGAGGTTCTACATAAACATGTTCTTTTGATTTAATGTAGCCAAATATTACATGTTAATGTTATTTTTAGATTAAATCTCATGGTATTCACTATCAAATTATTGGTCAACTTTTAATGTGGGTAAGTTTTTTTTTTAAAGATCCTTAAAAATCGCCCCTAAATAAATATAGTTAAGCAGAATCCCATGATTTTTGTGCATAATTAATTTTTTCAAATTGTTTCCTTACTTATCTACCTTATTTTTTAAAATTTGAAAACCATTTTAACCTAATCCATGATCTATAAAAAGGCAATTCATATGCACATATTGTCACTTACCTCTTCCCTCTCCTACTTTCTATTAGTCTGGTAACAATTAGCCGTAGTTTGAATATTAGCATTTCTATTTCTAATAATGATTTTTTATTTATTTTGTTTTTTATTTTGTAGATACATAAATGGAACAAAGTATCACTCTCTTGTGCGACATTAATCCTATGTTAGATGATGTTAAAATACTTGCTCGCTGCGTTAGCATTTGGAAATCTCACCCGGCAGGAAAACCTCATGAAGTTTGGAGCTTAGACATGGTTTTGCAAGATGAGCAGGTTACTTTATATATACACTTTCAAATTTTATATATTTGCTATGAATACAATCCATTACAGAAACATTTAAATTTGCTGTATGGTTTACATTTGAATGATATATAATATTTTTGGTTTTAGGGTAATCGTGTACAAGCAACGGCAAGGACAAAGGAAGTTATCAATAAGTTTCGCCTTTTAATCGATGAAGGTGCATGCTATCGCATCAGTAACTTTGGAGTAGGTGAGAATGGAGGAAAATATCCATTCTTGAATCATCGATACAAAATATATTTCTTTAGGAACACTACTGTTACAAGGATTGCAGCCTGGGAACGAAACCCCCGTGGTTTCAAGTTTGAACCTTTTACTAACTTTTTCACCAAAGATTTCAAAGAAACTGATGTTGTCGGTGAGTTATTGTTTGTATTTTCCTTATACATTTATATAATAGTAAAATATTTATATTTCTTCATTGTCTTTACTTTATATTAAGGTATTTATTTTTGCGCTGATGTGATTGGTACTATTGTCTCCATTACTGAGCCGATACCCTTCAACAATTACGGAGAGGACAAAATAAGGAGAAATGTCATACTGGAGGATATCAAGTAGCATTCTTCTTATCTATCACATTTAACATCAAACATATTTTGTTGCATTTAACGTATTAATGTTTTTATATAAATTAACAGTGGCAAACAACTTGAGTTGTGTTTCTTTAATGAATGGGCTAATAAGTTCACAGAGTATGCTGAAAACAAGGACAAGGCTGGTCATGTTGTCATGATACTGCAGCTTGCGCGAGTGAAATATTTTAATAGTAAGTGTTGACAAACATATATAATTTTTCACTTAATATGCCTTTCTAACATTTCCATATCTCATTTACATTATTTTATTTAGAGAAACCATCTGTTCGCCCTGCTCTCTTTGCAACTAATATATACATCAATGATAAAATTCCTGAAATCGAGGCATTCAAATAGAGGTAAGTCATTGTAATTCAATTTAACTATATTTACAAAAACATACACAAGTAATTTAACATTATAAATTAATTTTATTCATTATACACTTTTATAGGTATGCAGAGGTACCTGGGTATGATCCTTCAAAGCATACAATAACTGTGTTCTCACCCGCCAAAAAAATTATCACCCCGGTTGAGTTTTTGGAAGGTGCTGTCAAAAAAATGGTGGGCAGTATACGTGAGACTAACAATGTAAGTTAATAATAATAATAGTGTTTCAAATTTATCTTACTGACATATATTATATACATTATTTGTGTCTTTAATACAAGTTACTATACTTTCTTATCAGGCACATCTATAAAAAATATATACTTATTTTGACATATTGCCCAACGTCTTTTTTATCTTACCATATCTAATGCGCATAAACGTGACTCCATGCAAGCCGACATAGTAACTTAAAATAATGGCTTAGGAAGTTTATTGTTTTTGTTTTCTCCTTCTTGTGAATTGTCTTATCAACGGTCATTAGTTTCTGCTAGACACTTAGCTAACTTTAAATAAACATTAAATAGAAAGAGAGAGACTTAAAAGTCAAAAAACGAATCCCTTTGGAGTCCCAAAAGTGGCCAGCCCCTTGGATGATTCTAAGAGGGGGTGTGGTTGTCGGTTTTGAGAAAATTGAGGAGGTAATAGCCAAACTTGATGGACAAGTTAACCGAACCTTGTTTTCATTCGGTTATTACTTCAGAAACAAAACCACACGAATCATAATTATAAACCCAAAAATCTCAGTCAGAGAGTTGCTATTAATACCAATCGATTTGCTATTCATACCAACAAAGGACTTGTAGTTCTGTGGGTGGTTCTTCGTTTGTGACCTTATTGACCCATACAGTTTCTTGGTTTAGTTTTTTTGTGGGCTGTTTTAAGGTAGATTTCAATATTGTTATCTATCATGCTTTAAAATCCACTTTCGGTTATACACAATGCAGCTGTGTTTGGTTACTTTGTTACAAGTACTTTATTTAAAGATTTCAATTCAAACAATACTTTACATTGTCATGCATCTTTCGTAGCTATTTGGTAAAAGTGCTCTTACTAATGATTTTTTTTTTTTTTTTTTTTTCTCTATTTATTCACATTATTGAAAAGACACAATTATCAACAAACCGATCCAACTTTTCATAACTTGATCAAGCAGCAAGAAAGAAACCCTATTAATAAACCGGTAAACTTTTTTTTTTTTTTTTTTTTTTTTTTGTTAGATGATGTTATTAATTTGGTTCTAAGTTTGAAATTGAGGTTCTTTTTCTTATAGATATGTAACATAAAACGGTTTTATACTTTAATTTGGGGCTTTTCTATCTATAACTCTTGAAATTGAGGTTCTTTTCTATTTGTTACCAGAAAAATGTCTAGTTCAACAATAGACCAAAGGGACCATTTCATTTGCTTACAAAACCATGTAAGTCTATCATTATTAATGTACACATTATCATTCTTTTTTAGTTTTGTGTTTTTATAAATTTTCACCGCCTTTCTTTTTTCCTTTATTTATTTATTTACTATTATTATTATTATTTTATTTATTTATTTTTTTTAAATATAGATGCGTAGATTGGACTCACCGATGATGGCCATTCAAAATTTATTTGATGGATTCCTGGAAGGAGCTTACCCTCGATATACGAACATTGCTCTTGTTCAGTCTTTGGAAGGGGATGTTCGGGAAGAATATGGTGATTATGCATTTTTTGGTGTCGTGGATCTTTGTAACAAATTAAGAGAGGATGACCCTTTCTATTTTCATAAAAAAGGACCAATAAAGATAGCTCAGGAAATCAAGACAGCATTTGAATCGAAGGAGTATGATATGATAAAACAACTCTTTCTATATGAAGCTGGCATTTTAACATTTAGGTTAGAGGGGCGTTGGATATCTGAGGTATTTTTTTTCCTCCTTTTCTGAACTCTTTTTAAACAATCTTTAAAATTCTCACCTTCATTATCTTGTCTACAGAGAATCAATAAAATGTTTCTTCATGGCATCGACGCATGGGCACCAAAATTTTTTCCTGCAAGAGCTGTTTTTATTTTCCCGACACACATGATGAATGCTGATTTGTTTCGATCCTTGTGTATCAAAGACGTGCTTGCTAACATATTTGTGTATTCGGGAGTGGATGTGGGCAACGGAGCTTATGATGAGTCGGTATGTGCTTTTGTATCAGACACAATGTTATATTTTAATTGTTACGTATACATATACATATGTATATATATGTGCATGTAATATATATATATATATATATATATATATATATATATATATATATATATATATATATATATATATATATATATATATATATATATATAGGGGAGCTTTATTTTCAAAACCCTGTTAAGTGCGGGAACTGCGAGAACTCCAATTTTGCATTAGAAAACATGCATGTTCATATAAAACATGTATGTTTTCTTACATACACATGCCTGCATATTAAGGTGTATGTAAGAAAACATACATGTTTTATATGAACATGCATATTTTCTAATGCATAATTGGAGTTCTCACAGTTCCCGCATTTAACAGGGTTCTAAAAATAAAACCATTTTGCATTGGTCTATTGCACTTAACAGGTTTTTATATAAACATGTATTATGTGTATTAAGGTGTATGTAAGAAACAAACATTTTTATATGAACATGCATGTTTTCTAATGCAAAATTAGAGTTCTCGCAGTTCCCGCACTTAACAGGGTTCTGAAAATAAAGATACACTATATATATATATATATATATATATATATATATATATATATATATATATATATATATATATATATATATATATATATATATATATATATATAGTCAAGCGCTCAAATGAGAAGTATATTTTGGTGAGAAGGTAGCTTTGATCTAATGGCTAATAAACAAATTTTTCTGAAAATGAAATTTTTTTGAATTTTTTTTTTTTTTTTTTAAATTTGTTTGGAAATTTTCAAAAAATTAGTTAACTAATATTAGCCATTAGATCAAAACTAAAGAAGGATAAAATGAGTGGCTAAGATTAGTTACCTTCTCACCAAATTTAGAGTTCTCAACAAATTTGGATTATATTTATATAAATTAGAAATATTTTGCAGGTTCTGAGTGTGGTACGAGATCGATATCGATTTACTGATATTCGGGAGATTAGAGGTAGTAGCAGAACTTACTTTCGTCTGAAGGGACCGCCAGACGAATTCTATACCGATGTCGCAATGTTCAGGTATTTTGTTTTAGTTCAACATATTTGTGATACATTTCACTAATGATGCCTCTTTATAAACTGTCTTACATTTCACTAATGATGTATGTAGCTATGCTTTTCACAAGCAAAGAGCAGACTTTGTGGTATATATGACCCCTCTCAGACTAAGAGAGTACATTAAACAATGTCATAATGTACGTAACTTCTACACAGCTGCATACTGATGAGATGTTTTTTTAAGATTTGAAGGAAAAACTAAACTGATTTTTTTCCAGGCTGCTGCTGAAGAAGGCTTGCTCCGACATGAATGGGATGATGATACACAAACTTGTGGGTTCCGAACATTATATGGCAAACAACTTGTGTCCATAGGGTTATATGAAGAATTTATGAGATTCTCATCTGTATACGAAGATCTATGTATAGTCATTTCTCATTTATTTTGTATTTTTCTTTTTTAACGGGATTGATTTAACATAAGCTAAATTTCACAAATTTTCTTTTTATCAGGTAGAGATGCCGGGTATTCTATGGAACGGTTTTTTGAATGTGCTTGCAAGTGAGTTTTTCATGCTTTTATTTTAATTTTTACCCTACTTGTAGAGTTTCATATCAGCTTCCTGAGTAGAGTGGTAAATGTTATTTTCTTATCAACTTGCTGAATCAGTTTTTTATTTACAAAATATAATGATTTCAACAATGTAACACCAACTATATTCTTTGTTTCATTAAAGAGACCCTACTTTTAGGTCGAATTTCATATTTACTCATATTTTTAGTTTTGTGTTCTTAACAGATATGCATGTTTAAAAAGAGAGAGAATGAGGGAATGCACAATCACATTTGAGGATTTGTCTGCATTTAATTTTATACTTGTGGCACGAGTGAGAGTGTCAAGGATGTCTAAATATTCCGGTCACCACTTAAGTGTAAGTCTTCCTTTTATTGTTTCAGTATTACTACTTTCTCATATGCAGTTTCATTATTGCTTCTTTGTTCTTGGCTCCAAATAGGTGTTGTCTGCCGGGTTAGAACATGAGCTGGGATTACAGTTGTTAGAGTTTACTGATGTAAGACGAAATATCGTGATGAACTTTTGTACTTCTTTAGACATTTCACAAATGTAGATAAATTAATGAAAGTGAAAGTTTGGTCTTATAGATTTTCCTGATTTTGTTAATATGGATTATATTTGTTGTAATGATAATTCTTTCTCTTCCAGGCTGTAAATAGGGCTGGTGGAACTTTGATGCCACATATTCTGTGTGAATACATCTTCAACCTTTCTACGTTAATTCTGCATTACCAACAGTCGATTGTAAGTTAAATTTACCAGAAGTTCAACTCTTTTTCAAAAAGCAATTGTGACGTTTTTTGTCCCGATTTAGCATAATTTTGACAGTTTTGCTAGGTTAGTGAGTCTGCTTTCACTGAACATTGATATATTGTCTTAGCAAATGTTGTTGTTGTGGGTTTTTTTTTTTTTTTTTCTTCAATGCAATATTGAGTTGAATTTATGGTTTCCTTAAACTAAGTTAATTTTCTAAAAATTAGTTTTTGATTATTTGAATTATTTTGTCAGGTTATGCCAGGGCTGTGTATTGCAAGTAAAATGGTAATGGACAAGTGCTTCTGTCTTTTGGGGATTGATCGGGTAAGCTTTTTATCTAGCAGTTTTTTTTTTTTTTTTTTTTTTTTTTTTTTTTTTAACTGAAGTATGTATTAATATCCAAAGATTATATGTTACAAGAATACAAAGTAGAGACACAGACATGCATGCCCACGCTCGAAATTATAAAGGAACATGCGACTGAATACAAAGAATACAGAACTATTATAACATATATACATTTGTTGGGATTGCTTTTGGCAACCTCACATGCCAAGCTACTGTAGAAGTCATTTTAGGGCGGGTCGGGTTTGGGCGGGTCGGGTCGGATTTAACGGTCGTTAGTTAATAACTAACGGCCGTTAGATATTTAACGGCTATTAGCTAACGGTCGTTATCTTTAACATTTTCTTTAAAAATCCATACAAAATTGGTCCTTCATCTCAAAAGTTCGTTGCATATTTAGTCCTCGCATAATTTACATGATTGGTCCTTCATGTTATACGTCCATTGCAAAGTTAGTCCTTAGTCACTAAATTGACGTTAAGTAGCTACCGGCCGTTATTACACTTTCCCTATTCGGAAAACACCCCGCGGCAACGCGCGGTTTTCCAACTAGTTATACTAAATGTCTAATACTTTACAGCATACACCCAAATCAGCTACATTTCATATCAGAGTTTTCCAATGAGGATCAACCATAGTAGCATTATTAATAGGCCTCACTGATATGTAAATCCTCGACTACATTTCCCTCATGAAGGTAGACCATTAAACAACAGTCCATCACGCTTCATCACATGCCATTTGTTATCCAAGATAGAGGGCTACATTTCCTCATGAAGGTAGACCATTAGAAACACTGCAGCCCTACCTCACAGTGTATTAACAATCCATCATCCATGAAAGGCATCATCATCAACAATGTCAAGGACCTAATCATCTCTATATCTCCAAAAACTGAAGCCCACAATAGATCTCACCTTCAAAGTTGACATTCTTTAACTTCACATCCCATTCTTTGTTAAGCTTTAGCTGCCACTTCTCCTCTACATTTCTAACAGCATTGCTATTTTTTACTTTCAAACACATCAGCTTTAGCTTAATAGTATCCACCACCATTTTGAGGACACACTCCCAATCCCTTTTTTCATCTCTAAATATTCTGTTATTTCTCTCCTGCCAAATATAGTACACACTAGCCAGCAAGAACCAGCCTTCTAACCACACTCCAGATGTTATTTCCATTGGGTTTTAGGGCCATTTCATGAACACATTCAGACCAATCATAATGAAATCTTTCAGCTATGCTAATTGCTGAACTTTTTCCCATAAATCCTTAGAATACTCGCATTTGAAAAATAGATGGTCATGGTCTTCACAAGCATTCAAACATAAGCTGCATCTATTCGTAGAATAGTAACCCCCTTGGTCATTTTATCTTTTTGAACCGCTAACCATAAGACAAAAGAGTGTTTGGGTACACATTGTGTGAACTAGATAAGTTCCAACCACACTATGTTTTGCTCAGTAACATTTAAATCTTCATAAGCAATCTTGACTGCAAATGCTGATTCACTTCCATTTGACCTTTTCCATATAATACTATCACCTCTGTTAGCATCAATAACTGGCACTTCCAGATTAGTTATGACAGGAAACATTTCCTGCCACTCACTAGGCCAATTCCATTCTCCCTCAACAATCATATCACTGACCAGTGTTGTAAATATCAGTCTTGGCGGCCGATATATCACTGATACGATATTTTGCATATCAGTCTAATATATCGGTCATGGTCAAAATCGGTCAAAATCAGTTAAAATTGGCCAAAATCGGTTAAATATCAGTCAAAATTGGTCAATTATGGGTAGAAGACATAATCGGAGATGAATAGCTTGCAGCCTTACACAATTGGCCCAACAAATAACTTGGGCTTTAATTAAAACTTACCAAAATCACATATGATGTAAATTTTTGCAACATTTAAATAAGTATATAACTAAAAATAATAGAAAGACTAATGAATTTAATAAACATATACAAATTATGCACAATTTATATCAAATAAATGTTAAAATAGGTAAATTTCTTTATAATTTATGGTCTCCGATATATCACTCATATATCACCGCCAAGACCGATATGGTGCTTGGCGGGGGTCGACCGCCTCGGTACCGCCGAGCGATATTTACAACCATGTCACCGACTTTCAAATTAACTTGTAGTCTTGCATTATAGAGATGCCTATGTGTGACAAATTGGCATAATGGTCCTATAGCACCCCAATTATCGAACCACAGATATGTAGACTGCCCATTCCTTATCTTATAAACCACAAAGCTTTTGATTTTGTCCCTTATAAGAAGCAAGTTTTTCCAACCCCAACTATCGTTAGAGTAAGCAGATATAGCTCAAATACTCCTACCTCTCAACTTTACCATATGCACCCATTTGATCCAAAAGGTGTCTTTTTTAGATGCAATATTGCAAACATGTTTTGCCAGAATTGCTTAATTCCACATGCTTAAAATTTTTAGCCCCAAACCCCCTTGGTCTTTTAATCGCATCAATAACAGTTTTGTTTTTTTTTTTTTTTTTTTTTTTTTTTTTTTTTTTTTTTTTTTTTTTTTTTTGTAATTCGGTATGAGTCCATGTTCCATCAAGTTTACTCCTTAAGTGAAACACAGTAGTTAAGATTTATTTAAGTTATTGGGTTTATGTTCTTAAAAGATTTACGTAGTATTTAAGTTATTGGTCTGTGTCTCAATACCGTAGTACTATTTCACTATGAAGAAGTAAAATATAAACATGATTATTTTTTCAGAAACTATAAATATAATAACAAAGTGGTCACAATTCCATATTTTATAACCAGTTCTCAACTTTTTGTGTAGGACTCGCAGCACTCATCCTGGGACGAAGCATTCAGGTCATGGTTATATCTCGAAGATAGGATGCCCCCTGATTTTCATATAATTTCTTCATCTGCTAGGTAACTACATGTTTGCATGTTGAAAAAAATAGATTTTCTTTTTATATCTTACATAATTTCTTAGGAGTAACTACATAATCATAGTTGACGCCTCTATCTCCTTTTTTAATTATATAGATTTTCTTTTTACATCTTACAAAATTATAACATTTTCTTTTTAATAGAAACATCAATGAAAATCAATTCTACTGATTTGTGTATTTAACTATCTTTGCCAGAATTCTTCTTTTCTATATCTTACATAATTTCTTAGGATTAAAGTACATGATCATAGTTGGAGTAAGCACATAATCATAGTTGATGTCTCTTTATCTCCTTTTTGTCAATAGATAACCATGCAATTGTTAAAAAGTTGTTGCAAGAATTCGGATATAAGTAGCAATACTTTGGCCATTTGTTCAAAATACAAAGAAATGTAGAGATGTTTGATTATAATACTTAACCTCTAAAAATCAAGGCCATTCAAGTACCACAAGAAAAACCAAAAAAAGTTTGTTACAACTTATATTGCGTAAGTAGCTAGTGTTTTTTTTTAGCTATTTTTTTTGTTTTTATTTCTGTGATTGTTTTTTGGATTTTCATCAGGACTGAAGAGCATCTAAATTCTCGATTCGAGATCTTATCGATGAATGTTGAAGTTGCACATTCTAGCTTTGACGTAGGCATATCTAACGGTTCATATATATCCCTTGAAGACCCAAGTTCCCTTCATTATATCCCTTTCTCAACACGCATTGAGGTTTCAGTGATGGTCATCGCCACTAGCAAGGATAAAGATGAAACATATTTACTTGCCAATTGCAAGGGTATTCCGAACCTAGAGAAATTTTGGTCTGATGATCATAAAAAACTCAAGTATGGCACCATTAAGTGTTATGGTAGAGATGGCCGCATTCTTTTGGATTTTGTTGCAATCAAACAGGCAGTGGATACAAAAATGACGTTGGAGGTTACAAAGGCTGTAACTGATCTACGAGTATACGGCAAAATATTGGCTTATTATGGTGATGATTCTCATAAAGAGCGGGGTTTTCTAGGTCAGTATCACGCATTAATCTTTGAAGCTGATCCATCTCACTGTATTGGAATCCGTTCTCTGCCGCTACTAAGGTCCACGTTGGCCGTACCTGCCGGCGGGAAGCTTTATCTTAAAGCACATTTAACGGATGCCGACACTGATGAAGATATTGTGAAGGAAACTAAGGATTACTGTGCGAGTCCAGGCAGTGTCAGCGTTTGGAATATAGGAGGCGATAGGGGCTCTTTTAAATTCTCAGTGAATTGGTTGACGAGTGAGGTTAAGTCAGGTAAAAGTCAATTATTTGTTTGATGCAATTAGCGTGTTAATTACTTTCTGGATAATGGTTGCTGTTTTCTTTGTTAGGTCACATGTGTTTGCAGTTTTTACCAGTTTGGTTACCTGATTGCTAGAAAAATTAGACAATTATGTTTTGAAAAATTATGTTGGGGTTGAAAGTTATCTAAAATGTATTTAAATGTGAAAAAAAAGACCTTATCCCTTTATTTTAAAAGGGTACATATGTTTGGTATTGTGTTTCTGAAATATAATAAGCACTTTTTAGTTTCTAGCTGGGAAGTGCTTATTTTCGACATAAAATAGGGCCCAAGTTGTTATTTCTTTATAAATTGCTTATTATATTTTAGGAATGTTATTCAAAACACCTTGTAGAAGGATTAGCAGATATTAATAGTATAAGGCAATATGAGAGATCCCAAAATTGAATTAGAAGCGGTATGGGCTGTTTTAGGATAGATCAACATCAGATAATGTGTTTTAGGGATTGTTTGAAGTGCTTGTAATACGCAAAGCAATAACAAAAGTCCAAACTGACATTTTGAATGTTTCGGCAAGGGGATATTTATCTATAGCATGATGACGTTCTGGTTAGAAAATGGAACTGGGAGTTATAGATATGTTTGGTCATTTCAATACAAATTCTAGTAGTTATAGATATGTTTGGTCCACAGATTTAATAGATATGTTTGGTCATTTCAATACAGATTCTACCTATAGGCGAATCCATAAAACTTTTCAAACCCGGTTTGAAAATTTACTCTACTACGTTTGAGATCTTTATTAAAGGTCTCAACCTGTTTGAGTTAACCTTAGTTATTAAGTATTTAAGTTGAAACTAATTTAGAGATTTTGGATATAGTGCATAAATAACTCTCAGACGTCTTGTTGGTTTTTATCGATTTCCATATGAAATGCCATTAAATTGTTGATTGATCCGTTGCATTTTTTTATATGTTGCAGATTGACAACTTTTGGGAAGCTTGTGAGAATGTTACATCAGATTCTGCATAAATGGATCGAACCTAACATTTTTTTTCCTTATATGTGTGCCAAATACCTTTTGCCATAGATGTTTTGAACTTTTTCTTCTGTATTTCATGCTTCGGATTCAGTTTGTGTAAAAGCAGGTTCTCTAAGGCTGTGTTTTCTTTCTCCTTTATATAAAGCAGGTTTTGAAATCTTTGTACTAGTGATCTGTGTTTAGTCGAGGCCAACTTTTTTCTGAATATACCTAAAAACGCTAATCATATATGCCTCTCAAGACATGACACATCTCCTTTTCTTTTGCACCACCATTATTGAACTTTGCGGAAATCGCCATAGATGAAATTGCCAGCAAAGGGGTGGTTGATGTAACTTATTAGAAAGTTAAAACCATGAGTTATATGTCGACAGAGAAAATATTTTATGACTTATGAGCGTCCCCAATTCCATTACAACCACTTAAGTTTCAAAGAATGTCAATTTTTTCTTTTTAGCTATAAGTGGCAAGTGCAACGGTCAAAATTTGTCGCGATTCATCATACATTTGTATATGCTAGACACTGACCCGAAACTTTTTTGACATGTTAATCAGTATGAGAATTCAAATGGGACTTTGAAATTCTTCAAGTGACACATCAAACTAAAAGTAGTGTGTATTTATAACATGTGTATATATACATTTTGATACAGATCAATGGGAGTAATATCGGGGATGACGGGGAGTGGAGGGACAGTGGGAGCAGTGGTGACGCAAATGCTGCTGTTTTCAGGATCCACAACGTTCTCAACACAAACCGGTATCTCACTCATGGGAGTTATGATGATTGTATCGACTCTTTCACTTACAACCATCTACTTCCCTCAATGCAAATATGCAAGTTTTAGTGGGTATATATGCAATTGCCCCTACTTATTTAAGATATTTTCTCATATAAATACTTATTTCTTCGTGAAAAATATGTGTACATATACATATGATTATTAACGGGACAAATTTTGGGACCCCTAAAATTCTTGGGGCCTGAGCGGTTGCTCACCTTGCACACCCTCAAAGATGGTCATGGGTTTAAAAGAAGTATGATACGAGATTAATAATACCATCTTCATTTCTTATGTTTTGTTTAATTTCGGAAGTATTGGTATCAAAAATCATAATTATTGAAAAAGAGAACTTTTTTTTTTTTTTATATATTTTTTAAAAGAAAATGACATAAAAAATTTTGGTGAGAAAAGATGTGTCTTATAGGAATGAAAAAGTGAAAGCCATCTATTTAGAACGATATGAACCTATGGGTATGTTATCATAGTTTGAAAGCTAAAGTGGTAAATAAACAATTAATATGACTACGATTGTGATAACTTGATTCCAAAAGTCATCAAACAAACGCCTCCTACGCTGTTAGCATGTAAGAAATTTATGTTAAACAAATTACTAAACAAGACTAATAAGATATCTTTTTACGAAAACAAACTTATTTTCTTCATCTTACGAAAATGAATCATGACATGTTCACACGTGAAGCACACGCGCGCCACTCAACGAAACCAATAATCCGACAACACGTGTCTCACAACTTTTTTTTTTTTTTTTTTTTGAAAGATCAATATTATATAGAAACCACCAAAAAAAGAGGCGCCCTGTTTCGAGAAGAACCAGGAACACCAACCCAAACAATTGTCTTACGATGAATTAGAAATATGATGCATTGATACTTTATATTTATCATAAATTAACCTTACCAAAACATCATGTGTCTTAGTCTTAGGGATAATCGCTACAAAGTAAGGGTCATCATGATCGACATCAGGACCATCATTACAATCACGATCTTCATCTTCGACTTCATCTTCATGTTTAGTCACTTGGTTTCTTGGGGGTAAAACTTTTTCACACTCATTTACAGTGTAAAATGTCACTTTGAAGGTGGAATCATTAAGAAGCCAAAAAACAAGAGTATCTCCATAGTGCAAATCAACATCTTTTACAACAATCAACCATCCATCAGTAAAAGAGTATTTTTCACCAACTTTTTCAATCTTTAGTCGCCATTTATACCCTCCCTTCGCAGATCGGACTATTGGGTCTTTAGTCATTTGGTTCCACAAGTATCTCTCGTAAAAGTCATTTGGTAGCGGCTACGGGAAAAGAAAAAAAAAATCATATCATGGATATATAATATATTCACATAAACAACTATCTGCAAACATATAAAACACTAAAACTACATTAAGCACATACCAAGTAAGGAAGAGTTTCATCTAGGATAATCTTGTAGAAAGATGGATACGTACGAGGAGCCATTTTAATGATTCTTAAACTTTAGTGAAGTGTGATATGAAGAAACTGTTTTATGGAGATGTAATATGAGTGAAATTAATTAAGGATACCTAAATTTGCTTGATGGAAACATTTGTACATACATGAATAGACAAGGTACATGCATGTCTATAGAATTATTGGCTTGCTATCTATAAGAGCATATGGTGTGGTAACTCGAGTTTAACTTTAATGCAGTGCCATGTCAGCATCAAATCAGCTTTAAAATTTTAACCTTAAAAAAAAAAAAAAAAAAAAAAAAAAAAAAAAAACACCCCTTATCATAACTCAACCTCAACTAAAAAAACACCACATTTTAGGGGCGAATACGTAAAATTTTAGGGGGCGAATATGTATTTTTTATAATCTTTGCTGCTTAACGCAGTGTTAAGGCGGCAACGCACCCCTTAACTCAATGCCTTAACTCACTTGGTTGGTGTGGTAACTTGGCCCTTAACTCAAAAAAGTTAAGGTTTCACTCACTCTCCACGTTACCATACCGCATGCTCTAATATAATGTCTTAAACTTGCTCTATAAAAAAAGTAAACCAGCTAAGATGATGGTGACAAATTTCAAAAAGAGTCAATTGTAGTAAAGTTTAACTAAAGTTAGGCATATGCAGAGCTGTATATGAGGGTGTGCGAAGTGTGCTGTTGCACAAAGCCTCCAAATTATAAGGGTCTCAAAATTTGTATATGATATGTATATATATTCTATAAATGTGACTACGTACAAGTACTTGATTTAAGAAGTTGGATTGAAAATGCTAGCCGAATCACTTTGAAAACATTATTTCTCATTTTATTTCTTTAGAAAATTATTTAGATTTTATTTTAGGCCTCGTTTTTGTTAGTAAACATAATTTTGCACAGGGCTCTCGAAAACTTAGAGACAGCACTTGGTATATGAAAGATAAAAGAAATAATATTAGTTTTTACTGTGAATATATGCTTAACATTTAATAAATACATTATTGTGGGTTCTATTTATCACATGCTATAGAATTAATGTAGTCTACATGTAGAACTCAAAATAGAAATAGTTTCTAAACGGTGGAAAGGAATAAAAATTATAAAGCACAAAGGAAGATATTTATTGAGATTTATAAATACCTTTCCATTTATATCTAAAGGTTCTCTGACGTAAAAAACCAGTTACCATAGAATACGAGGTTATGAAGTGTTAAGCCCCATAAATTTCTTTGAAAATGTTTGAATTTTTTTATTTTTTTTATTTTTTTTTTATTATTTTTTTTATGAGGAAAAAAAAATACAAGAATAGTTGTCTTAGTACCTTTTTTTCATTTTATATGAAATCATAATAGTTATGTAATCTTTCTAAAAAAGTTACATTAAATGACTAGCAAAGAGAAAGAATTAATAAAGGGGATGGATATCGATCTTTGATCAATCCAATTAAGAAAAAATTTCTCATTCCTACGAACACACAAATTGAATGACGAGAGCTTTATTTCATTGAAGATAACTCTTTTTAATTTGGGGCCATATTATGTTGAAGAGGACATTGTTTCGATGGTTCTGAAGAGACCATAATGTTGATCGCCACATCAAAGATTTGAAAGCATCCAGGTTGTCGATAGACATGCACAATCAGCCATGTGACAACATTGTCTCATGAAGGTATTCGGTAAACTCCACCACGTATAAACGTCATGCAATTAAAGATTCTTACTCCTTGCAATGTCGCAATTGATCCAATAAGAAGAGAAAATAAAATAAGAAGAATGAGAAATGTTTGTAGCCACACATTTCAAATGAGAAAGGAGAATTTCATGAGAGATGCATCTTATTTTGTAGGTGCATCTGAAATGTGCGATTGTAATCACTTCTCATTCTTCTCATTTTACTTTTATTTCTCTTTTGATCCTTACTCGTGGCACCTATATATATTAGTTATAAGTCAACTACCATGTTTTAGTCTCAAACAAAATATATATCTCAGATTCGCAATCTTACAAAATATTCATGTATTCCTATTGTGTGAGGCTTTTAACGAGTCGAGTGAACATAGTCCAAACCTAAACAAAATTTTAATCGGTTCTTGAGACCAAAATTTACGCCACAGTAAAGTCGGTGTCAATAACTTCACGTCAACACACCATCACAACTAACACTGAATCACATTTTATGTGTACTCATAGCTAGGACTGTAAACGAACTGAACGTTCAGTGAACATTTCATAAACCATTCGGTAAAAAGTTCGTTTATGTTCGTTTATTTATTAATGAAACGAACATAAACAATATTTTACGATCGTTTAATTAAATAAACAAACATGAACAAAAGTCACCTCCGTTTATTTATGTTCGTAAACGTCTGATTATGTGTTCGTTAACATTTGTTTATGTTCATTTATTTATTTATGTTCGTATATTATATCTTTTAATTGTATAATTTTAAAATTAGTTTGTCTAAACAAAACAACACTTGTAAAACAATATTAGATGCATAATTTAATAAAGTTTATGTTTGTTTCATTATGTTCATTTATGTTCGATCGTTTAGTCCGTTTAGCGTTCAGTTAGTGTCTTAATAAACGAACATAAATGAACATGAACAACTCATTTTCTTAATAAACGAACATGAACAAGAAAATTCGTCCGTTTAAGCGTTCGGGTTCGTTTATTTTTCCGGTTAAAATTAAATGAACGAACATGAACAAGGCTTCATTCGTGTTCGTCTGGTTCATTTATAGCCCTACTCATAGCCTATCATTTTGAAAGAAGAGTAAACTGCAAGAATTGTCCTTGTAGTTTGGCCAAATTGCAAACACAATCCCTATCATTTTGAAAGTACAGACAATGTCCCTGTGAAGAGCTTTAAATTGTAAATTTTGTCCTTGGCTAAGCTTAAATACCTAAAAATCCGCTATTTAAATTGTATTTAACTTTTTATTTAGGAAAGAAAAACACAAAAAGAAATCATGGATCAAAAGAATAAGTTCAAGGTCTAGATATTTTAGTTTTCTATATCCAAAGTTAAGTAAAAATATAGTTAACCAACGTACAAGTGTATAGCCTCATTGGTTTTGTAATACCTCAAATTCTAAAACATGCAAAATGACCAAAATGCCCCTAAGTTTAAAAAATTTCTATTAACACTTAAATAATACCAAGAAAACCCTAGAAATTTTGAATTTGGCAACATATGATCAAATAAATTAAGTATGAATATAATTAGTCACTTTTTGTAAAAATAAAAATTATTTCTTGCATATAAATTATTTAGTCAATTAATAAGTATTTATATATGTATTTATATTAAGGAAATAAATCCCAAATAAAATAGGAAACTTGGATAATACTTTTATTTTACCTTATCATATAAATTTGCAGCCCAAGATAAGGATTTCATTCAATATATATGATACATACACGTTTTTATTTTTTTTACAAAACCTTTAGTCGATTTTAATAAAAACCGAAACCCTAAAATATCTCCAAACACTCGACACAAATTTTCTGGAAGCTATTGGTTATTTTTCCTGGATGTGTTAGAAGGCTAGAAGGTTGGGAAAATTCGTGGATAAGGCTGTTGTGGCTTGGTTCGCTTGTGGGGATTTCTTGTTTGAATTATATCAAACCGAAAAAGTAGTTTTTGTTTCTGCTCATTCAAACAACAATTCCTTCAAGGGGTCATTTTTAAACACTCTTCTCATCTATTTGATCCATTTTTATGTAATAAAAATATCCATGCATGTTATATGAGTTGTTCGGATTAAAAGAAACCTAAAACCCTAAAATTAACATAAAACCCTAAATCAACTAGAATGAACTTTTCATGTTTCGAATATATTTTATACATGTGCTATTCATGTTATTATACTCTAATAAAATTATTTTCATGATGATCTAAGCTTAGAACCTAGTTTTGGATTTATTTTTGTAATCGGTTAAATAAGAAAAATAAAATAAAGGTTGAAGTGGATCGAATTAATTAGGGTTAGGGTTCTTCATAATTTTACTGCATCAAATGAGGTTTAAGGATGATGTAATAATTGGGAAATTATTGGGAAAGATTAGGGTTAGGGTTTTGTGGATTATTTTGTAATCCGATTGGGTATTAAAAAGTATAAGGGTGTGATTTGTAATTTTATAAACTTAAGGATTATTTTATAAAGTTTATTAGACCAGGGGTAAACTGTATAAAATATAACATGAGGGTGTCATGTGTAAATTTTGCAACTAAAAGGTTTAAATGGTAATTTATGTAACTATATAATCCGATTTGTAATTAATTAAAATTAAGGGGTTAAACTTGTAAATTTTGGAAGTTAAGGGCTGTTTAGTATAAATCTGATATTTAAGGGTTGTTATGTGTAAATTTTGGATAATTAAAGGTTAATGTGTAAATATGAAAACCATAAGGATTAAATTATAATTAAGTAAAAGGTTTAATTTCTAACACTATTAAAACTAAAGGGTTGAAATTGTAAATGTGGAAAACTTATGGGTTATTTGTATAAAATGTGGAAAATGTAATATTTACACTTTAGACCTTAACTTTGAATTATTATATATTAAACCCTAAATTATGGAAAGTTAACATATTAACCCTAAACTTTTGAAAGTTGACATGTTTACCCTAAACTATAATGATTTGTTATAATGAAACCGTAATTCTATAATAATGATTTATCTAAAGTTTAAACCTAATTTAATGTACAATTTTCTAATTAAAGAAAGTTACTAATTTGGGAAAACTACTAAATATAGAAAGTTACTAAAAAATGGAAAGTTGATTAAAAGGAGAAATTTAATTTAAGATAAAGTTATTAATAATAAAACATCATGTGTAGATTTCTGAAGAAGGGTATTACTTCCTCATTTGATCTTTCTACTTTTGTCAACTTTCCTTTTGAGGTACAGATATTCTGACCTTACTCTTAAGGTTTCCTTTGTAATATGAACCTTTGATATGAACCCTTGCTATGAACCTTCTGTTTTGAACCTCTGATATGATAAATCTTGCTATTTGAACCTTCTGATATAATAACTATACTTTGAACCATTATGATGAACCTTAAGTTACCTGAGCTTCACTAGGCATAGGGGTTCCATGTCTGTGTCAGGGATGCACCTCTGACATGACTCTAGGGCAGTAGAGTGATGTTTTTCCACGTCCCTTGGTTTGGCTGCATATATTTATCTGTTGGGAAGGGTCATACGGATGCATCCAAGATCTGTTTCTGTTTCTGTTTCTGATATGATATGATATGATATGATATAATATGATTTGTCTGGTGAATGTGGTTGTGTGTGCAATACACGTCCTTCACAAATTTCTAGGAGCTAGCTACTCCATTATGTTGCCTTATGTGTGAATTATGATTATGATAAGTTTTCTGTTTTTGAGCTCATGGTATTATTATGGTTCTGACTCTGTTTATACAGGTGAATGTATGAATTCCTTACCTAACCTACGCATTTTATTTCTTTATTATCCGTTATACCTAAATATGTTTTCCCAAAAATATATCACTTATACTTCAACATTTATATTTCGTTTCATTTTGTTATATATCTGTTCACTGGTATTTTTAAGCTCAGCCGCATTTCTTTTCACCGCGGCAGGTATTCAAGATAGCTTTTGGGATAGCTTTCTGGGATTGAGAGTAGAGTTGCGTTGAAGATTTTGACCATAGTCATTTAGAGTAAGTTATTTATGTAATACTTCCGCTTTTGATCTGTTCTGTTTATTCTGATGTAACACCATATTATTGTGACATCTTTACCCTTGTCGGGTTGGGGTGTTACAATTTATGGTATCAGAGACAGGTTTATCGGCGGATTCATAACCCGTAGAGCTTAGGCTATGACCTGTGAGTATTAGGCCTTTAGGATTTGCACCATAGTAGTTATGAATCAACCTTTGAGGATTTGCTTTAGAACTTCCCTATATGAACTTAAGTTATGACCGGTGAGGACTGGGTAGACTAGGACATTGGTTTAAGTAGCATCATTTCTGCATCACTCTGATTCGTGCCTTTTCCTTTAGTTAAGCCCAATAAGATCATTCTTTCCGAGATTAGGAAGTTATGCACGACCTAAAGTTCAGTAACCAAGTAAGTTTAGAATGTTTTGAGAATTACATGATTAAGCCTCACACCATTTAAGTTTTATTTTCTGATTCTGATTCCCATCTCTGATAATCAGTTTGACCATTCAGAAGATTATTACAACCCTAAGTGTTTGACATATTCTGTAAATTCTTCTGCTTATGTTGGACATATTAAGTTTACTTTGACACTATTTGATTTTCCATAAACCATTTATATTCTTATGAGAGATCTGGAGGTTATTAGTCACGAGTATAGGAAATTGTCCACTCTATTATGATAATGAAACTATGTTTACTAAGGTTTCCTTTGGAAAGTTATAATTCTGACAATAATCCGAGTATAGGTTGATTTCTCTAAGTTCTTTCCGTTAATAATGATTAGGACATCACATGATAATGAGGAAGATTGACAATGGTGTGATTGAATCTTTAGACTATTAAGTTCTCCTTAGAAGTTTTGTCTTATGACAATTCAGTGTATCATCATTAAGTTTATAATTATAAGAATTTTGTCATAATTTTGGAGGTATTGGTGCTATATTATAATAGATGTTAGATTTCTGTTGTTCTCTGATATATTTCGTTTTCCGTTCGACCTCATTGATAATGATTGATTCTGCTAAATCCTGGGAAGAAGAAAAGAATTGTTAAGTTGCTATTGGGTTGTTTATTCACGACTTGAAATAAAGTATGGTCGCTATGAAGGTATATTTATATAATGCAAATATTTTGACGCCTAGCCAACGTGATAATATTTACATCATATAACGTATTTTCATTGTGAGCATATGATATTTTGGGAAGTGTTTGAGCATCATTAGATCTCTGCTAGTTGATTATCCGCGTTAAGTGAGACTTTAGGATTCATTCTATTTATGTGTGTTTTGCCTTCACCGTTAGATATTTGGATAAGTTCGAATTCTCGTCGCCCGTTTGTTGATCATTGTTCATCCGTTAAGAAATTTAGAAATCATCATAGGGTTTCCTATCGATTGATCTCCCGTATTCAATCAGTTAGTACTTTTGGGAAATACTTTAGTTATATGCTACATGTACGCATTTGTTAAATTGATTTAAGATCTGATTTGAATAAAATATGAAGTTATTAAATTCTGATAAGAAAGATCTGTCTGTCCGTTTGAAATCTGTTGGAAAAGTTTTCTGAATTAAGATTATTTATGGGATCGAAAGATTCTGTGTTCGTTTTATTCTCATAAATTCTGAAATTCAAATCGTTTCTGTCTATTTTGTTTATTCAATTTCTGAGGACAGAAATTACCGTTTATAGGGGAAAAAGTTGTAATACCTCAAATTCTAAAACATGCAAAATGACCAAAATGCCCCGAAGTTTAAAAAATTTGTATTAACACTTAAATAATACCAAGAAAACCCTAGAAATTTTGAATTTGGCAACATATGATCAAATAAATTAAGTATGAATATAATTAGTCACTTTTGTAAAAATAAAAATTATTTCTTGCATATAAATTATTTAGTCGATTAATAAGTATTTATATATGTATTTATATTAAGGAAATAAATCCCAAATAAAATAGGAAACTTGGATAATACTTTTATTTTACCTTATCATATAAACTTGCAGCCCAAGATAAGGATTTCATTCAATATATATGATACATACATGTTTTTATTTTTTTTACAAAACCCTTAGTCGATTTTAATAAAAACTAAAACCCTAAAATAATTCCAAACACTCGATACAAATTTTCTGGAAGCTATTAGCTATTTTTCCTGGACGTGTTAGAAGGCTAGGAGGTTGGGAAAATTCGTGGATAAGGCTGTTGTGGCCTGGTTCACTTGTGGGGATTTCTTGTTCGAATTATATCAAACCGAAAAAGTAGTTTTTGTTTCTGCTCATTCACACAATAATTCCTTCAAGGGGTAATTTTTAAACACTCTTCCCATCTATTTGATTCATAATATATGAAATACAAATGGCCATGCATATTATATGAGTTGTTCGAATTAAATAGAATTAACATAAAACCCTAAATCGACTAGAATGAACTTTGCATGTTTCGAATATATTTTATACAGGTGCTATTCATGTTATTATACTCTAATAAAATTATTTTCATGATGATCGAAGCTTGGAAACTAGTTTTGGATTTATTTTTGTAATCGGTTAAATAAGAAAAATAAAATAAAGGTAGAAGTGGATCGAATTAATTAGGGTTAGGGTTCTTAGTAATTTTACTGAATTAAATGAGGTTTAAGGATGATGTAATAATTGGGCAATGATTGGAAAAGATTAGGGTTAGGGTTGTGTAGATTATTTTGTAATCCGATTGGGTATTAAAAAGTATAAGGGTGTGATTTGTAATTTTATAAACTTAAGGATTATTTTGTAATATGTAATGGACTAGGGGTGAACTGTATAAAATACAACATGAGGGTGTCATGTGTAAATTTTGTAACTAAAAGCTTTAAATGGTAATTTATGTAACTATATAATCCGGTTTGTAATTAATTAAAATTAAGGGGTTAAACTTGTAAATTATGGAAGTTAAGGGCTGTTTTGTATAAATCTGATATTAAAGGGTTGTTATGTGTAAATTTGGATAATTAAAGGTTAATGTGTAAATATGAAAACCATAAGGATTAAATTATAATTAAGTAAAAGGTTTAATTTGTAACATTACTAACACTAGTACAAATATGGGATTTCGTCGCACATGCTGTTTTTTGAACGGCCACACAGTCAGGTATTTATGTGACTAAATGTATTAGAATAAAATAAACAGTCACACTTGATTTGACTTGTGTGACCATTTCGGAATTTCGTTGTCACACATTTGAATATTTATGTGACTAGAGGTAACTGGTAATTTTTTTTTTTATTTTTTTTTTTTTTTTATTATTTAGTCACTTATAATTTGGTATGTGTGACAGATACAAATGAGTTTGAAACATTAGTCACACTATATATATACGTATGTGACAAATATATGTCACACAATTGAACAGTGTGACCAAAACCCATATATGGTCACATGAAGTAATTGTATATGTGGCTAAATCATATAGTCAAATTCGTCACGCATTATTTAAAAGTGACTACTAAATTTTCCCCCAAAAATCAAATTGCCCTTTCAACTTTTTCACAAGACTCGCTTAAATTTTTTCCCAAAATCAAATTGCCCCTCCACCCATCTTTATCTTTTTTTCTAAAATCTAACATCATCTTCAAAATATGTTCTCCCTAAAATGTTTTGAGATTCCTTAGCGGGATATACTTTCACTTTTCCCTCTTTTGAGTTTCAATTGAACAAAAACCCTAACATAAAAAACAGCAGGCGTTCTCTTATCATTCTTCTAACAAAAACCCTAACATAAAATTTTCCCCAATAGTCTCTCATGGTTTCTTGCTTTGAATAATAATTATCATCATTATTATTAATCAAATGGCTTCAAACCTGGAGACCATCAACAACAACAGCTATGTTGGTGGTGTTCGAGTTACCCGGTCTTAGATTGCTGGGCAAAGGAGCTAATGATGGGGAAGGGGTGATGGAGAAGGGGCAGAAGTGGATTTTGGGCCATGGTGGTGCCACTGCAATAACATCATGGGGAAAGTTTTGGCTTTCCATATGTTAACTTGCCCTTGTTCTTGTATTTTGATTTTATATTACCTATATATTGATTCTATTCATCTCATTCGTTCCTGAAACAGATACTTGGTGTATTTGAATGGCCTGGAAATAATTCGTTGCCTCCTGAGATGTGCTCCTTCCATATTTTCTTCTGGTGCATCCAGGTGAGTGCCTCAAATTCATCGTTGAATTTTTTGTTATTATCTGGTGAAAGTGCTTTTTGTTTCTTCAATTTTTTGTTATTATCTGATGTAGTGATATGTGCAGTGTATTACTATCTTATGATTGATCTTTATATGGATACCCGTCTCAGTGTTCCTTATTTTGTTTTTGTTTCAGCGCACCATCTTGATGAAACTTCTCTATTATGATGATGTCACAGTATGATCTTGTTAACTATTTTACCCTTAACTTTGCACACTGTTAGTTGACAGCAACTGTGGTTATTTATTAACCTGTATATATAAGTTCAGAAACTTGCATTAATTTCTCTTTTTACATGTAGTAACATATACTATCAAGTTCTGTTAATGTCAACAAAAATGAAGTATCTTAAACTTGTAATTATATCAGTATATCGCTGCAAGAACAATGATACCAGATATATATTCAGATACCATACTTCTGTAGATATGTAATTTATGACAGGATTGTAAATTTCGATATAACATTGAGTTAGTCTCTACTTTGTTTCCTTGATATGATCAAAATATAAGTATGTAAAATATTTGCTTCTATCTTGCAGCCTGCTGATTATGAGCCACCATTCTTCAAAGAGTGCACAGAGGAAGAAACCCATAACACATGGACCAGAAATCCTTTGAAAAAGGAGGTTGGCAATGTTAACAGCAAGCATTTTGTACTAGTGATGAGTGCGCAAACACTCATCATTTTTATCGTATTTAAACTGCCAAAACATACAAAAACAATCGAAAAGTCATCAAAATACTTAAATTATCCCAGGGATTGTGTTTTATGTGTTTTAAATGCAAAATGAGCAAAAACAAATGAAAAACGATCAAAGTTTGCAATATTGGCAGTTTCAGTCCCCCAAGTTTCAAATTTTGTCAAAAATAGTCCCTATGCATTTATTTTGAAAGAAAAGTCAACCCAAGTCCTTAAAAAATCAAAAGTTATCAAAAACGAACTTTGGGTGAAAAAAATTGGAAAATTTACATGTTTGGTCCTTGGAGTTTGGAAATTTGCAAATATAGTCCCTGGGAATTTTGAAAATTAAAAAATTGCAAAAATGGGTTTTGGAATATCAAACTTGGCAACATTGGTCCTTGGTAATACTTTTGGGGAATTACAATTTTTAGTCCCTATGTTTTGATAAATTGCAAAAATGGTCCTTGTGTGAAACTACAACACCAACCGGACCTTTAAAGTTAATAAAACCCAAAACCAAATCCAACCCTTTATAACTCCAAGCCCAATCAACACTTCCAGGCCCATACCACAACCTCAGCCCACTCCCTTTCCAAAATATACTTCCCCCATTTCAAATAATCAGTCAACAAGGTCAAACCTTGACCTTCTTCACCCTCAGCCTGTAAAACCAAAACCATACTCAACCCCCCTCCTCTACCTCAGCAATCCCATTACTTGTTCCCTCCACCTCAACTAACCTCCAAATAACATTTATTGCTTCCCTAAAACCCTCACTCAACCAAGGAGCAGTTGTGGAATTTTGGCGCCAAAGATCAAATTGATGGTCAAGATTATTCCCACCCAATCCAATGGGTGGGATTTGCTCAGGAAAGTGCAACAAGTCAAAAAGGTCAATAATTCAGAAAGAGAAGGGAAGGATGAGGCAGTTTTAGGTCATTTAGTATAAATAAGCTCTTTGTAAGCCAATGTGGCATATCTAGATTATTGTGTAGCTTAAATTATGTTGTAATGTACTATTGTTGTAAGTTTTCTTAAGTAATACAAGTTTCTCAGTTTTAACATACTTATTCCAAGTTTCAGTTTCAAATAGTAGTTATCAATCTCTTCTTTTTAAAAGCCAAATGTTGAATATAAGCTGATTATAAGCTCATATAAGCTAAATAGTTAAGTCTCAAAAGTTTTTTAAGTTTCTGCATCAGTTTAATAACTAAATTCATAAATTCAAAAATAAAATAAAAAATAGAAAAATAAAGAAAAAAATAGAAAAATCAAAAAAGGAATGGAAGAAGCAGTAGCAGAAGTAGCAATGGAGATGGTTTAGAGCTTATGGTAAGCATTAGGAAGTAAAAATTGGACTGGGTCATCAGAATTGAGCATTGGACAAATTGTGAGTTTCAAAATCCTATTTTGTACCAGTTACTGTACAAGTGCTTATTGAGCTCTTTGTTGTTTCTTTTATGCTTATTTAATGTTGTTTAGCTGTAATGTAACTTATTGTTGTTTGTAAAAATCATAAGCTGCTAAGTATTTCAATTTTCAGTCCAATTTAGCATATTGTTGTAATCTGTGTTGTTGTTGAAATTTTTGACATAATCATGTTTAAGTAAGGCTAAGTAATCATAAAATAATTTTCTGTATCAGTAGTTTGGGTTAAAACTTCCATCTTCTTTGAAAAATCACAAAGCTCAGTTAGATTGGGGGTGTTTGGAACAAGCTTGTGAGCAGAGCTCTTGTTGATATTTGGTGTTTATTTTAGTTCCATTAGATTGCATTAGTGTGATATAGGTTTAGTAGAACATAAAACCTTGGTCTCATTTACCCAAAAGTCAAAATTACACAAATCCTACCCACACTTAACTGTGTGGGTTTTGTAGTTCATAAAGCATTCACATTGGTTTGAATATTGTTGATTTTCATTAGTTTAACTTTATTTAAGCTTATTAGTGTATTTTAAGTCATTAAATCAAGATCTAAACTCATCCAAGTCAACTTTGCAAGGTTATCTCAAAAAGTCAAAATATGCATGATCAGTTTTTTCTCAAAATGGCAAGAATTAATTTGATTTTTGTGTTTGGTTCTGAGGTTTGAAATTTGTTGGGTGTATTATATATCAGTAGAACTTGAGTTTTCCATAATTTTTGTATTTTTGTGATTTTACTTTGTGGACTGAAATACCCTTGGAACACAACTGCAGGGCAAGCCATTTGCCCTGCGCATCAGATCAGCCTTCACCCCACCACCTTTGGTGGTAGTTTATGGCCACCCCAGTGGGTCCCACACCTCAAACTTTGGTTCTCCCAACCCCCCTCCTACCAGGGATTAAAAGTTGACCTTTAGTTTGACCATTAGACCAGTGGACCCCACTTTGTTTTGCTTCCCATTTCTGTCCCAAATCTGTCACAGAACCCACAATAAGGAAGTGCTTATTGTGGTCTTGTAGCTTATTTACTGTGCTTATTTGATTGAAACTTACTCAAAATTGTTCAAACAACTCAGAGAAATCAAAGTTTACCATTGTGGACCCCACACACTCCCATTTGAGCTAAAATCCTTGTGCAGTCAACAAAAGTCAACTATTTGGGTAAATAAGCACTCAAAGTGCTTATTGCTGGTTTACATCAAAAGTGATTTCATAAAAAGCTTTATTTTTAAGTGTAGAATTAGTTTGGAAAAAGAAAAAACACAAAAAAAATCAACTTTAATTATAGTGATAGCTTCTATTTAATAGAAATTATCATTTTAATTTTCTTTTTAGCTTATTTATAAGTAATATATCATTTTTATATTTTTGTTAATTCTTTTTTAGGTTAAAGTAATTCTAGAAATTTTTCCAGATTTTTCTTTTGTATTTTAGTGGTTTTTAGAATTAATATTAGTTTAATTAATTATTAATTAATATTAAGTAATTAAATAGCATAATTATATTTTATAAAGTACAACCTAGTTTTTATAATTTTTCTAGCTTTTATATAAGGTAAAACATTTTTATAAATTTTTCTAGAATTTATACTGTTCATTTTCTATTTTTTATAATATAAATAGTTTAATTGGTAATTAATTAATAATTATAATAATAATTAGTAAATTAGTTTAAAAATACATAAAATCAACTTTTTATAATTTTTTAGGATTCCTGTGATGGTTAATTAGATTTGTAAAAATTTTCTTAATTTTCTAAGTCTTTTTAGTATTTTTAATAATTCTAATTAGTTTAATTAGTTAATAAATAGATAATTAGTAATTATTTAATAATTAATAATTAAATAGTGTAAAAATAATTTTTCTTTTTCTTAAAATTTTCTTTATTTGTTAGGATTGTAAAAATAATAATTTCACACTTGTAACCTTTTCCGTCCATCAGTTGTACTTTCTGTTTCGTTCGTCTGCGTACGTTTTTAATTAAAACGTACGTTTTTAGGTTTTAGCTCAAATCTTCTTAATCTCAATTCCCGTAATTAATCACATAGCTTTCCTAAGCTATATCTGTTAATAATTTCCAAATAATTCTTATCATAACCCTTTTCTGTGAATAATCACCCGATCACAAGTACGCTATAGCACAATCCACACCTCGTCGGGACATAACGACCTGGTGGTACCCTGTATTACCCGGAAGCATTGGTCTAGGCTCTTTGACTTTGTTGACCATTCCTTGGTCAATATAAGTTAACGGTTTAGCATCAATCAACTAGCTTTAAAGGTAAGGAGATATGAGTGCAATATCAACCTAGAATTTATGATTCAGTATAGTTAACTAATCATTATGTTTCTTGATCATTACATGTTAAAAGTGTGCTTGATCCTTGCGAGGATGAGAATTTGAGTGTAGGCGGTGATTCAATGCAACTAGATGGAGATAGTGAATCTGACAGCGAGGTGAAGTATCAAATCTAGTTATTAAAACTGGAAAAATGGGATGGTGGGTGGGTATTGGGTCAAACTAAGTAATAATAGCTTGGGTTGGGTTGAACTACAAACACTATTTTCTTCATTATCTATTGATAACTAATCTGTTAAATTAGATACAAAAACTATATCGTCACAATGGTAATATAAACTTGATAATAAAGCAATCTAAAAGGTTGTGTGCTTCCAATACTTTTGGTGCAAAATTTGACCCATTTGATTCGAATTTATTTTTAAATGTTTTTGTTTTCACCTGTTTTAGATAAAATATACTTTATTGATTAATTTATACATAAAATGGACTGCAATTGCCTCAATGATTACTGTCCAGTGCCCTTTAATATTGTGTGTCTGTGTACATCTGATACTAAACTTTCACGGTACTTCAATCCATTACAGGCCAGCATTTCTGATGATGAGTACATAGTGGCACCGAGAGGTAATTTTCGCATCAATATGTTTTAGTATGATTCTTGTATCTTTAGGATGTTTAATATTCTTCCTGAAGGTGTTATTTACTGTTTGGTCTGTATTTGCAGATCTCTATATTGGCCCCTTGCTCGTATGGATCGGGATGCTCCACATTATAAAAAGTACCGAATTCCACCTATATTTTTTTGCTTTCTTCTACATGACTGAGAATTTTATTGAATGGGTGCAGCTTACATTTGTTTTGCCACTATGTATGAAGTACTAACTATGAGTTTTCTGCAGCAGGGGATGGCTACAACGACTTCAATATCATCATACTATTGCTCGGTCAGAGTCTTTTGATTAACTATTTTTCCATTGTACCCCCTCCCCCAATCACGTGGTCCTCGAAAGATTTATTTACATATCATATGACAGTAAATGTGGTGCTAGAAATATTACCGGGTATTTGGATTTTTTTTGTGCCAATATTTCTTACGCATTTGATTGTTGAAACTCAAGTCTAATAAAAAAAGGCTGTTATTTACTGTTCTTTTTCATTTTTATGGATACAAGGCGATTGAATTAAACGAGGATCAAAGGAAGGGAGAAAGATCATTATGGGCTCAATGTCAAGCAGTAGCTGATATGAAGTTTACATATGTGGTCTCATGCCAAAAATATGGTACTCAAAAGCGGACTGGGGATCCTCGTGCACAAAATGTTTTGAGGCTTATGACTGAGTATGGATCTGATTTGGACTTGGTGAATTAGAGTGATTATGGGTATTTATTGATATATGGTTATGACAGGTACCCATCTCTCCGCGTAGCTTATATCGATGAAGTTGAGGAGCCTAGCAAAGATGCAACTAAAAAAGTAAATGACAAGGTTTATTACTGATAATGGGTATTTACTGATATATGGTTATGACAGGTTATTCATATGTGTACCAGAATTAGTTTTGGTGACAGCAGATGTGATCTCAATTGCAAGTTATTTACAAGATAAAATCGCCTGGACCTACAATATTGGGAGAAAGAGAGCCTGAAAGTCAGAATCATGCTATTATCTTCACACGGGGTGAAGGCTTGCAAATGATAGATATGAACCAGGTATGTTGTCAACTTTTGCTTATATTTCTATGAATTTGCTAACAACATTAATACCTCCCTGAACTTGTATTCAAACATCTATTGTTTTTTAATAATTCATATAAATCTATTGTTTTTTATACCATTCTTGAAATATATTTGCATGATTTATCAAGAATAGCTTATCGTGTAACATCAGTGACACTATTATTTAGCAATCACTGCAGTATGTACAGTTTGAGATGATTTTAAGTAAATATTTTCAGTTTTAATGAGTGTTGATTAATGGTCAGTTTGTCGAGATGGAGAGGCTTCATCACACACTACAGCAGCTCGAGATTGAGTTGGCTGAGGCAAAAGAAAAGAGTGGAAATAACTCTCACGAACTACTCAACCAAATGGAAAGGATGTGTCTCATTTAGTACTGCTAGTGTATTAGTTACAACTGTTAGTTATAAGTTAGTACTATTGGTTCATATAGTTAGTATTGCTTATATGATATGTATTAGTGGTTCAGTTATATGCATTTCAATTTTATTGTATTTGAATTGGTTTTGATATATATTGATTTCTTAAATGTGACTAAAAGATATATATAGTCACACTTATTAGCACTTTTGGTCACTCTTTGCTTAATTCGTTGTGTGACTAAATATTACAAAAGGCCACAAAAAAATTCATGTGACAATTGGATGATCAATAGTAACACAAAATATAAATTTCTTCAATTTAAACAGCATATGGTCACACTTATTAGCACTTTTGACCACTTTATGCTTAATTGTATGTGACTAAATACCCAAAACAAAGATGCTTTGTGTGACTAAATATTACAAAAGGCCACATAAAATAAAATTCAAGTGGCCATTGGATGAACAATAGTCACACAAAATACACTTATTCACATAAAATAAAATTCACTTTAAACAGCATATGGTCACACTTATTCACACTTTTTGCCACTTTGTTTTAAATTGTATGTGACTAACTCCAAAAAAACATCACCCATTATGTGAATAAATCATCAAAAACATCACATTTATTATGTATTCATGTGGCCACAGGAAGGAAAATAGTCACACAAAATACACATTTACTTGAATATATCATCTCACATGTCACATATATTATATATTTATGTGGCCAAAGGTTGAAAAATAGTTACTCTCAAAAAACATTCTTGTGACTATAAAGTGTTTACGGTCACTGATAATGACTAATCCAACAAAACTTGTGCCTAATTTGTCACACATATTCGGGGTTTTGGTCACTCTTTTTCGATGGAAAAGGCCACGAACTCAACAATGTGACCATAAGCCACCTACGGTGGCGGGACCTATGGTGACACAAAACGAAAAAAACGTGTGTGACTATATGCATATCGTCACACATTTCTGGCGTGACCAATACAACTTTTTGTACCAGTGTAAAACTAAAGGGTTGAAATTCTAAATATGGAAAACTTATAGGTTATTTGTATAAAATGTGGAAAATGTAATATTTACACTTTAGACCTTAACTTTGGAATAATTATATATTAAACCCTAAATTATGGAAAGTTAACATATTAACCCTAAACTTTTGAAAATTGACATGTTTACCCTAAACTATAATTATTTGTTATAATGAAACCCTAATTCTATAAAAATGATTTATCTAAAGTTTAAACCTAATTTAAAGTACAATTTTCTAATTAAAGAAAGTTACTAAAAAAATGGAAAGTTGATTGAAAGGAGAAATTTAATTTAAGATAAAGTTATTAATAATAAAACATCATGTGTAGATTTCTGAAGAAGGGTATTACTTCCTCATTTGATCTTTCTACTTCTGATAGCTTTGCTTTTAAGGTACGGATATTCTGACCTTACTCTTAAGGTTTCCTTAGTGATATGAACCTTTGCTATGAACCTTCTGTTTTGAACCTCTAATATGATAAACCTTGCTATTTGAACCTTCTGATATAATAACTATACTTTGAACCTTTATGATGAACCTTAAGTTACCTGAGCTACACTAGGCATGGGGGTTCCATGTCCGTGTCAGGGATGCACCTCTAACATGACTCTAGGGCAGTAGAGTGATGTTCTGCCACGTCCCTTGGTTTGGCTGCATATATTTATCTATTGGGAAGGGGCATATCGATGCATCCTAGATCTGTTTCTGTTTCTGTTTCTGATATGATATGATATGATATGATTTGTTTGGTGAATGTAGCTGTGTGTGCAATACACATCCTTCACAAATTTCTGGGAGCTAGCTACTCCATTATGTTGCCTTATGTGTGAATTATGATTATGATAAGTTATCTGTATTTGAGCTCATGGTATTATTATGGTTCTGACTCTGTTTATACATGTGACTGTATGAATTCCTTACCTAACCTACACATTTTATTTCTGTATTATACATAACAAGATACTTCCTATTCTCTAAACAAGAAAATAAACCACTACTCAAAAGATAACATTAGACTCCTACGAAAAAAAATTACTTCCTACCAAGGCCTTGGAGCTTGATACCATACATGTCATAAAAAGCATCCAAATTCACAGGAAGATCATACACCTGCTACGCATAGTCATCATAATCATCATCATGATTGTAACAATCACCAAATAGGTTCATTGATTCATCAAAAGTGTTCACAACCTCCGATTCATCACTATCGGAATCAACAATCTCTCCCTCCTTAGAGAATGTGTTAACCCTCTTAGTAGAAGAACTAGACTTACTAGCCACGGCATGCACCTTCTCTTTCATAACACTCACAAACGGTTTTTGTGTTACATTACCAGTCTTTTGAGACCTATACACGTTAGCTCCCTTTTTATTACCCGGATAATATTTGCATAATTCATACACAACTAAATAGTTAAAATTCATAATCGGAATCATATGTATTTGCATTATTTACAGAACATCGCTTCTGTTGTAGTTGGAACGATCATCACGATACTGGAAGAGGTGGGATGGTGGTATCTGGGATGCAAAAAGTGTAGCAAGAAAGTGGTGAAAGACAGCGAGTTTGTTGATCTCGATGCTGATACAAGTAATTCAACAAGCATGGCAAATAAGTGGAGATGCACAAAGTGCAATGAAATTGTTAAAGGCATAAAATCAATGTACGTTTCCACACTTAGTGATAACCATAACATTGAATTGTGTGAAAAATTACTTCATTCAATCAGTATCTAACAAATCATTTCAAAATACACCTTTTGTAGATTTCGTCTTCAATTGCGAGTTCAAGATGAATCTGGCACAATGTCCCTCTCTCTATTCAATGATGAAGTGCAGTCGTTAGGCTAGATCAGCATACCAACTTTGAGAAAAGTATGGTTTGAATATAAAAATTATGTACTATGTTGTGTAACACCAAAAAACTGTATGGTTGTTGACCACAAATCATGTGACTAATACTGTTTATTGGCATGTAGAGTGATGATCAGCAAGTGTTCCCACAAGAAACCACTGGATTGGGTGGTAAAAGGCTTGCCTTTGAAGTCTCTATTTATGAATACAATTAGAAAAAAAAAACATTGCCTATATTCACTGTCTTGCGTCTCTTGGATGATCCAGAAATTATGAGTTCTCTCACCACAAACAGTCGACAAACACCAAGAAAAAGTAGACAACATGCAGCAATAACAAATCAAACAAAATAAAACCCTAACAAAAGTTAGGGTTATAAATGCTAAGAATCATTCACTAGCCCCTCATAATGTTGAACATAACCATGTCTTAAATAAAGAACGATTGCGCAGTAAAAACAAAATCAAATCCAAATCGAACCCTAAATAACCAAGAAGGATTGGATTGGCGAAATATCACAGAAGTATAATCGATATAACAAAACCCTAAAAACTGAAAACAACACTAACTCAATCAAAGAATGAAACGATCAGGGTAGTTTCGATCTTAGAATGATGTAATCGAATAGTTAAGTGTAATAGAAAAACACGTTTGATGATTTAATGGAGAGGGAACAGATTTACGATCAGTTGAGACAAGATCACCAAAAATCACCAAAGAGATAGAAAAGTTAGGGTTTAATTTAATCTAATAATGTTTTAACACCATTTACAATTTTTTTTCCCAAAGAAAACTCATGTATTTTCACTTTTTAAGAACTATTTTCGGGGTCCTCAAGGAACATCAAAATTAAGCAATATAAAACACAAGCCAACTACCATCATAATTAACATAAAGTATTCAAAACATGCATGAATGAACGTTTTACAAGGAATGATACATTTATAATTCACTCACTCTCAAAACGGTAAAGGAAATAAAAAATGAATATGATAATGCTCACAAGCCTTGTCATACCGAAACAAACAATATAAGCTTGACAGATGACCAAACCTCCACCACTATGACGTAAACATCTAAAATTAAATATTAAGTGTTTTATGTCACCATATATCAATAAGTTATAAACCTTTTCTCACTATGAAAAATATGTGTACAACTTTATAAATGTTTCACATTACACACGTATCAATTGTGTTGAGTTTATAAAGAAGTTAAAAAATTAAGACATTTTCATGCCACCTAAATTTCTCTCAATAATTAAAACAACATATAAACTTTTTCAAGTTTTTTAAACCTATTCATGAACTTAAATAAGCCAAAATGCATCTATAAAGCACTATCAATAACTACTAACAACTCCGGACCATGCTAACTTATAACAACACTCACAATCTGTTTGTGACACTCTTTTCTTTCTTTTCTCATTTCTTTCCGGTTTTTTGTTTACTAATAAGTTGAAGGTGTTATTACTTACCTTTTTGTTTCCAACATAATCATATCTTCATTATAAGATAATTATAGCGTCATAAAGTTTTGCGTGATTTTCACCATGCAATTCCTTAAAGTTACCGTTCACATCATTTTTATATCAGAGTTAGATTTATAACTAATCTAAATTATGTAATATTTAATTAATAAGAGAATATTTTCGTAAGCGTCGTTATTCATAGGAACTCTTTTGATAACTTACATATCTCTTCCTTTACAATATATTTTTTGGATGATTCGGAAACATCCAGTGTTTGATATCAAAATGGCGCTAATAAGTTCATTCTTAACAACATACATGCATAATAGTTCTGATGGATTCAATTTAGGTAGGGTTGTAATTCTTATCGTCTTAAGGTGGTTAGGATGTCAATACACGTATTGAAAATTTTGTGAGTTATAGCGCCCTCTAATACGACTTTGAACATACACATACTTACATTTAACCGATTTGTCTTTTTGAGGAATTGTTACATGGCAGAAGAATATATATTTTTTAGAAGTATATTTTAGGTTACATCTTCGTTTAAGTCATAAATCAATAATGTTTCCAAGAGTTGGAAGTGAATTAGTAAATTTATATTTCATTGAATTAGATCTATCTCTATATTCTCATCGTCGTTATGTGTTTTAGATCTAGATTGTATTCAACATGGGCATTTTGATTCAAAGGAATCCTGTCGCAACTTTGTTTCCCTTAACATATATTGCGTTTTTTATTTGTATGGAAAATTATGAGCATACAATCTAGCAACACAATAAGGAACGAGAACATATTACATCAGAATTTTGCATGCCATAATTGGATCATGAAGCCAAACGATGCATAATTGAATCTGTTTTATAAATATATTATTCACCGAAGAATAAGATAAAACCTTAACTTGTTCACCAATAAAGTTGTACCAAGGGCCACAAATCAAAGCATTTACTGTTCCTATGTCTTTATAATATCCACGTTGTTGTTTGAATAGCAAGGACAAAGCAATTTATTTTGTTATTTTAGATCCCCATACCCCCCACATAATAATAATAATAATAATAATAATAATAATAATAATAATAATAATAGGGATGATGTCAAATTCTCACCAATTGACAACATTTTCTAACTTTATATATTTGGCTACGCAACGATAAGAGTGTTTTTCATAAAGTGATCAATCATTAGACTAGACTGTTAATAAATTAAAAATGTATGGCAAAACTTGGATTAAAAGAAAACTAGAAATGTTGAGTTGGCATGTTCGCACCCTAGTTGGGGGGCGCAACCATAAATAATGAAAAACAAATGGGAAACAGAAGAAGCATAAATATATACTTATTAAAAGAGAAACGAAGTATAGGAGTTGAACCTAAGAGATCGTAGAGCGAATGGGCCATAAATGAAACCGAACACCATCGGCTAATAATTAAGATTGTAGCTGGTGACAAGATAAATCTTAAGCGCTAAAAAGAGCCTTCAAAATCTGCAACTTTTTTTTGAACGGCGATTTGATAAAACAAAATCTAGCAAGTCACTATAAGAGATGCAAACAGGGGGGGACAACGTTACAAGGTTGATTACTTCATTACACCACTCTATCTAAATTAAAGATGAACTTCTACCTCTAGTAAGGATCCAATTTAACCATAATAGTTTAATGTGGTGAATTTTCTCAGTAATTAGTTTAATACTACACATAGATTCTCATTCAAGTTCCTTTAATTTTCTCCCATTACAGCAAGATGTAATAAAATCATCCCGTCTAAAATTAATATCTTTAAGTGGTGGGTGATGAATAGAAGATTGCCCACTAGAAAAAATATCGATGAAAGGGGAATTAATTTGCACACCATTAGATGTCTCTCGTGCAATGAAGATAGTTAGACAGAAAAGCAGTTGCTCGTCTTAAGCAAGGTAACGGTCGAAATTTGGAAGGATGTTGTCAAATGGTGGAAACTACCCAATATCACATCTTGACCTAGAACTTTAAAACCTCATGAAATAAATATCTAAAAAGAGCCCATTAATTGTGACAAATTTCTAGAAAATCGTTGTCAAAATGACAGAAAAAATGTTTACGCTGAAAAAAATTAACTTTCATCAGCCCAATAACCAATACTGAGTACTTTCTATGTTTAAGCCTAGCATTGGCCCATTAGCTGTCCTAAGAGAAACCCTAATCTGAATTTCATTGGTTGTTCCTTGTATATATATATGCATGACATGTCTTTGAGAAAAATCACACAGAAATGAAGCCACCAAATTCTTCAAACCGAATTCCCATTTTCACAGCAATAGCTTTGCTTCCTAATCCCAATATTTCAAGCAAAGCAATAACTCATCATTGTTCATAGTTTTTCGATTATAGTCTGGTTATTTCTTTGATTTGGATTGGATGCTGTTACAAACCCAGCAATGTCTAACATGCTTTTGATTGATGTTAGAGATTCATGTAACGGTGTATCATTTCATTCATTGAAAGTCAGATATTCATATTTCATTCTCTGGTTAGTCCTCAAAGTATTTCGGTCCAACCGAAGACTCATTGGAAGTGACGCTTATACGTACGTGTAGTTGTAGCAAGAGATTGGCGAGGTTGAAGCGAGAGTTTGGGATTCCATGAGGAGCATGGAAGGGGTTGAAACCTGTTTCTACGTTGGTCCCCCGAAATTTTGGTCTAGAATAATCAGGTCCCTCTCCGCAAAGATGGGCACCTACCCGATCCAGAAAATTGAATGACGTGGAGTGACCCCCATTTCGTACAACACCATTCAATTTTACTGATCCGGTAGGTGCCCATCTTCGCGGAGAGGGACCTGATTATTCTAGACTAAACTTTCATGGGACAAATGAAGGAACATGTTTCAACCCCTTCCATGCTCCTGACGACCGCCAATCTCTTGCTACAACCTCTCAAAACTATGCCCCTGCTATCAACCATATACAAACCATCTACTGTACGCGCCAGTAGGTTCCAAACGTGGGATATATACAGCAGGTTTCAACCAAAAGCATCAATTTATAGTTTTTATATATACTGGGTAGTAGTGTTTGTTGAGAAGGATTCATCCTTGGTTTATTAAATTAATGTTGTACATCTTTTAAGATCGTTAGTTTTTTTACAATCAGGATGAAATGGGTTTTCTTTAATGTTCAATATAGATTATTGCAAAAAAATTGCAATTCGCATTTATCGTCGTTCTATTAATGTTCTTACTAGATAATCATTCTACACGGTTTTTTTGCTTTAATTTGTTTTCTATTAATAATAAAATTGAATTCCAACAGTTTTACCATTCTCCTTTTTGTTAAATAGCAGAGATTCAACTGTGAAACAATCTATAAAACAGTTTATAAGCAAACACAAATTTAAATTTTTAATCGTGTAAATCTTTTTTGAATAAAATAAAGAATTACAAAGTGTTACGCGGAAATAACACTAAATTGAATGACGACATGAATGCTTTTTGACCAAACAAACTTATACACATTATAAGTTTTGCATGTGAACTATTAAGGTTACGATAAGATCACGGACCAACTCTCAATGCAAACGAGAGTAAAAACACTTCTTAAATGTATGTAATAAATATGGAAGTGATCATTCATTTACTCCGACTAACATCTATTTTATCTAATAAAATAAGCTTTTGCACAAGTCCTTTGAAGCACGAGCAATAAAAAAAAATCCATTAATGATGTGACTAAAATTCCATAATTAGAAGAGAAAGTAGAAACACCCAAAGCACTTTTTCTTTCAAACATAGAGTTCCAAAGTCAAGCTCAAACCGGCTCCTATGAAGCGCTATTTTAGTAAACCCGTTAATATAAATCAATCATTATACAACATTTTTTTTTAAAATAATGTTGTATTTATTGTACAATATTTCCTTGTGGAAGCAAAAGATTTCATTGTACTTTATATACTTGTGCTTTGTGTTTTATTACTTATATTAATTGGTGATGGTGTGTATTAGTTGTATGTATGTAAGAAATATGTTAACCTTAAAATCGTTGTTTTTTACATACTTGTGCTTTGTGTTTTATCACTTGTATTTACTTAAAATATATATTAGGAAATCTTAAAAATTAAATATGAGAGAGGGTTTAATACGGATTATTAGTAGTATAGAAAATAAGCTTCTGCACAAGTCCTTTGAAGCACGAGCAAAAAAAAATCATTAATGGTGTGACTAAAATTCCATAATTAGAAGAGAAAGTACAAACACCCAAAGCACTCTTTCTTTCAAACCTCGAGTTGCAAAGTCAAACTCAAACCGGCTCCTATGAAGCGCTATTATAGTAAACTCATTAAAATAATTCAACCATTATACAACATTTTTTTTTTTTTTTGTATTAAATGCCACGCTCCTCCTCCTTAAGTTTCGATACATCAAGAATCTTTCAAAAAATCGTCAGGCCGCGTGCAAGATTACTTCTGATCGAAGGAGCATTTTGAGTTATTTTTGTAAAGGGATTACTAGCATTGATGTTTTCCAATCGGTTTTGAGAAGGTTATTAGGTGTCTTCCGCAGTTTTTGATAATATGTTAGTTTCTTAATTTTTCAAAAGAATTGTTAGTTTTGTTTTTGATACCCTAAAATCATAATTTGGGGATTATGATTTGAAAATTTGTGAATTTATTGTTTGCCTTTTAAAAGTTAGTAAAATAGTCAAATTAAAACACATATTGAAGCCTATATAATGCGCATAAGATTTGTGTTAGTTGCATACATCAAGCCTTTCTTTGTCTTTCTGTATTCATTGTCCAATAACTATTCACAGGTAGGGCTATCTTTGTTTCAGGTTAAATCAAAGATTTGTCCTCTATCAAAGACAACATTAAGTAGAGAGTCCGAGTTGTAAGGAGCCGGATTCAAGAAATCTAAAATAAACCCCAAATTAAAATTTTGGAACTGCTCATTATGGATGATAATGTAAGCACAAATCTTCTTATGTGGTATTTTCCGTTAAACCATTTGATAGTCGTAGATTACATATGTAGTTGATCATTTGTACATGTTTTCGTATACAGAATACCAAAATGTAGGCTACATGTAGGATGGCCTTGGTGAATCAATTCAAGTACAAGTTGGTTGAAGGGGCAGTTTTGACGCTGGAAAGATACTCACTTGGGAAATACAACCCAAGTATAGGATGGTCAACAATGCTCTGCAGCTCAGCTTCTTGAGCAATACAATGGTTGAATCCTGTCCTGACTTTACTGGGTCGCTATATGGATTTGATTTTAGAAACTACAGATCCACAATGGAATTGCAGTTAGAAGAAGATGGTCAGTTTGGTATGTAATTAAACCCATGCTTTTATAATGTGTAAATGACATTTGAATAGTTTTTTGGATATAGGGTGATTGGTTGAAATCCATTCTGTATCAGTGGTTACTGTCTTTTTGACGTGAGCAGATATTGTTGGACATGTCACTGCCTGTGAAGAGTCGGATAATGATGTTGAATGAGTACAATAAGTCTATTTGATTTGGTTTAATTAAAAACACAATGCATTCATCTATGTTATTCCTTTACAAAAATGATCTGCATAAATTTTGTAGGGGGATTGAGCTAAAGTGTACTTTGTGGGTGTATTTGCACAATAATTTAATGAATTTTTGAAAGCAAATGTTGATCATAGTAAAATCATGATTGTTCTGCAATTGGTAATGATGAAAGTTTGGACGGTAACATCTTATCACCTGTGTTACTATAAATGATATCAGATTGTTTCAAAATCATATAACTGATTTCACAAATGACTGAAACAGCTTTTGACTTTTTGAAATTTGATGATAGTTTGACTTTGGTGAACTTTGGGTGATAATAAATGAATGATTAAGTTATATTAAGCTGAAATGAATCCTAATCAACTTTATATAATCCAAATAGCTTGAGTTAACACAGAAACACAGGTTAAGATCACAGTTACTCAAGTATGCTAATAAAGCTAATTTTGACAATCAACTTTTGATTTTCATGCAAACAGAGATCTATCAAACCACAACCTGAATTTTTCTTTCAATAAGATCTAAATACAACTAATGGTTACAATTAAGCAACATTAAGCAGTTTAACAAGCTAATGAATAGTAAAATGAAATTTTGATCATTATACTCACAATGTGCAATCCTGCTCCCAAATGTACCAAGGACCT
Source organism: Artemisia argyi (assembly GCA_030686995.1). NCBI lineage: Eukaryota > Viridiplantae > Streptophyta > Magnoliopsida > Asterales > Asteraceae > Artemisia > Artemisia argyi. Next base: position 2,449,172 of record CM060692.1, on the reverse strand, counting down.
TTGAACCAATCCTAATGGCTTCCATAAGCCCCTAAACCATATTCCATCCAATTTTTGCCCTGCTTCATGCCATTATCCATTCACCTGTATATTTTTTTTTATTTTCTTTTCTATGTATTTTCTTCTATTTAAATTGAGATTGAAAATGTAAACTGAAAATGACTTGTGAAACTGAAAAGCTTATATTAATAAAAGGAAATGAGTTACAACTAAAGTTCAACTGAGATGATAAAAATTACAATAACTTGAAAAATAGCTAATTTAAATCTAAAAATTCTAACACACTGCTCCACTGCTTCTCAACTTCTTTTTATAGCTCCACTTAGGGTTCTAAGCTTCCTTTGTCTCTTTCCCAGCTCTAAAACCAACCCTAGGATTAGATAAATCAATCCCAGCCGTTCAAATAGTTTTGGCGCCCAATTGCATTTGGCGTTTTCTTGAATTATTTGAAGCCAGTAGGGAGTTTTGGAGGTTTGTGTTTGGAATGGGATGCAAGGGGGAGGGTTTGGAGTGTTGCAGAGGAAGGGGGTGGGTTTATGATGATGGTGCTGGGGGGTTGCAGGCTAGGAGATAGGGGGTGAGGTGGAGATTTGACCGGGTCAAAGGTTGGGGGAGGAGTAGTATTACGGGGTTGTGTTTGTTGTGGAGTGGGCTGAGTGTTGGAGTGGGCTGGATGGAGTGATAAGGTGGGCTGTGGTGGGCTGTGGCAGGTTTGGTTTTGGGTTATTTAAATAAACAAGGTCCGTTTGGTTTAGTAACTTTAGGGAACAAGGACCATTTTTGTAATTTACCAAAATCTTAGGGACTGAAATGGCAATTTTTCCAAACATAATATAAGGACCAAACTTGTCATTTGAGAATAGTACATGGGTGATTTTTAACATTTTTCATTTTGAAAACTCCCAGGGACCAATTGTGTCATTTTTCAAAAGTCCATGGACCAAACATGTAATTTCCACAAAACTTTCACCCAGGGACCCACTTTGATAACTTTTGATTTCCTAAGGGCAAAAAATGATTTTCCTTTCAAAAATATCCCACCAGGGACCAAATCTGTCATTTTCTGAAACTCCAGGGACCTTTTATGCCAATTTTGGATTTTGAGGGGCCAAATGTGTAATTTTCTCAAACTTTTTACCCAAGGATCATTTTTTCATAATTTTTTACTTTTCCATGCCTTGGGTTGACTTTTCTTTCGTTTTAAACTTCCAGGGACTAGTTTTGTCAATTTTTGAAACTTGAGGGACTGAAACTGCTAATTGTGCAAACTTTGTTCGTTTTTCATTTGTTTTTAAACATTTTGCATCTAAAACATATAAAACACACTTTTGGGATAATTTGTGTATCTTGATGCGTATTTGGGTGTTTTTGGATGTTTTGGCAGTTTAGATACGATAAAAATGATGAGTATTTACACACTCATCACCCAGGTCCAGTTTGATCTATCATTACGCACTTCCTTGGAGAAGATTGTTACCGCTTCAGGGCCGGGGTTTGGTGATTGGTAGTGGCGGCTTGCCACTCTTCCAATCAAGTTGGGTGGTCTTGGTATCCTTTCAGCGGGTGATCTTATCCAGTATGCTTTTCTCGCCTCTCGTATCCAAACGAGCGATCTACAGGACAAGATATTGACTAAAACTGGTAATGTCTCCTATGGCCCTTCTTTTCAGAATGCTCTTGATACTTTTAACATTACTTGCAACATGGACACTCTCTCTGTCTCCAATAGCGCTTCTGCCCACCAAATGATGAAAACTTTGGCAAAGTGCTATTTTGGTGTCATTGAGAAAGACCTTGTTTCTAAGTACTCGCTAAGTCCAAGACAGGTGGCTATTCTCAGTTGTATATGCGCCCCACATGCACAGGATTTTCTTTTCACCATCCTTATTGATGGTTTGGGACAGAGGATGAACCATCGCCAATTCCGCTCTGTGTTGTGTTATAGGCTTACTGTACCTATGTTTTCAGAAGGTAGCCTTTGCCCGAGTTGTAATGTACATCGTATGGACAAATGGGGAGATCATGCAGTCCACTGTTCTAGTGAAGTGGGTGTGAAGTTCAGGCATAATTTGGTGCGTGATATTCTTGTTGACATATGTTCTAAGGTTGGGGTTATGGTGCGTAAGGAGGCTCCTATGGGGTTTCTTTCGGAGGATGGGAAGGAGTTACGACCTGCAGACTTGTTATTATTTAATTGGCTTCAAGGTAAGGATGCATGCATGGATGTGACTGCTATCTCTCCTTTTGCTGGTATAGGGGCTCCCAGGGTAGCCTTGCACAATGCTGTAGAGAAGAAAAAGAGGAAGTATGCGACCAAATGTGAGGACAACGGATACAAGTTCATACCTTTTGCTTTTTCTACGTTCGGCGAACTCGATTCAGAGGCTCTGGATACACTTTCTTGTATTAAGTCTATTGCCATTACCACTCAAATAACGCTAAAAGTGGTGTTTTTATTTTTCATAGAGTTAGCTTTTGTATTCAGAAAGGGGTGGGAGCACAGCTTGTGTCTAGACTCCCATCCAACTTTATGTAAATTTTATTATGGTTTGTTAATAAAATTTGATTTTATATAATAATAATAATAATAATAATAATAATAATAATAATAATAATAATAATAGGGATGATGTCAAATTCTCACCAATTGACAACATTTTCTAACTTTATATATTTGGCTACGCAACGATAAGAGTGTTTTTCATAAAGTGATCAATCATTAGACTAGACTGTTAATAAATTAAAAATGTATGGCAAAACTTGGATTAAAAGAAACTAAAAATGTTGAGTTGGCATGTTCATACCCTAGTTGGGGGGCGCAACCATAAATAATGAAAAATAAATGGGAAATAGAATAAGCATAAATATATACTCATTAAAAGAGAAACGAAGTATAGGAGTTGAACCTAAGAGATCGTAGAGCGGATGGGCCATAAATGAAACCGAACACCATCGGCTAATAATTAAGATTGTTGCTGGTGACAAGATAAATAATCTTAAGCGCTAAAAAGAACCTTCAAAATCTGCAACTTTTTTTTTGAACGGCGATTTGATAAAACAAAATCTAGCAAGTCCGGGGGGGGGGGGGGGGGGGGAGACGGGGGGGACGCTACAAGGTTGATTACTTCATTACACCACTCTATCCAAATTAATGATGAACTTCTACCTCTAGTAAGGATCCAATTTAACCATCATAGTTTAATGATTCTCATTCACCGTCCTTTAATTTTCTCTCATTACAGCAAGATGTAATAAAATCATCCCGTCTAAAATTAATATCTTTAAGTGGTGGGTGATGAATAGAAGATTGTCCACTAGAAAAAATATCGATGAAAGAGGAATTAATTTGCACACCATTAGAGTCCCTCGTGCGATGAACATAGTTAGACAGAAAAGCAGTTGCTCGTCTTAAGCAAGGTAACGGTCGAAATTTGGAAGGATGTTGTCAAATGGTGGAAACTACCCAATATCACATCTTGACCTAGAATTTTAAAACCTCTTGAAATAAATATCTAAAAAGAGCCCATTAATTGTGACAAATTTCCAGAAAATCGTTGTCAAAACGACAGAAAAAATGTTTACACTGAAAAAAAATACTAGTAACTTTCATCAGCCCAATAGCCAATACTGAGTACTTTCTATGTTTAAGCCTAGCATTGGCCCATTAGCTGTCCTATGAAAAACCCTAATCTGAATTTCATTGTTTGTTCCTTGTATATATATATATATGCATGACATGTCTTTGAGAAAAATCACACAGAAATGAAGCCACCAAATTCTTCAAACCTAATTCCCTTTTTCACTGCAATAGCTTTGCTTCCTAATCCCAATATTTCAAGCAAAGCAATAACTCATCATTGTTCATAGTTTTTCGATTATAGTCTGGTTATTTCTTTGATTTGGATTGGATGCTGTTACAAACCCAGCAATGTCTAACATGCTTTTGATTGATATTAGAGATTCATGTAACGGTGTATCATTTCATTCATTGAAAGTCAGATATTCATATTCCAATCTCTGGTTAGTAGGGACCTCAACGTATTTCGGTCCATCCGAGACTCAATGGAAGTGACTCTTATACGTACGTGTAGTTGTAGCAAGAGATTGGCGAGGTTGAATCGAGAGTTTGGCATTCCATCAGGAGCATGGAAGGGGTTGAAACCTGTTCCTTCGTTGGTCCCACGAAGGTTTGGTCTAGAATAATCAGGTCCCTCTCCACGAAGATGGGCACCTACCGGATCCAGAAAATTGAATGGTGTTGTACGAAAGGGGGGTCACTCCACGTCATTTGAGCAAACTTATGTAACTACTTGCTTTTCACTATGAGGTTAGATTCATGCTTGACATTAAATGACGTGGAGTGACCCCCATTTCGTACAACACCATTCAATTATCCGGATCTGGTGGGTGCATCATCTTCGCGGAGAGGGACCTGATTATTCTAGACCAAACTTTCATGGGACCAATGAAGGAACATGTTTCAACCCCTTCCATGCTCCTGACGACCGCCAATCTCTTGCTACAACCTCGCAAAACTATGCCCCAAACGTGGGATATATACAGCAGGTTCCAACCAAAAGCATCAATTTATAGTTTTTATATATATTGGGTAGTAGTGTTTGTTGAGAAGGATTCATCCTTAATGTTGTACATGTTTTAAGATCGTTAGTTTTTTCACAATCAAGATGAAATGGGTTTTCTTTAATGTTCAATATAGATTAATGCAAAAAATTGCAATTCACATTTATCGTCGTTCTATTAATGTTCTTACTAGATAATCATTCTACACGGTTTTTTTTTTTTGGGTAAAGGGGAGTAATCATGCACCCTGGTAAATATATTAAGACCAAAATGTTTGAGTACAAATGGAATGTGGCTGAATACCACATTAACCTCAAGCAAATACAGCTTGATAGACAACTGACCTAGAGCTTCTGACATGCCAAAAGCTCATGACAACTCTAGAAACAAAAAGAACCTAGACCAAAAACAAATCAAGCTAACCAGCAGCATCATCCGTGAAAGAAGAACTTCCACCATAAGCAACATTAGGGAATAAATTAGCTGATTCATCAAACATGTTATCAACACAATCATCTTCACCATCTTCATCAGTAGCTAGAACATCATAATGGTTGGATGTAGACACTTCACCCCCCTTAGAGGAGAGACCTTTAGACTTCAACTTAGATGACGATGTAGGCACACTACTAGTAGCTACCTTTTTAGGTTCACTAGTAGTCTTCTTTGGCTCATACCTGATAGTCTGTTTGACAGAAGTACCAACAATACCAGGCTGGCTTTTACCTTTTTTCTTCTTACGACTCACCTTTTGGAAACCATCGTAAGCAGGAGGAACCACATTTGAAGTAGTAACAACAGGGGGAGTAGTCTCTTTGTTAGTACAATGTTCATAGATGTGCCCAAAAATCTTACATAAAGTGCACCTAGGAGGCCTCTATTCATATTCAACCCGGATAGATTCTTTAGTAAAACCATCCCCTGTAAGAGAGGGGACACCAATAGAGATAACTTCTACGAGCTCATCCATTGAACCCACTTCAATTAAACACCGAGCAAAACTGCTTCTACCCCAAGAATCCTTGCACATAGAACTTGTGTACGAATCCAACATAATAGGTTTGCCAATAAATGAAGCAATCAAGTTAATACCATCATCTTCAAAGACTTGGAGAGGCACATCATGCAGTTTAACCCATATCGGAATGCGAGTCAACTCTTCCTTACATAAGCTAGTACCAATAGACCATTTCTTGAGAATGATTGGAGATTTACGAATCATCCAAGGTCCATTTTCCAAAACAGATTCTAAACCAGCTTGAGTATCAAATTTAAAAAAGAAAAAACCTTTGTCATTCATCATGATCTTTTTCAAACCATACTTAGCCCAATTATTCTTAACATAGTAATCAACCACAGGAAACGCCATTCTATTACCAATAAAATAGCCATAAAGAGTGTGCTCAAGGCGCGCACTAACCTTTTCAACTATTCTTTGAGGAATAGACACATTAACACCTTCACAAACAGCCTCAGCAACCAAAGAACTAGAATTAGTTGCATTAGTTGTATTAACCTCCACGTAGTCATTAGTTGTAGTATCTTTGCCACTCACATAGACATCCATTAAACCACTCATAGCCTCATACACTTGTGAACGCGTTTCACAATCCAAATTAGGCCACATCGGATATTTACCCGCTTCAATATCCTTAAGGAATAAATCAAGATCAATGGCAGATTTAATCGAAACACCCAACACCCCTTCAATAGTATCGTGTTTACACTTGATAGACTCACGGATGTTATCAACCTGAACATGAGGAGATGTATCACAAGAATTTACAGCTATAGGTTCCGTCGCCACACCTGTAACATCCTTAGATTTAGACTTCTTCCTCATGGTCACCTTTGACAAATCAATAGTAGCACTGTTATCATCAGCCATTCTAGCATCAATATCGACCTTAGGAAGACCCACATTCTCCATAACAATAAATAAAAACAAGAAAAAATCGAAACCCTAATTCTGCGCTGAGAATAAAACCCTAAGAACCACGTCAATCTTAAAACGAGAGCCTCAACAAATCGTTAAAGCATGCATTAAATACCACACAGACTAACAGACTTTCATGATTGAAAGGAAAGTCGATTAAAGAACCAATAAAAATACCAGCGATTAGACCAAAACCCTAAGGAAACCGAAACCCTAATTCAATTAAGACTGAATCCGAATAAAAACAATGTTATTAGACTGAATTAAACAAGTTAATCGTCAGAAACACGATTGTTATAAGGATTAGAACAAGACTGGAAGAATAGAGATCGATTTAGGATGTTAGGGTTAGAGGAAAAATCACCATTGTCGCCAGAGAGATACGTGGGTTTTTCTTTGGTTTGGATTTTACTTTATTCTACACGGTTTTTTTTGCTTTAATTTGTTTTCTATTAATAATAAAATCGAATTCCAACAGTTTTACCATTCTCGTTTTTGTTAAATAGCAGAGATTCAACTGTGAAACAATCTATAAAACACTTTATAAGCAAACACAAATTTAAATTATTAATCGTGTAAATCTTTTTTGAATTGCAAGTGAACTCTTAAGGTCGCGATAAGATGACGGACCAACAATGCAAACAGAGTAAAAACACTTCTTTAATGTGTGTAATAAATATGGAAGTGATCATTCATTTACTCCAACTAACATCTATTTTATCTAATACTAGGAGGGTACCCGCGCGTTGCGGCGGCGGGTATCCTAAAATAATATTTTTCGGTTAATCACATATTTTAGTTTATTATGTTCTTTTTGACAATAAATTTACGGATATCAAAAATTTCATATGACGTATTTCAACTCCTTAACTAAGGAATTTATTTCGTCTTTTTGGGTCTTTTTTAAAGCTATTCGTATAACATGATAAGCCCGTTTGGTTCCTGCCCGTTTAGCCCGTGTAAATTAATTTAGATGCTAAAAAGGGTACGTAGTTTAGGTAACTTCACTTGTCCATTTGTTTCTCCATAAAAACCGTGCCTTCAACTCCATCATTTATTTGGTTAACAAAACTCCATCAATTGTAAAACCTAATCTCCTCATTCATCTCTTCATAAACTGCTGTTTTTCCTTTTTCACCTGCTATGACAGCCGCTCTCCTTATCGAAAACTCTTTCCTCTATACTCGCAACCAATTGTTATGTATATTTAGGAAACTATTGTCTCTCGATTTGTGTTGTTGTTATCATCATAAACTGAAGATGTCATAGTTGTTGTTCATTTTTTTTCCTGGCAAATGCCGAGATATGACGACATCGAAGCATGTTTTCTCTCGTGAAATTGATGGCATCCCATGGTTTTTGTCTAGTGTATAGATGTAGTATTGTATTTGTGGAAACTCATTTTTATTCAGATTGACAACATAACCCGCTTGTGCATCACATGTTCGAAGGTTTTCGAAGGTTATATAATGATATATCTTGGTTTAAGGTTTTGAAATAAATGGTACATCATTGTTTTCTTTTTTTATTTTTTGGTTTCTTGTTTATATCTAACATCTGCTTTCTATTGACTTTTTTTTCTTCAAAGATTTGAATGTATCAAATGTGATACTTGTAATGTCAATCGAATAATTTATAAAGTTGTTATCATATTTTTTTTAATATTTTTGTTGTTGTTTTTAATATTGTCCTTTAAGGACCTTTCTTCATAAATTTATGGTATTGTAAGTTGATGTAAAAGATTATGTTTCAACCGGTAGTTGGTTGTGTTTTTTAATCCCAGGTAAGATTTTTTTGTTCAATTTGTAATGGGAGCGAATGATGTTTTAATTTGATGTTGTATTGATGTATCGAGAAGAACACGATGTGTATCATTCGGATGGGAGTTTGTTTATCAAACTTTAATTTGATGAGTATGTTTGTTGATGATTTATTAGATATAGCAGGGTACTCGTGCGATGCGGCGGTGGATAACCTGTAATAAATTTTGCGGCGATAAATATCTTGAATTATTGTTTCGGTTTTCTAGATCTCATATTTTTGTTTTAGAAGCTTAATATTTTGAAAGCTTAATTATATTGTATATTGTGGTTAAAATGTTGTTTTTTCATTATTATTATTATTATTATTATTATTATTATTATTATTATTATTATTATTATTATTATTATGTAAATGGGTGTTTTAATAGTGTATTAATTGTATTAATAGTGTTTTTTTTATAAAGGGGTGGAAGCTTAATATTTTGAAAGCTTAATTATATTATATATTGTGCTTAAATAGTTGTATTTTTTTGGTGAAGGGGTGTTTTTATAGTGTATTAATTTTATTAGATGCATTGTGTTTTTTTAATTTTATGTGTGCTTTAAGTACTTGTACTTAATGCTGTATTTGCTAGAAGGAAAAAGAGGCTCAACAAAAAAAAGATATTTTGTACATAATGCTGAATTTATTGTACAATATTTTTTTGTGAAAGCAAAAGATTTCATTGTACTTTACATACTTGTGCTTTACATACTTGTGTTTTGTGTTTTATGACTTGTATTAATTGATAATTGAGTGTATTTATTGTATGCATGTAAGAAATATGTTGACCATAAAATCGATGTGGCTTACATACTTGTGCTTTGTGTTTTATCACTTGTATGTACCTAAAATATATATTAGGAAATCTTAAAAATTAAATAGGAGAGAGGGTTTAATATGTATTAGTAGTATAGAAAATAAGCTTTTGCGCAAGTCCTTTGAAGTACAAGCAATAAAAAAATTCATTAATGGTGTGACTAAAATTTCATAATTAGAAGAGAAAGTATAAACACCCAAAGCACTATTTCTTTCAAACCTAGAGTTGCAAAGTCAAACTCAAACCGGCTCCTATGAAGCGCTATTTTAGTCAACTCATTAATATAATTCAACCATTATACAACACTTTTTTTGTATTAAATGCTACGCTCCTCCTCCTTAAGTTTTGATATATCAAGAATCTTTCAAAAAATCGTCAGGCCGTCTGCAAGATGACTTCTGATCGAAGGAGCATTTTGAATTATATTTGTAAGGGATTATTAGCATTGATGTTTTCCAATCGGTTTTGAGAAGGTTATTAGCTGTCTTTTGCAGTTTTTGATAATATGTAAGTTTCTTAATATTTCAAAAGAATTATTAGTTTTTTTTTTGATATACCCTAAAATCATAATTTGGGGATTATGATTTGAAAATTTGTGAATTTATTGTTTGCCTTTTATAAGTTAGTGAAATAGTCAAATTAAAACACGGATCGAAGCCTATATAACACGCATAAGATTTATGTTAGTTGCACACATCAAGTCTTTCTTTGTATTTCTCTATTCATTGTCCAATAACAATTCACAGGTATGGCATTCTTTGTTTCAGGTTATGTCAAAGATTTTTCCGCTGTCAAAGACAACATTAAGTTGAGAGTCCGAGTTGTAAGGAGCCGGATTCAAGAAATCTACTATAAACCCCAAATTAAAATTTTGGAACTGCTCATTATGGATGAAAATGTAAGCACAAATCTTCTTATGTGGTATTTTCCGTTAAACCATTTGTTAGTCATAGATTGCATATGTAGTTGATCATTTGTACACGTTTTTGTATACATAATACCAAAATTTAGGCTACATGCAGAATGGCCTTGGTGAATCAATTCAAGCACAAGTTGGTTGAAGGGGTAGTTGTGACGCTGGAAAGATACTCGCTTGGGAAAATACAGCCCAAGTATAGGATGGTCAACAATGCTCTGCGTCTCAGCTTCTTGGGCAATACAGTGGTTGAATCATGTCCTGATTTTACTGGGTCGCTATATGGATTTGATTTTAGAAACTACAGATCCACAACGAATTTGCAGATAGAAGAAGATGGTCAGTTTGGTATGTAATTAAACCCATGCTTTTATAATGTGTAAATGACATTTGAATATTTTTTTGGATATAGGGTGATTGGTTGAAATCCATTCTATAACAATGGTTACTGTCTTTTTTACGTGAGCAGATATTGTTGGACATGTCACTGCCCGTAAAGAGTTGGATAATTATGATAAGAATGGGAGCAAAAGCAAAAAGAAACCGTTGATTCTTATTGATGTTGAATGAGTATTATAAGTCTATTTGATTGGTTTAATTAAAAACACAATGCATTCATCTATGTTATTCCTTTACAAAAATGATCTGCATAAATTTTGTATAGGGAATGAGCTGAAGTGTACTTTGTGGGGTGTATTTGCATAACAATTTAATGACTTTTTGAAAGCAAATGTTGATCATGGTAAAATCATGATTGTTCTGCAATTGGCAATGATGAAAGTTTGAGACGGTAACATCTTATCACCTATGTTACTATAAATGATCTCAAATTGTTTCAATATCATATAACTGATTTCACGTTATAATTAATATTTTTGTGTAGGCAAGATGTGTTTCCAAAATGCTTATCATGGAACAAAACTGTTTCTGTTCAATGCCAGTGAAATCATTGACAAAGATGAATTCAGGGATCTAAAAGCTTATTGGTTAAGGAAATTGAAATACAATGTTCTATAAATTTATATAATACACATGTATATCTTTTGCACAAGTGATCTTATGAATTTTTTAGGTTGTTTCAAGACAAGATGCTGAACCTTTTAAGAACACAACATCGCATATTTCTGCTGGCTCAAAATTCTCAACAAAGGATGATTTTCTATGTAAAATACATTGTCGAGCTTTTGGATGTGGAAAAGGTACACCATAATTCATACACAACTAAATAGTTAAAATTCATAATCCGAATCATATGTATTTGCATTATTTACAGAACATCGCTTCTGTTATTGTTGGAACGATCATCGCGATACAGGCATAAAATCAGTGGAAATGCACCAAGTGCAATGAAATTGTTAAAGGCATAAAATCAATGTACGTTTACATACTTAGTGATAACCATAACATTGAATTGTGTGTAAAGTTACTTCATTCAACCAGTATCTAACAAAGCATTTCAAAATACACCTTTTGTAGATTTTGTCTTCAATTGCGCGTTCAAGATGAATCTGGTACAATGTCCCTCTCTCTGTTCACTAATGAAGTGCAGTTGTTGGTGGGTTGAACAGCATACCAACTTTGCGAAAAGTATAGTTTAAGTGTAAAAATTATGTACTATGTTGTGTAACACTAAAAAACTGTATGGTTGTTGACCACAAATCATGTGACTAATACTGTTTATTGGTATGTAGAGTGGTGATCAGCAAGTGTTCCCACAAGAAACCACATGATTGGTTGGTAAAAGGCTTGCCTTTAAAGTCTCTATTGATGAATACAATTTGAAAAAAAAAAAAAAAAAAAAAAAAAAAAATCGCATGTATTCACTGTCTTGCGTCTCTTGGATGATCCAGAAATTCTGAGTTTTCTCACCTCATCTACTACACCTATTAAGGTAATCACTATATTCAAGTATAAAATGTCAGTAACGTACGCTGCCTCTTATTTACACCTTCTTTTATTTTCATCTTTAATTAACAGGATAATGAGGCTACAAGTTCAAAGGTTGTTGGGATATCTTCGTTGGTAAGTCCTGAAACCTTTTCATCTTAAATTAGATAATAAGTTTTCATTAAAAAAAAAAAAAAAAAAAAAAAAAAAAAAAAAAATTAAAAAAAAAATAAAAAAAAAAAAACTAAATACATTTGACCCTTTACTTGCAGGATCTTGAATCCCAAACTGATGAGAATGTTACACCAACCGATGTTTTGAAAAGTACCACCACAAGTCCTCCTGTAAAAAGTAGCAGCGGTAAATGATCATGCGTTCGTGACCGCTTATTTGTTTGGATTAAACTAAATGAACGAATATGAACAAAAACCAATTCATAATTTCCGGTTCGTTTACATTTCATTTTTTTTCTTTTTTTTCATCTCTCATTTCTTTTGGCTCACAAATCGCACAAAATACAAATAGTAATAATGGTACATGACTTTACCATTTCACGAATAATAATCCATCTTGAATAAACTTGGAACACATAATCAAACTCGGATGGCATCATATAAGTGAAAGTAAGACAACTCGACAAACATACTTACATACTTTCTTTCTTGTTCCTTTTTTTCTTTTTTTTTTTTCGTCTCTTATTTCTTTTGGCTCACAAATCACACAAAATAAAATAGTAATAATGGTACATAACTTTACCATTTCATGAATAATAATCCATCGTGAATAAACTTCGAACACATAATCAAACTCGGATGACATCATATAAGTGAAAGTAAGACAACTCGATATACATACTTACATACTTTCACATTACCAATGCATTGTCCAATTTCTCGAACAAAATCTCTCTAGAAAAGAATCTACCATAAAAGTTGCAGCCCACTGAGTCATGGATCTACTGTAACACCCCCAATTCATGATGCAGCAGAATTCAACTTGGGTGTTACTCGACGGCACAACAGTCATAATAATAGAAAACGATCTCTAAACGAATCGTATTAAAAAGAGTTGTCATTCATATTTATTCAAATATATCAGAGTTTACATAGTAAGGTCCCAAAAGTTTCCATGTTTCAAAATACATCAATATAAAGTCTTTGATGTTTTTATCGAATGACATAATAGTTTATAGCCTTCTTCCTTCGGTACGTGCCCTTCCGCTCCATTCTTGATTATCATGGACCTGAAATACATGCTTAAGAGGTCAACACAAAAGTTGAGTGAAATTCATAGAGTTTGTTTAACGGTTGAACACAATATGTTGGTAGTAATGAGTTAATTAGACTCATACTTATGTTAGAAAATAAAACAGTTATTATTATATACTAAGCTCATGCAACCAATACGTTAACGGGTACCAATATCAATCGGCGGTTTTGTTGCCCCGGTAAGTACTTTGCCGTCATACTTAATGTTCAAATATAGTGCATTCGTTTGAACTAATCTGCTCAAACAAATGGGATTCGTCAATCCCAATAGGCCTATTCACAATACTCGCGCTCACTAATTCTAGTGATTAAATGGTTCATGATAGGGGCCTAGGATTGGCAAGGTAGGTACTTAGTAATAATAAAACAATCAGGCAGCATACAGTTTCAAAGTATTGTGTTCGGTTTAAAAGTAGCATGTATTCCCCCCAAGGGTTTGTAAAACATTGAAGTAATGTAAAGTGGGGCTATGAACTCACCTTAAGTAGGATAGCAAGTAATGAAGGTGATGATTGGATCGTGTAGGTTTCTACGAGCAACCTATAATAGAATGTTGCGACTTAGGATTTGTGTAAAGAATATGAAGTAGTGCCTATATATATATCTTGCATTTTAGTCCATGATGTGGTATGATGTATAGTATAAGTCTTTGAAAGAAAGATTCATGAAACATGTATGTTTTGGTATATCGTTTACTACCGTTCGGGCCGACATAATTCAGAAGTCATGTTAGTAAGCGTTCGAGGAGCCATGACACTTTAACTCGTAAATCCACAACTCATCTCGACGGCTTACATAATGAACTCCTCACATGAGGCTCCCTACTATTGTAGTAGTTGATAAAATATATAGATATAAGTTTTGATCCGAAAAGTTACATGTCCGATATTTGGATAAACTTAGGAAAGTTTATTAGTACATGAAGATTGTTATTAGGGGTAGTTTCATAAGTCTTGTATGACCATTTTCTCTTTGTAATATCTCATGGTTCCTTTTTAAGTGAAGTAGATCCAAATTGCTTGTTCAAGTTATCGCCTAATTCATTGTTTCATGTTTACGCCTATGTAAGTTGGTATGGTCATTTCGTCATGGCCTAGCCATGATCTTTGGTCCTTGTTCCAAGGTCATGAGACACAACCTTGGCTCTAGCCATGGTTGTGGTCTTGATTATAGGTCATAAGACCTCTTGTTCCTTCTAAAGTATAACCATAATCTAGTGACTTTCGCCTAAAAATGGGCTGTTTAGAATTTGAAGAATTTTATCACTCGGAAAGCGTTTTTAGGTCTCGAGCTTCTTTGTTCCTGAACGAAAACGGCGTTCCGGACAACTTTCGTGTTTTAACTTTTTGATGAATCGGACCAGAAGGGTAACTTTCAAAAACTCAGAATGCAAAACAGTAAGGTCTAGGCAGTTTTGCCGGAAATCTTTGGTAACTTCAAATCGCCATAACTTTTGACTCGTTTACTCTTTTTAGGTGGTTCAAATTGCTATGGTTTCCTTGTTAAGTCCTCTAATGTAATATGTAATAATCCAATATCATAATTTTTCCATTTTGATCAGGTTATACCAAGAAAGTCACTAGTTTACTTGTTTTAGTAACTTGTTGTAACAATCAATTATAACAACATCTTTTACTCATTTTTATACACCATGGACATTCATACAAGACATAATATAGCAAGAATAACATGTAAATGATATGAACATGATAAATTAACAAGAAGCATGTTAGGTTTAGGCTTACAACTTTTGGCTTTCTAATAAAGAAAGGAAGTAACAAGTAAGGAAATGGACTTTGATAGACTTGCTTCAACCCTTTTCACTTCATGCAACCTTTCTACCCTTGGTATTCTTGAAAGATGGATGATGAAGGTTGAGGTGAATTGAGTGGATTTAAACTCAAGAGAAATCACCAAGTATATTAGGGTTATGGAAGAGTTTTGGTGAATGATAATCTAGCTAGGGTTTCTATCTTGAAGAATCACTTGAACCTTGCTATAATTTGGAAGAAATAAACTAAGTGTGAAGTGTTTGTGGTGTGTGGTGATGGACGGCAACATGGGGGGAGGGGGGTATATATATGCCTTTGAGGAGGTTAGATATTAGGATATTTAGGAAGCTTGTTTAAGACACTTGAACACATGTAAACATCCAAGATCATTTTGCCCAAGATCAAGCTACACAAGGGTGTGACTCCCCCCCCCCCCCTAATGGCGGTTCACAAGAGCTAGGGGGTGAGTTGGCTTGGCTTGGATATTATCCTAAGATATTTGCTAGTTTTGACTCCGGGAAATGCCAACCGTAAATGATTAGGCCTCAAAACGTAAAACCGGGTGTCGTAAAATTATGAAACTTGAAAGTATTGTTAGACATGTCCATAAGTCCCATAATAAAATATAAAATGGGTGGTAGGTTCCATTTGGGTGGTAAAACCCTGCTAAAACTGGAAACACGGGCCTAAAATGCGTAATACGTAAAATGTACGAATATTGCGTAAAATTGAGAAAAGTAAAATGTTACTTTTCTAATATGATATAAATGATTTAAAATGATTTATAATGTCTAGACTGGGCTCAGTCTAGTGTCGGTTGGTATTAAATGTCTTTTAGACATCAAACCGTAAGCCTAAAAATCAAGTAATGACTTATAACATCAAGGGATGATTTTTGGTCAATGGAGGAGGGAAAAATATGTTGACTTATTCTAATAATTTGAAAACTCAAATCGTCTTAGAAACGCGGTGCAGGTATAGGCTAGGGTTACGGCTGAGTAAAAACGCGTAAAACTGAAAATTCCAGTTTTTCACGGCCGAGGTTTATTCTGGTCATATTTTTCTCAGTCATGATTTATTCTCAAATAAATCATGAGTGTGTCAAACATTTTTCTGATGTGGGGTCACCTGACGGGGTCAAATTTCGTTGTGCGTAGAATTTCTGAATGACGTTTTACCCTAAAACGGGTAATTCCTTAATAACTTTCACGAAAATGATCTGACGAATGTCAAACATTTAATTCGCCATGGAAATGATTTATCACTTGAGAATATGAAATAAAAATCAACTTTCGGGAGAATTTCGGGGAAAAATGAATAGTAAAAATGAATAGTAAATTTTTCGGGAATAGTAATTAACCTGAAATTGCGAATTGTTACATCTACCATAAAATTTTCAAATTTTTTCGACATACCGATAGTTAATTATGAATTATTTAGTAAGCAGGTGTCATACAATCAGCAACTAAATAGTTTAAATTACTCATCTTAATTAGGTTTTTAATCATTAAATTTGCATGTAAACCATTATCAACTAATCAAAAAAACCATATATCACATATCAAGATTCATCTTCCATGATAAAAACATGCATGTTTTCATCATGGATAACCAATTAACAATTAATCATAAAAATATAACATCATATAACCAATTAAATCCCACGTTGTAGGCAAGTAAAAATTGCAGATGTCATAAAATTATGATCTACCAATTTTATAAACCCTAAAAATCGAATCTTTTTACCTTTAAAAAATCGCCCAAAGGGATTATATAAAATTAAAGATCAATCAAACCATCAATTATGTCCAATTTTACGTTTTTATGTAATTACATATACTATACAAGGTTCATGATGCCACTGTAGGAATTATAAACTATTATCATGCATAATATTAATCATAAACAAATGAGTCACGCAACGGAAGGAAGATCAAATATAACTTATAGTAATTAACATAAATAAAGGAATCATGTGTCTTTTAGCAATTAAAAGCTAACGAACAAGATTCTTTAATATACACATATGTATACGCGAACGACAAAGATCAAAAGAGTTTATCTCTCTATAAATCCACCCACAATACATTCTTAGGCAAACAATTACATATGCTATTACTATTAAGTGATAAGTGTACGGTCGCTTGGATTCTTGATGCAAACGAACACGACGATGATGATGGTTGTTGTTGGTCGACAAAAACCAAAACCCTACGGGTGTTTGGATCGGCCAATTAGGAGAAAATGAGAGAAAGAAAGTGTTTTTTTTTTTTTTTTTTTTTAATTTAGGGATAAATCTAGGTTAATGAATAATGAACCATAGGGTTCATTATATAGGATTAGTTTCCTTGGCAAGCAAGTAAACAATCCCACCTCCTCATACATACCTTAAAACGATCGGCCCTATGTAAAGGGGTGTTTCCCAAACTTTCCTTTTTCTTGATTTGCTTTTAGGTCCTTCTATTAACATATCCCAATCCATTCATATATTTTTCATCAAGTGTTTTAGAACGTAAACAAAAATATTTAATGTCAAAGTTTAAAAATAAAGACTTAAAAAAGTCAAAGTGGACAGTTTTATAGGACCGATGTAGTATTAATTAACAACCGTTACCTTATCACTAATAATTAATATATTACTTTAACATATTAATTATAATAATTGTTTAACGTATTAACACGTGTATCCCTGTAGGCTCACGTGTTTTCCGAACATATATTTATTTGGGAGATGAACATATCCCAACATTATGACGCATCTAAATAGCTAGGGGTGCATCTAAATATAGTGGATGTAACTATAATGTGTGGTTATAGCTATTTCTATCACTTTTATTTTATTTAGGATTTCTACGCATTAAATCCTAAGTCACGTACGAGGTTATTTTCATCAGTGGGTGACCTAATGAATGGACATTTTTTTGTGTGGTCTTGATGAGCCAGACAGCCACAACACAGCCCACAATGTAGCCCATGCATGATTAAGGAGCTCATGCATGATACTATATACACATAGGGCCCATGACAATATATGAACTTGTGACGTATAAATGGAGATGGTAGACTGTTTTTATTCATTCAATTCTAAAACCTAAGTTATTAGGGTTTTTTTGTTTCTTATTTTTGATCTCAACTCGTTATGCCAAAGGTTACTGGCCTTGATATTCATGAAGAGATACTCGTACGATTGGAAGTAAAAGATCTTCTACAATACAAAAGTGTATGTAAGTCATGGAATTCTTTAATCTCAAGTTGTCGTTTTATTAATTCTCATCTTAACTACACTGTCAAAAAGAAAGAAGATAATAATGAAATTGGAGATACAAGAATTACTGCATTGACTAGTACTTGCCTTTGTGTTGATGATTGTAAGATAATGAGAAGACATGAATGTAATGTTGTTGGTTCTTCAAATGGTCTTGTATGCATATCTCATTACCGTACTGATTTTTTAGTTGTTAATCCCTCAACTCGTGAAGTGAAAGAACTAAGAAATCTTCCTGAAGCTTATAAAAAAGGTAGTTGGTCATGTTTGAGAGGTTTTGGATATGATGTGTCAGGTTTTGGCTATGATTCATCCATAGATGATTACAAGGTTGTAATAGGGTTCAAGAATGAATATAGTAAGCTTGTTTTTGAAGTGTTAACTTTGAAATCAAACGTTTGGAGATCAGTTGCTCTAGAATCAGGCTATGCTGGTGCTTATTTCTTCGGCAATGGTATCGTATGGAATGGGGCGATTCACTGGATTTGTTATCTTCAAAATAACAACATAGTAATTGTTTCTTTTGATTTATCCAAGGAGGTTTTGAAAGAAATTCCCCTACTAAAATTGGGTGATCGATATGTCAGCTGGTATTTGGGGACTACTAAAGACTGTCTATGCGTCTTTCGTTTTCCAGATAGAGACGAGTTAGAGGAAAACGATGAAGAAATTGAGATATGGGTAATGAGAAACTACAATGTACAAGTGTCTTGGGAACGGAAGTTCCTGCCACCTGGTTATGACGCAAACAAAATGACAATGGAATACTCTCCACGCAAAAAGATCTTCCCTGGTCATGTTCACATATGGCTGTTAGAAGAAGATTCACGTGCTCCTGTATTGGTGCGAAGCATTGAACGTCCCCACGATGACTTTCGCTATCCACGTAATGCTCATATCCGGTTAACCACAATTCGGAATGTAATTATAATTATGATGAGCATGTATTCGTGAAGAGCCTTGTATCTCCCAATATCAAGTGGCGTAGCTACATGGAGGCCTTGGTGGGCAATGGCCCTCCCCAATGATGTTATGTCGTTATCTACTCTTCCCGTTTGATTTATCAGTTAATTAAGAGTATGTGATCCTTAGATTCCTTGATTGAGCAGAGTTTGATATTGTTTCTTCAATTCTTTGTTTTACGAATTCTATAGTATTAAAATCCAATACATGATTGTGTCAAAGAGATGCTTTTTTGGAACTTTGTATAATTATTCATCGTCATACTAGCCTCGTCAATCCATGTAACTAAAATGTACGAAACAAAAACAACACAACAAGAAGGTATCATTAATTGTTGAAATTATTCATCATCATACATATATAAACCATGGTATGTTGAAACTTGAAAATCCTCTACATGAATAGATACTTAATCATCATATCATAGTTTAGGTTCGATGTTAAGGCTACGTTAACCCAAAATCTTTTTTTTTTTTTATAAACCTAACTTGATTCACTATTTCAAAAGCTCAATGATTCTCACCATCATGAATAACCTTTTTGATAACTAACAATGTCAATTTGTAAGTAAAATTTACGTCGTTTTCTTAAACATAGTCAAGAGCTAAGTTTAACGAGTTAAAACTTATACTTTAACAACTTTAAGATAAATCATAAGAGTCTTGCTTGAGGATAAATCCTTCAATCATGGAAACATTTTGATATACAAATGGAAATTACAAACAAAGATGGATATTTTGTTCACACATTAATGTCACAAACATCAAACCCTTAGTAAGAAAGATGGACAGTCAGCCTCAACAACGACTCGACACCATCAGCAACAATCTGACCAGCTGGTATCAATGACCGAACCTCAGCAAACCCACAAGCATGCAAATACTTCCCAGTGCCACCAGTAATGGAAAGCCGAGACATTGCACTACCAATGTGATAAACTCCAAAGAAGTTGATACTATCTCCATACTCACCGCCTTCCATCATGGCTGTGAATGTCATCATCTGTCTACTTCCATCAGCTGAACTTGCTACGTAAACACCTTGTGCTTTTCCTAGAGTTTGTGAACCTAAATGTGGGTCGACGGTTAAGAGATCATCAATCACTGTTATGGTTCCGAAGCCAAGTCCAAGTCCATCTGGTCCTAGTTGGGCTGCAATCTGATTTTGAATATTGTTTTGGTTCAAGTTTCCAGCAAATTGTGTCCCAACTAGGCCAGTTCCCAGTGGGATGCCGTTAGCATTTACAGTTGGGATGGCACCATTGGCGTTAGGAATGGCTACACCACCTTGTGGTGCACGGAAGCCTATACGTCTAGCAAATGGTACTTGACCGCTGTATATGTTGCCTAATAGACCTGTTACCGGTCTAGCTGTTGGGTTGCTACCACCTAGAATATCATGCATGTAAAGCTCGAAAACATGGTCTCCTGATGCTGATGGTGCTGGATTCACCACTGCTGTTACGGTCAAGACACCGATATGTAACAAGATCGTGAAGACTGATAGTAGAGATTGCTTCGACATGTTGAAAATTTTTCAAGCGATGGGGAATTAATGCTTGTTGCTTTGTTTTGGATGGTAACAGAAGCATGTCGATGGTGCTTATATACCAACTAATGATACTTTTAGCAAGTATAATAAGAACATGGAGTTGGTTTAATAAAGTTGTCATATTTGATATATATTGCAAATCCATCTAAACCATACATTCTTTATGTTGTAGTGGTTCTAACAAAACCATATATATGAATAGTTTGATATGATCATCCTTTTGACATTATTCTCGAGTATACTAAAAAATTGGATTCGAATTTATTCTGTCAAACGCTCCTATCGCACAAGTTGTTTTACAAGACTATATGTATGTATCATTGCTGATCTTGTTCCATAGGTTCTTCATGATTCATGATCTTGGGTTGTCTCACAATTGGCCAAATCAGTTTCCATACTGCAAAAATTCAAATAATTATAGAAGTCAAAGTCAACCACAACCAGAAACAGGCTTAATATGTGCTGATAAGTGCATACTTACAGTATATTGTGGCTGCAAACCATTCGTTAACTATTTTAACCCATGTACTTGCCCACCCGACATCGATGCTCCATCTGTTTTTTCACAAGATTACACAAAAAGGGTTCGGTATAAAGTCTTAATTTGACAACGGATTTTGTTACTTAATAAAAGGGTGGTCTTGATCTTACTTTCTGGTTGAGCTATCAAGATTCCAGCTGATGAAAAGCATAGCGAAATACATAGCACCCAAGGAGAATATCAGGTGAAAGAATCCGTAGTTATAGGGGATATCATCCTCCATTTGATCTACTTGTTTCTTTAGCTGAACAAGATAGCAATTTTAATGCATAAACGTTCTAACTTATAAGTAAACAATCATAAGTTAAAAACAAAATTTTTTGATTTTTTTGATTAGTCGTATTATATGGAGGAACCTGAAATGTTTCTGAGTCGATCCCAGTGGAAAAGGTTGCCATGACAATGGCGGAAACCCCAATAAGGAACCCCTAGAAGCACAAGAATAATAACAACAACGATGTAAATATCCAATATCATAGTCTAGCTTTTTGAGGTCTAAAATAGAGGGTGTTAGCTTGATTACTAGCACGGTCATCCAGTCAACATGCTTGCTATCGTGTTGAGGGCTGCATTTTTCATGGGCTGGTTCGCTGTGAAACACTAAAGTTATTATTATGACAAAACTTCAAAATTATTAAAGTAATTTTCACTTTAACAACAAACGAACCTTCTTAAAGCAGACCAGCATAAGAAAACGACGTAAGATGCCATGATCCCTGATGACAAAAGACCTCTATTCACCTGTACCAAATGCCGTGATAGTTAGATTCTCCGATAACATACAAAAACTTTTTGTCGTAAGATAGCATTGGAGACATGTATACCTTTGAATGCAAGGATATAACCATCATGACAAGAAGCAAAATTGCTGTCCATGTGATGAAAAATATGTTGAGAGTGCATGAAGGTTTGGATGCATACATTGCATACATCGCAATGATCCCACATAACGAGGCCAGATAGAAGAGTGTCGACATGAATAATCCACAACACGAGCTGCAAAACACAAGAAAACGTTGGATATTTGCGACCTTTGACTATGATGAGAATAATAAGTTAAAAAATCAGACCTTCGTTTCTTTCTTTCATCGGGCATCCAGTAAGCATTCCACCATGCTATGAACTCGATTACACTTATAAGCTGTAAAATGAGAAAGATCCTGAATCATAGGTTTAGCCGTTTTAGATATGAGCCGACTTTCATTAGAACTATTAACACGCATTTAAAAGAAGGATTATAGAAGATTACCCTGCACCAACTCGAGCAAGCTCACCTGCAAAGAAACTTAGAGATTTAGATTATACATAATGGTGTTTAGGTTCATGTACTTTTATTAACTTACCATATAAATGAACATAATCCGATGGGATGAAGAACGAAAACACTAGGGCGATCAACAATATAGCAAACTTTAAACTCCACCATCCAGAATGCCATGTATTCCGAATGTTGTATAACTTTTTCGTTCCACACGTTGTCAGAAACATTATAAAGAAGAATATCTAGAATTGTAAGTTAAGGTCGCCACAATCGATTAATAAAAAATCCAAACCAAACTTCAGAGGCACATGAGACAGCAAGAAAAGGCTATATACAACTAACTTTATTTAATAGCATTCAACTAAATATACCATTTTTTTTTCATATTATTCAACTTACAAGTTTCAAGTTTCATACTTTGGTAAGAAATAGTAACTATGGTGTATATAACGGTAACATGCACGGACGGAGCCAGGAATTAGGAATAAGGGGGGCCGAAATTTTTTTCTCAAGCTAACAAAGTAATTTAACTAAAGGTTAAGGGGGTCATTTGTCTATAGTTGCGTCATATGCTTAAATTTTATAAGGTAAATAGCAAAGTGATTGGGCGTGTTGGAGGGGGCCGAACACCCCCTGACTCCCCCACTGTCTCCGTCTCTGGTAACATGTGAATAGTGCATTGTATTTTCTTGCAGTTTGAAATTTCTCCATAATGGTAATGAATTCATATAACCTGAAACCTTTTTCGCTAAAGAAGGATACAAAGCATCCCAAACTCACGCGAAGAACTCCCATTGTTTGGAAACATTCATGGCCTTCGGGTCCACAAGTTTTAAGAACTGCAAAACAAAAATAATGACAAAAGAAACGCAACCCATACAGAAGTACAGAACCATTAAATTTGGTGATGACTAACATTAGAGGAACTTACCGTGGAAATGAAGGGACGTTCTTTGCCCATAATCGCGCAGAAACCAAGCTACAAGATTTACTAATGAAAAGATAATGCCATACGTAAATCGGGCTCTTAATGATTTCTTCTTCCTCAATAAGCACTCTATGCTCCTCTGTTGCATAAACTCCCATTGAAGAATCTCATCATTTGTTAGTTTGATATCTACAAACACTCCGTCTTCAATCATTTCGCCAGACTCAGCCATCCTGAAATTAGTTTACTAGCTCAAAATCGATCTGAAATCCAAGAAAATGGAACTTAAAGCTGTTTTTGGAATGCAGGTAGGAAGCAAAGCCAGTCTGCAGCATGAACCACCACAAAGAGAAAGAATTGCGGTCTTGATCTATACATTTGTGACGCTGAGCTAGACGAGCTTAATGTATAATGCTGATGCAGAACATTATATAATCAAGATGAAAGAAGTGATACAAGGGTTAGCAGATTGACCTTAAGAGTTAACGTATTTGGAGCCAGTTCGGTTTCTTGGATACTTGGTAGATCAGTGAGGCTCCTTATACTGAAATAAGGTGGACACGAATCCTGATATCGTGTAAAGTAATGATTAAAGAAAGAAGAAGAAGGTAGCAAGGATCCAATGTGTCAGGTTTGAGTAATAATTGGATTAAAGTCAAACCAACAACTAACTCTCAGTAAGTAGATACTGTTAGCAGACACTCCATTTCTTGAACACACTACTATTGTTTGGAAGTGTCTTAGCTTAAGTTAAGTTTAAGTTTTTTACTTTTAATATTTTATAAAAAAGAAACTAAACCCATGTTTTAAAAATAATAATAAATAGAACCCATTAAGGAAAAGAAATATAAATGAGGAAAGTGGGTTGCTTTTCAAACTAATAATTGACATACAGTAATATTTCGGCCAAAACTGTCTTTAGCAAAGTTTTGTTACAATGCAGTAAAAATGTTAATGGTAAAAAACTAAAAATATTCGGCTGCTTTCTAGAAAAGCAGATGGTAGTTATGTTAGATTAGTATACTTTTTTCTTGGTCTGGTTTAAGTATGAGTACAAGTTAACAAATTGGATACTTAACCAAATGTTAGGAAGATTAGGTCCAAGAAAACAAGCAAAATATAGACAGTTGTCAAAAATGGTAAAAATTGAAAAAATGGTCTAAGGGTGAAGTGAGAAAAGTATACATGTGAAGATGAAGAATGCTGCTTTGAGTACAGATGAAGCCACAAGCAAAAAACCAAATGCAAGGTGACAAACATGGTAGATTGGTAGGTCCTGATAAGTTGACACAATGTTAAAAAAGTTCATTAAGGTTAATCACGCGTAAAGGACCGTTGTTAGGAGCGGAACGGTGCTCGAGAAATGAAATTAAATATTCACTAATCGTGTACCTAGGGGTGGCAATTTCTGACCCGACACGAAACCCGACCTGAAGCCGACATGAAAATTAACAGGTTCGGGTTGAGCTAAATAGATTTTGGGTCAAATTTGGGTCGACATGTCTAACCCGTTTATTAAACAGGTCAGGTTCGAGTTGGGAATAAAATTAACGGGGTCGACCCGCCAACCCGTTTAAGTTTTTTTTTTTTAATTAAAAATTATTTATATTTAATTATACGGGTTAAATAGGTTAAACGGGTTGACCCGTTTAACCCATTTAACTAGTGTAATGTGCTAACTTTTGTAAATAAAACAGATTAAATGGGTCAACCCGAAACCCGTTTAACATATTCAACCCGTGGAACCTATTTAACCTGTCAAGGGTCAACCCAAGTATATATACGGGTTAAATGGGTCAGATTCAGGTTACGTGTAAACAGGTTAGGGTTGACATAGCTGACCCAATGATTTAAATGGGTCAGGTTCGGGTTGGGGTTTTCTAACCTGACAACCCGAACCCGACCCGAATTGCCACCCTACAGTTGTACCACATGACATGTAATATTTTGGAATGTGATTGTTACTTGCCTCCTTTTTTGCTGTTTTTTGTTTTGACCCTCTTTGTTCATTATATCATATATGAATCATCCTGTTATGAGTCATGCTGTTACCCAAAAAGAATCATATGAATCATGCAAAAGTGGGTTCTAATGTTAGGTGTAGTATGATTGAGTTTATGTTTGTCCTTATGAGTAAGTACATCACCAAACCATGACTCACTTAACCAACTCGCCTCATACGAATACATACTTTCTTTCATGTCCTTCAGCCGAACACGAGTACTAGTCATTTCAGATCTCTTGTTACATGTTACTCTCTTTTACTGCGGTCGAAAATGGCTTCTAGAATTACCCATCGAAACGAAATCACATGTTTTGTTTATGTTATCTTTACTAAAAAGCAAAACTTGTAACATGGAATTGGTGGGTAGTAGGCAAGACTTGTAACATGGAAGTGTACACCGAGAGGTTGAGTAACCGAGAGGTTGAGTAACCCGATCTCCAAATCTAGCAATAATATTCAAATGGTATCAAAATAATGATATCAAGAATTGTTCAAAAAACTTGCCCTTAAACAAAATTCCGCATGCTAATAATGTACTAGTTCTCACACTGTAAACACACTTAGGCCTTTGTTTTACTACCAAGTGTCGCACATAATAAGCCAAGCTCTATGTGTTTATTCTGTCAGTAAAATGTATGTCAATCTTTTTTGCTATCACAGGGACGATCAAAAGCCCATTCCACCCATTCCGCCCATTCCACCCATTCCGCCCATGCCACCGCCCATTCCTGGAGCTGCTTCACTAGCCGGTTTTGGGAGTTCAGTCACAATTGCTTCAGTAGTAGTCATCAAAGAAGACACACTACACACAAACGAAAAACATGAATTAGAGGGAAATCAGTTCGAAGTGTCTTTAGATATATATATAATAATAAAAATATCCGACCACAGTTGCTTCGACTAACCTTGCTGCATCGACCAAGGCTGTCCTTATCACCTTCAACGGGTCAATGATACCATTTTTCACCATGTCCACATATTCACCTGTTTATCAAGAAACTTTAATTTGCCACTTCCTATACGATGATAACAAATTCGGTAGACAGCAAAACCAACCCCTAACAAACCGGGTCAACATGGATAATATTTCATGCATAATGGGTCAAACTGATTAAAAAAACAAACCTTTGGCGGCATCATATCCAAGATCTTGGTCATCTTGCTCTAAAAGCTTACCAACCACAACCGAACCTTCCACTCCAGCATTAGACGCTATTGTATGAACTGGCATCTGCAATTAGTCAAGCAAAACATGAGCTTATTATATACCAATCGTTAGATCAACATTTATGTGCTAGTAAAATAAGTGTCCCGTTCTTGTGTAAAGAATATAGAGTTGACCTTTAGTGCATTCTGAATAATCTGAACCCCTATTTTCTGATCGAAGTTGGCTGTTTGCAATTTGTCCAATTCTTTAGATGCATACAGAAGAGCAACACCTCCACCTGCATTACAGAAAGTTTAGTTTAAGCGTATAATAACCTTCAATACTTTGACTAATACACGACATGACGATTTGACCAGTTTACCTGGTACGATTCCTTCCTCAACAGCAGCCTTTGTGGCATTTAGAGCATCAGTAACTCTGTCTTTCTTTTCGCTTACTTAAGTGTCACTGGCTCCTCCAATCTGAACATAATCACAAATTATCATATCAATGTACACGTGAAAACTTTCAGTTATAAGGAAATTAAATTAACTGTAAAAGGACGAACCTTTAGTACAGCGACGCCACCAGAAAGCTTAGCTAACCTCTCCTGGAACTTCTCTCTATCATAATCAGATGTGCTCAACTCGATTGCTGACCTAATCTGTCATTTGTCAAACAGATAGCAAAACACAACTGCGTTTTAACATTGTATCAAATATGTAACTTTTAAACGAAACATTAAAAGAGATTTACCTGTTCACAACGTTCTTCTATCGACTTCTTATCACCAGCACCGTCAAGAACAACTGTGTCATCTTTGGATACAGTAACCTACAACGAGAAGACCCTCATTACACACCAGAAACAAATATCAAGTCACTATTTGTTACTAATGATTGGTATCGTGCAACAAACCTTTTTACACGAGCCAAGCATTTCCAACTCCACGTTGTCAAGGTCCATACCAAGTTCTTCTGTTATAACCTGAAGATCAAACATAAGGCCCATAGTAAACAATCTACCGACTGACACATAATCTGAAAACTTAGTTTAGACAGGTCAGACAAAGTCAAGAGTGTATTTCATATGCTCATCATCTCCTAAATGACTTTATTCAAAAAAATCTACATAAATAGTACTCCCTCCGTCTCAAAATTATTGTCAGGAGACAAAAAACACAAAGTTTAATAAAAGTGGGGCCATTTTTATTTTTAACCACTCAAATAGAATATTCCCCACTAGATTCTCTAGTTTTTACTTAAAAAGGAAAGTGGACAATTATTTTGAGACATGCTGAAAAAGAAACATGGACTATTATTATGAGACGGAGGGAGTATGACGACATAGTTTTTAGAACCAGTTGTATACATTAATTATCTACAAGATTTTACTAAAAATGCAGGTTGGAGTATCCGACCGTATCCAAGAATAACCCTTTTTTGGATAGTTACACAACCTATCAGTATTCCAGTTTTTAGACTGTTACACAACCTATCAGAATTCCAGAATAACCCGTTTTACGCCATTAAAACTAGGAAACATCAAAACTCACAACATCATGCATACGAACGTCAAAAACTCACCTGGCCTCCGGTGAGAGTGGCAAGATCTTGCAAGTTGGCCTTTCTGTTCTCACCAAAACCAGGGGCTTTTATGGCACAAACCTAAGCAGAAAACAGCAAGTAACATAAGCTAAAAGATATATGTTACGGAGAGAAGTACCTAAGCATTAATAGAAACAATTAGAACCTTAATGCCGGCACGGAGCTTGTTAAGAATTAAGGTAGCCAACGCTTCACTTTCCACATCTTCAGCAACGATTAATAGAGGCCTTTGTTTCTGAATTAGAATAAAAAACAATCGGTAATATACATTCACCGCATAACTAAAACTAAAAATGGAATAATCAACTTGAGCTCATTAAGGACTCTACCTTCAGTGCCAACTCCAACACTTTGATCACGGAATTAATGTTTGAAATCTTCTTCTCGTAGATTAGAACAATAGGATCATCTAGTTCCTGTGAACATCAAAAAGTTAACCATTTTGAAAAGATCCATATAATACAATTAGCAGACTAATAAGCACATGGACTTACACATTTCTGATTCTTGGTGTTCGTGATAAAATGTGGAGATATATATCCCCTGTCTAACTTCATTCCCTCAACAACTTCTAGCTCATTATACAACGTCTTTCCGTCCTACATCCGTTCATAATGCTTAGCAAATTATCCGCTATTTATGAACGTGATAATAAGAGTAACGTAAAAGCAAGCTTACTTGAATAGTGATGACACCCTCTTTCCCAACTCTTTCCATAGCCTTAGCAATTAGTTCACCGATTTCACGTTCTCCATTTGCGGAAATTGTACCCACCTGTTATTTATATAACAATATACTACATTTAGCCTACGATCAAAAAACTTACTTTATGCTATATATATATCAATAAGATAAAATATATTAACCTGTGTAATTTCCTCAGATGTGCTTATCATACGGGCTCTACTTTTCAAGTTAGTTACAACTGAATCAACAGCCATCGTAATACCACGCCTGAGGTCCATTGCATTCATACCAGCCGCAACTGACTTGCAACCCTCTGAAAATATAGCGCGTGTAAGAACTGTTGCGCAAGTTGTACCTGAGACAATAAAAAGCAAAAAGCCCATCAAAACAACGTTACAAGATAATACTAAAAGATTCACAAATCCGTCATGGAGTGAACATTACCGTCACCAGCCACATCATTTGTGGCGTTAGCAACCTGTTTCACAAGACTCGCGCCAACATTCTTCACCTTATCACTAAATTCAATGGCTTTTGCAACCGTTACACCGTCTTTCGTTACTTTTGGCGCTCCATAACTTTGTTCAATCACCACATTACGCCCCTATAACATCATCACCAAATAGTATTTTATTAATCATAACCATATTGATATCTCTGACTGACAAAGTAACTAGCATAAATTTCTCAACTTTTAATTTACAAGGGTGTTTGTTTTAGCTTATTCCCAGGCTTATTAGCTTATTCCCAGGCTTATTAGCTTATTTTGTTCTGCTCATTTCTCATAATCCCATTTTTCAGCATTTATTATGGCGTAAAAACCATAAAATAAGACCATAAGCTATAATATAAGCCGGACAACATGTGCTTACAAAAAACAAGCCAATCAAATAAGCTCAAAGACCTACATTTTCAATTTTAAAAAACTAAAAAACAAACAAGCATACAAAGTACAAACGTCTATTTACGCCAATCAAAACCAAATCTACTCAACAACCGTAAATAAAAATTTATTTACCTTCGGGCCCATGGTAACTTTAACAGCATCAGCAAGCTCTTCAACGCCTCTAAGCATTAACGCCCTTGCGTCAACTCCAAATCTAATATCTTTTGCAGCATAGTTTCTGCTTATATTCAACCTACTTCCAATCTGTTTCTTTAACGCATAAACATCAACATACATACATATATATAAGTTATAACATATAAACACATAGTGGATCAAATAATGTACCTGCCGGGTTGTCTTAGTCGCAATTCTGCAAATAACAACAAACAGTAAAAAAGTCAAAAATTGATCAGTAAAATGAAATGGGTATTTTTTTTTAAGCGTATTTGCGGGCTTATTAGCTTATATTTGATTTCGGCTTATATTTCATAAGCCTAGATTATCTGGCTTATTTTGAGACTTTATATAAGTTCATTATATCATAATAAGGGGGTGTTTTGGATTAGCTTATTTTGTGGGCTTATTAGCTTATTGAGATTTGAGAATGCCAATAAGCCTTTTTTTTTTTTTTTTGCTTACCCATTTGAGCTTATGGCTTAAATAAGCCATAAGATTAAGTAGATAAGCTAATAAGCAAAAAAAAGTGAGCTTATTGCCTTTCCCAAATCTCAATAAGCTGATAAACCCATAAAATAAGCTAATCCAAACACCCCCTAAACTTGTATATGCAGATAAGTGTCAAAATAAGCCGGAAAATTTAGGCTTATGAAATATAAACCGAAATCAAATAAGCTCATAAGCACACAAATAAGCTTAAACAAAGACCCCCTAAAAAAGATTAGTAAAAATGATAACTTGATCAAAAAAAGATTTATAAAAATGAAAACTTGGTTATATAAATGAAATGGGTATTAAAAATTTATAAAAAAAGATTAGTAAAAATCAAATCTTGATGAGTAAAAAAAAGTGGGTATTGTTCATTAATGTATAAAGATTAGTAAAAATCAAAACTTTATCAAAAAAAGATTTATAAAAAAGAAACTTGGTTATATAAATGAAGTGGGTATTAAAAATTTATATATATATATATATATATATATATATATATATATATATATATATATATATATATATATATATATATATATATATATATATATAGTAAAAATCAAAACTTGATCATAAAAATAAAATGGGTATTAAAAAAGATTTATAAAAATGAAGTGGGTATTAAAATTTTATAAAAATAGATTAGTAAAAATCAAAACTTTAT
The DNA here is from genome assembly GCA_030686995.1 of Artemisia argyi. Lineage (NCBI taxonomy): Eukaryota > Viridiplantae > Streptophyta > Magnoliopsida > Asterales > Asteraceae > Artemisia > Artemisia argyi. Next base: position 2,418,012 of record CM060692.1, on the reverse strand, counting down.
CAAAAAAAATAAAGTGGGTCTTAAAAAGATTTATAAAAATGAAGTGGGTATTGTTGATTTATAAAAAAAGATTAGTAAAAATCAAATCTTGATATGTAAAAAAAAAAGTGGGTATTGGTTATTAATGTATAAAGATTAATAAAAATGAAATCTTGATGAGTAAAATGAAGTGGGTATGGGTAAAAAATGAATCTTGATGAGTAAAAATGAAGTGGGTAAGATGAAAAAGTTACTGTACCTTGATTTGGAAGCAAGATTTGCTGCGAAGCGATACATGATTGGTTGTTACTGACTGGAGATTTAGTGTGTGTGTTTGTATTTGTGTGTGTTTTATGGAGGGGTTTTAATAATGAGGAGGAGGGGGAAAGAGAAGAAGAGTCTGGAAGGAGGTGGCGAATAGGGTTTTAGCCTCCAATCTTGGATGTGATCAAGATGGGCAAAAGGGTTTTATGTTTTCATTTTTATTTTTTTCATTTCTTTTTCTTTTCAACTTTTTTTATGAGTTAGTTGCATTTTTGGTCTTTATGGTTTGGTCAAATTGCAGCTCTAAAATTTTGATTGCAGTAATAGTTCTTATTTTGAAATTTTGATTGCATTTTTGGTTCTTGAAAATGATAAGGGAATTTGGTCATTTCACACCAATAAGGACAAAAAATGCAACTCAACCTTCAAAATTGAGATTATCGCTGCACTTTTAAAGTTTTGAAGATCAAATCTACAATTTGGTCAAACCACAAGGACCAAAAATGCAATTAACTCTTTTTTTATTTTGAAAAACGAAAATGAATATTTAAGGCCCATGTTGACCGGACTCTCCCATATTATTTAACCAAACCCTCCCTAAATGGGGAGAGTGTACCTTAAAGGTACAACTTTTGTACTTTTTTTCTTTTTTTTATTTGTCTTGTACTGTAATAGTAGTGTTTTTATTTTTTTTTTATTATTTTTTTTTTAAGTTTGTAATGTTTAAATATTGTATTGTAATATTATTTGTTGTGTATATTTTTTTGTAATGTTAATAATTGCCTATATTACGTTATAAAAAAATATAACGTTATAAAAAAAGATGATGTTGACTCATTTGCATTTATAAACTAATGTTTGTAATGTTTTTGTGTTGTGTATACTTAATTAATAATTGACTAAATTACGTTATAAAATAATATGACGTTATAAAAAAAAGATGACGGTGACTCATTTGCATTTATAAACTACTACAAGATCAGTGTTTACACCTAAACTTAAATTATTTAAAAACAACAACTATTATTATAAAATTAAACGTCAACGTTAACATATTATTTAAAAACAACAATATCTACGACATATGAAAATTATTCATTTTGGTTAAAAGATCATGGAGCCGGGCACTTGACTGACAAGCGTGATCCTCAGGATTCCTTGCCATTTCTAACTCCATTTCTAGCGCCTTTATTCTTGCCTTCAACAACTTGTTCTCATTTTTTGTAACAACGCAGTTTGAGCAATGTGTTGAAGAAGAGGCTTGATTAAAATGCTCTGCTTCAAATTCATCTTTCCACTTGAAGTATCGACACCCATAGTCTTTTGTACCTGGCTATTACATGTTAAAACCGAATGGTATGGCGGAGTGATATTTTTATCACATTCGCAACCTTCACATCCGAGCCTTCTAAAAATCTAAGCCTATAAGGTGTTGTCTTTGTGTGATGTTTGTTTGTGTTTGCAGTTTGGACTTTGTTGTGGTTGTGCACTTTTGTGTTAGTTTGGACTTGAATCATTTTGGACAAAAAAAAGGACTTAGGACTGGTGCTTTGACAAAAAAAAATAGGACTTTGGCGATGACGAATTTAACCATTATCCGAGCCTGCAGTTGTGTTAGTTTGTGTTTGTGTGGTGTTTGTTTGTGTTTGCAGTTTGGACTTGTTGTGTTAGTTTGTGTTTGTGTGGTGTTTGTTTGTGTTTGCAGTTTGGACTTTGTTGTGGTTGTGCACTTTTATGTTAGTTTGGACTTGAATCATTTTTGACAAAAAAAAAACTTGTGACTGGTGCTTTGACCCAAGACTTTGGACAGCAAACTTGTAAAAAAAACAAAAAAAAAAAAAGGACAAAACTTGTACCATGTGGGCCCCACCACTAGGGAGGGTTTGCAGGCTACGGGTATAGACCCCCGTCCGGTCAACATAACCCATATTTAATCAACAAAGTACTCTTACAACCATAATCAACAAAGTACTCTGTAGTAGTCTGTACTAAACACATCTATATTCATCATAATCAACAAAGTATTAAACACATCTATATTTACTTTAAGTAAATTTACTAATGCTAATGCACATCACCTATGACTACAATATGTTTAAACTAGGTGTAACAAAAAGTCAAAAATTAGAACCAGGTTAGACTTAGATAACATCATTTTCATGAGTCGTTATTGTTACAACTTACCACCTTCATGCATCAAGGACAAAAAAGAAGGGGCTCTAGTTGCGCAGATCAATGAACGTAATTGTACTATATATCATTTGTGTATGAGCGTGCTGTGAGCTATAAGTAAATGATCTATATATTAAAAATAATAATAATATTAAAAAAAAAAAAAAAAAAAAAAAAAAAAAAAAAAAAAAAAAAAACAGGCATTTGACCGGGCATTTGATGGTGAGAGAAGATGCTAATATGATGGTGTGAATGTAGACATGTAGTAACCACTACATCGAGCCTTATAAGTTAAGCTTTTACTTCAATACTCAGGTTTTGAAACCGATAAATGTTTATTTTAAAGATGGAATAGGTTACACAACTACACCCAATAAAGTTTAGCATAAATATGTTCAATTTTATAATTTTCTTTTAAAAGTTAATACGTATATAAATTAGACGGTTGAGAAAATCTCAATGATATACAACAATTTACCTGTGATAAAAGTATTCAACTTGAATACTAGACTTACATCGAGCAATTACACTTCATTCGTCCTTATAAGTAATATCGACTCTTATACTATGTCCATCACATTTTCTTATATCTTTGATGAAGTATTTCGATTCTCACACTTATGCTCGACTTTTTTTTATGTGTCTTCATGTTAATAGACTCTAATAAGTAATAAATGCTCGCAAATTATTATACTTTTTATTTTTATTTATTTTTTATTTATTTATTTTTTTTTAATCATCGCTTCATTTTGGAGAACATTTTCTAAAGAGATTTTTTTTTTTTTTTTTTTTTTTTTTAATCTTATCTTGATCTTTGAGAAGATTAGCTTTTCCGACAAAGGTAAATTATGAGTATCTTTAGCTTCTATAGTAGTACACATACTAAATTAGTACATTTAAAATAAATACATTGTTATTTTACGACCAAAACTGTAACGACGTATTCTCTTTTACTCCATTGAAACCCCCTTCAACCATCTATAATAACATATTATTTTTTGATCAAGTCTTGATTTAGTTTAATCAAATGACCTTCATGAAGAACAAATGGCACAACAAACTACGATTTATCACATTTAACAAAATTAACTAACTAATCGTTACAATAACATGTGCATAATTTGTGGTGCCCATTTAACCATCTATAATAATTTGGTTGGATCTGACATAATAATACTAGAAATTCATGGGTTCATATCCTAGTTCCAAATGGGTTATATTCAAAAAGAACTTTTGAGTGAATTTCAAGATTTTTTAGATGAATTAATCTAATTTCACTTTCTTAATCAAACATAGCATACATCACATGATATTCAAATGGTAGCAAAATAATGATCAATAATTGTTTAAAAACTTGCCCTTAAACAAAATTCCGCATGCTAATAATGCACTAGTTCTCACACTGTAAACACACTTAGGCCTTTGTTTTACTACCGAGTGTCACACATACCAAGCCATGCTCTATTTGTTTATTCTACCACAAAAATGTATCTCAATCTTTTATGCTATCATAGGGCCGATCAAAATTCCGTGCCGCCCATTCCACCACCCATGTTGCCGCACATTGCCGGTTTTGGGAGTTCTGTCACAATTGCTTCAGTAGTCGTCATCAAAGAAGACACACTACACATAGAAACGAAAAACAAGAACAATACGGGAAAAAAAGTTCATAGTGTCTTCAGATATACAATAATAAAAATAAACCAACCACAGTTGCTTCAACTAACCTTGTAGCATCGACCAAGGTTGTCCTTATAACTTTCAACGGATCAATGATACCATTTTTCACCATGTCAACATATTCGCCTGTTTATCAAGAAACTTTAATTTGCTTGTTCATATACAATTAATAACAAATTATGTAAGTGGCAAAACCATCCCCTAATAAATCATGTCAACTTGGATAATATTTCATGCATAAGGAGTCGAATTGATTAAACAGGAAACAGGTTGGAAATTGCCCACTTTAACACATTTCCACCCTACCCAGTTTTGCCACCTCTAAACTATATTATACATCTGTTTATGCATAGAACAAAAAAAATTAGCACAAACCTTTAGCTGCACTGTATCCAGGATATGGGTCATCTTGCTCTAAAAGCTTATCAACCACGACCGAACCTTCCACTCCAGCCTTAGATTCCAATCATTAGATAAACATTTATGTGCTAGTAAAATAAGTGAACATAAGTTTGACCTTTAGTGCATTTTGAATAATCTAAACCCCTATTTTCTTGTCAAAGTTGGTTGTTTGCAATCTGTCCAATTCATTAGATGCATACAAAAGAGGAACACCACCACCTAATTACATGATATGACGATTTGTCCGATTTGTTCAATTTACATGGTACTATTCCTTCCTCAACAGGCATTTAAAGCATCAATAACTCTGTCTTTCTTTTCACTTACCCCAGTGTCAGTGGCTCCTCCAATCTGAACATAATCACAAATTTTTATTATATCAATGTACACATGAAAACTTTCAATTATAAGGAAGTTGGATTAACTGTAACAAGGACGAATCTTTAGTGTAGCGACGCAACTAGAAAGCTTGCCAACCTCTCTTACTTCTCTCTATCATAATCAGACTGATGTACTCAATTGCTGACCTAATATGCCATTTGTCAAACAGACATGAAAACACAACACCGTGTTAGCATTGTTTCAAATATGTAATTTACCTTTGGAACTTTTAAACGAAACATTAAAAGATACATACCTGTTCACAGCAAGTAGACATCGGCACCATCAAGCACCACCATGTAATCTTTCGATACAGTAACCTACAACAAATAGACCATTAATGATACACCAGAAACATACATCAAGTCGCTATTTGTTGTTATAATTGGTGTGCTACGATACGCACCGGTTTTTCTGGTCAACCAATAGCCGATTTTGTTTGATGATATAATCTGAGCCAATATCGCATGTGGGAAGGAAGGCAATGCCAAAGAGGCAGAAGTGTTAGCAGGCAAATGCTCATAAATTCATTAGTGGCCTCCACTATGTACCACACTAACCTTCATCCCATGTTGCTGGTGCTTACTCTATCGGGCAAGTGTGCTTGGCTTTAGGTGTTTTCTGTTAGATTTCACTTGGCTACTTGTGGGCCTTAAAAAAGGCCCAGCTTTGAGGCCATCTTTCTAAGGTGATTTTTCGTATTGGGATATCCGCGACTGTTTTGCTTTTATGCTTACATTTGTTAGCTTGGCCATTATTAAGTGTGCTTATTTCAACACTTAAGTTTGTTTTAGTATTTTGTTTCTGAAAGATAAGAGCAACCATGTGTTTAAATTGACTTAATCATGATCTTACGATCATGTAGACCCAAAACTGGACATGAAATAGTTCATAGCCATGTTTTTATCAAGTGTTTTTTAAGTACATATAATCATAACTACACACATAGTTATGATCATAATACATAAAAAACACTTGATAAAAACATGGCCATGAACTATTTCCTATCCATTTTTGGGTCTACATGATTATAAGATCAAGATTAAGTCAATCTGAACACATGGTTGCTCTTATCTTTCATAAACAAAATACTAAAACAAAATTAAGTGCTGGAATAAATGCACTTAATTACGCCCTAACTAACAAATGTAAGCATAAAAGCAAAAAACATTCGCAGACATCCCAATTCAAAAAAGCACCTTAGAAAAACGGCCTCTACGTTGGGCCTTGTTAAAGGCCCAGATATAGCCAAGCGAAATCCAACAGAAAACACCTAAGGCCAGCAACACGATCAATGACCTTAGAGTAATGATCATTCTCTTTCAATACAATGACAGTCCCACTTGACTTTACAAGTTGGTGATTGACAACCGAGGAGGCCACAACCACCCCCTTCAGCGAAACCAATGCATCAGCGACAGACGTGCAAAATTAATACATTAATTGTGAAAACTTATTACATATGAACAAGTATCAATATCCAAGAGTATAATGACCTTAAATGGCTGTTTGGTTCGCAAATTTTATATCATGGAATTTTAAAACTAACACAAATTAAAATTTGGAAGAGTTTAAAATACTTGAATTTGAAATCTAGTGACCTTTTTGAATGGCACGATTTTATAACATAGGTAACAGTAAATGACTAAATAACCCTTTTATCATAACACACACAAAACACATACCTTGCAGACTTGCATCATTTGTCCTACATAACTCAACATTCATAAAGAACATGTTTTTTTAATGGGCTTAATCTAACCCATTGTCAATTTCTAAATCTTCGTTAAACAACTTTCAAGTACAAAACTTTAAACATAGGTTCTCATGTATTTAAACATGGAGCTTTTTAACTAAAGTAGATTTATGACCCAATTCAGAAATCCAAGCATGCATTAGTCAAACACCTAGACTCCGTTTGAGATTTGTATAATTTGCAAATTTAAATCTTGTTGAAGTCAAACAATTGCAACGCTGATGAATAAAAGATGGAAGGTAAACATGAAAGGCGTCTTTTTCCCCTAATAAGGTTTAGGCATTCAATTCAAAGAATTAAATTAGGTTGAAGGGAAAAAGATGGAGTGGAAGTGATTGACTTGAAGTAAATTATTGGTTTGAGGTGTGAAGCTTTTCAACTAGATAAAGGGGGTACTTTTGTAATATATAAACCTCACCTCAAAAGCGATATTAGAATCCAACTCTCATCCTCCGTATTTTAATTTCCCAAACAACTTTTAAAACTCCTACTTTTAACATACTAAACACAATTTTTTCTTGATATCAAATTCAAACCTGTCCAAATTCCCTTAAATTTGGCCAACCAAACAGCACCTAAGTTTCTTATAAAACACGCTTCTTAGTCAATGTAATTTTTTAATCATAATGTTAAAAGTTACTGTTAACACTATAAACTAAAGTAGGAAACGTTTTAAACCTTAATGTCACACCCCCAAGATCGGGTCCAGCGGAAGCATACATGTAGCTGGGGTGTAACTCAATCGGTATCACAACACAAGTACAAAAATGGTTTTCACTTTAATCATTTAGAATAAAATCGTTTAATCAAAAATGTTGAATTTACATCGTTAAAAGTAGTGCGGAAGTAGGCCCTTAAAATAGTTTAAAATGGTCCCCATATAAATAATCAGAGTCTTCTATGACCATGCTATGCCCTGCCAAAACCTCCAGTAGCGTGCCATTGGTTAAAACCTGAAAATACATGCTAAAGTGTCAACACGAGGTTGGTGAGTTCATAGGGTTTGTTTAACAAATAAAGTTTATAGAAAGATGGTCACACAGCAAAGGCATCGTAAATCCACTCAGTTACAAGTCCCGCCATAAGAGACTTGTAACCTGTGTGTTCACAACCCACTGCTAAAATAGTTTATGTCTGGTAGTCAAGCACCTGTGGTCAATATAGTTCACAATAAGGCACATAGTACAACATAAGTCAAGGCCGCTCCGAACAAGGGAGACTTGAAGTCACTCCGCCACCTAGGCAAAGAATTATTAGTCACTCCGCCGACTTGGCGAAGAATTATTAGTCACTCCACCATGGCGAGAATTATTAAGGATGCTCTGAACAGGAGAGACTTTATAGTGTTGCTCCGAACAAAGGAGACTTCGCACGCTCCACCAATAAGGCGAGACTTTAGGTTAAGAACGCTCCACCAATAAGGTGAGACTTTAGGTCATAGTACATACGGTACATTAAGTTCAAAAGTTCAAGTCAAGTTCAAGAGTTCAAAACAAGTTATAAGGTCAAGACAAGTCAAAAGAATTCATAATAATCAAAGGGTTCAAAACAATGTTCAAAGAGTTCAAGTAATAATTCATGTAAAAACGAGCATGTATTCTCCCCCAAAACGTTAACAAAACAATTTAAAAGAATAGGGGCTATGACTCACCTGGTGCGATAGCTACGATGATAAAGTGGATACACAGAAATGAGGTTCGATCTCAAACCGCAACCTAATATGAATGATAGTGATCTACTTAGATCATGAAAGGATGAAGAGAATATGCATGCACATGATACCTATACCACTCGTAACTTGGAAATAATAGTTATAGTCAAAGTAAAGTATTTTTCATACTTAAGAAAAATAAGTCCAACTAGAATAATAAAAACTTGTCGTAATATATCGTATATAAAAAAAAACGTTAGTGTTATATTCCTCGTTTTGAAAACCTTAAGATAACGTCTAATAGTCGCGTAATAAACCTTGGGTCTTATGTATTTCGTTAATTAAAAATAAACTCTTTGAATAAGAAATCTAGAAAATATATTATTTAGTACGTAGTTATATTATTTTCTAGTAGTGACTATATATATATATAGTTTTGACGATTTTAAAACATGTATAACTTGGTCGTTTTAAGCTCATTTTACTCGTTCTTTATATCCACGGATTCGTTTTAATATATACTAATATATTTTTGGTAGTTCGGCTCCTCTAGGTTACGTCTAACGTCTCTATTTGTCCGTCGAAAAATGTCCAACAGCATGCAGTTTTTCAGAAAATAGTTTTCGTCGTTAAATTTACAAAAATCATATCTCCTTCGTTATAAACTCGTTTTAGTTCGTTCTTTCACCAAAAGTTTCGTTTTTAAAAGTATTTTCTAAATCTTTGGTCAAAAATTATCCATCACCTACTGAGTTTCCCACGTTTTAAAAATAGCAACAGTAGGTAAATATATTGTTTCAAAAACCATTTCTAGTGTTCCAATCTAGTTCCAACTTCAACCAAACCACTTTCAATCACCACAAATCTAGTCTAATCTTACCATACACCTTCTTAGGGTGTCATGGGTTCCTAAACATCATAAATCAAGTGGATCTAACAAGGATCTAACTATAATCCATTTCTAGGGATCAAAAGTTATATATATATATATATATATATATATATATATATATATATATATATATATATATATATATATATATATATATATATATATATATATAAATGAGTGGTATAACTAACATATGCATGTAGATCTTGAACGGAAATCATATGACCACAAAGATAACATGAAGAAATTATGAAAAAGAGTTTGACAACTTACATAGAAAGATTATAGAGCTTGGATGAGTAAAACCTAAGAAACCTTGAGTTTTTATCACAAAACCCAAACAAGGACAACAAAAGGGACAAGATAGTAACTTGATCTTGAAAAATCAATGGTGGATAGTGGTGGTTCTTGTGGTGGTCGATCCAAGAGAGGAGAGGAAAAGAGAGAAAATTTTGTTAGTTTGATTTGGTAAAATGAGAAGGAAATGTGTAGTTTTATGTTATATATTTATTTTAGGGGGGGCAAGATCCATAATTTAAGGAGGCTAGGAGGGTGGAAGAGTTTTGCAAAAACCTTGACTTTTGGTGTATGATTGGGTAGATATTATTAGTTTTAGGTGATACCGGGTACCGAGTTAACTAAAAATAAATGTTAAAGAGGTGAAATAAAATACGACGAAGTTGTAAAAGTTGTAAAATATTATTCCTGATGAGAATCGGGTGTCAAAATAATTATCTTATTGAAATAACGCAAACCGACGGAGTAATAAGCTCCGACCGTAAAATGTACCAATTGGTTTCAAAACACCGGGTAAACTAATAATAAAAATTTTAAATTATTATTATGAGTATAAAAATGTGTTAGGACTATAGTTGGGATTGTCGGATCAATTATTCAAAATAATAGCTCATAAGATAACGTTTATTAGGTAGATAATCGTACGTATACAGAAATGATGCAACTCACGCATAAATGACAAATTTTCTCCGGAGGTGAATAGTGTTTTATGAATAGTAAAAATTTTGAACGCTTCTCAGAATCACAAACTGACTCCGAAAAATATGAATAGTAAAATGATGAATAGTGATCGATGAATAGTAACTGATGAATAGTAAATGTGAAAGTTCGGGAAAAGACCAGAATTTACGAGTTGTGACAGTCTCTACCCCTTAAGGGAACTTCGTCCCGAAGTTCAGTTAACGTTGGTCTCCGAAGTGTTATAAAGGTGAAGATTTATGAGATGAAATGACCAGTTGACGTGTTTCTAGGCGGCGGTTCACGAGGTGATGAAAAATATAAGCGTTCTGACAACGAGGGTATACACACACATAAATGAAACATTTGGAAATTGAGTTGATGATTCAATCCAGACAGAATTTTATTATAACCATTCTAAGTGTTGCAAAATTCATTTCATAGTCGGATATAGGTAGTCAGCCTATGTCCCACTATCCCGGGTTGAATATAGGTGACTAGTCTATATTCCACCGAGGTTCCATGAATTTTGAAATACTCAGCTCAATTATACTAATACTATGTCCTTCACAAATACCAAGACGTTCAGAAAGACTAAGGCAGGTGACCAAACTCGAGGTCAAAAGATGAAACTATGCAAAGAAAACATAACGCGGTGACATATATGATACGTGAACATGCTTATATGAAAGACAATGATAGAAATCAATTAGAATAAATGAACATAATATACCAGATAATGAGACACAAATCTCATCATCTAAGTCAGCAACAAACCACAAGTGAGGCTTCAGCTTGGCAGGCAGGCACGTGACGGTCATAGGGTTAAGTTTTTCGTAAAAGTAGCTATAGTCTAGGTTTTAAAAACACTTAGTTCGCTATAGCCAAAGCTCTGATACCAATCTGTCACACCCCCAAGGTCGGGTCCAGCGGAAGCATACATGTAGCTGGGGTGTAACTCAATCGGTATCACAACACAAGTACAAAAATGGTTTTCACTTTAATCATTTAGAATAAAATCGTTTAATCAAAAATGTTGAATTTACATCGTTAAAAGTAGTGCGGAAGTAGGCCCTTAAAATAGTTTAAAATGGTCCCCATATAAATAATCAGAGTCTTCTATGACCATGCCATGCCCTGCCAAAACCTCCAGTAGCGTGCCATTGATTAAAACCTGAAAATACATGCTAAAGTGTCAACACGAGGTTGGTGAGTTCATAGGGTTTGTTTAACAAATAAAGTTTATAGAAAGATGGTCACACAGCAAAGGCATCGTAAATCCACTCAGTTACAAGTCCCGCCATAAGAGACTTGTAACCTGCGTGTTCACAACCCACTGCTAAAATAGTTTATGTCTGGTAGTCAAGCACCTGTGGTCAATATAGTTCACAATAAGGCACATAGTACAACATAAGTCAAGGCCGCTCCGAACAAGGGAGACTTGAAGTCACTCCGCCACCTAGGCAAAGAATTATTAGTCACTCCGCCGACTTGGCGAAGAATTATTAGTCACTCCACTATGGCGAGAATTATTAAGGATGCTCTGAACAGGAGAGACTTTATAGTGTTGCTCCGAACAAAGGAGACTTCGCACGCTCCACCAATAAGGCGAGACTTTAGGTTAAGAACGCTCCACCAATAAGGTGAGACTTTAGGTCATAGTACATACGGTACATTAAGTTCAAAAGTTCAAGTCAAGTTCAAGAGTTCAAAACAAGTTATAAGGTCAAGACAAGTCAAAAGAATTCATAATAATCAAAGGGTTCAAAACAATGTTCAAAGAGTTCAAGTAATAATTCATGTAAAAACGAGCATGTATTCTCCCCCAAAACGTTAACAAAACAATTTAAAAGAATAGGGGCTATGACTCACCTGGTGCGATAGCTACGATGATAAAGTGGATATACAGAAATGAGGTTCGATCTCAAACCGCAACCTAATATGAATGATAGTGATCTACTTAGATCATGAAAGGATGAAGAGAATATGCATGCACATGATACCTATACCACTCGTAACTTGGAAATAATAGTTATAGTCAAAGTAAAGTATTTTCCATACTTAAGAAAAATAAGTCCAACTAGAATAATAAAAACTTGTCGTAATATATCGTATATAAAAAAAAACGTTAGTGTTATATTCCTCGTTTTGAAAACCTTAAGATAACGTCTAATAGTCGCGTAATAAACCTTGGGTCTTATGTATTTCGTTAATTAAAAATAAACTCCTTGAATAAGAAATCTAGAAAATATATTATTTAGTACGTAGTTATATTATTTTCTAGTAGTGACTATATATATATATAGTTTTGACGATTTTAAAACATGTATAACTTGGTCGTTTTAAGCTCATTTTACTCGTTCTTTATATCCACGGATTCGTTTTAGTATATACTAATATATTTTTGGTAGTTCGGCTCCTCTAGGTTACGTCTAACGTCTCTATTTGTCCGTCGAAAAATGTCCAACAGCATGCAGTTTTTCAGAAAATAGTTTTCGTCGTTAAATTTACAAAAATCATATCTCCTTCGTTATAAACTCGTTTTAGTTCGTTCTTTCGCCAAAAGTTTCGTTTTTAAAAGTATTTTCTAAATCTTTGGTCAAAAATTATCCATCACCTACTGAGTTTCCCACGTTTTAAAAATAGCAACAGTAGGTAAATATATTGTTTCAAAAACCATTTCTAGTGTTCCAATCTAGTTCCAACTTCAACCAAACCACTTTCTATCACCACAAATCTAGTCTAATCTTACCATACACCTTCTTAGGGTGTCATGGGTTCCTAAACATCATAAATCAAGTGGATCTAACAAGGATCTAACTATAATCCATTTCTAGGGATCAAAAGTTATATATATATATATATATATATATATATATATATATATATATATATATATATATATATATATATATATATATATATAAATGAGTGGTATAACTAACATATGCATGTAGATCTTGAACGGAAATCATATGACCACAAAGATAACATGAAGAAATTATGAAAAAGAGTTTGACAACTTACATAGAAAGATTATAGAGCTTGGATGAGTAAAACCTAAGAAACCTTGAGTTTTTATCACAAAACCCAAACAAGGACAACAAAAGGGACAAGATAGTAACTTGATCTTGAAAAATCAATGGTGGATAGTGGTGGTTCTTGTGGTGGTCGATCCAAGAGAGGAGAGGAAAAGAGAGAAAATTTTGTTAGTTTGATTTGGTAAAATGAGAAGGAAATGTGTAGTTTTATGTTATATATTTATTTTAGGGGGGGCAAGATCCATAATTTAAGGAGGCTAGGAGGGTGGAAGAGTTTTGCAAAAACCTTGACTTTTGGTGTATGATTGGGTAGATATTATTAGTTTTAGGTGATACCGGGTACCGAGTTAACTAAAAATAAATGTTAAAGAGGTGAAATAAAATACGACGAAGTTGTAAAAGTTGTAAAATATTATTCCTGATGAGAATCGGGTGTCAAAATAATTATCTTATTGAAATAACGCAAACCGACGGAGTAATAAGCTCCGACCGTAAAATGTACCAATTGGTTTCAAAACACCGGGTAAACTAATAATAAAAATTTTAAATTATTATTATGAGTATAAAAATGTGTTAGGACTATAGTTGGGATTGTCGGATCAATTATTCAAAATAATAGCTCATAAGATAACGTTTATTAGGTAGATAATCGTACGTATACAGAAATGATGCAACTCACGCATAAATGACAAATTTTCTCCGGAGGTGAATAGTGTTTTATGAATAGTAAAAATTTTGAACGCTTCTCAGAATCACAAACTGACTCCGAAAAAGATGAATAGTAAAATGATGAATAGTGATCGATGAATAGTAACCGATGAATAGTAAATGTGAAAGTTCGGGAAAAGACCAGAATTTACGAGTTGTGACACTTAACCAACCATAACTTACACAAAACCTTTTAAAAAAACTAAGACAAGTAACTAAAGAAGCAAACTTTTATAAAAACTAGAGAGAAAATGTATAAAAAAAATGAAGAGAAGAAAACATATTTGTGGTTAAAGGAAGGTAGTGTTAGTTTATATAACACCCAAATGGCTCAAATTAGGGTTTTACAATTTTTTCAATAGCCCCTAAAGTTACATAATTGTGCACAATAGATACCTGAACCTGCCACGTGTCACGCTCTCACTGTGCCACGCGGGAGACAGCATAGTACCATGTCGTAGGAGTGTGGAGAGCGTGTGCATGTCACTAGTTTTGCTGACGTGGTTAATGACTAGATGCTGACTAGGCGTGGAAATAAGTCCAAAAAATATAGTACGTGGTGGAGATTCGAACTCTGGTCAACATTTTCACAAACAAAAGGCTTACCACTGAGCTAAGTGGTAAGTCTGTGCCCATGCGCTTTCTCCTTGCTTTTATCCTTTGCTTGGGCTGGGCCAGTCTTTTTGAATAAGAATCGGGTATTGTTGGGCCGGCCGGGTCTCGGGGCGGGGTTGGTTCCATTGGACTCGTTTTTCCGTACTCATTCTTCGGGGCATCATTTGGATTATGTGAATTTCGATAGAAATATATGCGTGATTGATACTCGTCTGAAATTTCACGTTTTCGCTCCGTTTACAAGTCTCCTTACCTACAAAGTAAAATAACAACTTTTAAAAGCATTTTCAATTAAAATAGATAGTTTCGTTATTTGGTGAGGATTTAAATTTTAAATTGATGTATAATTTAACGAATATCAGTCTTCATGAAATTAATGGACTCTAATTTAAAAAAAAAATTAAAAAAAAAAATAAAATAAAATTCATCATCATCATCTTTCATCTTTGAGAAGATTAATCTTGTGTTGATGATGAGATTCATCTTTGTTGATTAAGACAATCATATGTTATTTAAAGTGTGACTAATTTATTAGAATTTTAACTTTATTTTGACAAAGGTAAGTTAATCTTTAGCTTCTATAGTAGAACACTAGAACATTTACGTCGATTGCATTATTCTCTTGCCAACTTTGTTATTTATTGGTTAACTTCATCTAAAACTTCTTAAATGAACCCATTAATTTCTAGTATTATTATGTTAGATCTAACTTCTATAGTAGAACACTAGAACATTTACGTCGATTCCATTTGGGACCACGATACTTTTTTGAGTTTTTCTTTAAATGAACCCATTAATTTCTAGTATTATTATGTTAGATCTAACCAAGCTATTAAGATCATAGATGGTTAAATGTGCACCACAAATTATTCACATGTTATCATAACACTTGGTTAACTTTGTTAGATATGACAAATTATAGTTTGATGTGCCATTCGTTCTTCATAAGTTTTTGAGGTTTACTTTCACATAACAAAAGTTGTATACTTACAAGTTTTTGTGAAAATATGATTAGCTAACACTGTATTTATACAAATGAAAATATAATGGGGCAAGTGGATGTCTAAACAAGATAGAAGACGAAACTTTTTCACTTAGTAGGTTTTTGAGCTCCAGAATATTCGGTTTGCTAAGTTGGTTGACGAGCCTTATCAAACACAAGTTAAATTTAAAGCTCGATCAAGCTTGAGTTAAATTTTAATGATATGAATGCTAAAGCTCATAAGAGTTGAAGCTCTTACTTTCAAATATGTTTGGCAACGTAACTGAAGTTAGAGCTTATACACGTGAATGACACAAAAAGATATTCAAACAAAGATATTAATCATTTCAAAAGCGTTCACACTTCTCAAAAGCTAATCCAAGAATGTTTAACCAAATTCAAAACCCAAGTCTCAGCCAAAACAACTATAAATCTACATTTCGGTAGTAGAGTGAAGCTCAAGTGTGATTAGGAATGTAAACAAGCCAAGCTTTAAAAAAGTTTGGCCCAACTTGTTTCAAGCCTTATCATTGAAGATTGAGCTCAACTCCGTATTTGATATATAATGATACTATTCATAAATATGTTATATATGTAAAAGCTCGTTTAAACTCGCGAATTTAATCGAGCTCGATATCTGAAACTTGTACTTAAACTCATTTTCTAAAGAAGCTTTATGGTTTATATTAAGCTCAAGCTAAAGTTGGCTACATCTCTACTCATTTCAAGCTTTTAACAAATCAATCCCATGTAGCTCAAACATAGCTACTCACTCACACCATAGCTTGACAATTTAATTAAAGGGAGCTGATAAGGACATCGCTTCTTTTATACATACACCATTTTATATAAGTTATAAAGCAAACTTAGTACACTACAATATTGCATTATTGAGATGATGGTACATGTAGGGCAGATCACGGTCCGAAAACCGGACCAGACCTAAAGCCGACTTGGCACAAAACACCGGACCGAGATATTCGGACCAGGTCTAGATCGGTCTGGTTCGATTCAGCAAAGCATATGGTCGGTTTACGTAAGACCTAAGCGGACCAGATCAAATCGAGGACCGAATGTGAAGAAAAGTACGATCGAGTACCGGACTGAAATACGTTCGGTCCCGTCGGTCTAGTTTAGAGGTGATCAACGGTCCAATACCAGACCGGACCAAGACCGAACTAACCTAGAACCTTAGACCAATGACCGAACCAAATGTGTTCGGTCCAGTCCCATCCAAGAAGACATAATAGTCCAGTTTTACGTAAGATCGGTCCGGACCGGACTAGACCGAGTTAGAGAAAAGGGTAAAATTGTCCATGAACCCAACAAATAACAAGTAGCACCCCACACCACACCACACCACTTCTTGAATCCACCATCATCAAGTCCACCACCACCATTTTCATTTCATTTCACCACCAACAACTCAACCACCATGACAGAAGCATACATCAGGAACAAGCCAGGCATGTCCAGCGTCAAAGACATGCCTTTACTCCAAGACATGCCTCCACCGGGCGGCTTTGCTCCGGTGAGATACGCCCGACGCATCCCATCAAAGGGTCCCAGCGCTGTTGCTATTTTCTTGGCTGCTTTTGGGACTTTCTCTTGGGGTATGTACCAAGTTGGAAAGGGTAACAAGATCCGCAGGTATGAAAAAAGACCCATCTTTATTTGATGATGTTTTGTGGGGGGGATTGAATCTTGTTGGATCATATTGGCTTATTAGGGGTGTTTGTATAAGCTTATTTTTGGGCTTATTGGGGGGGGGGGGGGGGGGGGGGGGGGATTTGGGTTTAGGATATATTTGAGATTGGAATGGTAAAAATTGAATCTTGTTTGATTATAGTGGCTTATTAGGGGTGTTTGTATAAGCTTATTTTTGGGCTTATATGGTTTCGGCTTATATTTCGTAAGTTTGTTTCATTGGATTTGAGGTTGAATTAGTAGTTGTGATGTATTTGAGGTGGGTGTGATTTGGGTTTAGGATATATTTGAGATTGGGATGGTAAAAATTGAATCTTGTTTGATTATATTGGCTTATTAGGGGTGTTTGTATAAGCTTATATTTGGGCTTATGTGGTTTCGGCTTATATTTCTCGAAAAAGACCCAACTTTATTTGATGATGTTTAGGGTGGGGGGGATTTGGGTTTGGGATATATCTGAGATTAAGTTGTTAAAAATTGGATCTTGTTTGATTATATTGGCTTATTAAGGGTGTTTGTATAAGCTTATTTTTGGGCTTATGTGGTTTCGGCTTATATTTCGTAAATTTGTTTTATTGGGTTTGAGGTTGAATTAGTAGTTGTGATTTGGGTTTAGGATATATTTGAGATTGGAATGGTAAAAGTTGGATCTTTTTCAATGGGAAGGGGAATAAGTTGTTTCTCAAGTTTAAGCTTATTTAGGAGGTGTTTGTTTCGGCTTATATTGCCGGCTTACGACTTATTTGGTTTTGGGTTTATGTTTCATAAGCTTACTTTTTGTGGCTTATTTTGACACTTTCTGGCTTATATAAGTTCATTATATCAAAATGAACTTGTATAAGCCGGAAAGTGTCAAAATAAGCCACAAAAAGTAAGCTTATGAAACATAAGCCCAATACCAAATAAGTCATATAAGCTGGCTATATAAGCAGAAACAAACACCCTCTTATTAGTTTCTGAGCATATTTGACTATAAGCATTGAAAAAAAAAAAAAAAAAAAAAAAAGAAACACCCCTTTAAGCTTATTTTTGGCCTTATCAGCTTATCTCATTTCGGCTTATATTTCATAAGCCCTATTTTTCCGCCTTATATAAGCTTGTTGTATCATAATAAGCTTTTATATAAACCCATAAGTTTCAAGATAAGCCGGAAATTTGGGCTTATGAAATACAAGCCTAAATGAGATAAGCTCATAAGCTTAATAATAAGCTTTAACAAACACCTAGTGTGATGATTTTGTACTTGAGATAGACTTGTATATAGGAATGAATTGGGTCAAAGAATGTAGGTTTTGTGAGATTTGATGTGGAGTTCGTTAGTGTGTTAATATAAAAGGATCAATGCTCGCCTAATTTTTGTGAACGATATCTTTCATTTTGCTTTATAAAAAAGGAGTAAGTTTGTTTTATTGGGTTTGAGGTTGGATTCGTGGGTGTGATGTTTGATTTGGTGATGTTTGAGGTAGGTATTTCTGGTTTATATTTCATAAGCCCATTTTTTACCGCTAATAGTTTGACTGACTTATGAGCTTATCATGACTCGAAGATAGAAAATAAGCTAATGAGCTCAAAAAATAAGCTCAAACGAACACCCCCTAAGTGATAATTTTGTATCTGGTATAGCCTTGAGCCTTCTATATATAGCAATGAATTGGGTTGAAGGATGTAGAATTTTGTGATGTTTGGTATGGGGTTTGTTGTTACACATTGGGTTTAACGAGCATGGTGTTAGTTTGTTAATATCAATGCCCGCTTATCTGTGGTTCGGTATGTGTTACTTTTACGGAAAATGATAGATAAAACGTGGGTTTTTTTTGTAAGATTGGGTTTAGTATTGAGGCCTTGAGGGGTGTAACGGTGTTAGGTAAGTTTATTACCTTGTTGGTGTTACTAAAATGCAATATATCGTTTTGAGTGTTTGGTTTAAAATAGCGTATACCTTTTAAGAGGTGAAAACTCTGTTAATGAAATGCACCTCCGAGGCGTGTTTTCATAATTGGGGCTAAGGACCGGACCTGTCACGGACCGGACCGAGACCAAAAAATGGAAAATCAAGGGGCTAAGGACCGGACCTGTAAGGCTTCTGTTGGCTCGGTTTTCTTAATTGGGGTCGGTCCTCGGGTCGAAATGCTCAGGCCTAGTTGCTTATATGAAGTTTTATTCTATAGCAAAGATTTAAACCCTGTGTTTTAAAAGAGGACCAGGTGAGTGAAATATAAATATTTTGATTTTAAGTAGTGTGGTCAGTGGTGTGCTATTTTATTCTGCGCGTTATCCCTTTCAAGTTTGTTTACCTTTTCGTTTTTAGTCATTTTACGCGTTACTGATGACTAAGCAACTTAGCTAGTTATACAAATTAAGGTGTTTCAGGGTGTGTCTGGGTGAAGGTTGTTTGAGGAGCTTATTAGCTTCTTCGTCGTCGTATCAAAATGCAGTACGTCATTTTGAATGTTTGGTGTGAAATAACGTATAAGTTTATGTATGGGGTTTAAGAGATGAAAATTGTGTTTACAAAATGGATAGACAGTTACGGTCTAAAATATCATTTAGAATACTGTTTTAGCGTTTTAGTTATGTTATGTGCTAAAGACTTTGTGTTATTGTATATTGCGTACTAAACATATCTTTTTTATGTAGGGCAATAAAGGAGGAAAAGTATGCTGCTCGCAGGGCGATTTTACCCATGCTTCAAGCCGAAGAGGATGAAAGGTAACTAACAACAAGTCAACAACCAGAGTCTTTCAATATCTGTCGTTTTTTACCCATTTGCTTATGAACGGGTTAACTAGTCAAAGATTAAAATTATTATCCAAAATGAAACAGGTCTAAACCGTTTGATCTTGCTATATAGTGTCATTATATTAATAACAAGTAATCATATATGATGTGTTACCTTTTAATGGAAATTTGAAGAAAAAACTTTTGTGGGTCAACCAAACAGCCTGACCCATTTCGGCTCATGCCAGAAACATGCCCGAACCGCCCATTCTTCCACCTCTAGTATACTCTTTCGAATGTTGATGAAAAAGTTTGTTATTTATGTGTAGATTTGTGAACGAATGGAAGAAATATCTGGAAGAAGAGGCTCGGATCATGAAGGACGTGCCTGGCTGGAAAGTTGGCGAGAGTGTGTACCACTCCGGAAAATGGATGCCTCCTGCAACTGGTGAAATGCGTCCTGAGGTCTGGTAAACATTTGGGGATGTTGTCAATTTACGCGTCTTCAATCTAATAAAATTGCAGTTGAACAAAAATTCACATATTTCTAAGTGAGAGCTTCTTTTGTTTACATGTATTATCTAAACTTGGCTGCTATGCTACTCGATTTCATTTGATGTACCCGCTTCTTCTATATGGTTTATTAAACGGCCATCCAAACTGCACTTTGTTGTATGTTAAAATTTCAGCTTGTTTCTTCATTTGGTCGTGTTTTGATAGATGACTTTCATCTACATAAGTGCATCTCCAGTGTATTTTAGACTAAATTTGTTTTGGTGCATACTAGTCTTTAGGTTTACAATTTCACGACGTTTGGTTAGATCAAAGTTGTGTTGACCGAACAATATTGTTTGTGCGCCTTATTGGATCAAATTTGTCTTGAGTTTGAATCAAAATCGTTTGTGCATCGTTTGTAAGCGTTTGAATACAATAGAGGACGTTGTAAGTGATTGAATGTTGACTGGTATCGTTAATTTGACATGTTTCATATATAGTCGTTCTTTAGATAATCGACTCGAATGACTCTTTATCAAAGAAACAAACTATAGTTGACAAATGCTTTAATATGTAAATAGGATGAAACTATCTTGAACATAAAAAGAGTGGCACACAAAGATGGTAGCATACTAATGTTTATTCCCAATCAAATCTTTTAACCCAATCATTTGGCCCCGGAAAATTTCTCAAAGGAGCGTAAAAACCATCTTCTTTTACCAGCCAAAGACAATCATCTTTCGACTCATGTTTATGCAAAAAACAATAATCAGGGTCGCCTCCATTCTTCAACGAAAAAACATCAAACGTGCGTTGCTTAGATCCCAAGTGAAAATGACAAAAGAATAGCGTCGTCATCATTCTCATTCGGTTCACATGAAAGAACTTGATTTAAAGAGGAAACCAGAAGCATAATTCAAATTGAATTTTGAGTTATCAATTTTAAGTTTGTTCTTCACAGTAACTACTTTACAATCTTGGACAGCATCAAAGAGTCTAGAATCGATCAACGTCAAATCATAGTCATCCTTCTTCTCAGCCTCTCTTAAAACCAAACCCAGGGTACAATCATTAGGATCATTAGCATACATGCAAAGCTCATTGAAGACTACGCCAGTTGAACTTTCATCCATAGCCTTAAACTTTTCTATGTCTGTGTTGTGAAGACTTTCCATTTCACTATTTGGCCACCCAAATATTGAACATAATCCCAAGGAATATCATCACCACCATCATTCCTCGAATAAATGTATGTATATATCAAATCGAGATAGTCCTTGCAATGTGGTGCAAGATACCGGTCCACACGCATAAGCGCGAAAATGAACAATTTTTATCATTCCACACATCGTCCAATACTATGTTTCCACTCTTTATGTCACGATGAATGACATTTAATATGTCATTCATGTTGTTTTGAAGGTAACTCAAACCTTCAAGAACATCAAAGCATATTTGTATCTGTCGAGCCCAAAAAAGATTAGAGGTTTCGCAAACCGTCACAACTTCCATAGTATGCATGCTCGTCTCACAACCTTCATCACAAAAGGAGAGAAAACATATTAGCACTATAATTAACTACCCTTGTGTTGGCCTTTAATAAATATTATCAGCTATGTATATTTCATTATCTAGTGTTGAATATAACAAAATCAAAGAAAATAAAAATAGATACACTTCACAGAACCCGATAGATATTAACTATAACGTAAATTTTCGCTAAAAATCCCGATTACTTATAAATGAACTTAGTTCCGATATAAATACATGCCTTGTCACCTTGCTGTTTACTAATTTCTATACGCATTACGCATATAATATATTCTTCTAACATTAATATAAACATAATAATCTATCTTTTAACTACTAAAACAAAAATATAATAAATCTTTGGGATGCATATATCAATCAATCAGAAACATAATAGTAATTAGCAAGATCAAAAGCAAGAAATAATATGAATACCTATTCTGAGATTTGGTCATCAGCTAGTACAAGATACAGTAGTTGACATCTATGGGCCTCGTGTTTTCGCGTCTTTTTTTTTTTTTTTTTTTTTTTTTTTTTTTTTGGTGTTGGATCTGTGTAAATGGAGATGAAGTAAGGTAGAAGCAGAGTTGGATTAAAGGGTGGAAATGGAGATAAGTAAATGCAAAAGTGTAAATGGTGGTGTTGGTTGTTGGTAGTAGTAATAATGAGTGTTGGAAACGTGTAAATGAAAATGAGTTTGTGTGTAGTTAAAAAGTGAGTATTAATGAGTAATAAATGAAGTTGGTGTCTTTTTAAAAACATACTGTAGTACTAGTTTAAGACCGGTTGTTAAAAAAATCTGAAAATATTTAGCATTGACTAATTAAAAAAGAAAAATGATAAAGAAGCCTAATAATTAGACCTAGATATGGGCCTAAGAATACTAAAGTGACACGTGTCGCATTTTGTATATTTCAGTTTATATTTTATTCTATTCCAAGTTTACCCTTCTTGTTTTGTTAAATATTTGTGTTACTTCATTTATTCCCTCTACCATAGCTACGCTGAAAGTCTGAAACATGAACCGACTTATATTCTGCCATCGTCAAGACATCCAGATATTGCCATTGCTTTAATATAATGAAACCCCTAATTTTGTAATTCTAATTCTAAATTATCAAATATATCTCTCCATTTGTAAGAAGATCAGGTACATACCCATCCTCATTTTGATAGAACATGCAAAAAATGTGCATAGAGTTATTTTAGTTTTGTAGCAACTGTGATATCATATCAATTGTTCAGGTGTTTATACAAAGGCAAGGCTTCATGGTCAATGTCAATTCGTGGGTTATGTTTCAAAATTTTAATGGGCCCTTGATCATGTATGTGTTTTTTACTTTTTACTACTTTTAAATACGATGATTTATGTGGGTGAAATGTGTTGCATTACATGGAAGAATTCTTTAGATTTACAAAAGAGAACTAGACTGATAATACATGAGGAAGAGGAAAAAGAAAGATCAATGCGAGATTGAGAAGAGATATACAAATTACTAAAATGTAGGAGTTAGTTAACGAGGGTATATTAGGATTAATGCAAAAATTCGGTTGAGTATTTAAAAGAAAGGACAGGTGTCAATTTAATATTCTTAGGTTGATTTTTAGGCCTACAAGTTTAGGTCTATTTATCAAAACTCATTAAACAATATTGTTAAGCAATGTTTATGTATGTATTGTTAGATTATGGACATTATTTTAGTAGTCGTATGTTAGGATCGAACTCGAGATCACGGGATTGCACACAATACGTATGAAGAGAAAAAGAAATAATTATTTATAAAATGTTATAATTAATTATTAATAAACACAAAACTAGTAATAGTAATTAGTATTTAATGATAAATGACTAATGACCTATTAAAGAAGATTAGGAAAGTAATACTAATGAATATTTGGAAACAAGGGAAGGTTCCGGAATCCCTTTGGGGACACCTAAACCAATCGGCCAAGGAAGGTTCTCCACCTCCTTTGTGCCTTGAGCTCCAAGTTTCAATTAGTATATATACAAACCCAAGATGTATTATTTTCTCATAACTTGTACACACACATCTTGGTGTTTTCTCTCCTTCTCTTTGTCCCATTGTCGATCCATCAAACAATCCCATAAGGGAATTGATTTTATTGATCAAACTAAGTTTTGTGTTTAATTTACTTGCATAAACTTTTTCTTGAATTAGTACGTGTGTACAAGAACGTGATTCAAACACATTATTGTTTGATTCTTGGATTGAATTACAAAAGAGGTAAGGGGTAATTCTTATAATCCACATAAACCCTAATTAGGGTTCTTGATTGAAGATTGCAATTTGATTCTTGTTCGGGCTAGAATCACAAAGGTATGTTTACTATTTACTATTGATTAATTAATTGCATGTTATATGATCTTGTTATAATTGCTTCCGCTATGCTCACTTGATGTGTTTGGTTTATTTTATATGAATGTCATGATATTATAATTCCAACAGTGGCATTCTAGAGCCGTTATAATGTGTAATTAATTGTCGAAACGCATAAAAATTGGATCTTGATTCGTTTAGTTACATGTTTTTAGGGTTTGTTAGATTCCTAACCTTAATTTTTTTAATTGGGTCGATTTAGACCTTTTAGGGTTTTAGGGTTTTAGGGTTTTGGTTTTGATTTTTTTTTAATATGATTAGAAACCCTAGGATGTCATGTAATTTGTTATGCGTTTTAGTAAACGATCTTAGTGCAATATGTTAATTGTTAAGCTTAATCCATGAAAAAGTGCATATTTGCATGAATTTTATTGTGTGATAATTTAAATGGTTTAAATTGGATATATAAATATAAATTAATTGTTAAGTTTTATCGAAACATGTAAATTTATTAATAGATGTCGAATTGGGGAAGACTCCAATATTAAGTAATCAATTATGTGCTATGTGGTATTTGTTTAGTTTTGGCTTACGCAATCGATTTATCGATGTATGTGGCTCTTTTTCCTAGAAGAAGAAAGTCTTAAATGAATAAATACGTTATACACCTAGATTTGATTATTAATAGGACTATTGAATAAGATTTGCATGTGGCTACATGTTATTATACATATTTAATTGTTATGATTATGTATATGTTTATTTAGTTGTTTTATTTTTTATTTTATATTACTTGTTTTTGTTTATTATTATGTTAGACATGTTTATAAACGAAAGGGTAACTTTTTTAATAGAAAAATAATACGGACTAAATAAATGGCGAAATTGTTTTGGTTTTAAGAGTAAGTTTCAAAGAATTGGTTGATTGATGTTTTTATACATAGTGTGCGAAAGGCGGACCGAAGGTTGCCATCCAATGTACTTGTAGAGAGGGGTTTTTAAAGCTCATGCACCTACCGCTTCTCTACAACTGCATGGTTGCCGACTCTAGACTTACCTATATCACTATATTACGTACATTGTCATCTTAAGGGTGAATTCACCACAATTCCACAATGATTATCCGAAACACTAAGCCTTAGGGCTTATGCAAAAGTACGATATAAGTGGATGATAATTGTTGGTAATTCTTTAATTAGTGAACCCGATACCTCAATCAAAATTTTGTTATTTTACTCTTAGTAAATTGGTAATAAAATTGTTTTATAAAATCAATGTTATGAAGTTGTATGCATGCTTCTTCATACATTATTTTGATTACACGTCAAAATTTAATACCCTTATAAAATTAAGTCGAATGCCATCTAATTAATAACACTTGAAGTTGTAATTTACGTCATGTGAGAACTTGGCGAGATTGCAATGGAGAAGTAAATTTCATAAATTCATTGCTAGCAGATCAACTGATGTGATGGATTTATGAGTTTGCAGTTTTTAAGTTAGATGACTTAAATTGAGTAGGAAGTGAGATCTTGGACTCAAGGCATTAAGATGGGGATCAAACATGCTTACAATACAAAAGTTTTGTGATTGTAAATCCCATAAATCTAGGAATTGCAATATGATATTGGCAATTATTGTTCGGCAATTACCTTGTTGAATACTATCATTACTAGCAGATCAACTGATGTAATGGTAATATGTCAATTAGGATCCTAGCTTTAAGAAAATACTATGGTTTATATGAATATTTACCAATGGGTATTTTACTTTCTTAAAGATCTAATTATCGAAAATAATGAAATTGAATTTTGTAATTCGTTTTAATGTATTAATGCAACGTTCAAACCGTAAACGTATTTTGGGCTTTGGTAAATTGATCTAGTTCTGTTTTCAAACAAATGTTTGATTAAGAAATATTTACTTAAAAGACAAAAGAAGTCTCCTTTCTATGAAGGAAGAGTGAGACACAATCCTATTCCTTTTCATGAATGAGAAAGGATAATAGGAATATTAGATATGTCTAAATTCTAATATAACTCATAACAAATTTTTTAATAGTTAAGAAAATTGCGAATATTTTTCACAGGAATTTTATCATCCTCATTCGGTGATCAAGTTCTTAGTAACAAATATGATATTTGGTTAACAGAAAATTATGTATGACATTTTATGAGTTATTATAATTAGAAGCTAGACTAATTACTGCAAAATGTTTAAAGACAAACTAGTTGTTTTGACTATTTTAAAGGTGCTACATACATTGTAGGATGGTAGACCTGTTAAAGAAGAAATTGCATGCCCAATTTTTCAAGTTAATAGTATTTGGTGGATAGTCCATCA
The DNA here is from genome assembly GCA_030686995.1 of Artemisia argyi. Taxonomy (NCBI): domain Eukaryota; kingdom Viridiplantae; phylum Streptophyta; class Magnoliopsida; order Asterales; family Asteraceae; genus Artemisia; species Artemisia argyi. The sequence continues at coordinate 2,391,382 of CM060692.1, read as the reverse complement.
TTTACGTAGTAGAATACACTCTTTAGTGCATAAGTAATTGTTACGTATGGACATTTAAAGGTGTAGGAAAGTTAAAAGCACAATATTTGTTTTCACTAGATATGAAACATTTACAATGTTGTCAAATTCAGTGGGAGTATTGTGTACTTATTACTGAAGAAGGAATTATTGTAATGATCTTTAATTCAGTGGGAGTTACAAGCTTTGACATCTTGGTAGCTAAAGTTAATTACTTTCTAAGTGTAGACACTCATACTTTTAAGGATAGTCTTGTACGTTTCCTTACTGGACATTGTTGTTTTACATATACTTGTTATGCTAAAATCTATGACACAATCATATTGAACACATAAACAAATGCATGGCATGTTGTTTATCAACTATATGAGGTTGTTCCATGCACAAGTGGGAGAAATGTTATCTTTAATGTGTGCAAGAAACAACTCATAACGATATGATTTAATGGATTCTCTTGACTACAAGGTAAGAGAATAATGTTCTAATATTAATTCAAGAAACATTTGGTGTTACAATTTATGTTATGTGAGAGCTTAGCTAGATTGCAACAACAAGTTGAATTTCATATTTCATTACTAGCAGATCAACTGATGTAATTGAACTATGAGAATTTGCAGTTTCTAAATTAGAATAATGTTCTAATATGAATTATACTAAGCTAATTCAAGAAACACTTGGTGTTACAATTTATGTTATGTGAGAGTTTAACTAGATTGCAACAACAAGGTGAATTTCATATTTTCATTACTAGCAGATTATAACAACCCGCATTTTCAGGACATTTCTCCTATTCACTATTTATCAGTTACTATTCATCATTTACTATTCACCGGTCACTATTCATCATTTTACTATTCATCATTTTCGGAGTCAGTTTGTGATTCCGAGAAACGTTCAAAAATTTTACTATTCATGTGACACTATTCATTTCCGGAAGGAAATCACTATTCACGATTATCGTTCATCATTACGTAAACTGAGTTTGAGGGTCTTCAAATTCGCAGCTAATATCACAACCCGCTATTTCCCAGGTCAATACTATTTTCTAAACTCGAATTTAAAATTTCTCGACATTTAATTTAGAACAATTTACATGAGCTCTTTTACTTGAATCGACGCGAATTTTTAAATAAATTCTAAGAACTCTAGGACTTAGGCTAATTTTAGTCCACAATGCTCCGGTACCTTGCTCCTTCTCCAGTTCATAGTTTTATACTATAAAACAAATTTCTATTCTTTAAATACTTACGGTTTTAAATTCAACAAACGTTAATTTTTATTCAAGAATTTAATACTCGACATACCCGACTTTCTCCACAATTATTTTTAGGGTATTTTTATACTTCCAACATTATTACAAAAGTCCCAAAAATATTTTCCGACGACCAAGTTAAATTCTTTACATCTTACGTTTAATTACGTATAACTTTCGTTAACTACTAAACTAATACCCAATACATATTTTTACTACCCAATACATTCAATATATACATTTTATACAAATTAAAGCCATTTTCTTCCAATTCCTTCCTAATAGCCGCCCCTTCCCCCCTATGTTGTATGATAAAAACACAACATATCTACCTATATTAGTACTAAAAAGATATACATGAAACATGTAATTAATTTTGGTGGCTTGATCACAAAACTTGTCCCCTTCTTTTCCATGAAATTCGGCAAAACAAAGACCAAACCATTAGATATTTTTGACCATCATTTTAGCTATATATACATACATAAACTTAGTTCCCATTTTAGTTACAAAGAAAGAAAACATAATCACCTCCCATTTATACACACCATTCGATCCACCTAAGGAGCAAGGAAGAAAAGGAGAGCTTGTTGGTTACTTACAAGAGTACTTAGGGCAAGATTAACAAGGGTTTGATACTAATCTTGGGGTTACACAAGTGCTCTACACATCTCATCTCACTAACCTCTTTGTAAGTAATTTTTACACTACAAATACTTCATGATTTTCATGAGTTTCATGCTTGTCTAATATATACTTGGTTATCACTTGGTACATGTTGAAAATCTTTACATCCACTTTGATCTTTTAGCAAGAAATTATGTTTTGAACAAGTTTTAATTACAAGAAATTTTGTTAGTAAAAATATTTACAAGAAAGTGATAAAAACTTTATATATACCTATATATTAGTAAACTAATAATTTTAAACATCCTTGATGATCTTGTACATGGATCTTGAATATTGTTAAGTTTATGTTTAGATCACCATATACTAGTTGGGAAATTGATGGATGAACTAGGACTAGACTTGGAGTTGTTGTCAAGTGGTAATAATAAACACAACACTAGTAAAAATAGTTTGACACTTTTGATGTCAAATCTGTCCCATTCGACCTCCTACTGATAGATCAGTACCTTGGTGGCCATATTAGGCTAGAAATGTAGAAAGTAGACTTAATAACGAAAACATAGCCGCTTGAATGAGATAAAACGGGCTTATAACGAAAAAGATATGCTATTTCCAAGATTGACGACGAAAACTATATTTTCTGAAATATTGAATCTGTCCCGATTTTCTAGCTAGGAAAACTGAGATTTAATGACATCTAGGCTAGCCGAGACTTTGAAAAACCTAAAGTATACTTGAATACCTTCGCGGGAATATATAGAACTTCAAAAACGGAACTACGACGCAAAAGTTATGGCCTAGGAAAGTTGCGACAAAACAATACATTTTGACAGCTTTTTATTCTACTCTCAAAAGCTGATGGAAATATTAAAATGAACTTTTGGACATTTTAGAGTGTAGTTTGGCTAAAATGACGTAAATAAAAATGGTAGAGCATTACGTATACTTATTAGGTACGTTAGAGATTTTCAAAATATATATTTGCAAGACGACTAATATTTGGTCATGAGATTTACAAACTACGTTTTCTAAAATGGTGGATGACTTAAATACGAGATCACTTTGATTACCTGCATTTTTAACGATAAAAATTTCAACAACATGTACAAGTGATAATATAGTGTATGACTTGCATGCTTGACCTCGTTTTCGAACCTAAGACATATGAATCATTTAGGTTGCGGTTAGAGCGTTTATGCCTCGATTTTCGTGCGTTTTCCTTTTTGATTATCATATCGATTGTTCCAGGTGAGTTCATAACCCCTACTTTTACTTGTTTTACAACTGTTTTGGGGGAAGATACATGCTCATTACTATTTAAATTCAATGCTTGTTTTACTTTAACGCGATTCATTTTCTCAAACATTACTGGATGGTTGAAATACTTGATTGATTTCTTGAATACATTATGAATTACTTATTCCATCCTTGATTACTTTCTTATGGATACAAGTTCTTGCTTTTGCGGACATAAATACAAAACTGTTACTTTGCCTGAGTTACCTATTACTGCCACTGAAGTCCCCTTTATCATGAACCGTTAATTACATGCGTGTAAGCGCGAATGCTGTGGATAGATCTATTTGGGTTGACACCCCGTCCGAGTTGGTCGCGCCAACCTGTCAAACGGACGCATATCATTCGGATTATTTCCGAGTGTCTGGCAAACACTTACTAGGGGCATTATTATGATTGATTTCATACGATTACGTCGAGCTTCGGGGTCATGAGCTTAGGCACTGTATACCTTATTTTTGGCTGTGACATTGTATTTGTTATATTGTCTTGCCTTCCGCAAAATACTTGTTTACCGAAAATGTTTGTTTACTGGAAATACTTGTCTACGGGATATACTTGTTTACTTAAAATACTTGTTTACCGAAAATACTTGTTTACCGAAAATACTTGATTACTGGAAACATTTGTTTACGGGAAATACTTGCTTACTAAATCTATGAACTCACCAACCTCGTGTTGACATTTTAACATGTATTTTCAGGTTTTAAGCTATGGCACGCTACTGGAGGTTTTGGCAGGGCATGGCATGGTCATAGAAGACTCTGATATTCATATGGGGACCGTTTTTAACTAATTTAAAGGCCTACTTCCGCACTACTTCTAAAAATGTAAAATTCAACATTTTGATTAAGCTATTTTATTCTAAATGATTCAAGTGAAAACCATTTTTGAACTCGTGTTGTAATACCAATTGAGTTGCACCCCAGCTACGTGTATGCTTCCGCTGGACCCGATTTTGGGGGTGTGACAGATTGGTATCAGAGCTTTGGCTATAGCGAACTAAGTGTTTTTAAAACCTAGACTATAGCTACTTTTACGAAAACTTAACCCTATGACCGTCACGTGCCTGCCTGCCAAACTGAAGCCTCGTTTGTGGTTAGTTGCTGACATAGGTGATGAGATTGTTATCTCATTATCTGGTATATTATATTCATTTATTATAGTTGATTACTATAATTGTCTTTCATATAAGCATGTTCACGTATCATATATGTCACCGTGTTATGTTTTTCCTTGCATAGTTTCATCATTTGACCTCGAGTTTGGTCACCTACTTTTGTCTTTCAGAACGTCTTGGTATTTGTGAAGGACATGGTATTAGTATAACTGAGTTGAGTATTTCAAAATTCATGGAACCTCGGTGGAATGTAGACTGGTCATCTACATTCGACCCGGGATAGTGAGATATAGGCTGACCACCTATGTCTGACTCAGAAGTGAATTTTGCAACACTGAGAATGGTTATAATAAGGTTATGTCTGGATTGAATTCTCAACTCAATTTCTAAATGTTTCATTCATGTGTGTGTATACTCTCGTTGTTGGAACCTTCATACTTTTCATCACTTCGTAAACCACCGATTGGAAGCATGTCAGCTAGTCATTTTATTTCATAAACTTTCATATTTATGCACAATACACTCATATCACCGTATTTTCTTTTGTCACAATCTCATTTTGTTGCAGTTGTCACAGTCTCTTCCCTTCTCACCATCACTATCATTTCTTTTCCCCACCCCCATATATACAAAGAATCAGGTGACACTCTATAGATTCCGATGTCACTCATCCCTCACTACTCCCTATATTGATAAGTGGATATTATCAATGACCTCCCTAGGAAAGACTTTCCATACCTTCTAGGAGGATGATTCCTTGGTACATTAAGACCATTCATAACTCAACAAAAAAATCTCAGGATATCACAAAACAATTCGAACCACTATCACTGGCCTAATCACCAAAATTCCATCATCTGGAAAGTATTGGCTTGACTAAATTACAGGATTTGATTCGATACGAATGGTCACTAAGCCACACCACAGAAATAAATTCAACCTCTTACCCAAGACTATAAATTGAACATGTCCTCACCAATAGACTTTATTGAAACATGTTAGACACCTACGCATTTGTGCAGACATATATACCTGGCTATTTTATCCTCTTAATACTTTCACTTCTAAATGGATTTTTCTCCAAACTACTGTTATACAAAACATATATCTTGTAAGAAATACTTTTCTGAGACACTTATTTGACAAGTAAATTCCTTTTTGGTTATTCTTTTACAAAAACTATTGAATATTAAGAAATTTTAAACATCGATCTTTAGTAAACCATACTGTCCATCTAATGTTGAAAACAATCCTATCTTGCATAACTATTAAATTTTGAAACATTAAGAAAAATGTTACTTAGAAAGCCGTTTGCTTAAAAATTGTAAATTCATTTACTCAGGGAAGGTTTATGAACAAAACACACAATCTCAAAACAAACTTTGAAAACTCCATCACTATATTACATCACTTATACCTTTAGGAGTTTGTGATTTGACGACATAAAGCTTGGGGAAAACCATAGTAATGGAGACTAAGCATCGTAGGTGGAGAAAGACTCAATTCATGACATCCTGCGGAGGATCACAACCTTATCCTAATCTATTATTTTCAACAACACCCTTTGACGGACTTAACCTTGTAAGTTCTTCCACCAGATTCATGATACCCATTTCAATTATTCCTAATAGAGGAATTTAATTCACCTTAAACTCCTAGCAATTACATTAAGATTCCTTTGGAACTACACCCTCTATCATCTGCAGACCAATGGTCAGAATTAGAGAATGATTCAAACATAGGAAGATATGCCCAAATCGGGTGTGATTGACACTAGAAATGGTTGGATTAACCATTTGGCATAAATCAAATTCAGTTGCAACCGTAGTTACCACACGAGCTTAGAGACTACACCATTCGAAGCACTCTATGGTCGATGTGTCAACATCCATTGACGGATCAAAACTTGGAAAAGCCCAACTCACTAGTCCCGTAAGCATTCATGAAATAACCAGGAATTTCCTACAAATCAAGAATCAATTACAAGTTCGATAAGCGGTAAACCACTAGAATTTCAAGTTCGTGGCATGATTATGTTGAAAGTTCTGCCTAAGAAAGGCATAATACCATTCAGAAAACTTCATAAAGTTAAACCTGATATACACTGAACCATTTACGATTTCTGACAGAGTAGACCTAGTGGCCGTCAGACTTGAACTCCCATTAGAGCTCAGTAGCTTACACGATAATATCATCATCTTTTAACCAACACCACTCTAGAGACCAACACAAACTGAACTTCGGGACGAAGTTCCTTTTAAGGGGGTGAGACTATAACAACCCGCATTTTCAGGACATTTCTCCTATTCACTATTCATCAGTTACTATTCATCATTTACTATTCACCGGTCACTATTCATCATTTTACTATTCATCATTTTCGGAGTCAGTTTGTGATTCCGAGAAACGTTCAAAAATTTTACTATTCATGTGACACTATTCATTCCCGGAAGGAAATCACTATTCACGATTATCGTTCATCATTACGTAAACTGAGTTTGAGGGTCTTCAAATTCGCAGCTAATATCACAACCCGCTATTTCCCAGGTCAATACTATTTTCTAAACTCGAATTTAAAATTTCTCGACATTTAATTTAGAACAATTTACATGAGCTCTTTTACTTGAATCGACGCGAATTTTTAAATAAATTCTAAGAACTCTAGGACTTAGGCTAATTTTAGTCCACAATGCTCCGGTACCTTGCTCCTTCTCCAGTTCATAGTTTTATACTATAAAACAAATTTCTATTCTTTAAATACTTACGGTTTTAAATTCAACAAACGTTAATTTTTATTCAAGAATTCAATACTCGACATACCCGACTTTCTCCACAATTATTTTTAGGGTATTTTTATACTTCCAACATTATTACAAAAGTCCCAAAAATATTTTCCGACGACCAAGTTAAATTCTTTACATCTTACGTTTAATTACGTATAACTTTCGTTAACTACTAAACTAATACCCAATACATATTTTTACTACCCAATACATTCAATATATACATTTTATACAAATTAAAGCCATTTTCTTCCAATTCCTTCCTAATAGCCGCCCCTTCCCCCCTATGTTGTATGATAAAAACACAACATATCTACCTATATTAGTACTAAAAAGATATACATGAAACATGTAATTAATTTTGGTGGCTTGATCACAAAACTTGTCCCCTTCTTTTCCATGAAATTCGGCAAAACAAAGACCAAACCATTAGATATTTTTGACCATCATTTTAGCTATATATACATACATAAACTTAGTTCCCATTTTAGTTACAAAGAAAGAAAACATAATCACCTCCCATTTATACACACCATTCGATCCACCTAAGGAGCAAGGAAGAAAAGGAGAGCTTGTTGGTTACTTACAAGAGTACTTAGGGCAAGATTAACAAGGGTTTGATACTAATCTTGGGGTTACACAAGTGCTCTACACATCTCATCTCACTAACCTCTTTGTAAGTAATTTTTACACTACAAATACTTCATGATTTTCATGAGTTTCATGCTTGTCTAATATATACTTGGTTATCACTTGGTACATGTTGAAAATCTTTACATCCACTTTGATCTTTTAGCAAGAAATTATGTTTTGAACAAGTTTTAATTACAAGAAATTTTGTTAGTAAAAATATTTACAAGAAAGTGATAAAAACTTTATATATACCTATATATTAGTAAACTAATAATTTTAAACATCCTTGATGATCTTGTACATGGATCTTGAATATTGTTAAGTTTATGTTTAGATCACCATATACTAGTTGGGAAATTGATGGATGAACTAGGACTAGACTTGGAGTTGTTGTCAAGTGGTAATAATAAACACAACACTAGTAAAAATAGTTTGACACTTTTGATGTCAAATCTGTCCCATTCGACCTCCTACTGATAGATCAGTACCTTGGTGGCCATATTAGGCTAGAAATGTAGAAAGTAGACTTAATAACGAAAACATAGCCGCTTGAATGAGATAAAACGGGCTTATAACGAAAAAGATATGCTATTTCCAAGATTGACGACGAAAACTATATTTTCTGAAATATTGAATCTGTCCCGATTTTCTAGCTAGGAAAACTGAGATTTAATGACATCTAGGCTAGCCGAGACTTTGAAAAACCTAAAGTATACTTGAATACCTTCGCGGGAATATATAGAACTTGAAAAACGGAACTACGACGCAAAAGTTATGGCCTAGGAAAGTTGCGACGAAACAATACATTTTGACAGCTTTTTATTCTACTCTCAAAAGCTGATGGAAATATTAAAATGAACTTTTGGACATTTTAGAGTGTAGTTTGGCTAAAATGACGTAAATAAAAATGGTAGAGCATTACGTATACTTATTAGGTACGTTAGAGATTTTCAAAATATATATTTGCAAGACGACTAATATTTGGTCATGAGATTTACAAACTACGTTTTCTAAAATGGTGGATGACTTAAATACGAGATCACTTTGATTACCTGCATTTTTAACGATAAAAATTTCAACAACATGTACAAGTGATAATATAGTGTATGACTTGCATGCTTGACCTCGTTTTCGAACCTAAGACATATGAATCATTTAGGTTGCGGTTAGAGCGTTTATGCCTCGATTTTCGTGCGTTTTCCTTTTTGATTATCATATCGATTGTTCCAGGTGAGTTCATAACCCCTACTTTTACTTGTTTTACAACTGTTTTGGGGGAAGATACATGCTCATTACTATTTAAATTCAATGCTTGTTTTACTTTAACGCGATTCATTTTCTCAAACATTACTGGATGGTTGAAATACTTGATTGATTTCTTGAATACATTATGAATTACTTATTCCATCCTTGATTACTTTCTTATGGATACAAGTTCTTGCTTTTGCGGACATAAATACAAAACTGTTACTTTGCCTGAGTTACCTATTACTGCCACTGAAGTCCCCTTTATCATGAACCGTTAATTACATGCGTGTAAGCGCGAATGCTGTGGATAGATCTATTTGGGTTGACACCCCGTCCGAGTTGGTCGCGCCAACCTGTCAAACGGACGCATATCATTCGGATTATTTCCGAGTGTCTGGCAAACACTTACTAGGGGCATTATTATGATTGATTTCATACGATTACGTCGAGCTTCGGGGTCATGAGCTTAGGCACTGTATACCTTATTTTTGGTTGTGACATTGTATTTGTTATATTGTCTTGCCTTCCGCAAAATACTTGTTTACCGAAAATGTTTGTTTACTGGAAATACTTGTCTACGGGATATACTTGTTTACTTAAAATACTTGTTTACCGAAAATACTTGTTTACCGAAAATACTTGTTTACCGAAAATACTTGATTACTGGAAACACTTGTTTACGGGAAATACTTGCTTACTAAATCTATGAACTCACCAACCTCGTGTTGACTTTTTAACATGTATTTTCAGGTTTTAAGCTATGGCACGCTACTGGAGGTTTTGGCAGGGCATGGCATGGTCATAGAAGACTCTGATATTCATATGGGGACCGTTTTTAACTAATTTAAAGGCCTACTTCCGCACTACTTCTAAAAATGTAAAATTCAACATTTTGATTAAGCTATTTTATTCTAAATGATTCAAGTGAAAACCATTTTTGAACTCGTGTTGTAATACCAATTGAGTTGCACCCCAGCTACGTGTATGCTTCCGCTGGACCCGATTTTGGGGGTGTGACACAGATCAACTGATGTAATTGAACTATGAGAATTTGCAGTTTCTAAATTAGATACCTATTAGAACATGTGTCAATATGATAACAAGACTACTTTAATTTGTATATTTATGAATTTATGGAATGACATAAATTAATAAAGTAATCTAATGTTGCTTCAATCTGAATATTTATGTGTTCTTGGAATGACATAAATAAATGAATAAATAATGTTGTTTACATTATTGTGAAGTAATATATTAACTTGAAATTACTATTGAAACCAAAAGATGGTGTTCATAATTACTTTAGTTAAACATGTTTATGTTTCATTGTAAAAATATAAACATAAAGTCTTTTAATTGTTACAAGACTTATAATAAAGTAAGACGTTATCTTGTTGTGTTTTTTAATTAAGACATATACATGAAGTTATTAAATTGTTAAATGACTTATAACGTATAGTGGGATTATAACAGTTTATGTTTTCTTGTAAAGACATGGACATGAAGTGACTTTGTAAAAAGTACTTGTGTTATAAAGCATGTAATTGGCTTGAATATTATTATACCATTAAAATGAATTAGTTGGTAAATAGACAAGTCAAAAGGAATATGGTTATCTTTAATATTGTTAGATTGTCTTACAATATTAATACTAATGAAATATCAAATGTTTATGGTATGTTCAGTTAGGAAAATCAAACTCTTATTAAATTGTTTGATTAAAGATGACTAAGATTTCTTTTCTTCCAAAAGTTATCAAGGTTAAAATATTGAGTATGGCTTGGACATATTTAATAAAACTCCAATCTAGAAGATTAATAAGACATCATCATATGATGGAATGTGATGAATTACATTAAGTCTTAAATTGAAGTTCTAAATTTGTTTAACTGCTTATGAAGAGGTTATTAACAAAGTAAAGTCAGGAACTGTCAATACGTATTTGTAATATCCCAAAAGAGAACATTGTATTGTTGCTTTATTTGATAAGTATTTAAAGATAGTCTTTAAATTACTAAAAGCAAGTGGGAGTTTTGATCTTTAAAAGATAAAATTACAAGATACATTATCTTTTAAAATACACTAGTAAATATCATGATTAAGTTTGACATTTGAACATGATAGTAAAGGTTGACATTTAAATGTTAAACCTCAAGATGATGGAATTATCATTCATAAAATAGCAATATATCTTAGATATTTGATTAATATGCTGAGGGCTATGATTTACAGGATTATTGTAAACCTGATAATCATTATGATACATTACCAAATATGAAATTGGGTAAAGTATACATGATATGAATGATTAAGATGCTGTCTATAAAGATAATCAATTTTAGAAACTTGGTTTATCTTAATAGTTAGACTAGAAAATGAAGATGAGTTTCTTCAAAGATTAGGTAACTCTTGTGGTTTAAATCTTTGTATAGAAATCATATGGACAATATTGTGCACATATTTAATGCATGTCTTATGACAAGATTATTAATCACACTTAAGCAATTAACTGTGATTGAATATTCTTTTCTAAACACATTAAATATATAAAGATTAGATTGTCATATTTTTATGAAATTGACAATAGAATATTAAAACTCTTTCTTGAGTGATTACTTGAGCGAGGACAATAAGTAATCAAAAGGAGTTTATGAATTCAAATAAATCTTTGGAAGTGTACAAAGTACAATAATCCATGGATGGATAAATGCATGCATCTAGAAGATTACTTTTATGTTTAATTGTTAAATTCATGTTTTGATTTATAATTGAAATAAGATAATTTCTAAGTATTCCTAAAAGCTAGTGGGAGTATTATGTTTAATTTCTTAAATCATATATGTTGTAGAACATATGAAAAGTAATATTCCATAAAAGTAAATGTTAAGTCTTAGAATGGAATGAAATTTTACTTGTAAGATTTAGGAAATAAGACATATAACCTTGGAATGAATGTTTATTGTTGAAACATGTGTGGTAAATGAATCTAATATAACATGATATATTATTTAGAAAGTCTAAATGGATATGAATGACATGAATAAAATCTAAGTATGACTCAAAGATCTTTCATGAACATTATGTTTTGTTTTATCATGCTTGATTACAAGATGATTTGGCAATGTTAATATCTAATTAAAAGGTTATTAGATAACTTGTGTAATATTCTAAAAGGAATATGTTTGATTATAGAATTACATCCTAAATCTGGAATAGCTTCCAAATTCTATAGATGAACAATTTTCAATTGTTGTGAAAATTGTCATAGCCAACAAACTTGAAAGTTTGAAGGACATCAAACATTACACAATAGATATTAATGTTTACGGAAAAAGTTTAAGAGCATGTTGTTGTTTGCATACAATGATGCTAATGAAATTGAGATGACACTCAATACTAGTTATGGTAAGGATTTCATCCTTGGCTATTACTAGTTATGCTTACTAAAAGCATAGTTGCATTATACATTAAGAGAATAAGAATACTTTAAACTTTAAAATGTTTGAAAGTTTGATTATCATAAATTGGTGGTTAAGGATGTCACACATTTTATGAAATATGGCATTATCAAAATAGTTGAGTATGCACATACAAGAACTTCACTAGTTGAATTCTTGAAATAAGTATTCTTAAATTCCGATAGATCAAAGTTGGATGATTTATGTCTTGTCCACAAGTATGAATGTCATTGCTTGAGACATAATTCATCAACAAGAGTTATCATGCATTGATCTATTTAGTATTTGGATAAGGGATGTTAAACAATTATTATGATAAATTGAAATACATGGTATGTTTAATTTATAATATATTGTATCCTATATTTGTATGTTTAATTCATGAATAAAAGTTATTCTAAATTGTCCGTTGTCAGTTAATAATATAGGAATATTATTAAATCAAGACAAATCTGAAGGTTGGTATAATATACTTAAAGTATATTGATGCGTAGTCATGCCATTTCAGATGATATTCAATGATACCGAATATAGGACTTATCCCAACTACATGATGTTACTTTATGGATCTTGTTATTAAGTAAATCATGAGAAGTTATCCTCAGACTTGAGATGCAAGATAAGTGTCATGAATGTAGTACATTTTTGTGGAACAACTTAACGCTATACGTAACTGGTAGTCATAAGGGTTGTTTTCGGAAGTGTTACAAAGTTTGTGGGTTTTGCTTGTAGTCAAGATAGAATTTGTTCATTCAAATTTATTTTTGGAGTTTAATACTGCTGGGCCCCTCGTAGGGTTGTCAAGATGTTTGCATGGCCGCACCCAAAATCTTCCCTGAATATGTTCAGAAGATTTGGTAATCTTGATCAATTATAAACAACGAGACACAGAATGGTTAATTAAGGAATGACTTTGATCCATATCCTTATTAACATGGTATTAGAAACAAAAGGATAATAATAATGAGAAATCATTAAAAGGTTTGTCCAGGAGCCTTACTCGAGATCGTACTAGAGGCATCGGCGTGTTGCAAGACGTTAACTGATGTGATTACACTATTAAAATATGTCCAAGTGAGAGCTGTTAGATTATGGACATTATTTTAGTAGTCGTATGTTATGATCGAACTCGAGATCACGAGATTGCACACAATACGTATGAAGAGAAAAAGAAATAATTATTTATAAATGTTATAAGTAATTATTAATAAACACAAAACTAGTAATAGTAATTAGTATTTAATGATAAATGACTAATGACCTATTAAAGAAGATTAGGAAAGTAATACTAATGAATATTTGGAAACAATGGAAGGTTCCGGAATCCCTTTGGGGACACCTAAACCAATCGGCCAAGGAAGGTTCTCCACCTCCTTTGTGCTTTGAGCTCCAAGTTTCAATTAGTATATATACAAACCCAAGATGTATTGTTTTCTCATAACTTGTACACACACATCTTGGTGTTTTCTCTCCTTCTCTTTGTCCCATTGTCGATCCATCAAACAATCCCAAAAGGGATTTGATTTTATTGATCAAACTAAGTTTTGTGTTTAATTTACTTGCATAAACTTTTTCTTGAATTAGTACGTGTGTACAAGAACGTGATTCAAACACATTATTGTTTGATTCTTGGATTGAATTACAAAAGAGGTAAGGGGTAATTCTTATAATCCACATAAACCCTAATTAGGGTTCTTGATTGAAGATTGCAATTTGATTCTTGTTCGGGCTAGAATCACAAAGGTATGTTTACTATTTACTATTGATTAATTAATTGCATGTTATATGATCTTGTTATAATTGCTTTCGCTATGCCCACTTGATGTGTTTGGTTTATTTTATATGAATGTCATGATATTATAAATCAACATGTATTAAGTATCAACTATATATGGGTCGACTCTACTAATAACATGCACTTAATATACATGTTTAAGTGCATGTGTAATCCATTAAATAATTTGACAAACCACTCATTCATTTTCTCACTCTAAATCTTCAATTTTGATTTTTTACTTCGCATCATCTTGTTGTTAGTCATACATTTTAGGCATGACAATTATTATCCTAAATATAAATATAATGAGAGATGTTTGGCGCAGAGCTTGTAAGCGTTTATGGAAAGTTGAAGTTTTAAAAATAAGCTAACTTGTAGTGGGAAGCCTTGTTTGGCACATAGTGTAGAAGCTTGAACTTTTAAAATAGGTTGGCATGAAGTAGGATCCTTGTTTGGCGTATTAACTTATAAGAGCTTTCAATTTCATCAGCTTTTAAAACACATGCTATCTAGGAGGAGCTTCTAAATTAAGCTTCTTTTCTATAGTTAATTACATAAATACTCTTAGCTTTAATTTTGGATGTTTATATGTTAATGTGATTATACACCTATAAGCTCAAACTCCAACTATTTTACTAAACATTTCTGAGAATAAAAGTTTAAGCTCCGACTCCAACTCTCGTAAGCTCCCGCTCCTATAAACTTTCACTTCCAACTTCAACAACTTTCAGCAAACATGCCCATAGTCACTAACCTCAACAATGAAGTTATAAGCATAAAGTATAGACCCCGTGCCACACGGTTTTTTTCTTCTCTTTCATTTATTCAGTTTCAGAAATGAGTAATAAACAATGTTTGGGTGATAAGTTTCTTATTTAGAAGTTTGAATAACAAACGTGTAAATGGATGAGGTTTTTCCTCCTGGTTACTCGGGGAGAGCGAGCTTTTTTTACTCAAGTGTACGCGGTCTCACGGGTAAATCATGGGACTGTTTCTGTCCATAAGTAAATGTAAAAGTTATGGTTGATCTTACAGACATGTAACTCTAAGTAAAAGTATGTGAAAAAGACAAAGATGATATATACACATCATACAACGAACATAGTTAACAGAAACATCCTACAGTAAAACCTCTTTAAATTAATACTCGATAAATTAATAACCTCGATAAAATTAATAATTTGTCCAGTCCCAACTTGGGACCAGTGCAAATTTGGACCTCAATCGATAAAATAATAAGATAATAATTTTTTTGAAACCCCAGTGTATATATATTAGTCCCAATGAAACTATAAATTAATAATTACTAATTTCAATATATATGTATATATGTGTGTGAGAGAGATATACTTCAAAATCCTAAGATTGTATAGTAAAAAATGAAATTCATTGTCACTTGTTATTTTTTGTTGAACTTCAAATCTATATTGAGTTTACCTCAAAATCTCTTATTTTTTGTAAACTGTTGGTTTGTTGTCTTCTCGTATTGCAACAAAAGTGTTAATTTCATTTTTATAAAGTGAATATGAATTCATAAAATTTTAATTGGAACTTGTTTTTTAAATTTATTTTCATCTCTAAGGAGTGTACTTTGTAACCAGGGGCGGACCCAAGCTTTGACTTGGGGGGGGGGGGGGGGGTGCCCTCCACGACTCGTCGAAAAAGTTTAGATTTTAGTGTAAAAAAAATTTTTTTTAAACCTTTTTATTAAAGTGCACCCCTCCAAAAAATCAAATTGCCCCCCACCTTGAAGCCAAAAATATAAAAACCTTAGTTTTTAGTGTAAAAAAAAAAAATATATGACATTTTTATTAACGTGCATCACAAATTTTATCAAAAGAAAATTTTTTGCCCCCGCCTTAAAAAATCCTGGGTCCGCCACTGATTGTAACTAGTATATTACACTTGAAAATTTAAAGGTCATATATAAAACCTCTCTAAATTAATAAATTATTAATTTATCGATATAATAATATCTCGCTAAATTAATAAAATATCCCGGTCCCAACACTATTAATTTATAGAAGTTTTACTGTACATTACATTTGAAAAATATTAACCAAGAATATAAATTCAAGATTGCTCATGCCTTGCTTAAAACTAATCTCATCTTTCATCATATGTTTATTCATTAGCAACATATTGCTTACATGGTAACCGAACTTAATCTCCTTTCCAAATGTTTTTCAATAAGAAGATAGCATATAGTAGAGCATCATCGCACTTTGGAAGCTTAGAAATCCTATTATTCATGTCTTCCTCTCACAATACTCTTTACTTGTAATCCTGTAGATTAGGATTATCTCTAACTGGTTAAGCAGGTAAGTTGAAGAGGTTAAGATAATAGGAATCAGGTCAAAAGTGTGACAAAAAGTATACGTTTAATGCATAAAAACGACACCAATAACTTTTATTATCTTCTTTGTGTCATGTATAAGAGCACACGATACGTTAGCTTACAAGGGTGCGTTATTGGGTTTTTTGGCCCTTTAACGCCGGCGTTAAGGTACCACTAGGCTGCGTTAATGGGGCGTTAACGTGGGAAGTTATCCCCTTGACGCAGCGTTAAGGTGGTTTTGATTAAAAAAAATAATAAATTAAAAAAAAAAAAAAAAAAAAAAAAAAAAAAAAAAAAAAAAAACCCACCTTTGCCCCTGGTCAAGTTTTCATTATTAGATTTCAAGAAACATAAACTTCATAACACCCGCTTGTGATTATAAATCAAAGTCTAACATAAATTTAAAATTCCAATACATCACATTCAAACTTAGAATAACGATACGGAAATACAAATTATCCTACGATTCTCACGAAGGTATTATATAGACTTGTAATTGTCGATGAGATATGACTTCTCCTCCCATACTTGCAACACTTGTTCCCTAACCATAAGGCGACATGAATTTCCAGATCTGTTTCATCGTTTCTTAATAGAGTTTGTAGACCAATTGTGATTGCTGGATGGTCTTGAGGCAGCTCACGCAACCTTTCGATCTTTTGAGCACGATGGTATTCATGAACGACATGCCACATGTCGGCTAGCAAGCTTTCTTCTTCAACAGACCAACGAGTAGCCATTGTAAATTTTTTTAGAAAATGAAGTGTTTGCAAAATAATATGTTATGGGATGCTTTATATAGGGGTGTTTAGAAATTCAAATTTCAAAAACTGAGCGGTTAAATGTTTAAAATTCAAATTCAAAAAACGGGCGGTTAAACGTTTGAAATTCAAATTAAAAAAAATGGGCGGATAAACATTTGAAATTCAAATTCAAATGTCAGAGCGGGATAAATTAAAAAAACGGTCCTATAAATAGCCATTCATATACACCCATAATTCACCCACATTTTACACACAATTCACAAACAATTCATACGATACGATGTCAAACAACACATCACCAGATAATGAATCGGTTTACAACACACCACCGGAAGATCTGTTTCCCGTATTCCCATTCGACAATCCACCACAAAACACACCACCACAAGATCTGTTTTTAGTTATCCCATACGACATTCCACCACAAAACACTCCACCTGAAGTTCTATTTCCACCAGCAAACAACCCACCACAGAACCAACCCAATAATTTTGGGTTGACTGATGAAGAACTATTCGAACAAGATATGCAAGTCTTGTTACAAGTTCAAGCCGAGGAAGAAGAACAGGCAAGAGCTCGTGAGGTGCGAGCAAAAGCTAAACAGGATCGGAGAAACCAGAGAGCAGAATGGCGATGGAAAATGAGATTAGACCGTGTGCCATCGAGTGAGGACGATTCAAGTGTCGACTATTCGATTGACGAGGGCTATGGCACAGACTGAATCATTTGTGTTATGCTTTTTTTTTTTTTTTTTTTTTTTTTATTATTTTTTTTTAATTTCGTAATTTTTTTTCGTTGTATTATGTTTTTCTTTAATTCCGTATTGTAATATATTTGTTTTAAGAATGAATGTTATGTTTTTTAATGAATGTAGTATTTGTTTTAGTATAGGGGTTGAATTTGAAAATATTTGAATAAAAGTTGAGTTAAGGTATGTTAAGGTACGGAGTGTTTTTTTGTGAGTTAAGGTGAAAATGTTAAATCTGATGTGGCAGTGTGTTAAAGTTTAACACAAGGTTAGGACACCCATTGCTCTAAGGCATTTTATAACCTGCAAGCATAAATACACAAATTTAACGTTATTCAGTTGTTCATTATATTGTAAACCTGCAAAAATAGCTAAAAATCCAAACGGGTCGACTTGCTAAAATTCAATAAACTAACTTCATACAAATTATAACTATAACAACATAATAAACATGTATACTTCAAATTTAAAGGATCAACTGGGTAAAGTTTATACTAACTTGTTTTTAAACTCCATCACTACACCAAATGAAAGCCTTTGGGACGGACTAAAAAAATGGGACGACATATGTTATCCCAAATGGACAAAGGGTCCTACTTTTTTCAACAAATATAGCGGTCAGCAAGAATGTTTTGGCCCCACTCATTTTGGGACGACAATGTCGACCCAAAGCGTTCCCATTTTTGTAGTGCATCCTAATCATGGCAGTAGAAGGATCATACCCGAAATTGCAGCAGCAAATGATTGACTTGAGACCCTATTAAACATGTCACCCGCAAACCTTAATACGACTTGAGCAAACCACCAAGCCAAATGAACCACTTTAGCTTTGTGTATAGTCTTCATAATGAACATGAAGTTTCAAACATCTCATTTGAGATACTTCACAAACAAAAACAACATATCAAAAGATAATTCAAAATTTCTATAATATTTGTACCTAGGATAGAAGTGATGACAGGAACTGTTTGAGAAGATAGCCTATCAAATTTGTATCACCACAAAAGAGCTCAAATTAAGAGAAGATTTATCATCTACACATATACATTTTTACAAAAGTTACAATATATACCCCTTTGCATGAAAAATATTACAAAACTACTCCAAAAAACATGCAAAGTACATTTTTATGATACAAAAGAGTTTTAAAGCTTATGGCTTATTAGTATATATAGGCTTATATAAGTAGTTTTTACGAGATTATAACTTATGAAAAGAGCTTATGAGCTAAATATCAAAATAATGTGAAATTAGGGTTTCAAAATATATGAAAACGCCTAGGTTTTAATGATCAAGGCTTAATTAAACAAGGGTTCATGCATGATCTATTTCATCATC
Organism: Artemisia argyi; assembly: GCA_030686995.1. Taxonomy (NCBI): domain Eukaryota; kingdom Viridiplantae; phylum Streptophyta; class Magnoliopsida; order Asterales; family Asteraceae; genus Artemisia; species Artemisia argyi. The sequence goes on along the minus strand of CM060692.1, from coordinate 2,371,979 downwards.
TAGTGTTGAATATAACAAAAATCAAAGAAAATAAAAATAAATACACTTCACGGAACCTGATGGATGTTAACCCTGGTGTAAATTTTCGCTAAAAATCCCGATTAGTCATAAATGAACTTAGTTCCGGTAAAAATATATGCCTAATCTCCTTTATATTTGCAACAAATTTTATGCATCTGCCCTTGCTGTTTACTAATCTCTATACGCATATAATATATTCTTCTAACCTTAATATAAACATCATAATCTATCTTGTAACTACTAAAACAAAAAAAGAAATAAAATGAAGAGCTACCTATTGTGAGAACTGGTCATCAGCTAGAAGATGGTTGAAATCTTTGATATTGCGGCTGTGATATTTTAAGAAATAGGTAAGAATTGTGTTTTCTGGTATTTACAATGTGACTGGTTTATGATGGGCTACGTTAGCTATAACAGACCTTATACTAATTTTCTTGGGCCACTACTCACGACATACTAGATTTTTTTTTTTTTTTTTTTTTTTTTTTTTTTTTTTTTTGTTTCAAAACGCAATACGTCATTTTAAATGTTCAGTGTGCAATAACGTATAACTTTATGTATGGGCCTCAAGAGATGAAAAATGTGTTTACAAAATGGATAGGCTGTCAAGCGTACTTAAATAAGCATTAGAAAAGTTTGAAGTATATGTTGAGTATATGAAATCTTATTTTCTGGCAAAGATTTAAGCTATGTGGTTTAAAGAGGTTCAGGTGCGTGAAGTTTTCCATGTCTTGTGTTTCAAAGCAGTAATCTTCATAACTAGAATAAAGGACGTGTAAGATCATCAGGTCTTCAAATATATGATATAGGCCAACTCAAGAGTTTATAGGAAATGGTTTTGTTATGTGCTAAAGCCTTCTTCATGTTATTGTACCTCGCGTGGTAATTATGAATTTGTTATGTGCTCGCAGGGCGATTTTACACATGCTTCTAGCCGAAGAGGATGAAAGGTAAGTAATTACAACTCCAGTCTTATTAAGATATATGGCCATTTTGACTCGGTTATGCATGGGTTGACATGGGTTATGGTTTGTGCCTAATTGGTCAAACAGGACTGAGAAAAATACTTCATAGCCAAAAATGAAAATTGTTTTATTGTTGTAATAACAATGTTCATGTAATCGTATCTGGTGAGTTAACTAATATTAGAAAATTGACAAACATGTTTGTGGTTAACTCAATCTGCTCGACCCATTTTGGCCCGCACTAAAAGCTTTTATTACTTGCCCAACCTGCCAATTCTTTTACCTCTAGTATGCTCTTACAAATGGAAAGAGGGCGAGAGGGTGTATCACTCAGGAAAATGGATGCCTCCTGCAACTGGTGAAATGCGTCCTGAGGTCTGGTAAACTTTGGGGATGTTGTCAATTTACGCGTCTTCAATCTTTTAATAAAATTGCAGTTGAACAAAAAATCACATATTTCTAAGTGAGAGCTTCTTTCGTTACATGTATTATCTAAACTTTGCTGCTATGCTACTCGATTTCATTTGATGTACCCGCTTCTTCTATATGGTTTAGTAAACGGCCATCCAAACTGCACTTTGTTGTATGTTAAAATTTCAGCTTGTTTCTTCATTTGGTCGTGTTTTGATAGATGACTTTCATCTACATAAGCGCATCTCCAGTGTATTTTAGACTAAATTTGTTTTGGTGCATACTAGTCTTTAGGTTTACAATTTCACGACGTTTGGTTAGATCAAAGTCGTGTTGACCGAACAATATTGTTTGTGCGCCTTATTGGATCAAATTTGTCTTGACTGAATACAATAGAGTAGGTGTTTGAATCAAAATCGTTTGTGCATCGTTTGTAAGCGTTTGAATACAATAGAGGACGTTGTAAGTGATTGAATGTTGATTGGTATCGTTAATTTGACATGTTTCATATATAGTCGTTCTTTAGATAATCGACTCGAATGACTCTTTATCAAAGAAACAAACTATAGTTGACAAATGCTTTATTATGTAAGTAAAAGAGTGGCACACAAAGATGGTAGCATACTAATGTTTATTCCCAATCAAATCTTTTAACCCAATCATTTGGCCCCGGAAAATTTCTCAAAGGAGCGTAAAAACCATCTTCTTTAACGAGCCAAAAACAATTATCTTTCGACTCATGCTCACTCATAAAACAATAATCAGGATCGCCTCGATGCTTCAACGAAAAAACATCAAAAGTGCGTTGCTTAGATCCCAAGTGAAAATGACAAAAGAATAGCGTCGTCCTCCAGAAGTTTAGGCAAAACCTAATGTCAAATTCTTCTCCAGCATTCCTAACAACGTCACCAAGATCGTTGTCTTTTGACTGGCAACGAAACCGAAGATTGTTCACGTCAACTTTAATATGAGTGGTGTATCGTCGCTTCAAACCACAACTGGCTTTTTCATTAGCAAGGACGTTTGCTTGCGTTGCATAGACTAGGTTGATTGCTAAAATGAATAAAAATAAAAGTTTTGCCATGAGAAATGGTTTTGTTGGAATCTGAGTTGAGGACTTGTGATTGTTATGTTATATAGAAGCTAGTGACATAGAGTTCAATGTATTTTTGGATTCAACGATTTTGTATTAAATGTGAAACAATAAAACGTATATTTAATCTATTATTGAATCTTGCACGTAAATAATCAACAATACCATCTTTAAAATTTATGGAGAAAAGTTTGAATATGGTTCATGTACATGGTTTATAGCATGTAATTTTTTTTTTCGTTTTGTTGCACGTCTGCTTGTAAAAGGTTAATTTGTTAATTGTAATCGTCTGACTGAATTCAGATGAAATAATATCTAGTTGTTGGAAACTAGCACTAATGCTAGTTATTGAGAATACAACGGTAAACGGATGAGGCTGTTAATTACTCGGGGAAGCGACCAACTGGCGTTACCTGCGCTTTCATGTCTCTCAATGTGGTCAGCACTGGGTGTTTCCGAGAAGCGAGGAAGCGAGCTTATAGCTGATGTGGAAAACTAGAAGGGGGTTGAATAGTTTTACGTCTTTTTCTATTTGTTATAAAAATGTTGTTTTGTAATAAAAACTTTGATTCGACTATTTGTGAACTCAACTCTTGAACAACATGAACAATTATAACTAAGTACTAAAGTAATAAAAATGTAAGTAAAGTAATAAGTTAGTGATGGAAAGATCAAACCGCAACACAAATGGTTTACGGCTACTAAGCACCTCTTTGCCCTACTCCGGCCACTCCCCGAGCACCTAACTCGTGAGTTATCTTCACTATGTCAACAAGCTCCTTTATGACGGAGAAACCTTACACACCTTTGCTTACACCAATTTCCGACACTAAGCAAAATATCGAGTTCTAATCCTAGCTAGAACCAATCTCACACCACTAGTGACTACACAACTTCTTCACGACTTACCACTACTTATTCACACCATTACTTCTTCACACCTTCACTACTTACACACCACAACCTCTTCACACATTCACTACTAATACTACACACTAATCTAATCACTTATGCTTACACCTATTTAACTAATATACACACCTTATACACAATTGAATGAATGATTTACAAAGTATAATACACCAACAACTTAGGTAGTATGATCACGCTAAGTTATAATACTTCTTGTCTTGAAAAATAGAAGTATTATTCTCTTGTACTTAAATGGTTGAAGCTTGGATCACTTAGAAACAAAAGCTTATGATTATATAATCAAAGGATTTAGAAATATATGTAGGAAGGATTGAAACAGAAAGTTTGGGGTGCAAAAAGTGAAGAAAAAGTTCAAGAATAGTCCAGGATTTATAGGCAAATCTTAGGGCCTGAGGAGCGGGGCCGGTCCCCTTCAAGTTTAAGAGGACTGCCCTAGTATTTAAGGGGCCGCCCCTGTAACGGCTCTCAGATTTGTTTTTTTTCTGGAGAAGGTTTTTCTAGAGCATTTTTGTTATTTTTGGTTGAAAATTTGAATTCATATATTTATGGATTAAACATATATCTTTATTTACCAAAAAATGATTTTTGTAAAAGTTATAAAGTGTTTGTAATATTTTATAAAAAATCTAGAGATGAAGAAAATGTTCCTTTGATCATAAAATGCATTAGACATTTGTTTATTTATACCTTAAGTGATTAAGTTGTTAAAGTGAATATTTACAACTAAATACTTGTTTACGTAATAATCTTGCGTTTAATGATTTTACCTTTTGTGATTATCAAAACGTAGAGATATTAAAAAATATTAATAACGTTTTTAGGCATTATTTATATCAACAGCTGAGTTGTATGCAGTTTGACTAGGGTATTTTCGTTACCATTTATGATTTTTCTATAACCACCTTCAACTCTATACAACCTATAATAGAGATCAGCACTTTCATCCTATTAATTTTTAAGATTTCCTAAATATAGTTAAAGTGTTACAAGTAAAAAAAAATAATAATAATAAATAAAATAAAAAATAAAAATAAAATCCTACTTACAACTATTTAAATACACAAATACATTTATTCAACACAAACAACTAATACTCTTTTTAAATCACCTCTCACTTAAAAATACAACCATTTTACCACATGGTACAATGTAATAAAGCTACTAATCTTAACTACATAAATGGGAATACAAGTATTTTGGCACATTGTAAAAACAAATCAACCACAAAAACAACAATACATCTCATAAAAGTGTACCAAATATTGACTATATGTATTCAAACTTTAATTTTCTTTTACATGTCTATAAACACGGTTCGATTCAATTAACCGCGGATATTTAAAAATAAAAACTGAAATCGAACCGTGATAAGAGGGTCTTTCCGGTTTCTGGTTTATTCAGTCTCGGTTTCTTAGTTATCGTTTTTTTTTTTTTAGTTTCGGATTGAGCAGGTCGGCTCGGTTTGTCGGTTTCACAGATTTTTGAACACCTATATCCATAAAACTTAACTTTGTATGAATAAAATAGTCATTTTGAACAATGAATACTATTGCTCACTAAAATAGTTATTATCACAATTGTATAATGAAAAATATTGTCATTAGTTAAAGAGTTGCAAAGAAGTCACATGAAATTCTTTACATTCATAAATTTATTGTCACAAAAAATATAATAAATTAGAATGCCTCTGGAGACAAAGGTCAAGGGTTCGATCCTCAACCCTTGCAAGACCGGAGGTCATTTTCTACTTTTGGTAGAACCGGAAGTAGCCTCTCTACCTTAGGTAGGGGTAATGCTGTCTACGTCTCAATCTCCCCCATACACCGTGAAAGAAGGTATTGGGACCCATAACCTGTGGAAAGCGGTATTGGGAGTTACTTTACTTTTTTTTTTTTTTTTTTTTTTTTTTTTTTTTTTTTTAAAACATGGTTCAACAAAAAACATTATTTTAATATACCTGCCGCCACAACGTACAGGTACCTTGCTAGTGTGTAACTAATGAGTTTTAAAACCTTAACCTTTCGTAACCGTTTATAATTTATAACATCTTAATGTGATAATTTGACGGAGTTTATAAAAAAAATTGTATTCACCGTCCACCCTTATTTATACTTCCATCCAATTTATTAGCCTCAAGTATTAAGTTACTCCATCCATCCTAAAAAATTGCTATCTTTTTTATTATTTTTTTATTTTTTATTAATTTTTTTTATTTTTCTTTTGCGTATTGTGAGTGAGTAGGTATATTTGGTGGGGTACTTTGTGAGACCTACAGGTGAATAGGTGATGTTATTGGTGTGTTATTGGAAGGGGATGATGTGCGATGAGGTGACATACCAATAACGTGTTACGACACCTTTCACTCTTAGCCTCAAATATTAAGTTACTCTATCTGTCCTAAAATAATTGTTCCAAAATAAAATCATAATTATTACAACTTTTTATTTCATATATATATATATATATATATATATATATATATATATATATATATATATATATATATATATATATATATATATATTTTTTTTTTATCAGAATGACAGTTTATTATTGCCTAATTAGTTGATATATTTTTTAAAGTTTGTAATAATAATTTTAAGCTAGTGTAATGCGATAACATCGATTAAACTTCAATATCCATTTTTAGTAACGTAAAATTATATTGGGACGGATGAAATATCATTTTATTTGAAAGCTTAATATCATGAATACACCAAAAATATAACGGGCATCGACTAAAATCTTGCAAATGCTCTAAAATAATTACGAGTAAATAGAAATAATGTTTTGATATTCTTTTTCCAAAAGTTCACAATAACATCAAGCCATCACTAGTACAAACAAGATACTCGTTCATTAACTTTTCTAGTACTTTTTATTTGTATTTCCAATCATCCTGCGTGATTCCCCAATGACATATATTTGCGTCCGGAAAACTTTGGTCGCATGCCCTATACATGGTACGATTGAACACATCAAATGTTTGCTCGGTCATGGATCGCTAAAAAATGACAGTAATAAAGAGTGCTAGATAACCAGTTCTCGCAAAATGACCAACCATACATGGTATCAACTCCAAGATCATTATCTTTTGATTCACATTGAACCATGCGTTATCGTAAGTGATTTATGTCAAGATGTGTATACCAAACCCTTTTGTTAGATGACAAGCAACCTCAGTAGAATTTAGCGGATTGATCACGAAACATATATTAGTACAATGAATGAGAGATGTCTCGTTATGCATGTATGAGTATGATTGTATTCATGTATCATATCTCCATAAGAATATATAGGAGAGATAGGCGAGTTACTGTAATACTACCCGTAATAGTCACTTTTATGCCACGTGGCTTCCTCACACATAAGGAAGCATCTGATTACTGCTAGCCAACTAAGAATAATCATTTTTCATGAAAATGTTCAGGTACAAGTTTTTGAAAGTGTAAACTATTAAAATGAGAATTCAATTATATTGAATGAATATTACAACAATCTAAATAATATAACATTACAAAAAAGTTAAGATACCATGCTTTAATATTATGAATATATATTACTGGTAATGTTATTATAATGATTTACTATTCGCATAATACAATTTACACGACTCTTATTTAGATTTTCATCTTTCAAAAAAGTTAAGATAACATTAGTATGAATATATATTATTATCTCCTGCGCGTTACTGCTTGCCGAAGAAAGCAAAGCAAGGATGGATATCAATCTATTGTAACTTGAGCAGCTCATTTCTATGATCTTTGATTATAGGGATGCTACGTGACACGAACCTCGTTGCTGGATAAAAGTTTTACTAACAGTTTTATGTGAAAAATATAAATAAAGTCTTGTCACTTTTAGATTGTATTCATGTAGATTACATTGAGCATGGTGATTTTGTACAAAAGTTTTCAATCTAAGTATTTCACTCGATCATAAATACATAATAGAAGTATAAGTCGTGGTGAATAAAAGATATATGTTCTGAGATTCCACATGATAGACAAACTTGGATTTGTCGTGGTGAAGTATAATGTTGTTTTTAGGTTTTAAAATTTGTATTCTCGTTGAATTGTATGTGTTTGGTTTGTATAAAATATATATTTTATAAACCTATCATGTGTTTGATATTTTGGGAAATTTACCAAAATAGATCAGTCATCCTACGGTTTATCACTTTTTAAACCACAAATAATTTTAATTCAAAAATAGACCGGCAACCGAGCAACCTGTACAACCCCAACCATGAGCCGGCACTTATTATTTACTTGAGACACTTGTCGGCTTTGTGATGTGGAGTTGTACAAGTTGTCCAATCGCTTGGTCTATTTTCTAATTAAAAATATTTGTGGTCTAAAAAGTGATAAGCCGTAGGACGACTAATCTATTTTGGTAAATTTCATTTGAAATTTCTAGGTTTGGTTGTAAACAAGAAAAATTTGGTTGTAATCACTAGTTTAGTATTCATTTGATATGTTACATGAGTAAACAAGAAAATTTTGGTTGTAATCACTTGTTTAGTATTCATTACCACAAATCCGGACACCTTTGGTCTTGAGACAATACCATCCCTGATTTATGTACATTCTGTCCTTCATGAAATACATATATATTACAATACATTCTCCATGAATTAACCATTCTAAACAATCAAACAAAACACACCCGAATGTATTAGTGCTACTGTTTTCAACCTCCTTATGTCTGAATTATGTCAACTGTGAAGATAATCCAATCCTTCAACGATCTAAATAGCCATCAAGGCTTCCATTAGATGCATACTCATAAACAATAATCTTCTTGGTAGAGCGAGTTTCATCATATGTCAAGACACCAATGTAGCCAATAAGCCCTTAGAGAGGGATACCAACTCTACATAAACGCAAGTTGGCTACCATAGCCATGCCTTTGACGTAGATGAGCACAAGACCCCCTCAGCAACTCCCTCAAACAATCAGCCTTTTGAGACTCCTGTTCATGTATCTCTTTAAGAAAAAGAACGCATTCAACTGCAACACATTATTCCCCAAATCAGCTAACTCCCTTATCAGACTATCCCAATACATTATACAGTCACGAATCTCTATACACTTACCGCCCAACAACGTCTGCCACTCCCTCTCTATCTACGACAATTATTTTAAACACTACTACTCCGAATGAGTAAGTATCTGATATTTAAGACGTGATATTGTGAAAAGGCAAAAATCATCAATTTTTGCCATTCCATACGTCATCCAAAATAATGTTTGCACTCTTTATGTCACGATGTATGACGTTTAATTTGTCATTCACGTTGTTTTGAAGGTAACTCAAACCTTCCGGAATATCAAACCATATCTGTATCTAGACATCATGCTCATCTCACAACCTTCAGCACAAAAGGAGAGAAAATATATTAGCACTACAATTAACAACCCTTATGTTGGCTTTTAATATCCATTATCAACTATGTAAATATATGCCTAATCTCCTTTATATTTGTAACAAATTTTATGCACCTGCCGTTGCTGTTTACAAATCTATATACGCATATAATATATTCTTCTAACCTTAATACAAACATGATAATCATTCTCATAAAAAAAATAAAAATAAAAATAAAAATAAAAATAAAAATCTCTATGCAAATAATTCATTAGATCTAAATCAATCAATCAGAAACATAACAAGCAAGATTAAAAACAATAAAAGAAGAAATAAAATGAATACCTACCGAGATCTATGAAAGTAGCGGCTGTGATGTTAAGAGCATTCCCATTCCTAACGTGTGTTAGGCGTTAAAGGAAATTTAACATGCGTTAAATGAGAGTTACCGCTGCAACCTTGTGTGTTAAGGAGGCGTTAACGTTTGGTGTTAAAGGTTTAACCCGGCGTTAACATGCAACTTTAGTATTAAAAAAAAAAAGTTTTACTTCCTCCCTCCCCTAAATGAAGGAGTGTTTTTGTAAATTGTTGTTGAGTTAAGGTTGAGTTATGGTTGAAGGTGTTTTTTTGTGAGTTAAGGTGAAAGTGTTAAAGCTGATATGGCGCTGACGTGACACTGTGTTAAAGTTTAACCCGTGTTATGAATGGGAGTGCTCTAAGAAATAACATAAGAATTTTGTTTTCTGCTATATATAATGTGATGGTTAAGTTACATCTGATTATGATGGGCTAGTATAGCTATAACTAGAGGTTAGCAGAAAAACCGAAATATCCGAATAAACCGAAAACCGAAACCGAACCGAACTAAAAATAATCGAACCGAACTAATAACCGAACCGAATTTATCAAAACCGAACCAAACCGAACTTTTAATTCGGTTCTCGGTTTGGATATGGTTTTGGTAATCAAAACCGAAAACCAAACCGAAAACCGAATTCATATAAATTTATATATTTTTTATATATTTATATATAATAAAAGATTAATAAAAGGTTATATATATATATATATATATATATATATATATATATATATATATATATATATATATATATATATATATATATATATATATATATATAAGAACAATAAAATTTTATCCTAATATTAAAAAATACTTTTTATTTTTGAAATAACTTTTTTAGCTAAATATATTTGTATATTTTTCTTTTTTTTTTAAATAATGTGTGTAATTCGGTTAAACCGAAAACCGAACCGAACAAAACCGAACTAAAACTCAACCAAACCGAACCGAAAACCGAATTTGAATTCGGTTTGGTTTGGTTCACGGTTTGACCCTAAAAAAACTTTTAACCGAATTAACCGAACCGAATTAACCGAATAACCCGAAAACCGAACAGATCAACACCCCTAGCTATAACATGCTTTTAACTGTTTTTTCTGGGCCACTATTGACTGCATACTAGAATGTGGCATTTTGTAAGAATCTTTTATATAATAAAAGAAGTAAATCATTTTGAAGTAATTTTGTAAAATGAAAAAAAAAAAAAAAGAAAAGAAAAGAAAAAATAGACAAATAAGAGAGCTCGATTTTGCCACGTATGCAAAATCAAACGATGTTATTAGTTAATAAAAAGTTAAAATTAAATTGACTTTGATCAAACTTTAATAAATTTGGTGGAAAATTTTGATTGAGAAAAAAAAAAAACACATAAAAATTGTTGTGTCAAATTTGTGAAAAAACCCCTTAAAAAAAGAGGAAATAATTAATAAAACTTTAGTAGTTGAATTTTACATAAGACTAGTTATAAGGCCCGTGAACGCACGGGGTTTTTCTAAAATTTTCAAATAATGTATTTGTATTAGTTTTATTTATTAATTGGTGGAGGTAAGTCAAATTTAATCGACCTAAGTGAAATTCTTTTGGCGATCCATTATCCATATTAATTGGTGGGATCAATAGATAGATAATAATAACCTGTATGCCTGTATGTCATCATTGAATAAAGAATATGTAGTTCTTCTTGTTGGAATTATTATATCATGACAATCATATAAAATAAACCAAACACATCAAGTGAGCATAGCGGAAGCAATTATAACAAGATCATATAACATGTAATTAATTAATCAATATTAAATAGTAAACGTACCTTTGTGATTCTAGCCCGAACAAGAATCAAATTGCAATCTTCAATCAAGAACCCTAATTAGGGTTTATGTGGATTATAAGAATTACCCCTTACCTCTTTTGTAATTCAATCCAAGAATCAAACAATAGTGTGTTTGATTCACGTTCTTGTACACACGTACTAATTCAAGAAAAAGTTTATGCAAGTAATTAAACACAAAACTTTGTTTAGATCAAGAAAATCGAAACCCTTATGGGTTTGTTTTATGGATCGACTAGAACAAGAAAGAGGAGAGAAAAACACCAAGATGTGTGTGTACAAGTTATGAGAAACAATGAATCTTGGGTTTGTATTTATACTAATGAATACTTGGAGCACAAGGCACAAAAAGGAGGTGGAAACCTCCCTTGGCCGATTGGTTGAGGATCCCCCTAGGGAATTCCGGAACCTTCCCTTGTTTCCAAGTTTTCCTTAGTATTACTTTCTTAATCTTCATTTAATAGGTCATTAGTCATTTATCATTAAATACTAATTACTATTATTTATTTTGTGTTTATTAATAATTACTTATAACATTTTATAAATAATTATTTCTTTTTCTCTTCATACGTATTGTGTGCAATCCCGTGATCTCGAGTTCGATCCTAACATACGACTACTAAAATAATGTCCATAATCTAACACTTCTTAAGGTGTCTTTCAAGAGATTCAAAAACTCACTTGAATTGGAAGTGTTCAAACAAATACAAAATGGACGATCATAAATGATAATTGTGTTCATATGAGTTTAATGCCACATAAGCCAGTAAGCCACCAAACACTTGGAATGAACCTGAACCCGCACAACTACTTTTGGCCAATGTGTATGAATAGCTTCCATTAGTTCATCCACTACTGATATATATTCTTCTCTTTCCATCCTTAAGTTGTTGTAGTCCTATATTACACTTATAGAGTCAAATTTTGTTATTGTTGGGACAGAGAGAAAAGCGAAGATGGTAATAAAAGAGAAGTTCAAGTATCCTAATATGTTACTATGAAAGTTTTGCAACTCTGTCAAAATAGACAAGGATAGGTAACATACGGAAAAGTGACGCACTTCATGTTGGTTGAGTTAATGATATGATCTAGAAATCTTTCTCATCTTGAATGACTATGCGGATAGCAACCTAAAAAGTCATTAGATAGAACATGCATATAATGAGAACATATACATGATAATCCAATCAATAGACATACAATACATATTAACAATTGAACTTCTTGAATATAATCCTTCTTTTTTCTTTGCAACACCTAAGACCTGTTCAACATATAATGGGTCAGAATGGGTAAATTCGTCCGATTCTGGGTCAAGTTCCAATTTTTTGTAGATGCGTAAAATAAAATTGTAGCTAATGAGATTATATAAAACTCATAGTGATTTACTTAGCATCTTTAGTTTTTAAGAATTAAAATTAACATATATACTGAACACAAGTTCAAACATCTTGCATAAATATGACGACAGAGTATACCATGTTTATGACTATACTATAAATATGTATACTTTCTACTTTTTATAAACTGTTATCTCCTTAGTATGCCAAGGACCCCATGTACCGAACTATAATTTCATCTCTTTTAGTTTAACTTCTGATTTCTATCCAATTGGTCTTTGGCCTAATGGTATGAGTGAATCCGTGCAATTCCAAGTCTCCTTGAAGACATTAATGTGTCAATCTATCAACAGTATCAATGTAAATTTCATCTCTAATTCATCCCTCTTTATATACGACCATTAGTGGGTACTCGCCATCTATAAAGATGTACTATACAATGTTGGATCAGTAAGACTCTCACGACAGGTATGATGCATGTGTTATAATTTATGCACACGGTGATCTATGGATAGATATACCATAGAAGATAGTGTCAATATTGTTATAACGATGACACGGATTAACCACATCGGGATATTCTGTTACAGGAAATAGGCAAATAGCATATAAAAAAAATTACTTTGCATCCTCTTACTTGCAAGTTGCAACCTTGAAATGCCTAATTTTATGTTGAACCTCTTTATAAATTAACAATACCGAGAACTAAGTAGTACGTTTCCAGAAAATGCACTGTTTCAGCTGCAAAAGTGCAAAGTTACAAACTTTTTCCGGCTAGCGTTAAAAATGGGGTAAATATTCTAAGCCAACCATATTTACGATAAATGAGATAAGCTAACCAACAACTATTAAAAAGGTGATCACCACTTCACTTACCATATTGGATGATTGCATACTTCAATTATTCCACATAATAGAGAAAATATCATCGGTGTCACTACTATGATGACATGAATAAAATATCAACAGTCAACTACTGTATTTCTGTTTCAGAAGGATAAACCAACTATTTCCTATAGGCAATGCTCAATAACTCTAAAGAAGGCTAAAACATGTAGTACTATAAAGTATAAATATATCACTCTATTTTACATAAATTTAACCTTTGTATTCTAGTGTCAATGTGCCTAGCTTTTATTTTATTTATTTTTTTGACAGGCAAATTGTTCACACACGTGTACACTACCTAACACCTCACACATGTATATGACGAGAGTTAAACCCACAACCTCTTTATTGATGAGAAATTCACATGCCGCTAGTCTCCAATCCATTTGACGTGCCCAATTTGTGATTATAGCACAGGGCTATCCAAACCCACATGACCTTACAAATAGTTAATTGGATGATCATATCTATAACAATGAAAACATAACATACGTGATCAACTATACGCCACTCGATACATAGTGCCATTTATACAAACAATTGTGCAAAAATATTAGTACCATGCAACCGCAATCATTTGACCTCGTCTATATCACTGGTCAAAGCCATTGTTGATAAGCCGGTAAAAGCAACCCATTTATATCTAGACATTCTTTCTCTATTGACTGGTCGAAACCCATAATCAACACAGTTGCATCTACTTTTCGGGCTGCACCCATAGCATCATTACATGTACGAAGTTATAGATCAAGTATAATTGCCGAGGTCGTGAATTTAGAAAAAATCAGTGGGTGTCTCGGATTGCTTTTTGAAAGTGATTAGTACTATTATTGCACTTTTTTGTTGTTGGTGGTCCTAATGACTAAATAATCAGTTAAGGAGCTACTGAGACAAAATCGGCTCAAAATATTAGTTGGTTTGATTGGACCAAATTGTAACTTACATTTTGTTTTTTTTTACATACATTTAAATGCAAATGTAGGTATGTTACATGGGATGGCATAAAAAAGAGTGAAGTAGATAGACTGATTGTAAAAGAATGTTACTTTGGTACAGTTAGCCTTAGAAGGGTGGCAGTGGCAGCGGTATCACCCAACGGCAAGGTGATGCCGGCGGTGAACACCACTGCCACCTAGGCGGCATGGTGAACGGCAAATTTTGCCTCGGAGGCATGGGCTTTTCAAGGCAAAAACTAACCGTTGGGCATTAATTTTTTGGGACGTTGGAGGAGCGTGCATCGGCCAAAAAAAAAATCCCCTATATATATTCAACCTAAACACATACATTTTTAACACAAACAATACAATTCACATATATAAAATTCACATATTTTTACAATGGTTTTATCTTCTTCTTCGTCCGAATCGTTAGTGAGTCCCCCCGGTGAATTGTCCGAACTAGTGCCATCCGGTAGCACCCTAGAAACCTTATTAGCCGCGTACGATGCAATTGACGACACGACAAGCTCTACCGAAAGTCGGGAGTATGTAACTCGTTTTCGTGAAGAAGCTTTACGAACCCTTATGAATGATTATTTCGTTGAACGTCCAAAGTTTAACGACGAACATTTTCGTGAACGGTTTCATATGAATAAAAGCTTGTTTTTAAGAGTTGTTGCTGATGTTGAAGCGAATTTCGAATGGTTTCAAGAGGGCTTAGATGCGAGGGGAAAAAAAAGTTTCACGGCATTAAAAAATGCACATCGGCCATTAGGCAACTCGCAATGAACCTCCAGATAGATTTGATGACTATTTAAACATGGCGCCGAACATCAGGTTATATATATTTTTTAAACTTATTGTTATTATTTTTTTTATAAAGTTAGTGTTATATATATTTTTTAAAGTTCTTGTTATTAATTTTTTTATAAAGTTAGCGTTATATATATTTTTTAAAGTTATTGTTATTAATTTTTTATAGGAGAATGCCTTGATCATTTTTGCCAAGCGATTATTCAATTATATGGTCGAGAGTTCTTACGTAGGCCTATATCCCATGACATTGCACGCTTATACGAGTTCCATGAAGATAAACATCACATTCCTGGAATGCTTGGTAGCATTGATTGTACCCATTTCCCATGGCGTAATTGTCCTAGATATTTGAAAGGTCAATATAAGCGAGGTGATCATCAACACCCAACTATTATGCTTGAAGCCGTCGCTTCTTATGATTTGTGGATTTGGCATTCGTTTTTTGGTCCTCCAGGTGCAAACAACGATATCAATGTTTTGAATCAGTCACCATTGTATCTTACGGAGCGAAACGGAACGGCGGCAAACAGTTCATTTCATGTAAATGGACGGTTTTACAAACGTGGTTATTATCTTACCGATGGAATCTATCCTACATGGTCAACGTTTGTTAAAGCATACAAGCATCCGGTTGAATTGAATGAAAAGAGATTCAAGAAGCTACAAGAGTCTGCAAGAAAAGATATCGAGCGAGCTTTTGGTCGTCTTAAAAATAAATGGATGATTCTCGCTCCTCTCCGGGCAATGTCGGTTGACAAGATTCGACAAATCGTTTATACGTGTATCATATTTCACAATATGATTTTAAAAGACGATGGGATGGCAATATCACCGGTTCATATAATGGATCCGCCAGTCGCGCCAGTTTATGACAATAGTGTATTACCGGAGTTTATCGACGAACAAATGCATTACCGACTCCTATATGATCTTACGGACCACGTAGATGCTCAAAACTTAACATATCTCGATGATTAGTTATTTCATTTTTTTTAAGAATAATGTAATTTTCTTTTAATTATATATATATATATATATATATATATATATATATATATATATATATATATATATATATATATTTAAGTATTATGTAATTTTCTTTTAGTTATTAATGAAATATTTATGTTTTAATTAAATTGTTTAATTTAATTTATAAAAATAAAAAAAAAAAAAGTCGGGAGGTATGAAAAAGGCATGGTTGCCACTAAAATGGGGTTGGGAGGTATGGAAAAAGTATGAATGAGGTGAAATGAGGTGGAATGATATTATTGGTGGATTTCGGAGGTATGGATGATTTCGGAATCATGACTGCCAGTGTCCTTATATTTTTAAGAGCCAAAATACTTGTAAATCCTTATATAATCATAATTTGTTAAAGCACTCAAACAACTTGCTAATTTGTAAATCCTTATATAATCATAATTTGTAAATCCTTATATAATCATAATTTTTTAATTTATAAAAAAAAAAAAAAAAAAAAAAAAGTTGGGAGGTATGAAAAAGGCATGGTTGCCACTAAAATGGGGTTGGGAGGTATGGAAAAAGTATGAATGAGATGAAATGAGGTGGAATGATATTATTGGTGGATTTCGGAGGTATGGATGATTTCGGAATCATGACTGCCAGTGTCCTTATATTTTTAAGAGCCAAAATACTTGTAAATCCTTATATAATCATAATTTTTTAAAGCACTCAAACAACTTGCTAATTGCCACAACTTCAAATTACACAAGCACATTGTAATAACTGATTATAAAACAGTTATCAGAAATACAAAAGCTACACTTACTTTACCAGTTTCTGGTTCATGCCCATTCCAGAAAACATAAGTGTGAATCACATCCAAACCACCTTCTTTTGCCTTCTTCATAAGAGTAGGCCACATCTATAAAAACCCATAAAAACACAACATTATTCACAAAGTAAGCACTAAAACCAACTATCTTTTTTTTGTCGACTAAAACTAACCTATTAAACTCATATCAAACCTAAATCCTTCTATTCAGTTAACTAAAAACTGGAAGACAATAAAATAGTTGTGCTTTCAAATCTCAGGTTGTGACATTCAGTCAACATTCAAACCAAATATTGAGATCCAAGAAATTAAAACTCAAGGGCTAATTAACATGACAAACTCCACCAAGAAACAATGTTTTGATCATCAACAGATAAAAGTGAGAACAATGTTTCAATACTTTTACGTTGGCTCGGATCATGAAGGACGTGCCTGGCTGGAAAGTTGGCGAGAGTGTGTACCACTCCGGAAAATGGATGCCTCCTGCAACTGGTGAAATGCGTCCTGAGGTCTGGTAAACTTTGGGGATGTTGTCAATTTACGCGTCTTCAATCTTCTAATAAAATTGCAGTTGAACAAAAATTCACATATTTCTAAGTGAGAGCTTCTTTTGTTTACATGTATTATCTAAACTTTGCTGCTATGCTACTCGATTTCATTTGATGTACCCGCTTCTTTTATATGATTTTGGTAATTCACCATACATCCGCACTTTGTTGTATGTTAAAATTTCAGCTTCTTTCTTCATTTGGTCGTGTTTTGATAGATAACTTTCATCTACATAAGCGCATCTCCAGTGTATTTTAGACTAAATTGGTTTTGGTGCATAATAGTCTTTAGGTTTACAATTTCACGACATCGGGTCAGATCAAAGTTGTGTTGACCGAACAATATTGTTTGTGCTCCTTATTGGATCAAATTTGTCTTGACTGAATACAATAGAGTAGGTGTTTGAATCAAAATCGTTTGTGCATCGTTTTTAAGCGTTTGAATACAATAGAGGACGTTGTAAGTGATTGAATGTTGACTGGTATCGTTAATTTGACATGTTTCATATATAGTCGTTCTTTAGATAATCGACTCGAATGACTCTTTATCAAAGAAACAAACTATAGTTGACAAATGCTTTATTATGTGAATAAAAGAGTGGCACACAAAGATGGTAGCATACTAATGTTTATTCCCAATCAAATCTTTTAACCCAATCATTTGGCCCCGGAAAATTTCTCAAAGGAGCGTAAAAACCATCTTCTTTAACCCGCCAAAAGCAATTATCTTTCGACTCATGCTCACTCATAAAACAATAATCAGGATCGCCTCGATTCTTCAACGAAAAAACATCAAAAGTGCGTTGCTTAGATCCCAAGTGAAAATGACAAAAGAATAGCGTCGTCCTCCAGAAGTTTAGGCAAAACCTAATTAATGTTAAATTCTTCTCCAGCATTCCTAACAACGTCACCAAGATCGTTGTCTTTTGACTGGCAACGAAACCGAAGATTGTTCACGTCAACTTTAATATGAGTGGTGTATCGTCGCTTCAAACCACAACTGGCTTTTTCATTAGCAAGGACGTTTGCTTGCGTTGCATAGACTAAGTTGATTGCTAAAATGAATAGAAATAAAAGTTTTCCATGAGAGAAATGGTTTGGTTGGAATCTGAGTTGAAGACTTGTGATTGTTATGTTATATAGAAGTTAGTGGTTGCATAAAGATCAATGTATTTTTGTAAAACGATTTTGTATTAAATGTGAAACAATGAAACGTATATTTAATTTAAATGATTATGGAATCTTTCCACGTAAATAATCAACAATTGTACAATACTATCTTTAAAATTTATGTAGAAAAGTTTGAATACGTTTCAAGATATGTACACTGAGTCATTAGTTCAAAATTTTGAAATATGTTGTGAACAAAGGGAATGAAAGTAATCTACAATTAATCATTAACTAGGAGATTTACAAGAGTATATATAGACAAACATTAGGGCAAAACCCTAATAGCTAACATGGGCCGTGGGCCTATTATGGGCTATATGGACATCCACTAATAATGATCCATAACACTCCCTCTTGGATGTCCATATTTTCTAATACACTTGAGAATTGCTGCCTCATTAAAAACCTTGTCAGGAAAACCCAGTGGGACAAAACCATGACTAAGGGAAAAAGAGTGCAGCGTGTATTATCTCCCTCTAATGACTATATCACTTGAGATCTTTGAGTCGAAGCATCCCAATGTTGTAACTTAGCTTCCTAAATGTTGAGATATGAAGTGCCTTGGTAAATAGATCCCCCCAAATTGTCACTTGAATGAACTTCTTTAAGTTAAGCAACGCATGCTGCATTATCTTCATTCAAAATTGGTGGTGCCGCCTTCTCTAAAAAAATACCACATGATTTATGTGTGTGTTGTGTCACGCTTCTTAACCAAAACACATTCTCAACTTGCTTCATGGATCACTAGAATTTCTGGTTGGATGAAGTTTCTGAGATTGTCTGATTTACTGAACGCTATGAAATTGCAATTCCTCCACTTGTAAATACATATCAAGTTTGAGATCGACCATTATGAGGGTCAGACATATATCCTACGTCTGCAAAACCAACTAGACTTATATTTGATGGGTTAGTGAAATATAAACCCATATCCTTTGTACATTGAAGATATTGTTTTACTCCATTCGAAGATTATGCCTCGTTAAAACCTTACTAGATAAAACCCAGTGGGACAAAAATCTAGTGAAGGAAAAAGAGTACATAAATCCTTTATAAGCTCGGGGATGTTGCCTCATTAAAAACCTTGCTGGAAAACCCTACGGGGACAAAACCATGGCCAAGGGAAAAAGAGTGCAACGCGTATCTTCTCTTCCCCTGATTATCACATCAGTTAATCTCATTGAGTCAGTGAAATGCACATTGAAGTGTCTTGATAAAATCATGTGAATAAATATTCTCTACATGTTATTTTCATATCCATTTTAAAGATTAACGTACGTCATACATCTCATTCAAGTACATCCTTGTACTTCACATATACACATTTTAGTATGGTATAATTAAATCAATATTGTGATCATCATCTTTATAAATCAAGGGGGTCTTTTCAGCATCATGTGACCTCATAAACATGAGTTGTCGTTTCTCCATATAAAGATATTACGTATCTTTCTCTAGCTTCCATGATGTACAAGGATTTCATCCATAGGATAACAAACGATCTTTTATTTCAAGGTTCAATTTTTAAGCATTCAATCAGCTTTGAAGCTCCGTCAGAGTTCCATCAATATTCGAAATATCAAACTACAAGAACCCTTATATCATATTGA
This sequence comes from Artemisia argyi, assembly GCA_030686995.1. Lineage (NCBI taxonomy): Eukaryota > Viridiplantae > Streptophyta > Magnoliopsida > Asterales > Asteraceae > Artemisia > Artemisia argyi. Next base: position 2,351,886 of record CM060692.1, on the reverse strand, counting down.
AAACCAGATATTCTTATAAAGTAACATGGGCAAACATAGTTATTTTATGGCACAATTTCAGTGAGTATATGCCAAGTTGTTTATAACATATAAGCCCAATAATATCATTGATTCACTATAACCAAATAATGTTCTCGAGAACTTTTCTTATATGCTCTAAGCATTCGAAATCACTAGCATGCTTCTTGCATTTTATATCTTATAGTAATATCTCAACATTACATGAGATCTCTTCATATATCTTTTAGACGCACATCAATTACTAAATTTATTGCCAGACTTATACAATATTAAAATACATTATTGAATCCACCATATGTGAACATGTATCTCCATGATCATTTATAAGTCTTTGAGAAAATATACGTGTGCCATCACTTGTACCTTATGCATAATTTCATTTCATTTTCTCATAAAGACCAATGTATATCCAATAATTCATATGTACGGACTTCAAGTCCCAGTAACCATGTCTCGCCATAAGAGACTTTAATCTTTCATTAGCTCTTTGCGTCTTTGCTTCTTTTGGCCATTCATTTATACGTCTGCATTTCCTGCACGTATTCTTCCATGATCCTCACCATGATTATAGCGCTATCTTATTTATTCACATAATCATTACCAAATCAACGTCGATTCGTTACTTTTCAATTCCACACTTTACTAGACATTATATATCATTTATTGAGATCTCATAGTTTTTCATGTACCCGTGATTTTTCAATAACCTTCATGTCTAGTGTCTCTTGACTATTATGGGGCCTTATTACCTCGATTTGACCATCTTCATTTTCTAGCTCCATTTTATCTAATCATTCGAGGACTTTTATTTGGAATCGATTAGTCTATCACGCTGCAGCCGTGCCATAGACTTACTACCATTCATTGGTTGTACTTTTGGGACACACATTTAATTTGGAGCATTAGCAGCATTTATATGATCTAGTCACTTCTTTAGGTCACAAACATGCTGGCAATTACTAGATTTGGAATATAAATTGTCCCTTTAACTTAAAGTTCATATTCATTACTGTGAGGATCAACATCTATATCATAATTCATTCCATATTCCTTGCTGCTCATTTTCTCCCCCTGAATGAATTATCCATTTCAACATCCCATTATTGTGCGTTGTGGTGGATTTACAAAAAAAACATATATCGTACATATACAAAATTCTTATATGGGAAACATATAAGATTCGTGACCAAAACCATTCTAATAGGGAGAAGTCATTATAAATTGTTGGCAAGATGAGAATTCATATTTTATAATATGCCCCATAAACTAATACTTTTGTTCTCATACTTATTGGCTTTGCAATCAACCGAAGACGTTTTATGAACATTTCAACAAAAGCAATTCGCGTAAGAACATGGGCTACTTTTATGTTCAACACTTATTCTAATAATCACCCAATACTTGGAATTAATCACCACCATTCTCAATGATTTAATTTGGAAAACCGTGCTCGCATTTTATAAATCGAGCCACTAACCACGCTAACCTTAAGTTGCGTACTTGATGATCATTTTGGCAATGCATCGATTTTAAAACTCAAAATGATCCATATGGCGGATGTATAGGCCTGAATACATCCCCTTTATATTTTTTTCCAAAACTTTATAGGACGAGGTCCTTACTTTAATATGGTGGTGACAGATGAACAATAAACTTCCAATGAGAACAATCAAATCTATCTTTGAAGAAACTTATGGTTCTTTTATACATTCGCATCATCATTGACCCGGAATGGTCTAACCGATCATGCCACTCAATAAAATAATCCTGGCTCATAAACTTCTAGTTTATGACCACATATGCTTAGATTGCACTTTCTATGTAAACCTTAAATAATATGGAGATTTTAATACAACATCACATTTCTCCAATGAAAATCTTATAAGTTCTTTTATTGCTTTAACATAGTTTAATATAATATTACATTATCTTATAGCATTATCAAATAATAAAGCATGATTTATATAATTAAAGTATGCCATTCATCAATTAATCAGATATCTCACAAGCAAATAAAAGCACATGATATGATAAATCAAACATAATAAGATAATTATTAAAATTTTCATATTCAGAGTGCCTATTTTCACATGTGTAAGATTTAGTGTTTGCAGAATAAACTCAAATACCGCCTACTGCAGTTAGCACAATTAGCAGTTTAGCACAAGGTATAGGCAAACCATTTATCGCTTTAATGCATGTCAACATAAATATTAGATGCTAATTACTATCGGACTTTAAGCAAATTAACTAAAGCAAGTTGAAGATCATGCCAATATGAAAACGTATATGCAAAACTTGACGTCATAGTTCACTTTATAAAACAAATTAAATACCCGATAATAATAAGAAATTAGACAGCGATTTTGGTTTCAAGTGTTGTCCAACTAATTAACATTGAAGAGAGTGATATTCTAGATTATAACTAACCATGTCAAGCCAACCCAATCATATAACCAATGTGTTAATATACACATGCATAATGTACATAAGTATAAAATAAAATGTATGATGATCATATTATACACAACGTCTAATACTAGTAATATTTTTAAGCTACGATAATTTAGTATTCATGACTAGTAATTTTATACTCTATATGACTAATAACAATATACGAATTCAAAGATAATAAAAAGTATACTCAATTTATAAATAAAAGAAACAAGCTAGCCATGTTAGGTCTTCTATCAATCAAGATTTTCGTGGTATGATACCATTTACTATTGCTTCTAACTAGAAGATAAGTTGTGACCAAATCAGTAACATGATATGCAAATTATATAAGCACCATAATCAAGAATATATAAGATGCCAAATAATCATCAAGCATGTCACATAAATCTTAATAACTCAAATTAAAATCCTAGTATACAACATTAAAGAGTCTCTTACAAGTTAAACAAGATAAATTAAATAGAGAAACCATATTTGGAATAGCAACAAAACATAGGTTTCTATTAACAGTTTATGCATCGTAACATATGAGAAGATATATGTTAAAGTTTATCTTATATGTACATAATTACAAGTCAATTAAAACAAAGCTTTTAGCGCATAAATGGATTATGCTAGTCAACAGATGGCATATAATAGAAATTTATCATTATTCTCATTAATATTGCATGGCAAAATATCATAATCACACATATAAGCTAACTAAATAAATATTAAATTAACTACTCCTATCTTAGTTTGTTTCATATGTTTGCTGATTTTCAGGGCTTGTGTAACCAATAATAACACTCATAATTAAATTAGATAATGCAGTTTTTTTTTTTTTTTTTTTTTTTTTTTTTTTTTTTTTTTTTATTATTATTATTATTATTTTATTTTATTTGTAAGGACTACAAAAATGTATATATGCTTACTGTATAGGTGGTGATGGCAAATTTGCTTGAAGACCAATAAAGTAATGATCATATATGTTTAACACTACTACAAAATAGTAATATACTCACACTTATTAGATAATATAGCTACACTTTAAAGTGTAAAGAATCAAAAAGTTCACACTAGTATATGTGTGAACCAATTAGATGTAGCAAATATTTTCACACTTTTATGTGTGAAGTCTTATGAAGATTTTTCACACTTTTAAGTGTGAGGGTTTTAAAATAATTCTACACACTTTTAAGCATGATGATTTTTATTTTGAAATAATTCTTCACACTTTTAAGTGTGATGATTTGATTTTGAGATAATTCTTCACATTTTTAAGTGTGAGATTGAAATTCTTCACACTTTTTAAGTGTGAATATTTTGAAACAATTATTCACACTCTTAAGTGTGAATATATTAAGAAAAAAGCTCACACTTTATAAAGTGTGAAAAATAAAGTGTGTAAAAATGACAAATTTGTTGTAGTGTAAACGTGATACTAAATTAATTATACAAATCAAATAGCGAAGTTATACGTAGGTTGAAGAATGTAAAACCATATGATCTGCTTAATCTTGTGTAAGGTTTGGTTATAGCAATTAAAAAAAAATAGTAATGAGACTTTATAGTATTGTATACGAAAATATTGATCCTCTAATTATGCATAAAAAAAATAAAAAAAAAAAAATCAGTAAAGAAAATATTTATGGAACGTTATATCCTCATTGAATTGACCACCGATGAAGAAGAGTTATATAAAAGTTTTAAGTGGGTTGATAAATCAGTAAAGAAAATATTGTGCAATTTTAATAACGACGAATGATAAATCAGTGAAACTATGACTATATGAAAGATTACGCATATTGCCGCATGGCAAACTATAGTAACATGTCACTATGAATAAGTGATTAAATAATTATTACTAGGGTTCGAGATTTACCTTTAAGCACGGAGAAAATTTGAAAATAATCTTTAGAGCGTGCTGATAACGTGTTGTAAACAAAGGGAATGAAAGTAATCTTCAATTAATCATTAACTAGGAGACAAACATTAGGGCAAAACCCTAATAGCTAACATGGGCCATGGGCCTATTATGGGCTATATGGACATCCACTAATAATGATCCATAACAAAATATGGTTTATAACATGTAAATTTTTTTCGTTTTTGTTGCATGTCTGCTTGTAAAAAGTTAATTTGTTAATCGTAATTGTCTGACCGAATTCAGCTCAAATAATATTTAGTTGTTGGAAACTAGCACTAATGCTAGTTATTGAGAATACAACGGTAAACGGATGAGGTTGTTAATTACTCGGGGAAGCGAGCTTATAGCTCAGTTGTATGCGGTTTGACTAGGGTATTTTCGTTACCGTTTATGATTTTTCTATAACCATCTTCAAATCTATACAATTGATTATGGAGATTAGCACTTTCGTCCTATTAATTTTTAAGATTTTCATTAATACAGTTTAAGTGTTACAAGTAAAAAAACAGTATTTATAACTATTTAAAGCAAAAATACAACCATTTTACCACATAGTACAATCTAATAAAGCTACTAATCTTAACTACATAAATGAGAATACAAGTAGTTTTGCATATTACAAGCAAATCAACCACAAAAACAACAATACATCTCATAAAAGTGTAAACATTGACTATATGTATTCAAGCTTTATATTTTCTTTTACGTGTATATAAACACGGTTCGATTCAGTTAACCGTGAATATTTAAAAATAAAAAATGAAATCGAATCGTGATAAGAGGGACTTTCCGGTTTCTGGTTTTTTCGGTTTCTTAGTTATCATTTTTTGTGGTTTCGTTGATTGAGCGGGTCAGCTCGGTTTGTCGGCCTCGCAGATTTTTTAACACCTGTATCCATAAAGCTTAGCTTTATATGAATCAAATCATCATTTTGAACAATGAAAAACATTGTTCACTAAAATATTTATTATGTTAAAGAGTTGCGAAGATGTCACATGAAATTTTTGACATCCGGAAATTTATTGTCACAAAAAATATAATAATTAAAAAACATGGTTTACCAAAAAATTTATTTCAAGGTACTCATCGTCGTAACGCATGAGTACAATGCTAGTGTGTAACTAATGAGTTTTAAAACCTCAACCTTTTGTAACCGTTTACAATTTATAACATCTTAATGTTATAATTTGACGGAGTTTATAAAAAAATTGTATTCACCATCCATCCTTATTTATACTTCCATCCAATTTATTAGCCTCGAGTATTAAGTTACTCCATCTGTTCCGAAATAATTGTTCCAAAATAAAATTATAATGATTACAATTTTTTTAAAAATTTTTTTTAGACAATTTATTATTGCCTAATTAGTTAGTATATTCTTTAAAGTTTGTAATAATAATTTGAGTAAATATTATAAATCGTCCATGTGGTTTACTGGATCACTGGAAAATGATCCATGTACTTTATTTCACCTGAATCCAGTCCCTGTGGTTTTGAACCCATATGGGTTTGGTCCCTGAGACTAACACTTGTTAGTTTTTTCTGTTAGCTAACGACCGTTTGCAACAAATATTTGTATCGTTAGTCCTATATTTGCACCGCTAGTCCTTTAACTCAATTTTTTTTTTCCTTTTATAAAAATTAAAAAATAATTAAAAAAATATATATATATATATATATATATATATTTATATATATATATATATATATATATATATATACAATAAAAATTTGGTTTTCTAATAATTTTTTCCCCTAAATATCTTTAAAATTTATACACATTTTTATACACATGTTTTTATACACGTCTTTAGACTCACATTTTTATACAAGTTCTAATACATATGTTTTTATACACGTTTTTATACACATATTTTTATACACATGTTTATACATACATTTTTATACACGTTTTTATACACACATTTTTATACATGTTTTTATATACACGTTTTTATTTTAGAATAGCGGCATATTATTAACTAGCAAAAGCTAGAAACACGAACACTTACAAAGAAGCAATGTTTACAATGGGATTATCTAACCAACCTACCCATCTAAAGCTGAACTTAGGATTTCTAGATGAAATCCATAAAAACGATTGATAAACTATAGACTCCCAAAAAGTCGCCTTATTCGGTTTAGAAGTAGAAAAAAGCAATGCATTGCGAAAATTCCATATAGACCACAACATCGTATTTGCAATCTCTCCAAGAATGTATCTAGACGTCTTCGTCATTTGACAAGCATCTACCACGAGAACCACTCCGCAAAATTAGACACACCCGAAATATCCAAATCACACCATCTAGCAAATAACTCCTAAAGGTCATAGGCCATTCCACACGAGAAAAGAGATGATCACCATTGATACGTGGGAATCGCACCAGGCTTTACCTCTCGAGGGATCTCGAGAAGCTTACAACCCCCACCAGGCAGTGTACCTGATCGTTGTAGTATAGTATAGTGACAAGAACCGGGGGATTGATCGTTCAACTCAGGAATAGTGTCGCTAGGATTAGAAAGCCTAAAAACTAGGTCAAGAGGTGAGGGATGATTCTTTTTGTATTTTTATATTTTTATAAAAGCAATTAAAATCTCGGGTTTTGGAAGAGTGGGCGGAATTAGTTGCTAGTCAACTAACCCAATAACTAAGATGCAGTCAAAATAAAATAACAAAAATGTAAACTAAACTAATTAAACTAGTGGTGTGAACAATAAATGGGAAAATTGTGTTTACTTAGATTTTATTACTCCCTATATATCTTTTACAGGTTGATAGTTTGTTACAGTTGCGTGGATGACGGGTTATATTCCTTAATACCAATCGTGGGGTGGCGTACGTACTTCCCCAACTCTATAAGCTCCTACTTTACTCCTATGTCGAGCCTGCAAGAAGCTCCTAACATGGGATCATTAGAATTCGCTCATGCATTAAATACAACCATAATAACCTAGTACACATTGGTTCATGTTTCTTAAGACGTTCAAGCATGTCACCTATGGAAGTCTGCCAGTTTTCTTAAGCCTAACATCGAATACAATCATCCGTAACAACTATAAACAAACAATCAACCCATAATTAACATCTAGGTTTCACTACATCTAAGAAAATCACAATAGATCTATCCTAGCATGTTAAATTCAAGACAAGCGTAAGATATATTCAAGCAACACATAGACATATTGATTGAATTGAAAGAGTACTTATCTCAAATTGACATGAAAGGTTTCAAAGGGTAAAAACCCTTGAAAAAGCAGTAATATTCATGCTAGGGTTTCTCCAAAGTTACACCCTACTTGTTCCTCCCCTAATGAATGAAAATTGCAAAACTATATATAGATTTTACAGGGTGACGGCGTCAAGAAGGAATTTCTGACGCCGTCAACTTGCCGCCCATAATGATATCGGATTTCCTAGATCCAGATTTGACGCCGTCATGTGTACTTCTACTCTGGGCCATCACATGTATTTGGACCATGACGGCCTATGGTGACGCCGTCATGCCCATAGTGTAAAACTCTTCTGGATCGTCACGGACTTTATCCACTTCCACCTCTTGTATTACTCTTGACGCCGTCATTGAGGATCATGTGACGCCGTCAGGTACTGTTCCCAACAAGGAAAATTAAGACTTTGCCGTTTTCTTCACTTTTATTCTCCAAAAACGTCCAAAATGCTTCCTTTTTCAGAATTCACTCCAAAAGTACCTAAAATGACAAAAGGAACGATTTAGGGCAATATTTGATTAAATAAATTCGAATCCGGGCTAAAATGACCCCCTAAAAACGGTTCATTTTTCGCCTCATCAAATACCCTTACACTTGAGATTTGCTTGTCCTCAAGCAAATGCGCTTTTATTCTAATCAAAATACAAGTTAGGGGTCATTTAACACTAATATAAAAGTAATTACAACAAATAATCGTTCCACTAAAGACCAAAGACAAGCACGAAGGTCATACACTAGCACCTCACAAATAGTGTTTAGATACTCACATCTCTCGGGTGTAATAAAGTATATATCACAATATGGAAATGGGAAACATCTCTCACTACCTGTCATAGCAAAATAGATTACCATAGGCTTGGGAAAGGATCAAACCTCCAACACTTGGCGTAAGCACCTAGGATAAACTATCAAAGAGGTCTTTTAAAGGGTTATAACGTTAGGTGTAGGGATATGGAATATACGGTTTTGTTGGATAAAGGCAATCTTTACTGGTGGCGAGTTAATCATCTTGGTTAATTACATGTACAATATGGCGTTGCTAAGCCAAGACTAAACTCGACTTAAGCTAATAAATCAAAAATGACAAAAACATAAAACAAACATAGAATGAAACGGGATGGTAGTCCGTATGTTTTTTCTCTTTTTTCTTTTTTCTATTTTTTTTTCATACACTCTTACCCTACCATCCAAGATAATACATCATAGGGAATGTACATTCCCCTTACAGTTGAATTTTTACATACTTTACAATAAACTAATCTAATGACTCGAATCAAAATAATCAAAACACTTGGAGTAGTTTTTTAAGATTAATGCACATATGGGGGTAATAATATGATGTTCTTCCCCATTACTCCATAACATAAGTACTTTACCCATGAGTCCCAATCGTCCCAAAACAATATGTACAAGGATATGACTCGACTTAGCAACCATGTAATCAATTAGATAATTAACTAAGGGTTTAAACAAATAACAATAATGCACTAAAGATGAGTGCATACACGGAAGGCTAAGGCGATTTGGGTGTACATTTTGGGTGGGTTGTAACAAATTCTTCCTTTAAGTAAGATGCTTAAAGTTAGAAACGAAAAGATAGGCTCGGAGGGGTGTACTAGGGGTATCGTGTACTAAAAATGAGTACAACGCTAAGGTGTGGGAGAATTACTTGACCTATGAAGTCAATGTAATTATATTACAGGTGTAAAACAAGGGTTATTGATTCGTGTGAAAACCAATAATAATAATTATAGTATAGTATCGAAGTGATCCGCGTAAAATATGGATCACCCGAGTCGTTTTCCAACGAAGGCGAATGGAATCGAGAATATCGATTCGTGAAATCGTGATTTGAAAAGTGAGAAAGTGAAAAATAGCAATCAAATAGTTCACGTAATCACAAACAATGATAAAGCATGCAAAGAGTACAAGCTAATTATGCACCGAAATGAAAAACGTAAAAACGGAAACGCAACCGTAAAATTTAAAACGTAACGTATATTGAAAAATTATCCTACGAACTTAGAAATAATTTCTAAAAATTTAAAACTAATAAAAAGAATTTTAAGAAAAACAAAAATATTTTTTTTTGAGTTTTTATTTATTTTCTAGAATTAATTCTTGATTTTTGGAATTAAAAATGAATTAAAAATAAGGAAAAATAGAAAATTAACTTGGAAAAATGAAAATTAAATTCTAAAAATTCTAAAATATTATAAAAGAAATTATAAAAATATTTTTGTATTTTTCAGAACCTTTTTGTATTTTTTATTGATTTTTGGTAATTTAAAACTATTAAAAAATTGAAAATAATCAAAAGAAAATAAGAAAAATAGTAAAAAGCCTTGGAAAAATCTAGAAAAATTCTGGAAAATCAAAAATAATAAAAGAAACTAAGAATAAAAATTTGAAGTGAAAAACAGCTTATTTGGAGCTTTTTCTGAGAAAACTGCTTATCACAAGTGCTTATTTATAAGCACTTGTGACTAGAACTTCTTGAAACTTAAAACACAGTTGTATTATACTCAATTATGCTCAGAAATATCAAACTCAGATCAGAAATTACACAGGTATTTCAATAAGCAAGCTATAAGCAATGTAAAATAAACTCAAACTTGAGACAGAATCCCAAAGAATAAGCCAGAAGCTTATGGAACATATACAACACTCAAACAACTTCAATGTAACTCAGAAATCTCAAATGATAACAAGTACAAGCTCAGAAAGGTACTAGCAGGCCTAATAACCAAAACAGATATCTATGCTATACTACCAATAAGCAGGACTAAATAAGCTATCTAAATAAGCTCCAAACAAGAAGATTATGGGAGAAATTCATTAACTACCATGCAGAGAAGTTATAAGTCAAAAAGCAGGTTCTAATGCTACCTATAACTACCTTAGATGATGCCATGAATGTGGGTCTAGAACCTGAGTGCAGGGGACATAAATGCTCACACAGTCAACTTCCAAACAAGATCCAAATAAGCAAATAAGCTCTAAACTCAAATATACTGGCTGATTAAGGTACACTAGCTATAAGAGATTACAAATCAACAATTCAAAGCTATTTCTAGTTATTAATGAAAACTGCAAATGTAATCAAAAATCATGCCAAAAACTGAGTAGCAAAAAGTGTTGACTATTTGTTCAATAAGTTTAGCAATTAACCATCAGTTAAATGTGATACAGACCTCAATCAAACACCCTTAAACACTTAACTGAAATGCTATTATGAAAGTTTAAGAACAAAACCAGTAGCTAACCTACTGATGCAGAGAAATGATCAATCTAATAACAAGTTCACTTAGATTGACCCTGATCCAAACAGTCCTAGTGGTGAGATAGATGTGAACTTATGCTACTAAAATCACTAACACAGTAATCCAAAATTCAAAATAAGTAACAACTATGATCTACTATACTAATATGAATCAAAATGACAGACCTCAAACACAAAGAGAAAACAGAAAACACAGATCCAATATCATCCTAACAATGAAACAGTATTCAAAATCTCACATCAATAAACTTCTCACTACCAAATCTAATCTAACAGCAATGACAGAATATAAATTCTCAAAGAATTAAGAACTCAGATCAGCAATAATAGTACAGTTACACAGAGGCAATCCTTATCAAACTCAGATCTTAGTTCTCAAATCTCAAAACAATGAAAATGACAGAAACTAAGAATTTAAACAATCAAATGACACAATTACCAATGAACTAATCTAAACTCAGATTTACCAACAGATGCTCAAATCAGTTATACTAACAATGAAACAGTAACTTGATACTAATTCAAGAGAAAAAATAAAAACAGATATTACCAAATCATTCCCCTCAGCTAGAACAGAGGGGATTCACAGTCGCCTATCTTTAAGATAGGCTGATTTCAATTCTATCTGTATCAGCTATCCAAACACCTCAGCTTCAATGATCAAATCAGCTTCTGATCTTGTATATTTCAAACTTAGACTCAAATTACTTCACAAATAGCTAAGAAGCTAAAATGAAGTATATAAAGAACTATAAAATAAGCTCTATGACAAGCTCTAATAGTAATTATGATATTATTATTTTTATTTTTATTTTTTTATTTTTTTTTAATTTTTTTTTATTTTCTTTATTTTTATGCAAACGTTTTATAAAGTAAAATATAAGTAAGAATGAAATCAAGCTGAATTAAACTAAAATTAACAGATTATGTAAGAAATGAAAGCAGAATAAGCTATTATAAAATGTAAAATAAGCTGCAATTTAAAGGAAATAAGACTTTTATTAAAATTCAAAAGTAAAATTACAACTCCTAAACTAGATTACAAAAGCTGAGTACATTTTGGCAGAGTAATATTACACTAACAACTACTACTCAACTATGCTAAAATGAGCCCTATTTATAGAAAAATATGAGAGAAGGGGTCTCGGATTGCCAAGCTGGCAATCCGTGTGACCTGTGTTTCTTTTAAGCTCCTCAGCACCCTTGATCTCTTCCAATCATTGCTAGATCGATATTAACCCTTGGATCAAAGTTTGTGACGCGTTCCGCCCAATAAAATACAGCCACGTAGCCAATTTGTGCTCCCTTGGTACCCTTACACCTCTGAGCTTCTAGATATGCCTTCGAATTGACGTCCGTACCCTTAATTGCGGTTAATTTTAGACGGAACAGTAACTAGGGTTCTAAGGGTTTGGGTAACTTTTGATTTGGGGAAAACTTTGGGCGCGGGTTATTAATTGTGTTTTGACCGAGATTTTTGACCATTGACCAGATATAATCAGATTTTTGACTGAGGTGGGCTTGGGTTGGATATAGGAAGTGGGCTTTGGATTTGGAAATGGGCTTGTATAGAATAAGGCTTAAATCAAGCTTGTTTTATTATTCAGATTTTAGTATAAAGTATACAAGGACCTTTTGTGTAAACTTCCAAATTCCAAGGGTAAATTCTGCCATTCTTTGAAAAATAAATCTAAGGGCTAATCTTGCCAAGTAATTAATCTTCAAGGTAGATTCTGACAATCTGAGTATAAAAGTGATCCAAACTTGAAAATTCTTTCCCGGCTTCGGCTCTTTGACCAGCTTCTACTCTCGTGCCCGATTTTCCGGTTTTCTTGTGATTTTTCAGCTTTTTGTGATTTATCCGTACCTGCATATCACAAACACAAAAACACACGTTTTCTTTGCATTTGTTAGCTCAAATAGTCGTTTTGGGTTGGTATTTGGTCAAATAATAGTGAGTGAATAAGCACTCACCAAAATCCCCCCGACTAAGGTATTGTCGTGTCCTCACGCAATGTGATCAATTCACGCTCTTGGGATAAATAATTTCAAAACTCTTCCTACTAACTTTGTAAAGTAGCAAGGAGGTTCCAAAGAAGTAAGAAAATCATTTATTCCCGAAAAACGCTCCGTTTTCCAAAATTTTCTTTTTATTCCTTTATTTCACTTACACTTTCTATTTTTGGACTTTTCCATACTTCATACTTGTGACGGTATGTTGAACTTTCATTATTTTGCAATAATTATTAGGGTCAACGAGTAGAAACACTTCTATTTAAGAAGCGACCACACGGATAAAAATCGTCATTCTTGATTTTTCACGAGTCCCCAAACTAAGCGTACAAACGAGATCACAGCTTATCTACAAATTAGATGCTAACACTACTCATAACAGTTACTTGTGAAAACTCCTTACTCCCATTTCCTAGGTTTTGTATCTCAATATTTTACTTTTGTTGAGAAATGAATTGCTTCATATTTTCTCGTTTCACTATTTTTTTAGTCCGATAGTGATACCTAAGTTAAAACGATAAATAGTTATTCATTTTCTCTTAAGAACCACTGCAATAGAAATTCGGTCCACATCAAGGAATTTGGGGTACATACAATATCAAGGATATAAGTTGCGGAGTACGATCACGTGCACCTCATGTGACTGATTACTAATCACTTATCACATGCACCTCACGCGGCAACAACTTATTGATACATACATAGCTCTTATTCAACAATACTTCAACTTTCATTTTTTCATTTTTCACTTTTTTCATACTTTTGATACTTTTTTCTTTCTTTCTTTTCTTGACTTTTTTTCTCAACATCAATGGAAGCTTATTGGGTAGCTCCAAAACCACATAGATAATCAACTTTTGACTTTTGATTTTTTCACTTTTTGCTCTTATTTTTGATGTTCCTTGATATGTACCCAACTTCTAAAGCAAAAATTCTCTTAAGAAAACAAAGAACTAAATATTATTCAAACCGAAATACCACTAATTAACCTAGAACATCTATTATATATGGGTGACGTATCTGATGGGAGTAAAAAGCCACAAGTTCCTCTCATGAGCTCTAAAGAGAACCACTACTCCACGTTTAGCATCTAACTTCTAAATAAACTCTATCATTTCTCGCTCTTCGCAATTTAAGATCTCAAGTAATGAAACCCGCGAATACTTAGCCGATAATCAGCCACGCATATATAAAGTCAGTTACGGAAACTTGCAAATTCTAGAAGAAGAATTCGCGTTTTCTAGTTCCTGATGTAAAAGACTAGCGAAAGCTTTTAAGCTGCGCATGTATAAAGTCAAGTACGGGAACTTGCAGATTCTTAAGAAAGAATTCGCATTTTATAGCTCCTTGTGTAAAAGACTAGCACAAGCTTATGTGATTATCATTGGTTAAGGGAACAAGCTAGGGCTCAACACGCCCGGTCAAGTCAAAATATTTATTCCTACTCTCGCCAACAAGAAAGTCAACAAGGTGTTAAAACATTTATTCAAACTTTATTATATTTTTGCACAACTTTTTCAACTTTTTCTCATTTTTTTGTGCTTTTCATTTGCTTTTTCTTCAAAATTTTTGAATTTTTTCTCATTTTTTCAATTTTTTTATTTTTGGTGGAAAAACGGAGTTGCAAGAGTGCATGACATGTGAAACATGCAAGGTCAAAATCGAATCGAAGATTCACCCTCCCCCCGACTAGAACGAAACATTGTCCTCAATGTTTTATGGGTTAAGGTAATCCTAACAAAATTCTAGGCCGTTTATTAATTATGCCAAAGAAAACGTTAGTCGATAAGATTCACGGATATAGGATTTCCAAGTAGCACCGTTGAATGAAACTCGAGCGGAGAGATAACGAGCACGAGAGTCAACATAAATCATGGACAATCCTGAACAAACATCACAAACAACCACGAAACACAAGAGTAGAAAAGGTACCCCCTCCTAACATTAGTTGTTAGAAAATAGAAAATAAGAAGATGAAATTGGATAAGCATGGGTTGCCACCCACGAAGCGCTTGTTTTTGTTCACCGAGTCACATGAGCTTGACTCGATCCCCGAATTCAATTGTCCTTGGGGAAAGTTTGGAGATCCGGGACTACCATAGTCGGTACATCCCCTCCAAAGTAGTGTTTTAAACGGTGACCATTCACCTTAAAATTGGGACCATCTTGTTGAGCTAACTCAATGGTTCCATAAGGGAAAACTTGGGTTATTGTGAATGGTCCAGACTGTCACAACTCGTAATTTTAGGTCTTTTTCCAAACCTCGACAATTACTATTCACAAATTACTATTCATCGGTCACTATTCATCGTTTTACTATTCATCATTTTTGAGGTCAATTTGACATTCTGAGAAACATTCAGAATTTTTACTATTCACTTGACACTATTCATTTCCGAGAGGAAACCACTATTCACGTGCATTACTCACGTCATCGTAAATTTAGTTTACGAGTGTTCAAATTCGCGTAACCATTTTGGTTTAGGAGCGAATTCATACATTATTATCAGGGACATTTCATACGGACTAGGAATAGTCCGCATATCATCATTAGGGCACTTGCATACTATTCCACTCGTAGGATAACTAAATTTATACTTTTGGTACAATTAACGATTTACGTATGTTTATTTTAAATAAACACTAATACGCGAACTATAAATGTGACTAACACGTTCAACACTCCCGATTATGATCCCAATATATTTTTATATTCATTTTTATAATATAAAAATTATAATATTAATTTACCCGGTATTTTGGATATTTATTTTAATTATTAACTTAAGTTTACTAAAATTCCGACGGTTTTCGTAGAAATTAAACTATAATTATCTAAACACCCAATAATTTTACCCAACCTATTTTTATAATTTTTATAACTTTATTATGACCCGGTTAACTCCGTTAAAATTTATTTTTAGTTAACCCGGTACCCGGTACATTTTAAAACTACAAAATAACACATAATAATACATTATACATCAAAGTCTTACACACTCAACCCCCCCCCCCCCCTTGACTTGCCGCCCCCCCCCCTCCATTCCAATCCCTTACACATTACTAATAATTCACTAACTCCATTTATGACAAGTCCTTTTTGTCTTTGAATTATTATACAAACTTAAAACACCAATAATTCACACATACAATACTAGGTGCAAGAAAAACTTTTCTTCTTTTTCTCTCTTTGTGGTGCTCGGCTTAGGCAAGAAAACAAGGAGAAACCATTTATTTTTCAAGGTCAAGTAATTTAGCAAGTGTAGTTAGTTGTTCTTATTAGAGTTTGGAAGATAAACTCAAGGTTTATTTAGCTTTTTCATCCTCAAATCTCTTCCATTTTTCAAGTTGCGGATAGTGTTCGCTCCTTGTTGTCCGTATCATTTCGCATCTTTGTGTCTTCACTCCAGGTGAGTCATAGCCCCACTTTTACTCTTTATACTTGTTTTAACTCTTTGGGGGAGATACATGCTCAACTACGTGCTTACTAGTATAAATACTCAAAACATACTTTCTTGATACTCAAAACATTTATACTTGATTACTTTTATACTTGATAACACTTATACTTGATTTTATACATACGTGAATGTGTTATACTTAACTGTGTTATACTAAATTGTGATGGTGTATTCTTGAGACTTCCAATGGCCCCAGATTAAGTTGCTGGGCACAACCATTGAGACTTCCAATGGCCCCAGATTAGGTTGCTGGACACAACCATTGAGACTACCAATGACCCCAGATTAAGTTGCTGGGCACAACCATTGAAACATACATACAAACGTGAGGTCTTCGGAGATGAAGTGTAGACTCACGACTAATTGCTTAACTGTTGTGATGAACATATACATGTTTAATCTTACTATATATATATTAGTAGTGGGTTGTGAACACACAGGTTACAAGTCTCTTATGGCGGGACTTGTAACTGAGTGGATTTACGATGCCTTTGCTGTGTGACCATTTTTCTATAAACTTTATTTGTTAAACAACTCTATGAACTCACCAACCTTTGTGTTGACACTTTTAAGCATGTTTATCTCAGGTTAGAAGGGCGATAGCAGGTTTATGGAGTTGAGAGTCTTAGGGCATGCTTTTGGAGACTTTCGCTTTTGTCGTTTACCATTCGAAACACTTTAAAAACTTATGTATTATTCTACTTTGGGATCTTTTGTTTTGTAAACTATGACTTTTATCTATTCGAATGGTAACTTTTTAAAAACGTCTCATTTAGAGTTCGTTTTCTATATCTTGTACTTTGTGCCCTGAAGTAGCATCCCAATGACACAGTCTTCCACTGCGGTATTTTGGGGGTGTTACAGATTGGTACCAGAGCCTTGGTTATAGAGAACTAGGTTGTTTTTAGAGTCTAGACTATAACTACATACATTTAGACTCTCCTCCCTATCGCCTTGCATTTTTCATACACGTACGGTTGCTGATAATTTTCTTAGACCTACGCTATTAGATATTTTGTGGTACCGATGGGGAAGTCCCAAAATCTAGGCAAGTTATTAGAAATATGGAGCTCGGTAATAACTGATCATTTAACTTAATCTTGTGACAGTTCTTGTTTGATGAGACATGAGACTAAGTTAAATGAAGGTTATTACTTAGCTGTAAAGATTTGATGATTTGCCCGAGGATGGGAGTTCTCTTGATGATACTCTTTAGAAGCCGTTAGAAACTAGACTACCCAGTGACTTTAGCACTTAAGGGAGAATCCTTTGTTCCTTCGTACTGAGCGTGACATTCCCTAGATTCCCATTTAAGCAACGTCTACCACTGAGATATGTGTGCCTGGTGATATGTACACCTGTGAAAGGAAACATTTATAATTGTGGTGGCCAACATAATTATAAGTGCTTCACGACACACGTGGACATATGACTATGCATATGTAGATCGGTGTTGGCACAACTTAGGAGACAATTGGTGGCATAGTATTATATATGAGGATGTTAAGTATAGACTTTGGTTAATCAACGGCTTTCCCTCAACTCTGACGTTCACTAAATGTCCTTCCTCTCTGGAAATCATGGCACCAAAGAGAGTGACTCGTAGCTCTGGTCGAGGAGGCGCAACACCCAGGGGTGGAAGGACTGGTGGACGTGGAGGTAGAGGAGCTGCTCATGACACTAGCAACCCAAGTAACGATGGTGGAAGAACTGGTGGACGTGGAGGTAGAGGAGGTGGTCACGGCGTTGAAAACAATGATAACAACGACAGTGGAAATACTGATTTTGAAGCCATCATCGCTCGACAACTTGAAAACTTTCTCCCCACTATTGTCACTCAAGTTGGCGATCATATGAATAACTTGGCAAATCACGAAAGCGGAATTAACAACACCAATGGTATAGGCCAGAATGGTAATGGCAACAACAACATTAGGACTGGATGTACGTATAAGGAATTTACATCATGTAAGCCAATTGATTTCGATGGTGTAGGAGGCGCGTTAGGGTATACTCGATGGGTTGAAAAGATGGAGTCGGTGATCGACATTAGTAACTGTGCAGCACATCAAATGGTGAAGTACTCCGTATGCTTGCTGTCAGGAAAGGCATTGACATGGTGGAATACGCAGGTTCAAGCTAGGGGTAGAGAGGCAGCTGTAGGTATGACATGGGATGATTTTAAGGCATTGCTGAAGGAGGAATACTGCCCGGACAATGAAATGCAGAAGCTGGAGGATGAACTTTATCATCACTCTATGATAGGGGCTGGACATGCAGCCTATACAGATCGATTCCATGAACTAGCCAGACTAGTTCCACACCTAGTTACCCCTGAGTCCAAGAGGATCGAGAGGTACATATATGGTCTTGTCCCAGAAATTCGTGGGACTGTGAAAGCAACTGAGCCTTCTACAATTCAGAGTGCAATATTGAGAGCAGGGATACTGACAGATGAGATGGTTAGAAATGGAAGCTTGAGGAACAGTGATAAAAGGAAGGGAACAAGCGAGTCAAACAAGCATATGGGCGCGATAGCAGACAACAAAAGGGCAAGGACCTTTGTGGCGACTAGTTCTGGTCAGAGAGAGTATTTAGGCTCGCATCCTAAGTGTACGAAATGTAATTTTCATCACCAAAAGACTGTGCCCTGCCGTATGTGTGCTAATTGCAGACAGTCTGGTCATTATGCAAACCAGTGTAGAGAACCAGTGAATGTGGGCAATATGACGAACAATCAAAAGACATGCTATGAGTGTAACAGCCCGGATCACTTTCGGAACACCTGTCCTAAGTTGAAAAGGAATCTTAACCAAGGAGGCAATTGTCCAAAATTAGCAGCAGCAATTGAAGGGCCACAAGATGAGGCCGTTGAGATTCCACCCGCGCGTGGCAGAGCTTACTTCCTAGGAAATCCTATCACCCAACATGTCCACGATAGCACAACGGGTACATTCTCTTGAACAACTATCGTATTTTGTAGCACTTAAGTCTTGGTATAGAACTTATACACCACCCCGACTAATCTGAGACCTAGCATCATTAAGCTAGTTATATTGATAGTAGATGATTTGATTGGTGTACGCAACTCTAACGAGTTTGGAAAAGTTTACGTTGTCGAATCAGACCACTAGGAACATATGTGGAATGAATGAGCTGAACTTCGGGACGAAGTTCCCTTAAGGGGTAGAGACTGTCACAACTCGTAATTTTAGGTCTTTTTCCAAACCTCGACAATTTACTATTCACAAATTACTATTCATCGGTCACTATTCATCGTTTTACTATTCATCATTTTTGAGGTCAATTTGACATTCTGAGAAACATTCAGAATTTTTACTATTCACTTGACACTATTCATTTCCGAGAGGAAACCACTATTCACGTGCATTACTCACGTCATCGTAAATTTAGTTTACGAGTGTTCAAATTCGCGTAACCATTTTGGTTTAGGAGCGAATTCATACATTATTATCAGGGACATTTCATACGGACTAGGAATAGTCCGCATATCATCATTAGGGCACTTGCATACTATTCCACTCGTAGGATAACTAAATTTATACTTTTGGTACAATTAACGATTTACGTATGTTTATTTTAAATAAACACTAATACGCGAACTATAAATGTGACTAACACGTTCAACACTCCCGATTATGATCCCAATATATTTTTATATTCATTTTTATAATATAAAAATTATAATATTAATTTACCCGGTATTTTGGATATTTATTTTAATTATTAACTTAAGTTTACTAAAATTCCGACGGTTTTCGTAGAAATTAAACTATAATTATCTAAACACCCAATAATTTTACCCAACCTATTTTTATAATTTTTATAACTTTATTATGACCCGGTTAACTCCGTTAAAATTTATTTTTAGTTAACCCGGTACCCGGTACATTTTAAAACTACAAAATAACACATAATAATACATTATACATCAAAGTCTTACACACTCAACCCCCCCCCCCCTTGACTTGCCGCCCCCCCCCCCCCCCCCCTCCATTCCAATCCCTTACACATTACTAATAATTCACTAACTCCATTTATGACAAGTCCTTTTTGTCTTTGAATTATTATACAAACTTAAAACACCAATAATTCACACATACAATACTAGGTGCAAGAAAAACTTTTCTTCTTTTTCTCTCTTTGTGGTGCTCGGCTTAGGCAAGAAAACAAGGAGAAACCATTTATTTTTCAAGGTCAAGTAATTTAGCAAGTGTAGTTAGTTGTTCTTGTTAGAGTTTGGAAGATAAACTCAAGGTTTATTTAGCTTTTTCATCCTCAAATCTCTTCCATTTTTCAAGTTGCGGATAGTGTTCGCTCCTTGTTGTCCGTATCATTTCGCATCTTTGTATCTTCACTCCAGGTGAGTCATAACCCCACTTTTACTCTTCATACTTGTTTTAACTCTTTGGGGGAGATACATGCTCAACTACGTGCTTACTAGTATAAATACTCAAAACATACTTTCTTGATACTCAAAACATTTATACTTGATTACTTTTATACTTGATAACACTTATACTTGATTTTATACATACGTGAATGTGTTATACTTAACTGTGTTATACTAAATTGTGATGGTGTATTCTTGAGACTTCCAATGGCCCCAGATTAAGTTGCTGGGCACAACCATTGAGACTTCCAATGGCCCCAGATTAGGTTGCTGGACACAACCATTGAGACTACCAATGGCCCCAGATTAAGTTGCTGGGCACAACCATTGAAACATACATACAAATGTGAGGTCTTCGGAGATGAAGTGTAGACTCACGACTAATTGCTTAACTGTTGTGATGAACATATACATGTTTAATCTTACTATATATATATTAGCAGTGGGTTGTGAACACACAGGTTACAAGTCTCTTATGGTGGGACTTGTAACTGAGTGGATTTACGATGCCTTTGCTGTGTGACCATTTTTCTATAAACTTTATTTGTTAAACAACTCTATGAACTCACCAATCTTTGTGTTGACACTTTTAAGCATGTTTATCTCAGGTTAGAAGGGCGATAGCAGGTTTATGGAGTTGAGAGTCTTAGGGCATGCTTTTGGAGACTTTCGCTTTTGTCGTTTACCATTCGAAACACTTTAAAAACTTATGTATTATTCTACTTTGGGATCTTTTGTTTTGTAAACTATGACTTTTATCTATTCGAATGGTAACTTTTTAAAAACGTCTCATTTAGAGTTCGTTTTCTATATCTTGTACTTTGTGCCCTGAAGTAGCATCCCAATGACACAGTCTTCCGCTGCGGTATTTTGGGGGTGTTACAGACCAACGGGTTTTAAGCTTACCCGAGAATATCTTTAACCGAGAATTAAAAAGTAGCACTTGATCACCAACGTTAAAAACGCGGTCTTTGATCTTGGCATCATGAATTCTTTTTGTTTTCTCTTTATAAATCAAAGAATTCTCGTAAGCTTGATCACGGAGTTCTACTAACTCATTCAATTGAATTTTTCTGTGATCACCCGCGGTTTTCAAGTCAAAGTTGGCATGTTTTAAGGCCCAGTAGGCCTTGTGCTCTAGTTCGATGGGCAAATGACAAGCTTTCCCGTAAACCAACTTATATGGTGTACACCCAATTGGGGTCTTGTAAGCGGTCCGGAAAGCCCATAATGCATCTTCTAATTTGTCGGCCCAGGAGGCACGGTGTTCTCCTACTGTCCTTTCAAGTATACGTTTTAAACCACGATTGGAGACCTCAACTTGACCACTCGTTTGTGGATGATAAGCCGTGGAAAGACGATGTGTGACACCATACTTTAGCATAACTTTCGCAAATTGATCATTGCAAAAATGGGTCCCACGTTCGCTTATGATGGCTCGAGGTGCACCAAATCGGGCAAATAGACTCTTTAAAAAC
Organism: Artemisia argyi; assembly: GCA_030686995.1. Taxonomy (NCBI): domain Eukaryota; kingdom Viridiplantae; phylum Streptophyta; class Magnoliopsida; order Asterales; family Asteraceae; genus Artemisia; species Artemisia argyi. The sequence goes on along the minus strand of CM060692.1, from coordinate 2,329,619 downwards.
TTAACAACCACTCGGGCGTCATTGGTGGGGAGTGCCTTCGCTTCAACCCATTTTGATAAGTAATCGACGGCCACGAGAATGTATTTGTTACCCCTAGACGACGGGAACGGCCCCATGAAATCGATGCCCCAAACGTCGAAAATCTCACAAACTTGAATCGCATTTTGCGGCATTTCATCTTTTTGAGAGATTTTCCCTTGACGTTGGCAAGAATCACATGTTTTCACCAATTCATGGGCATCCCGATATATTGTCGGCCAATAAAAGCCGGAATCAAAAACCTTCTTAGCGGTGAAATTGGCACCATGATGTCTGGTGAGTGCTTATTCACTCACTATTATTTAACCAAATACCAACCCAAAATGACTATTTGAGCTAACAAATGCCAAGAAAACGTGTGTTTTTGTGTTTGTGATATGCAGGTACGGATAAATCATAAAAAGCTGAAAAATCACAAGAAAACCGGAAAACGAGCACGAGAATTGAAGTTGGTCAAAGAGTCAATACCGGGGATCCAAAAGTCATCATCAGTCCTTCATTTATTCAAGATTGTCAAGAGTAGTCCTTCGAAATACTTTTCAGAATTGACATTTTCAACCCTTGAAATTTTGGAAATTTACAAAATTAATCCTTGGATTCCTATTAATACCAAAAATCTGAAAAATACTTATACCATAAGCCTGGTCCAAGAATTATCAAAGTCCAATCCACCCAAGGCCCATTCCCACAAAGCCCATCACTTACCCTTTTTTGACCCGAGTCCATTATTTTACCCTCGGTCAAACGAGGTCAACTCAAGAAACAAATAAAACCAAACGCGCCTTATTTTTATCCCCAATTCCCAAACCCAGAAATCCCCAATGATGAACCCTAACTACCATTTCTCTTAATTGGCTCGAACCACACACCACTACACCAATTAACTCATCATTAGCTAATCAGTGGTGCTTCTAGAAGCCTGTCACGTGATACATCATGTGTCAGAGAGAAGAAAATGATTAGAAGAGGACACATGGCAGAGTATTAGTGGGCATAATTCATCATTCTTTCCTTGGATTCTATTTCTAGAAGAGTTGTCAGCACATGGCATTGAGTATACACGAATGGAGACAGATGGCACATTATTACTGGTCAAGCCACGTCTAATAATCTCATCCAAGGGTTGTGGTTGCTGTGAAGAAGCACATTCTAATCTGAGGCCTGATATAAGATGAAAGAAGCACAGATAGTTGCACGGATTGCCAGCGTGGATTCAGACCCAAACCCTCTCACTCTTCCTATAAATAGGTGTAGTTTTTAGCTCATTGATATGTAGGATTTTAGTAGTGTTATGCTGCAGAATTGTAACTAGATTAGTATGTGTAATAGTTAGCTTTTTAATAAAATTCAAGTTTTCTTCTTATTAATCTCAGCTTATTCATCATTTTCCATTGCTTATTCTGTTTTTACTTAGCTTATTAATAGCTTATTTCAATCAATCTCAGCTTATTTTCTCTTCTAAACTTTCTTTTTTTTAACAGATTTAGCTTAATCAAACTTTACTTTTCATCTCATTCTCAAGTTCTTCAAATTTAGAAAATATAAAAAAAATCAGAAAAATAAATAAAAAATAAAAAAATAGTTTCAAAAGTTGTTTTCAATCTTCAAATAGCTCAATTTAGTTTACTCATTTCATTATCAAGTTCAAATAGCTCAAGTTTAGTATGTACTGTTTAATTCAAAATCCAAAATAAGGTGTTAATAATGAAGCTGAGGTGGTTGGATAGCTGATTTAGACAGTAAGGTATCAGCCTATCTTAAAGATAGGCTACTGTGAACTCCCTCTGTTCTAGCTGAGGGAGAGGTTGTGGTATTTCCTGAACTCATTTTCAATTTGTAGTATAAAATTAGCTTTATAGTTGTAGTAGTGTATTAATTAATCTCTTATAGTTGCTTATCTGTTATTGAGTTTGATTGATCTTTGATAGATATAGTTTAGTCAGTAGAATAAGTTGTTTTGATCTGTTATAGTGTAGCTTGTTTGTGTACTTTGTTGATTTTAGTTTTGATTATTGATAGTTTGATGTCTGAGTTTGAGTAGTTGAGTAGTATAATTGATTGCTTATCATCTGTCATTCTAGCTTGTTACTAGTTGTGGTGGTAGTGATAGATCTCATCTCTGTGTTACTTTAATTTTGTGGAACTGATTTGTTATATGCTCATAGATTGCATGAGATTTGGTCTGAGTAGCTAATCTGCATAACCTGAAGTATCTAGTGATCATCTGTTGACCGATGGATTTGAGATTGTGAGAATGGATTGATCATTGTGATAGCTTATAGTTGATATAGTTTCTGTGATACTATTTGAAGACAATTAGGACAGGTTGTTAGAGAATTGTAGAGTTAATCATTTAGTTGCTTTATATTTGTCACAATGAGGGGTGTTTGGCTGTAGCAGATTGGACAAGGTTTAGAGTTAGACAGATAAGCTTAGTTGCATTCATAACTCACTTAGGTAAATTGTAGACTTAATATTGCATAATATTGGTTAGTAGTTCAACAAAAGTAACAAATAGTTTAATTAACTCATTAATCTGTGACTTAAATCAGTTTGTAGATTACATAACTTGATTTGTAGAAACAAAATTAGTATAGATAGCTTAATTCAGTGGTAGTATAGCTTATTATAACATAATTTAGCATCTAGGAGTAGTTAAATTTCAATAAAGTCAACTTAGCAACAATTACAAAAAGTCAAAAAGATTTGCATTCTCAGATTTGGTCACAATTTTATGATAACTTGTAGGTTTCATAGATAATTGGAAATCTAAATTGAAAGCTGTTTTTGAAAGTTTGGAAGTAGGAGAACATTAATCAGAAAGAAATTTTGAATTTGAAGCTCAATAGCTTATTGAAATTTAGCTTTGAAGTAGCCTTTTTAGATACATACTTCCCCTGCACCACATGTGTGCACCAGTTTTAATGGCACAATTCAGATAGGTTATAGAGTTTGGAATTCCAATTTTTTTTTTCTTTTGTGACCTCTGACTAGCAGGATAGAGATAGATACCAATAGCTTATCATTTGTTACTCATTTCACTAGCTTAATTTGTCCTTGTATTTCATTGCTTATAGCTGAATTCTGTTTGAGATTTATGGCTTGCTAGTATTGCATTTGAGCTTATCATTGCTAGTAGACTTGTCATTTGTGTTTAATCTGAGTTGTATAAGCTTTGAGATTGGCTTGTTAGCTTCTGAGTATACTAGTACTACTTCTGCATAGCTTATTGTGCTCATAACATAGCTTATTGCATCATTTCTGAGCTTCTGTGCATTTCTGGCTTATCATACATCATTTTCTGTCTCAATTGAGCTTCATACATCATTAGTGATCAGTGTTCAAAGTTTCACAAAGTTTAGATCACAAGTGCTTATAAATAAGCACTTGTGATAAGCTGATTTAGCCAGATAAAGCTCTTAATAAGCTGATTTTAACTTCAAATTTTTATTCTGAGTTTCTTTTATTATTTTTGATTTTCTGGAAATTTTCCAGATTTTTCCAAAGCTTTTTACTATTTTTCTTATTTTCTTTTGATTATTTTCAATTTTTAAATAGACTTTAATTTCCAATAATCCATAAAAAGTCAGAAAAAGGTCAGAAAATTACAAAAATATTTTTTATAATTTCTTTTATAATATTTTAGAATTTTTAGAATTTAATTTTCATTTTTCCAAGTTAATTTTCTATTTTTCCTTATTTTTAATTCAATTTTAATTCCAAAAATAGGAAATTAATTCTAGAAAATAAATAAAAAGTCTAAAAAATATTTTTCTTTTTCTTAAAATTCTTTTTATTAGTTTTAAATTTTTAAAAAATATTTCCAAGTTCGTAGGGTCATTTTTCATTATACGTTACGTTTTAAATTTTACGGTTGCGTTACCGTTTTCACGTTTTTCATTTCGGTGCATAATTAGCTTAAACTCTTTGCATGCTTTATCATTGTTTGTGAATAATTGAATTCCTTGATTGCTATTTTCACTCTATCACTCTTTCACCATTCACTTACACTACACGATTCCCAAACCGATAATTCGAATTTTCCATTCGAGCCTTCGTTGGGAGAACGACCCGGGAATTACTTTCACAAGTATTTCCTCGGAATATAAATATACTATAATTGACACGAATCAATTTTTGGCGCCGCTGCCGGGGAAGGCCGAAGTGAATTTTTGAATATCTTTTTGAAAATCGTGTTTTGTTAAGCCTTCCTCTACTTTGTATATATATCTCTATAAAAATTGAAAAATCAAAAACACTTTTCCTAAAGTGTTTTCAAAAATACCAAAAAAATAATAAAAGTTACAGCCTCGACTCGATCGAAAGAAAGGGCATTGTAAACCAAATAAGTCTCGCAATATAACGAAAACGTAATTTAGTTGTTTATCGGACTATTTCAATTACTACAACTGAATAAGCGGGAAATACGGATAGCTAAGACATTAAATTGCTAGCTGAAGAGAGATCCATTCTTCTCTCCCGTCCCGTCGCGCGTGGTTTTGAAAGAAACGGTTTTCGATTAACGTTACGTTTTAAGAAAAGAAAAACAAAAGAAATAAAAAGTTTTTGTGAAAAATATAAAAAAAAAAAACAAAAAGATTTTCCTTTGTCTTTTTCTTTTCTTTTTAATTTTGCTTTTGGTGTATGCACACCCGCTCTTCTTTTGAGAGTCTTATATCACCGTTATCAAATCCCGAAAGGGTAATACGTCACACACACCGTGTCCATTTCCTTAACGTTGAGGAAATGGATATGAATAATCAACACCCTCCGGTGGGTGGTGATGAAAACCAACACGTGCCGGCTCCCGATCTCCGAACGATGGAGGAGCTGTGCCAACCCACAATGCATGGTAGAGGTGGCCCGATTGCCCCTCTAAATATTGAGGCTACGGATTTTGGACTTAAGCACCACATGATACAACAAGTCCAAAATTCGTGCCAATTTCATGGATTACCGGGTGACGATGCAAATAAGCATCTCGATAAGTTTCTAACCGTCACCCAAAATATGAAACAAAACGGGGTCTCCGATGACGCCCTCCGTCTCTCTCTTCCCTTATTCTCTTACGCATCATGCCACCGCTTGGTTTGATCGCCTTCCCAGGAACTCGATTCATACTTTCAATGAAATGGTTTCCAAGTTCCTGGCGAAGTATTTTCCACCATCGATGGTGACGAAATTGAGGAATGATATTAGTAATTTTCGACAACTCCCCGATGAGTCTTTGTTTGAGGCTTGGGAGCGTTACAAGCTTGCCATTGATCGTTGTCCGAATCATAATATGCTTCTCGTCACAATAATTGATACGTTTTATAATGGATTGACTTTACGACATAGGGACACGATCAATGCTGCAGCTGGTGGTACTTTTATGAAACGTCGTCCCGAGGATTGTTATGAGCTAATCGAGAATATGACGGCCCATTACAACTATTGGGATTCCTCAGCCGAGAGGAATGAGCCAATAAGATCGACTGCGACTCTTAACTCTTCTTCTAATCCCGAGCTAGCCGTCTTGAATAAGAAAATTGACGATTTGTCGACGGCTATGCTAAGAATGTACCAAATGATGCCGAATCAAGTCAAAGAAACACAAGTTAATGTGGTCAATGTCGTTTGTGAAACTTGTGGTGGTCCACACCCGTATTATGAATGTCCGACGACCGGCTCTTTTGCTCAAGAGAATGTGTATGCTGCAAATATGGGTGGCAACGGTTACCCACCTCTTCAAGGAGATCGTAATCTCCTCAGCTACCGTTCGAGCCATTTTCAAGGACCACCCGGGTTTAATCAACCTAATCAAGTGAATCAGAATAACAATGTGCAAAACCGCAATCATCAATTCAATAACAATCAAAATCACAACCGTGGAAATAATGGTTTTCAAGGACAAAATCAGAATTTTCAACAAAATCAAAACCGGGAAAATTTTCATCAAGGCCCGCCTCAAGGGAATAATTTTCAAAACAACGGGAATTTTCAGAATAATAATCATGGAAATCAAAACAATGGCAATTTTCAAAACCGTGGGCAAAGTTTTAATCATCAAAATCAAGCTGCTGTTCCAAATCCGTCGCCCACGGAAGAGTTGATTAAACAATTACTTCAAGGACAACAAGCCTTAATTGCTAAACAAGAGGAAACAACGAAAATGTTTGCAACTCAAATCGATGATATCAACAAGCGTTTAAATGATCGACCCTCGGGCTCTGGAACGTTGCCTAGCAACACGATCGCTAACCCGAGGGGCGATGCAAAAGCGATCATAACAAGGAGTGGTGTTACTTATGATGGACCGACGGCTCCGACTACCTCTTCTTCTCTACCTCCCAAGGTAGTCGCCCGTGAACCCGAGGTGACAACGGATACGGAAATTCCTATTAATAATGGAAGGACCGAGAACATCCAACCTCCGGTGGTCCCGACGTCTAAAGGAAAAGAAAAGGTCGTTAATGATAATGAAAATGAAACACCCGTTAAAAAAAAAGTTGCCATATCCGTCACGTTTGAATGAACAAAGGCACCGCGAGAAGGATAAAAACCAAATGGAGAAGTTTTATCAGATTTTTCAAGAGTTACACTTTGATATAAGTCTCGCGGATGCTATACTTTTAATGCCCAAATTTGCTTCGATGCTAAAAGGTCTTTTGAATAATAAGGAAAAGCTTTTTGAAATGTCCAGGACTCAAATGAACGAGAATTGCTCAGCGGTTCTTCTTAAAAAGCTACCTGAAAAGCTTGAAGACCCTGGCAAATTTCTTATACCATGTAATTTTCCGGGTATGGTTCAATGCTTCGCCTTAGCCGATCTTGGTGCTAGCATTAACCTTATGCCATTGTCGATTTGGAAAAAGTTGTCTCTTCCTAACTTGACACCGACGCTTATGACCCTCGAGCTTGCCGACCGATCAACGTCTCGTCCAATTGGCATAGCTGAGGATATTTTTGTCAATGTTGGGAAATTTCATTTCCCTGCGGATTTTGTGGTTGTAGATTTCGATGCCGATCCACGGGTTCCTCTCATTCTCGGGAGAGGTTTCCTAAGGACCGGTCGTGCTTTGATTGATGTTTATGACGAGGAGATTACTTTACGTGTTGGAAACGAAGCCGTCACTTTTAACCTTGATCAAACCGCGAGATACTCCTCCGATTACGATGTTTCTTCCATCAACCGAATTGATGTTATTGATGAACTTACGGAGGAGTATGCTCAAGAATTTTTTGGTTTCACCGATAATGCTTCGAGTGGCAGTTCCACTCCTTCTGTTGAACCGATCGTCTCCGATTCTTCCCCTTCCCTCACTCCGTTTGAGGGAAGTGATCTCGCTTGGGAAGAAATCAATGCTTGTCTTGCAAACGAATCATTTTTACCGGAAATTGATAATAACAACTTTGATCCGGAGGGGGAAATTTTATTAATTGAAAAATTGTTAAATGAAAGACCGATTGTTTCTTCCCCTCCGGTTGATTTAAAAATGTGTTGGGAATTATACTTTGAGTTGATATTGACAAATATGAAAGATGAAGGACTTATGGAGACAAAGGAAGAAACTTGCAAAGAAAGAAAAAGATTACAGCATATCTTTTATTTTATTAGTTTATTCTTTGTAACCCTAGTATCTCTATTATATAAAGAGATACAGGGAATAGGTTTTAATGTGTCTTCCACAATGTAATATACAGAAAACGTGTGAGTGTATGTCTAGGGCTGGAAACGCCTAGACTTGTGTGTACAGGTGTTTTATGGGAAACACCTAGGGTAGATTGATGTTAAGCCTCAACTATCTTAGATAGCTGTTAGGATGTAACCGTGCTACACTTGATCACGTAGCATTGAGGCTTTGATATATGTTATTGTTATTATTATGTCCTACACAGCCTAGATCAGTTTATAACAAGTGGTATCAGAGCCATGGTGCTCGTGATCGTGGGATTAAACAAGGTTTGGTTTGTCGAAAATTGAAGAAAATTCGAATCTGGTTCGTATCTTAAAAACTCACTGTAGGTCAGTTTTCAAGGCGTAATATCTCCTTCGTTAACCGTTGGATCGGGCTGAAATTTTTACTGGAGATTCTTTATATATCAATGTATAATTTCACCAGAGGGATCTTCGATATGAGCTCTAGAACTTCAGTAGACTCACACATGAAGTATGATGAAACGATGATTGTCCCATGGTGTTACTGATGTGAAAAGGATACAAGCAGAATGTGACGACTGAAGTTATTGGTATAATAAAGGAATGAGATTACTGGTACTTACGCATGGTTTTAACTGAGTGGTTGATTATTAAAATCATCTCATAGAGAACGTGGGTCGGTGACTATCTCAAAAATTTATTTGCTTTGGTTTCTTCTTTATTATTTTGATTACGTGCAATTTGAAGCAAATTAAAAGGAAGGAACAAAGGCACATGGAAAGTCTTGTGGTCGCTTGTGATTTGAAGTCAACAACAACAACAAGGAAACATTGATTATTAATTGTGATTTTCATTATGTGATCTTGTTGTGATTTACTCATGATTGGGGCTACAAGAAACTGGTACATCTGATGTGAACTTAATGTTGGAAGTGAACCTTCGCATGAAGATTGAGGAGCAGATAGTGTGTTACTGATTAAGGATGTTAATTCTTAAGTATGAAGGGTTGTGGTACAACAACTGCTGCACTTCATATGTTTCCACTGCTCAATATTTGTTAACACTGCTGCCTCGATTGTTTCCACTGCCAACGCTATGTTTCCACTGCTACCTTTCTTTTTGTACTGTTTGATATGCTGGTCTATGTTTGGTGGAAAAGGAAGGTTACACAAGTTCAGGTTGTATATAAATCCTAGGTTTTGGGCTTTATGGTGTTCGTTGATGCTAATATTTATTTTAGGGTATGACCTGGTCGTGGGCAGTTTGGTGAACATGGCTACAAAAGTGAGGGCAAGCTCATTAGATTGTTATATGGTTTTGGATTTCTGATATAGAGAAGACACACACTAGTAAGATTGATTGGTATTTGGTTGTAACCTGCATGATACTAATGTGTACATTTGGTGAAAAGGGGTTTCGTGAATTCATGTTACTGGTGTACATGTTTCTGGTCCTTGGTTTATATGGAGTTATTGGACACATGCAAGAAGATTGTTTGATTTTTGTTTTTGGCTGACTTTGTGACAAGTCAGAGAAACACACCACTAAAAGGAGTTTGGATTTTTGGTTTATTAGTGCTTTAAGAGATTTAATGGCTCATTTTTATTTGTTCTAATTGGTTACGAAGAAAGGTTTTTATCACCTATTTGACGATGAAGTGGAATTTCACAGGTTTGTGTTTTATCATACCTTTTCAGTATGGGGTAACTTGTTCGTTCGTTCAGGTGACTACGAATTGACAAACACTTGAAGGAGTTACGTTATTGTGCTCAGTGTTTATTGTCAAGAGATTGCGATCTCCCTATACGTTAAGTATACGTTCGAAGTCAATTTTAGTACAAGATATAAGGCACAAGTTTGGGTGGTTCTACTTCAACATCAAGTTGGTTATACTTAGTTTTCTTCATCCGTAATCATTACATAGAGCCTACATTCAACAAATGGTTAACATATGGGTTTCAGGGGAAGCTTAAGTGTTTAAATGTTTAACCATTTATATGCTACATCGAGGTGAAGGTTTTTACAACTGCTAGTTATTGTTACTACTGATAGTTTTGATTTCTACTGTTTCAAGTTCATTTAAAGATGCAGAGAACTTAATTGTGGGCGACTTTGAAACATTGGAAAGATGGATTGGACGTGTAATATTGATTCATGGTTGTGAAGATCAAGGTTGCATACATTTGTCCCCTATTTGATGATGACAAAAAGGGGAAGAAGAATACTTTGAAGATTACAGCTTGAAGATCCTTGATGATATGCATGGTTCGAGGGGAAGACGACATCTTTCATATACTTGGTTTTGTCATATCAACTAGGGGAAGATTGTTGGGAATTATACTTTGAGTTGATATTGACAAATATGAAAGATGAAGGACTTATGGAGACAAAGGAAGAAACTTGCAAAGAAAGAAAAAGATTACAGCATATCTTTTATTTTATTAGTTTATTCTTTGTAACCCTAGTATCTCTATTATATAAAGAGATACAGGGAATAGGTTTTAATGTGTCTTCCACAATGTAATATACAGGGAATAGATTACAGCATATCTTTTGAATTTGAAGCTCAATAGCTTATTGAAATTTAGCTTTGAAGTAGCCTTTTTAGATACATGCTTCCCCTGCACCACATGTGTGCACCAGTTTTAATGGCACAATTCAGATAGGTTATAGAGTTTGGAATTCCAATTTTTTTGTTCTTTTGTGACCTCTGACTAGCAGGGTAGAGATAGATACCAATAGCTTATCATTTGTTACTCATTTCACCAGCTTAATTTGTCCTTGTATTTCATTGCTTATAGCTGAATTCTGTTTGAGATTTATGGCTTGCTAGTATTGCATTTGAGCTTATCATTGCTAGTATACTTGTCATTTGTGTTTAATCTGAGTTGTATAAGCTTTGAGATTGGCTTGTTAGCTTCTGAGTATACTAGTACTACTTCTGCATAGCTTATTGTGCTCATAACATAGCTTATTGCATCATTTATGAGCTTCTGTGCATTTCTGCCTTATCATACATCATTTTCTGTCTCAATTGAGCTTCATACATCATTAGTGATCAGTGTTCAAAGTTTCACAAAGTTTAGATCACAATTGCTTATAAATAAGCACTTGTGATAAGCTGATTTAGCCAGATAAAGCTCTTAATAAGCTGATTTTAACTTCAAATTTTTATTCTGAGTTTCTTTTATTATTTTTGATTTTCTGGAAATTTTCCAGATTTTTCCAAAGCTTTTTACTATTTTTCTTATTTTCTTTTGATTATTTTCAATTTTTAAATAGACTTTAATTTCCAATAATCCATAAAAAGTCAGAAAAAGGTCAAAAAATTACAAAAATATTTTTTATAATTTCTTTTATAATATTTTAGAATTTTTAGAATTTAATTTTCATTTTTCCAAGTTAATTTTCAATTTTTCCTTATTTTTAATTCAATTTTAATTCCAAAAATAGGAAATTAATTCTAGAAAATAAATAAAAAGTCTAAAAAATATTTTTCTTTTTCTTAAAATTCTTTTTATTAGTTTTAAATTTTTAAAAAATATTTCCAAGTTCGTAGGGTCATTTTTCATTATACGTTACGTTTTAAATTTTACGGTTGCGTTACCGTTTTCACGTTTTTCATTTCGGTGCATAATTAGCTTAAACTCTTTGCATGCTTTATCATTGTTTGTGAATAATTGAATTCCTTGATTGCTATTTTCACTCTATCACTCTTTCACCATTCACTTACACTACACGATTCCCAAACCGATAATTCGAATTTTCCATTCGAGCCTTCGTTGGGAGAACGACCCGGGAATTACTTTCACAAGTATTTCCTCGGAATATAAATATACTATAATTGACACGAATCAATGTCCCCCCGTGGGTCCACTATGACATGCCTTAAGTATTTCAACGGCATCCGTACCGTGAACACACCGCCGAATCACTTGATCCGCACAGACTTTGAACAAGTAGGGGTCGTCCCAAAAATAATGTTGTACATCTTTAAAGAATTTCTTCTTTTGCTGGGACGACATCCCTTTCCTAATGAAATTCCCCGCATGGTAATTCGCAAAATCGGCGAACCATGGGGTACTTTGGTCAGTTTTGGTCACACTCCCAAGTGTCTCGAGAGGAAAAGCATCATTAATTTCCTTATTCTCGAGAACACTTTGATGGGGGTTCTCATGTCTAGAAAGGTGATCGGCAGCAAGATTCTCAGCTCCTTTCTTGTCTCGTATTTTGACATTAAATTCTTGGAGCAAAAGAACCCACCGCATTAATCGTGGCTTAGCGTCTTGCTTCGCCATTAAGTACTTTAGGGCTGAGTGGTCCGTATACACTATGCATTTTTTAAGTAGCAAATAAGACCTAAATTTTTCAAAAGCATAGACGACCGCTAACATCTCTTTTTCGGTGGTTGTGTAATGATGTTGGGCGTCATTCATGGTCTTGCTTGCATAGTGTATAGGCTGAAAATACTTGTTCTTACGTTGCCCCAGAACTGCACCAATGGCATAATCGCTTGCATCACACATTAGCTCAAATGGTAAGTTCCAATCGGGGGCAACTAAGATTGGTACCTCCGTTAACTTCTTCTTTAAAACATTAAATGCATCGACGCATTCATTCGTGAAGTTAAATGGAGCGTCTTTTTTTAAAAGGTGGGTCAGAGGCCGGGCTATTTTGGAGAAGTCTTGAATAAAACGTCGGTAAAAGCCGGCATGACCAAGGAAACTTCGAATTCCTTTTACGGTAGTCGGGTGTGGTAATTTAGCAATAACATCGACTTTTGCCCGATCCACCTCAATTCCAGATTTGGATATTTTATGGCCGAGGACTATTCCCTCTTTAACCATGAAGTGGCACTTTTCCCAATTTAGAACTAAATTAGTTTTTTCACACCGAATTAGCATATTTTCCAAATGGGAAAGGCAAGAGTCGAAAGTATTTCCATAGACGGAGAAATCATATCGGAGAAAATGGCCATCATACACCGTTGAAACGTGCCTGGAGCGTTACATAAGCCAAAGGGCATTCTACGATAAGCAAACGTTCCATACGGGCAAGTAAAAGTGGTCTTTTCTTGATCCAGGGGATCAATGGGAATTTGAAAGTACCCAGAAAAGCCATCCAGAAAACAATAGAACTCATTTCCCGCTAAACGTTCAAGCATCTGGTCCATAAAAGGAAGCGGGAAATGGTCTTTACGTGTCGCATCATTTAACTTCCGATAGTCGATACAAACTCTCCATCCGGTCACAAGTTGAGTCGGTATAAGCTCATTATCGTCATTCTTCACAACAGTGATTCCGCCCTTCTTTGGCACACAATGAACCGGGCTAACCCATGAACTATCCGAGATTGGATAAATCATTCCAGCGTCAAGGAGTTTTATAACTTCCTTTTTGATCACTTCATGGATTTGTGGATTAACCCGTCGTTGTTGCTGGACAGAAGCTTTGTGATTATCTTGAAGAAGAATCTTATGAGTACAAAATCGAGGGTCGATTCCCTTAATGTCGGATATTTGCCAAGCAATCGCACTTTTATGATTCCGAAGCACATCTAAGAGTCGTGTCTTCTCCTCATCTTTTAAGCCTTTTGATATTATAACCGGTAATTTTTCATTTTTTTCCAAGTATGCGTATTCGAGATGAGGAGGCAAATCCTTGAGCTCGAGCTCCGGAGGATTCTCAATAGACGGCTTTACTTCTTTTACGTCTGCCATTTTTAAATCAACCGGAGGGGAAGAAACAATCGGTTTTTCATTTAACAATTTTTCAATTAATAAAATGTCCCCCTCCGGATCAAAGTTGTTATTATCAATTTCCGGTGAAAATGATTCGTTTGCAAGACAAGCATTGATTTCTTCCCAAGCGAGATCACTTCCCTCAAACAGAGTGAGGGAAGGGGAAGAATCAGAGACGATTGGTTCAAAAGAAGGAGTGGGATTGCCACTCGGAGCATTATCGGTAAAACCAAAAAATTCTTGAGCATACTCCTCCGTAAGTTCATCAATAACATCAATACGGTTGATGGAAGAAACATCGTAATCGGAGGAGTATCTCGCGGTTTGATCAAGTTTAAAAGTGACGGCTTCGTTTCCAACACGTAAAGTAATCTCCTCGTCATAAACATCAATTAAGGCACGACCGGTCCTTAGGAAACCTCTCCCGAGAATGAGAGGAACCCGTGGATCGGCATCGAAATCAACAACTACAAAATCCGCATGGAAATGAAATTTCCCAACATTGACAAAAATATCCTCAGCTATGCTAATTGGACGAGACGTAGATCGGTCGGCAAGCTCGAGGGTCATAAGCGTCGGTGTCAAGTTAAGAAGAGACAACTTTTTCCAAATCGACAATGGCATAAGGTTAATGCTAGCACCAAGATCGGCCAAGGCGAAACATTGAACCATACCCGGAAAATTACATGGTATAAGAAACTTGACAGGGTCTTCAAGCTTTTCGGGCAGCTTTTTAAGAAGAACCGCTGAGCAATTCTCGTTCATTTGGGTTCTCGACATTTCAAAAAGCTTTTCCTTATTATTTAAAAGACCTTTTAGCATCGAAGCAAATTTGGGCATCAAAAGTATAGCATCCGCGAGACTTATATCAAAGTGTAACTCTTGAAAAATCTGATAAAACTTCTCCATTTGGTTTTTATCTTTCTCGCGGTGCTTTTGTTCATTCAAGCGTGATGGATATGGCAACTTTGTTTTGACGGGTGTTTTGTTTTCATTATCATTAACGACCTTTTCTTTTCCTTTAGACGTCGGGACCACCGGAGGTTGGATGTCTTCGGTCCTTCCATTATTAATATGAATTTTCGTATCCGTTGTCACCTCGGGTTCACGGGCGACTACCTTGGGAGGTAGAGAAGAAGAGGTAGTCGGAGCCGTCGGTCCATCATAAGTAACACCACTCCTTGTTATGATCGCTTTTACATCGCCCCTCGGGTTAGCGATCGTGTTGCTAGGCAAAGTTCCAGAGCCCGAGGGTCGATCATTTAAACGCTTGTTGAGATCATTGATTTGATTAGCTAGGCAATTGCTTAATCAAATCTTCCGTGGGCGACGGATTCGGAACAGCAACTTGATTTTGATTATTAAAACTTTGCCCACGGTTTTGAAAATTGCCATTGTTTTGAAAATTATTCCCTTGAGGCGGGCCTTGTTGAAAATTTCCCCGATTTTGATTTTGTTGAAAATTCTGATTTTGTCCTTGAAAACCATTATTTCCACGGTTGTGATTTTGATTGTTATTGAATTGATGATTCCGGTTTTGCACATTATTATTCTGATTCACTTGATTAGGTTGATTAAACCCGGGTGGTCCA
Source organism: Artemisia argyi (assembly GCA_030686995.1). Lineage (NCBI taxonomy): Eukaryota > Viridiplantae > Streptophyta > Magnoliopsida > Asterales > Asteraceae > Artemisia > Artemisia argyi. The sequence goes on along the minus strand of CM060692.1, from coordinate 2,314,606 downwards.
TGTTGTTGGCTCGGACGGTAGCTGAGGAGATTACTGTAATACACCGTAAAATCCCTGGTCATTTATTAATGCTAATATCGACACTATTCTAAAGCTAAGCCATTTTTGTGGGCTAATTTGAAATTTTTATATAAGACACCGATTGTTTGACACCCAATTGTTTTGATCACCGTTTGTTTGACACCCGATTATGTTTTGTCACCCAATATCACCCGATTGTCACTCTTGGATATCACCCAATGAGGTTAACACCGGTAACTCCCACTTGCGACCCGACACCCAAATTGAACACCGAGAAATTATAAATATATATACTTATATATATTAACTATCACAATTATTATTACTATATATATACGAGTATATATATACACCGTTTAGATACTTATGGTTTTCACGAACTGACACCGACACCGAGATTAATTTCACCATTTTACGGAACACCGACACCCCGATATTTCTGGGCCGAAGCATACCACAAGCCCACCCAAGATCACTACCTTGTCTCTTTCGTTTGGGCCTAGTACTTCACAAGTCCAAAGTCACCTTTCTATTTATTTTTCGTGTGGGCCGAACGTTTCACAAGCCCAAGAGCTGTGCATGTTTTCTTTGATGCATGGCTGATTTTCAAAACCTTTGTGATACAAGTATTCAACGAGCTCAGCTCAAATTCCATTCAAATGATTCCCACGTTTTATTTTCTTGGTTCCCTATCACCTCGACACAAACCTTACAACCTCCATTGACTTTGCATCTTGGAAAACATCAAGCCACCCTATAAAGCCATCAAACCTTTGGTTAACAATGTTACACACTAAAACTCTTTAACCACTAGATCTTGTGTTTCTTAAACCACTAACACAAACCTTAAACAAATCCAATAAGTACACACATGCCTATTATCCTTCTAAATCCCTAGCATTGACTTGAGCTTGTAGCCTCCAAACTCTTACAACCGATTTGACAACACTCTTGGAAACTAGACAACCTTGTCGAGTATGAAGTGACCACTCGGTGGTGTTGTGTCTCTTGGAGACATTCGAACCACCCTCACCATCCTATAAAAGCCACATTAAATGCAATAAGTCTCACACACTCTCAAGACCACCAAAGCTCTCTAAACACAAAGCTCTTTCTCTTTTCTTGAATACTATCGTAGTATACTATGCGCACACAAGCAAGTTTTGGGTTAAGATCGAGTTGGGTAACAAAGTATTTGGATCAAGGGTCACCACGAAAAGGAGTACCACATCTTACTTGTTCGTTCGTCTCATACACACGGTCTCATCTCCACCACCACTTTGGTGTTGTAAGTTAACTATCACCCTTTTCAATACGTACATCATGCCATTCATGCATATCACATTGATTTATCACACGATACACATTACTTTCTTAGTATATCACATTCATAACACTTGTGACTATGTTTATACACCTCGACACCCTTGAGAAGAGGTCTCGCCATTTCATTTTTATACGTACAACCTATCTATATTTTTCGACAACCTAAGACATCAAGTCACCACTAATCAAATCAACTTAACATGCAAGTCATGCTCGGCCTTATGCTATGGAAACAAGACCTAAACTAAACCTTAGTCGAATGCTATTTCTTAAACAAGAACAACCCTTTTGGGCTTTAAACGGGCTAACGAGCCCAACTCATTTTCAAATAAGATTTCGACTTGAATTTGGAAAAATAGCGAGGGATAGAAATACCGAACTTAAGCTTTTTACAAGTTTTTAAATGCTATCTATGTCAAAATAAAAAGGTTAGTTTCCAAAGATTTTCATCAAGGACTATTATTGCAAAAGGTCCCACGTTAAGGGACTTAAATTGTCAAAGTTGCAAACTTTCGAACCAAACTTGACCAATCGAATTCTTTTGGAAGTTGAGGGTGGAAAATGTATTTTTCAAAGGTTAAAGGAATAAAGTGTAAAAAGGTACAAAAGGACTAAAAGGTAATTATTATTGACCAAAGGGTAATTTCATAAAGTTAAAGGTTAATTGTGACCAAGGTATTTTATAATGAAATGTTTCATATAATGTGATTTTTATATAAATACATATATATTTTTGTAACTTTAATATATATATACAACTTCACTAAAAATATTTAATTATAAATATTTTTAAACAATATTATTTTCACAAACTAATTAACATCTATCGAACACCGGTTCATATCAACGCTAACAAATAACTACGTAAGGTTATTTGGGATATATTTTAAGACACCCAAACGGATATCACCTTACACGTGATATATTACACGTCATTTATGACACGAATCTAAGACACCGGTTACATTATATTTTTAGGTTGCAAGTCGGAGGAATTTCATTGCTATCCATAGCAATACACCATCACTTTTGAGCACCGTTGTGATTCACACGCACCTTTCAGGTGAGTTCATGGTCCCACATTTTTAATTGTTTTTAAACCCCGTGGGGAGATACATGCTATAAATCGAACACAAGTATTTTCTGTATCCTATTATCACCTGATATTGCCTAAGTTGACACCTATGCTACAAGTCCCTCATATCACGAACCTTAATCACTTGCGAGTGAGCGCGAATATAGTTGATAGATCTATTGGATGGCAGCCCGCCTCTGTCAAGGTGATCACTTGGCAGGAGGTGAGCTATATTCGATGTATTATGGAAATTTGGCACATTTCCTGTCACCGAGGGCCCCTTGTCATTTACATCCGCTGTGGTGTAGATGATTATTATTATCTTTATGATATGTCAAATCAATGTTAAGGCTTGCGTTTCGTGAGGCTTAGGAGCAATATTACACCCATTTAGTCAAGACCTGTCTATCTTGGCTTGTTTATTTCAAATGCTTGACTTGTGTTCACACTATTACTGTTTAAACTACTATGGATTCACTCAACCTTTGTGTTGACTTTTTAAGCATGTTTATCTCAGGAAACTAGCAAGCATGGTGGCACGGAGCTGGCAAAAGGGCACAGGACCTCCCTTTGATTTCAATAATTATATCATTCTTTACAAACTCATTACCACTTTTGTGAAGCACTTAACATTTTGGAAAAATGTTTGTAACTCTGAATATTTGAGTTTTCATGGAATGATATTGACAATCTTTTGAATTGTTTTCTATGAGTATGACTGTGTACTAAACTGTAATGACCCCGATTAGACTTCCGCTGCTTAATCAAATTTCGGGGTGTTACAATTACGGTCTCCTTGAAGAGGTGGGTAACCGTTGCCACCCATATTCGCAGCATACACGTTCTCTTGAGCAAAAGAGCCGGTCGTCGGACATTCATAATACGGGTGTGGACAACCACAAGTAGTACAACCTTGATTAACGACATTGACTTGATGACTTGATTTTTCCATAGACATTGCATCGACTTTCTTTGTTAAGGCCAATATCATACTTTTCACTTCATCATTATTTTTCTCATTATTGGGCGTTTGAAGCTTATTTCTTGACATTCTAACACGAGCCTTATTTTCAATTATCGTGAAGGCATCATTTGTATTCCTAGCCAACAAGTTACCACCCGCAGCAGAGTTGAGTGAATCTTGATCAATATAAAACAACCCATTATAGAAAGTGTCAATCTGTTGAAGGTCGGTGAACCCATGGTTAGGACATTTTTCCAACAAATCTTTGAAACGATCCCAAGCTTCACTAAACGATTCATCAAAAGCTTGTTGGAATCGAAAGATTTGGGAACGGAGATTAGAAGTTTTAGAGGGAGGATAGAAATGATTCACAAACTTGGAAACAAGGTCATTCCAAGTGTGAATTGAGTTAGGCGGTTCCTTTTCCAGCCAAGTCCGGGCTGCTCCTTTTAAGGAGAAAGGAAACAACTTCAATTTCACCACATCGTGAGGCACTTGGTTCATTCTAATCGTCTCAGCGATGTCAGTGAAATTTCGGATGTGAGCATAAGGGTCTTCGTTATCGAACCCGTGAAAGGATATACCCGTGATTAAATTGAGTAATCCGTGATTGATCTCGAAGTTGGCATTGATGTCCGGAATCACAATAGCTCTCCTCACACCATTGAATGGTGATTGGAGTTGTTCTTCCATCGGACGTGGATCAAATGCCGGTTGTTGTCCCACCGGAGGGATAACATTGTGCTGCGGACCACCCATCGGCGGGGGTCCGTTGTGTTCGTTTTGGTTCATCTCCTCGTCGTCAAGGAAATGAACCCGACTAGTATGTCGTAAAACCCGCTCGGGGTTAGAGAACGGAGACGTAAGACTCTCAAACGAAGATCGGGTGTACATACACCACGAGCAAAATTAAAAAGAAAATGAAAAAGAAAAGATAAAAGAAAATCTTTTTGTTTTTTATATTTTTTTTTTCACAAAAACTTTTTATTTCTTTTGTTTTTCTTTTTTTAAAACGTAATGTTAATCGAAAACCGTTTCTTTCAAAACCACGCGCGATGGGACGGGAGAGAAGAATGGATCTCTCTTCAGCTAGCAATTTAATGTCTTAGCTATCCGTATTTCCCGCTTATTCGGTTGTAGTAATTGAAATAGTCCGATAAACAACTAAATTACGTTTTCGTTATATTGCGAGACTTATTTGGTTTACAACGCCCTTTCTTTCGATCGAGTCGAGGCTGTAACTTTTATTATTTTTTTGGTATTTTTGTAAACACTTTAGTAAAAGTGTTTTTGATTTTTCAATTTTTATAGAGATATATATACAAAGTAGAGGAAGGCTTAACAAAACACGATTTTTCAAAACGATTATTCAAAAATTCACTTCGGCCTTCCCCGGCAGCGGCGCCAAAAATTGATTCGTGTGAAAACCAATTATAATAATTATAGTATAGTATCGAAGTGATCCGCGTAAAATACGGATCACCCGAGTCGTTTTCCAACGAAGGCGAATGGAATCGAGAATATCGATTCGTGAAATCGTGATTTGAAAAGTGAGAAAGTGAAAAATAGCAATCAAATAGTTCACGTAATCACAAACAATGATAAAGCATGCAAAGAGTACAAGCTAATTATGCACCGAAATGAAAAACGTAAAAACGGAAACGCAACCGTAAAATTTAAAACGTAACGTATATTGAAAAATTATCCTACGAACTTGGAAATAATTTCTAAAAATTTAAAACTAATAAAAAGAATTTTAAGAAAAAGAAAAATATTTTTTTTGAGTTTTTATTTATTTTCTAGAATTAATTCTTGATTTTTGGAATTAAAAATGAATTAAAAATAAGAAAAAATAGAAAATTAACTTGGAAAAATGAAAATTAAATTCTAAAAATTCTAAAATATTATAAAAGAAATTATAAAAATATTTTTGTATTTTTCAGAACCTTTTTGTATTTTTTATTGATTTTTGGTAATTTAAAACTATTAAAAAATTGAAAATAATCAAAAGAAAATAAGAAAAATAGTAAAAAGCTTTGGAAAAATCTGGAAAAATTCCAGAAAATCAAAAATAATAAAAGAAACTAAGAATAAAAATTTGAAGTGAAAAACAGCTTATTTGGGGCTTTTTCTGAGAAAACTGCTTGTCACAAGTGCTTATTTATAAGCACTTGTGACTAGAACTTCTTGAAACTTAAAACACAGTTGTATTATACTCAATTATGCTCAGAAATATCAAACTCAGATCAGAAATTACACAAGTATTTCAATAAGCAAGCTATAAGCAATGTAAAATAAACTCAAACTTAAGACAGAATCCCAAAGAATAAGCCAGAAGCTTACGGAACATATACAACACTCAAACAACTTCAATGTAACTCAGAAATCTCAAATGATAACAAGTACAAGCTCAGAAAGGTACTAGCAGGCCTAATAACCAAAACAGATATCTATGTTATACTACCAATAAGCAGGACTAAATAAGCTATCTAAATAAGCTCCAAACAAGAAGATTATGGGAGAAATTCATTAACTACCATGCAGAGAAGTTATAAGTCAAAAAGCAGGTTCTAATGCTACCTATAACTACCTTAGATGATGCCATGAATGTGGGTCTAGAACCTGAGTGTAGGGGACATAAATGCTCACACAGTCAACTTCCAAACAAGATCCAAATAAGCAAATAAGCTCTAAACTCAAATATACTGGCTGATTAAGGTACACTAGCTATAAGAGATTACAAATCAACAATTCAAAGCTATTTCTAGTTATTAATGAAAACTGCAAATGTAATCAAAAATCATGCCAAAAACTGAGTAGCAAAAAGTGTTGACTATTTGTTCAATAAGTTTAGCAATTAACCATCAGTTAAATGTGATACAGACCTCAATCAAACACCCTTAAACACTTAACTGAAATGCTATTATGAAAGTTTAAGAACAAAACCAGTAGCTAACCTAGTGATGCAGAGAAATGATCAATCTAATAACAAGTTCACTTAGATTGACCCTGATCAAAACAGTCCTAGTAGTGAGATAGATGTGAACTTATGCTACTAAAATCACTAACACAGCAATCCAAAATTCAAAATAAGTAACAACTATGATCTACTATACTAATATGAATCAAAATGACAGACCTCAAACACAAAGAGAAAACAGAAAACACAGATCCAATATCATCCTAACAATGAAACAGTATTCAAAATCTCACATCAATAAACTTCTCACTACCAAATCTAATCTAACAGCAATGACAGAATATAAATTCTCAAAGAATTAAGAACTCAGATCAGCAATAACAGCACAGTTACACAGAGGCAATCCTTATCAAACTCAGATCTTAGTTCTCAAATCTCAAAACAATGAAAATGACAGAAACTAAGAATTTAAACAATCAAATGACACAATTACCAATGAACTAATCTAAACTCAGATTTACCAACAGATGCTCAAATCAGTTATACTAACAATGAAACAGTAACTTGATACTAATTCAAGAGAAAAAATAAAAACAAATATTACCAAATCATTCCCCTCAGCTAGAACAGAGGGGATTCACAGTCGCCTATCTTTAAGATAGGCTGATTTCAATTCTATCTGTATCAGCTATCCAAACACCTCAGCTTCAATGATCAAATCAGCTTCTGATCTTGTATATTTCAAACTTAGACTCAAATTACTTCACAAATAGCTAAGAAGCTAAAATGAAGTATATAAAGAACTATAAAATAAGCTCTATGACAAGCTCTAATAGTAATTATGATATTATTATTTTTATTTTTATTTTTTTATTTTTTTTTTTATTTTTTTTTTATTTTCTTTATTTTTATGCAAACGTTTTATAAAGTAAAATAAAAGTAAGAATGAAATCAAGCTGAATTAAACTAAAATTAACAGATTATGTAAGAAATGAAAACAGAATAAGCTATTATAAAATGTAAAATAAGCTGCAATTTAAAGGAAATAAGACTTTTATTAAAATTCAAAAGTAAAATTACAACTCCTAAACTAGATTACAAAAGCTGAGTACATTTTGGCAGAGTAATATTACACTAACAACTACTACTCAACTATGCTAAAATGAGCCCTATTTATAGAAAAATATGAGAGAAGGGGTCTCGGATTGCCAAGCTGGCAATCCGTGTGACCTGTGTTTCTTTTAAGCTCCTCAGCACCCTTGATCTCTTCCAATCATTGCTAGATCGATATTAACCCTTGGATCAAAGTTTGTGACGCGTTCCGCCCAATAAAATACAGCCACGTAGCCAATTTGTGCTTCCTTGATACCCTTACACCTCTGAGCTTCTAGATATGCCTTCGAATTGACGTCCGTACCCTTAATTGCGGTTAATTTTAGACGGAATAGTAACTAGGGTTCTAAGGGTCTGGGTAACTTTTGATTTGGGGAAAACTTTGGGCGCGGGTTATTAATTGTGTTTTGACCGAGATTTTTGACCATTGACCAGATATAATCAGATTTTTGACTGAGGTGGGCTTGGGTTGGATATAGGAAGTGGGCTTTGGATTTGGAAATGGGCTTGTATAGAATAAGGCTTAAACCAAGCTTGTTTTATTATTCAGATTTTAGTATAAAGTATACAAGGACCTTTTGTGTAAACTTCCGAATTCCAAGGGTAAATTCTGCCATTCTTTGAAAAATAAATCCAAGGGCTAATCTTGCCAAGTAATTAATCTTCAAGGTAGATTCTGACAATCTGAGTATAAAAGTGATCCAAACTTGAAAATTCTTTCCCGGCTTCGGCTCTTTGACCAGCTTCTACTCTCGTGCCCGATTTTCCGGTTTTCTTGTGATTTTTCAGCTTTTTGTGATTTATCCGTACCTGCATATCACAAACACAAAAACACACGTTTTCTTTGCATTTGTTAGCTCAAATAGTCGTTTTGGGTTGGTATTTGGTCAAATAATAGTGAGTGAATAAGCACTCACCAGTTATCCTAATGCCTCTTATCATGTAGTAAATCCTAACTACACGAATGTAGTCTCACTAGCAGTCTCGGGATGCATTACTAACGCAAGTTCTGGAATCTAAATACTACCGATACACTCATAAGCACCAACAATGAATGCTTTTTCCTAAAGATCTAAAGGCGAACTTTACACATTTGGAGTGGAAATTTTTGAGTGGTATGGTTTTTGTGCCAGTCATACAGCTCCTATCCATGAGACGCTTCACTCCTAAATGTTGTAAAAAATTTTAAATTTTGCGCTAAAATTACACTAACAAGTATTTCTCATAGTTTTATTACACACCTACCATCAAACAAACAAACTCAAGTGCAATTGTATCCTATAAGGTATCATCATTTACCCTCCCCTTACACTTAGGATGAACATTGTCCCCAATGTTCAATTGCAGAATGTAAAAGTAAAACAGGTAAAAGAATGAAAGCAAATACTCCTCTGATTTGTTCGGTGTGGATAGTGCGGTAACAAGGTTAGATCTTCATCTAAGAAAATGAACAATCAAAGCTTCCCTTCCAGAAATATAAATCATCTTCTTGTCATATATAACCTGTTAAACCTGAGAAAACAAACAAGGCAACCTCGCGTAAAATCGGCGGCAATCTATATATACTAACAAATCCTAGAAAACAAATTAAGATATAATGCTTGTGGAATGAATGTTTGCAGATTTCTTGGAGTTTATAAAACTAAAGAATTAACAAAAACTTTAAGACTCCGTTAGAAAAACAAAACTAGCAAAATTTCCATAATTTTACACATGACGCCGTCAGGAGTTAACTCCTGACGCCGTCAGAAGTGACCTGCAGAAATCTTTACGTTAAGTTTCCGGAAAATTTTTGGAAAAACTTATGTCCTACTTCCTGGAAAATCCTGTAAAACATCATTATGACTCGATACAAGCATTTGACTCTAACAAATACTAATACACATGTTCATTTAATATTGTGGAGAATCAAGATCAATTTCGTTTCTTAAAAACAAATTTGGGGTTTCCCCTTACACTTATCTTTTGTGAAATACCTTTGTATGAAGTTAAGACGAAGTTAAACGACAAAATTAAGCATTTTCATAATTTTATTTTGAAACATGATCTACCAACAATAAAAATAAAGCATGCATACGGAAGCAAATAACAATCAAACAAATGAAAATCACACAAAACATGGGTTGCCTCCCAAGAAGCGTTTTTCTTTATTTACGAGTCTTGTAGCTAGACTCAAGGTCATGGGCAATTACGTTATATGGGTGAGTTCCTCATTGAGGACATCTTTGGGATCAAACTTGGGTTTCAACTTCCTATCGGTTTTCTTGGTACGGTATGACCTTTCAAATTTTTCTCCATCCGGATCATATAAAATCATCTTCATATGCCATGATCCGTCACCTTCCTTAGGTGGCTTGTACCACCTCCATTTACACTTATCCCCCTCTCTTTTCCACTTTTTCATCTCTATGTTAATAGGCATTACGCCTAAGAACTGAATCATTTTTCTAAAGACTAGGGGGTCCTCAAAAGGGTCTAGCTCCTCATCTCTAACTATGAGTTGTTCCACCGAATGTGTTTTATCGATGAAATCTTTTTCTAGATAGAATGGGCGTTGAGGTCCTATAAAGTTTCTTTCTATCCAAGGTCCATATCTAGAAGGTCTCCTATTCATCTCTACCCAATGTGGTGTCGGTTCGTCCTCACAATCGTAGTTATGCTTCTTAACATCATATACCGACCAAGTATTGCCCTTACCTACTGCTATCTTAGACTCCTTACAATCTATCATGGCGCTAGCGGTTGCTAAAAATCCTCTTCCTACTAACAATGGGCATGTAGTATCACTAACCATATCTAGGACGTGAAAATCCGCTAAAATAGTTAACTTCCCTACGTGAACAACTACATTCCTGATCATCCCAACCGGGTGGGCAATACTCCCATCCGCTAGACCAATTAGTACCTCCGTCTCCTCTAACTTTCCTAGCTTAAGAGTGGTGAAAAGGGATAAGGGAATCAAATTGAGGCTTGATTCTAAATCGGCTAGTGTGTCGAAAGCTTCGGATTTTCCTATCTTACAAGGCAAAACAAATATACCCGGATCATCAAGCTTCTTAGGCAACTTGTTTTGAACGAAGGCGGTCCCATTTTTACCCAATTTAAACTTCTCGTATTTTTCTAGTAGGGCACTATAGTAGGGAGCACGGGCTAAGACATCAATGACAGGGCGTTCAAGGTGGAGCTCCTTGAATTCATCGTCAAGGTCTTGTGTAGGAAGTGTTTCAACTTTATTATTGACTGGTTTGATATTGGGTGTTTCATTTGGTTGGTCCTTTTGAAGAATTTGGTTTTGCTTGAAACACGTGCTCATTGATTTAACCGAGTAGTATTGCGGACAAGAAGTGGGTGACGAAACCGATGATATGGAATTAACGTTTAGTTTCGGGTTCTTGACCGTGTCGCTTGGGAGTGCTCCCATTTCTCGGTCATTGAGAACTTTCAACAATGTGTCAATTTTGGTGGTCATCTCGCTTTGCTTTTGTTTGAAATCGGCTTCAAACTTGGATATGCGAGCTTCTTGAGATGCCATAAACTTGGACATCAACCCTTCAAGATTATTGTTACTACCATAGTTGTTGGAAGGATTGTTGTTGAAAGTACGGTTAGAGGGTGGACCGTTTGGTTGGTAAAGATTAGGTGGATTGGAAGAATTGTTTTGGTTTTGTTTCCACCTAAGGTTCGGGTGATTTTTCCAAGAAGGGTTGTAGGAATCACCGTAAGGGTTTGGCTCGGGTTTGAAAGTGTACCACTTGTCTCCCGCTTCATCGGTACTTGGTGAGTGCTTATTCACTCACCATTTTATGGCCAAATACCGACCCTAAATGACTATTTAAGCTAACAAATGCCAAGAAAACACGTGTTTCTATGTTGTGAACATGCAGGTACGGATTAATCATAAAATGATGAAAAATCACACGAATACCGGAAAAACGGGCACGAGAGTGGAAGATGGTCAAAAAGTCAAAGCCGGGATCTAAAGTCAACTTCGGTCCTTCATCTATTCAGAATTGGCAAAAATGGTCCTTGGATTTTATTTTTGAAGATTGGCAGAATTAGCCCTTGAAATTTCAGAATATTACACTTTTGGTCCTTGTGATTTTTATTACATTAAAAGCTGAAAATATTATAAGCATGGCCTAGTCCAAAATATTATAAAGTCCAAAATCCACAAAGTGTAAATCAAGCCCATATTTTCTAACCTAAGCCCAACATCACCATTATATCCCAAGCCCACCCTCGGTCAAACCCCATATTATAACAAGTCAAGGGTCAATGAAGGGTCAAACAATAATAATAAAAACTACCCCGCTCCCATTTTCCCCAAATCAAAAGTTACCCAGCAACCTATGAACCCTAATTATTGTTCCGTCCAAATTGACCGCAATTAAGGGTACAGACGTCAATTCAAGCGTGTTTCTAGAAGCTTAGTATGTCAGAGAGTGTATGTGACTCGAAAGAAACACAAACGGGGCTACGTGGCAAGAAGGTATTGGTGGAGACGCGTCACCAAAGTTAATCTAAGGGCTAATATTTGTTTGGTAATGATTGGTAATGATCCAAGGGATGATAGACGATGTGAAGAAACACAGAAGTGGCAAGGATTTCCAGCATGGCATTGCAACCCTTAACCCTCACCTCAGCTATAAATAGAGGTGCTCATTAGCTTAGTTTGGTGTGTAGGATTAGAGTAGCGAAGCTATGCTAAAATTTCATTAGATTGTACTCTGTTTAGAATTTGTAATATCATCTTATTGTTTTAATGAAATTTCTATTTTCTTCTAAATTTCCATTAGCTTATTTATGAGTTTCATACTTCTTATTTTACTTAATATCTTTCTCATTCTGTTTAATATCAGTTGTTATTAGTTTAACTAGTATTACTCTTTTCTCAGCTTAAGTCATTTTCAGAAAATCAAAATAAAAATAAAAAAAATATAAAAAATATGTTTTCAATTGGTTAAATAAGCTTTCAAATAAGCTTCATTAGCTTTTATAGAATCAGTTTTAGCTTTATAACTCCTAGTTTATCTGTTTTCATTCAAAACTCTTTAGTTTTCAAATTCAGTCAATGAAAGTCAGAAGAGGTGTATTTGGATCCTGAGTTTGAAGTGGTGAATTGGATAGATTTGGACAGACCTGGAAGGTCCAGCCTATCCTAGAGATAGGCTTCTGTGAATCCCCTCTGTTCTAGCTGAGGGGAAATACCTTGGTAAATCTCATTTGAATTTCTTTAGTGTTAGATCTGATTTTATAGTTATTTGTTTTGTAGTTTAGTTTATTGTATTAGCTGATTTGTTTTTGATTGATACTTCTTAGTTTTATATAGATGTTAGTTTAGCTGAGCTTGATCATTATCTATGTTAGAATAGTTTATTGTATCTGTTTTAGTAAGAATTTGTGGATTTGGTTTAAATTGATCATCTGTTGAAATTGTTTGAATCTGTGTTAGACTTCTGATCTGTCACATTGTGGATTAGAGTGTTATTTGATAAGTTGAATACTGTTTCATTGAAATCTGTAATTCTTGCTCATTTCAGTTTAGTTATGATTAGAATTTACTGATTGGGTGAATTGAGTTTGTTGAATACTTGTATACTTTGCAAATTATTGATTCAGATTCAATAATGGGGTGTTTGGATTATGTAGGTCTGCTAGTATTAAGCATGTTGTAAAAGTTGAATTTGGTTTAAACAGATTGATTGAGGTCATAGTAAATTTGGTTCATATATAAAACAGTAGGTGGTAAACTTATAGTCAACTTAGTTTTCCATTTTCATTAGCAGTAGAGCAAATTGGAAACAGTTAGAGTAAGTGTAAGTGGTAATTGCATAATTGATCTTAGTAGCTTATTCTATTGTAAACTTAGCTTAAATCAATTTATTGAAGTAGAATTAGCAGCTTAGAATTGAATTAAGTTATTTAAATAAAAGTCATAAAAAGTCAACTGATGCTTTGTTAAACCAGTTCTTAGCCTGCTGATATTAGGACATTTTAGGTATACTAAATAGTTTGTAGGTATAATTGTATTGTTGATCTCTAATCTCAGTAGTTAAGATAAGTGTTTGCCCCCATTTGTTTGAAGTTTGAGACCATTTGGATGTGCTTTTTGAGCTAGTGTATAAGCTGAGTTGAGACAGGGGATTGCTTGTAATTTGAGGCCTGCAAATTTGCTTATGAACCTGAATTTTGTTACTAGTGATTGTTTCTGGGTTTATTAGAGTTGTATTAAGTATTGAGCATCACCTTATTTGTTTCTGTTTCTGCTTTTGCTTATTCTCCTCATAAGTTTGGTGCTTATTGTGAGCTTATAGCCTTATTTCTGAGAATCTGTGGAATCTAAACTTATACTTGGTGATGCGTGGGAATCGCACCTTGCTTTACCTCTCAAGGGATCTCGAGAAGCTTACAACCCCCACCAGGCAGTGTACCTGATCGTTGTAGTATAGTATAGTGACAAGTACCGGGGGATTGATCGTTCAGCTTAGGAATAGTGTCGCTAGGATTAGAAAACCTAATTAATAGTTCTAGAGGTGAAAGATGATTATTTTTGTATTTTTATATTTTTATGAAAGCAAGTAAAATCTCGGGTTTTGGAAGAGTGGGCGGAATTAGTTGCTATTCAACTAACCCAAAGCTAATATATAATTAAAATAAAATACTAAAAATGAAATTAAACTAAATTAAACTAAGGTTGTGAGCAGTGGTTGGAGAAATTGTGTTTACTTAGGCTTCATTACTCCCTAGATATCTTTTACATGTTAATTACTTGTTACACTTGTATGGATGACGGATTGTATTCCTTAATACCATTCGTGGGGTGGCATACATAACTCCCCAACTCTATGAGCTCTTATCTCCTCCTACACCATGACCCAGCACAAGTATAGGGATTGTAAACAGTGGCTCATGCATTAAATACAACCAATAAAGACCTAGTACGCCTCGGTTCATGTTTCTTAAGACGTTCAAGCATGTTACCATTTGGAGATCTGCCAGTTTTCTTAAGCCTAACATATAATATAATTCATCCAAAACAAGAATAGACAAGTAATCAACATCTAGGTTTCATTAGATCTAAGCAAACACAAAGGAGATCTAGCCTAGCATAGTAGAATTAAGACAAGAACAAGATATAAACAACCAACACATAGACATATTGATTGAATTGAAAGTATACTTATCTCAATTACAATGCAAGGTCTCAAGGGTTTGGAACCCTTGAAAAACCTGTAAAAGAGGCACCAAAATCGTCTTTAGGGTTTCACCAAAACTTCTCCTCTTTTTAATGAAAAAACTAGAAAACTATATATAGGAAAAACAGTCTGACGGCGTCAAGAGTTACTTCTGACGCCGTCACCTCGCCGCCATATAATTCCTCGGACGGCCTATGTGACGCCGTCACCACCCACGGTATTTTATTCTTGCCACTTTGACGCCGTCATGAAGCCTTCTGACGCCGTCACCACCTACGGTGTTTAATTCCTCATGTCTGACGCCGTCAAGATGGTGGTCTTGACGCCGTCACCTTGTATCTTCAGCATGGAAATTTGGTACTTTGCCGTTTTCTTCACTTTTATGCTCCAAAAACGTCCAAAATGGCTTCTTTTTCAGAATTCACTCTCCAAACACCTAAAATCACAAAAGGAACGATTTATGGCAATATTTGATCAAATAAATTCGAATTCGGGCTTAAATGACACCCTAAAAACGGATCATTTTTCGCCTCATCACTTGGTCATTATTTGTCATAACTAAGCATATTGCATCTTTATTAGCTTGAGTTAGAAGTTCCAAACAGATTTTATCACAAGTGCTTATAAATAAGCACTTGTGATAAGCAGTTTTTCATAAATAAGCACTTAAATAGTTCTATTTCACTCAAAAAATTTATTCTAAGTTCTTTTTAATATTTTTGATTTTCTGGAATTTTTCCAGAATTTTCTAAGCCTTTTTACTATTTTATTCTTATTTTCTTTTCATTTTATTCAATTTTTAAATAGTTTTTAATTTCCAAAAATTCATAAAAATTCAGAAAATGTTGTGAAAAATACAAAAATATTTTTAGAAAATCTTTTATAATATTTTAGAATTTCAAGAATTTAATTTTCATTTTTCCACTTTAATTTTCTATTTTTCCTTATTTTTAATTCAATTTAAATTCCAAAAATCAATTTTAATTCATAGAAAATAAATAAAAAGTCAAAAAAATATTTTTCTTTTTCTTAAATTTCTTTTAATTAGTTTAAGATTTTTAGAAAATATTTTCAAGTTTGTAGGATCATTTTTCAATATACGTTACGTTTTAAATTTTACGGTTGCATTTCCGTTTTTACGTTTTTGAATTTGGTGCATAATTAGCTTGTACTCTTTGCACATTTCATAGTTGTTTGTGATTACTTGAATTATTTGATTGCTATTTTCACTATTTCTTTTTTCAATTCACGATTTCACGAATCGATATTCTCGATTCCATTCGCCTTCGTTGGGAAACGACTTGGGTGATCCGTATTTTACGCGGATCACTTCGATACTATACTATATATTATATAATTGGTTTTCACACGAATCAATTTTTGGCGCCGTTGTCGGGGAAGATCGAAGTGAATTTTTGAATATTCGTTTTGAAAAATCGTGTTTTGTTAAGCCTTCCTCTACTTTGTATATATATTTCTATACAAATTGAAAAATTCAAAACACTTTTCCTAAAGTGTTTACAAAATACCAAAAAAATAATAAAAGTTACAGCCTCGACTCGACCGAAAGGAAGAGCGTTGTAAACCCAAAAAAAAAGACTCACAATATAACGAAAACGTAATTTAGTTGTTTATCGGATTATTTCAATTACTACAACCGAATAAGCGGGAAATACGGATAGCTAAGACATTAAATTGCTAGCTGAAGAGAGATCCATTCTTCTCTCCCGTCCCGTCGCGCGTAGTTTTGAAAGAAACGGTTTTCGATTAACGTTACGTTTTAAGAAAAGAAAAACAAAAGAAAAAAAAAATTTGTGATAAAAATATAAAAAACAAAAAGATTTTCTTTTCTCTTTTCTTTTTCATTTTCTTTTTGCTTGTGGTGTATGCACACCCGATCTACTTTTGAGAATCTTACGTCTCCGTT
This sequence comes from Artemisia argyi, assembly GCA_030686995.1. Taxonomy (NCBI): domain Eukaryota; kingdom Viridiplantae; phylum Streptophyta; class Magnoliopsida; order Asterales; family Asteraceae; genus Artemisia; species Artemisia argyi. The sequence continues at coordinate 2,298,064 of CM060692.1, read as the reverse complement.
CTCTAACCCCGAGCGGGTTTTACGACATACGAGTCGGGTTCATTTCCTTGACGACGAGGAGATGAACCAAAATGAACACAACGGACCCCCACCGATGGGTGGTCCGCAGCACAATGTTATCCCGCCGATGGGACAACAACCGGCATTTGATCCACGTCCGATGGAAGAACAACTCCAATCACCATTCAATGGTGTGAGGAGAGCTATTGTGATTCCGGACATCAATGCCAACTTTGAGATCAATCACGGATTACTCAATTTGATCACGGGTATATCCTTTCACGGGTTCGATCACGAAGACCCCTATGCTCACATCAGAAATTTCACCGACATCGCTGAGACCATAAGAATGAACCAAGTTCCTCACGATGTGGTGAAATTGAAGTTATTTCCTTTCTCCTTAAAAGGAGCAGCCCGGACTTGGCTGGAAAAGGAACCGCCAAATTTGATTCACACTTGGAATGATCTCGCTTCCAAGTTTGTGAATTACTTCTATCCTCCCTCTAAAACTTCTAACCTACGTTCTCAAATCTTTCGGTTCCAACAAGCTTTTGATGAAACGTTTAGTGAAGCTTGGGACCAATTCAAAGATTTGAAGGAAAAATGTCCGAACCACGGGTTCACCGACCTTCAGAAGATTGACACTTTCTATAATGGGTTATGTCATGTTGACCAAGACTCACTCAATTCTGCTGCGGGTGGTAACTTGTTGGCTAGGAACACGAATGATGCTTTCATGATAATTGAGAATAAAGCTCGTGTGAGAATGTCAAGGAATAAACCTCAAGTGTCTAATAATGGTAAAAATAATGATGAATTGGTAAATATGATTGTGGCTTTAACAAAGAAAGTTGATGCAATGTCTATTGAAAAACCAAACCATCAAGTCAATGTGGTTAGTCATGGTTGTGAGACTTTTGGTGGTCCACATTTGTATTATGAATGTCCGGCCACCGGTGCCTTTTCTCGTGAGAACGTGTATGCTGCAAACGCGGGTAACAACGGTTACCTACAACCTCAAGGAGACCGTAATCTCCTCAGCTACCGTTCACCTCATTTTCTTGGACCACCCGTTCTCGAACAACAAAACCAAGTCAATCAAGTCAACCAGAATCACATGTGCAGAATCGTAATAATCAAGGAATTCAAAATCAAAGTCGCGCTAATAACGGTTTTCAAAATCATAATCAAGGGTTTAATCAAAACCGAGGTTTTCAAGGTAATTACAATCAAGGCCCGCCTCAAGGGAACAATTTTCAAAACCAACAAAACCATGGAAACACTGGGAATTTTCAGAACGCTAATCATGGAAATCAAAATCATGGTAATTACCAAAACCGTGGGCAGAATTTCAACAATAATCAAAATCAAGGTGTTATTCAAAATCCGTCGCCCACGGAAGATTTGATTAAGCAATTGATTCAAAATCAACAATCTTTTATGGCAAAATATGTAGAACACTAATTAAGTTGGAAACATGATTAAGTGGTGGTGAGTTAGGCGTAGAAATGGAAGAAGGGAGGAGAGGAGAGAAAGAGTGGAACCTTGAAAGAAAAAGGAAAAGATTAGATTGAAAATGTATGAAAGGTCCAACCCTCTCCACATGTGGAGAGGGGTATTTATAGTTACAATATAACGCCCACTCCCGGGCTGTGGATCAGGCATACAGTGGGTAAAGACCCGTTCCTTCTTCCACGGTGTTACTTAATCTAATACTAATTAACTAATAAACTAACTAACTACGAGCTACCTTAATGCTATTACAATCATTAGGTGACCGAGACTTTTACAGGAATATTAGTATTCCTAACAATCTCCCCCTAAGCGAGGTCACCTTTGAAGTTAAGATCTTTGGTCTTTAAGCATTCTTACGTCTTTGTAGCTCGTAGGATCTGATTCTTCTCATTTCAACACACTTCGTACTTCAAGCAAGCGAACTTGTGATTAGAGTTCCTTTGTGATGTGTGATCTTTGAGCTTCTTTGAGATCATCAGCCAAAGTAAATCTCCCAGCTCATCCATAGTAGCATCGCCTTCATGTGATGTAGTGACTAAGGACCATCATGCTCACACCCTTCTGTGTCTGGAGACGTTGCATTAGAATTGTAGATCAGGAGACCTTTTCATCAGAGTTGCGGAAACGTTGTTAGTAGTCTCTCAACATTTGTTGTAGCAAGTCTCTCATCTTCATTGATAGTGTGGATGTGTGAGCATGAGGTATGGATTGACCCGATTCAGCTGGAAACTGGAGCCATCAACGCCATCTTTATATGTGTCCCTGAAATAAAACAGTTAGCAATAAAGATAGAGAACGAATATGGCTTTGTCATTCGTTCTGCGAGGACAGACTACCCTCCGGTTTTGTGAAAACCGACCTGTGATCAGGTAGAGTCTCTTTTAAAGAAGACACTCCTTGACAGGAATTTCCAGCTTGTAGTAATGAATTTTCCAAAGAATCCACTTCGGAATCTTCATACTTAGCATGTTCTCATACCGGAACGTCTCAAAGCAGACAACACGATAGAGTGAATCGGTGAATAGATATTCACGGATTGATGAGAAATTGATTTATAGAAATCACTCGCGTGTCATATGATAAACATTTTTGAGACACGACGAGAGTTTTATACTTTGAATCACATTTCCATCAAAAATACTTTTGTTAGAAAGATATTACACAATCAATGTGCTCGAAAGATAGGTTGGTGAGCACATTGAGAGGTTTTGGCAAAAGTATCCGTCAATCCATATCCTGGAACAAGTTTGATTCAAATTTGAATCGCACCATTGTTGCTTTCCAGTTGTCACTTGATCATTGATCCAAGATGGATCTCACATGTCACCTACCAAGAGCTTGAGTGATGTTCGCTCTAGAAGGATTTCCATCGTCATTGTGAATATTTACATATCACTCGGATGTTCTGGCAATACCACAAGGATAATGCGTAGGACTCTAAATATTTTGTCTTATTTTCCACATTGTGTGAAACAATAAGCATATTAGGAAGTGTGTCCTATCGAGATTTATGGATGATCTCATGGCTCTAGACTCAATAGTGCGTTTTGATCCGCTCCTGGAGACTGGGGAGGCGTCTCCTGTTTTAGGTATCAACATAGCTCGCAATGAGCGGTCGATACATTGCACAGGGTTCCCCGTGAGATTGAAACAAGCTCTTTTAAGAGAACTTGAGTGGTTGGGAAGTTTGGTGCAGTGCGTCACTGGGTCCATGACGTCTTGTCTTCAATACCGGTGTTACCTTAGTAACTGCCAGTAGATTATGAATTGAACCCGGTTTCTGCCCTAAGGTTGAATGTTTGGAGGGCTATTTCTTTTCACCCTTTCTCATTTCATTTCTTTTTCATTCTTCAACCCCTTCAGTGCTTACCGAGATTTCATCACTAGAACCTTGTTGGGTTTGTTCCAGTCCTAGCTCTATCTCAGTCCGCACTCTTCCCTTTCTCACTTTACTCCTTTTTTTCATAATCATTCCTAAGGACTTCTAATCTATCTATGGATTGTCCCTGGGAAGATCCTTCCGGTTCTGGTGGATCATGGGAACTTATACCTAACCTTAACCAACCTTATAACTCCATGCATAAAGATAAATGGTCGGTCTTTGGTATAACTTCCACAAACGCCTTTTGCTCCCCCTCAATATGTGCATCGATATTCGAAAGTGTTTAGCACATATGTGGGAGCCTATTATTGAGTACAAAAGATCACTTTTGATTATCAGATTTCATATTTAAATCACATTCTCTCCCCCGATCAAAAATTTCAAATCTTTCGAGATTTTTGATCTCAATTGATTTAAATAATTTAGAAAGCGTTTTTGGGAGAGAAGTGCGGTCAATTTTAATATTTTCTGATAAAAATGAACTTTTTCATGCTCCCCCTCAAACTGTGAGGGAGGTTGTTATGTGTCAGATTTGAAGAGTTATCAAAATATTCGAAGTTTTAACGAAAACTCTTTGAAAGTTTACTCATTCTGACACATAACCATCACAAAATTTTTGTTGCAAGGTTTTATGTACGAAGTGTGGGGAGTTTTGATGATACATAAAATTTTGAGAAATCACTCTCCCCCTCAATCAATGACGGATGTTAAAGCATAACTATTTTCATAAACTAATAACGTCATTGATTGAGTGAAAATTTTATCAAACTGTGAGTTCAAATTGATTTTCAATCAAAATCTCATGGTACCACCAAGTTTTGCACAAATACTTCCCGGAAAAATCATAGAAGGGAAAGTATTTGGCGACAAAAAGAAGATTTCTCTTCTTTATCAAGAAATAATGCACTGAAGCGTACATTAGATCGAGGGTGCAAGAATATGAAGTAATTCACGCTCGGATGAACGGCACCCTTTGTTAGGAACAACCGTCTTTTTGGCGACGTGTTTTCCTTAATTTTGAAAACCGGGTTGCTATCTGAAGTAATAGCAAACCATATTGAAAGAATGTTTTGAGAAACGACATGTTTTTGAAAAGAACTTTATTTGAAACCGAAAAAACTCTTGCTCAAGCATATGTATGATTCCGTGTCATTATTGAATGACATTTCTAGAAACGTACATAATATTGATTACACAAGAGACATGTCGTGAGAAGAATATTTTTGAGATTTTTGTAAATTTTTTTTTTTTTTTTTTTTTTTTTTTTTTTTTTTTTTTTAATGGTTATATAATTTTCTATTTTCTATTTTGATTTGATACTATACAAGGATATTTGAAGCAACCCCTTTACTCCTCTTGATCTTCCAGTAGACATTTGAGATCCTCAGGTGTGAGACTCTTCATACCAAGGCGTGGGAGGATGAAGTGAAATCGTTCCCTAGAAAGTGCTTTGGTGAAGATATCGGCTAGTTGGAACTCAGTCCTCACAAAGTAAAGTTCCACAATTCCTTTCTCAACTTGTTCCCTGATGAAATGATGTCGAATGTCAATGTGTTTAGTTCTTGAATGCTGGACATTGTTGCAGCAGAGTGCAATTGCACTTTTGTTGTCACAGTACATAGGAACCTTATTGCAAATGAGCCCATAGTCAGAAAGTTGAGATCGCATCCAGAGGATCTGAGCACAGCATGAAGACATGGCAATGTATTCAGCTTCAGTGGAGGAGATGGATGTACTCATTTGTTTCTTTGAAGACCAACTGACTAGCTTATTTCCTAAAAACTGTGCGCCCCCAGATGTACTGCGACGAGTGTCTTGACATCCAGCATGATCAGCATCCGAATATGCTGTGAGAGCCATAGAAGTTTCTTTAGGGTACCAAAGGCCCAAGTGGATTGTTCCTTTAAGGTATCGAAAGACTCTCTTGACAGCTTCCAAATGTTTCTTGGTGGGTTTGGATTGATACCGGGCACAAATGCAAACTGCGAACAGAAGGTCGGGTCTGCTTGCAGTAAGGTACATTAATGAGCCAATCATGCTTCGATACATGGTTTGATCGACCGGAATTCCCACATCATCTTCGTCAAGCTTTGAACGTTCAATCATTGGAGTATCAACTGAATCACTGGAGTCGAATCCAAATTTCTTCAACGTTTCATTAGCGTATTTGGATTGATTGATGAATATGCCATTGGGGTTTTGAGAAATTTGCAGTCCTAGAAAGAATGACATTTGACCCATCATAGACATTTGGAATTCGGAGCTCATCTCTTGAGAGAAACGATCACATTCTGAGGGATCAGACGAGGCAAAGATGATGTCATCGACGTAGATTTGTACATGTAGAAGGTGTTTGCCTGTTTTTCTGGTAAAGAGGGTAGGATCAACAGCCCCTTTGGAGAATTTGTTGGACAGAAGAAATTTAGACAGGGTGTCGTACCACGCCCTGGGTGCTTGTTTAAGCCCATATAGAGCCTTCTTTAATCGATACACGTGATTAGGGCGTTCTGGATCCACAAAACCTTCGGGTTGAGATACATACACCACCTCTTTCAGATCCCCATTTAAGAATGCGGTCTTGACATCCATTTGATAAACCACCATGTTTTGACTTGCAGCATTAGCGAGAAAGATCCTTATGGCTTCTATTCTAGCAACTGGGGCGAAGGATTCTTCAAAGTCAATACCTTCTTCTTGTCGACATCCTTTTGCCACGAGCCTAGCTTTGTTTTTCAGAACATCTCCATGCTCATCAAGTTTGACCTTGAATATCCATTTGAGAGCAATGATCATAGCACACTCGGGAGGTGGTACTAGTTCCCAGACGTCCAGTCGGTCAAATTCATGAATTTCGTCCACCATAGCAGTGAACCATGAGTGTTTAGACATTGCATCCTTGACGCTTTTTGGTTCAGCTTTAGAGAGAACAGAATTGAAGAAACACCATAATGCGTCAGTTGCAAGTTGCTTGCGGGTTGATACTGGACGTGAGGGGTTCCCAATGATGTTGTCAATAGGATGATCATTGGTCCATTTTCGAAGGTATTCATGGGGTTGAAACTGTGGAACTGAGGTAGCCGTGTTAGATTCATCAGAGGATGTTGTTTCATTTGATGGTTCAGGGGCAAAGATATTAACAAATGGCTCATTATCAGGTGGAGCAAAAGGATTAACTTCAGATGAGTTATCTACATTTGCCGCTCGATGTGCAAGTGAAGGTTGGACATTGGACGTGCTGACCGATTGACTGATGGCGGGGGCTTCAGAATCCCATGACAATGAAGTGGATGGACCGTTATGGTCATCTTGATCATTCACCACCCCATCTGGTGGTTGAACCATTGTAGCTTCGGGAGCATTCATCTGTTGAGGCTCAAAGTATTCATCAAACATTGGGTCAAACAATTTCTTCCAATCTTCACTCGTAGGGGGTACAAAAGGAGCAGCAGGAATGGAATTCTGTACAAGCCTGGAACTAATTGGTCCAGGGGACAAAAGGTTAGGTACGGGTCCAGAACTTGATTGTCCAGGAACCGGGTGCTCAGTCAGCTCATCGAAAGTAACGTGGATTGTTTCCATTATATCTCTGGTACGTTTGTTGTAGATTCGGTACCCCTTTCGCTCTGGAGCATAGCCAACGAATAAACCAATGTCGGCCTTGGCCTTGAGTTTCCCAAGGTCTTCACTGTCATTTGTAGGATAACACAGTGCACCAAACACTCGAAGAAACGAAAGGTCGGGTTTTCTGCCATGGACCAGTTCATAGGGAGTTTTGCAGTGGAGGGGATGTATCAAGGATCGGTTCTGAGTGTAACATGCGGTGGCAATTGCCTCAGCCCAAAGAAATAGAGGAGCTTTGGAAAAGATGAGCATAGTCCTTGCAGCTTCAACTAAGGTGCGATTGCGTCTTTCTACAACTCCATTTTGTTGAGGAGTTCTTGGTATGCTCTTTTGATGACTAATCCCGACACCTTCATAAAATAGAGTAAGTTGTCTGTTCACAAATTCTGTTCCATTATCAGTACGAACGACTCTAACTATCTTGTTGAGACGGACTTGCAACATCTTGATGAGTTTGATGATGGTTTCAGGAGTTTCATCTTTTGATCGTAGAAACTTCACCCATGTGAATCGAGAGTGATCATCAACAATAACCAGCACATATTTCTTTCCATTGATACTTTGAATCCTCATTGGTCCACAAAGATCCATGTGAAGGGTATGAAGAACTTCCATGATAGAATTGACGGTTTTGGGTTTATGGGTATGCTTTTTGCTTTTGCCCATTTGACAGGCGGAACACAGATGATCTTTTTCATACTTGAGTCTGGGCAAGCCTCGAACAAGATCCTTTCGTGTAAGTTCATTGATGGTACCGAAGTTCAAGTGGTTTAAACGTCGATGCCACAACCATGACTTGTTCTTGGATGCTTTAGAGAGCAGACAAATTGGAGAGGACCGTAGCATATCTTCGATGGAGATGGTGTAAAGATTAGTGCCCCGACTCCCCTTGAGAAGATCAACACCATCTAATTCTCTAACAAAACAGGTGTGCTTTCTGAAGGCGACTTCGAGATCTGAGTCACAGAATTGACCAACAGAAAATAGATTGTGCCCGAGACCTTCCACGTAGTAGACTCTGGATATGACACTGTCTCCAAAGACATAATCACCATCACCCATTATAGACCCAAAATGGTCATTCCCAAACCTAACCGTACCAATAAATTTTTCCACGAAATTCTTGAGCCTTGAGCGATCACCAGTCATATGTTTTGAGCAGCCTGAGTCCAAATACCAAAGGACGATTTGTACGACCTGCATTTGAAACCAGACAATCGTGGATAACTGAAAAAGCTGGAGCCCCACACACAATTGGGGTCCGTTTGGTTAGAACACACAAATATTGGATTATCATAAGTAACAGGTATCTTACTGAAGTGTTCACATTTTGATGCACTAGAACTAGAGGTGGTATCTATTGCTTCTATAGGAAATAGTCTACCAGTAGGTCTCCACTTCCTAATAGGCATATCTCTAGAGTTAGTAGTCCTAGTTACTGGGCACATTTTCCTCGGAGTGAATTTCCTTCCAGTAGGTCTCCATTGATAACCAACATTAGTGAACACTTTTCCTGTTTTATTCCAGACTTGTTTTGCTCGTTTAACACTAGAAACATTCATATCTGGTGATCGTATAATAGATTTAAGAAAAGGCACAGCACATGCATCATGATCACCATAAAATAAGCATTTGTTACATGTCTTACAAATAGCATCAGAATTCGAATTAATTACATCATTGTTCACACAAATGTTTGAAATAACTCGATTCCTTTCACTAAGCAACACTTTATTGTTCCTAGATGATTCTTCTACTTCCTTCATAAGTGAGCTTTTAGCCGGCAAAGTCCTATCATTCTTTGTATTGCTCTTAGGCTGTGACTTGCTAGCATTAGATACACCTTTTACTCCTGTAGAAGCAATGATGGGAACATTAGTCTGATTAGTTGCTACTTGTTTACTGGTGATCAAGATGGAGGATTGAGGCATGATTTGGGGAAAGTCAACTGTGACATGCTTGTTCCCACTGAGAGGGTGCAGTGCAGTTGACCTATCCGACTTGGTATCATTCTTGGGGCATGATCCTATGGCATATTCTAACAATTCCTGGGCCCTATTAGTGAGAAAGCACGCACCAATAATACCATCATCAAGTGGTTTAGCAATCCTCTCATCTTCAATGGTTTCTCTAAGTATGGCCAGACAATCCTTAAGATTTCTAAGATAGTTATTATGAACTAACTTATTGTTCCTAAGGGGAAGAGAAACATTCACAGCATCGCACGCATATTTATTACAAGCAGGTATCTTGGACATTGTATGATCACATGAAACAACCGGCATTTTACCCTTTACCATGGTCTTTAGATTCTCAATTTCATTTAACAAAGAAGTGACTTTCTCATTGTTTTGGTCACGTGTTGTTTTGATTGACTCAAACAATTCTTTATAACGTTGTTTAGCGTTGGACATTTCAGCACGAAGCCACTCATTTTCATGTTGTAATTCATTGATAATGCCCTGTTTTTGAAAATTTTGAGAATCCATAGACTTCTGGTAATTGGTATTGATCACATCGCTTCTGTTCGATTTTAATTGTGCAATTTGGACCTTCAACTTCCGAATCGTGTTAGAGTGAGCTTGAATTACTTCATCCTTTTTGGCTAATTCAAAACATGTATCAAATTCAGGAACATCCGAAGATATCTTGGCATTTGATATTTTTATACTTTCTTCTAGGTGTTGATATTTTAATTGTAGGTTCAAATTATCAACTTCTAGTTTTGAGAAATTCCTGACCATGTTATCATGATCATCGTTTTGAATTTTTTTAATAAGTTTGTAATTCTCCCCCTCAAGCTCAATCACACGATTTTGGAAGACATTCAGAGTAACTGACATTTCATGAAATTGTTGAGCAGATAGCGCAGAGTCGGTAACAGTATAAAACACATCTTTAGCAATGCAATTAGCAATCAAATTATCATTCATGATGAGAATGTTTTTCCTGTCAATTTCATTGTGTTTGAGATCAATAGCAAGTTGGTTACCCTCACTTTCCACTTCATCAAAAACCTTTTTCATTTGACTCACATCATCATTAATGGTGTTTTTAAGTCCCTCAAAATGTTCTTTTAGAAGTTTAAAAAATGGCATAACTTCAGTTAGGTAACACTGTTTTGTTTGCTCAAAACCCCTTTCCCCTTCTGTAATCCCTGTAGGTGTAATTCTTATTTTACAGGTTTTCTCAAAGTCATTGAACAATTGACCAAGCACATACAGCCCAATTAGAGTATTACATTGTGTGGGAAGAGTGAGAGGGACAAGGTGCCTGGGTGTGTTCAGGGGATAGGCAGTTGGGTGAGCAATTCTAAACATAGTGCGTGTGTTGCCTACAACTCTTTCAGCTTGCAATTTCTCAATGTCAATATTCCAAAACACTTTTTCAGGACAAATTCTCTTTTGAGGAACAAAAATTGCAGTGTGATTGTCATTGGCATAATCATAGTGAAACACGAGATTCTTAGCAATGCATTTAGGATCCTTTAACCGTTCAGCAAGTTTTGCCCTAGTTCTATCCTCTGCCTCATTGATGTGGTCATAGGATCGAGTATCAGGAGGTGCATGGTTAGGTTCAAGCATAGTTTTTGCATCATATAATGCTGGTTGTGCACCTAGACCTATTTTAAGGAATCTTGCTTTGGGTTTGGAGGTATCATGTTCACTAAATTCATCACTTAACTTCCTGTGGTTTTCCAACATTTGAGCAGATTGAATGGTTTGGCCCTGTGTGTACAACTTATCTTCCAATTTATTCTTTAACGTTTTTAATTTTGAGAAGTCATTTAGAAGTTTAGTTTCTTTATCCTTGAATTCTTGTTTCATTGTAGTCAAACCTTTTTGAACCTCAAGTTTTTGTTTGACGGTTTGATTCAATTGGCTCCTTAAAGAAACTAGTTCCCTTTTTAATGATTCTTGTTTGGAATTATTTTCAGATATGTAAGTACGCAGTTGCCATTCCATTTTCTGCTCACGTTCATTCAACTCAAACTTAGCACGCTGCTCATAAATGTTTACTTGATCCTTAAGGGCGTTAATTCTAGTGATCAGAGAATCATCAGGATTGTATATAGAGTGCTCATACATCTCATGGTTACTAGAATCAATAGACGGCATGTCACTCGGTACAACTTGGGTTCCATTGTCATTCACATACATTTCATATGGGATATTATTGGTATTACCCATATTTGTAATGTCTGTGTTGACAATATTCTTGAGTTGTACAGAGCCACATGCCCCCTGTACAGGTGCAGAATCATTCAGATCATGTATAGAAGATGTTGGTACCTCAGAGATAGCAGACGTGATGGATGAATCAGGATGTTGTGAAGAGGATGCTGCTGCAGACAGATTAGCCATGAAGATTGTTTGAGCAGTTGGTTCATCATCCACGTCTGAGTCAAATGCATCACACTCTTCAACTTGAAAGATATTTGGATCATTAAGAGCCATGTCCTGAACAGGTTGATCATCCACATCAGCGTCAAAGGTGTTCCCATCATTACCAGCCAGAAAGAGCAGAGCTTCTTCATCCAACACAGTCCCATTTTCTTGTGCCTGCATTAGCAGCATCTTGTCTTTGAAGTACTCAGAGTTTTGGGGACGTTTTGGGAGAGTGCAGTTCCTAGCAATGTGGCCCAACCCTCCACAGTTGTAGCATTTCGGTTGCTTAGCTTGTGCTTGAAGAGCATTCCCAACTCTGTACTGCCCATTCTCTCTACCAGCATTTCTTTGGTTGAAGTTCTGTCTTCCTTGCACATTCTGCACCACTACCCGACCATCTTCAATGACTGCCTGATTACGTGGATTAGATGAGATTCTGAGCTGGTTGTTAGTAGATGGGAGTGCAGCCCTGAACTGTTGGACCAGTAAAGACACTTGGTTGGAGAGATTATCAATCATCATGTCAGTGTGAGAATACCCAGAATCAAGTTGAGTATTCAATGCAGATGGTGAGGAAGTTGATGATTGACTAGGGGTTGGGGTAGACTTGGAGGATGATTGTGATGGTTGAACTTGATCTTTAGAGGTTTGACTGGGTTGTTGAACATTGGAGACAAAAGCAAGAGATTCATTTGTTGCAGACGGATTGAGCTTTTCTCGCATTAGCCGATCATAAGCTGCATGTTTCTCATGTTGCTGGAGATACGCATACAGCTGTTCATGATTGGTATGCCTGAGACCCTTGTTGAGCTTCACAGCCGTGACGAACCTATCCCATTCCGGTGCCATGTTGTTCACGAATTTTGAATTGAGCTGTATGTTGGGCATTGTCATCTTGATAGCTCTCATGTCATTGACCAGCTTGTGAAATCTGACGTAATAGTCAGTGATGCTTTCACCTGGATTCATTTTGAAATGCTCAAATTCATCGTATAGCTGTGACTCACGATCTTCTTTAGTTAACTCAGACCCTGCAAGAAGCATTTTGACATTATCCCAGACCGCCTTTGCTTCAGTGTTGAAGTTGATCAGTTTGTAGACATCTTTGGGAAGGCCTTGAATGATGATATTAGATGCTCTGATGTCTGCATCATAGCGTTTCTTTTCTTCTTCAGACAACTCATTGTAAGTGCGAGGTCTATCAGGACCAAACACGGCCGGTAATTGATCAGTTGCTTCTGAGATTGTGTCTCTAGTAGTACCCACTTGAAAGGGTCCCTCATCGATGGATTTCAGAATGTTAACCCCGTTATCTTTACCTAGACAGTACAGCCGTATCCTTTGAGCCCATGATTCGTAGTCAGTTCTGTCCAACATCGGAGGTCGAGTGTCAGACCCCGCAGCTTGAATGTCATCGGAAGAAGTCGACATCACAAATAAGTTAACCACAACTTAACCACAATAAAAACCAACCGCAACTTAACCACAACTTGACCAAACCGCAGAACACAATCCAACCGCAGTATGAGCTAACCGCAACCAGAGCAAACCGCAGGCCAAAGATACTAACCGCAGAGTACAAACCGCAAGTTATACCAAACCGCAACAAAGTTAACCGCAATGCACTTGAACACAAGACACTTAACCGCAATGAATTAACCGCAACACACTTAACCGCAGAGAATCTAACCGCAGTACTTAGAACCAAACGCAAAATATTTAGCCGGAGAACCTAGACGCAATACGCAAGCTGAGGGAGACTTAACCGCAAAATCTAACCGCAGAATCTAACCGCAGAGACAAAAGTCCAAAACTGTCACTTTCGTTGCGTTTTGTTTGTATTCCCGAAGTAGTAAACGCAGAAAGTTAATCGCAGCTCGCAGGACTTAACCGCAATTAAGAAATGAACCAGTGGACTTAACCGCAACTAAGAAAAACGCCTAAAAACAATTCCAAACTTCCAATAGCTTGATGATATTGTAACACACTCTACACTACAATGTTCCACAAACACTAATGAACATAAAAGGACATCACAAACATGTATAACAACACTAGATGGATGAAACCAATATGTATTCCAAGAAAGTGGCACTAAACTCACAAAACCACTCAAAACATCATCAAATTCGATTCTACAAGGCCCTAAGATGAAACCTTGGCTCTTGATACCAATTGTAGAACACTAATTAAGTTGGAAACATGATTAAGTGGTGGTGAGTTAGGCGTAGAAATGGAAGAAGGGAGGAGAGGAGAGAAAGAGTGGAACCTTGAAAGAAAAAGGAAAAGATTAGATTGAAAATGTATGAAAGGTCCAACCCTCTCCACATGTGGAGAGGGGTATTTATAGTTACAATATAACGCCCACTCCCGGGCTGTGGATCAGGCATACAGTGGGTAAAGACCCGTTCCTTCTTCCACGGTGTTACTTAATCTAATACTAATTAACTAATAAACTAACTAACTACGAGCTACCTTAATGCTATTACAATCATTAGGTGACCGAGACTTTTACAGGAATATTAGTATTCCTAACAAAATATGAAGAGTCAACACGGTTGTTTGCTAATCAAATCAGTGATATTAACAAACTTTTAAATGATCGACCCTCGGGTTCGGGTAATACTTCTTTGCCAAGCAACACGATCGCAAACCCGAGGGGCGAAGTTAAGGCGATCACGACTCGCAGTGGTGCTCAATATGATGGACCCACAGCTCCTACTACCTTTTCTTATTCTTCGTCTCCGCCTAAGGTAGTGGACTGTGAGACCGAGGCGACAAAGGACCCGGTTCTTCCTATTAATAATGGAGGAGCTGAAAACGTCCAACCTCCGGTTGTCCAAAAGTCAAAAGATAAACAAAAAGTCATTTTTGAGAATAATGTGAAATATAAGTCTAACTTGCCATATCCGTCACGATTTAACGATGAAGAGCTTCGTGCAAAGTCTAAAAAACAAATGGAAAAATTTCTGGATATTTTTCAAAAATTGCACTTTGATATAAGTTTTATGGATTGTCTCGTGTACATGCCAAAATTTGCTTCCACGTTCAAAAACCTCATAAGTAATAAAGAGAAATTGCTTGAATTAGCCGAAACGCCGATAAATGCTCAATATTCCGCGATTCTTCTCAAGAAGCTTCCCGAAAAGCTTGGTGACTCGGGAAAGTTTCTCATTCCGTGTTCATTGAAAGATCAAGAAGTTTGTAACGCCCTGGCCAATTCAGGTGCGAGTATTAACCTCATGCCATTATCGATCTATGAACAACTTGGAATGGGGGCTCTTAAACCGACGAGAATGACTTTAGAGCTTGCTAATCGATCGATCACTCATCCAGTTGGAATTGCTCAGGACGTTTTTGTTCGTATGAATTCATGTACTTTTCTGACAGATTTTGTTGTTGCCAATTTTGAAGCTGATCCGAGAGTTCCTCTAATACTAGGGCGACCGTTTTTACGAACCGCTAAAGCCCTAGTAGACCATTTTGAGGATACTCTAACTTTACGACATGATGACGATATTATGATTTTTAAAGCCGATGCTTCGAAATTGAAGAAGTACTCCGTCAAAAGCGTCGATGTTTGCGATTATTCCTTTGATGATTTTGTAAAAGCTTTCGTCTCCGACTCTTCCCCATCATTTCCTCCGACTAAGGAATATGATTCTCTTTGGGAAGAGGTCGATGAATTTCTTGCAATTGAAACGATTCCGATTTCTGAGACTGACGAATCTTACTTTGATTCGGAGGGGGATATTATTTTTCTTGACAATTTGTTGAACGATGAACCATTAATCCCTCCGGATAAAGTTAAGACGAAGATTGAGCTTACAATTGACAATCCTCTGGAGCCCGAGCTAGAGGAATTTTTACCAGACTTTGAGAGTTTTACCTTCGATATGACTGAGGAGATGAGTGGCAATCCCACTTATCGTCCTGATTTTTCTGATCCGACTTATTAAGCTTTTCATTTTGATATCGATCACTCGGAAGAGACGAGTCATGGCAGTACCACTTCTCATGCTTTTATCTCTCTTCCGGAGTATGAGTCATTTCGTTCTGATGAATTTGAATGTGAAATTGAAAAGTTTTCTAAACCTGAATATGAAAGATTCAGTTTTGATCTTCAAGTTGATCATGATCCGGGTGGTGTTCTTAAGAATGAGAGTTTTAAAGAAAAGTTTATCCCAACCCTCCCACCCGGAAAAGATTTTAAAAGAAGCTTAAATGATAAAATTCATAATTTCCCAATTATGAAGTGTTCTTTTGATGATGATGAGTTTTTCAAGATTGCTATCATGACCTTTTGGCCATTTGTAACGTTTGGTGTGGTTTCTCTTATCCTTCACTCCGTGGGGAGTGAGGATCTTGTTTTTGACCCTGGTATCGTTTTTCAAAGTTTTCATAATTAAAATACTATCGGTTATCTCTTCGGGATGAAACTTTCAAATAAATCATATGTTTATCAAAATATTTTGAATGAAAGCCCGAGTGAGATTATTTTTCCATGGATTTTTCCCCAAGGACGAATTAATTCGGGGATCGAGTCAAGCTACGTGACTCGAAAATCAAAAACCAAGCGCTTCGTGGGTGGTAACCCATGCTTATCCAATTTCATCTTCTTATTTTTCTATTTTCTAACAAATAACGTGAGGAGGGGGTGCCTCTTCTACTCTTGTGTTCCGTGGTTGTTTGTGATGTTTGTTAGGATTGTCCGCGATTTATGATGACTCTCGTGCTCGTTATCTTCTCCGCTCGAGTTTCATTCATCGGTGCTACTTGGAAATCCTATATCCGTGAATCTTATCGACTAACGTTTTCTTTGGCATAATTAATAAACGGCCTAGAATTTTGTTAGGATTACCTTAACCAGTAAAACATTGAGGACAATGTTTCGTTCTAATCTGGGGGAGGGTGAATCTTCGATTCGATTTTAACCTTGCATTTTTCACAATGTCGTGCACTCTTGCAACTCCGTTTTTCCACCAAAAATAAAAATTGAAAAAATTGAAAATTTTCAAAAATTTTAAAAATGTCATGAAAAAGCACATAAAGATGTGAAAAAGTTGAAAAGTTGTACAAAAATATAATAAAGTTTGAATAAGTGTTTTGACACCTTGTTAACTTTCTTGCTGGCGAGAGTAGGAACAAATATTTTGACTGGACCGGGTGTGTTGAGCCCTAGCTTGTTCCCTTAACCAATGATAGTAACATAAGCTTGTGCTAGTTTTGTACACAAGGAGCTATAAAATGCGAATTCTTTCTTAAGAATCTGCAAGTTCCCGTACTTGACTTTATACATGCGCAGCTTAAAAGCTTTCGCTAGTCTTTTACATAAGGAGCTAGAAAACGCAAATTCTTCTTCTAGAATTTGCAAGTTTCCGTAACTGACTTTATATATGCATGGCTGATTATCGGCTAAGTGTTCGCGGGTTTCATTACTTGGAATCTTAAATTGCGAAGAGCGAGAAATGATAGATTTTATTTAGAAGTTAGATGCTAAACGTGGAGTAGTGGTTCTCTTTAGAACTCATGAGAGGTACTTGTGGCTTTTTACTCCCATCAGATACGTCACTAATATAAAATGGATATTCTAGGTTAATTAGTGGTATTTCGGTTTGAATAATATTTAGTTCTTTGTTTTCTTAAGAGAATCTTTGCTTTAAAAGTTGGGTACATATCAAGGAACATCAAAAATAAGAGCAAAAAGTGAAAAATCAAAAGTCAAAAATTGATTATCTATGTGGTTTTGGAGCTACCCGATAAGCTTCCATTGATGTTGAGAAAAAAAAGTCAAGAAAGAAAGAAAAAAGTATGAAAAGTATGAAAAAAAAGTGAAAAATGAAAAAAAAGTGAAAGTTGAAAGTTGTATGAATAAGAGTTTGAATGTATAAATAAGTTGTTGGCGCGTGAGGTGCATGTGGATGATTCTGAATTGGACACATGAGGTGCACGTGTAGTACTCCGCAACTTATATTTCTGATATTGTATGTACCAAAATTCCTTGATGTGGACCGAATTTCTATTGCAGTGGTTCTTAAGAGAAAATGAATAACTACTTATCGTTTTAACTTAGGTATCACTATTGGACTAAAAATTATTGAAACGAGAAAATATGAAGCAATTCATTTCTCAACAAAATAAAATATTGTGATACAAAACCTAGGAAATGGGAGTAAGGAGTTTCCACAAGTAACTGTTATGAGTAGTGTTAGCATCTAAATTGTAGATAAGCTGTGATCTCGTTTGTATGCTTAGTTTGGGGGCTTGTGAAAAATCAAGGATGACGATTTTTATCTGTACGGTCACTTTTCTATGAAAAGTGTTTCTACTCGTTGACCCTAATAATTATTGAAAGATAATGAAAGTTCAACAAACCGTCATAAGAATAAAGTATGGAAAAGTACAAAAATAGGAAGTGTAAGTGAAATAAAGGAATAAAAAGAAAATTTTGGAAAACGGAGCGTTTTTTGGAATAAATGATTTTGTAATCTCTTTTGAACCTCCTTGCTACTTTTCAAAGTTAGTAAAAAGAGTTTTGAAATTATTTATACCAAAAGCGTGAATTG
Organism: Artemisia argyi; assembly: GCA_030686995.1. NCBI lineage: Eukaryota > Viridiplantae > Streptophyta > Magnoliopsida > Asterales > Asteraceae > Artemisia > Artemisia argyi. The sequence continues at coordinate 2,280,092 of CM060692.1, read as the reverse complement.
ATCACATTGCGTGAGGACACGACAATATCTTAGTCTGGGGGATTTTGGTGAGTGCTTATTCGCTCACCATTTTATGGCCAAATACCGACCCCAAATGCCAAGAAAACACGTGTTTCTATGTTGTGAACATGCAGGTACGGATTAATCATAAAATGACGAAAAATCACACGAATACCGGAAAAATGGGCACGAGAGTGGAAGATGGTCAAAAAGTCAAAGCCGGGATCTAAAGTCAACTTCGGTTCTTCATCTATTCAGAATTGGCAAAAATGGTCCTTGGATTTTATTTTTAAAGATTGGCAGAATTAGCCCTTGAAGTTTCAGAATATTACACTTTTGGTTCTTGTGATTTTTATTACATTAAAAGCTGAAAATATTATAAGCATGGCCTGGTCCAAAATATTATAAAGCCCAAAATCCACAAAGTGCAAATCAAGCCCATATTTTCTAACCTAAGCCCAACATCACCATTATATCCCAAGCCCACCCTCGGTCAAACCCCATATTATAACAAGTCAAGGGTCAATGAAGGGTCAAACAATAATAATAAAAACTACCCCGCTCCCATTTTTCCCCAAATCAAAAGTTACCCAGCAACCTATGAACCCTAATTAATGTTCCATCCAAATTGACCGCAATTAAGGGTACGGACGTCAATTCAAGCGTGTTTCTAGAAGCTCAATATGTCAGAGAGTGTATGTGACTCGAAAGAAACACAAACGGGGCTACGTGGCAAGAAGGTATTGGTGGAGACGCGTCACCAAAGTTAATCTAAGGGCTAATATTTGTTTGGTAATGATTGTTAATGATCCAAGGGATGATAGACGATGTGAAGAAACACAGAAGTGGCAAGGATTGCCAGCATGGCATTGCAACCCTTAACCCTCACCTCAGCTATAAATAGAGGTGCTCATTAGCTTAGTTTGGTGTGTAGGATTAGAGTAGCGAAGCTATGCTAAAATTTCATTAGATTGTACTCAGTTTAGAATTTGTAATATCATCTTATTGTTTTAATGAAATTTCTATTTTCTTCTAAATTTCCATTAGCTTATTTATGAGTTTCATACTTCTTATTTTACTTAATATCTTTCTCATTTTGTTTAATATCAGTTGTTATTAGTTTAACTAGTATTACTCTTTTCTCAGCTTAAGTCATTTTCAGAAAATCAAAATAAAAATAAAAAAAATATAAAAAATATGTTTTCAATTGGTTAAATAAGCTTTCAAATAAGCTTCATTAGCTTTTATAGAATCAGTTTTAGCTTTATAACTCCTAGTTTATCTGTTTTCATTCAAAACTCTTTAGTTTTCAAATTCAGTCAATGAAAGTCAGAAGAGGTGTATTTGGATCCTGAGTTTGAAGTGGTGAATTGGATAGATTTGGACAGACCTGGAAGGTCCAGCCTATCCTAGAGATAGGCTTCTGTCAATCCCCTCTATTCTAGCTGAGGGGAAATACCTTGGTAAATCTCATTTGAATTTCTTTAGTGTTAGATCTGATTTTATAGTTATTTGTTTTGTAGTTTAGTTTATTGTATTAGCTGATTTGTTTTTGATTGATACTTCTTAGTTTTATATAGATGTTAGTTTAGCTGAGCTTGATCATTATCTATGTTAGAATAGTTTATTGTATCTGTTTTAGTAAGAATTTGTGGATTTGGTTTAAATTGATCATCTGTTGAAATTGTTTGAATCTGTGTTAGACTTCTGATCTGTCACATTGTGGATTAGAGTGTTATTTGATAAGTTGAATACTGTTTCATTGAAATCTGTAATTCTTGCTCATTTCAGTTTAGTTATGATTAGAATTTACTGATTGGGTGAATTGAGTTTGTTGAATACTTGTATACTTTGCAAATTATTGATTCAGATTCAATAATGGGGTGTTTGGATTATGTAGGTCTGCTAGTATTAAGCATGTTGTAAAAGTTGAATTTGGTTTAAACAGATTGATTGAGGTCATAGTAAATTTGGTTCATATATAAAACAGTAGGTGGTAAACTTATAGTCAACTTAGTTTTCCATTTTCATTAGCAGTAGAGCAAATTGGAAACAGTTAGAGTAAGTGTAAGTGGTAATTGCATAACTGATCTTAGTAGCTTATTCTATTGTAAACTTAGCTTAAATCGATTTATTGAAGTAGAATTAGCAGCTTAGAATTGAATTAAGTCATTTAAATAAAAGTCATAAAAAGTCAACTGATGCTTTGTTAAACCAGTTCTTAGCCTGCTGATATTAGGACATTTTAGGTATACTAAATAGTTTGTAGGTATAATTGTATTGTTGATCTCTAATCTCAGTAGTTAAGATAAGTGTTTGCCCCCATTTGTTTGAAGTTTGAGACCATTTGGATGTGCTTTTTGAGCTAGTGTATAAGCTGAGTTGAGACAGGGGATTGCTTGTAATTTGAGGCCTGCAAATTTGCTTATGAACCTGAATTTTGTTACTAGTGATTGTTTCTGGGTTTATTAGAGTTGTATTAAGTGTTGAGCATCACCTTATTTGTTTCTGTTTCTGCTTTTGCTTATTCTCCTCACAAGTTTGGTGCTTATTGTGAGCTTATAACCTTATTTCTAAGAATCTGTGGAATCATAACTTATACTTGGTCATTATTTGTCATAACTAAGCATATTGCATCTTTATTAGCTTGAGTTAGAATTTCCAAACAGATTTTATCACAAGTGCTTATAAATAAGCACTTGTGATAAGCAGTTTTTCATAAATAAGCACTTAAATAGTTCTATTTCACTCAAAAATTTTATTCTAAGTTCTTTTTAATATTTTTGATTTTCTGGAATTTTTCCAGAATTTTCTAAGCCGTTTTACTATTTTATTCTTATTTTCTTTTCATTTTATTCAATTTTTAAATAGTTTTTAATTACCAAAAATTCATAAAAATTCAGAAAATGTTGTGAAAAATACAAAAATATTTTTAGAAAATCTTTTATAATATTTTAGAATTTCTAGAATTTAATTTTCATATTTCCACTTTAATTTTCTATTTTTCCTTATTTTTAATTCAATTTAAATTCCAAAAATCAATTTTAATTCATAGAAAATAAATAAAAAGTCAAAAACATATTTTTCTTTTTCTTAAAATTCTTTTTATTAGTTTAAGATTTTTTGAAAATATTTTCAAGTTTGTAGGATCATTTTTCAATATACGTTACGTTTTAAATTTTGCGGTTGCATTTCCGTTTTTACGTTTTTGAATTGGTGCATAATTAGCTTGTAATCTTTGCACATTTCATAATTGTTTGTGATTACTTGAATTATTTGATTGCTATTTTCACTATTTCACTTTTCAATTCACGATTTCACGAATCGATATTCTCGATTCCATTCGCCTTCGTTGGGAAACGACTCGGGTGATCCGTATTTTACGCGGATCACTTCGATACTATACTATATATTATATAATTGGTTTTCACACGAATCAGTACATGAGGATGCGTAGTCCGCAAAAGCTGTTCCGGGGAGTTCCATGCAATCACGAGTGTCATGGGGACCACTACATAATTCGCATGAAGAAGTGATTTTGTTAACTTGGCTTGAAGGCTTAGGAGCTTCGTAAGATTTCATGAGAAACTTGACTTAGTCCTCAAGTTCCATGATCCTACGGTCGGGAGTGCTAGAATTGTTCGAAGGCAAAGATATTGCCTTGACCGTTTTGTTCAAATCACGGGGATCATTCCAACTTTCGTTGTCATAAAGAGCAAGATCTTCTATGAGTTCCCATGATTCTTCCGCACTTAGATCACATAGCTTACCACCGGCCGATTGGTCAATGGTTCGCCTTGTGGAGAGATCGATATGGTCATAGAAGATTTGGACTTGGTGCCAAAGATCTATGCCGTGATGAGGGACTTTTTGGAGTAAGTCCTTGAAATGAGTCCATGCTTCATATAGAGTTCTACCTTGACATTGTTGGAACATCAAGATATCATTTTTAAGCTTGGTATCTCCCCGGTGGGAAAAATTGATCAAGGAAACGAGTGGTGAGATCATCCCATGAGGTGATGGATCCCGCGGGTAAACGTTCAAGCCATTGACTAGCTTAATCACGTAGAGAGAATTGGAATAGGCGTAATCGGGTCGACTCTCTAGTTGTAACATCAAGGTCTATAGAATCTACGATTTTAAGGAAATCCTTGAGATGTTGATTAGGATCTTCGGAACGAAGTCCATTGAATGCACATCCGCTTTGCACCAACCGGATGGTGTCGGATCGCAAGGGGGACACATTGGCTCCTTGAGTGAGCTCAATAGTGTTTCGATAGCCTTGGTGGCTAGGACGAGAATACTCTCCTAGGGTTCGGGGCCTAAGAGGTTGGTTTGCTAGTGGTGGGTTTTGTGGGTGGTTTTGTTGTGGTGGGTTGATGGGTTCAAATATGTTACCACCTTCCATGATGTCGGATGGTAAAGGTTGCGAACAAAGACACGAAGAAATAAGATAGACTAAAGAGAACCTAGAAATAAAAATAAAATCTTACTAGAAAGGAATCTAGCAAGTAGACCTAATAAAAAGAAATCCTAACCTAGACAATAACTATTCTCCGGCAGCGGCGCCAAAAACTTGATACGTGAGAATCGCACCAGGCTTTACCTCTCGAGATCGTTCAACTCAGGAATAGTGTCGCTAGGATTAGAAAGCCTAAAAACTAGATCTAGAGGTGAGGGATGATTCTTTTTGTATTTTTATATTTTTATAAAAGCAATTAAAAATCTCGGTTTTTGGAAGAGTGGGCGGAATTAGTTGCTAGTCAATTAACCCAATAACTAAAGATGCAATCAAAATAAAATAATAGAAATGAAAATAAAGCTAATTAAACTAGTGGTGAGAACAATAATAGGGAGAGTTGTGTTTACTTAGGTTTCATTACTCCCTAGATATCTTTTATAGGTTGATAGTTTGTTACAATTGCATGGATGACGGGTTATATTCCTTATTACCAGTCGTGGGGTGGCGTACGTACTTCCCCAAATCTATAAGCTCCTACTTCACTCCGATGTCGATCCGGCTAAGAAGCTCCTAATATGGGATCATTAGAATTCGCTCATGCATTAAATACAACCATAATAACCTAGTACGCATAGGTTCATGTTTCTTAAGACGTTCAAGCATGTCACCTATGGAAGTCTGCCAGTTTTCTTAAGCCTAACATCGAATACAATCATCTGTAACAACTATAAACAAACAATCAACCCATAATTAACATCTAGGTTTCACTACATCTAAGCAAACACACAAAAGATCTAGCCTAGCATGTTAAATTCAAGACAAGCGTAAGATATATTCAAGCAACACATAGACATATTGATTGAATTGAAAGAGTACTTATCTCAAATTGACATGAAAGGTTTCAAAGGGTAAAAACCCTTGAAAAAGCAGTAATATTCATGCTAGGGTTTCTCCAAAGTTACACCCTACTTGTTCCTCCCCTAATGAATGAAAATTGCAAAACTATATATAGATTTTACAGGGTGACGGCGTCAAGAAGGAATTTCTGACGCCGTCAACTCGCCGCCCATAATGATATCGGATTGCCTAGATCCAGATTTGACGCTGTCATGTGTACTTCTACTCTGAGCCGTCACATGTATTTGGACCATGACGGCCTATGGTGACGCCGTCATGCCCATAGTGTAAAACTCTTCTGGATCGTCACGGACTTTATCCACTTCCACCTCTTGTATTACTCTTGACGCCGTCATTAAGGATCATGTGATGCCGTCAGGTACTGTTCCCAGCAAGGAAAATTAAGACTTTGCCGTTTTCTTCACTTTTATGCTCCAAAACGTCCAAAATGCTTCCTTTTCCAGAATTCACTCCAAAAGTACCTAAAATGACAAAAGGAACGATTTATGGCAATATTTGATTAAATAAATTCGAATCCGGGCTAAAATGACTCCCTAAAAACGGTTCATTTTTTGCCTCATCAACCATTCTCAACGTACTCGCTACAAACGGGACATAAAAGAGAGCCAACATCAATTCCTTTGCGATCCACGTTCACCATGGTTGGAAGTTTATTCATAGATAATCTCCACTGAAAGACGTTGACTTTTATTGGAACACTTTATTTCATCTAGTAGATGACAAGCCACCTTGTAAAATATGCTCATCAACATACTTTCGAGCAGAAACAACAGAGAAACCTGTAGAATTGAGGGCCCATTTCTAACCATCCTTATTATCCGAGAGCTCAACATTACTAATCAACGCCTTCATATCGGCAAATTGGCTAGACTCCACACCACCTCTTGGATTACTCCTAAGAACATTATTCCAGACGATGATATTGGTAATTTGGGTAGTTTCCCATCCTTTTCTTACAACTTAAAAATTAAAACTCAAGAACACAAATAAAAACCCTTCCATTCTTCACAGTCCCATTCCTTACTTTCACTTCCCATCCCATCCCCTTCCATTCTTTGAAAATTAGACTTGAGAACAGAGCGTAAAGGGAAGAGTGTGGGAGGTTAGGTTAAGAAGTAACCATGGTTAGGTTTAGAAATAAGTATATAGAGATTAAACCATAGTTAGGTTAGAAGGAGAACCATGGTTAGGTTAAAGGGTGTATCCAAAGGAATGTTCCATCCTTGGTGTGGTTAAGAGTTAACCATAGTTGGGTGAGAATGAAGTAAGTTGGGAACTAACCATAGTTTTGTTAGATGTGAACCATGGTTGGGTTAAGAGAAGCATATTCCAAAGAATATTCCATTTCTTGGGGAGGAAGGAGAAATGGATGATTGAGATGTGTTGTAAGAGGATGAATTGTTGAGATGAAGAGTGTGTAGGGTATGAGTTGGATTGTGTAAGAATGAGGAGATGTGTGTAAGGGAATATGTAAGTATGGATGTGATGGGGAGCCTAGTGTGTGTAGAGAATGAGATGGTTGTGAGTAGTGTATGTATTTTGAAAATAAAGTTGTTGGGTGTGTAAGGGAATGAGTTGGTTGGATATGATGTATGTAAGAATGAGTTGTATGTGTAGGGAATGTGTAAGAGTGATTGGATGGGGAGCCTTGTGTGTGTGAAGAGAGGTATGTGAGTGAAGTGTGTGTATTTTGAATGTAAAAGTGTGTGTAGAAAAGAGTGTATGTGTGTATAGGGAAGTGTATGTATTGGTGTATGAGAAAGGTGCATAGGGAATGTATAAAGTGGGGAATCTTGTGTGGGAGAGTGTGTGAGTCAAAAGGTATAAATGTGTAAGAGGTGTAAGGGAATATGTAAGAAGATGTTGGGTTGTTTGGAGGCTTTGTCTCTTGTGTTTAAGGAGGTGATTAAGTGGAGATTAAGAGATAATCTAATTGTCATTAAGAAGAAAAGGTTTAGATAATTAAGATTATGAGTTGAGAAAATCATAGGTTACTTATAATTCCAAGTAACACAACGTCGAGAATCCATAGTTTCATAACTTGTAACTTTCCACGACTCAACATACTCAACTAACACTTTGGTTCGAACAAGTTAAGTGCTTTGCCTTGATGTAAAGCATAACCCAAGTGGGAAAGGATGCGTTTACGCAAAGAGACCTTTGACTTAGTTTGACTAATAAGGGAGTAAACCCGTTACATGATTAGAGAAGACGTAAGCACGGGATATGAGCATATGGATGCTTTCACATGATTTTACGTGAAATATATAAGCTCCCTAAGTTTAGAAAAGCCTTGGCTAGAGGCGAGAGTTAGAAAACATGAGTTGGCGTTTTCCCATAAGTAGGTGCTTTAAAAGTTGGATCTCTCTAATCCCAAAACTCTTTTCGAGTGTTCTCAATTAAGTACATAGCATATTCATACATGTATTGAAAGATCCACATTTGTCGGGTAAGGAGAAAGCCGACTTTCAAAATTCATCCGGATCCATACAGAAGCCTGGCACGTCAGCCACGCGTCAACGCGTGGGTGACATGTCAGGAACAGATATGGATTCGGGGAATTTTGGCTGCCGTTTGTTATTTTATGTGTTTCGAAGGTTTATTTGTCATCATTAAAACATTAGGACATCTTGATAATGTGTTGTCAACATTTTATTTAATCTTATGCTTGTTTATCGATGGGGTTTGTTATAAATGCCATCTTTTGCCTACTTAGATCAATAGGCTACTGATTACACAACAAAAAGTTTGTGTTCTAAATCTCAAACATGAATTGATTCGTAAATTCATCATGTTGCATGATCCGACTTTTGAACGAAATTTGTGTTTGTGTTTGTGTTTTATATTTTTACAATAAGACATCTATGATTTATATAAACTCGGTCATAAGAACACCAAATTGGAATAACCGAAAAATCTCTCATTTAGCAAGCAAATAAATATACTTACATTCATACCGAACAAATTTTGGCGACAAATGTGTTCTCCTAATTCTAGCCCATAGTTTATTAAGTACAACTTTTAGTCTTCCTTTTAATGTTGTGTTACTGATGGCTACACGAAACTGACTTTAGCTCGAAACACACTTTTATGCGAAAGTCAGCTACCTGTCTGTTAATGTTTTTTTGGGAAGTTAGGGTAGAGTTGACAGTGAATGTAAATGTCAAGAGTAAATTTCAAAAATTATTTGCATGCTATGGTCCATATTAAAAATGATGCTATTTAAGTGTAATGGATAGAGTTTCTTATTCAGCGTGGCTTACACCAAGGGGACCCGTTATTGCCTTCCTTTTTATTCTCGCTATGGAAGGCTTACATATCGCCTTTAAAAGGGCAACGGAGTTGAATGTCTTCACAGGTATTCGAATTGGCGGTGGAGGGACAGAGGTTTCTCATTTCTTTTATGCTGATGATGCGGTGTTCCTTTGTGATTGGTCTTTAGAGAATGTCAAGTGTATTTTGTGGACTTGCGATGTTTTTTTCTTGCTTCAGGGCTCATGATCAATCTACTTAAAAGTAAATTGATGGGTGTTGGAGTTTCTTTCACACAAGTGGAACAACTAGCAGAGGTGATTGGTTGTGCTGCTAGTAATGAGCCAGATCCAAGCTTGGAAACCCATTACAGACAGATTCAATTCGAAACTTACACGTTGGAAGGCGAAGACCTTATCGATAGGGGGAAGGCTAAATCTTGTTAAGTTTGTTTTGGGGAGCATAGGGTCTTATTTTATGTCTTTGTTTCCGGCCCTCGTTACTGTTCTTAGAGATCATAAATGGTTACAGGCTCGTTTTTTCTGGGGGACGGATGTAGGTGAGAAGAAACTCCATTAGGTTAGTTGGTCGAGGGTTATGGTGAGTCGGGCAGAGGGAGGTTTTGGGGTCGGTAGTCTCTTCTCCCTTAATATAGCTATGTTATTTAAATGGTTATGGAGATTCTTCCATAATTTGAATGCTTTGTGGGTCTCTGTTGTTCGTGCTTTTCACGGTCACAGTGGTAGGTTGCGTGATTTGTCCACGGTTGGAGCTCATTCTGGGCTGTGGAAGGGTATTATTTCAGCTCTTAGACAGTTGAAAGACCGTGGTGTAAATTTGTAGGATTTTTGCCAAATTCGAGTTGGCAATGGGGAAGCTTACAGATTTTTGGAGAGACACGTGATTTGGATCTACACCTCTTTTTACGCAATTTTCTAGAATATTTGTTCTTGATGATTTGGAGTTTATTTCGATGGAAGAGAGGATGCGTATTGGTTGGGTTGTCTTTTCTCTTCGAAGGGAGCCGAGAGGTGGTGTAGAGACCGAGCAATGGGGGGACTATTTTTGCATTGATTCAGGCCTTTAATTTTTCTCCTCAGCAAGACAGGTTACGGTGGACTTTAGATTCCTCTGATGAGTTCTCAGTCTCTTCTGCGAGATATTTCTTGGACGGTCGCTCATTGTTTAATGGAGGTTGTTCAACTCGTTGGAATAATTTTGTTCCAATTAAGTTGAATATTCTGCTTTGGAGAATTGTTTTGGCCCGTATTCCTACTAGAGATAATTTGGAGTCCCGGGGTATCGTTTTAGATTCTAACCTATGTCCGGTGTGTTCTACTTCTTTGGAGAGGGTAAAGCATGTCTTTGCTGATTGCGTTGAGCTTCGCGGTATTTGGTGTAACTTTAGCAGGTGGTGGAACGTTCCTACTCCTTCTTGTGTTTCAGTAGATTCTCTTATTAATTGGGCTGATCAATCAAGAATTCCGTTCTGCAACGTAAATGCTTTGATGCGGTTATTTGTACGGTGTTTTGGGTTTTGTGGAATTTCCGCAATTCCTTTATTTTTGACTCGGGGAAGCCTAGGAAGTCCAATATTTTCGATGACATAGTTTCTAAAATCTTTTTTTTGGCTTTGTAATCGACGGAAGAATTATAAGATGTTATGGGAGGTTTGGTTACAAAACCCTGCCACAGCTTGTAATATGTAACATTTTTCTAGCTACTTGCTAGTTTTTCTATAGGGATAATTACCAAAATTGACCGGGCAGCCATGGTCAATTCGGTTCCTACCCACAGATCTAAAATTGTCTTTTCTAGACCGGGGCAACTTGTACAATTGGGCAACTGACGAGGTGTCACTTTTCTGCAAGTGACAAGTGTCGCTTGTCTGTCAGTTTTTAGGCAACTTGTGAATTTTTTGGGTAACTGGGGACACTTGTCATCATATGGGTCGAGTTGCCCAGTTGGCCGGTTTAAAAAAGACATTTTTAAATCTTGAGGGCAGAAACCGAATTAACAATGGTTGCCCGGTCTATTTTGGTAATTATCTGTTTTCTATATAAGTTTTTGCTGTTAAATAAAAAAAGTGTAATGGATAAAGTCATAAAGATGTCTCAAAGTACCCCTGCATGGAGGGGTATGTCTTAAAGTACCCCAACTTGGAGCCGTTTTCCAAAATACCCCAAGATTTCTCATAAAATGGTACGCAACATGTGGGGATGACAGGTGTCAACATGCTGGGCTCGAGACAAAAAAAAATATATAAATATAATGCATGTCGCGTATATATATACACGATATGTACATATCCATACGCGACATATGTTGCCACTTTTCCTAATGATTGAACCTAATATATATTACTATTAGTTAATAGATGACTTTTAAGGGATCGCGACTTTCGGGGCTTTTTGCTTTTCGATAATAATACTTTTCACTTACTCTCCATAAATATTTACCTCTTACCAAACTAACCCCTTTTATTTACTCTAAAACAAACCCACTTTATTCATAGTTTCATACTACCTTGTTTAACTAGTAAAGCTCTAAATTGTCTAAAGTATATTATCCTACAAAAGTTTGTTTCTAAATTGTCTAAAGTAACAAACATATTATTGTCTTACTTTTATCGATGACTCCATTTCCAGTCATCATAAGATCTTGATATGCAAAATGACATAAACTCGTTGTCTAAAGATAAAAAAGAATGATAACTAGAGAAATATTGTCATAACATCTAGAAATAGTTTGTTAGTTATAATAAAGGGAAAGGTTGGCATCGTAATTAACCTTTATGTTCATTAAAATAAAGAAATTTCATAAACTTTGTAAATCTATTAATTATTGACAAGTAAGAGCGTTTTTGTTTTCATTAATATTAACAAAAAGAAAGTATTTTTCAAAGGGAATGAGATATAAATACCAAAAACTAGCAAAATTTTAAGAGCTAAAATGTGATATATCAGAACACGATCCCTATCATAAAGAGGTTTTTCGGCGAGCATTGAGAGGCTTTAGCATACCAGAGATCGAGACACAAGTGATGATTCTAAGCAACAGGAATGGATTATCAACAAGTAAAGCAAATTGTATACGAAGATCATGTAACAAAACCCTAAATCAAGGTGCTTGATACAAATATTCGATGCACGAGAGATGAAAAATACAAGTCATTGCAACATCAAGAGATAGCGACATCCATGACACGTCACAGAACAAAAAGATTAACAAACGAGAATCGTGCAGTATGGTGAATCGTGTGTTTTCAACGAGCCTAAGGAAATGCATTAACACATCATTCCAGTGTTAATAAATTTAACATCTTCCAAATTCTAAGGTTCATAAACACGTACACTTGTTAATGTTCATTAACATAGCATTCTAGTGTTAATAAATTAGAATTCGTATGAAATAGTTATTGCCAAAACAATACAACATGTGTTGACTTGTTTGTTCTCTCGCCATAACTTTTTTCATACAAATGCCGATTTCGATGAATGAAGCGATCATGGAATCATGAGAAAAAAATCTACAAGCGTATCTCTTTTAAATCGAACCATGTGGACAACACACGGGCCCATCCTTTGTCATGCGCCATTTTATATAGAGTTAATTGTCTGAAAATGTATTTAACTTATCAACTTTTATAGATCCGTGTAATAGCCTTTTATTCCTATTAAATCACAAAACTTTTAAATTTGTGCTTTTATGAAATTTCTTTATTTTAATGAACATAAAGGTTAATTACGATGCCAACCTTTCCCTTTATTATAAGTAACAAACTATTTCTAGATGTTATGACAATATTTCTCTAGTTATCATTCTTTTTTATCTTTAGACAACGAGTTTATGTCATTTTGCATATCAAGATCTTATGATGACTGGAAATGGAGTCATCGATAAAAGTAAGACAATAATATGTTTGTTACTTTAGACAATTTAGAAACAAACTTTTGTAGGATAATATACTTTAGACAATTTAGAGCTTTACTAGTTAAACAAGGTAGTATGAAACTATGAACAAAGTGGGTTTGTTTTAGAGTAAATAAAAGGGGTTAGTTTGGTAAGGGGTAAATATTTAGGGAGAGAAAGTGAAAAGTATTATTCTCGAAAAGCAAAAAGCCCCGAAAGTCGCGACCCCTTAAAAGTCATCTATTAACTAATAGTAATATATATTACGTTCAACCATTAGGAAAAGTGGCAACATATGTCGCGTATGGATATATACATGTCGTGTATATATATACGCGACATGCATTATATATATATATATATATATATATATATATATATATATATATATATATATATATATATATATATTTTTTTTTTTTTTTTTGCCCCGAGCTCAGCATGCTGACACCTGTCATCTCCATATGTCGCGTACCATTTTATAGGGAATCTTGGGATATTTTGAAAAACGGCTCCAAGTCGTGTACTTTGAGACATACCCCTCCGTGCAGGGATATGTCAGTAATTTTCGCTAATTTCAATCTTAATTGTTGCGGATGACTCAAATTCTTTTCCGTGGCTAAATTTCTCCCTATATCAAAGACCCCACGACTGTTGGCAGTTTCTGAGAAACAACAATGTTCCTTCACCCCTCTAAAACCTTGAATATTCAACAATCTCGAAATAACACATATGCACCACTTATACCAATCTCGAAACCACGACTTCCTTCACCCCTCTAAAACCTTGAATATTCAACAATCTCGAAATAACACATATGCACCACTTATACCCAATCTCGAAACCACGACTTCCTTCACCCCTCTAAAACCTTGTTACACGCCATCTTTTAGCAACCGTATGAGATGGCGGCAACCCTTAGATCCACGGTGATATTTCTTTGCTTAGTCACTGCTATTGCAAAGTTTGAAACGTTCACACGAAACTACGACCACTTTAACCTTTCCATGATAGACCCACTCAATCCAGAAGCAGAACTAAAAGCGGAAAATTCAGCGACTGTCCACAATGGTGCACTCCAGGTAACACCCGACACCAATAATCCAGACGTGTTCAACCTCGGGTATAAATCTGGTCGGATCATGTTACGGAAGAAATTCAAACTATGGAACGGCGGCGACAACTCCACAGTTGCCTCCTTTAACACCCATTTTCTTGTCAACATGTTTCCTAGCCCCACCAGTGATAGTTCACCTGGGGAAGGTTTAGCCTTTTTAATCGCACCCACTATCGACATACCAGGTGAAAGTTACGGTCCATACCTCGGACTCACGAACCCCAGAACGGACGGTAAAATAAACAATGGCATCGTAGCTGTCGAGCTCGATACTGTACAACAATCATTCGATCCAGATAACAACCACATTGGTCTGAATGTCTATTCTATCATATCTGTCGTTTCTAAATCATTAACACCATTAAATATTACACTAGCTCCACCAACTCCAGCATTTCACAACGTTTGGATTCAGTACGATGGTTCCGAGAAGATCATTCGTGTTTACATCGCTGATCAACCCAAACGCACATCTTCCACCCCACCTGTCCCAAAAACACCAATCATCGAACACAATCTGGATTTATCGAAAATTGTAAATAAGGAATCTTACTTCGGTTTCGCTGCTTCTACTAGCAATTTAGTTCAGTTAAACTATGTGATACGGTGGAACATAACGGTACAGCATTTCACGTCAAACTCAAAAAGTCCGTTAAATACGCCATTACTTATTGTCGGGATACCGTTGGTGGTAGCGTTGTTGGGGTTAGGGGCGTATTTCGGTTATTATTGGTATAAGAGGAGATTGGTGGATAGGTCGAACTCATATATGTTGAACCGGTTGAGGACACTGCCTGGAATGCCCAAGGAATTTCGGTTTAGGGAACTTAAGAAAGCTACAAATAATTTTGATGAGAAACGAAAGTTGGGGCAAGGTGGTTTCGGGGTGGTGTACCATGGGTTGCTGTCGGAGGATAACGGAGAGGTGGCTGTAAAATGGTTTTCGAGGGAAAGTTTAAAAGGGGAATATGATTTTTTGGCTGAACTTACGATCATCAATCGTTTGAGGCATAAACATCTTGTTCGATTATTAGGTGTGTTGCTATGTCTTTATTTAGTCGTAATATTCTTATCTGCAAACACCAATAAAAATGGTTTAAGAAAATGTTTTACTAATGACTGCCTACTATTTATTTTACATGTTACTGTAATTAATTAATTAATTTATGATAAACTTTGAACTTAGAAAACAAGAAGTTAAGTTTCAACAAACAAACTATTGAATCTAAATAATACTTATGAAATATATAATGGTGTACATAGCTCAAGTTATGTGATAACTAAATATAACGACTAAAAATATATTGTATTAGCTTTTAAAATAAAAAATATAATTTTTAATGATATAGCTTGAAATTTAACAAATATTTTATATAATAAAACAAAACCTCAAGTGGGGACTTTATCATTTCAAAAAAACTAAACCATGCCTTATTTAGTAATTATATTATTTAAAAAAAAAAAAGATTATTTTCTTATTAGGTAACATTTTATATTTATCCATAACACAAGAAGATAAGATGCAATTAACAATAGGATTAAAACTTTTAAATAATTATCTTTAATAATAAAAAACTATAATTAAACATAATAAATCATACAAAATAAAGATTAAATTATTTGTTTTTTTAATAAATAAAATATATGATTAAAAAAAAAAAAAAAAAAAACCGCACGTGCGCGGGCATTATAACTAGTACTTTTAGCATACAATTATATTACGATAACAATTTTTGTTGAAATAATAATTTAGTTAAAAGTGAATTTTTAGGCCTTAATTATATAACGGAAGTACATTTTTAGGACTTTAAATATTTGAGGCCCTATGCGGCAGCAAACCTCACACACCTTTATATACGGCTTTTCATGTTAGCAGAACATTATATAATACTTCGTGCATCCAAAAATTATATTCCTTATTTCCTTCTTGAGTTGTCTAAAAATAATCGTCTTCTTTTTGTGTCAACCAAGCAAAAGTGTGTTTAATATGTGTAGATGATATTTGATTGGTTGAAAAATGTATGTAGTAGTCCCATTTTTTTAAACTGAGTATTTTTGTTTGGGGACAATAATTTTGATGCGGGGGAGTAAATACTTTCCAATGTTAGTTCAGTCAGCTTGGGAAGATAAATGACCATTGAAGCATATATATATTTTATATAATAAAACAAAACCCCTATTAGGAATTTTCCATTTCAAAAAAATGAATTCATACCTGATTTAGTAATAATTTTATTAAAAAAAAGATTATTTTCGTATTAGGTAATATTTTATATTTATCCATAACAGAAGTAAAAGATAAATACAAAAAATATTGATAAGATATTTAAAAAGAAAATTATTTATTTTATATTTATCCACAACACAAGTAGAAGATAAATACAAAAAATATAGATAAGATACAATTAACAATAGGATTAAAATTTTTAAATAATTATTTCAAAATATTTTTAAAAAACTCGCGCGTGCGCGAAAATTATAACTAGTATATATATATATAAAGGGAGGTTATATGCACATCACATAAGTGATGTGCACACCACAAACATGCATATGTAATGTTATATTTTATGCATTACATGTGCAATTTAATAGTGTGCATATCATTTATTGTAGATATAAATATCAGTGAATCTTTAGTTCTTTAGACCAACGACCTAACAAGCAAAGACAAATTTACATACGAGGTACATCACTTAACAAGTATAAAAAAAGGGGAAATTGCATATATATATATATATATATATATATATATATATATATATATATATATAACTAAAAGTTTAAGCTGAATATATATATATGCAATTTTGAGCTTTTGCAAAGATATATATGCAATTCTCTCTAGAAAAAACTAGCATAAAAAAAATAAAATAATAATAATAATAATAATAATAATAATAATAATAATAATGTTTGCTCTTTACATCATTATCCATAAGATTAGACTATTTAATTTTCTGCCTTAAACAACAAGCATTCTTTTCATTAATGAAGACAATAAATATTCTCCTTTTATATACTTGATACTAGCTTATAGACCCGTGGAATCCAAAGGTTTTTAGAAGAGATTAGGCACAAAAAAAATTAAGAGTGTAAACAAAATTAAAAAAAGAGACCGAAAGCAAACAACTTGAATCATGTATTTGAAAGAAATAGTAACTAATAAGTCAATGATAGTATAGAGTGTAATGCATGTAACTAATAATGTAATAAACGTCATGCATTTTGACATATGGTTTTGATGATCTAATAAACGTCCACGCACGCGGGCTCCATTCTTGATGGTCTTGAAAAGCAAAAATATTTAATCAACGATATTTGAGTGATAACCCAATGAACATATTGTGAGCACCTAATAAGTTAGAAAAAAAAATGTAAGTAAAAGATGTTTTTGACTTATAATACGTATAAAAAATCGTATCAAACATATCATATGTATGTTAGTACATACCTCTTGAAACTTGGTCATAGACCTTGGAGAGCCTCTTTGTAGACTATATTTATAGTAGTGTTTGATAGATAACCATCCTTATCTGAAATAACAACTTTCAATCCTTTTTTGCCTTTGACGCGTGAAAAAATCAACATATGGCGACACCATCAAAAACAACTATCAATCTTTTGGTGCCGAAATGATTTTTTTTTTTTTTTTTTTTTTTTTTTTTTTAATGTTTGGCAGCGTTTGTGTTTTGTGTGCGTGTTTTTTAATAGTGTATTTGGGGTAATAATCGGGCTCCATATAGTATCATCAAAAAGACAATGAGTAAAAGCTTACGTGACACGACATTTATAATTAGTGCAATACTCCCAATAGCACGTACTCTCTTATATTGTTCATTTGTTCAAACCCTTTTTCTACATGTTAAGCTATTCAACCTAATTTTGGACTCCTGTCAATATTTTTGACGCTCACTTCCATCTAGCTCCCCTCCATCCTCTCTCAACCTTCATCACCAAGTTGAGGGAAATAATATAAAAGTTTCATCATGTTTAGATCTAAACTGTTTCAAGGAAAATAATACTTATAAAAGTACTAAAACATGGTGAAACTTCTAATTAATATTATGTTGCTTGAAAATATGGGTTTTTATTGTGTGATAATATTAGTTTGTTCCATGATTAAGTAATTCTAATTTTTTGAAATATGTTAAGCCAAGTTGACGTGTTTCAATACAATCCATTTTTGATGATATTCAACATGCTCATAATGTCACCTCTTCCTAGATCATGTTATTATCCTACTTCGTTTTATGATAAGCACATTTAATGATGCCGTGGGTAACATCTATTAAATTGGTGCAGGATGGTGTCACAAGAACGGCAAGCTCCTTCTAGTGTACGAGTACATGCAAAAAGGAAGTCTCGACATGCACCTATTCACGAGGACGGGTGATATCTTAAGTTGGACACTCCGTTGCCAAATATTAGCCGGTGTCGCCTCTGCCCTAAACTACCTCCACTACGAATATGACCAGAAAGTCGTTCACCGTGACATCAAAGCAAGCAACATCATGCTTGATTCGCATTTCAATGCCCGTCTTGGTGATTTCGGCCTTGCACGTGCCCTCGACAATGAGAAAACATCCTATGCTGAAGCCGAAGGCGTGATTGGAACCATCGGTTACATCGCACCAGAATGCTTCCTCACAGGAAAAGCCACTCAGTATTCCGATATTTATGCGTTCGGCGCATTACTAATCGAAGTCGTGTCTGGTAAACGCCCCGGAACAAGAAATAACGGGTTCCAATTCATGGTTGACTATGTATGGTCGTTGTACCGAGAAGGACGTATCTTGGATGTAGTTGATGAACGGCTTCAAGATGATTATGACAAAGAGGAAGCCGAACGACTATTGTTATTAGGGTTAGCTTGCTCGCACCCTGTGGCTGTCGAGAGACCGCAAACACATGCCATTGTGCAAATATTATCGGGGTCTCTTGCTACACCACGTGTCCCACCATTCAAGCCTGCTTTCGTGTGGCCTGCAATGATGCCAATTGATGATATTTCCCAATCTACTTCGTTCAACACAGCCCCGTTTTCAATAAATCAATTATAATACTGACTGGAGTGCAATACTGTGATGAATGGAGGAAATTACTGGGGTTACAAGGACCGGTCCATGATCTAGTTTCTTTTGATACAACTGACCGGGCCTCTAGGAGGTGCATTCGTTATGGTCTGTTTTGTTGTGGATTTGTGTTTTTTCTTATACACTTTTTGCTTCCAATGCGTAACTTTTGCAGCATGCAAATTGCATTATATATGCAAGTGAGTAATTGTAATATTGAACTTATAAAGCCCAAGCACGCAGGGGTTTTTAACATATGACTAAAGAAAAAAAAATTTGTGTAATTAGAATAAAATTAATATATATTTTTTTATTTCAGATATTCTTACTTAAACTTGAAACGAAAATAAAATGACTACTTATCGTGAGTCGCTGCTTAATAATGTCAAGTAAAGGTTATTCCTATTAAGTTGGTGTAAGCATATGTGAGATTGTGAGAAGTTTTAATGCAAACTAACTAAGTAATATTTTACGTGAATAAGTTGTTATATGTACAATATCGCATTGTTGTTTGCATATCATACATGTGGTTGGATTTTGATATTTATAATTCCTTTAGTCTAGTTTTCTTCTTGAAATATATAAAAACAAAATACATCAAGTACGTATATAATAATGAACTATATGCATTTGATCATGCATAAATTATGTTAATTTTCAAAATTTATCTTCCTGGTGCACAAATGACAATTATCTATTAAGTTGACACCAAGTGTTTTTGTTTATTGTAGCGCATAATACAAAATCACCACGGGGGTTGTTTACTTTTTGCTTAATGTACTTTTTGGTAACAAATCATTTCACAAAGAGATACATGTGGTGTTTCTTTTTAACTTATTCTAAAAGGAAATCCTTAATCTAAAAGGTAGTAAAACCCACCTCCTCCCTATTAAGACAGTCATAAAACATATACCCCCAAATAATCTATTTTCCATTTCACTCATCAACATACTTCATCACCCATCCCCTTCTAATCAATACCTTCCCTGTAACTTCTATATCGTTGGTGAAGATTGTTGGTCAATTTTTAGTGGAATTGTATTGAACTTTTCTGCCGAATGATTTTAATAGTTGTCTTTGATTTGAAATTGGTTGATATAAGGGTTATATATGCATTTGTGGTTATTTTTGTTGTTCATTAAGCACAAAAAAGAAACGCAATTTTCTTATTCAACCTATTCTACAAAAAGACAAGTTTTCCAATCAGGCACCTGTTTTCAAAAAGAAAAATAAAAGAAACAGGAGTTTAAGCCATTAAGGAATTCATATTCTTATCGCAAGTCAAAAATTTTGTATAGGATTATAATATTTATATCCATATTTTCAGTACAAATGAAGAACCCAATTTTCTTAGGGCTAATACCAAAATAAAGTATCATACTTGTTAAAAAAAGCTCTTTTGAGTAGTGAATTTTTTTTTCCTTATTGGGGTACTAAACTTGAATTTTTGGCCTCTTTTACGCACTTTCGGACGTTTTTGCCCTCAAATTTTTGAAAATTCAGAGGCAAAAATGTCATTTCCAGGGGCAAAAAGCGTCACAAAAAGTCCGAAAGTGCGTAAAAGATGCCAAAAATGAAAGTTTAGTACCCAAATAAGAAAAAAAAAAGTTCGATACTCAAAAGAGTTTTTTTTTTACAAGTATGATTCTTTATTTTGGTATTACCCCTTTTTCTTATAATACTCTTCTTGTAACATAGTTGTAAATAAATCTGAACCAAAAGGGAGCAGCAATCACATAATTTGTGTGTTAACCATGAAAGCATATCTTGATTTAAAGCTGAAATCTAAGTTGAACATACAATAACCCCTTGCACATAATGAAGAAATTAATCAAATCATTGATCGTGTTTTATTACATCTTGGAACATTTTCTTTAGATGAAAAGTCTCCACAGGGATAAGTATATCGCTGATACTCCCTTAAGTCCATTCAAGAAGTTTATTCTTTGCAAGCCGTCTAAAACCATGGCAAGTCTTGATTTCATGACCCTTCTCCCAGTATACACTTCTGGACATAATCTGCGCATAATATATTTTCATGTTTTCAAAACATGAAAGATATACACACATATTACAAATTCGGTCTCATTTGAAAAAGTTCCAATTCTGTTATCCCCCTACCAAGATATACACACATTACCCTCCACTTTCAGTAAGTAGATTTTCATAGCTAGCTAATTTACTTGTTTTCCCTTCTCTTACATACTCCTTTTTGGATAACCAACATTGTTTTTGCTAATATTCTAAACCTGTCTATTTAAGATAATAATCAAGCTTTATATTATTTATTAATAATAATAATTTATGGGTTTTGTTTAAAAAGCTAAAGAGTAATCATAGAGAGAGTGTTTGGCTTAGTTAAGAAACAATTACAGTCATAGATAGCATTTTATAACTTTAGTAGTCAAAAAAGCATTTGACCGATTAAGCTCATTCATGCAATCAAATTTTTATTTCTAGCATTCTACATCATGGAGTAACTCTGTTATTATAATAGTAAGATTTGGGGAAATAGCAATGACATGATTTCCTTAAAACAAATCTATTCTTCTCAATTAAAAGTAGTATCGTAACACCTATAATAACTGCAATGGCTTAGATAATTTGAATCACGTGCACATATTCTAACTAAACACACATACGTAGGACTAAGACTTTACAAGCCTTGAATCGTTAAACATACCTTAGGATCCACGCTTTCAGAATTGAGGCTTTTCTGTTACAACTGAAATTTTCAAATATTTAGCAACAACACCTACATATACTGTGATCAGGGGCGCAGCTTCTAAGGGCCGGGGGCGGCCGACCCCCCGAATTTTTTTTTGTAATGTAGGGGTATATAGTTTTCGTGTAGAAAAATTTCGGTATTTTCGGTTTCGCCCCCCCAATTTAATTCGGTTTCGACCCCCCATAGTGTTAGGAAAAAAAAATTTTAGATCCCGACCCCCCACTCGAAATTTCCAAGCTTCGCCCCTGACTGTGATTATAAAAAGATGTTAATGATGTGTACGAATCATTCACTCTTAGAGCTAGCGGTAAGGTAACACACTTGGGTGTGTTAAGCCTTAACTCACCAACTTAACACACTGTGTTACCTTACCACCACTGAAAGTCAAGAGGTGTGTTAACTCGCTTGGGCAAGCGGTTAACGCACGTTAAAGTGTGAAAAATGGGAAAAAATTTTACACTTTTGGCCCTTGTGTTATTTGTTTACTTTTTGTATACGAAAATGAAAAATTACAAATTCCACCCCTACGATTTCAAAATCAAATCACAACTTAAATTCAAACAACAAGGCGGGATAAATTCAAACAACAAGGCGGTTAATGTTTAAATTTCAAATCATACAAACGGTCCTATAAATAGCCATTCCCACACACAAATCATACAAATTCTCTCAAATGTCTAACAACAATTCATTAGATAACTCGTCAGTATACAACACCCCCCAGAAGAACTTTTCCCCGTATTCCCAAACTACAATCATCAATCCAACAATACACCACCAGATTTGTTTCAGGTTTTCTAGTATGACAACCCACCACCAAACACGCCACCGGAAGTTCTGTTTCCACCTCTAAACAATCCACCTGCACCCTATCCACAACAAAACCAACCACGTCCATTGTCCGATGAAGAACTGTTTGCACAGGATATGCAAGAATTGTTAAGGGTTCAAGCAGAAGAAGAGGAAGAAACACGAGCTCGTGAGGAATACTTACGAGAAAAATAGGCTCGGAGAAACGCTCGTTGTGCATGGCGAATCCAACATGGATTGCCCCGTGTGTCAACAAGTGACGACGGTTCGAGTGCTTCGAGTGACGAGGGCTGGGTCTCGGATGATTCGTTTTACTGAATCGTAGTTTTATTATCATTGTCGTATCGTTATTTAGGGCTTTTAATTTTCGTTTCGTTGTTTGATGTTTTAATTAATTAATCGTAGTTTTAGTTAAGATGTTTTATGTTTAATAATTGTAGTTTAATTAAGATGTTTTTATGTTTAATTAACGTAGTTTAATTAAGATGTTTTATGTAATGTAATATTGGGTAAGGATCCAGTGAGAAGAAAACTTAAAATGAGAAGGATGAGAAATAATTGTAATCACACATTTAAGATGCATCGACTTGATTTAGATGCATCTCTATTCATTTAGATGCATCCCAATTAGTTTTGAAAGTGATTTTGAAGTGAAAACGATGAAAAGTAGTACTAACAACAAATTTGACCTGCAGAGGACGAAAAATGTATAGAATTCGTCTAACTTGATGAAATGCATCTAATATATGTATATGCATCTAATTTTTTGCGAAAAAATATATTATGGTGCATCTAAAAGACTAGGGATGCATCTAATTCAAGTCAATGCATCTCAAATATATAGTTATAATTATTTCTCATCCTTCTCATTTTAAGTTTTCTTCTCATTTGATCCTTAAACATGTAATATTTATGTTTTAATTTCGTATTGTAAAATGTTTAAGAATTAATATTATGTTTTAAATAAATGAAGTGTTTGTTAAATTTTGGGGTTGAAATTAAAAATATTTGGGGTGGAGGTGAGTTAAGGTGAGTTATAGGTGAGTTACCTTACCAGGGTGGAAAGTCAAGAGTTAATGTTAAAAGGGAAAAGCTGACGTGGCGCTGAGGTGGCAGTGTGTTAAGCCTTAACACACCACCACCTTACCACATGCTCTTATACTACTTCAACAATCATATTGACATTTTCGTACTCCAAATTTATTTATTATTATTCATTCAATACGGAGCAACTCCATTCAATCTAATAATGTCAGCTTGCAAAGATAATGACTGAAAAATCAATAAGGAAGTAGCAATTAGAGCGAGAAAATCTTGTTATTAAAAATTAATTAAATTAATTTTAAGCAAAAATTACATTTTAACATTCTCTTTTAGTAAATTACTTAATTTTATCTTCATAATATTGATTCACTATAAATCTTGTCAATTTAACTTTGTAAAAATATGATTTTAAGATAATAATATTTCATATTTGGTTCATTCATAATGTCAACGTTGATGGAACTTAATCAGACATCCTTATTGTTCTGTATCGAGATAAGTAATCTAGCACCTTTCTCTAGTGATCAACATTTGTTAACCTGGGTTCTCGAAAGCCCGTTAAGAAACCATTTGCACACACGGTTTCAAAACATGGTGTGGAGCAAAATAAGATATTTCTAATAAAATTTGTAAATGATTTATTCACAACTAGCAGGGTACCCGCACGTTGCAGCGGCGGGTACCCTAAAATAAATGTTAACGACATCAAAAGAAAAAAGTGATAGCTAAGAGTTGTAAACCTTTAGGGCTCGAGCTCGTTGGCCCGTGCTCGTTCGGGACCGAGCCCGTTTGGCGCGTGACCATTCAGGCTCGAGCCCATTTGGCCCGTTTCCCGTTCGGGTTTGAATATTTGTATAATGTGCTTTATTATTTGTATTAGTGATATTTAATATAGGAATTGTGTTTAAATTGGTTGTACAATATGCTTGATAATTTGTATTTCTTATGTAAGTGGTGTTTTAATAACTGCATTAATTGTATTTATTGATCAGTTTATTAATGTTAGTAAATATGTTTTAAATAGTTGTACTTTTAGCTTAAAAACTTGTAATGCTGAATTTTTAGTATTTGTATTTAAAGATTGTATTTAATGTTAGAAAATGTGTTTTTATTAGTTGTATTTTTAGCTTAAAAATTTGTAATTGTATTTAATGTTAGAAAATGTGTTTTAATTATTTGTATTTTTAGCTTAAAAACTTGCAATGCTTAATTTTAAGTATTTCTTTTTTTAGAATGCGTAAATACTTTATAAAATAGTATGATATTGCTTAAAAGTAGATAGTCACTTAAACCAAATATGATGAAGTAAATAAACGATTTGAACCCACATCCAAACATGAAAACCTGCAAAAAAACCAATCATATAATGTTAAAACGAAACATAAATATAACATGTGTAACTCTTAAATTGTACGGAGTATTTTATTCCATCTTCAAAATCAATGAACCCTAAAACCTTTCTTAAAAATATATTATCGTCATCAAACTCTTATCTTTTGATTATATTACCAGTTTATATTAAACCCCGATGCAAACGGCGTATGTTTTGCCCTCCCGTTTTCCCGCCAAATTTTACAGGCCAATTGTTAGGCTGTTTTAATCCATCTATGGCCTCTTGCCCGGTCCAAAAACAAAAGTGGATATGTAACGTTATCCCTACTAGTATGGCAACGGTCGCCGCGTTGCGGGCGTGCCTGTTTATTTTTTCCATTGTTTTTTTGGGTATATGGTTGCAGCCATGGTTTAGTACCACATTTGGATTTACTGAATGATGGCTTGTACTTCATTCTGCATCTCCAAGTAAGCACATTAGTTCAATTCGACTGAAAAGATGCATCTTTAGCAGATACTCCATTCGAAAAGATGCATCTTCATCCATCGTCATCATACAGCTGCAAATCAGCACGCAACAGCAAAACACAATTTAGATCTTACGGTCCAAAACTATATAAAGACATAGAGAGCCATTTTATGTTACGGTAGACCTTATGCCTTATTTAAGTTCTAAAATCTCAGCTAGATAACCTCATAAGCCCATATGTCCGGAAAATAAGTTAATCCAAACACCCCATTAAATTTGTCAAACTCGACAATAATCTCATCTAGTGTTGATTTCAAACCATTAACACTAAGATAAAATTTGCATTACAAATTATTATCAGAGCATTGAAATGTAAACAATAAAGTTTCAATGTGAAATAAACTATCAACAAGTGCTCCTCTTTAATCTCTTAGTATTTCCTCTATACATTATCATCTTAGGCGCGTATGCAAAATATCATATTAGGCGCGTATGCAAAATATCATATTTACCACGATATTGTTGATGTATACATGATATTTTTAGGTGCGTATGTAAAATATCATAGTTTCGGTAAATTCTACCTCGCAAATAATTCTCAATGGGCTTTCGTATGATTGAGATGGTAAGACGACAGGTAAGACCACATCATATCAATCACGTATGAATAGTGTATACCTTCAATAGTAAATCCTCAGCATCCGGCTCTTCTTCCTCCTCATTTACGTGGGTCCATAGAGCGCGCAGACCTGCTATTCCAGTAGGAGCTGCTCCTACGTGTTTGTTGGTAGTTAGTATCACCTGTTACAACAACAAATTTTTAACAGTTAGTGCAACTGATACTACCAATCGTCTATTGTATTCATGATACTGATAAGATGTCTATAAAATAACCATTCCTATGCATGGACATTTATAACTTAACATATGTTGATATGCCGAATGTCGCTGGATATTTTCTTAAGTGACACCGAAAGCTACTTTTCCCGGGTTTGAGTAATAGGCGCTATAACACAGCTGACTGCAATCCCCCAGATGCATATATGTGGGTCGTCTATGATCACTAAAGAAACAAAACCGAAGTCGTAAGAAAAAATGAAGATATCCAATGATGAAGAAAAAGTAGATTTAAAAATGGTTTTGAAATTATGTGACAACAAATTATTTCAATCACCTCCGGATGTTGAACATTTCTGTCTACTTTTCCTGTATAAACTACTGCAACCCTCTCCTATTGCTGGTTGCATTGATATCTGTGACAATAAACACCTTCGGTGTATTAGTATTTGTTGAAGCATCAGAAATATGTTAATCCTAAATAAAGGCAATATATTCATACTACAGCTAATTGTGTAAAAAATGCTGAACCTACTTACCTGTCGCTGACGAACGTAAAAGGGCGTGCTTACATACGCGCTATCGCTTCCCTTTTATAATTGCTGATTAATAACTGTCGAGATAGTAAAATATCAATGTTTAGTTGTCACACCCCCAAGATCGGGTCCAGCGGAAGCATACGTGTAGCTGGGGTGTAACTCAATCGGTAACACAACACAAGTACAAAAATGGTTTTCACTTTAATTATTTAGAATAAAATCGTTTAATCAAAATGTTAAATTTACATCGTTAAAAGTAGTGCGGAAGTAGGCCCTTAAAATAGTTTAAAAACGGTCCCCAAATGAATAATCAGAGTCTTCTATGACCATGCCATGCCCTGCCAAAACCTCCAGTAGCGTGCCATTGGTTAAAACCTGAAAATACATGCTAAAGTGTCAACACGAGGTTGGTGAGTTCATAGAGTTTGTTTAACAAATAAAGTTTATGCATAAGTATGAAAGTTTCCCAGCAAAGGCATCGTAAATCCACTCAGTTACAAGTCCCGCCATAAGAGCCTTGTAACCTGTGTGTTTACAACCCACTGCTACAATATATAGTTTCTCAGGATTATATTCACCCAAGGTCAAGTATAGACACAAAGGCGGGGAACCACCATCCCAAATAGTACCTGTCACCCAACGTCGCCTCTGTTTTGGACTTGGGTGGGGGGTGTTTCCCCATAATAGTACTATCAATACCTCTCCTTTGACAGATTACTGGGTGTCGTTTCCCAAAGCATAAAAGTTTACTGGGTGTCGTTACCCAAAGCATAAAAGTTTAAACGTTTCAAGTATCAAGTAAGTATAACACAGTTAAGTATAACACAATCACGTATGTATAAAATCAAGTATAAGTATAATCAAGTATAAGACAATCAAGTATAAATGTTTTGTGTATCAAGAAAGTATGTTTTGAGTATTTATACTAGTAAGCAAATAGTTGAGCATGTATCTCCCCCAAAGAGTTAAAACAAGTATAAAGAGTAAAAGTGGGGCTATGACTCACCTGGTGCGAATAGCTACGATGACAAAGTGGATACACAGAAATGAGGTTCGATCTCTAACCGCAACCTAATAGGAATGATAGTGATCTACTTAGATCATGAAAGGATGTGATGAATGCACATGCACATGATACCTATACCACTCGTAACTTGGAAATACTTGTTATTGTCAAAGTAAAATAGTTTCCATACTTAGGAAAATAAGTCCAATTATAGAAGTATATAACTTGTCGTAGTATATCGTATAAAAATGTTAGTGTTATATTCCTCGTCTTGAAAACCTTAAAATAATATCTAGTAGTTGTAAAAATAAGTCTTGGGTCATAAGTTCTTCATTTGTTAAGAATATAGTCCTTAGTAATATTTCTAGAAAATATACCGTCTAGTACGTAAGTTATTATTTTGGTAAAAGCTGTCAAAACAATATAGATTTTGCCGTTATTGAAACGTGAATATCTTTGTCGTTATTAGTCCGTTTTACTCGTTCTTTATATTCCCGGAATCGTGGGACAAAATACTAACATATTTTTGATAAGTCGGGATGGCTAGATTTAGTTTTACACCTCGAAACAGTCGTGACAACTGTTCATCTGCAAGCATTTCCGGAAAATATAGTTTTCGTCGTTAAACTCGTTTTTAGCGTATCTCCTTCGTTATAAACTCGTTTTTATCCCCGTTTTCGGCCATAGTTCCGTATTGGAAAGTATTTTCTAAATCTTTGATCAAAAATTACCCATCATCCACTGATTTTCCCACGTTTCACAAATAGGGACAGTAGGTCAATATGTAGTTTCAAAAATCATTTCTAATGTTCCAAACTAGTTTCTAATCCAACCAAACCACTTTCAATCACCACAAATCTAGTCTAATCTTACCATACACCTTCTTAGGGTGTCATGGGTTCCTAAACATCATCAATATAGTGGATCTAACAAGGATCTAACTATAATCCATTTCTAGTGTTCAAAAGTTAGATATATATATAAATGAGTGGTATAACTAACATATGCATGAAATCCTTGTATAAAAATGATATGAACATTGTAAGAACTTGGTAAAATTATAGAGATGAGTTTGTTAACTTACTTGAAGGTTTAGGGAGTTTAGATGATGAAAACCTACTAATCCTTGAGTTTCTATTTCAAAACTCTAACAAGGATGATTATATCAACTAGTTTATGACAAGATCTTGTAAAATTTATTCTCCTTGCTCCTTTACCACCCTAATTCGAACCAACCTCAAGAGAAATGAGAGAAAAGAGTTTTGCTTGAACTTGTAAAAATGATTTTTAGTGATAAAATGAATGAAAAAGTTTCTTATATAGTTAGGGACAAAAGTTTGGTAAGCCATTAAGAGTGTTGGTGAGGTTTTAAATGAATGAAGACCATGGGGGGGGGGGGGGGCCGGTCATGAAAGGAGGAGAAAAGGGGAAGATGTTTGTTGATTTATTTAGGAGTATAAGTGTAGTATTAGTGTTGTTTTTAGGTAGTTTAAGTATAATCGGGTACCGGGTTTGCTAGAAATAAATTTTAATAAAGTTAACCGGGACTTAATAATGTCATAAAAATGATAAAAATATGTTGGGCACAAGTATTGGGTGTTTGGGTGATTATCGTTTAGTTTTTAAGAAAACCGTCGTAATTATATTAGACGTACGATACGAATTAAATAAATTTCCAAAATAACGGGTAAATGAATTTTATAATTTTTGTATCATTATAATGAGTGTAAAAATGTCTTAGGACCATAGTTGGGATTGTCGGATCAATTATTCAAAATAATAGTTTATAGGATAACGTTTATTAGGTTAAAAATCGTACGTTTACAAAAATGACGCAACCCACGTATAAATGACAAATTTTCTCCGGAGGTGAATAGTGTTTTATGAATAGTAAAATTTTAAAACGCTTCTCAGAATATCAAACTGACCTCAAAAATGATGAATAGTGATCGATGAATAGTAACCGATGAATAGTAAATGTTGAAAGTTCGGGAAAAGACCAAAATTTACGAGTTGTGACATTAGTGTAACTAAAAGTCGATGTTTTATCATATATACAACAACCGTAAAACTTGAGAATAAATTAGAGAATGTACTTTGATTATTGAATTTATTAATGTATAGCAAATAGAAGTTCCTTTAATCTCTAGCCTATACCTGCAATTAAAACGCATCAAGAAAAGTTCAGTATAAGCCAAAAATAGCTTTTAAATGTTATGTAAGCAAAGTAAAGACCTATGGTTAACAAAAATAGCTTTTTATGTCAGCTCAATTTCAAAATAACAAAGTAAAGACCTATGGTTAACAAAAGCCGATTCTAGTCGCAACCAAGTGTTCAACAATAATAATCAATTGGGTGAGTTTTGATTTAGTGTAATATACCAATTGATTCTTCTACTTCTTTAATCTACTCGGTGATACTGAAAATCAAAATACTGTCGACTCTAATAAATTGCATTCATATATATAAATTCTAGTAAAGTTTGAATAGAGCAATTAGCATGTCAATTAACTTCTTACCTTAAAACTTAGTATATGTTGCCTCTTCTTGTTTCACCGTTTCTATAATCTTTTCAGTACCAAACAACAGCTTCCTCAGTCTCTCTTCAAAGAATCAACACATTAATGACTTGATGACTTCGAGATCATTAAAAAACTGAACATTACCAATATGACTACTTACAGGATGTCATAATCGACAGCTGCTCTTTAGCTTCCACGACCTGCACCTTCACGGCTAAACTAATATCCGCACAATAACTAAAACGATAGTAAGTTTAGTTGAGTGGCATCTTTAGAATTAGTGATGTCAGGCAAGTTAAAGATATACAGGAGTGAGAACAAATTTTGTCGAACCTCCTTTTGCCAGCACAATACTTGTTCTGGTTACCTGCTTTGGTACAGAAACTAATTCAGCAAATATAAACCGACATAAATAGAATCTGATACAAAGAATATTGTAAAAAGCTCATTAACATGTCATGGAAATAAAACGATATACAGACATGAACCATTTAAAATACATTTTTTTTAATTAATAGCTGACCTAATTACAAAAACAACCTACATTTTTCTTTTCTTTTTTCAATTTTCTTCGTATTGTCTCACTTGTTGCCTCTTGTCACATTGACAGAATCAGGAGTCCTATTAATCACATTTGCTACAATTTTTAATGCGCACATTTGTTACATTTTGTACGGGGTTTAATGTCCAAAACGAGTGAACATCTACTTAAGTTTTAAAGCATAGAAGAATACCTTGTTATTAAACATTTCCTAATACAATCCATCAACTCATCGTTATCCTTTCCGACAAATGAACCCTAATTGCCACTATAGGCAATACATAAAAACAAAAAGATAAACAAACCCTAATGTTGAATTACAATAAAAACCAATACTTTAACCAAATTAGAAAAGCATACCTTCTGAATTTTTTACAGTGTTAGCGAAATATTCCAGTCGGTCTCTTCCGGAAAGGTTAACTTCAAATCGGAGTAGGCCCTTATTATCCTCATCCACTACACCACCGCATACCAACCCACCGTCATGGCGGCACCTGAAAACATAGGAAAGTATAAGAACACCCTTATTAAAAAGCTGACATAAGCTATAAAAGAATAATATAACTTTGAAACAAATATATATCAGCTAAAAGAGGCAGTAGGCATATGAGTTGTTATTCTTTGCAGAGAGACATAACCTATTTACAGTAAAAAAAAATGATGTAATTTTGATTGCACATACCAGACGGATGTGTCAAAGACACTGACGAAAGAGGTAATTTGCATAAACACTCACCATGGGTGTAATGTCGCATACCAATACAAAGACCAGCGGAGAGCATATGTTGAAGTGCAATCAAGCTTTGTTGGTTGAATGAATGTCAGCTAGCTGATAGTTGACTGTATAATCCCAGGGATGACATGCCATTCAATCAACAAAGATGGATTGCCACAACAACAAAAAAAGGAATCTGATGCGTGGGAATCGCAACAGGCTTTACCTCTCGAGGGATCTCGAGAAGCCTCCAACCCCCACCAGGCAGTGTACCTGATCGTTGTAGTATAGTATACTGACAAGTACCGGGGGATTGATCGTTCAGCTTAGGAATAGTGTCGCTAGGATTAGAAAGCCTAATTACTAGTTCTAAAGGTGAGGGATGATTATTTTTTGTGTTTTTATATTTTATGGAAAGCAATTAAAATCTCGGGTTTTGAAAGAGTGGGCGGAATTAGTTGCTATTCAACTAACCCAAAACTAAGATGCAATCAAAATAAAATACTAAAAATGAAAATAAACTAATTATACTAAGGTTGTGAGCAGTAATTGGAGAAAATGTGTTTACTTAGATTTCACTACTCCCTAGATATCTTTTACATGTTAATTACTTGTTATAATTGCATGGATGACGGATCGTATTCCTTAATACAATTCATGGGGTGGCATACATAACTCCCCAATTCTATGAGCTCTTATCTCCTCCTACACCATGCCCAGCACAACTATAGGGAGTGTAAACAGTGGCTCATGCATTAAATACAACCAATAAAGACCTATCTGCCAGTTTTCTTAAGCCTAACATATAAATCATTCACTCAAAACAAGAATAAACAAGTAATCAACACATAATCAATATCTAGGTTTCATTAGATCTAAGCAAACACAAAAGAGATCTAGCCTAGCATAATGGAATTGAGACAAGAACAAGATATAGACAACCAACACATAGACATATTGATTGAATTAGAAGAACACTTATCTCAATTACAATGCAAGGTATCAAGGGTTTGGAACCCTTGAAAAACCTGTAAAAGTTGCACCAAAATCGTCTTTAGGGTTTCTCCAAAACTTTTCTTTTTAAATGTGAAAAACTAGAAAACTATATATAGGAAAATAGGGGTGACGGCGTCAAGACAAACAATGTGACGCCGTCACCTCGCCGCCAAATACTTCCTCGGACGGCCTTGATCTACTTCTGACGCCGTCAAGGCCTAGGCCGTCACACAATTTACTCTTGACGCCCTGTGTGTGACGCCGTCATCAACTACGGATTTTTATTCTTAGGGTTTTGACGCCGTCAGGATGACTCTTGACGCCTTCATGAACTACGGATTTTAATTCTTGAGGTTTGACGCCGTCAGGGCATTACTCTTGACGCCGTCACCTACTGTTCCCAGCATGGAAAATTGAGACTTTGCCGTTTTCTTCACTTTTATGCTCCAAAAACGTCCAAAATGGCTTCTTTTCCAGAATTCACTCTCCAAGTACCTAAAATCACAAAAGGAACGATTTAGGGCAATATTTGATCAAATAAAATCGGATTCGGGGCTTAAATGACCCCCTAAAAACGGATCATTTTTCGCCTCATCATATACCCTTACACTTGAGATTTGCATGTCCTCAAGCAAATGCGCTTTTATTCTACTCAAAAGACAAGTTATGGGTCATTTAACACTAATATAATAGTAATTACAACAAATAATCGTTCCACTAAAGACCAAAGACAAGCACGGAGGTCATACACAAGCACCTCACAAATAGTGTTTAGATACTCACATCTCTCGGGTGTAATAAAGTGTAAATTACAATATGGAAACGGAAGATATCTCTCACTACTTGTCATAGCAAAATAGATTACCATAGGCTTGGGAAAGGATCAAACCTCCACCACATGGCGTAAGCACATAGGATAAACTATCAAAGAGGTCTTTTAAAGGGTTGTAACGTTAGGTATAGGGATATGAATTACACGGTTTTGTTGGATAAAGGAAGTTTTTACTGGTGGCGAGTTAACAATCTTAGTTAATTACATGTACAATATGGCGTTGCTAAGCCACGACTAGACTCGACTTAAGCTAATAAATGAAAAATAACAAAAACATAAAATGAACATAGAATAAAAAGGGATGGTAGTCCGTATGTTTTTTCTCTTTTTCTTTTTCCATTTTTTTTTCTTTTTCTTCTTTTTTCGATTTTTTTTTTTTTTTTTTTTTTTTTTTTTTTTTTTGCATACACTCTTACCCTACCATCCAAAATAATACATCATAGAGGATGAGAATTCCCCTTACACTTGAATTTTTACATATTTTACATTAAACTAATCTAATGACTCGATTTAAGAAAATCAAAACAATTGGAGCACTTTTAAGATTAACGTAAATATGGGGGTAATATATGATGTTCTTCCCCATTACTCCATAAAATAAGTACTTACCCATGAGTCTCAATCGTCCCAAAACAATATGTACAAGGATATGACTCGACTTAGCAACCATGTAATCAATTAGAAAGTTAACTTAGGGTTTAACAAATAACAATAATGCACTAAAAATGAGCGCATACACGGAAGGCTAAGGCGATTTGGTTGTACATTTAAGTGGGGTGTAACAAATTCTTCCTTTAAGTAAAATGCTTAAAGTTAGAAACGAAAAGATAGGCTCGGAGGGGTGTACTAGGGGTTTCGTGTACTAAAAATGAGTACAACGCTAAGGGTGTGGGAAAAATTAGTTGACTTAACTAGCCAAGTAATATGACTTAAATGGTCAAGTAATTATGATACGGGTTTAACACAAGGGTGATCCTAATGCCTCTTATCATGTAGTAAATCCTACCACACGAATGTAGTCTCACTAGCGGTCTCGGGATGCATCACTAACGTAAGTTCTAGAATCTAAATGCTACCGGTACACTCATAAGCACTAATAGTAAATGCTTTTCCTATCAAATCTAAAGGCGAACCTCACATTTTTGGGTGGAAAATTTTTCTGAATATACGGTTATGTGCTAGTCATACAATCTCCTATCCATGAGACGCTTGCTATGGCTAAAGTTTCACTCCTAAATGTTGTAAAAAATTTTAAATTTGGCGCTAAAATTACACTAACAAGTATTTCTCATAGTTTTATTACACATCTACCATTAAACAAAACAAACTCAAGCGAAAGTGCATATGTAAGGTATCATCTTTTTACCCTCCCCTTACACTTAGGATGAACATTGTCCCCAATGTTCAAGTAAAGAATGTAAAAGTGAAAAAGTAAAGAGAATGAAATCAAATACTCCCCTGATTCACTCGGTATGGATTATAGGTTAGCCAGATTAGATCTTCCTCCAAGAAAATGAACAATCAAAGCTTCCCTTCCAGAATATAAATCATCTCCTTGTCGAACATAACCTGTAAATCCTGACAAAAATAGACAAGACAACCTCGCGTAAAATCGGCGGCATCCTATATAAGTTACTAAATCCTAGAAAACAAAGTAAGATATAATGCTTGTGGAATGAAGTTTGCAGATCTCCTGGAGATTATAAAACTTAATAATTCACAAAAACCATAAGACTCCGTTAGAAAAACAAAACTGGTAAAATTTCCAGATTTTAACTCCTGACGCCGTCAAGAGTAAAACTCTGACGCCGTCAGAATGGACCTGCAGAAATTCTTATGTTAAGTTTCCGGAAAATTTCTAGAAAAACTTGGTCCTATTTCCTGGAAAATCCTGCAAAACTTCATTATGACTCAATACAAGCATTTGACTCTAACAAATACGAATATACATGCTCATTTAATATCGTGGAGAATCATGATCGGTTTGTTTCTTAAAAACATATTTGGGGTTTCCCCTTACACTTATCTTTTGCAAAAATACTTTTAGGTGGAGTTAAGACTAGGCTAAACAACAAAGTAAAGTATTTCCACTTTTTAATTGAGAAACATGATCAACCAACAATAAAAATAAAACATGCATACGGAAGCAAATAACAATCAAACAAATAAAATCACACAAAACATGGGTTGCCTCCCAAGAAGCGCTTTTCTTTATTTATGAGTCTTGTAGCTAGACTCAAGGTCATGGGTTAACGTGTATCGCTTATGCTCACATAACCAAGTGTGAGCCATCTAATAGTCGCCTCATCTTTCTTATAATCATCTCCTAACGCTAAGCATCCGCGGTAGTATCTTTTATTCTTTTCATGAGTATACTTAAGCCCTTTTCTCTTATCATTCTCACTTAACATTTCCATGGGCGGGTACCTACTACACTTTTCCATGGAAAAATCCTTGAACCTAGGATGTGTGCGGGGCATTTGATAAACAAAATCTTCATCCCCATCCGAGAATGTAACTAACCCTTCTATGAGTTTTTCATCGAGGTTAGTCAACCGTTTGAAAGGTCTTCCAAACACAACTTGGGTCAATTTATCATCAATAAATTCTCCTAGATTCTCCATAACCATGAACTCAACAAGATAAACAAAACTTCCTACAAACACATGCAATGGTACTGCCTTAGCAATAATGTTTTCTCCTTTGTATTCTAACTCATCTACCATGATTTTATTATATTCATTGCGCGAGATTATGTTCATTGGGATAGATGAGTTAAGATAGGCGTTAAAGCTCTTAAATCCGATTTTACAAGGAAATTGCATGTTGAATGAGCTATCACATTCAATCCTAGTCCTAGGGTCGATATACTTAAGAGGGTTTACTACTTCTTCCATCCTATTCTCATTAATCACATCACCGTCATCAAGATCCTCGTCGGAGTCTGAATAGTAAAAGGGACTAGCCCTACGGTCATCATCATGATCAGACTCCTCTAACTCAGAATTATTGTCAAAGTGGTGGTTGGGTGAACGGTTAGGTGGGTTCTCATTCTCAACTAAAGGGAGTGGGGCGGGCATTTGGAAAATCCTACGACGAAAAACACGAATAACAGGAATCAAACGATCAATGTTATTGTTATCCATCGAAACAGTTTACGAACAAAGGCACAAAGAAATAAGATAGACTAAAGAAAACCTAAAAATAAAAATAAAATCTTACTAGAAAGGAATCTAGCAAGTAGACCTAATAAAAAGAAATCCTAACCTAGACAATAACTATTCCCCGGGCTGCGGCGCCAAAAACTTGATGCGTGAGAATCGCAACAGGCTTTACCTCTCGAGGGATCTCGAGAAGCTTACAACCCCCACCAGGCAGTGTACCTGATCGTTGTAGTATAGTATACTGACAAGTACCGGGGGATTGATCGTTCAGCTTAGGAATAGTGTCGCTAGGATTAGAAAGCCTAATTACTAGTTCTAAAGGTGAGGGATGATTATTTTTTGTGTTTTTATATTTTATGGAAAGCAATTAAAATCTCGGGTTTTGAAAGAGTGGGCGGAATTAGTTGCTATTCAACTAACCCAAAACTAAGATGCAATCAAAATAAAATACTAAAAATGAAAATAAACTAATTATACTAAGGTTGTGAGCAGTAATTGGAGAAAATGTGTTTACTTAGATTTCACTACTCCCTAGATATCTTTTACATGTTAATTACTTGTTATAATTGCATGGATGACGGATCGTATTCCTTAATACCATTCATGGGGTGGCATACATAACTCCCCAATTCTATGAGCTCTTATCTCCTCCTACACCATGCCCAGCACAACTATTGGGATTGTAAACAGTGGCTCATGCATTAAATACAACCAATAAAGACCTAGTACGCCTCGGTTCATGTTTCTTAAGACGTTCAAGCATGTTACCATTTGGAGATCTGCCAGTTTTCTTAAGCCTAACATATAAATCATTCACTCAAAACAAGAATAAACAAGTAATCAACACATAATCAATATCTAGGTTTCATTAGATCTAAGCAAACACAAAAGAGATCTAGCCTAGCATAATGGAATTGAGACAAGAACAAGATATAGACAACCAACACATAGACATATTGATTGAATTAGAAGAACACTTATCTCAATTACAATGCAAGGTATCAAGGGTTTGGAACCCTTGAAAAACCTGTAAAAGTTGCACCAAAATCGTCTTTAGGGTTTCTCCAAAACTTTTCTTTTTAAATGTGAAAAACTAGAAAACTATATATAGGAAAATAGGGGTGACGGCGTCAAGACAAACAATGTGACGCCGTCACCTCGCCGCCAAATACTTCCTCGGACGGCCTTGATCTACTTCTGACGCCGTCAAGGCCTAGGCCGTCACACAATTTACTCTTGACGCCCTGTGTGTGACGCCGTCATCAACTACGGATTTTTATTCTTAGGGTTTTGACGCCGTCAGGATGACTCTTGACGCCTTCATGAACTACGGATTTTAATTCTTGAGGTTTGACGCCGTCAGGGCATTACTCTTGACGCCGTCACCTACTGTTCCCAGCATGGAAAATTGAGACTTTGCCGTTTTCTTCACTTTTATGCTCCAAAAACGTCCAAAATGGCTTCTTTTCCAGAATTCACTCTCCAAGTACCTAAAATCACAAAAGGAACGATTTAGGGCAATATTTGATCAAATAAAATCGGATTCGGGGCTTAAATGACCCCCTAAAAACGGATCATTTTTCGCCTCATCATATACCCTTACACTTGAGATTTGCATGTCCTCAAGCAAATGCGCTTTTATTCTACTCAAAAGACAAGTTATGGGTCATTTAACACTAATATAATAGTAATTACAACAAATAATCGTTCCACTAAAGACCAAAGACAAGCACGGAGGTCATACACAAGCACCTCACAAATAGTGTTTAGATACTCACATCTCTCGGGTGTAATAAAGTGTAAATTACAATATGGAAACGGAAGATATCTCTCACTACTTGTCATAGCAAAATAGATTACCATAGGCTTGGGAAAGGATCAAACCTCCACCACATGGCGTAAGCACATAGGATAAACTATCAAAGAGGTCTTTTAAAGGGTTGTAACGTTAGGTATAGGGATATGAATTACACGGTTTTGTTGGATAAAGGAAGTTTTTACTGGTGGCGAGTTAACAATCTTAGTTAATTACATGTACAATATGGCGTTGCTAAGCCACGACTAGACTCGACTTAAGCTAATAAATGAAAAATAACAAAAACATAAAATGAACATAGAATAAAAAGGGATGGTAGTCCGTATGTTTTTTCTCTTTTTCTTTTTCCATTTTTTTTTCTTTTTCTTCTTTTTTCGATTTTTTTTTTTTTTTTTTTTTTTTTTTTTTTTTTTTTTTTTTTTTTGCATACACTCTTACCCTACCATCCAAAATAATACATCATAGAGGATGAGAATTCCCCTTACACTTGAATTTTTACATATTTTACATTAAACTAATCTAATGACTCGATTTAAGAAAATCAAAACAATTGGAGCACTTTTAAGATTAACGTAAATATGGGGGTAATATATGATGTTCTTCCCCATTACTCCATAAAATAAGTACTTACCCATGAGTCTCAATCGTCCCAAAACAATATGTACAAGGATATGACTCGACTTAGCAACCATGTAATCAATTAGAAAGTTAACTTAGGGTTTAACAAATAACAATAATGCACTAAAAATGAGCGCATACACGGAAGGCTAAGGCGATTTGGTTGTACATTTAAGTGGGGTGTAACAAATTCTTCCTTTAAGTAAAATGCTTAAAGTTAGAAACGAAAAGATAGGCTCGGAGGGGTGTACTAGGGGTTTCGTGTACTAAAAATGAGTACAACGCTAAGGGTGTGGGAAAAATTAGTTGACTTAACTAGCCAAGTAATATGACTTAAATGGTCAAGTAATTATGATACGGGTTTAACACAAGGGTGATCCTAATGCCTCTTATCATGTAGTAAATCCTACCACACGAATGTAGTCTCACTAGCGGTCTCGGGATGCATCACTAACGCAAGTTCTAGAATCTAAATGCTACCGGTACACTCATAAGCACTAATAGTAAATGCTTTTCCTATCAAATCTAAAGGCGAACCTCACATTTTTGGGTGGAAAATTTTTCTGAATATACGGTTATGTGCTAGTCATACAATCTCCTATCCATGAGACGCTTGCTATGGCTAAAGTTTCACTCCTAAATGTTGTAAAAAATTTTAAATTTGGCGCTAAAATTACACTAACAAGTATTTCTCATAGTTTTATTACACATCTACCATTAAACAAAACAAACTCAAGCGAAAGTGCATATGTAAGGTATCATCTTTTTACCCTCCCCTTACACTTAGGATGAACATTGTCCCCAATGTTCAAGTAAAGAATGTAAAAGTGAAAAAGTAAAGAGAATGAAATCAAATACTCCCCTGATTCACTCGGTATGGATTATAGGTTAGCCAGATTAGATCTTCCTCCAAGAAAATGAACAATCAAAGCTTCCCTTCCAGAATATAAATCATCTCCTTGTCGAACATAACCTGTAAATCCTGACAAAAATAGACAAGACAACCTCGCGTAAAATCGGCGGCATCCTATATAAGTTACTAAATCCTAGAAAACAAAGTAAGATATAATGCTTGTGGAATGAAGTTTGCAGATCTCCTGGAGATTATAAAACTTAATAATTCACAAAAACCATAAGACTCCGTTAGAAAAACAAAACTGGTAAAATTTCCAGATTTTAACTCCTGACGCCGTCAAGAGTAAAACTCTGACGCCGTCAGAATGGACCTGCAGAAATTCTTATGTTAAGTTTCCGGAAAATTTCTAGAAAAACTTGGTCCTATTTCCTGGAAAATCCTGCAAAACTTCATTATGACTCAATACAAGCATTTGACTCTAACAAATACGAATATACATGCTCATTTAATATCGTGGAGAATCATGATCGGTTTGTTTCTTAAAAACATATTTGGGGTTTCCCCTTACACTTATCTTTTGCAAAAATACTTTTAGGTGGAGTTAAGACTAGGCTAAACAACAAAGTAAAGTATTTCCACTTTTTAATTGAGAAACATGATCAACCAACAATAAAAATAAAACATGCATACGGAAGCAAATAACAATCAAACAAATAAAATCACACAAAACATGGGTTGCCTCCCAAGAAGCGCTTTTCTTTATTTATGAGTCTTGTAGCTAGACTCAAGGTCATGGGTTAACGTGTATCGCTTATGCTCACATAACCAAGTGTGAGCCATCTAATAGTCGCCTCATCTTTCTTATAATCATCTCCTAACGCTAAGCATCCGCGGTAGTATCTTTTATTCTTTTCATGAGTATACTTAAGCCCTTTTCTCTTATCATTCTCACTTAACATTTCCATGGGCGGGTACCTACTACACTTTTCCATGGAAAAATCCTTGAACCTAGGATGTGTGCGGGGCATTTGATAAACAAAATCTTCATCCCCATCCGAGAATGTAACTAACCCTTCTATGAGTTTTTCATCGAGGTTAGTCAACCGTTTGAAAGGTCTTCCAAACACAACTTGGGTCAATTTATCATCAATAAATTCTCCTAGATTCTCCATAACCATGAACTCAACAAGATAAACAAAACTTCCTACAAACACATGCAATGGTACTGCCTTAGCAATAATGTTTTCTCCTTTGTATTCTAACTCATCTACCATGATTTTATTATATTCATTGCGCGAGATTATGTTCATTGGGATAGATGAGTTAAGATAGGCGTTAAAGCTCTTAAATCCGATTTTACAAGGAAATTGCATGTTGAATGAGCTATCACATTCAATCCTAGTCCTAGGGTCGATATACTTAAGAGGGTTTACTACTTCTTCCATCCTATTCTCATTAATCACATCACCGTCATCAAGATCCTCGTCGGAGTCTGAATAGTAAAAGGGACTAGCCCTACGGTCATCATCATGATCAGACTCCTCTAACTCAGAATTATTGTCAAAGTGGTGGTTGGGTGAACGGTTAGGTGGGTTCTCATTCTCAACTAAAGGGAGTGGGGCGGGCATTTGGAAAATCCTACGACGAAAAACACGAATAACAGGAATCAAACGATCAATGTTATTGTTATCCATCGAAACAGTTTACGAACAAAGGCACAAAGAAATAAGATAGACTAAAGAAAACCTAAAAATAAAAATAAAATCTTACTAGAAAGGAATCTAGCAAGTAGACCTAATAAAAAGAAATCCTAACCTAGACAATAACTATTCCCCGGGCTGCGGCGCCAAAAACTTGATGCGTGAGAATCGCAACAGGCTTTACCTCTCGAGGGATCTCGAGAAGCTTACAACCCCCACCAGGCAGTGTACCTGATCGTTGTAGTATAGTATACTGACAAGTACCGGGGGATTGATCGTTCAGCTTAGGAATAGTGTCGCTAGGATTAGAAAGCCTAATTACTAGTTCTAAAGGTGAGGGATGATTATTTTTTGTGTTTTTATATTTTATGGAAAGCAATTAAAATCTCGGGTTTTGAAAGAGTGGGCGGAATTAGTTGCTATTCAACTAACCCAAAACTAAGATGCAATCAAAATAAAATACTAAAAATGAAAATAAACTAATTATACTAAGGTTGTGAGCAGTAATTGGAGAAAATGTGTTTACTTAGATTTCACTACTCCCTAGATATCTTTTACATGTTAATAACTTGTTATAATTGCATGAATGACGGATCGTATTCCTTAATACCATTCATGGGGTGGCATACATAACTCCCCAATTCTATGGTTACAGGCTCGTTTTTTCTGGGGGACGGATGTAGGTGAGAAGAAACTCCATTAGGTTAGTTGGTCGAGGGTTATGGTGAGTCGGGCAGAGGGAGGTTTTGGGGTCGGTAGTCTCTTCTCCCTTAATATAGCTATGTTATTTAAATGGTTATGGAGATTCTTCCATAATTTGAATGCTTTGTGGGTCTCTGTTGTTCGTGCTTTTCACGGTCACAGTGGTAGGTTGCGTGATTTGTCCACGGTTGGAGCTCATTCTGGGCTGTGGAAGGGTATTATTTCAGCTCTTAGACAGTTGAAAGACCGTGGTGTAAATTTGTAGGATTTTTGCCAAATTCGAGTTGGCAATGGGGAAGCTTACAGATTTTTGGAAAGACACGTGATTTGGATCTACACCTCTTTTTACGCAATTTTCTAGAATATTTGTTCTTGATGATTTGGAGTTTATT
This sequence comes from Artemisia argyi, assembly GCA_030686995.1. Classification (NCBI taxonomy): domain Eukaryota; kingdom Viridiplantae; phylum Streptophyta; class Magnoliopsida; order Asterales; family Asteraceae; genus Artemisia; species Artemisia argyi. Next base: position 2,237,736 of record CM060692.1, on the reverse strand, counting down.
TCGATGGAAGAGAGGATGCGTATTGGTTGGGTTGTCTTTTCTCTTCGAAGGGAGCCGAGAGGTGGTGTAGAGACCGAGCAATGGGGGGACTATTTTTGCATTGATTCAGGCCTTTAATTTTTCTCCTCAGCAAGACAGGTTACGGTGGACTTTAGATTCCTCTGATGAGTTCTCAGTCTCTTCTGCGAGATATTTCTTGGACGGTCGCTCATTGTTTAATGGAGGTTGTTCAACTCGTTGGAATAATTTTGTTCCAATTAAGTTGAATATTCTGCTTTGGAGAATTGTTTTGGCCCGTATTCCTACTAGAGATAATTTGGAGTCCCGGGGTATCGTTTTAGATTCTAACCTATGTCCGGTGTGTTCTACTTCTTTGGAGAGGGTAAAGCATGTCTTTGCTGATTGCGTTGAGCTTCGCGGTATTTGGTGTAACTTTAGCAGGTGGTGGAACGTTCCTACTCCTTCTTGTGTTTCAGTAGATTCTCTTATTAATTGGGCTGATCAATCAAGAATTCCGTTCTGCAACGTAAATGCTTTGATGCGGTTATTTGTACGGTGTTTTGGGTTTTGTGGAATTTCCGCAATTCCTTTATTTTTGACTCGGGGAAGCCTAGGAAGTCCAATATTTTCGATGACATAGTTTCTAAAATCTTTTTTTTGGCTTTGTAATCGACGGAAGAATTATAAGATGTTATGGGAGGTTTGGTTACAAAACCCTGCCACAGCTTGTAATATGTAACATTTTTCTAGCTACTTGCTAGTTTTTCTATAGGGATAATTACCAAAATTGACCGGGCAGCCATGGTCAATTCGGTTCCTACCCACAGATCTAAAATTGTCTTTTCTAGACCGGGGCAACTTGTACAATTGGGCAACTGACGAGGTGTCACTTTTCTGCAAGTGACAAGTGTCGCTTGTCTGTCAGTTTTTAGGCAACTTGTGAATTTTTTGGGTAACTGGGGACACTTGTCATCATATGGGTCGAGTTGCCCAGTTGGCCGGTTTAAAAAAGACATTTTTAAATCTTGAGGGCAGAAACCGAATTAACAATGGTTGCCCGGTCTATTTTGGTAATTATCTGTTTTCTATATAAGTTTTTGCTGTTAAATAAAAAGAGTGTAATGGATAAAGTCATAAAGATGTCTCAAAGTACCCCTGCATGGAGGGGTATGTCTTAAAGTACCCCAACTTGGAGCCGTTTTCCAAAATACCCCAAGATTTCTCATAAAATGGTACGCAACATGTGGGGATGACAGGTGTCAACATGCTGGGCTCGAGACAAAAAAAAATATATAAATATAATACATGTCGCGTATATATATACACGATATGTACATATCCATACGCGACATATGTTGCCACTTTTCCTAATGATTGAACCTAATATATATTACTATTAGTTAATAGATGACTTTTAAGGGATCGCGACTTTCGGGGCTTTTTGCTTTTCGATAATAATACTTTTCACTTACTCTCCATAAATATTTACCTCTTACCAAACTAACCCCTTTTATTTACTCTAAAACAAACCCACTTTATTCATAGTTTCATACTACCTTGTTTAACTAGTAAAGCTCTAAATTGTCTAAAGTATATTATCCTACAAAAGTTTGTTTCTAAATTGTCTAAAGTAACAAACATATTATTGTCTTACTTTTATCGATGACTCCATTTCCAGTCATCATAAGATCTTGATATGCAAAATGACATAAACTCGTTGTCTAAAGATAAAAAAGAATGATAACTAGAGAAATATTGTCATAACATCTAGAAATAGTTTGTTAGTTATAATAAAGGGAAAGGTTGGCATCGTAATTAACCTTTATGTTCATTAAAATAAAGAAATTTCATAAACTTTGTAAATCTATTAATTATTGACAAGTAAGAGCGTTTTTGTTTTCATTAATATTAACAAAAAGAAAGTATTTTTCAAAGGGAATGAGATATAAATACCAAAAACTAGCAAAATTTTAAGAGCTAAAATGTGATATATCAGAACACGATCCCTATCATAAAGAGGTTTTTCGGCGAGCATTGAGAGGCTTTAGCATACCAGAGATCGAGACACAAGTGATGATTCTAAGCAACAGGAATGGATTATCAACAAGTAAAGCAAATTGTATACGAAGATCATGTAACAAAACCCTAAATCAAGGTGCTTGATACAAATATTCGATGCACGAGAGATGAAAAATACAAGTCATTGCAACATCAAGAGATAGCGACATCCATGACACGTCACAGAACAAAAAGATTAACAAACGAGAATCGTGCAGTATGGTGAATCGTGTGTTTTCAACGAGCCTAAGGAAATGCATTAACACATCATTCCAGTGTTAATAAATTTAACATCTTCCAAATTCTAAGGTTCATAAACACGTACACTTGTTAATGTTCATTAACATAGCATTCTAGTGTTAATAAATTAGAATTCGTATGAAATAGTTATTGCCAAAACAATACAACATGTGTTGACTTGTTTGTTCTCTCGCCATAACTTTTTTCATACAAATGCCGATTTCGATGAATGAAGCGATCATGGAATCATGAGAAAAAAATCTACAAGCGTATCTCTTTTAAATCGAACCATGTGGACAACACACGGGCCCATCCTTTGTCATGCGCCATTTTATATAGAGTTAATTGTCTGAAAATGTATTTAACTTATCAACTTTTATAGATCCGTGTAATAGCCTTTTATTCCTATTAAATCACAAAACTTTTAAATTTGTGCTTTTATGAAATTTCTTTATTTTAATGAACATAAAGGTTAATTACGATGCCAACCTTTCCCTTTATTATAAGTAACAAACTATTTCTAGATGTTATGACAATATTTCTCTAGTTATCATTCTTTTTTATCTTTAGACAACGAGTTTATGTCATTTTGCATATCAAGATCTTATGATGACTGGAAATGGAGTCATCGATAAAAGTAAGACAATAATATGTTTGTTACTTTAGACAATTTAGAAACAAACTTTTGTAGGATAATATACTTTAGACAATTTAGAGCTTTACTAGTTAAACAAGGTAGTATGAAACTATGAACAAAGTGGGTTTGTTTTAGAGTAAATAAAAGGGGTTAGTTTGGTAAGGGGTAAATATTTAGGGAGAGAAAGTGAAAAGTATTATTCTCGAAAAGCAAAAAGCCCCGAAAGTCGCGACCCCTTAAAAGTCATCTATTAACTAATAGTAATATATATTACGTTCAACCATTAGGAAAAGTGGCAACATATGTCGCGTATGGATATATACATGTCGTGTATATATATACGCGACATGCATTATATATATATATATATATATATATATATATATATATATATTTTTTTTTTTTTTTTTGCCCCGAGCTCAGCATGCTGACACCTGTCATCTCCATATGTCGCGTACCATTTTATAGGGAATCTTGGGATATTTTGAAAAACGGCTCCAAGTCGTGTACTTTGAGACATACCCCTCCGTGCAGGGATATGTCAGTAATTTTCGCTAATTTCAATCTTAATTGTTGCGGATGACTCAAATTCTTTTCCGTGGCTAAATTTCTCCCTATATCAAAGACCCCACGACTGTTGGCAGTTTCTGAGAAACAACAATGTTCCTTCACCCCTCTAAAACCTTGAATATTCAACAATCTCGAAATAACACATATGCACCACTTATACCAATCTCGAAACCACGACTTCCTTCACCCCTCTAAAACCTTGAATATTCAACAATCTCGAAATAACACATATGCACCACTTATACCCAATCTCGAAACCACGACTTCCTTCACCCCTCTAAAACCTTGTTACACGCCATCTTTTAGCAACCGTATGAGATGGCGGCAACCCTTAGATCCACGGTGATATTTCTTTGCTTAGTCACTGCTATTGCAAAGTTTGAAACGTTCACACGAAACTACGACCACTTTAACCTTTCCATGATAGACCCACTCAATCCAGAAGCAGAACTAAAAGCGGAAAATTCAGCGACTGTCCACAATGGTGCACTCCAGGTAACACCCGACACCAATAATCCAGACGTGTTCAACCTCGGGTATAAATCTGGTCGGATCATGTTACGGAAGAAATTCAAACTATGGAACGGCGGCGACAACTCCACAGTTGCCTCCTTTAACACCCATTTTCTTGTCAACATGTTTCCTAGCCCCACCAGTGATAGTTCACCTGGGGAAGGTTTAGCCTTTTTAATCGCACCCACTATCGACATACCAGGTGAAAGTTACGGTCCATACCTCGGACTCACGAACCCCAGAACGGACGGTAAAATAAACAATGGCATCGTAGCTGTCGAGCTCGATACTGTACAACAATCATTCGATCCAGATAACAACCACATTGGTCTGAATGTCTATTCTATCATATCTGTCGTTTCTAAATCATTAACACCATTAAATATTACACTAGCTCCACCAACTCCAGCATTTCACAACGTTTGGATTCAGTACGATGGTTCCGAGAAGATCATTCGTGTTTACATCGCTGATCAACCCAAACGCACATCTTCCACCCCACCTGTCCCAAAAACACCAATCATCGAACACAATCTGGATTTATCGAAAATTGTAAATAAGGAATCTTACTTCGGTTTCGCTGCTTCTACTAGCAATTTAGTTCAGTTAAACTATGTGATACGGTGGAACATAACGGTACAGCATTTCACGTCAAACTCAAAAAGTCCGTTAAATACGCCATTACTTATTGTCGGGATACCGTTGGTGGTAGCGTTGTTGGGGTTAGGGGCGTATTTCGGTTATTATTGGTATAAGAGGAGATTGGTGGATAGGTCGAACTCATATATGTTGAACCGGTTGAGGACACTGCCTGGAATGCCCAAGGAATTTCGGTTTAGGGAACTTAAGAAAGCTACAAATAATTTTGATGAGAAACGAAAGTTGGGGCAAGGTGGTTTCGGGGTGGTGTACCATGGGTTGCTGTCGGAGGATAACGGAGAGGTGGCTGTAAAATGGTTTTCGAGGGAAAGTTTAAAAGGGGAATATGATTTTTTGGCTGAACTTACGATCATCAATCGTTTGAGGCATAAACATCTTGTTCGATTATTAGGTGTGTTGCTATGTCTTTATTTAGTCGTAATATTCTTATCTGCAAACACCAATAAAAATGGTTTAAGAAAATGTTTTACTAATGACTGCCTACTATTTATTTTACATGTTACTGTAATTAATTAATTAATTTATGATAAACTTTGAACTTAGAAAACAAGAAGTTAAGTTTCAACAAACAAACTATTGAATCTAAATAATACTTATGAAATATATAATGGTGTACATAGCTCAAGTTATGTGATAACTAAATATAACGACTAAAAATATATTGTATTAGCTTTTAAAATAAAAAATATAATTTTTAATGATATAGCTTGAAATTTAACAAATATTTTATATAATAAAACAAAACCTCAAGTGGGGACTTTATCATTTCAAAAAAACTAAACCATGCCTTATTTAGTAATTATATTATTTTAAAAAAAAAAAGATTATTTTCTTATTAGGTAACATTTTATATTTATCCATAACACAAGAAGATAAGATGCAATTAACAATAGGATTAAAACTTTTAAATAATTATCTTTAATAATAAAAAACTATAATTAAACATAATAAATCATACAAAATAAAGATTAAATTATTTGTTTTTTTAATAAATAAAATATATGATTAAAAAAAAAAAAAAAAAAAACCGCACGTGCGCGGGCATTATAACTAGTACTTTTAGCATACAATTATATTACGATAACAATTTTTGTTGAAATAATAATTTAGTTAAAAGTGAATTTTTAGGCCTTAATTATATAACGGAAGTACATTTTTAGGACTTTAAATATTTGAGGCCCTATGCGGCAGCAAACCTCACACACCTTTATATACGGCTTTTCATGTTAGCAGAACATTATATAATACTTCGTGCATCCAAAAATTATATTCCTTATTTCCTTCTTGAGTTGTCTAAAAATAATCGTCTTCTTTTTGTGTCAACCAAGCAAAAGTGTGTTTAATATGTGTAGATGATATTTGATTGGTTGAAAAATGTATGTAGTAATCCCATTTTTTTAAACTGAGTATTTTTGTTTGGGGACAATAATTTTGATGCGGGGGAGTAAATACTTTCCAATGTTAGTTCAGTCAGCTTGGGAAGATAAATGACCATTGAAGCATATATATATTTTATATAATAAAACAAAACCCCTATTAGGAATTTTCCATTTCAAAAAAATGAATTCATACCTGATTTAGTAATAATTTTATTAAAAAAAAAGATTATTTTCGTATTAGGTAATATTTTATATTTATCCATAACAGAAGTAAAAGATAAATACAAAAAATATTGATAAGATATTTAAAAAGAAAATTATTTATTTTATATTTATCCACAACACAAGTAGAAGATAAATACAAAAAATATAGATAAGATACAATTAACAATAGGATTAAAATTTTTAAATAATTATTTCAAAATATTTTTAAAAAACTCGCGCGTGCGCGAAAATTATAACTAGTATATATATATATAAAGGGAGGTTATATGCACATCACATAAGTGATGTGCACACCACAAACATGCATATGTAATGTTATATTTTATGCATTACATGTGCAATTTAATAGTGTGCATATCATTTATTGTAGATATAAATATCAGTGAATCTTTAGTTCTTTAGACCAACGACCTAACAAGCAAAGACAAATTTACATACGAGGTACATCACTTAACAAGTATAAAAAAAGGGGAAATTGCATATATATATATATATATATATATATATATATATATATATATATATATATATATATATATATATATATATATATATATATATATATAACTAAAAGTTTAAGCTGAATATATATATATGCAATTTTGAGCTTTTGCAAAGATATATATGCAATTCTCTCTAGAAAAAACTAGCATAAAAAAAATAAAATAATAATAATAATAATAATAATAATAATAATAATAATAATAATAATAATAATAATAATAATGTTTGCTCTTTACATCATTATCCATAAGATTAGACTATTTAATTTTCTGCCTTAAACAACAAGCATTCTTTTCATTAATGAAGACAATAAATATTCTCCTTTTATATACTTGATACTAGCTTATAGACCCGTGGAATCCAAAGGTTTTTAGAAGAGATTAGGCACAAAAAAAATTAAGAGTGTAAACAAAATTAAAAAAAGAGACCGAAAGCAAACAACTTGAATCATGTATTTGAAAGAAATAGTAACTAATAAGTCAATGATAGTATAGAGTGTAATGCATGTAACTAATAATGTAATAAACGTCATGCATTTTGACATATGGTTTTGATGATCTAATAAACGTCCACGCACGCGGGCTCCATTCTTGATGGTCTTGAAAAGCAAAAATATTTAATCAACGATATTTGAGTGATAACCCAATGAACATATTGTGAGCACCTAATAAGTTAGAAAAAAAAATGTAAGTAAAAGATGTTTTTGACTTATAATACGTATAAAAAATCGTATCAAACATATCATATGTATGTTAGTACATACCTCTTGAAACTTGGTCATAGACCTTGGAGAGCCTCTTTGTAGACTATATTTATAGTAGTGTTTGATAGATAACCATCCTTATCTGAAATAACAACTTTCAATCCTTTTTTGCCTTTGACGCGTGAAAAAATCAACATATGGCGACACCATCAAAAACAACTATCAATCTTTTGGTGCCGAAATGATTTTTTTTTTTTTTTTTTTTTTTTTTTTTTTTTTTTTTTAATGTTTGGCAGCGTTTGTGTTTTGTGTGCGTGTTTTTTAATAGTGTATTTGGGGTAATAATCGGGCTCCATATAGTATCATCAAAAAGACAATGAGTAAAAGCTTACGTGACACGACATTTATAATTAGTGCAATACTCCCAATAGCACGTACTCTCTTATATTGTTCATTTGTTCAAACCCTTTTTCTACATGTTAAGCTATTCAACCTAATTTTGGACTCCTGTCAATATTTTTGACGCTCACTTCCATCTAGCTCCCCTCTATCCTCTCTCAACCTTCATCACCAAGTTGAGGGAAATAATATAAAAGTTTCATCATGTTTAGATCTAAACTGTTTCAAGGAAAATAATACTTATAAAAGTACTAAAACATGGTGAAACTTCTAATTAATATTATGTTGCTTGAAAATATGGGTTTTTATTGTGTGATAATATTAGTTTGTTCCATGATTAAGTAATTCTAATTTTTTGAAATATGTTAAGCCAAGTTGACGTGTTTCAATACAATCCATTTTTGATGATATTCAACATGCTCATAATGTCACCTCTTCCTAGATCATGTTATTATCCTACTTCGTTTTATGATAAGCACATTTAATGATGCCGTGGGTAACATCTATTAAATTGGTGCAGGATGGTGTCACAAGAACGGCAAGCTCCTTCTAGTGTACGAGTACATGCAAAAAGGAAGTCTCGACATGCACCTATTCACGAGGACGGGTGATATCTTAAGTTGGACACTCCGTTGCCAAATATTAGCCGGTGTCGCCTCTGCCCTAAACTACCTCCACTACGAATATGACCAGAAAGTCGTTCACCGTGACATCAAAGCAAGCAACATCATGCTTGATTCGCATTTCAATGCCCGTCTTGGTGATTTCGGCCTTGCACGTGCCCTCGACAATGAGAAAACATCCTATGCTGAAGCCGAAGGCGTGATTGGAACCATCGGTTACATCGCACCAGAATGCTTCCTCACAGGAAAAGCCACTCAGTATTCCGATATTTATGCGTTCGGCGCATTACTAATCGAAGTCGTGTCTGGTAAACGCCCCGGAACAAGAAATAACGGGTTCCAATTCATGGTTGACTATGTATGGTCGTTGTACCGAGAAGGACGTATCTTGGATGTAGTTGATGAACGGCTTCAAGATGATTATGACAAAGAGGAAGCCGAACGACTATTGTTATTAGGGTTAGCTTGCTCGCACCCTGTGGCTGTCGAGAGACCGCAAACACATGCCATTGTGCAAATATTATCGGGGTCTCTTGCTACACCACGTGTCCCACCATTCAAGCCTGCTTTCGTGTGGCCTGCAATGATGCCAATTGATGATATTTCCCAATCTACTTCGTTCAACACAGCCCCGTTTTCAATAAATCAATTATAATACTGACTGGAGTGCAATACTGTGATGAATGGAGGAAATTACTGGGGTTACAAGGACCGGTCCATGATCTAGTTTCTTTTGATACAACTGACCGGGCCTCTAGGAGGTGCATTCGTTATGGTCTGTTTTGTTGTGGATTTGTGTTTTTTCTTATACACTTTTTGCTTCCAATGCGTAACTTTTGCAGCATGCAAATTGCATTATATATGTAAGTGAGTAATTGTAATATTGAACTTATAAAGCCCAAGCACGCAGGGGTTTTTAACATATGACTAAAGAAAAAAAAATTTGTGTAATTAGAATAAAATTAATATATATTTTTTTATTTCAGATATTCTTACTTAAACTTGAAACGAAAATAAAATGACTACTTATCGTGAGTCGCTGCTTAATAATGTCAAGTAAAGGTTATTCCTATTAAGTTGGTGTAAGCATATGTGAGATTGTGAGAAGTTTTAATGCAAACTAACTAAGTAATATTTTACGTGAATAAGTTGTTATATGTACAATATCGCATTGTTGTTTGCATATCATACATGTGGTTGGATTTTGATATTTATAATTCCTTTAGTCTAGTTTTCTTCTTGAAATATATAAAAACAAAATACATCAAGTACGTATATAATAATGAACTATATGCATTTGATCATGCATAAATTATGTTAATTTTCAAAATTTATCTTCCTGGTGCACAAATGACAATTATCTATTAAGTTGACACCAAGTGTTTTTGTTTATTGTAGCGCATAATACAAAATCACCACGGGGGTTGTTTACTTTTTGCTTAATGTACTTTTTGGTAACAAATCATTTCACAAAGAGATACATGTGGTGTTTCTTTTTAACTTATTCTAAAAGGAAATCCTTAATCTAAAAGGTAGTAAAACCCACCTCCTCCCTATTAAGACAGTCATAAAACATATACCCCCAAATAATCTATTTTCCATTTCACTCATCAACATACTTCATCACCCATCCCCTTCTAATCAATACCTTCCCTGTAACTTCTATATCGTTGGTGAAGATTGTTGGTCAATTTTTAGTGGAATTGTATTGAACTTTTCTGCCGAATGATTTTAATAGTTGTCTTTGATTTGAAATTGGTTGATATAAGGGTTATATATGCATTTGTGGTTATTTTTGTTGTTCATTAAGCACAAAAAAGAAACGCAATTTTCTTATTCAACCTATTCTACAAAAAGACAAGTTTTCCAATCAGGCACCTGTTTTCAAAAAGAAAAATAAAAGAAACAGGAGTTTAAGCCATTAAGGAATTCATATTCTTATCGCAAGTCAAAAATTTTGTATAGGATTATAATATTTATATCCATATTTTCAGTACAAATGAAGAACCCAATTTTCTTAGGGCTAATACCAAAATAAAGTATCATACTTGTTAAAAAAAGCTCTTTTGAGTAGTGAATTTTTTTTTCCTTATTGGGGTACTAAACTTGAATTTTTGGCCTCTTTTACGCACTTTCGGACGTTTTTGCCCTCAAATTTTTGAAAATTCAAAGGCAAAAATGTCATTTCCAGGGGCAAAAAGCGTCACAAAAAGTCCGAAAGTGCGTAAAAGATGCCAAAAATGAAAGTTTAGTACCCAAATAAGAAAAAAAAAAGTTCGATACTCAAAAGAGTTTTTTTTTTACAAGTATGATTCTTTATTTTGGTATTACCCCTTTTTCTTATAATACTCTTCTTGTAACATAGTTGTAAATAAATCTGAACCAAAAGGGAGCAGCAATCACATAATTTGTGTGTTAACCATGAAAGCATATCTTGATTTAAAGCTGAAATCTAAGTTGAACATACAATAACCCCTTGCACATAATGAAGAAATTAATCAAATCATTGATCGTGTTTTATTACATCTTGGAACATTTTCTTTAGATGAAAAGTCTCCACAGGGATAAGTATATCGCTGATACTCCCTTAAGTCCATTCAAGAAGTTTATTCTTTGCAAGCCGTCTAAAACCATGGCAAGTCTTGATTTCATGACCCTTCTCCCAGTATACACTTCTGGACATAATCTGCGCATAATATATTTTCATGTTTTCAAAACATGAAAGATATACACACATATTACAAATTCGGTCTCATTTGAAAAAGTTCCAATTCTGTTATCCCCCTACCAAGATATACACACATTACCCTCCACTTTCAGTAAGTAGATTTTCATAGCTAGCTAATTTACTTGTTTTCCCTTCTCTTACATACTCCTTTTTGGATAACCAACATTGTTTTTGCTAATATTCTAAACCTGTCTATTTAAGATAATAATCAAGCTTTATATTATTTATTAATAATAATAATTTATGGGTTTTGTTTAAAAAGCTAAAGAGTAATCATAGAGAGAGTGTTTGGCTTAGTTAAGAAACAATTACAGTCATAGATAGCATTTTATAACTTTAGTAGTCAAAAAAGCATTTGACCGATTAAGCTCATTCATGCAATCAAATTTTTATTTCTAGCATTCTACATCATGGAGTAACTCTGTTATTATAATAGTAAGATTTGGGGAAATAGCAATGACATGATTTCCTTAAAACAAATCTATTCTTCTCAATTAAAAGTAGTATCGTAACACCTATAATAACTGCAATGGCTTAGATAATTTGAATCACGTGCACATATTCTAACTAAACACACATACGTAGGACTAAGACTTTACAAGCCTTGAATCGTTAAACATACCTTAGGATCCACGCTTTCAGAATTGAGGCTTTTCTGTTACAACTGAAATTTTCAAATATTTAGCAACAACACCTACATATACTGTGATCAGGGGCGCAGCTTCTAAGGGCCGGGGGCGGCCGACCCCCCGAATTTTTTTTTGTAATGTAGGGGTATATAGTTTTCGTGTAGAAAAATTTCGGTATTTTCGGTTTCGCCCCCCCCCAATTTAATTCGGTTTCGACCCCCCATAGTGTTAGGAAAAAAAAATTTTAGATCCCGACCCCCCACTCGAAATTTCCAAGCTTCGCCCCTGACTGTGATTATAAAAAGATGTTAATGATGTGTACGAATCATTCACTCTTAGAGCTAGCGGTAAGGTAACACACTTGGGTGTGTTAAGCCATAACTCACCAACTTAACACACTGTGTTACCTTACCACCACTGAAAGTCAAGAGGTGTGTTAACTCGCTTGGGCAAGCGGTTAACGCACGTTAAAGTGTGAAAAATGGGAAAAAATTTTACACTTTTGGCCCTTGTGTTATTTGTTTACTTTTTGTATACGAAAATGAAAAATTACAAATTCCACCCCTACGATTTCAAAATCAAATCACAACTTAAATTCAAACAACAAGGCGGGATAAATTCAAACAACAAGGCGGTTAATGTTTAAATTTCAAATCATACAAACGGTCCTATAAATAGCCATTCCCACACACAAATCATACAAATTCTCTCAAATGTCTAACAACAATTCATCAGATAACTCGTCAGTATACAACACCCCCCAGAAGAACTTTTCCCCGTATTCCCAAACTACAATCATCAATCCAACAATACACCACCAGATTTGTTTCAGGTTTTCTAGTATGACAACCCACCACCAAACACGCCACCGGAAGTTCTGTTTCCACCTCTAAACAATCCACCTGCACCCTATCCACAACAAAACCAACCACGTCCATTGTCCGATGAAGAACTGTTTGCACAGGATATGCAAGAATTGTTAAGGGTTCAAGCAGAAGAAGAGGAAGAAACACGAGCTCGTGAGGAGTACTTACGAGAAAAATAGGCTCGGAGAAACGCTCGTTGTGCATGGCGAATCCAACATGGATTGCCCCGTGTGTCAACAAGTGACGACGGTTCGAGTGCTTCGAGTGACGAGGGCTGGGTCTCGGATGATTCGTTTTACTGAATCGTAGTTTTATTATCATTGTCGTATCGTTATTTAGGGCTTTTAATTTTCGTTTCGTTGTTTGATGTTTTAATTAATTAATCGTAGTTTTAGTTAAGATGTTTTATGTTTAATAATTGTAGTTTAATTAAGATGTTTTTATGTTTAATTAACGTAGTTTAATTAAGATGTTTTATGTAATGTAATATTGGGTAAGGATCCAGTGAGAAGAAAACTTAAAATGAGAAGGATGAGAAATAATTGTAATCACACATTTAAGATGCATCGACTTGATTTAGATGCATCTCTATTCATTTAGATGCATCCCAATTAGTTTTGAAAGTGATTTTGAAGTGAAAACGATGAAAAGTAGTACTAACAACAAATTTGACCTGCAGAGGACGAAAAATGTATAGAATTCGTCTAACTTGATGAAATGCATCTAATATATGTATATGCATCTAATTTTTTGCGAAAAAATATATTATGGTGCATCTAAAAGACTAGGGATGCATCTAATTCAAGTCAATGCATCTCAAATATATAGTTATAATTATTTCTCATCCTTCTCATTTTAAGTTTTCTTCTCATTTGATCCTTAAACATGTAATATTTATGTTTTAATTTCGTATTGTAAAATGTTTAAGAATTAATATTATGTTTTAAATAAATGAAGTGTTTGTTAAATTTTGGGGTTGAAATTAAAAATATTTGGGGTGGAGGTGAGTTAAGGTGAGTTATAGGTGAGTTACCTTACCAGGGTGGAAAGTCAAGAGTTAATGTTAAAAGGGAAAAGCTGACGTGGCGCTGAGGTGGCAGTGTGTTAAGCCTTAACACACCACCACCTTACCACATGCTCTTATACTACTTCAACAATCATATTGACATTTTCGTACTCCAAATTTATTTATTATTATTCATTCAATACGGAGCAACTCCATTCAATCTAATAAAGTCAGCTTGCAAAGATAATGACTGAAAAATCAATAAGGAAGTAGCAATTAGAGCGAGAAAATCTTGTTATTAAAAATTAATTAAATTAATTTTAAGCAAAAATTACATTTTAACATTCTCTTTTAGTAAATTACTTAATTTTATCTTCATAATATTGATTCACTATAAATCTTGTCAATTTAACTTTGTAAAAATATGATTTTAAGATAATAATATTTCATATTTGGTTCATTCATAATGTCAACGTTGATGGAACTTAATCAGACATCCTTATTGTTCTGTATCGAGATAAGTAATCTAGCACCTTTCTCTAGTGATCAACATTTGTTAACCTGGGTTCTCGAAAGCCCGTTAAGAAACCATTTGCACACACGGTTTCAAAACATGGTGTGGAGCAAAATAAGATATTTCTAATAAAATTTGTAAATGATTTATTCACAACTAGCAGGGTACCCGCACGTTGCAGCGGCGGGTACCCTAAAATAAATGTTAACGACATCAAAAGAAAAAAGTGATAGCTAAGAGTTGTAAACCTTTAGGGCTCGAGCTCGTTGGCCCGTGCTCGTTCGGGACCGAGCCCGTTTGGCGCGTGACCATTCAGGCTCGAGCCCATTTGGCCCGTTTCCCGTTTGGGTTTGAATATTTGTATAATGTGCTTTATTATTTGTATTAGTGATATTTAATATAGGAATTGTGTTTAAATTGGTTGTACAATATGCTTGATAATTTGTATTTCTTATGTAAGTGGTGTTTTAATAACTGCATTAATTGTATTTATTGATCAGTTTATTAATGTTAGTAAATATGTTTTAAATAGTTGTACTTTTAGCTTAAAAACTTGTAATGCTGAATTTTTAGTATTTGTATTTAAAGATTGTATTTAATGTTAGAAAATGTGTTTTTATTAGTTGTATTTTTAGCTTAAAAATTTGTAATTGTATTTAATGTTAGAAAATGTGTTTTAATTATTTGTATTTTTAGCTTAAAAACTTGCAATGCTTAATTTTAAGTATTTCTTTTTTTAGAATACGTAAATACTTTATAAAATAGTATGATATTGCTTAAAAGTAGATAGTCACTTAAACCAAATATGATGAAGTAAATAAACGATTTGAACCCACATCCAAACATGAAAACCTGCAAAAAAACCAATCATATAATGTTAAAACGAAACATAAATATAACATGTGTAACTCTTAAATTGTACGGAGTATTTTATTCCATCTTCAAAATCAATGAACCCTAAAACCTTTCTTAAAAATATATTATCGTCATCAAACTCTTATCTTTTGATTATATTACCAGTTTATATTAAACCCCGATGCAAACGGCGTACGTTTTGCCCTCCCGTTTTCCCGCCAAATTTTACAGGCCAATTGTTAGGCTGTTTTAATCCATCTATGGCCTCTTGCCCGGTCCAAAAACAAAAGTGGATATGTAACGTTATCCCTACTAGTATGGCAACGGTCGCCGCGTTGCGGGCGTGCCTGTTTATTTTTTCCATTGTTTTTTTGGGTATATGGTTGCAGCCATGGTTTAGTACCACATTTGGATTTACTGAATGATGGCTTGTACTTCATTCTGCATCTCCAAGTAAGCACATTAGTTCAATTCGACTGAAAAGATGCATCTTTAGCAGATACTCCATTCGAAAAGATGCATCTTCATCCATCGTCATCATACAGCTGCAAATCAGCACGCAACAGCAAAACACAATTTAGATCTTACGGTCCAAAACTATATAAAGACATAGAGAGCCATTTTATGTTACGGTAGACCTTATGCCTTATTTAAGTTCTAAAATCTCAGCTAGATAACCTCATAAGCCCATATGTCCGGAAAATAAGTTAATCCAAACACCCCATTAAATTTGTCAAACTCGACAATAATCTCATCTAGTGTTGATTTCAAACCATTAACACTAAGATAAAATTTGCATTACAAATTATTATCAGAGCATTGAAATGTAAACAATAAAGTTTCAATGTGAAATAAACTATCAACAAGTGCTCCTCTTTAATCTCTTAGTATTTCCTCTATACATTATCATCTTAGGCGCGTATGCAAAATATCATATTAGGCGCGTATGCAAAATATCATATTTACCACGATATTGTTGATGTATACATGATATTTTTAGGTGCGTATGTAAAATATCATAGTTTCGGTAAATTCTACCTCGCAAATAATTCTCAATGGGCTTTCGTATGATTGAGATGGTAAGACGACAGGTAAGACCACATCATATCAATCACGTATGAATAGTGTATACCTTCAATAGTAAATCCTCAGCATCCGGCTCTTCTTCCTCCTCATTTACGTGGGTCCATAGAGCGCGCAGACCTGCTATTCCAGTAGGAGCTGCTCCTACGTGTTTGTTGGTAGTTAGTATCACCTGTTACAACAACAAATTTTTAACAGTTAGTGCAACTGATACTACCAATCGTCTATTGTATTCATGATACTGATAAGATGTCTATAAAATAACCATTCCTATGCATGGACATTTATAACTTAACATATGTTGATATGCCGAATGTCGCTGGATATTTTCTTAAGTGACACCGAAAGCTACTTTTCCCGGGTTTGAGTAATAGGCGCTATAACACAGCTGACTGCAATCCCCCAGATGCATATATGTGGGTCGTCTATGATCACTAAAGAAACAAAACCGAAGTCGTAAGAAAAAATGAAGATATCCAATGATGAAGAAAAAGTAGATTTAAAAATGGTTTTGAAATTATGTGACAACAAATTATTTCAATCACCTCCGGATGTTGAACATTTCTGTCTACTTTTCCTGTATAAACTACTGCAACCCTCTCCTATTGCTGGTTGCATTGATATCTGTGACAATAAACACCTTCGGTGTATTAGTATTTGTTGAAGCATCAGAAATATGTTAATCCTAAATAAAGGCAATATATTCATACTACAGCTAATTGTGTAAAAAATGCTGAACCTACTTACCTGTCGCTGACGAACGTAAAAGGGCGTGCTTACATACGCGCTATCGCTTCCCTTTTATAATTGCTGATTAATAACTGTCGAGATAGTAAAATATCAATGTTTAGTTGTCACACCCCCAAGATCGGGTCCAGCGGAAGCATACGTGTAGCTGGGGTGTAACTCAATCGGTAACACAACACAAGTACAAAAATGGTTTTCACTTTAATTATTTAGAATAAAATCGTTTAATCAAAATGTTAAATTTACATCGTTAAAAGTAGTGCGGAAGTAGGCCCTTAAAATAGTTTAAAAACGGTCCCCAAATGAATAATCAGAGTCTTCTATGACCATGCCATGCCCTGCCAAAACCTCCAGTAGCGTGCCATTGGTTAAAACCTGAAAATACATGCTAAAGTGTCAACACGAGGTTGGTGAGTTCATAGAGTTTGTTTAACAAATAAAGTTTATGCATAAGTATGAAAGTTTCCCAGCAAAGGCATCGTAAATCCACTCAGTTACAAGTCCCGCCATAAGAGCCTTGTAACCTGTGTGTTTACAACCCACTGCTACAATATATAGTTTCTCAGGATTATATTCACCCAAGGTCAAGTATAGACACAAAGGCGGGGAACCACCATCCCAAATAGTACCTGTCACCCAACGTCGCCTCTGTTTTGGACTTGGGTGGGGGGTGTTTCCCCATAATAGTACTATCAATACCTCTCCTTTGACAGATTACTGGGTGTCGTTTCCCAAAGCATAAAAGTTTACTGGGTGTCGTTACCCAAAGCATAAAAGTTTAAACGTTTCAAGTATCAAGTAAGTATAACACAGTTAAGTATAACACAATCACGTATGTATAAAATCAAGTATAAGTATAATCAAGTATAAGACAATCAAGTATAAATGTTTTGTGTATCAAGAAAGTATGTTTTGAGTATTTATACTAGTAAGCAAATAGTTGAGCATGTATCTCCCCCAAAGAGTTAAAACAAGTATAAAGAGTAAAAGTGGGGCTATGACTCACCTGGTGCGAATAGCTACGATGACAAAGTGGATACACAGAAATGAGGTTCGATCTCTAACCGCAACCTAATAGGAATGATAGTGATCTACTTAGATCATGAAAGGATGTGATGAATGCACATGCACATGATACCTATACCACTCGTAACTTGGAAATACTTGTTATTGTCAAAGTAAAATAGTTTCCATACTTAGGAAAATAAGTCCAATTATAGAAGTATATAACTTGTCGTAGTATATCGTATAAAAATGTTAGTGTTATATTCCTCGTCTTGAAAACCTTAAAATAATATCTAGTAGTTGTAAAAATAAGTCTTGGGTCATAAGTTCTTCATTTGTTAAGAATATAGTCCTTAGTAATATTTCTAGAAAATATACCGTCTAGTACGTAAGTTATTATTTTGGTAAAAGCTGTCAAAACAATATAGATTTTGCCGTTATTGAAACGTGAATATCTTTGTCGTTATTAGTCCGTTTTACTCGTTCTTTATATTCCCGGAATCGTGGGACAAAATACTAACATATTTTTGATAAGTCGGGATGGCTAGATTTAGTTTTACACCTCGAAACAGTCGTGACAACTGTTCATCTGCAAGCATTTCCGGAAAATATAGTTTTCGTCGTTAAACTCGTTTTTAGCGTATCTCCTTCGTTATAAACTCGTTTTTATCCCCGTTTTCGGCCATAGTTCCGTATTGGAAAGTATTTTCTAAATCTTTGATCAAAAATTACCCATCATCCACTGATTTTCCCACGTTTCACAAATAGGGACAGTAGGTCAATATGTAGTTTCAAAAATCATTTCTAATGTTCCAAACTAGTTTCTAATCCAACCAAACCACTTTCAATCACCACAAATCTAGTCTAATCTTACCATACACCTTCTTAGGGTGTCATGGGTTCCTAAACATCATCAATATAGTGGATCTAACAAGGATCTAACTATAATCCATTTCTAGTGTTCAAAAGTTAGATATATATATATAAATGAGTGGTATAACTAACATATGCATGAAATCCTTGTATAAAAATGATATGAACATTGTAAGAACTTGGTAAAATTATAGAGATGAGTTTGTTAACTTACTTGAAGGTTTAGGGAGTTTAGATGATGAAAACCTACTAATCCTTGAGTTTCTATTTCAAAACTCTAACAAGGATGATTATATCAACTAGTTTATGACAAGATCTTGTAAAATTTATTCTCCTTGCTCCTTTACCACCCTAATTCGAACCAACCTCAAGAGAAATGAGAGAAAAGAGTTTTGCTTGAACTTGTAAAAATGATTTTTAGTGATAAAATGAATGAAAAAGTTTCTTATATAGTTAGGGACAAAAGTTTGGTAAGCCATTAAGAGTGTTGGTGAGGTTTTAAATGAATGAAGACCATGGGGGGGGGGGGGGGCCGGTCATGAAAGGAGGAGAAAAGGGGAAGATGTTTGTTGATTTATTTAGGAGTATAAGTGTAGTATTAGTGTTGTTTTTAGGTAGTTTAAGTATAATCGGGTACCGGGTTTGCTAGAAATAAATTTTAATAAAGTTAACCGGGACTTAATAATGTCATAAAAATGATAAAAATATGTTGGGCACAAGTATTGGGTGTTTGGGTGATTATCGTTTAGTTTTTAAGAAAACCGTCGTAATTATATTAGACGTACGATACGAATTAAATAAATTTCCAAAATAACGGGTAAATGAATTTTATAATTTTTGTATCATTATAATGAGTGTAAAAATGTCTTAGGACCATAGTTGGGATTGTCGGATCAATTATTCAAAATAATAGTTTATAGGATAACGTTTATTAGGTTAAAAATCGTACGTTTACAAAAATGACGCAACCCACGTATAAATGACAAATTTTCTCCGGAGGTGAATAGTGTTTTATGAATAGTAAAATTTTAAAACGCTTCTCAGAATATCAAACTGACCTCAAAAATGATGAATAGTAAAATGATGAATAGTGATCGATGAATAGTAACCGATGAATAGTAAATGTTGAAAGTTCGGGAAAAGACCAAAATTTACGAGTTGTGACATTAGTGTAACTAAAAGTCGATGTTTTATCATATATACAACAACCGTAAAACTTGAGAATAAATTAGAGAATGTACTTTGATTATTGAATTTATTAATGTATAGCAAATAGAAGTTCCTTTAATCTCTAGCCTATACCTGCAATTAAAACGCATCAAGAAAAGTTCAGTATAAGCCAAAAATAGCTTTTAAATGTTATGTAAGCAAAGTAAAGACCTATGGTTAACAAAAATAGCTTTTTATGTCAGCTCAATTTCAAAATAACAAAGTAAAGACCTATGGTTAACAAAAGCCGATTCTAGTCGCAACCAAGTGTTCAACAATAATAATCAATTGGGTGAGTTTTGATTTAGTGTAATATACCAATTGATTCTTCTACTTCTTTAATCTACTCGGTGATACTGAAAATCAAAATACTGTCGACTCTAATAAATTGCATTCATATATATAAATTCTAGTAAAGTTTGAATAGAGCAATTAGCATGTCAATTAACTTCTTACCTTAAAACTTAGTATATGTTGCCTCTTCTTGTTTCACCGTTTCTATAATCTTTTCAGTACCAAACAACAGCTTCCTCAGTCTCTCTTCAAAGAATCAACACATTAATGACTTGATGACTTCGAGATCATTAAAAAACTGAACATTACCAATATGACTACTTACAGGATGTCATAATCGACAGCTGCTCTTTAGCTTCCACGACCTGCACCTTCACGGCTAAACTAATATCCGCACAATAACTAAAACGATAGTAAGTTTAGTTGAGTGGCATCTTTAGAATTAGTGATGTCAGGCAAGTTAAAGATATACAGGAGTGAGAACAAATTTCGTCGAACCTCCTTTTGCCAGCACAATACTTGTTCTGGTTACCTGCTTTGGTACAGAAACTAATTCAGCAAATATAAACCGACATAAATAGAATCTGATACAAAGAATATTGTAAAAAGCTCATTAACATGTCATGGAAATAAAACGATATACAGACATCAACCATTTAAAATACATTTTTTTTAATTAATAGCTGACCTAATTACAAAAACAACCTACATTTTTCTTTTCTTTTTTCAATTTTCTTCGTATTGTCTCACTTGTTGCCTCTTGTCACATTGACAGAATCAGGAGTCCTATTAATCACATTTGCTACAATTTTTAATGCGCACATTTGTTACATTTTGTACGGGGTTTAATGTCCAAAACGAGTGAACATCTACTTAAGTTTTAAAGCATAGAAGAATACCTTGTTATTAAACATTTCCTAATACAATCCATCAACTCATCGTTATCCTTTCCGACAAATGAACCCTAATTGCCACTATAGGCAATACATAAAAACAAAAAGATAAACAAACCCTAATGTTGAATTACAATAAAAACCAATACTTTAACCAAATTAGAAAAGCATACCTTCTGAATTTTTTACAGTGTTAGCGAAATATTCCAGTCGGTCTCTTCCGGAAAGGTTAACTTCAAATCGGAGTAGGCCCTTATTATCCTCATCCACTACACCACCGCATACCAACCCACCGTCATGGCGGCACCTGAAAACATAGGAAAGTATAAGAACACCCTTATTAAAAAGCTGACATAAGCTATAAAAGAATAATATAACTTTGAAACAAATATATATCAGCTAAAAGAGGCAGTAGGCATATGAGTTGTTATTCTTTGCAGAGAGACATAACCTATTTACAGTAAAAAAAAATGATGTAATTTTGATTGCACATACCAGACGGATGTGTCAAAGACACTGACGAAAGAGGTAATTTGCATAAACACTCACCATGGGTGTAATGTCGCATACCAATACAAAGACCAGCGGAGAGCATATGTTGAAGTGCAATCAAGCTTTGTTGGTTGAATGAATGTCAGCTAGCTGATAGTTGACTGTATAATCCCAGGGATGACATGCCATTCAATCAACAAAGATGGATTGCCACAACAACAAAAAAAGGAATCTGATGCGTGGGAATCGCAACAGGCTTTACCTCTCGAGGGATCTCGAGAAGCCTCCAACCCCCACCAGGCAGTGTACCTGATCGTTGTAGTATAGTATACTGACAAGTACCGGGGGATTGATCGTTCAGCTTAGGAATAGTGTCGCTAGGATTAGAAAGCCTAATTACTAGTTCTAAAGGTGAGGGATGATTATTTTTTGTGTTTTTATATTTTATGGAAAGCAATTAAAATCTCGGGTTTTGAAAGAGTGGGCGGAATTAGTTGCTATTCAACTAACCCAAAACTAAGATGCAATCAAAATAAAATACTAAAAATGAAAATAAACTAATTATACTAAGGTTGTGAGCAGTAATTGGAGAAAATGTGTTTACTTAGATTTCACTACTCCCTAGATATCTTTTACATGTTAATTACTTGTTATAATTGCATGGATGACGGATCGTATTCCTTAATACCATTCATGGGGTGGCATACATAACTCCCCAATTCTATGAGCTCTTATCTCCTCCTACACCATGCCCAGCACAACTATAGGGATTGTAAACAGTGGCTCATGCATTAAATACAACCAATAAAGACCTAGTACGCCTCGGTTCATGTTTCTTAAGACGTTCAAGCATGTTACCATTTGGAGATCTGCCAGTTTTCTTAAGCCTAACATATAAATCATTCACTCAAAACAAGAATAAACAAGTAATCAACACATAATCAATATCTAGGTTTCATTAGATCTAAGCAAACACAAAAGAGATCTAGCCTAGCATAATGGAATTGAGACAAGAACAAGATATAGACAACCAACACATAGACATATTGATTGAATTAGAAGAACACTTATCTCAATTACAATGCAAGGTATCAAGGGTTTGGAACCCTTGAAAAACCTGTAAAAGTTGCATCAAAATCGTCTTTAGGGTTTCTCCAAAACTTTTCTTTTTAAATGTGAAAAACTAGAAAACTATATATAGGAAAATAGGGGTGACGGCGTCAAGACAAACAATGTGACGCCGTCACCTCGCCGCCAAATACTTCCTCGGACGGCCTTGATCTACTTCTGACGCCGTCAAGGCCTAGGCCGTCACACAATTTACTCTTGACGCCCTGTGTGTGACGCCGTCATCAACTACGGATTTTTATTCTTAGGGTTTTGACGCCGTCAGGATGACTCCTAACGCCTTCATGAACTACGGATTTTAATTCTTGAGGTTTGACGCCGTCAGGGCATTACTCTTGACGCCGTCACCTACTGTTCCCAGCATGGAAAATTGAGACTTTGCCGTTTTCTTCACTTTTATGCTCCAAAAACGTCCAAAATGGCTTCTTTTCCAGAATTCACTCTCCAAGTACCTAAAATCACAAAAGGAACGATTTAGGGCAATATTTGATCAAATAAATTCGGATTCGGGCTTAAATGACCCCCTAAAAATGGTTCATTTTTCGCCTCATCAGAATCCCAAACAAAGTTATCCCATAAGGTAGAAGCCAACATGTCAGGTGAGCCATTGGAGTCTGTGCTTTGTTATCTGAGGTAAATGGTGAAGGCATTGTTCAACCGGTTCTCGTTGTTCACTGTGATGGGTGCGTGATGGTAACAGGAAAATGTAACGTCAACAGCAAGCGTTAACAGGAAATGAATACATGTCGCTGAGAAAACCATAAAAAATAGTATGATCATACATAGAAACACAAATCATAGCAATATAAGCATCGTGGATAACCTAGCAACCTCGTCAACTGAATCTGCAGCTGGCAGTTTTCAGGTGCAGGCATCATCATAGTGCAGAAGATACCTGGTCCATGGACACCACCCGGCACAAAATGAAGCACCACTAAGGCCAAATCATTTTCTGAATTGATAAAAAAAAAAGGATTTAAAGAACTTAAAGCGTAAACAATTATCTCACGTGCATAAGACAATGCGAGTGTATGTAATGAAACTTTCACCTTCATATTTTGAACGCGAAACACGATGGTTCACATTAAGGCCAGGAACCTGAACGTATATGCGATAGTGAATAAGACAGTCCATAACTAAGTATATACGAAAAATCACAAAGAAAATGTATTAACACACCATTACCTGTTGACACTTCAAAGTCGTTATTTAGAGTATCCTTTGACGTACACGTGACCACCTGTTCACACCTGACACATTTGGTTATCTGTAAGAAGCTTCTCTACTGCCTTCCATATTTCATGTCTCTAATTATTCGAGAGGTTGAAAGTGTGCCTGCGAAGACAACAATATCAATTTTTAGGAAGTGTTTGTTTCTGTTTTTTTAGCGGCGATGGAGGCTTTTTTTTCGCCTTATACTTCATAAGCTCGATAATGTTACTTAACTAATTATTTTTCAACTTATAAAGGTATAACACGAAAACAACAATAACGCCATCAACCAAAATTGCCAAGACCAGATTCAAAATCCAATAAGCAAATACCACAGCTACTTTACAACCTCTTATTCTTTTTTCTTTTTTTTTTACTCTTGAAATTCTTTATTTATTTTTTCATTAACGTCAAAGTAAGAACTTGTTGAAAAAAAAGTTTAAATCTCAGAACTTACCTTTAACGCGGAACAGAAATAGAAAAGCAATCCAACATCATGTTAGCCTAAAAAAAAAAAAAAAAAAAAAAAAAAAAAAAAAAAAAAACAGGTAACACATATCAACAATCTTACAAACCTATTAAAGAAATCAAAAATATATATTTTTTTAATGCTGAAACAATTGATAAGTATAAACATACAAACAAAACTATTGGCGGGTTATGAATCACGGTTTCTTCTTCTTTTTTTTAGTAGCAGAATGACATTTTATTATTGCCTAATTAGTTAATGTATTCTTTAAAGTTTGTAAAAATAATTTCAATTAAGTGTAATACGATAACATCGATTAAACTTCGCTATCCATTTTTAGTAATGCACAATTAAATTGCGACGGACGAAATATCATTTTATTTGAAAGCTTAATATCATGAATACACCAAAAATATAACGGACATCGACTAAAATCTTGCAAATGCTCTAAAATAATTACGAGTAAATAGAAATAATGTTTTGATGTTCTTTTTCCAAAGTTCACGATAACATCAAGTCATCAACTAGTACAAACAAGATACTCGTTCGTTAACTTTTCTAGTACTTTTTATTTGTGTTTCCAATCATCCTGCCTGATTCCCCAATGGCATATATTTGCGTCCAGAAATCCTTGGTCGCATGCCTTATACATGGTACGAACACATCAAATGTTTGCTCGGTCATGGACCGCCAAAAATGACAATAATAAAGAGTGCTAGATAACCAGTTCTCACTAAATGAGCAACCATATTCAAGGTTTGTGAAATTAAGAGTATGAACTCCGATATCATTATCTTTTGATTTACATTGAACCATGCGTTATCGTAAGTGATTTCTGTCAAGATGTGTATACCAAACCCTTTTTGTTAGATGACAAGCGGCATCCGTAGAATTTAGCGGATAGATCACTGATATATTAGTACAACGAAAGAGAGATGTCTCATTATGCATGTATGAGTATGTATTCATGCATCATATCACCATAAGAAGAATATATAGGAGAGATAGGTGAGTTACTGTAATACTACCCGTAATAGTCACTTTTACGCCATGTGGCTTCCTCACACGTGAGGAAGCCTCTGATTACGGCTAGCCAACTAAGAATAATCATTTTTCATGATAATTTTATTTTATTTTTTTATTTTTTTTATGATAATGTTAACATACAAGTTTTTGAAAGTCGTAGCTATTAAAATGAGAATTCAATTATATTGAATGAATATTACAACAATATAATATAACATTACAAAAAGGATAAGATACCATACTTTAATATATATAGGGATGCTACGTGACACGAACCTCGTTGTCTGATAAAAAAAAAGTTACTAACAGGTTTACGTGAAAAATATAAATAAAGTCCTGTCACTTTTAGATTGTATTCATGTAGATTACATTGAGCATGATAATTTTGTGCAAAAGTTTTCGAGAGAATTGCAAAAATCATCCTAAAGTTCGGCCAAATTGCACGTTTCGTCCCAGATGTTTGGAAAGTGCAAGGATCGTCCCTGTGGAGAAACCTTTGGTGCAAGTATCGTCCCTAGGGATGATACTTGCACCAAAGGTTTCCCCAAAAAGGACGATACTTGCACCAAAGGTTTCCTCACAAGGACGATCCTTGCACTTTTCAGACATCTGGTACGAAACGTGCAATTTTGCCAAACTTTAGGGACGATTTTTGCAATTCTCTCAAAGTTTTCAATCTAAGTATTTCACTCGATCATAAATACGTAATAGAAGTATAAGTCGTATTTCTTAATCGCTCTGTTAAAGTTTTGTGTTCCTTTTACCCAAAGATATAAATCATTTATCTTATTAATTTTGAGTACAAGACAACGAAATATGAGATTTTTTAGTTAATCATAGCTAAACGATGAAATGATTGTTTTACTCTCTTTTACTTGGTGTTCCAATAGGTGTAAAAACAATTTTGATTGGATCTCTTGGATGAAATGTCCTATATCCTTGTTTTTGTAATTTTCCTAGCTTCTTGCTAGTTTTTTTTAATATAATTTGCCGTTCAAAAAAAAAAAAAAAAAAATGAAATGATTGTTATTAAAAAATAACATACAAATGTATTTTAACTCCAAAGAAAGGTTTGTGCTATAAAAAGGAACCCATAACATAAACTCTCACTGGAATTTAAACACATTTTAAAGTCAACAATATAAGTGTACATGTTTTTATTTATATCGCCACTTTTAGTTGCAATTTCCACCAATGTGGGATAAGGACTTCCTAAACTCTCATGACCACCAATTTTGCCCTTCTTCTTTAAGATTCAATTGTTTATTTTTAGTTTTACAATACTGTCCGTTACAAGTGAAAGTTACATATAGAGGATATGTCTCACGTTAATATTTGGTATTAACATAACACAATACATAAATAATTACTAATAAGTAAAACATGCTTAAAATCGGGTTTTGCCCGCCGAGTTTCATGTGACCCAAGTCAATACGATTCACCAAAGTCAGTCATATTTGATATTTTTTCTTAAATTTTACGCTAGAAAATATATATGACAAACTTGGATTTGTTGTGGTGAAGTATAATGTTGTTTTTACTTTTAGGTTTAAAATTTGTATTCTCGTTGAATTGTATGTGCTTGGTCTGTATAAAAATATGTTTTATAAACCTATTATGTGATTGATATTTTGGAAAATTAGCAAAATAGATAAGTCGTCCTACGGCTTATCATTTTTTAGACCACAAATAATTTTAATTCGAAAATAGACCGGCGACCGAGCAACCTATACAACCCCAACCCTGAGCCGACACTTATTATGTACTTGAGACACTTGTCGGCTTTGTGATGTGGAGTTGTACAAGTTGCCCAGTCGCCTAGTCTATTTTCTAATTAAAATTATTTGTTGTTTAAAAAGTGATAAGCCGTAAGACGACTAGTCTATTTTGATAAATTTTCCTTGAAATTTCTAAGTTTAATGTATGTTTGATTTTAAATATTAAAGTTATTATAAATGTTTTATGGCCGAAATATTGCAATCTATATAAATAGAAATCCGAGTTGCATTAGCGGTCGAACTAGTGACCTGATACAACCAAATCGATTTAAGATCCGGTTTTTAAAATATTGATAATAATGAATCATAATCAATATTTACAACGAAGTGAATTGTGTTGGCTGTTGGTCTTAATTAAATAAAATAATTAACCAGTAATGTATTTTTTTAAACAACCACGAAGATGTTTAGTAATCGCAAACGCAACCATGTCTTTTACTATTACGACACTGATTCGTATAAACTGGGTTTTGATATGTTACACGAGTAAAACAAGAAAATTTTGGTTGTAATCACTAGTTTAGTATCCATTCATTGAGTTGAGATCAATCTAAAAATCATATTTGTTATAAATTAAAAAAAAAAAACAATCTTAGCTATTTATTTTTCATCTAAATTAATAAAAAATTATTTTCACAATTATTTTAAACATATCTTGTAACAGTAAATCTCCAAGCTACAAAAAATTCACTATCGCGACGAGAATTAAGTTATCTTTCTATAGATACTCATTTCTATATACTTTCGACGATTTTTTTTTTTTTTTTTTTTTTTCCTCAAAATTTCCACCCAGAAAAATCACGCGTGATTTGTAAAGCGGTTCGTATAACATGAGTCCGTTTAAAGCGATTCATATAAGGAATTTATTTCGTCATCTTTTTTAAAGTGATTCATATAACATGAGTCTGTTTGGCCCATTGCCCATTTAGCCCATGTCTGTTCGGGCTCGAGCCCGTTTGGCCCGTGCCCGTCCGGGCTCAAGCCTGTTTGGCCAATGCCTGTCCGGACTTGAGCCCGTTTGCCCCGTGCCCGTCCGGGCTCGAGCCAGTTTTGCCCGTGTCCGTTCAGGCTTGAATAATTGTATAATGTGCTTTATTATTTGTATTAGTGACATTTAACGTTGGAATTGTGTTTAAGTTTGTTGTACAATATGCTTGATAATTTTTATTTCTTATGTAAGGGGTATTTTAATAACTGCATTAATTGTATTTATTGACCAGTTAATTTATGAGTGTAATTGTACTAAAATAAATTGTACCTTTTGCTTTAGTATTTGTATTCATTTAAAAATCTGAACTACATTAATTGCTCATTTAAAACTAAAATAAAAAGTGTTTTTGTATTTTAAAGTGTTGTATCATATGCTTTAAAAGTTGTACGTCTTAATTTTAAGAAAAAGAGTGCTTTGTGTATTATATGTAGTATAGATATTACACGAGTAACAAGAAAATTTTGGTTGTAATCACTAGTTTAGTATTCATTACCACAAATCCAGACACTTTTGGTCTTGGGACAATACCATGTAAATAAATTTATGTACATTCCATCCTTCATGAAATACATATATATTACAATACATTTTCCATGAATTAACCATTCTAAACAATCAAACAAAATACTCTCGAATGAATTTGCCTTCATTTGATACATTACACGAGTAAACAAAAAAATTTTGGTTGTAATCACTAGTTTAGTATTCATTACCACAAATCCGGACACTTTTGGTCGTGTGACAATACCATCCCTGACTTGTGTAAATAAATTTATGTACATTCCGTCCTTCATGAAATACATATATATTACAATACATTTTCCATGAATTAACCATTCTAAACAATCAAACAAAACACACCCAAATGTATAAATGCTAGCACTATTTAATATAAATGCTACTATTTTCAATCTCCTTATGTATCAATTATGTCAACTGTGAAGATAATCCAATCCATCAACGATCTAAATAATCATCAAGGCTTCCATTAGATGCATACTCATAAACAATAATCTTATTGGTAGAAAGAGTTTCATCATATGTCAAGACACCAATGTAGCCAATAACAGACACACAAGCCCCTAGACAGGGATACCAACTCTACATACGCGCAAGTTGGCTACCATAGCCATGCCTCTGACGGAGATGAACATAAAACATAAGACACCCTCAGCAACTCCCTCAAACAATCAGCCTTTTGAGACTCCTGTTCACGTATCTCTCTAAGAAAAAAAACGCACTCAACTGCAACAACATTATTCCGCAAATCAACTAACTCCCTTGTCAGACTATCCCAATACATTATACGGTCACGAATCTCTATACACTTACCGCGCAACAACGTCTGCCACTCCCTCTCTATCCACGATAGTTATTTCAAACAACACTACTCCGAATGAGTAAGCATTTGATCTTTAAGACGTGATATTGTGAAAAGGCAAAATTCAGCAATTTTTGCCATTCCATACATCATCTAAAACAATATTTCCATTCTTTATGTCACGATGTATGACATTTAATTTGTCATTCATTTTGTTTTGAACATAACTCAAACCTTCCGGAATATCAAACCATATTTGTATATGTTGAGCCCAAATAAGGCTAGCCGTTTCGCAAACAACCGTCATGCTCGTCTCACAACCTTCATGGAGAGAAAATATATTAGCACTATAATTAACGACCCTTATGTTGGCCTTTAATATCTATTATCAGCTATGTATACATAATCTAGTGTTGAACATAACAAAAATCAAAGAAAATAAAAATAGATACACATCACGGGAACTCGATTGATGTTAACCCTAGTGTAAATTTTCGCTAAAATTCTCGACTACTTATAAATGAACTTAGTCCCGATATAAATATATGCTTTATCTCCTTTATATTTGTAACAAATGTTATGCACCTGCCCTTCCTGTTTACTAATCTCTATACGCATATAATATATTCTTCTAACATTAATATAAACATAATAATCTATCTTTTAACTACTAAACCAAAAACATAATAATCTATCTTTTAACTACTAAAACAAAAGCATAATAATCTATCTTTATTCATTACATCTACATCAATCAATGACAAACATAACTAGCAAGATTAAAAACAGAAATAAAATGAAGAGCTACCTATTGTGAGAACTGGTCATCAGCTACAAGATGGTTGAAATCTATGAAATAGCGGCTGTTAGCTACAAGATGGTTGTAAGAATGTTGTGTTGGGCTAGGTTAGCTATAACAGGCCTTGTACTAATTTTTTTTGGGCCACCACTCACGACATACTAGAATATGGCTCTACTCACGCCATCCTAGAATGTGGCTTTTTTTTTTTTTTTTTTTTTTTTTTTTTTTTTTTTTTTTTTTGTATTGTGTTTGGTTCAAAATGCAACACGTCATTTTAAATGTTCAGTGTGCAATAACGTATAAGTTTATGTATGGGGTTCTAGAGATGAAAATTGTGTTTACAAAATGGATAGGCTGTCAAGCGTACCTAAACGCCCCGTAAGTGTGTGTCTGGATTGCTTTTTAAACTGCTTATCTACTTAAAAATTACTAGGATTAGATACAACACTGGGCAAGTGTATCTCTAATAAGAAATAAACAGATAAGCATTTGTATCCATACACTAAAAAATGTTATTCTTCTCTAAAAATAAGTAGATAAGAACTTAAATAAGCATCCTAAACAACTTCGAGTTCGAGTGATCATAGAGTTATTGGTTGGAATAAATGGCACAAAATTCTTGAGATCATACCAACTGTGTCTGACAGTATTCACTCCGGATAATGGGTATATAACCACATGTGCCATTTGCTTGACCTTTGGTAGGTGTAACCATTAGAAAGTTTGAAGGGGTTCAGGTACGTGAAGTTTTCTAATGATTACACCTACCAAAGGTTTAAGCGATGTGGTTTAGAGAGGTGTTTAGAGGGGTTCAGGTTAGGGATGGCAAAAAAAACCCGAAACCCGAATTTTTTGGGGCGAGGCGGGGCGTGTTTATCGGGTTTTGGGGCGGGTTTTAGGGTCTTAATAGGGATTCTTATTGGGTTTGGTGCGGGGACGGGGCATGCCATCCCTGCCCCGCCCCAAAATACATATACACATATACATTTATGCATATACATAAAATATTGTGTTAGTGTTTACTTACTATAAATGTAATTATGTAATTTTTGTTAGTTTTTATATTTGTAATATTTCAAATTATGATAATATAAGCTTGTTTTGTGTGTCATAATATTCTAAAAATGTCGTGACTTATTCAATGCTTAATTTATTCTTAATGGGTACTCGATTCTTTGAGTTATTCCATAAAATCATATTGCTAATAGCGTAAAAATAAGAGTAATTAGGAACGGCACAAGTATGATGGAGGACCACGTACGCTAATAAAAAACAACCCGATAAGACCCCAATGGGGAATGGGGCGGGTTTGGGGGAGCATCTCGCCCCAATGGGGCGCCCTGATAAGATCTCAATGGGGATTGGGGCGGGTTTGGGAATGACTTTTGTAATTAGGTTTGGGGATGGGGATAGCCGCCCCGCCCCACCCCAAACCCGCCCCATTGCCATTCCTAGTTCAGGTGCATGAAGTTTTGCATGTCTTGTGTTTCAAAGCAGTAAAGTTTATAAGTCGAATAAAGGACGTGTAAGATCATCCGGTCTTCAAATATATGATATAGGCCAACTCAAGAGTTTATAGGAAATTGCTTTGTTATGTGCTAAAGTCTTCTTCATGTTATTATACCTTGCGTGGTAATTATATAGTTGTTATGCATGCAATAAAGGAGGATAAGTATGCTGCTCGCGGGGTGATTTTACCCATGCTTCAAGCCGAATAGGATGAAAGGTAAGTAATTACAACTCCAGTCTTATTAGAGCAGGAGGTACGCATGAGCCATGGGTGGCGCCATGCCCACCAGCCTACTTTTTCTGACGGCGCACCACACCGTGGGTGGCGCCATGGCTGCTTGCGCCGTGGTGGCCAGCCCACGCGGTGGTTTTTTTCTTTCTTTTTCTTTTTCTTCTTTTTTGGTGGGTTTGTGATTGTATTTTGTGTTTCTATGTTGTGTTTGTGTTCGTGTTTATATGTTGCGTGTTTTTTTCTCTTATTCGTTTTGGAATTGTAGGTCACGATGGAGAAGAAGACCAAAAAGTTTTTTTTTTTATTTTTTTTTATTTTTTTTTTAATATAAATAATTAATTAACATTTTATACCTTGAAGTTTAATTTCATTGTTATCGTTGTTTTAAATTTACCTTGTGGAGCATGTATACTAGGTTATTATTTTTATGCAATTTTTTTAATGTAATGTATGTATTTTTTTTTTTAATTAATGAATTTATTTTAGTTAATATTGTATATGTTTTATTTTATGTTAAAAAAAAATAAAAAATAACGATGCCACAACATTTTCTGGTGCCAACGGTTACGGCCAGAATGTGATGCCATGAGATTTCTGGTGCCATGGAAACTTTTGCTGATGTAGCAACAACTTTTCTCCACGGCACGAGGGTACCCAATGCTCTTAAGATATGGCCATTTTGACTCGGTTACTGTTATGCATGGGTTGACATGGGTTATGGTTTGTGCACTACAAAAAAGAAGCACTTTGGGACGCTATTCTCGTCCCAAAAAATCAAGCACGCCCAAACTAAAAAATGGTACGACATATCATCCCTTTTTAGTAGTCTTTTTTTGGTTGTCACGAAAAAATTTGGGACGACATTTATATGCAAATTTGGTACGACATTTAGTTGGGCCCCACAAGTAAGTAAAAAAAAACCCGATACGAGACGACATTGGGTATGAAAAAAAAGGCGAGATCATCGTCCCAAATGTATTATTATTACTTTCTTTACTATTTTTACTAAATAAGAAAACGTTTTTTAAAAAACAAAACGGGGCGACATTTAAAAATAAAAAAGGACGATATTATCGTCCTAAATTGTTTTGGTTTATTTATTTATTAATCCGTTTGGGAGGAGACCACGTGGCAGTCCCCAGCAAAATGGGACGACATTTGTAGTTTATTTTAGAGATGACATTGTCGTCCCAAATTTACCTGGCCGCAAAAAAAATTGCAGCAGACATGCATTTTTTCCAGATTTTTTCCGGATTTTTTTCCCAAAAAATCTACAAAACCTGCGTATTATAACCTGTAATCAACCACAACCCGCAATACCAATTCGACAATATGATACAATACCAAATTACTAAACGATACAATACCATTGTATTCCACAAATCCACGATACCATTCGACAAATACGATACAAATTAAAATAACAAGTCACAAAGTTACTAATTAACATGTTCAAAGTTACTAACAAGTCATAAAGTTAACACAAATAGTAAAATCTTACATCCCTACGCCTACTCCTCGTCCGACTCCGACTCCGATTCCGACTCCGCCCCCGCCTCCTTATCACTACTATCATCATTATTCTCGGGAATGCGGCTCAAATGATGATTATTTTGTAAGACGTCTTTGTTAAGGATGTCCGGGTGGCGGCATTTCATAATTTGAATTAGAACCGAGGCATGTAGTAGAGTAGAGAAAGGAAGGACGATAACAATTGTTAAAAGAATTATTAGGGTTGGGAAAGAGAAAAGGGCCGAAAAATGCAGCAGGATTAGGTTGAGGAAAGGGAACATTAAATGGATTACCTTGGTTGTTGTAGTGGGCAAAAAACTGCCCAAGGTAAGATTCGATGGTGACAATTCTAGAATTAGCCGATCTAGCCTCTTGCTCAGCCATGAGAGCCCGTTGTTGCGCCTCCTGAGCTTGCTTCCTAAATAACTCTTTCTCTTGCTGCTCTCGTCTCAACACCTCTGTCATATGCTGTAATATAATCTTGTTCAAACGGCTGAGGTGTCGCCTTACTAAACTGGGCGTGATATTGTGAAAAGGCAAAAATCAACAATTTTTGCCATTCATACGTCACCCAAAACAATGTTTGCACTCTTTATGTCACGATGTATGACGTTCAATTTTTCATTCATGTTTGGTAACTTAAACCTTCCGGAATATCAAACCATATATGTATATGTTGAGCCCAAATAAGGCTAGCTGTTTCGCAAACAACCGTCATGCTTGTCTCACAACCTTCATCACAAAAGGAGAGGAAATATATTAGCACTACAATTAACGACCCTTTTGTTGGCTTTTAATATCCATTATCAGCTATGTATATTTCATTATCTAGTGTTGAATATAACAAAAATAAAAGAAAATAAATATAGATTACTTATAATTGAACTTAGTTCTGATATAAATATATGCTTTATCACCTTTATATTTGTAACAAATTTTATGCACCTACCCTTGCTGTTTACTAATCTCTGTACGCATATAATATATTCTTCTAACATTAATATAAGCATAATAAATCTTTGGGATGCATATAATTCATTAGATCTACATCAATCAATGAGAAACATAACTAACAAGATTAAAAACAAAATGAAAGTGGTATTAGGTTGAGAAAAGTTAGGGTAGGTCTTTTAATTTATGTTATTGGACTTCTTGTAGATGTTGGGCTGGTAAGTCCAGAAAAACAAAAAGAAAGGGGAATGATTTATGTTGGGGCATTAAGATTTTAATTTGACAATTTTGTTAAGTTATAAAATTGTTGCATTATTGGTTTATAAGGTTATTTAGAGCTGAATTTTTGGTTTATCATTTTAGTTAAATATACTGTTTTATTTAAATAAATGAAAAAAAAAAAAAAAAAAAAAAAAAAAAAAAAAAAGAGCGCATGATGTCACTCGAAAACTAGTGTTATGCCGTGGGGTTTTGGTGAGATGGCACTACTTTTTCTTACGGCACCACCTTTGTTACACCTAGCCATCTAAGAAATAAGATAAAAATTGTGTTTTGTGATATACATAATGTGATGGTACACACTAAATGTGGCCTTATTGTAGTAGTATATTGTTTAAGCTTCGTATTTTGCGGTAGAAATGGATATGTAGATAAAGAGATGTACAAGTATCCGGATGATCTATCACATGGATGCTTTGGTGGTAGAATTGGATATTATAAAATGGGTTTTGATATGTCAAGAAAATTCAATGCTGTAATCACTAGTTTAGTATTCATTACTATAAATCTGGACACTTTTGGTCTTGGGTACAATACCATCCTTGAGTTATGTAAATAAACTTATGTACATTCCGTCGTTCATGAAATACATTATATATACAACACATTTTCCATGAATTAACCATTATAAACAATCAAACAAAATGACAAACACAACACACCACTACTACTTTCAATCTCATTACATCTCAACTATGTCAACTGTGAAGATAATCCAATCCACTTTACCGATCTAAATAATCATCAAGGCTTCCATTAGATGCATACTCGTAAACAATAATTTTCTTGGTAAGGCGAGTTTCATCGTATGTCAATCTACAACAATTATTTCAAACAACACTACTCCGAATGAGTAAGCATTTGATCTATAAGGTGTCGCCTTACTAACTGGATGTGATATTGTCAAAAAAGCAAAAATCAACAATTTTTGCCATTCCATACATCATCCAAAACAATGTTTCCGCTCTTTATGTCACGATGTATGACGTTTAATTTGTCATTCATGTTTTGAAGGTAACTTAAACCTTCAGGAATATCAAACCGTATCCGTATATGTTGTGCCCAAATAAGGCTAGCAGTTTCGCAAACAACCGTCATGCTCATCTCACAACCTTCATCACAAAAGGAGAGAAAATATATTAGCACTATAATTAACTACCCTTGTGTTGGCCTTTAATATCCATTATGAGCTATGTATATTTCATTATCCAGTGTTGAATATAACAAAAATCAAAGAAAATAAATATAGATTACTCGTAAATGAACTTAGTTCCGATAAATATATGCCTAATCTCCTTTATATTTGTAACAAATTTTATGTACCTGCCCTTGCTGTTTACTAATCTCTATACACATATAATATATTCTTCTAACCTTAATATAAACATCATAATCTACATCAATCAATGACAAACATAACTAGCAAGATTATAGGAAGAAATAAAATGAAGAGCTACCTGTTCTAAGAACTGATCATCAGCTACAAGATGGTTGAAATCTGTGATTGCGGCTGTGATGTTTTAAGAAATAGGTAAGAATTGTGTTTTCTGGTATTTACAATGTGACTAGTTTATGATGGGCTAGGTTTAAAAGGGCCTCATACTAATTTTTTTGGGCCACCACACGCTAGAATGTGGCCTTTTTTTTGGGTAGTGTGTTAGGAACTTAGGTTCAAAATGCAATACGTCATTTTAAATGTTCAGTGTGCAATAACGTATAACTTTATGTATGGGGTTCAAGAGATGAAAATTGTGTTTACAAAAGTGAGGTGATACTCCCATCATATTTTTTGATGTAAATACCATAACTGTGCATTGCAGTATTGTATGGTAGAATACTGTAATGCATAAGTTGTGGTGCAAGTATAAAAAAATGTGGTGGGAGTATCAACTCCTTTTACAAAATGGATAGGCTGTCAAGGGTACCTGAACGCCCCATAAGTGTGTGTCTGGATTGCTTTTTAAACTTCTTATCTTCTTAAAAATTACTACGTGTTTGTATTTTTTAGGAAATATATTGGTCTTAAAAAAAAAAAAAAAAAAAAAAAAAAAAAAAAAAACGTATTGGATACAACACTGGGCAAGTGTATATCTAATAAGAAATAAACAGATAAGTGTTTATATCCAAACACTAAAAAATTACTGCGTCTTGTGTTTCAAAGCAGTACGCATGGTCATTGGTGTGCTGTTATTTTTGGTGATGAACAAGTAACTTTGGCTAGTTGTTCAATTTTAGGATTTCGTTGTGTAGAGTCTTTACTTTCATCTACGTTTTACATTGTTTCCAAAGTCTGAGGTAAATATTTTTACAATGGAAAATAATGTTTATTATATAGATATACAGATATACTAGCTGCAGGCCCGCCCGTTAGGCGGCTAGCTTCAAGAATTATTCAAGATAAAATTGTAACATACGTAGTTTTTAAAATATAGTTAAACTTAATATAATCGTTCACAATAAAAATAAGTTCTCTGGGTCATAACCGTCAAAGGAAAAGATACATATCCATTATAGTTGGAAAAAATAGAAACTTATATGAAGAACATATGAAGTGTCCTATATGAACAATTTGTTTTTAACAAAGGTAATAATCAAACAATCTCTTCCGGATATACAATCCTAAATAATCTCTTCCGCCCGTAGTAGCTCATATTTTCTCTCTTTAATCTTTGTATCGAGCTCCCCCTACAACATGAATAAAGCAAATGAAAATAATGAGTTTAGTCACATTTACGGACAACAGGTCTAAAAAAAGATGAAACAGTAAACAATATCCATCATACAACATAAAGTTCAAGGTAGCTTTAACATAAAGTTGAAAAGTAGAAAATGCTTGAGCAGTCAAAGATATAAATAGTGAACATATTGTGGTAGATGACCAAGCACCCTTAAATTTTAATATGCGTACAATCAACTTATCAGTTTAAACTCTAGACCAAGCCAATCAACAAACAAAGTTTTTAGTCATTGCATCTTTGGTTCCACCTGCATGATAAAGTTCACTTAACCTACAAATTGGAGTCTTATAACTTACTAAGATCAAATATGTGGCATTGAGATCAACCTAATACCCTTGAAGCTCCAACAAATTTGCACCTTTATTGGCTTGGATGTGTTAGAATCATTAGCATTATGTGACTAAAGGTATATAGTAAGCATAAAAGCACTTAATAACCCATCCCATACACCACTTTGAAATTAATCATTTCTCTCTATCATGTGGATTTTAGCTAATTTTAAGGTGACTTCAAGTTTCAATCTTTTTGATGCATCTGACTTGTAAGCATTTTAGCTAATTTTCTATTTGACCGATTTGAGATAAAATGCAGCCTAAACTCACCTAATTAACTAATTGGGTCAAATTTGTTACCTAATGAAAAGAATCTAGAAACATTAAATTAATAGAAATGGGAATTGACATACCTTGTTTCGTCAAACCACCTATTTATTTACTTTGGGATCAAGGTGTCGGATACCATGCTTTAGTTCATCAAATACCATGCACTACATAAACACAATGAAAAGAGGTAAACTCTAACTCAGTCTAACACTCTTTAATTCGGTCAATACATACTCAAGCGTTTACAACATCTTAGATTGTTTAATTCCAAAAACTTATATAAAATAAATGGAATATTGGAACCTGAATATTATCAAACATCATCTTTGGATTCAAAAATACACACACTGGCAAATCCATCTATTAACACGTGATCACCTCATGATTGCTTGAAGAATTGAACCAAAACATAATGAAACCTAATTCATACAAATCAAATATAAATTATACAAAATCTAGATTGACTGGTATATAATGAATCAAAAGGAAAAATTATGTTGTAAAACGTACCCATTTTGAGGCATCATCGACACATTTTAAGGATAATTCGATAAGCACCAATTTGTTTTTTGGACTATGATAATATAACGAAATCACGAATCTTGAAATCAACAATTCGTTATTATTTTGGCCAAAATGAATGTTGATTCGCATTTGTTTATGGATAATAGATGATAATGAAATCGAAAAAGGTTATTTATCATTAAATGATTTAATCGGTATGGATCTTGTTTTTTATTTGTGGTGTTATTGAATTGAGGTGGGATGTATTAGGGTTTATGATTGGAAATGGATAATTGAGAGAAGTGTGTGTGTTTTTGTTGGAGGAGTTGTAGCAAATGATAGTATTAAAAGGTATTCCGCCTATTTTTTTTGTGCTTTGACTTTTTTACATGTGAAATGAAGGAGAACCGTTGGATAGAGGGAAATGCCATGTGGCAGGTTTAGAAGAATTTTAGAGAGGAGATTGATCAAGAAAACCCTGTTTTATATAGATAGTAGATGAATCAAATAAGTCTAATAAAACGCATTTTGCTTATATTCATATAATCTTTTATATAATAAAAGAATTACATCATTTCTGAGTTTTTTTGAAAATCCCTTCTCATTGAAAAAAAATTAAACTAATAGGAGAACTTGATTTTGACACGTAGGCGAAATCGAGCGACGTGATTGGGTAATAAAAAGTCAAAATTGAATCTAATTTGGTCAACCTTTAGCAAAATTCGTTTTCCAAATCTACTTATTAAAAGAAACGAACAAGCACATGGGTTAGTTTGCAATTGTTTAATTTAAAGGGGTTCAATTGTAACTTCTTAAAATAACAATGGGAACCATGGATCTCCAAGGATCAAATCCTTTACATCAAAGAATAAAAGTACGAAACGCTCTGGAACCATGAAAATCAAGAAACATTCATCCTCTGTAGCTGTTCCATTCATCCTATGTTTGTCACTTCGTCATTTAAATCACCAAAACACAAATTGAAGGAATTGTATTCCATATTCACATCAAAATTCATTAATAATTCTTGACTAACTCATCCCCAAATTAATAATTTTAAGCTCTTATAGCCATGAATCCAAGGTATATTCTTTATTTATTCAATGATTATGATTTCAATAATTTCACTTATTATATAAAAGATTGATTATGATTTAAATAATTAATAATGTATTTATATTTAACCTATAAACACTCCTTACTGATGTAAATTTGTCATTATTATTATTGTTATGCTTGCAGAATAGTTGTAGTTATTCTAAGTTATATGACAGCAAGAAATTTGCATTCATGGCTGTTTATATGTTTTGTATACATTAAAGGCACAATAAAATTGGTTGGTCGGGCGGGTTAGATAATCGGTTTATACAGTTAATTTTGGACATGGGTCGAAAAAAAGGTCGAGTCAAGTTTGCTGATCTAATTTTTATATAAACTTAACTGTTTATATCAATACTTTTTGTGCAATGTATGTTTGCAAAAGTTGTGTTATTTCAATAATATTTTTTTTATTTGAATAAAAGATTTTTGAAATTAACTTGCCGTGAGTGTGCTGATGCTTCCCAGGTTATTGTCTGCTTCGCAACTATTTCTGTCATATGCGGTGCGGAAGACCGGCCTGATGTTGTGCACCAGAAAATGGCATAACGGCTACAAGTAAAGAGTTCGCGGGATTGAAAGCGCAAGAAGGGGCTGATGTTGTGCACCACGAAACAAAGTGATAAGCCCAAAGAAGCGAGCTTATCGGCTTTGCAAAATCTCAATAAGCAGTTAAGCCAATCCAAACACCCCCTGATTATCTAATTTAGCATCACCTTTTAAGCTTGGTGAAATGGGTACTGATTATTCATATTCTGCTTTTTGCAGTGCTGCAGTTTTTCATAACGCAAGTACAAGATTCCTGTGATGGTCCTCGCTTTGAACTACGCCTGCAATTTGTATACAGGTTCGATAATAGTTGTAGTTATTCCGTTTACCCACCCGACTCGCCCAATTTGCCACATTTTCTTTCAAAAGAAACATCACTAGGATAAAAAACGAGTTTCACCTTTAAGCCATTGTAATATGCTTGAACAACAGGAAGAGATGGAGTATTATTACGAGCTTGCATCAGATCCCATATCATATTAGCAAGGGTATATCATCCAGTCTGCAAACAAAAGGTTCGTTTAAACAAAGGAAAAAGATTAATCGAGCACCTATGTGATTTGGAGCCTCTTAATGCTGATAACTACATAATGATGTCAAATTATTATGCACAGAGTGGGAAAAATGACATGGTTGATATATGGAAAGAGACGATACGAGATATGGATTTGAAACCAAAGATAGCGTATAGTTGGATAGAGTTTAGAAACAAAGTTCATGTATTTAAAACAGGGGATGTATCACATCCAAGATCAGAGGGTATATATTGGGAATTGGAGTGTTTGATGAAGAACTTTGAAGAAGGTGGTTCTCAATGGGCCCCAGAATTTGGTTTTCATGATGTAGATGAAGAGCAAGAGTGTGTTCCTATTGGTCATAGTGAGTTGTTGGCAATTTCATTTGGATTGATTAGCACGAAAAGTGGGAGTACTATTCGTGTGACTAAGAATCATCGTGTTTGTCATAGATGTCATGAGGCTGCAAAATATATCTCTAAAGTAACCAGCCGGGAGATCATATTAAAGGATCCGAGCCGTTTCACCATTTCAAGAATGGGATATGCTCCTGCCAGGAATTTTACTAATTGGTTATTCAGGACTCTGGAGTCTAATGGTTATCAAACACACCCATAAGCTAAAGTCAAATGGATGTATTTTGATTGAACATTTATGATCAAGTCATGACTGAAGATGGAAGAACTCTGGAGTTATGCAGCAACAAGTTAGTAACACCGAAATGTTGTGATACCACGAGTGAAGAAGTGAAGGTATGTGGAATTCTAAGCTATTGACTTTTATTTTCGCAACTACATTTCCCTAAACTTAGTTGCAGTATAAATGATTATCACGGGTTTGGTGAACGTTTTCCAAACAGTGTTCCTTGATAAAAGAAAGGCAACTTACGATTAATTTACATGTAAAGGCAACTTACGATTAATTTACAACAGAACGGGGGAAAACAATGCATTGGATACGTTACTTTTACCTGAATTTTCTTGAGCAGCATGCCATTAAGATCCCTAATTGTGTTTTCTCTTTTCTTTTTGCATATTTGGCCTGATGTATAAGTAAAGATTAAATACGACTTTCACAACCTAAGGGCTTATGTCCCAATGGTCCCGAGAAGCTCCCCACAACCAAATGGTTGTAGGTTCAAGTCCTACTTAGGACATGTGAGATAGATTTGTGGTGTAAATATTGTAAGGTAGTTAAAATTGTCGTTCTAAAAAATAAATACAACTTTCACATAAATAGGTACAAGTAAAGGTGTTACACTATTACCTGAGTAGTTCTTATTATTCCTTCCTTTTATATTTTGTAACCTTTTACATATTTTGGGGCTGCCTGTGATTATCGTTAATTGTAATTATATAAATCTAAGGTGTATACATCATGTATGGAATTAAAATACGTCAGTAGTTTACCAGTTTCTCTAGAGCAACCTCCATACCCTTGGGTGTATGACCAAGCATGGCCCCCTCTAAAAGCGTCTACAAAAACAAAGTACTCGATTATAATTTATAAACATTTAGTTTCAAATATATAAAGTGCAATATATGGACA
Source organism: Artemisia argyi (assembly GCA_030686995.1). NCBI lineage: Eukaryota > Viridiplantae > Streptophyta > Magnoliopsida > Asterales > Asteraceae > Artemisia > Artemisia argyi. The sequence continues at coordinate 2,195,267 of CM060692.1, read as the reverse complement.
AATTTTTTCTTGTCTGCTTCACAACTATTTCTGTTATATGCGGATAAGCCCAAAGAAGCGAGCTTATCGGCTTTGCAAAATGTCAATAACCAGTTAAGCCAATCCAAACACCCCCTGATTATCTAATTTAGCATCACCTTTTAAGGTTGACGAAATGGATACTGATTATTCATATTCTGCTTTTTGCAATGCTGCAGTTTTTCATAACGCAAGTACAAGATTTTGTGATGATGCTCGCTTTGAACTACGCCTGCAATTTGTATACAGGTTCGATTAAGAGTATGGTTATAAATTAATTTATATATATGAATTATAATATAGTTTTTTATTGCATCAGGCACACTAGCATTGCTGCAAAGCACATTCCTACTACATGAGTCTTCATAACATTGCTTTGTATACTCAACGTGGTTGGAGGTGAAGAGTGGCAAGGAGAGAGCTATGGTCACTTAAAATGGTATTTTGTTTTTTGCATCAAATTCAGATGCTCATAATTTTCTTATCATTAAATTGATAAAGTTTGATTATTAGTTAAGTCATTCTCCTTTATTAGTTAAATCTTTCAGGAATTATGTTGTGCAACACATAGTAAGAATGCAGATTTCAGAATTTAGTAGTAAGATAGTGCCACAACTTCCAGGGAATTTGATACATCCAATGTAAGTTTCTTCAATTCCATAATATTTTTCCATATTCCTTTACAGGTTTCATAATGGCCATATCTTTTCTTAATGAAGTCAATTCTGAAAAAGATAAATGGACTATCAAAGTGAAGGTTGTTTCTCTATGGAAACAATATTACATTAACAGCAATCCACCAGCATTAGCAAGCATGGATATGATCTTTAAGGATGAACATGTATTATTTTTTAATTTTATTCAGTATATCTAAATTATCATGTTATTCTTATTCAAAATTTGAATAATTTTTGAGGTTATTGTAAAAAACATAGGGTACTACCATTCACGCTACAATAAGGGCTGGATTCATCTCAGATTTCGATAAACTTTTGCAAGAGAATGCTGATTTCTTGATTACAAACTTTAATGTAAAAACGAACATCGATGGTACAAAGTTAACACCACATCAATATAAGTTACACTTTGTGAAAAAAACAAATGTTCGACATTGCCAAGACTTTACCTGCGATACTGATGATGATGGTTTGCAACTTATATCTTTCCATGACTTCAACAATACCACATTCGACACAGCATATGCTTTTGGTATTGTACCTTTTCTTAAACTTTTTACATATATGAAATTTCACAATTTTTCATTCTAATAGTATTTTATCTTTTTTGTAGATGTGATTGGTCGTTTGATTAATAATAAAGATATAACAGTTCTGAATGGAAAGAATGGAAGTACGAAAACCGGATCAGCAAGGATAAAGCTTTTGGTAATATAAAATAAAACGCGCATTTAATATTTGTAAAGCAACGAAAAGTAACATTGAGTGCAATTTGCAGATGTGCTTGGCCAAATAGTCTCAAACAAGAAACTCAAACAAGTCACCGTGGACCAGAAACCAACAAGTCTAATTGAATACGAGCTACAGAATACAAGGTACGTAATCAACAATTATGAAGCATACTGATTCTCTTTTATAACATTGAGATTTCTTTGTAACAGCGGCCAGAAGATACAATGTGTTTTGTGGGAGGATGATGCTGATGCTTTACAAGACTACATCGACAAAAATATCAAAAACACCGATCCTATCGTCATGATTCTTCAGCTAGCCAAAATAAACACATGGGAAAGTAAAACTTCTTCCTTTCATATACATTTAAAAAAAATTTATATACGCTAATAACTACTGAAACATATCATACATGCAGACAAAAAACAAGTATCAAGCATCAAAAAAGCATCGAAGATTTACATTAATAACGACATCAAACACATTTCTTTGTTCAAGGAAAGGTAAGAACATTATAACAACATGCGAAGAACCTGAGTTAAACTTAACAACTACATTCAATGCTAAAAGACAAAAGATCGAATCAACGAAGACTGACAAGGTATTTTACACAACACAAAACCATACATTAAATTAATTTTATAAAACTAATTTCAAATCATATAATTAATTATGTAGTACTTCAATCTCTTCAGATGACAAACACAAAACGCCGGCCAAAGATCCGTGAGGATAATACAAAGGATGTCATAACAATTGAAGATTCCGAAGACGAAAATTAGGTGTAAATATTCAACAAGAAGAAAAAAGAAATTATCTGCAACAACAACCAAGGATGATAGTTTCGCGTTTCTTATTTTATTAATATCTATAAACGGCTATTTGATGTCTCATATGATAGATTTCTTTTAAAAGACATTTGAGGAAAAAATCATAAACAAACAAACTTTTTAGAAATAACCCCGTGCGTGCACGGGTATTATATCTAGTAAACATTAGATATATATATCTTAAACTCAATTAAGTCTAATAAAACGCGTAGATAAAAATATAAGCCACCAAAGTATATGCAGCTCTTAAGAACTTAATTTTGTAACCCGATAAGGTTCATGTCGATAAAAATATAAGCCACCAAAGTAGATGTAGCTCTTAAGAACTTTAGAACCCGATAAGGTTCGTGTAAATAAAAGTAGATGTGGCTCTTAAAAGCTTTGCAACCCGATAAGGATTACATGTGCCTCTACCAAACAAGAAATTATTATTAAAAAAATGGATTTCAAAATCTATACCAGTTTAAATAGACCATGCATGCATAACGCCAATCAAATATCAAATCCTTACTTGATTCATTCTAAGAGAAAAAGAAAGACAATGGCTTTTTTAGGGGAAGTGGGAACATTCTGTTTTGTGTCATTGCAAGAGTTTTACCCGTAGCCTTTTGTTTTACCACACATTTGTTATCATAAAAAAGAACAGAACATCCATTTTCCATTAGTTGTCCCACACTTATTAAATTGTGAGCCAAAGAAGGTGCAAAATGGACATCCTTAATTTGTTTTGTATGGTTACCTTTCATAGCTAAGCTTGTTGTCACCGAGGCGGACCTGTGATTTGACTGACTCGTCTAGGCTTTTGAACTTTGAACGGTCTCCTGTCATATGATTCGAACAACCGTTGTCAACGTACCAGACTTCTTTGGCAGAATCGACAAGGTTTGAGGAAGTCATAAACAAAAACTCTTCTTCATCGTTTTCTTCAGCAAACTTAGCTTCCTCAGGCTTGTACCAACAGAACCTGTCCGAATGCCAATCCTTGTTGCAATGTGAGCAATGGAGGGAAGTATTGACAGGTCGGGTTCTTCCTCTTCCCCTGCCTCTATAACTTCGTCTATCTCTTCCTCTCATGTGGTGTTTCTAGGAGCTCAAGAGTAGGAGCCACTAAGACTACCAGCCAATTTACAAGGAATCTTCCCGCCAATAGAACTGTGTCTATATACTAGCATGTAAAATTTATCTAGTTATACACTTATACGTAACGCTTGAAGCCTATGCACAGACATATAGTTTTGTATGGTATACTGTTTTCTTCATGATATTGCTTCAAATGCATCAATGTTTACAGTGAGGGAAAGTCATGTGAGGGTCCTTGAAACAACTCCTTCAAACCGATGGATCACAAACCGTACTATCTTTCATTATAAAAATACTCAAGCAGCTTAATCTTTGAACACAAATGCAGCTTTTTATGAAACCTACTGCAGACATGACAACGCTGGTCAGCTAACCAGGTGATAGCTGCTTTCACGCTGGTGCGTGGTCAAGACCACCATTTAGAGTCTAAATTACTATATAAAATAATTATCTGTTAAAGTAATAAATCACTATATGCAAGTCTGATACAATTTCAAAACAAGAAATCATTTGAAGGATCTTTTCATTACCAACCCATTTCCTTCTACTGCTCAAAAATTAGACAATGCTTCCTACAACATCAATCTCCAAACCTATACTTTTAGTTACATTCGATATTGAGTGATTAGAAAGAAGAATTAACATGTTTTCGACCTATTGGATAATACAAGAAGCCACACTGTTTGCTTCCGAAAAGGTATCAAACACACTGGTGGTCTGGTGGGCTGGGGGATAGTTGTAGGTTGGGGCATAGTAGTAGGCTGGGCCAAAGCGATGGAAGTGGTGGTGGTGCTCGGTAATTTTACTCTTCTTTGTCTTCTCATTGCCGTCTTTCTTCTTCTTCTTCACAATGAACTGGTCTTTGTTGTTATCAGTCGCTGCCAAAGCACAAATCCAAAAGTCACTTATTTGAAAACACATCATAAAAATTGTATATTTAAACACATGTTATGACTAACGGGTCTAGCTCGACTCTAAGTCTCTTATTTGAAAACACATAACTTATGAGTTATGTCATATATTAAAAATAACATAAGGTTGTAAAAGCAGAACCAAGGCCACTATCAAAAGTGTTTAAGATGTTGTATGCATCATAAATACACTTTGAGGTTCCGTTTGACCCATTTCCATTTTGGCAAATTTTCACTGATATGACAAGTTAGAAATAGAACATAATCCAATCAACCTATACCAAGCTAGCAATCAATAAGAAGATGAAGATACATAACTAAAAACAGTAATTCATTAACAAACAAACAAACAATATAATAATAATAATTATACACCTAGCTCTCTACCTCCTGGTTTGCCAAAAAGAATCAACTTTTTTTGTAACTAGTCAACTTGCTCAACCGTGAATAGCTCTTCTTTTGGTTTTTCACTGCTGTCGGGGTTTGTTTCCATACCACGGAATTGCTGGTGTTTGTTGTTATCAGTCGCTGCCAAAGCACAAATCCAAAAGTCACTTATTTGAAAACACATCATAAAATTGTATATTTAAACACATGTTATGACTAACGGGTCTAGCTCGACTCTAAGTCTCTTATTTGAAAACACATAACTTATGAGTTATGTCATATATTAAAAATAACTTAAGGTTGTAAAAACAGAACCAAGGCCACTACCAAAAGTGTTTAAGATGTTGTATGCATCATAAATACACTTTGAGGTTCCGTTTGACCCATTTCCATTTTGGCAAAATTTCACTAATATGACAAGTTAGAAATGGAACATAATCCAATCAGCCTATACCAAGCTAACAATCAATAAGAAGATGAAGATACATAACTAAAAACAGTAATTCATTAACAAACAAACAAACAATATAATAATAATTATACACCTAGCTCTCACCTCCTGGTTTGCAAAAGGAATCAACTTTTTTTGTAAGTAGTCAACTTGCTCAACCGTGAATAGCTTTTTTTTTGTTTTTTCAATGTTGTCGGGGTAAATTTCCATACCACGGAATTCCTTCATTTCTTTCAAATAACGAGGTAAGTTCCACTATCAATCTGCTGTTTAAGATGACGCCTAGCCTGACGTTTAAGGTCTCGCCTTACTAAACTGGGCGTGATATTGTGAAAAGACAAAAATCAGTAATTTTTGTCACTCCATACGTCATCCAAAACAATGTTTGCACTCTTTATATCACGATGTATGACGTTTAATTTGTGTCATTCATGTTATTTTGAAGGTAACTCAAACCTTCCGGAATATCAAACCATATCCGTATATGTTGAGCCCAAATAAGGCTAGCCGTTTCGCAAACAACCGTCATGCTCATCTCACAACCTTCATAAAGAAGAGAAAAAATATTAGCACTATAATAAACAACCCTTATGTCAGCCTTTAATATCCATTATCAGCTATGTATATTTCATTATCTAGTGTTGAATATAACAAAAATCAAAGAAAATAAATATAGATTACTTATAAATGAACTTAGTTCCGATATAAATATATGTAACAAATTTTATGCACTTGCCCTTGTGTTTACTAATCTCTAGCTATACGCATATAATATATTCTTCTAACATTAATATAAACATAATAAATCTTTATGCATATAATTCATTAGATCTACATCAATCAATCACAAACATAGCTAACAAGATTAAAAACAACAAAATGAATACCTATTCTGAGATCAATGAAAGTAGCGGTTGTGACCTGTCATCATATCATTATTTATTTATTTATTTATTTTTTTGTTTGTGTGAAAGTGGTTGAGAAAAGTTATGGTAGGTCTTTTAATTTGTGTTATTGGACTTCTTGTAGATGTTGGGCTGGTAATTCCAGAAAAACAAAACAAAGGGTGTATGTTGGGACTTTGGGCATTAAAATTTTAATTTGACAATTTTGTTAAGTTATAAAATTGTTGCATTATTGGTTTATAAGGTTATTTAGAGCTGAATTTTTGGAGTATAAGTTTAGTTAAATATACTGTTTTATTTAAATAAATGAAAAAAAAAAAAAAAAAAATGCATGATGTCACTAGAAAACTAGTGTTATGCCGTGGGGTTTTGGTTAGATGGCACTACTTTTTTTTACGGCACCACCTTTGTTACACCTAGCCGTCTAAGAAATAAGATAAAAATTGTGTTTTGTGATATACATAATGTGATGGTACACACTAGAATGTAGATAAAAATTGTGTTTTGTGATATACATAATGTGATGGTACACACTAGAATGTGGCCTTTTTGTAGTAGTATATTGTTTAAGCTTCGTATTTTGCGGTAGAAATGGATATGTAGATAAAGAGATATACAAGTATCCGGATGATCTATCACATGGATGCTTTGGTGGTAGAATTGGATATTATAAAATGGGTTTGATATGTTACACGAGTAAACAAGAAAATTCAATGTTGTAATCACCAGTTTAGTATTCATTACAAGTAAACAAGAAAATTCAATGTTGTAATCACTAGTTTAATATTCATTACTATAAATCTGGACACTTTTGGTTTTGGTTACAATACCATCCTTGAGTTATGTAAATAAACTTATGTACATTCCGTCGTTCATGAAATACATTATATATACAACACATTTTCCATGAATTAACCATTCTAAACAATCAAACAAAATGACAAACACAACACACCCGAATGTATAAATGCTAGCACTATTTAGTATAAACTACTACTTTCAATCTCCTTACATCTCAACTATATCAACTGTGAAGATAATCCAATCCACAACGATCTAAATAATCATCAAGGCTTCCATTAGATGCATACTCGTAAACGATAATCTTCTTGGTAGGGCGAGTTTCATCGTATGTTAATCTACGACAATTATTTCAAACAACACTACTCCGAATGAGTAAGCATTTGATCTATAAGGTGTCGCCTTACTAACTGGATGTGATATTGTCAAAAAGGCAAAAATCAACAATTTTTGCCATTCCATACATCATCCAAAACAATGTTTGCACTCTTTATATCACGATGTATGACGTTTAATTTGTCATTCATGTTATTTTGAAGGTAACTCAAACCTTCTGGAATAATCTGTATATGTTGAGCCCAAATAAGGCTAGCCGTTTCGCAAACAACCGTCATGCTTGTCTCACTACCTTCGTCACAAAAGGAGAGAACATATTAGCACTATAATTAACTACCCTTGTGTTGGCCTTTAATAAATATTATCAGCTATGTATATTTCATTATCTAGTGTTGATTATAACAAAATCAAAGAAAATAAAAATAGATACACTTCACAGAACCCGATAGATGTTAACTATAATGTAAATATTAGCTAAAAATCCCGATTACTTATAAATGAACTTAGTTCTGATATAAATATATGCCTTATCACCTTTATATTTGTAACAAATTTTATGCACCTATCTTTGCTGTTTACTAATCTCTACACGCATATAATATATTCTTCTAACATTAATATAAACATAATAAATCTTGATGCATATAATTCATTAGATCTACATCAATCAATCACAAACATAATAATCTATCTTTTAACTACTAAAACAAAAAAATAATAAATCTCTATGCATATAATTCATTAGATCTACATCAATAAATCACAAACAAACATAATAAATAGCAAGATCAAAAGCAAGAAATAATATGAATACCTATTCTGAGATTTGGTCATCAGCTAGTAGTTGACAGGAATAGCGGCTGTTGATCTGTTATCATGTCAAGAAATATAGAATTGTGTTTTATGGTACTAGTATTTATAAAAATGTGATGGGCTAGGTTAAAGCTATAACAGGCCTTAAACTCTACATTTTTTGGGCCACTGTCACACTTTGACACTAGTAGGGTACTAGAGTAAAATATCTTGACTAAAAAAAAGAATGGTTAATGGTGTTTATATTCACTAGACAACAGAATTATTTAAGTTTTGTTTCTTATTTTGTTTATAGTTTTACACCCCCCCCCCCCCCCCCCCCCCCCCCCCCCTTTTTTTTTTTTTTTTTTTTTTTTTCCTGTTAGTTTCAAGTTTTTAACCACTATAGCAAAAACAATTCGGACTTGGTAATTTAATGTAGATCGTTCAAATCGGAAATACATTGGACTTTGTTTAAGCTAAGGTAACGTACGGTGTCTCATCTTTCTTTGAAGCATTCTTTGATCATATAAATAGGATGAAACTATCTTGAACATTAAAAGAGTGGCACACAAAGATGGTAGCATACTAATGTTTATTCCCAATCAAATCTTTTAACCCAATCATTTGGCCCCGGAAAATTTCTCAAAGGAGCGTAAAAACCATCTTCTTTAACCAGCCAAAAACAATCGTCTTTCGACTCATGTTCACTCATAAAACAATAATTAGGATCGCTTTTCCTCTTCATCGAAAAAACATCAAAAGTACGTTGCTTAGATCCCAAGTAAAAATGACAAAAGTATAGCGTCGTTTTCCATACGTTTAAGCAAAACTTAATGTCAAATTCTTCGCCAGCATTCCTAACAACATAACCAAGATCGGTGTTTTTTGACTGGCAACGAAACAGAAGATTGTTCAAGCCAACTTCAATATGAACGGTGTATGGCGTCATAATACAACCACTTTTTTCATTACCAATGACGTTTGCTTGCATTGCATAGACAAGGTTGATTGCTAAAATGAATAGAGGCAAGTAGTTACATAGAGATCAATGTATTTTTGTTCAACGATTTTGTATTAAATGTGAAACAATAAAACGTATATTTGATTTGTTATTGAATCTTGCACGTAAATAAGCAACAATACTAGCCATGTTTAAAATTTATGTGTAAAAGTGTGAAAATGGTTCAAGAAATGTACACCGAGTCATCTAGTTCAACTTTTTGAAATATGGTTTATATAATATGTGATCATGTAGTGCATGTATTGTTTTGTTGCATGTCTACATGTAAAAAGTTTGTTTGTTTCTCGAGATTTTATGGCAGAACTGATGAGATAATATTTAGATTTTGGAAACTAGGCTGAATTTTTTTCGTAACTTTCATCCGTAGACACCCCTTTTTCTATATGGGGTTCGTTTTGTTCTTACACATCCGTTTGCAAGAAAATTGTATTCACCGTCCATCCTTATTTATACTTCCACCTAAGCTTTATGAGCCTCGAGTATTTAGCTAACTGTTTATTCAGAAACTTAACATCTAGGATCATGTCTGTGAAGGCCGCAAAACTTTTCAGTTTTTATCATATAAACCACTCATCTATTAAAACAAACTAAAAGACAATCAAAGTGTGTGTTTATTTACGATTACATCAGTTTCGCCCAAATTCATGCTTTAGAACAATATCTAATTTAAATGTATTATTGACATTTCACGCATATATTATTTTTGTTGGTATTGGTTTAATATGCTAGAGTTTGGTTTGTCATTCTATATGTAAAGTTTTTGAGAATAAATTTAACCAAAATTGGTGTAAACGAAAACAAATATACAGTTCGGTGGCCTATAGGTTGGTTTCTATAAATAAGTGACCTATATGTAAAAAGCTAAAAACTTGAGAGGCTTCCAAATACTTTATCCCTAAATACAACAAAATATCGTAAATGATATTAAAAGGGTTAAGTTCACGAACTGGCCATCAACTGTCTCAAATTTTTAATTGTAAGTAATGAACTTTAGAAAATATCATTATCACAATCCAAACTTTTAAAATTTCCACACATGGGTAATATACTTTTATCTCGGTCCATCATATGAGATATGAGTGATATAGTTTTATCACGGTTCGTCATATGGGTAAAATATACTTTTACAAAATTTTGAAATATGGGTAATATTTTCCTGTATAAAAAAATTAAGATAGTGATAATAGTATTTTACTATTTTTCAAAATTCAATACCTATAATAAAAAATTTGATAAAGTTCATGGCCTATCAATGAACTTAACTGATAAAATAACTACTCATAAATAGAAAAGTAGGAGTAATATATTTTGATATTCTTTTTTCAAAGTTCACTATAACTTTACTACAAACTTTACTACTTTACCAATCTCATAATTTTGTGAAGCCCAGTGGGCGGCCCAAAGGGGCCCAAAGGTTATATCATAATTGGTAAACTTTACTACTTTACCAATCTCATAATTTTGTGAAGCCCAGTGGGCGGCCCAAAGGGGCCCAAAGGTTATATCATCTATGTGAATACCTACTCTCTGAGATCTGGTCATAGCTACAACATGATTGACATCCATGAAATAGCTGCGGATTTGAGTGAATTTTTTTTTAATGATTTCTGTTTGGATATCAAAATGCATGTTGTCCGACATTTTGTGATTTTTAAAATAATGTTAAAAACCAAAATGTCACATGCCTTTCGATATCTAAACACAAATTTATAAAAGACTACCAAATTTGTAGGGACACAAGTTAGATACTGTCCGAACATTACCTCGATTATCTATGACAATACTTTCCACCAACAAAAGTGACGAGTGACAATAAAAAACATAAGGGACCCTTAACATAACCGAGTGTTGTCATGTGTCGGGCTTTGGAAACTTTTGTTGGGGGAAAGTATTGTTATCGATAGTCGAGATACATCGATAAACTTACATTGGTGTTATCAAAATGTAGTACTAGTAATGGACGGAACTAGGACCAAATATGACCGGGTGCACAAATTTTTTGGAACCATAATACAGAAACACATTTCGATAGACTGAGTGCATTTAATATGCATTTTGGAAAAATTGATAGTTTTTTTTTTCAAAAATTGACACTACACCGAAAAAATCCATGATGCGGGTGTTTGTTTAGGAATAGCTAGTTATTGGTGTTAACTTATTTGAATTAATGGGTTTATATTTTGATTGTGTTATGTTGCTGATTATGTATTTTGAGGTGTATGTTATTTATGTATATAGGGTTTATAATACATTTGAGATTAGAATGTTAAAAGTTAGATCTATTTTCCATTAGAAGGCGAATAATAAGTTGTTTTTGAAGATTAAGCTTGTTTAAGGGTTTTTGAGACTAAAGCTCGTAAAACCCATAAATAAGCTTAAACAAATCCCCCTTAAAGCTTATTATTGGGCTTATGAGCTTATCTCATTTCGTCTTATATTTCATAAACCTGATTTTTTCTGGCTTATTTTGTAACTTATCGGCTTATATAAGCTTGTTATATCATAATAAGCTTATATAAGCCCATAAGTTTCAAGATAAACCGGAAAATTTTGGCTTTTGAAATATATGCCGAAATGAGATAACCTCGTAAGCCCAATAATATATGCCGAAATGATATAGCCTTCTATATATAGGAATGAATTGGGTTGAAGGATGTAGGATTCTGTGAGCTTTGATGTGGAGTTCCTTAGGGTGTTCTTATGGAAGGATCAATGCTAGCCTAATTTTCGTGAAATATCTGTTACTTTAAGGAAAATTGTCTGTTTAGGTATTCAGAGGTGTTTGGGTATGCTTATTAGCTTATCGGTGTTATCGAAATGCAATAGGTCGCTTTGAGTGTGTTTGAAGTATATGTTTGTAAAATGGGGTTTATAAAGGTGAAAAATGTGCTTTCGAAATGCACCTCAGAACTCAGAAGGCGTGTTTTCAAATGGATAAGCCGTTAAGCTTACATAAACTCTCCTTAAGTTGGTGTTTCGGATTGCATATTCAAACTGCTTATATGCTAAAACAAGCATGTACAACACTGGGCTTATTCTAATGTATCTGATAAAACCTTTAATATATAGGAATGAATTGGTATTAAGTTCGTTGTAAAAAAATTGTGTTTAATTGGTGTTAGGTGTCTTAATAAGGAAGGACCAATGCTTGATAAGCTGTTTTGTAGAGTAATAAACTAACGCTATGGTGTTTCATGGCGGAAATGAGATATACTATGTGATGTTTTTTGTAACATTGGGTTCAAATTATTGGTTTAGGTATTCAGGTTATTCAGGGGTGTTCGGCTAAGATCTTATAAGGCGCCTTTGGTGTTATCAAAATGTAGTAAGACGCTACGAGTGTTTGTTTTGAGATAGCTCGTTATAAGCTTATTTAAGGGGTTTTATGAGGTCAAAAGTGTGTTTTCAAAATGCGTAGGTTGTGAAAATAGATAAACAAATAAGCTTACCGAAACAACCACCCTTGAGTGGTGTTTGGGATAGCATTTTAAAAACAAGAATTTATACTGGGATTATATCTAGTCTAAACTATGCAGATAATCTTCATCCAAACACGCAAAACTGTTTATCTTCTCAAAAAGTAAGTAAATAAGTTCCTAAACGAGTTAATGATCAATCATAAGTAATTTCAAACTCCTGAGTTTTGGTTGGGAATAATTGACCCAACTAGGTTGAGCCGATTAGAAATGAGCAATCATAAGTATTTCAAACTATGCGATTGTCTGGCTAATAGATAGCCACATCTGCTATATGCTTGACCTGTTGGTAGGTTTACCGTCTACCATTAGAAAAGTATGAAGTACATCTGCTATTTGCTTGGTATGTTTTGAGGTGGATGTGATCTAGGTTTAGGTGATTAGGTCCTTAGGGTATATACATATCCTCAGGAAGAAAGACATAGCCACAATACACTGAACAAGAGCAATCAGCAAACTGAGCAGCCTTGCACGAAATTGCCCTGTCTTCAAACCAACCATACCTACGACTGTTCTATACCAAAAACTGTGCACTGCATCAACAACAAACCAGTTGATGAAACGAGGTGGTCTCATCTTTCACGACTCACCAGTTTCATCTATGTCTCAATCTTACCTCCAAACATGCCAGCAAACACAAATCTTTGAAAGTATGTTTAGCTGCTTTGTTGAACTTGCCATGACTTTGTTACTGCAGTCACACCATTTGATTGTTTAACTTTCAAACTGAGCAGCCTTGCACGTATTTCAAGTTAGATCTTTGTTTTCAATAGGAAGGGGAATACGTTCTTTTTTATCTAGCGTGATGATTTTTTATCCGCTATAGCCTTTAGGAATGAATCAGGTCGCGTGAAAACGGATTTTATGAGCTCTGATGTAAATGTTGGGTGTTCAAGCATGGTGTTAGTTTTTCACGTGTTACTTTTTCACGTGTTACTTTTTGGATAAAGGAAACGAGAGATAGAATGCGGCCTTTCTGTAGTGTTAGGTTCTAATTGGCCGTATCCGCATTCAGGTTGTGTCTGGGTGAAGGTTGTTTGAGGAGCTTATTAGCTTCTTCTTCATCGTATCAAAATGCAGTACGTCATTTTGAATGTTTGGTGTGAAATAACGTATAAGTTTATGTATGGGGTTCAAGAGATGAAAAGTGTGTTTACAAAATGGATAGGCTGTCAAGCGTACCCAAACGCCCCCTAAGCATGTGTCTGGATTGCTTTTTAAATTGCTTATCTACTTATTCTCTAAAAATAAGTATATAAGAACTTAAATAAGCATCCTAAACATCTTCGAGTTCGAGAGATCATAGAGTTTTTGGTTGGCATAAATGGCACAAAATTCTTGAGATCATCCCAACTGTGTCTGACAGTACTCACTCTGACTAATGGATAACCACATGTGCCATTTGCTTGACCTTCGGTAGGTGTACCCATTAGGAAAGTTTGTAGTATATGTTGAGTATATACGAAATCTTATTTTCTAGCAAAGATTTAAGCTATGTGGTTTAAAGAGGTTTAGGTGCGTGAAGTTTTTCATGTACTGTGTTTCAAAGGAGTATGGTCATTGGTGTGCTATTATTGGTGATGACTAAGTAACTCGGCTAGTTGTTCAGCTTTAGGATTTCATTATTACCAGAGTCTGAAGTGTGCTGCCTGTAATATATGCAGTGTTCTTCTCGTATACAATTTCTTCATAATAGAATGAAGGACGTGTAAGATCATCAGGTCTTCAAATATGTGATATAGGCTAACCCAAGAGTTTATAGGAAATTGTTTTTGTTATGTGCTAAAGTCTTCTTCATTTATTGTACCTCGCGTGGTAATTATATATTTGTTATGTAGGGCAATAAAGGAGGAAAAGTATGCTGCTGGCAGGGCGATTTTACCCATGCTTCAAGCAGAAGAGGATGAAAGGTAAGGAACTACAACTCCAGTCTTATTAAGATATTGGTAATATTGACTCGATTACTTATGAATGGGTTGACTTGGGTTATGGTGTATGCCCAACTAGCCAAAGATTAAATTTATTATCCAAAATAAACAGGTCTAAACTCTAAACCGTTTAATCTTGCTAAATAGTGTCACTATATTATAATAGCTAACTTTAAATAATCATATATGATGTGTTACCTATTAATAGAAAATTAAAGAAAAAACTTGTTTCAGCTCTTGCTAGAAACATGACCCTGATTTAATTAGTCACCTAACCCGCCCGAACCACCCGTTCTTCCACGTCTAGTATACTCTTTCGAATTAAAAAAAAAAAAAAATGTTATTTATGTGTAGATTTGTGAAAGAATGGAAGAAATATCTTGAAGATGAGGTTTGGATAATGAAAGATGTGCCCGGCTGGAAAGTTGGCGAGAGTGTGTACCACTCAGGAAAATGGATGCCTCCTGCAACTGGTGAAATGTGTGCTGAGGTCTGGTAAACCTTTGGGGAAGTTGTCAATTTACGCGTCTTCAAACTTCTAATAAAATTGCAGTTGAACAAAAATTAACATATTTCTAAGGGAGAGCTTCTTTTGTTTACATGTATTATCTCATCTACACAAAGGCATCTGCACTTTGTTGTATGTTATTTTTAGCGTGTTTCTTCATTTAGTCGTTTTACTCATCTACACAAAGGCACTCCAGTGTATTTTACACTAAATTTGTTTTGGTGCATAATAGTCTTTAGGATTACGAATTCACGATGTTGGGTTTGGATCAAAGTTGCTTTGACCCAACAAACATTGTTTGTGCGTCTTATTGAATTAAATTTTGTGTTGTCGGAACAATGTTGTTTTGTGCAGAAAAATATACCAAATGGACGATTTGTTAGAATTTGAATACAGCTTTCGCAAGTTTTGACCTATCTCATTTATTTGACATGTTTCATACAGTCTTTCTTAGATATTCAACTCGATTGACTATCAAAGAAACAAACTGTAGTTGACAAATGTTTACTTATAAAGATTGGGACATAAAGATGGTAGAGCATACTATACTAATGTCATTTGGCCCTGGAAAATTTCTCAAAGGAGCATAAAAACCATCTTCTTTTACCAGCCAAAAACAATCATCTTTCGACTCATGTTCACTCATAAAACAATAATTAGGGTCGTTTTTTTTCTTCATTGAAAAAACATCAAACGTGCATTGCTTGGATCCCAAGTAAAAATGATAAAAGTATAGCGTCGTTTTCCCTAAGTTTATGAAAAACTTAATGTCGTATTCTTCTCCGGCATTCATAACAACAATGTTTATAGCATTTTAATGTGATAATTTAACTGAGTTTATAAGAAAATTGTATTCACCATCCATCCTTATTTTATTCGAAAATTTAACATCATAAATACAACAAAAATATAATGGTCATCGACTAAAAACTTGCAAATGCTATAATGTTTGATATATTTTTTTTCCCCAAAGTTCACAATAACATCAACTACTAAACAAGATAAATTCATCAATATTTCTAATACTTTTTACTTGTATTTCCAATCATACTGTTTAAGCCACCCTTGATGGAAATCGAAGAAGTAGAATCCATCCTGCTTGATTCCCCAATGACATATATTTGCGTCCTGAAAACCTTGATCACATGCCTTCATCATGGTGCGATTGAACACATCAAATGTTTGTTCGGTCCTGGTCCGCCAAAAATGACAGTAAAAGAGAGTGCTATAAAAAATATTCTCACAAAATGACCAACCATATTCAAGATTTGTGAAATTAAGTGTATGAACTCCGAGATCATCATCTTTTGATTTACATTGAACCATGACATTATCAAAATCGATATCTGTCAAGATGTGTATACCGAAACCTTTTGTAAAATAACAAGCATCAGTAGAATTTAGAGGATTGATCACTAAAAATATTAGTACAAAGAAAGAGAGATATCTCATTATGCATGTATGAGTATGATCATATCACCATCTATCTATGTATTCTAATAAAAGGGAGTTTTGTACAAGTCCCTGAAGCATGCCCTGCATTAAAAAATCTGATGTGTCTTGCACCATATTTCACGGTATTTTTGGAAGGTACCACATGTCTTAAGCATTATCATATGAGCCTTCTTTAATACGACTCAACTATCATCCAATCGGTGTTTAAACCGATATATTATATCCATGCTATTCAAATGTTTGCAAGCCACAATCCATGTTTTTTAACCCTTAATCCCCATCTTCTTTCTTACACTTTCATGATTGGAAATCTGTTGGATAAAAAACAAATAGTCGCCAAACAAGTTGTAAGTTTGTCGGTCATGAAATTTGCATACTTTTTATAACTATTTAGATGCGATTAGTAATTCTAGACTTATTTCATGTTAGAAACCTCTTCTGTTGTGTTTATATGGTCCAAGAAACAGACATTTAAAAAAGACACCTAACGGATTTTGGTGACTGAATGCAAGGTGTTCGATGAAATGTCTGTGAAAGGTAATAGATATCTATTAGTAATATTCATTGTTATTACATCTCATTTATTTTTATTGCAATATTTTACATGTTCTTTACTTATTGGCATAACTACTTTTAGGGGTTGTTTGAGATTTCTTATTGAGGATGCTTATATGGGGTGTTTGGGATTACTTATTGGCTTTACTACTTTTCCGAGCTTAACCTTTAAAACAGTAACTTTAAAATCTTGGAAATTTTGAATAACGTATTCATGAGTAGGTGACCTTTATTTATTTATTTATGATTTTTCAGTTTACTTTCATATTTTCATCAACGCTGATGCTAAATAACTAACATGTATGATTGGATAGCATATTACTATGATAGAGAGTGCAAAGTGTACTACTGATACTGTACTTGCTCTAAGAATAGGAGCTGAAGCAATGAAGGAAATGTAGAATGAAGTGTACGCTTCTGATTTTATATCTAACATACACCACGCTATATGCTTTGTTTATTTTGTAGGTTGTGTAAACATGCCATGAGAACAACTTGAAGAATTAAAAGGATGAATTAGAAGCTCAACTTGAAGAATTAAAAGGACTTGAGTTGGAGTCTGTCACAACAACTGCCCTGTGGCCTCACAGTATGTGCCAGCTAGAACAACCAGTACGCATGGCCCCACATTATAACACAGCCGATAAAGATGAGCTTGCTGAATTAACGACATATTCGGCATTATAAACAAGAAATTTTATGCATCGTGGAAGTTATATCAACCGGTGAGTTTCCTTACATTCGTTGAGTTCATCATTTTCCTGTAGTTGCATTTAACTCTCATTATTTATATGTATCACCATCAGCAAAATTGATATATTTTTTCTCCCCTTTTTATGTCTCTTCAGAGAACGGTTAATGCATGTGTAGCCAAAATTCCATACCCATGGCTGGTATTTAATGAGAAGATCGAAGTCAACTCTGTTTACCTTTGAGATTCAACAGTTGTATCTGATTCAATGCTGCTCTTATTTGGGGGGAAGCATTTATGCTGGTGATGTTTTAACTTAATTTGCGATAGCTTTTTGTTTTATCATGTATACTACGGGTGGAAATGGATGGGTCGTGTAGGGTAATGGGTCAAAATGTTTCCGGTCAAAATTGAATAATTTTTACAAATGATCTAATCCGGTTGTGTTAAATAAGATTATGAAAAACTATATTAGCTATTTTTTCTATAAAAAGATTTAGCAGGTTTATGCATTTGTATAATTGTATATATTTTGGATTATTTTTTACCCGCCTGATCCATTTCCTTGCTTAGCCTTCATGCCTAATCTATTTGGCCCGTCAAAGATGAAACATAACACAAATTGATAAAAGCAAATAAACATGCTGATCTTTTTGTGTAGCTAGATGAAATGTGGTCATTTACAAGACTCGACTTATAGTTAATTTGTGGAATATAGTTAACTTTTAAAATGCAATAAAAAGTCATTAACGAATATTTGTATTGTTGTTTTTATTAGTCTATTATAGTTTGTGTGTATACTTTATAGAAAGATGGCGTCTAAAATCCTTATGCATTTTAGAAGCTTTAGCAACCTGAGACCTTAGGAAATCGGGGACCTATAGACGAAGTCCAAAAAAGTTGTGATCGACTATAGAAATTCAGTTAACTTAGAAAACAAAAGGCATTCAAAAGTTGGAGACCTAAAGTACTTATGTGCTTTAGCAACTTTAGCGAACCGAACTTTAGAAACTGAAAACCTACAGACGAGACAAGAAAAAATGTGACCGGCTAAGTCCACGCGAGCCTTAGAAAAGCTGATGCCTTATAAAATAGAAATCCGGGTGCCTCAATAAAATAAAAAGGAACTTTTAAGGCTTGAGGTATGAACTTGAAAATATGTTCTATATTTTAAGCTTCAGAATTTAATTTTTATGACTAAATGTACATGGTGAATATTGAAAGGGTTGATGTTGGAAGCTTAAATGCTCATATTGGATTTAGGATGTAAGATTTCGCCATGGTATATCATTCCAATAAACTGAAAGAAGTTTTGGAGTTGCTGCTAATGTTCAAACATGAGTTTTCAACATGATTTTTTAGGTTACAAGGCATGCCCAATGCACCTTCTAGGAAAAATTTGAGAAGTCGATCAATGACTATGTTAGTGATCCTGAATTCCAGATAGCACAGTTGATGCTGTTGTGGTTATTCAGTATGGGTGGTACAAGATGTGGAGAGGTACCAGTGATGTTATAAGTCCAAATCTAATATCATTTGATTTTGGTGTAGTGACTACATCTACTTTACAAGTATATTGGTTTTCAAGTAGCTTTTGGGTATCTGTATATTACGCTCTTTACTTTACACTTGAAGTTTGTGTAATAATTATCTTTTACAATTATCCATTTTCTCACAAACAAGTGTATGTGACGTTTCAAGGGTCAAGACTCAAGAGTAAGAAAAGTTTCAAAGTGCTATGATGCGATAAAGAGAATAATTACACAAACTACGGAAACAACATGGTCTACATGTAAGTTCTTTATATATGAATTCGCACTTGAATATGAATTCGCACTTCTTTTCATAATTAGATTTACAGAAAGTATCACAACTGTTATCCACAACAATGGGTTCAAAAAGTGTTATACAAGGTATTACGATGTGGTATTCATATCCCAATTTCAACTTATAGTTAAGAACCTATTAGAAATACTTTTGAGTCAAATATGAGAGATCCGGAAGCTGATGAACTAACGGGTAATAATGGGTCAAAAGTGACAGTTTTGAGAAAAAGCATAAGTTTAAGAAAAAAAAGTCTTTTACTTTGAGTTTCTTATGATAAATAAAGACTAAATGGACCATTTGTAATGTGATATAGGTTCGGAAAAGAGTTGTTTCTTTTATTCCCAACTAATGTTAAGTGGAATGATGTCGCACTTATAGTGCTAAGCAAGCATTGCGAAACCTGTTATAGTACCTTCATTTCCTGTTAGAGTGATCTTCTAATATGTTAACACCTTGATATTGCAACTATCTTCAGTTGAAAATATGGAGGGGACATGATGGGACTCAAAAGTTGCTCTAAATACCCTTAATGACTCGAGATGAACAAAAACATAGACAATGCAGAAAAAGTACATAATGAACAAGTTTTTTGCACCAAAATAATTTTCTCCTTTGATGATACGATTATGCATCAGTAATGTATGTGTATATAATTCTACTTTATTTCGTGAACAACTTCTATAGTTTTGTTTGACATGTTAATTTAGTATTTCATGTTTATGCAGCAACGTTTGCTAGCAAGGCACACTTTGGATAACAGCCTACTGTAGGTTTATGTGTTTGTAGACATGTATAAGGATTATGTCTAAGGATTGACGAATTTGCAGCCTACTTGATCTTTGTACATTTATTGAGCTTCGTATGGTTTGATTTTTCATTTTGATATACAACCCCGTTTAATTTTACAAGACTTAATAATGATGATGTTGTTGAGATATGTGTACTTTAAATGTTGATTTCATGTGAAATTAACAACTGAGTTTAATGATATTTTTAATTGATATGCAAACCTTATTGGATTCTACAAGACGTAATACCTCTGTTTTCTTGCTACCTTCATATACTAATATGTATGGACATTAACCTTTCTTTTATCCTTTAATTCAACTGGAGAAAATTATATATCTATAATTCTTGCCTAATATATATGTCTTCGTATAAAAGGGATTGCACATATTAAAAATAATATAAATAAACAACAAAAGAAGACATAAATCCTTTAGATTAATTGATGGCTGTTTTGGCATATGTTCATAAAAATGTCGATTTTGATAGACAAACTCTAAATTGAAAATCAATATCATGATCAATGTTGCAAAAATCGTGAATCGATAGTCGGGAGGTCGACCACCCTGCAGCGATTAATCGGCCAAGGCGGGATTAATCGGTGATTAATCGGATTTCTAGAGAGCAAACTAAAGATCTTAACTGATTCCAAGCCTACTATGTTCCCAAACCTCAATAAAAGGCTCCAATGCTGATTATGAGGCCTATTGTGCGTCATAAGTAAAATAAATGATCCCCAAATTAAGTAGAATGCCAAAAATTTTATTTTTTTAATTTGACCGATTCTTGCCGATTTGGCCGATTTTTGACCGATTCGGCCAATTTTTGACCAATTTTTTGCCTAGGCCGATTTTTTCACCGATTTTCAAAAATCAAGAAGGTGTATGACCGATTAACGATTAATCGGCCGATTCGGCCGATTTTTGCAACATTGATCATGATATTTACAAGAACCTCTATTCAAGCCCAAATAATTAACGGGACACATTTTGAAATAAGGTTATTATACAAAGGTTGAAAATTACTCTATCGGATAAACGTTTACCAATGAAGATCGTTAGAAAACAATTTCCTGTGTCAGTCTCATTTGCCATGACGATAAACAAGAGTCAAGGGCAATCCCTTTCGAAAATTGGTTTGTACCTCCCACGTCCTGTTTTCACACATGGACAATCATACCTCTTTCACGCGTCAAAAGCAAAAAAGGTTTCAAAGTTGTTATTTCGGATGCGGATGGTCATCTATCGAACACTACTACAAATGTAGTTTACAAAGAGGTTCTCCACAGTCTATAACCAAGTTTCAAGAGGCATGTACTAATACACATCTGATATGTTTTATACGATTTTATTTATATGTATTATAAGTCACGAACATCTTTTACTTACACTCTTTTTCTAACTCATTAGGTGCTCACAATATGTTCATTAGGTTATCACTCAATTATCGCTCAGTATGTACTTCTGCTATTCAAGACCATCAAGATTTCAGCCCGTGTGCATGGACGTTTATTAGATCATCAAAATCATATTCCACAATTTATGACGTTTATTTCATTATTAGTTACAAGCATTTTACTCTATAATATTATTGACTTATTACGTACTTTTCTTTTCAAATACATGATTCAAGTTGTTTGCTTTTGGTTTTTTTATCTTATTTTGTTTACACATTTATTTATTTATTTATTTTTTGTTTGCATCATTTCTTCTAAAAACCCGTCAATTTGACGGGTCTATAAGCTAGTAAGAAGAATATATAGGAGAGATAGGTGAGTTACTGTAATACTACCCGTAATAGTCACTTTTATGCCACGTGGCTTCCTCACTTATTACGGCTAGCCAGCTAAGAATAACCGTTTTTTGTGATAATGTTAAGTTACAAGTTTTTGAAAGTCAAAACTATTAAAATGAGTATTCCATTATATTGAATGAATATTACAACCATCTAATATAACGTTACAAAGAAGTTAATATACTTTAATATTGGATATACATTATCAATTAATTGATAGGTAATGTTATTATCATGATCTACTATTCGCGTAATACAATTCACATGACTTTTATTTCAATTTTCAATTTATTTATTCTACTAATTTACCTGCAATGATATTACTTGGTTTATAAAACATGCTAAATAGGTGACTTGGTACAATATGTCAATATATTAGTGATGACCATGAGTTTACTAACTCTTGTTGTATCATTGTATGTATATTGTCTAAGTTGCGAATGTGAATTAATAATTATGATGCATGAGTAGATAAAGAGATTTTGGGTCATTTTTGTAGTACGGGTCAGTTTAGGTCGGGATCAGTTTAAATGGGTCAGGTTGGGTTGGGTTTGGGTTAAAATGGGTCACTGGGTCACTTTTGTAGTACGGGTCAGTTTAGGTTGGGTTCAGTTTGAATGGGTCATTTTCGGTTGGGTTTGTTTTAAAATGGGTCACTGAGATTACTCTATTGGCAGGCTATGATATCAGGATCTTTTTAAATTATCATCATAATTTTGCGATAACAAATTAATGTAGCAATAATAACCACATAGAGATTATCGTTTCTTTAAATGTTATACATATAAGCAAAAAATAAAGATACCTGATCATATTGTATCAAAAATAACAACATACAGATTATATGTATGTTGTTTTCGTATTCTATGTCCTTTTTGATATGGTTATCACATTCTTTATATTTTGTTTAAAAGATTTAATTTGATGACATTCATGCAGGTGCCTCCATCATGTGATAGATTTTTGCAAACACATTTAAGTTATTGCATTGTGAAAACGATGTTATCAGGAGCAACAACAACAACAGATACTGTACATCGAGCTTGTCAAAAGTATTTTTCCAAGAATAATTTCATAAAGTGATCAAAAAACGAGCTTTTTGACAAATGGATTATCAGCAAGGACTTGCCCAACCATCAATAATATGATAAGTAGTCTGGATGTATGTTGTTAAATAGGTTCTTATCTTTTGAAAGGTGACCAGGTTGGATATTACTCGATTCGCTAAACGGTTTAATAAGTGTTTCTTCTCTGCATTCTATGAAAACTTCATCACCATTTTAACCATTCTTGTGCCTACTGTATATCTATTCGTTTAATTGTTACATTACAGTATTATAGCAGTGATTATTTTTTTGTGCTTTTGTCTTTGTTTTTGCTAATTTGTTGTTTGTGATAATTGTATTATACATGTTGGCTTAAACACACAACTCAACATAATGCTCTTTAGAAAAGGATTGCCTTTATATAAAACTTACAGCTTCTAGATAATAAACATAAAAAAACACTACACACTACATATTTAAAAAAGAAAATGTTACAAAGTAGAAAAAGGTAAAACAAATTACAATTTAAGAGATACACAACATGTAGAAACCACGTGCGTGCACGGCTATTATAACTAGTTTTGAGATAGTAGTATAAGATAAAGAAGATATACAACAAAAAGTGGAGTCATAATAGCATCTCAGACTTAAATAAATTTTGTACAATTCAAGAAATACATATATACAATATACTTTCCATGACTTAACCAATTGTAACCAATCAGATAAACGATACCAACAGAACACACCCAAATGTATAAATGCTAGCACTACCTATAATATAAACACTATCGCCTCCAATCTCCTTACGTCTCGCTAAGTCACCAATGTGAAGAAAATCCAATCCACTTCAACGGTTTAGATATTTGTCTAGACTTCCGTTGGATGCATACTCATATACAATGATTTGTTCATCTATTTATCATAAGGGCTTGTTAATCTGCAAGTCGGCGATGTGAGTTTGTATCATATGTCACTCTACAACACCTAATTTCAAATAAGACTACCCCAAATGAGTAAATATCTGATTCTTAAGTGTCGTCTTACTCACCTGGACGTTGCATCATGGAGAGGCAAAAATCAGCAATTTTTGCCGTTCCACACATCATCCAATATTATATTTCCACTCTTTATGTCACGATGTATGACATTTAAAATGTCATTCATGTTCTTTTGAAGGTAATTCAAACCTTCAAGAACATCAAAGCATATTTGTATATGTCGATCCCAAATAAGCCTAGACGTTTCACAAACCGTCACAACTTCTATAAGAAGCATGCTTGTCTCACAACCTTCATCACAAAAAGGAGAGAAAATATATTAACACTATATACTTCTAATCAGTAATATCTATATTAAGAACCTTAATATAAATATAGTAATCTATCTTTTAACTACTAAAACAAACATATAATATATCTCTACGCATATAATCTCTTATTACATTAAACCTACATCAATCTATCACAAACATAACTAGCAGGGTCGGTCCTCATAAAACTATAGACTAAAAAACACTAAAAGAATTATAGCATGCATAGTTTTACAATCTAAAATATATATTACCAAAACAAGTAAAAATTAACAAATAAACAACTCATATATTTCTTTCCCACAACTTATAATACTTGCTGTATTTGAAATCCGAAATAGGTGTTCTTTACAACTTATATCCTAACATGATATATAACTAGCAAGATTAAAAACAACAAAAGAAGAAATAAAATGAAGAGCTACCTATTCTGAGAACTGATACAAGATGGCTGTCATCTATGAAATAGCGGCTGTGATTTTAAGAGATAAGAATTGTGTTTTCTGCTATGCTATTTAATATGTGAGGATTATGGTGGGCTAGGTTAGCTATAACAGGCCTTAAGCTATTTTTTTGGGCCACTATAGTACTAGGCTAAAAATAGAATGGAAATTTCCAAAACTGTCAAATTTTCACTTTCAAAATAAAATAAAGTTTTATAAATCTAGTCTTGTGTCACTACTAGACCGTGTGTCTACATAGAATTCTCGACATGTGTTTAAAAGTTGGTGGGATGTTATTTGCTAAACTAAAGTTACGTTTTGTGCGACCACGATTAGACCGACATGACATTTTTGTTTTAATAGACCAGGTCAACCGTGAGACCTACTTTTCTAGTAAGACTAAAGTCATTTAGTCATATTGGTTAATCACGCGGTTAGAGTTTTTTTGTTCCTTTTACATCTCAAGATACAAATGACCTGCTTTATTGACTTTGAGTAAAAGACAATGAAATAAAATATATTTTTAGTTAATCATAGCTTAAATAATTGTCATTAAAATATTAATTAAATATTATTAATATGTAAGATCGAAATGTATTTGAGTTCCTGGTGTATTTCTTGTTCGGTTTCATAAAGAGGAGCCGAAAAGAAACACACATGGACCTAAACACATTTGGTAGTCAACGGTTTAATTTATGTATTCTTATATAGCTACTTTTAGTTACAACTTCTTTCAAAATAGGATAAATATCTTTAAACTCTTATGACTACCAACAATTTTGCCTTTCTTTTTTACGATTCAAGTTTTTTTTTTTTTTTTTTTTTTTTTTTTTTTTTTTTTTTTTTTTTTTTTACAATCATACGAAGGATACGGTATTATTTCGGTTGATATGCAACGTTATAATATTCACATAATACAATTCACATGAATTTTATTTCCATTTTTAGTTTATGTATTCTACTAGTTTACCTGCAATGAAATTACTTAGTTTATATAACATGTTAAATAGGTGACTTGGTACAATATGCCAATATTGGTGATGATTATGAGTTTACTAACTCTCGTTGTATCATTGTATGTATAGTGTTCAAGTTTCGTATTTGAAAAATAATTATGGGACATGTGTAGATGAAGAGATGTACAAGTATCCAGATGATACTATCGGATGCTTGGTGGTAGAACGCGAGATTTATACAAGAGCGTCAAGAACTCAAAAGTTGATTGGGTATAAAAATTAAAAAGATAGCTCTTTAAAAAATTTCAACTCTAATCTTTCTTGTTTTAGGATCATGACTTGTTCACACACAGTATCAAAGTGCTTTACGTATTCTGATTTTCCGATATCTATCTAAGATCAAAATGTCATTTTATTTGCTACGAAGGTACATGGCAAACAAGTAATGTTAAAAAACTTGGTAGAAGAAATGCAGTAATCTTCATGCTATTGATATTGAGTAAACTTTAGCTTAAAAAAAAAAAAAAAAAAAAAAAAAAAAAAAAAAAAAAAAAAAAAGGTACAATTTGACTTTTAGGGTCAACTGACAGCTTCTTAAATTTAAATTAAATTGTTATTCAGTACTAATGCATGACCATGATTCTTAGTATACTATAGTATCATCATAATATTGATGTACTAGTATAAATGGCTTTAATAATCTCGAGGGTGCTTATTATATTTGAAGCTAGTAGCTGGTCCATCTGATCATGGTAATCAAACTGTATATTTGTATGCAACAATTTTCTTTCCTTTGTGCATAAATATGGTTTTGTAGTCAAAGTTATATGTTGTAAATTTTCCTGGATTTGGTATGAAGAATCAAAAGTACCAATCATCTTATGGGGCGTGGCGGTGTTTGGATTAGCAATATTTGTTGCTGTAGTAGTTACTGCTTGTTGAAGAAAGCAAAGCGAGGATAGACACCAATCTATTGCAACTTTATAGGGATGCTACGTGACATGAACCTCGTTGCCTAGTCAGGGTTATGTGAAAAATATAAATAACGTACGGTCACTTTTATATTGTGAAAAATATAAATATTAAGTAAATTTAACACTAAATTATTTTATATTAAGCATCTAGTTAGGCAATTAAAGGTACATACAATTCTGTGAGTCACCTTAAATATTTAAAGTCCTAATTAAATTAGCATGTCTTCATGGGACATATGGAAGAGTCGTCAAACTTTCATAGTAAAGTTGCTTATTTTGAGATATTAGATAAAGATATACAACAAAAAACTGGAGCCGTAGTAGCATCCCCAAATAAACATATGTACATTCAGGAAATACATACATGTAACAATGTACTTTTCATGAATTAAACAATTGTAACCAATCTGACAAAACAATACAATAGAACACAGCCAAATGTATAAATACTAGCTCTACCAATACTATTTACACTATCGCGTTCAATCTCCTAATGTCTCGCTATGTCATCAATGTGAAGAAAATCCAATCCACTTAAACAATGCAAATATTTGTCGAGGCTCCCGTTAGATGCATACTCATATACAATGATTTTTTCATCCATTCGTTATAAGGAATTGCAATATTGCATGTCGGCAATGTGAGTTTCTATCATATGTTAATATACGACACCTAATCTCAAATAACACTACTCCAAATGAGTAAATATATAATTCTTAAGTGTAGTTGCATTAGTGATTCATCTTGAGACCACAAGTGAGACTACATCGTGTAGTTAGATTTACTACGTGATATAATTACATTGACTTCATTGGTCAAGTAATTCTCCCACACTCTTGCGTTGTACTCATTTTTAGTACATGACACCCCTAGTACACCCCTCAGAGCCTATCTTTTTCGTTCCTAACTTTAAGCATAAGCGAAGTAGTGTATGGAATGTGATGTCATCTTCACTCCAACAACATCGACATCTGCTCGGAAACCCAAAGCCCCCACATCAACCATCCTTTCAATCGGCAACAATAATCTGGATCTATGGGTTGTAAATTCATTTATTCGAGGAAGGTTTATGAACAAAACACCCAATCTCAAAACAAACTTTGAAAATCAATCAACATATTACATCATTTATACATTTAGGGTCAGCTACTCTCTCTAGTATTAACTTTATATTTGTAGCCTTTAACTTATGTGAGGCTCATGTAACGCCCATTTTAGCGGTAAGTATTCGTAGCTCGTTCGCAACAAAGTAGTGATTCAAATTAGCTTCGGTAATAGAGTAAATATCTAATTCTTAAGTGTAGTCTTACCCAACTGGACGTTGCATCTTGGAGAGGCAAAAATGAACAATTTTTGTCATCCCACGCATCGTCCAATATAATGTTTCCACTCTTTATGTCACGATGTATGACGTTTAATTTGTCATTCATGTTGTTTTGAAGGTAACTCAAACCTTCAAAAATATCAAAGCATATTGGTATACGTCGAGCCCAAATAAGATTAGACGTTTCGCAAACCGTCACAACATCCATAAGAAGCATGCTCGTCTCACAACCTTCGTCACAAAAAGGAGAGAAAAACTATTAGCACTGTATACTTCTATCATTAATATATGTATAAGAACCTTAATATAAATATAGTAATCTATTTTTTAACTACTAAAACAAAAATATAATAGATATCTCTAGGCATATAGTCGCTTATTACACTAGACCTACATCAATCAATCACATATATAACTATAGACTAGAAAAACATTAAAAGAAAAATAGCATGCATAGTAAAAATTAACAAATAGACAACTTTCTTTGGATTTGTCCAACAACTTATAATACTTAATTGAAATCCGAAATAGGTGTTCTTTACAACTTATAACCTAACATGATAACTAGCAAGATTAAAAACAATAAAAGAATAAATAAAATGAAGAGATACCTATTTCTGAGAACTGGTACAAGATGGTTGACATCTATGAAGCGGCTGTGATTTTAAGAGCATCCGCAGCAGTAACGTGCCCACTCACGTTAAAGGGTGAATAACGCACTTTAAGGTGTGTTAGTTGATGCAGCTTGTGGCGTTAAGGGTGCGTTAACGCGAGGCGTTAACCCCTTAACGTCACGTTAAGGCTTATTTTGTTAAAAAAAAAAAAAAAAAAAAAAAAAAAAAAAAAAAAAAAAAAAAATTGTCACTTTTCACCCTTATGAACTTTTATATATTTTGAACTAAAGATATTGGAAATACGAAAGACCCCTTATTTCTGAAACTAGCCGTTAGATAATTTTATTGGAGAAACTAGCCGTTAAGCCTTTTATTCAAACTTAAACTTAAACTGACATAACATCGTACTACATCATACAACACCATAAACTAGTCATTCACCTCCCATACGGAAATACTTAACATAAACTAACACACGATACAAGAATACAAAGGCCATTAATTCTTATATCTGTTTCGGTTGACGTTGTCCTTCAAAATCAACCACACTTGAAAATATTTGAAATCTTTCCCACCATTGCGTTCTTTGTGAACGTTCATTGCATCTTCAAGACGAACATCTGGCTCACGTGTAGGCTGCAAATTCAAGTAAATGTCATGAAATTTTTGGCATTCAGAGTTCAACCATGCCCACTTATTCGTCGTTATCTGGTTTTTGTTACGGAAAGGACCATTTGATTGTTCATTGAACCTTTGTGTTACGACTTGCCAAAAAGGTCCTTCGGTCGCCTAATCTCAAATGTTAATATACGACACCTAATCTCAAATAACACTACTCCAAATGAGTAAATATCTGATTCTTAAGTGTCGTCTTATTCAACTGGACATCGCATCTTGGAGAGGCAAAAATCAACAATTTTTGCCGTTCCACACATCATCCAATATTATATTTCCACTCTTTATGTCACGATGTATGACATTTAAAATGTCATTCGCGTTCTTTTGAAGGTAATTCAAACCTTCAAGAACATCAAAGCATATTTGTATATGTCGATCCCAAATAAGCCTAGACCTTTCACAAACCGTCACAACTTCTATAAGAAGCATGCTTGTCTCACAACCTTCATCACAAAAAGGAGAGAAAATATATTAACACTATATACTTCTAATCAGTAATATCTATATTAAGAACCTTAATATATATAGTAATCTATCTTTTAACTACTAAAACAAAAATATAATATATCTCTATGCATATAATTGGCTTATTACATTATACCTACATCAATCAATCACAAACATAACTAGCAGGGTCGGTCCTCATAAAATAGCATGTACAGTTTTACAATCTAAATTATATATTACCAAAACAAGTAAAAATTAACAAATAGACAACTCATATATTTCTTTGCCACATCTTATAATACTTACTGTATTTGAAATCCGAAATAGGTGTTCTTTACAACTTATATCCTAACATGATTACTAGCAAGATTAAAAACAACAAAAGAAGAAATAAAAGGAAGAGCTACCTATTCTGAGAACTGGTACAAGATGGTTGTCACCTATGAAATAGCGGCTGTCATGTTAAGAGATAAGAATTGTGTTTTCTGCTATTTAGTATGTGAGGATTATGGTGGGCTAGGTTAGCTATAACAGGCCTTAAGCTATTTTTTGGGTCACTATACTACTATAGTACTAGGCTAAAAATAGAAGGGAAATTTCCAAAACTGTTAATTTTTCACTTTCAAAGTAAAATAAAGTTTTATAAATTTATTCTTGTGCACTACTAGACCGTGTGTCCACATGGAATTCTCGACACGTGTTTAAAAGTTGGTGGGATGTTATTTGCTAAACTGAAGTTACGTTTTGGGCGACCAAGATTGACCGACATGACATTTTTGTTTTAATAAACTAGGTCAATCGTGAGACCCACTTTTCTAGTAAGACTAAAGTCGTTTAGTTATATTGGTTAATCACGCGGTTAGAGTTTTTTTTGTTCCTTTTACATCTCAAGATACAAATGATGTGCTTTATTGACTTTGAGTAAAAGACAATGAAATAAAATATATTTTTAGTTAATCATAGCTCAAATAATTGTCATTAAATTATTAATTAAATATTATTAATATGTAAGATCGAAATGTATTTGATTTCCTGGTGTATTTCTTGTTCGGTTTCATAAAGAGGAGCCGAAAAGAAACACACATGAACCTAAACACATTTGGTAGTCAACGGTTTAATTTATGTATTCTTATATTGCTACTTTTAGTTACAACTTCTTTAAAAATAGGATAAATAATCTTTAAACTCTTATGACTACCACCAATTTTGCCCTTCTTTTTTACGATTCAAGTTTTTTTTTTTTTTTTTTTTTTTTTTTTTTTTTTTTTTTTTTTTGTTTTTTGTTTTACAATCATACAAAGGATATGGTATTATTTCGGTTGATATGCAACGTTATAATATTCACATAATACAGTTCACATGACTTTTATTTCCATTTTTTTTGGGTAAAAGGTCAACGACCCGGTAAATATATTACTCTAAAAAACGTTTAAGTACAATGGATATGGGTGAATCCCATATCTTAGCCCGTTACATAGGCAAAGAGCTTACATAACAAGATACTTCCTATTTTCAAAACAAGAAAACAAACCATAAATCACATGATAGTAGTGACTCTGACAAAAGATAAACTACTTCCTGCGACCTTGGAGATTAACACCATAAAAGGCATTAAGAGCATCCAATTCCCCTGGAAGATCATGAATTTGCTTCGAATAATCATCATAGTCATACTCATCTTCACGCTCATGACCACCACCAAAAAGATTTGCTGATTCGTCGAACGTGTTAATAACCTCTTCCTCATTGCTATCAGAAACCACAACCTCACCCACCTTTGAAAATGGGTTAGTCCTCTTAGTGACAGAGGTAGACGGAATAGGATGACCAGCATCATCCACAAGAATAGCTTTCCCATCGATCAGAAGCTCTTCAAGCTTACTAATTTTCTCAGCAATGGGAGTAGAACCAACTTCCATTGTTTCCATTGAATCACTCACAAGCGGTTCTTGCATATCACTCACAAGAGGGACTTGTGATGTAGTACCAGTCATAACCGACTCATCATTATCAACTTCCATTGTACTGCCAGCATCCACTTCCTTGTTAGTAACAACCTTAGGAATACCAAAACCATCTGTATCATCCATATTAAGAGCATCAAACTGATTAGAAGTAGTGATCTTGATTCCACTCGTACTAGCCACAGCAGAAGCCTTCTTCATACTGACCTTAGCTTTCTTTGGTTCGGGAGGAGTCTTTTTGGGCTGATATTCAAAATGCTTACCCACCACAGGTTTGGTAAAACCTCTGCGACCCGGATTCGAACCAGCTTGCTTACCCTTCTTCTTATTGTTAACAGTCAGAAAACCATCATTTACATTCTTAGAAGGTTGAGCAGTCGGTAGCACACCCTTCGGACAATCCACCAAAACATGTCCAAACACCTTGCATTTATCACAGCGAGGCGGTTTCCACTCATATTCCACACGGATCTTCTCAATAGTCGAACCCGAACCGTCAAGTAAAGGAATCTCAATAGTAAGGCTATCCTTAAGAACCTCATCCGACTTCACTTCAATCATACATCTAGCAAAACTACTCCTACCCCAAGATTCTTTGCACATCTGACTAGTAAAAGCATCCAATCTCTTGGGAGTCCCAATCAAAGTAGCAAGCAAACTAAGCCCGTCATCAGAAAACATCGCTAAAGGAACATCATGAAATTTAACCCACACCGGAATGTGAGTTAAATCCTCTTTCAACAAATTAGTGTTCAAATTCCAAGGTTTAAGAATAATAGGAACATTACGGATCAACCAGGGACCATTATCAAGCACATCATCAACACCTTTCTTCGAATTAAACTTGAAGAAAAAGAACCCCTTAGCGTTCATCATTACCTTTTGTAACCCATACTTAGCCCACGCATTGCGAACATAATAATCCACGACAGGAAAAGCAAGACGTTGACCAAGGAAATATCCATAGAGAGTATTCTCAAACCTCGTGTTCACCTCTTCCACTACCTTCATTAGGACTGAAAGGTCAACATTATCCTTCTTCTTGCTGCTTTCTAATCTCCGAAAATTAGACACGTGTTTCTGAGATTCGTTAGAAGCAGCACCCGCATAAGAAACCGACTTCACTCCATTACCACTAGACGAATCAACCTTAGGTGCAGTAGGGACAGAAGTAGCATCAGATGAGGAAGCCATATCAGTAGCAATATCATGTTGAATTTTGTTCATGGCTTCATCAAACTTCATATGCGCATTAGTAATCAATTGATCCACATGACGCTTAGTAGAAGCATCACAAGCCACATTCGATTCAAGTGTAACACTAGGCTGTACCAAATCAACCTTCACATTGTCCGTATTACCTATATCAGCCCCATGTGACATTTTACCCACCAAAGTATCACTCTTATCCTCAACATTCCCATACGACACGTATACATTATCATCAAGTGAAACCGGCTTCACTTGTTCAGGCGTATCTTGGTGAGTGGAACTTTGGGGATTAACGGCCTTCATAACTTGCATAGGCTGAGAAACAACGGTGTTCCCCACCTCATCTTTCTTCAACCTTTTCATAGTTGCAGCCAACTCAGCCAATTCATCATTAGTACCCATGTTCGCATCGTTAGAACCAGATACATTATTACCCTTACTCGCAGTCTTACTAATCAAGAACCCCTTTTCCATCTCTCAAAAACCCACTTCCAAAATCAGCACACTAATAGCCACACTAAGTACCAGCAAGAATGCAAAACCAGTAACAAAGGAAAACCCTAATCGCAAGATTAGGGTTTAAAACATTAAAGCACAAAAAGCCTAACCTGCTCCCATCATCAATGAATCACCAACCTTGAAATAGTAGAAGTATAGATCGAGTTGAAACAGTGGAGCCCTCACCGACCCACGTTAGATGAATATAACAATACAGATCGTATGGATGGAACCACACATCGAATAAAGTAATAGAACAATCAAACACCAATTAAAAACAATCACCGACCCACAAAGGAGAGGGATTAATAATTAAAAGGTTAGGATCGATCGTAATTCTGTGGAGTTCGTATTCGCCAGAGAGAGATCGCTTTTAGGGTTTTTTGGTTATGTCAAATTTTTATTTCCATTTTTAGTTTATGTATTCTATTATTTTGCCTGCAATGAGATTACTTAGTTTATATAACATGTTAAATGGGTGACTTGGTACAATATGCCAATATTAGTGATGATTATGAGTTTACTAACTCTCGTTGTATCATTGTATGTATAGTGTTCAAGTTTCGTATTTGAAAAATAATTATGGTACATGTGTAGATGAAGAGATGTACAAGTATCCAGATGATACTATCGGATGCTTGGTGGTAGAACGCGAGATTTATACAAGAGCATCAAGAACTCAAAAGTTGATTGCGTATAAAAATTAAAAAGATAGATCTTTAAACAATTTAAACTCTAATCTTTCTTGTTTTAGGATCATGACTTGTTCACACACAGTATCAAAGTGCTTTACGTATTCTGATTTTCCGATATCTATCTAAGATCAAAATGTCATTTTATTTGCTACGATGGTACATGGCAAACAAGTAATGTTAAAAAACTTGGTAGAAGAAATGCAGTAATCTTCATGCTATTGATATTGAGTAAACTTTAGCTTTACAAAAAAAAAAAAAAAAAAAAAAAAAAAAAATTGACTTTTAGGGTCAACTGACAACTTCTTAAATTTAAATTAAATTGTTATTCAGTACTAATGCATGACCATGATTCTTAGTATACTATAGTATCATCATAATATTGATGTACTAGTATAAATGGCTTTAATAATCTCGAGGTTGCTTATTATATTTGAAGCTAGCAGCAGGTCCATCTGATCATGGTAGTCAAACTGTATGTTCGTATGCACCAATTTTCTTTCCTTTGTGCATAGAATATGGTTTTGTAGTCAAAGTTATATGTTGTAAATTTTCCTAGATTTGGTATGAAGAATCAAAAGTACCAATCATCTTATGGGGAGTGGCGGTGTTTGGATTAGCAATATTTGTTGCTGTAGTAGTTACTGCTTGTCGAAGAAAGCAAAGCAAGGATAGACACCAATCTATTGCAACTTTATAGGGATGCTACGTGACATGAACCTCGTTGCCTAGTCAGGGTTATGTGAAAAATATAAATATTAAGTAAATTTAACACTAAATTATTTTATATTAAGCATCTAGTTAGGCAATTAAAGGTACATACAATTTTGTGAGTCACCTTAAATATTTAAAGTCCTAATTAAATTAGCATGTCTTCATGGGACATATGGAAGAGTCGTTAAACTTCCATAGTAAATTAAACCTACTTATTTTGAGATATTAGATAAAGATATACAACAAAAAAAATGGAGCCGTAGTAGCATCCCCGAATAAACATATGTACATTCAGGAAATACATACATGTAACAATGTACTTTTCATGAATTAAACAATTGTAAGCAATCTGACAAAACAATACAATAGAACACAACCAAATGTATAAATACTAGCTCTACCAATACTATTTACACTATCGCGTTCAATCTCCTAATGTCTCGCTATGTCATCAATGTGAAGAAAATACAATCCAATTAAACAATGAAAATATTTGTCGAGGCTCCCGTTAGATGCATACTCATATACAATGATTTTTTCATCCATTCGTTATAAGGAATTGCAATATTGCATGTCGACGGTGTGAGTTTCTATCATATGTTAATATACGACACGTAATCTCAAATAACAATACTCCAAATAAGTAAATATCTAATTCTTAAGTGTAGTTGCGTTAGTGATTCATCCTGAGACCACAAGTAAGACTACATCATGTAGTTAGATTTACTACGTGATAATAGGCATTAGGATAACCTTGTTTTACAACCGTATTATAATTACATTGACTTCATTGGTCAAGTAATTCTCCCACACCCTTGCGTTATACTCATTTTTAGTACATGATACCCCTAGTACACCCCTCAGAGCTTATCTTTTTCGTTTCTAACTTTAAGCATAAGCGAAGTAGTGTATTGGTGAGTGCTTATTCACTCACTATTATATGGCCAAAAACCGACCCAATACGACTATTTGAGCTAACAAATGCCAAGAAAACACGTATTTGTATGTTGTGAATGTGCAGGAACGGATTTATCATAAAAAGACGAAAAATCACGGGAAAACAACGAAATCGGGCACGAGAGTAGAAGTTGGTCAAAAAGTCAAAGCCGGGGATCTAAAAGTCAACTACAGTCCTTCATCTATTCAGACTTGGCAATATTAGTCCTTGAATTATATTTTTGAAGAAAGTCACATTCAGCCCTTGGAGTTTGGAAGTTAACACAAATGGTCCTTATAATTTTCATAAGCTTACATCATATATTAAATCTGGTCCAAGCCTTTTATCTCCAAAACCCACTTTTAAATCCACATACAGTAACCCCAAGCCCACTTCTCTTAAAATTACCCAAGCCCAATTCCCTTTTGGTCAATCTCGGTCAAATAAATAAAATAAAAACCAAACGCACCATTTTTATTTCCCCAAATCCCCTTTAACCCAGAAAACCCCAATGATGAACCCTAGCCACCAATTGAATCAAAATTGGCTCGAATAACCTCGAACCACACCACACCATACAAATTAACCAATGATTTTCTAATCATTAGAGTTTCTAGAAGCCCTCACGTGCTCAGTCATGTGTCAGAGAGAGATTATTAGTATCTAATAGGGACATCTGGCATGGTTCTATTGGGAGAGACACGCCTTGGATTCTGCTGACAAGTCAGAGAAGGAATTTGCACACACGAATGGGACAGGTGGAAGCAGCTGATTGGCCATGCCACGTCTAAAAATTGATCCAAGGGCTGAAGTGAGATTAAAGAAACACAAAGTTGATCAAGAGGCTGTGAATAGAAGGGAGAAAGCACAGATGAGTTGTGGATTGCCAACATGGCATTCAGACTCAACCCCTCTCACCTCATCTATAAATAGGGATGTATTTAGCTCATTTCTTAGTAGTTTTTTAGTGTATTGTTATGCTGTTAGTTTTACTTTAGATTGTAATTAGTTTAGCTTATGTAACTTTCTTATCAGTTTTTAATAAAATCTCGAGTTTACTTTCATATATCTCAGCTTTTTAATAACTTTCCATTGCTTATTTTAGTTTAATTCTGTTTTTATATAGCTTATAATCCATTGTTTTCAGCTTATTTCTGTTTCCATCAGCTTATTTTCTATCTCATTTAGTTAAACCTTATTTCAAATTGTTACTCTAATATAGTTTTACATTCAAATCATAAAAAATAAAAATATATAAAAAATCAGAAAATAAAAAAAAATAAAAAATATATACATACTAGTTATAAAAGCTCACAGTAGAGCTTATTTTCTTTTCATACATTCCATCTAAGCTTGTTAGCTTATCAGTGGAAGTTATTTGAGTCAGTCATTTAAAGTCAAAAGTTCGGGCAATTGGTAGTTGAGGTGGTTGATAGCTGAGACAGAAAGATACGAACTCAGCCTATCTTAGAGATAGGCGACTGTGAATCCCCTCTGTTCTTGCTGAGGGGAAATCATTTGGTAAATTTCATTTAAAATTCCTTTAGTATAGATCTGATTTTATTGTTATTTGATTTGTAGTGTAGTTTATTGCATCTGTTTGTGCTTATTTAGTTGCAAGTGAGATTTGAGTAGCATAGTAGTTTTGATACTGATTGTGGATTTGTTTCAGTTTTATAGTTCTGAGCAATTGTGTTATTTGAAACTGTGTTGTTACATAACTGTTTGATCTTAGTAATTTGGATCTATTTGAGTTGAAATCTAGTGTAGTTGTTCTGATAGCTTAATAAGAATCTGTCATAATTATAGACTTAAGATAGTGTATTTCAGTTTGATTTGGTCACTAGTTGTTGATATAGTTTGATCGTTCTCTGGACTTTTACTGTTTGATTGATTCTGTCTTTTGTAAGTTGAGATAAATTGCCGTTGTTGAGGAATTGTAGTGAGTAACTGTTTGAGCATTCATATTAGTAATAATCTGCATAATTTCTGTTTCTGAGTGTTTAGTTGTTATGTACTGTGGAATTGAGTTTATTTCCATGAATTTGATCTATATTGGAGCTTGTGTGCTTGAGTTAAGGTTTATGTACTGCTGCTGTTTCATTTTAGTTTTAAGCTGTCAGGTTTAGGAGTGTTTGGAATAAGCTGTTTAGCTTAGTTAGTGTAGTATAATAGTATAGTAAATTGCATTAGTAGATAACTTAGGCTAATATTAGTATTATTAGTGTTTAAAAAATAGTAGGTACTTCGTTAATAGTCAAAGTTTTAGTTAAAATTAATAGTCAAATTTAGTTTGAAACAGATTTTTGGTCACAACTTTGTTAGTAGTTCTAGGGTTTATTTTTAGTTGGAATT
Source organism: Artemisia argyi (assembly GCA_030686995.1). NCBI lineage: Eukaryota > Viridiplantae > Streptophyta > Magnoliopsida > Asterales > Asteraceae > Artemisia > Artemisia argyi. Next base: position 2,157,137 of record CM060692.1, on the reverse strand, counting down.
ACATTTTGTTTGTTATTTTGAGGAGTTTAGCAGTAAGTAAAGCAATATCAAAAAGAAAGCTGTGGTTTGGATCTTTATTGCTTATTGGTTAAACTGTTTGAAGTTGGCAATCTGAACCTGTATCTCCCCTGCACCAATCTGATTCAGTGGATTTCTAGGCTTAATTTAGACTAGTAGTTGTGTAGTAGCATCAAGTTTCTTGGAAAATTTAGTATCTCAGTATATCTAGTTTACTTTTGCTCCCTTTGGTTTTAAGTTTTGAGCTTATTTAGACTAGCTTATTTGGTCTGCTAGTTAGTTACATAGGACTAGTTTCTGCTTTTAATTTTAAGGTCTGTTGTACTCAATTTAGCTTGTCCCTTTTGATTTTCTGTCATTTCTGAGTTGTTAAGTTGAGTTTTAGTGATTGTAATCTGTTCTGAGTTTCTTGCTTATTAGATTTTGATTTGTGCTTATTGGTAGTTTTTATTTTATTGCTTATTTGCTTGCATTTTGTTTATTTGTTGGTAACTTCTTGATTTCTGAGCATTTTTGGACTTACTTTGGCATATTACATCTGTATAAAGAGTTTGGTTAAGTTTCTTTGGCAAGTGCTTATAAATAAGCACTTGCCATAAGCTGATTTGGCTTGAATAAGCAGTTTCCCTTTTCAATTTTATTTCAAAATTTTATTTTAAGTTCTTTTTATTATTTTAGAATTTCTGGAATTTTTCCAACCCTTTTTACTATTTTTCTTATTTTATTTTGATTTTCATTCAATTTTTAAATAGTATTAAATACCAAAAATCCATAAAAAAAATTAGAAAAAGCTCTGAAAAATACAAAAATATTTTTAGAAATTCTTTTATAATATTTTAGAATTTTTAGAATTTAATTTTCATTTTTCCAAGTTATTTTTCTATTTTGCCTAATTTTTAATTCATTTTTAATTCCAAAAATAGAAAATTAATTCTAGAAAATAAATAAAAAGTCAAAAAAATATTTTTCTTTTTCTTAAAATTCTTTTTATTTAGTTAAGATTTTTAGAAAATATTTCCAAGTTCGTAGGATCATTTATACGTTACGTTTTAAATTTTACGGTTGCGTTTCCGTTTTTACGATTTTCATTTCAGTGCATAATTAGCTTGTAATCTTTGCATATTTCATACTTGTTTGTGAATACGTGAACTATTTGATTGCTATTTTCATTTTCTCACTTTTCAATTCACGATTTCACGAATCGATATTCTCGATTCCATTCGCCTTCGTTAGGAAACGACTCGGGTGATCCGTATTTTGCGCGGATCACTTCGATATTATACTATAAATATTATATAATTGGTTTTCACACGAATCATGTATGGAATGTGATGTCATCTTCACTCCAACAACATCGACCTCTGCTCGGAAACCCAAAGCCCCCACATCAACCATCCTTTCAATCAGCAACAATAATCTGGATCTATGGGTTGTAAATTCATTTATTCGGGGAAGGTTTATGAACAAAACACCCAATCACAAAACAAACTTTGAAAATCAATCACCATATTACATCATTTAAACATTTAGGGTCAGCTACTCTATCTAGTATTAACATTATATTTGTAGCCTTTAACTTATGTGTGGCTCCTGTAACGCCCATTTTAGCGGCAAGTATCCGTAGCTCGTTCGCAACGAAGTAGTGATTCAAATTAGCTTCGGTAATAGAGTAAATATCTAATTCTTAAGTGTAGTCTTACCCAACTAGACGTTGCATCATGGAGAGGCAAAAATGAACAATTTTTGTCATCCCACGCATCGTCCAATATAATGTTTCCACTCTTTATGTCACGATGTATGACGTTTAATTTGTCATTCATGTTGTTTTGAAGGTAACTCAAACCTTCAAAAATATCAAAGCATATTGGTATACGTCGAGCCCAAATAAGATTAGACATTTCGCAAACCGTCACAACTTCCATAAGAAGCATGCTCGTCTCACAACCTTCATCACAAAAAGGAGAGAAAAACTATTAGCACTATTGATGAAGCGAAAAATGATCCGTTTTTAGGGGGTCATTTAAGCCCGAATTCGAATTTATTTGATCAAATATTGCCCTAAATCGTTCCTTTTGTGATTTCAGGTACTTTGGGAGTGAAATCTGGAAAAGGAACCAATTCGGACGTTTTTGAAGCATAAAAGTGAAGAAAACGCCAAAGTCTTAATTTTCCTTGCTGGGAATAGTAGGTGACGGCGTCAAGAGTAGTTTCCTGACGGCGTCAAGAGTAAAATTCCATGACGACCCAGAAGAGATTTGACGGCGTCATGAAGGAAGGGCGTCAAGAGTAAAAGTCATGACGGCCTGGAAATGATTTGTACTTGACGGCATCAAATGTAGATCTAGGCAGTCCGAGGATTGTTTTGGCGGCGAGGTGACGGCGTCACCTATTTGGTCTTGACGCTGTCAAAACCCTTTTCCTATATATAGTTTTCTAATTTTTCACATTTAAAGAGAGAAGTTTTGGGAGAAACCCTAAGTACGATTTTGGTGTAACTTTACAGGTTTTTCAAGGGTTCCAACCCCTTGATACCTTGCATGATTAATCAAGATAAGTGTTCTTCTAATTCAATCAATATGTCTATGTATTGGTTGTCTATATCATGTTCTTGTCTTAATTCTATCATGCTAGGCTAGATCTATCTTGTGTTTGCTTAGATCTAATGAAACCTAGATATTGATTATGTGTTGATTACTTGTTTATTCTTGTCTTGGATGAATGATTTATATGTTAGGCTTAAGAAAACTGGCAGATCTCCAATTGGTAACATGCTTGAACGTCTTAAGAAACATGAACCAACATGCACTAGGTCTTTATTGGTTGTATTTAATGCATGAGCCACTGTTTACAATCCCTATAGTTGTGCTGGGCATGGTGTAGGAGGAGATAAGAGCTCATAGAATTGGGGAGTTATGTGTGCCACCCCATGAATGTATTAAGGAATACGATCCGTCATCCATGCAATTATAACAAGTAATTAACGTGTAAAAGATATCTAGAGAGTAGTGAAATCTAAGTAAACACATCTTCTCCAATTACTGCTCATAACTTTAGTATAATTAGTTTATTTTCATTTTTAGTATTTTATTTTGATTGCATCTTAGTATTGGGTTAGTTGATTAGCAACTAATTCCGCCCAAATCCTTCAAACCCGAGATTTTAAATTGCTTTCTAAAAAATATAAAAACACAAAAATAATCATCCCTCACCTTTAGAACTAGTATTTAGGCTTTCTAATCCTAGCGACACTATTCCTAAGCTGAACGATCAATCCCCCGGTACTTGTCACTATACTATACTACAACGATCAGGTACACTGCCTGGTGGGGGTTGTAAGCTTCTCAAGATCCCTTGAGAGGTAAAGCCTGTTGCGATTCCCACGCATCAAGTTTTTGGCGCCGCAGCCTGGGGAATAGTTATTGTCTAGGTTAGAATTTCTTTGTATTAGGTCTACTTGCTAGATTCCTTTCTAGTGGGATTTTATTTTTATTTTTAGGTTTCCTTTAGTCTATCTTTTTCTTTGTGCCCTTTGTTTGTAAAGCCATTTTCATTTGTCTTCATGGCGGATGAGATTCCATTTAGATCATTAACAATAGAGGAACAATTAGTTTACTCGGATAGATTTGCTTCTTGTTGTTCCAATGAATTTTTAAGTGATCTTAGATATATACAAGAAGAGATGAGTGTAAAGTTTCATAGGTTTGATGAGTTATGCGCATGTGTGGCCTATATTAAACAATCATTGTTAGGATCAATTCCTTTTAGTAAGACCCTTTGGAAAACTTTTGAGGAAAGCCTCCTAACCGTGAACCATGAGTTCAATGAATTGATGGGTTTGTATGCATCACAACTTGAGGAAACAATTAAGGAGGATTTAGCCGAACATGATCATATTGAGCAAAAAGATGAATCCTTTTGGCAAATTGAACATTGTAATCAAGTTATTGAGGAAGGTTCTTATGAATCAGACTTAGAACTTGAAATGGCTAGAGAAGGATTTGAGATACTTAGCAACATGTTTAGGTTATATTCTACTAAAACACGTGATGAGGATATAGGTGATGTTGAGAAAAGGAAGGATGAGATAAATAACACAAACCTACAAAGTACCCCACAACTCCCATCATCACTTGAGGCACACACACCTCCCTTGACTTACCCGGAAAAAGTAGAAGAGACTATAGGAACCCCAATAGAGGTAGAACATTTGAACCAAACACAACTAGAGGATATAGGTTTGAATATTTATAATGATAACCTTACTCTTAGTTCTAGGGAAGTTCCTAGTTTTGATGAACCGGAGCCTCAACCAAAACCGTTACCTAATCTTCCATCCTTGGATGAAAATTTAGGAATTAAATTAGGTTCCGATCCACCCATCAAACCATATAGTCCGGGTAGTCTTAGGACAAAGGTAGTAGACTTTAAGCCTTGTAGAGAGGAAGCTGACATAGGAGTGGAACATGACCTTACATACTTACATCACCCATTCATGATTGATCATAAGAAACATTACGGGTTTAAACCGGGTTTATTAGGACAAGATGGATTCCCAACTAGGAGTCTCTTGAAGTTGATAGAAAATGATCCCTTTCTAGGAGAAAATCTTAATCCACCCATTAACCCGATTGAATTTGGTAAGGTTATGATGATAGGAGCACACCCCTTTGAGCATATAATTCATCCACCACTCTTTCCTCATGAGGCATATTTCCACCCTAAGGGTGTGTATCGCTACTTCCACCCGCACTTAATCTTAAGTGTAGGGAAAACCTCCCCTATTTCCGTTAAATAAGGGTAGAGTCAGGCTCGTGACTCGAACAAAAACAAGCGCTTCTTGGGAGGCAACCCAAGCCCCTTTTTATTTGTGTGATTTTTATTCTTGTTTGTTTGTTATTTGCTTCCGTATGCATGCTTTATTTTTATTGTTGGTAGATCATGTTTCTCAACTAAATAGTGGAAATACTTTACTTTGTTGTTTAGCCTAGTCTTAACTCCACCTAAAAGTATTTTTGCAAAAGATAAGTGTAAGGGGAAACCCCAAATATGTTTTTAAGAAACAAACCGATCATGATTCTCCACAATATTAAATGAACATGTATATTCGTACTTGTTAGAGTCAAATGCTTGTATTGAGTCATAATGAAGTTTTGCAGGATTTTCCAGGAAGTAGGACCAAGTTTTTCCAGAAATTTTCCGGAAACTTAACATAAGAATTTCTGCAGGTCAATTCTGACGGCGTCAGGAGTTTACTCTTGACGGCGTCAGGTGTAAAAATCTGGAAATTTTACCAGTTTTGTTTTTCTAACGGAGTCTTATGGTTTTTGTGAATTATTAAGTTTTATAATCTCCAGGAGATCTGCAAACTTCATTCCACAAGCATTATATCTTATCTTGCTTTCTAGGATTTAGTAACTTATATAGGATGCCGCCGATTTTACGCGAGGTTGTCTTGTCTATTTTGTCAGGTTTTACAGGTTATGTATGACAAGAAGATGATTTATATTCTGGAAGGGAAGCTTTGATTGTTCATTTTCTTGGAGGAAGATTTAACCTGGCCATCCTATTATCCATACTGAGCGAATCAGGGGAGTATTTGATTTCATTCTCTTTACTTTTTTATTTTTACATTCTTTACTTGAACATTGGGGACAATGTTCATCTTAAGTGTAAGGGGAGGGTAAAAAGATGATACCTTACATATGCACTTTCGCTTGAGTTTGCTTTGTTTAATGGTAGATGTGTAATAAAACTATGAGAAATACTTGTTAGTGTAATTTTAGCGCCAAATTTAAAATTTTTTACAACATTTAGGAGTGAAACTTTAGCCATAGCAAGCGTCTCATGGATAGGAGATTGTATGACTAGCACATAACCGTATATTCAGAAAAATTTTCCACCCAAATATGTGAGGTTCGCCTTTAGATTTGATAGGAAAAGCATTTACTATTAGTGCTTATGAGTGTACTGGTAGCATTTAGATTCTAGAACTTGTGATAGCGATGCATCCCGAGACCGCTAGTGAGACTACATTCGTGTAGTAGGATTTACTACATGATAAGAGGCATTAGGATCACCCTTGTGTTAAACCCGTATCATAATTACTTGACCATTTAAGTCATATTACTTGGCTAGTTAAGTCAACTAATTTTTCCCACACCCTTAGCGTTGTACTCATTTTTAGTACACGAAACCCCTAGTACACCCCTCCGAGCCTATCTTTTCGTTTCTAACTTTAAGCATTTTACTTAAAGGAAGAATTTGTTACACCCCACTTAAATGTACAACCAAATCGCCTTAGCGTTCCGTGTATGCGCTCATTTTTAGTGCATTATTGTTATTTGTTAAACCCTAAGTTAACTTTCTAATTGATTACATGGTTGCTAAGTCGAGTCATATCCTTGTACATATTGTTTTGGGACGATTGGGACTCATGGGTAAGTACTTATTTTTGTGGAGTAATGGGGAAGAACATCATTTATTACCCCCATACGTACGTAATCTTAAAAGTGCTCCAAGTGTTTTGATTTTCTTAATTCGAGTCATTAGATTAGTTAATTGTAAAGTATGTAAAGATTCAAGTGTAAGGGGAATTCTCATTCCCTATGATGTATTATTTTGGATGGTAGGGTAAGAGTGTATGCAAAAAAAAAAAAAAAAAAAAAAAAAAAAAAAAAAAAAAAAAAAAAATCGAAAAATCAAGAAAAGAAAAAAAAAATAGAAAAAGAAAAAGAGAAAAACATACGGACTACCATCCCGTTTCATTCTATGTTTATTTTATGTTTTTGTTATTTTTCATTTATTAGCTTAAGTCGAGTCTAGTCTTGGCTTAGCAACGCCATATTGTACATGTAATTAACCAAGATTGTTAACTCGCCACCAGTAAAACTTCCTTTATCCAACAAAACCGTGTATTTCATATCCCTACACCTAACATTACAACCCTTTAAAAGACCTCTTTGATAGTTTATCCTAGGTGCTTACGCCATGTGGTGGAGGTTTGATCCTTTCCCAAGCCTATGGTAATCTATTTTGCTATGACAGGTAGTGAGAGATATCTTCCATTTCCATATTGTAGTTTACACTTTATTACACCCGAGAGATATGAGTATCTAAACACTATTTGTGAGGTGCTTGTGTATGACTTCCGTGCTTGTCTATTGGTCTTTAGTGGAACGATTATTTGTTGTACTTACTTTTATATTAGTGTTAAATGACCCCTAGCTTGTATTTTGACTAGAATAAAAGCGCATTTGCTTGAGGACAAGCAAATCTCAAGTGTAAGGGTATATGATGAGGCGAAAAATGATCCGTTTTTAGGGGGTCATTTAAGCCCGAATTCGAATTTATTTGATCAAATATTGCCCTAAATCGTTCCTTTTGTGATTTTAGGTACTTTGGGAGTGAAATCTGGAAAAGGAAGCAATTCGGACGTTTTTGGAGCATAAAAGTGAAGAAAACGCCAAAGTCTTAATTTTCCTTGCTGGGAACAGTAGGTGACGGCGTCAAGAGTAGTTTCCTGACGGCGTCAAGAGTAAAATTCCATGACGACCCAGAAGAGATTTGACGGCGTCATGAAGGAAGGGCGTCAAGAGTAAAAGTCATGACGGCCTGGAAATGATTTGTACTTGACGGCATCAAATGTAGATCTAGGCAGTCCGAGAATTGTTTTGGCGGCGAGGTGACGGCGTCACCTATTTGGTCTTGACGCCGTTAGAACCCTTTTCCTATATATAGTTTTCTAATTTTTCACATTTAAAGAGAGAAGTTTTGGGAGAAACCCTAAGTACGATTTTGGTGTAACTTTACAGGTTTTTCAAGGGTTCCAACCCCTTGATACCTTGCATGATTAATCAAGATAAGTGTTCTTCTAATTCAATCAATATGTCTATGTGTTGGTTGTCTATATCATGTTCTTGTCTTAATTCTACCATGCTAGGCTAGATCTATCTTGTGTTTGCTTAGATCTAATGAAACATAGATATTGATTATGTGTTGATTACTTGTTTATTCTTGTCTTGGATGAATGATTTATATGTTAGGCTTAAGAAAACTGGCAGATCTCCAATTGGTAACATGCTTGAACGTCTTAAGAAACATGAACCAACGCGCACTAGGTCTTTATTGGTTGTATTTAATGCATGAGCCACTGTTTACAATCCCTATAGTTGTGCTGGGCATGGTGTAGGAGGAGATAAGAGCTCATAGAATTGGGGAGTTATGTGTGCCACCCCATGAATGGTATTAAGGAATGCGATCCGTCATCCATGCAATTATAACAAGTAATTAACGTGTAAAAGATATCTAGGGAGTAGTGAAATCTAAGTAAACACATCTTCTCCAATTACTGCTCATAACTTTAGTATAATTAGTTTATTTTCATTTTTAGTATTTTATTTTGATTGCATCTTAGTATTGGGTTAGTTGATTAGCAACTAATTCCGCCCAAATCCTTCAAACCCGAGATTTTAAATTGCTTTCTAAAAAATATAAAAACACAAAAATAATCATCCCTCACCTTTAGAACTAGTATTTAGGCTTTCTAATCCTAGCGACACTATTCCTAAGCTGAACGATCAATCCCCCGGTACTTGTCACTATACTATACTACAACGATCAGGTACACTGCCTGGTGGGGGTTGTAAGCTTCTCAAGATCCCTTGAAAGGTAAAGCCTGTTGCGATTCCCACGCATCAACTATATACTTCTATCATTAATATCTGTATAAGAACCTTAACACAAATATAGTAAACTATCTTTTAACTACTAAAACAAAAATATAATAGATATCTCTAGGCATATAATCGCTTATTACACTAGACCTACATCAATCAATCACATATATAACTATAGACTAGAAAAACATTAAAAGAAAAATAGCGTGCATAGTAAAAATTAACAAATAGACAACTTTCTTTGGATTTGTCCCACAACTTATAATACTTATTTGAAATCCTAAATAGGTGTTCTTTACAACTTATAACCTAACATGATAACTAGCAAGACTAAAAACAATAAAAGAATAAATAAAAATGAAGAGATACCTATTCTGAGAACTGGTACAAGATGGTTGACATCTATGAAGCGGCTGTCATTTTAAGAGCATCCGCAGCAGCCACTCACGTTAAAGGGTGAATAACGCACGTTAAGGTGCGTTAGTTGATGCAGCTTGTAGCGTTAAGGGTGCGTTAACGCGAGGCGTTAACCCCTTAATGTCACGTTAAGGCTTATTTTGCTAGAAAAAAAATTGACACTTTTCACCCTTGTGAACTTTTATATATTTTGAACTAAAGATATTGAAAATTACAAAAGACCCCCTTATTTCTGAAACTAGCCGTTAGATAATTTTATTGGAGAAACTAGCCGTTAAGCCTTTTATTCAAACTTAAACTTAAACTGACATAACATCGTACTACATCATACAACACCATAAACTAGCCATTCACCTCCCATACGGAAATACTTAACATAAACCAACACACGATACAGGAATACAAAGGCTATTAATTCATATATTTGTTCTAGTTGACGTTGTCCTTCAAAATCAACCACACTTGAAAATATTTGAAATCTTTCCTACCGTTGCGTTCTTTGTAAACATTCATTGCATCTTCAAGACGAACATCTGGCTCACGTGTAGGCTGCAAATTCAAGTAAATGTCATGAAATTTTTGGCATTCAGAGTTCAAACTGTTCATTGAACCTTTGTGTTACGACTTGCCAAAAAGGTCCTTCGGTCGCCTAATCTCAAATGTTAATATACGACACCTAATCTCAAATAACACTACTCCAAATGAGTAAATATCTGATTTCTTAAGTGTCGTCTTACTCAACTGGACGTTGCATCTTGGAGAGGCAAAAATCAGCAATTTTTGCCGTTCCACACATCATCCAATATTATATTTCCACTCTTTATGTCACGATGTATGACGTTTAATTTGTCATTAACGCTGTTTTGAAGGTAATTCAAACCTACCGGAATATCAAAGCATATTTGTATCTGTCGAGCCCAAATAAGCCTAGACGTTTCACAAACCGTCACAACTTCTATAAGAAGCATGCTTGTCTCACAACCTTCATCACAAAAAGGAGAGAAAATATATTAACACTATATACTTCTAATCAGTAATATCTATATTAAGAACCTTAATATAAATATAGTAATCTATCTTTTAACTACTAAATCAAAAATATAATACATCTCTATGTATATAATCGCTTATTACATTTTATACCTACATCAATCAATCACAAACATAACTAGAAGGGTTGGTCCTAAAAAACTATAGACTAAAAAACACTAAAAGAAAAATAGTATGCATAGGTTTACAATCTAAATTATATATTGCCAAAACAAGTAAAAATTAACAAATAGACAAATCATATATTTCTTTTGCATTTGTCCCACAAATTATAATACTTAATTGAAATGCGAAATAGGTGTTCTTTACAACTTATATCCTAACATGATATATAACTAGCAAGATTAAAAACAACAAAAGAAGAAATAAAATGAAGAGCTACCTATTCTGAGAACTGATACAAGATGGTTGTCATCTATGAAAATGAAATAGCGGCTGTCATGTTAAGAGATAAGAATTGTGTTTTCTGCTATTTAATATGTGAGGATTATATGGTGGGCTAGGTTAGATATAACAGGCCTTAAGCTATTTTTTTGGGCCACTACAGTGCTAGGCTAAAAATAGAAGGGAAATTTCCAAAACCATCAATTTCTCACTTTCAAAGTAAAATAAAGTTTTATAAATTTATTCTTGTGTCACTGGTAGATTGTGTCTACATAGAATTCTTGACGCGTGTTTAAAAGTTGGTGGGATGTTATTTGCTAAACTGAAAACTAGCAAGATTAAAAACAATAAAAGAAGAAATAAAATGAAAGCTACCTATTCTGACAACTGTTCATCAGCTACAAGATGGTTGTCATCTATGAAATAGCGGCTGTCATGTTTTAAGAAATAAGGATTGTGTTTTCTGCTATTACTATATCTAGTATAGAGCGTCAAAAACGACGCTTGAATTGCCGTTTTGCATGCGTCATCTGTCAGCCCAAATAGTAGCCCACTATGCAGCATGCCCAGGTCCAGGAAGGTAAGGCAATGGATCATTTTTCCCATACATGTAATGTAGTAAATAATGCTACATAAAGGAATGGTGTGACAAATATCAAAAGGTATTGTTCAAAAAACGCTTTTAGACACATGTATTTGATATTCGGTATTTGAGTTTTGTTTAATGTTTACGTGGTAATTTTAAGTGTTGTATAATCTTTTTTATGATTTGGTATAAACTAAACCAAATACCTATATGGGCGTTAGTAGTTCTGTAGTTGCAGTAAAATAATTGAATGTAATCGGATATGGTTTTTTGGTGCAGGAGTTGTGGCTGTAGTCGCGGAGGTATGAAAACGCCGCGCCGCAATGCGCCCACCTCGTTGTTATTATTTGTTGACAAATGTTGGTTAGAACAGATGGGAAGTGACCGATGAAAAAAAAAAAACCACATGGTGATTTTAACAGTCAAAATTAACGTCGGTTTGGCCAAGAGGTTGTGGGTGTTAAGGGTTTTCGGAGTTGGGGACTATCCGAGTCAGAAAAAAGTCAACGGACTATACTTTAATGTTAACGCAAACCACAAAGACCGTCCATGTAATTTACTCTATACATATCATTCTTTTTCTCTAAACTAATTTTCAAACTTATACCAAGCGAATTTTTTAACCCGTGCGTTGCCACGGTGCGATTATGATGATGCTAAATTGCTAATAAAGTTTCATGCATAAGTACAGTTGTTATTGGCACTTCGCCTCGTGACATCTTGTGAGAAATTAGGAAAAAGTAACCTTAATGATACAATAACAACTTGGACAATATTTTAAGCTTTTAGCTAAATAAGTTTAGTCTGCATCGCGTGTTGCCGCGTAACCATTGTGTCAATGTTTATAAATGTATGGTAAATACATATTTACCAAAACATCCAAAATCTTAAAACTCACAAACAGATTTTTGGCTTATTCATCATATGAATTGAGTTATAAAAAAGTTGGATGTCTTTTTTTTTTTTTTTTTTTTTTTTTTTTTTTTTTTTTTTCCCTCGAAAATTAAATAGAGTTACTACTAGTATCATCATCTATGCCATCTCTTTTAATGTTCATTGTGTCCATCACCAACATCAACAGTAGCGTCATCATTTATCTCGTTGATCTTTGGAAAGAAGGTACCTAAGACAGAAAAGATACTAAAATTTAAATTTAGATAGTCATTATTTAGGCTGTTGATGCATAAATTAAACCTTAATCTATTGAGATGTTTCTACTTTCTATAAGTAAAATAGATGTGAACCAATAGAATATAACTTATCAATTCAATGAGCTAACATGCATGATGCAATAAATGCTACATGAGACTAATGAAATGTCAAAACAATCGAGACATCACATTGAAGTAAGTTATTAGCTACATCTTGAAAAATATTAATATGTGTGGATTTTGACTTTTCTATTTATATCTAATAACTTCATGGCAACATAAACTACTTTATAATGCATTTAGAACTTGATATAAGAGGAAGTCTTAAAATGTTTAAGACCAAAAACATTTTCTTATAAAGAAATTATCAAGCTATTAGTTATAAGTGTTGTTCATAATATTAGTCAATAAGGACTTAATGATCATGGTCAATACGTTTTGAATGTATTACTAAGAGGGAGTTTGGCTAAGCTTATTTAGTGGGCTTATGAGCTTATTAGCTTATATAAGCTCATAAGCCCAAACCAAGTGTTTGGCTAAGCTTATTTGAGCGGGCTTATGAGCTTATTTATGGGAGTTTTAATAAGCCAAGAAAGTGAGGCTTTTTTATGAGGTTTGGGCTTATCTAAACTCACCCTTTGTGATTGTACATTTTTGCCCTCCTCTCTCCCCATATCATCAGTACCTCCTCCATTTACTCCATAACAACCCAAGTTCAATAACTTTCTCCATAAATATACTTACATGTGCACCATTTACTCCATAACTACCCAAGTTTAATAACTTTCTCCATAAATATACTTACATGTGCACCAATATACCTGTACCTCTCCATCAAATGACCAATTGTAAACAAGGCCTTTTTAGTTGACAGTTTGTGTTCAAATACAACATTGAAATCAAATGACCATGTCCTTTTTAGTCATTTACTAACATAAACTAACATAAGCCAACATAAGCCAAACCAAACACTTTTGAGCTTATAAGCTTATTAACCATGAGCTAATCCAAACATTAACATGGGCTTATAAGCTTAGCTCATATAAGCCATAAGCCAATAAGCCTAAGCCCACTAAATAAGCTTAGCCAAACAAGGCCTAAGAGACTTTATGGCTGTTAAAAGCCCTTTTGTAACAACACATTAATTAATTTTGTAACATCCCATTAACTTCAATTAACTTGTGTCACCAAAAACAAGGATATAAATCCCCCTCCCACACACCAATTTCATCAGGGATGGTTATAATGGCCCCCTATATTTTTATCCCAACCCCCCTATTAATTTTGATTTTTTTATATAATTTTGTTTATATCAAAAAGCTATAAACCTCAAAGTGCAGAACATAAAATATAAAGTTTAATAAGTCAAACGCTTAAAACTGTCATAAATACGGAACAGAAACTGACAAAAAACTGTGTTGTACTGAAATAAAGAGAGGGACATGTGGGCCAGAGGGTTAATATAACACAACCCATTTCATCATAGCATAAATCCCTCCACATGGTACCATACCAATACCAACATATATACTATCTCATCTACTTAGGTCAACAAAAAAACCACAACAATACCAAGTCCTAATCCCATCTCCGAGACCTTTATAAAGATCTTGATGTCGTGTTTCATAACTTCATATTCGTGTGTTGTGAGATACGTGTTTGAGCAATAAGAAAGTTACAGGTTGTGTTTGTGATTTGTATATGAACTAAAACAATAAGTTATTTACAAGTTGTTATTGAAATAGAGAGAAGAAAATAGGAGGTGGCTGCGTGTTTGAGAAGAGAAAATAGGGTTATTGTGGAGAAAACTTAGGGATATAACCACTAAAGATTAGGGCTTTTGTTTGTTAGTTGATGGATTTTGGGCTTAATACTTGAGTATGATTGTTAATGGACCCTGAATATGAATTTTCTTAGGCATAATTTCATTTCAGTTAATGACTTTTATATTTCTAGATTTGGCCAAATGATCTCGCACGAAATGTTTGGTATTTTTATGATAGGCTTTAATATCCAAGATATTAATTAAAGTTTATTTAGGCCGAAAATAGTTTTCGACTAATTCAAGGTAATTGAGCCGTATATTATTTGTATGATATATATGATTTTGGGCTTTTGATATTAAGTTGGTTAATGTTAATAGTGGGTTTTATTTTTGTTGGTTAAAATTTATTTCGAGCTGAGCATACGGATTTAAAGTGTTAACCGAATTTTGTTGATTGATTAATACTTAATTTTTTTCCAAAATTGTTTTGAGGTTAATGGTTAGGTTTTGGCTTCGTAATGACAAAACGACTAATTTTGGGGGATATATTTTATTGACGAGATCGGGATTAATCTATTATCAAGATTCACTTAACCGATAAGAAATGTTATTGTTTATGTGTTGAGAAATTGAAAAAAGAGTGCATTGAAAATTAAAATTATAAACAATAACATTTATCAGGGGGCTAATGAACAGTACTCTTGGGTATATATAAAAAAACGTGCTTTTTTCTCGAAGCTTCCGGATATCACTATCATCTTCATCTCTCTAAAAAGAGACATACTCACTCCTTTCACAGATCTGATTACCACTTATTTTTCTTCGTCTTGCAAATCGATTGGGATGAATTACGAAGAATCACGGTTCGCTGATGCAAGTAAGTTTATAAACCCTAACCTTCGGATTTTGGGGTTTTGTATTTTTTTTTAATTGTGGGTTTCGGGTTTAGTTTTTCTTATTGTTGATTTTGATAGTTTTCATCATCTTTGTCTGATTACATGCACTGATGCACAAACTAAATTAATTTTTAATTTTTGGTTTTCAGTTCTGAAGCTTCTGATGATGAGGTATTTCTAACCTTATTATATCAAAGATTGCTACTTCCACACTTCTTAGTAGATTGAGGTACGGTTTTAATTTATAATTATCCTTTTTATTATTTTGCCTTTTTTTTAACAATTATTATGACTTAAACATATATAAGAATTGAAAATTGAAATTAGGGTTTTGACATAATTTGAGGGTTTTGCTACCTTCGGGTTTTTTATTATAAGTTTTACGTTTTTGTTTTCATAAATTCTGTATTTTTGTTTGTGGTTGACCTAGTAGGTTAATTTTGGGCTTATGGGGTTGCTTAGTCGAGGTTATGAGCTTATGGGGTAGCGTAGCAGTGTCACTATCCAGACTCCTGAAGTATTGTGCCTATGCTTATTAGGTATTGTATAATGCTGTAAACTCAAATGTAAATGTGTTTCATTTTTTGTATGTTTGATTTTAGACTTATTTGGAAAGTTTGTAATTGCAGCTACTTGACATGCCCGTCTCGACAGAGCGTTCATGATGGTCAGGTAGAAAAAGATAGGCTTAAGTGACATATTGTGTAGAGAAAGGCCTCCCACAAAGTGTGGAAATAGCAATTGGGGGGAAGTAGCAATTGGGGGAGGCACCCCAAAGCTTAGTATATTGATATAATCTGAACCTTTGATGATGTTATTGAGCTTCCTGCTTATGTTTCTTTGATGCCATCAATCCTTTTGTGGCCGCTGCCCAAGGCATGTGACAATAGGATGGGTGTGTGACGATGAACACTATATTTATCTATTAAGGCGATGATGAGCATGATCCGCATTATGTCTTGGCAAGGTAACCACTCATGAATTGTGGTTGCAGCCATGGCACCTCTGAGCCTTATTCGTTGCAGTTTTGATCCTCATTTGGTTGGTGGATTTCAGCTCATGAACGATTCTAAACTCACAAAGATCAATATAGATCTTTTGGGGTTGTTGTGTGTGGGAGAGTCGTGTTATCATTGGCTTCTTATAATTTGGAAAAAGAAAAAGAAAAAAAGAAAAGCTTCTTACAGTGACGTAATGAATCACGATACGGAAAGGTGCAATACCATACACTGCTTATAGTCAAAATAATTTTAGATGTTACTGCAACTAAATCTATTTTTGCATTTCGTGTGCTTAAAATGTTAAAAGTTCAAAAAAAAAAAAAAAAAAATTGGTACTTCTTTTCATCATAAAACTTATCTACTATTCACTGTATTGCTATTGGGGATTTTTATCATAGCAGGCGTGTTTGTTCGGCTAAAGGGATCTGTAAATGTAGCAACTGCGGGGGTTTGATTGTTTAGAATGACCAAATTTTATATTAAGGGGTGTTTGGGACTGTTTATTTTCAAGTGACCCAACAATAACATGGTAGACCCAAACACATAGAGAATGACTTTTAAGTACACAAAGAAACTGATCTATGGTTCTTCATTTTTGTTTCCCTGTTATTTTTTTTAAAAGTTTGCATTTTCATTCATGGTTTTGTGTTTAATTGCAGGTTCGGATGAGTGAATTGCAAAAAAATATGAAGTGTCGCTGGTACGGATTCCTTTATTGAAGGTATGTGATTGTTTATTATTGCAATGGTATCCATTTTTTATGTTTTCTCTCTTTTCTGAGTTATTATAGTGTACCATTGATTTGTTCATATATTGCAGATTGTATGCAGAGTATGAGAACATATTGGAGAAAGAGGGGATTTAACTATAAGATATACACATCGCTACTCAACAACCTATCCAAGTGATTAAGTGTTGTGTGCACTGTTACATCTTGGGCTTTCGTCGTCTTGGAACACTCTTTTGAAGGTAATATAGTTTTACCCTTCTAACTGTGTTAACTTTACCCTTCTAATTGTACTTACAAACAGTTTTTTCTTTTTGATTATCAGTTTTAATGTTTTGATTTTGATATAGACCTTACTTTTAATTTAGGGTTCTTTGTGAAATTAAGGGTTTTGGAGGAATGCCGAATGGTTCTAGATCTTTGGTCAAGCTTAGGATCTCTCTCAGGGCAAGTAAGTTTATTGAATCAAATTTTGTTTAGAAGATTTTGTAGAACCGTAGAGGGGGGGGGGTTTGAATACGGTTTCTTCGGCTTTTTAGATGTTTAAAAATTTAAGCCAAAGAGAACAGCAAGTGGTTGTATAATAAATTAACAACCACTATCACAATCAAAGTATATAAAGCAAGTAAAAGACACCACGATATATACTGGTTCGGGATGGGGGGTTTATACCATCCGTACGTCCAGTTGCGAATCCGCGACTCCGATACTATTCACTAGTATAATCCTTTCGGTGGACTACAAACCGTTACAATTCACTCCACCAATATTCACCAATATTGATGCTCTCAAAGAAGGAGTTACTCCCTAACGGTATTCCGCCCTCGGAAACCACCCAAAAGAATCTCGCGATTCGACTTCACCTAAGGATCACAAAGATCTCTACCAAGACTTCCCACCGGAAGTATCAAACCCCAACTAGATCCCCAATGATCTAGGCTTGGTCACCAAGACACAAGACTTCCCTTACAAACAATTGAATGAATGAATGAATGTTCAATCAAGACCTAACCTAACCTAGAGACTCGATTGTAATAGAAAGGGTATAAGAAAGAAGACCCTCGACACAATCACAAGAGTGGATTAGGTTCTTGTGATTCTTCCCTTGCAAGTGGATGTGTTCTTCCAAAGATGTTAATGTGAAATTCAAGAACACAAGATTGGAGATTGAGATAGAGATAGAGATTTGAGAGTGTTTAGTGAGAAAGAATCTAGAGAGAAAGAATAATGGCAAGGGGTGAGGAATACAATAGACAAGGGTGGTATTTATAGGCCAAGAACCCAAACTTGGGAATTTTTACCGAGGCCGGCGCGTCAGCGCGCGGGTAGCGCGCCAGGCTTTTGTAAACTTTCCCAAGTGTTGGGTGTTTGGATCTTATAAATACCCATCCTTGCTAAACCCCCAATTGTACTTCACACCAAACTTTAACATTAATCAATCTAAAGTTTACCAACTCAAATAGCCAATTTGGAAAATGTTTTGTGAAGTGTTTAAAGAGAAACCAAATTACCAAAGGTATAAAGTGTAGATAGGGTAATTTGGAAGGGGTAGAAGTGTATCTCCTCACATGGCATAGAAAAGAGAGAAAGAATATGCCAAGGAATATTCCAATGCTTTGGGGGGGGGGGGGGGGAGAATGTGATGGAGGGTTGAGATGAAATGGTTTGAATTGGATGGCTAGGATCAAAGGGAGCCTCCTTTGGTTTTCAAACATTTGACATGTGTGCAATGTGAATGGTTGAGATGAATTCATTTGAAATGAATGGCTAAGATCAAGCCTAGGTTAGGGTTGAGAAATAATATTCCAAAGGAATATGCTTTGCTTGGGGGGAAAGGAGAAATGGAGGGTTGAGATGGTTTCATTTGAAATAGATGGTGGAGATAAAAGAGAGCCTCCTTTGATTGGGGAAGAAGTGTGGATCAATGGTTGAGATGGTTTTGGTTTGAATTCAATGGTGAGGATCAAAACCATGTGGTGGTATAGGGTAGAGGGATTGGATGGATGGTTGAGATGTGTTTGATTTGAATTCAATGGCTAGGATGGGAGGAGCCATATTAGGGTTTCAAATTAAATCCCCATGTGTTGAAATTAGAAGGTTGAGATGAGTTGTAAGGGAATGGATGGTTGAGATGTAGTGTGTAAGGGAATATGTAAGGGTGTAAGAGATTGTGTAAGAGAATATTTGATTTGGATATGATTGGTTTTGTCTTTTGTATAAATGGGATTAAGAGAAGATTAGGTTATAATCTAATTGTCATTAAGAAGAAAAGGTTTAGACAATTAAGATTATAAGTTGAGAAAATCATAGGTTACTTATAAGTTCAAGTAACACAACGTCGAGAATCCATAGTTTCATATCTCGTGACTTTCCACGACTCGACGTTCTCAACCAATACCTTGGTTCAAACAAATTAAGTGCTTTGCCTTGATGTAAAGCATAACCCAAGTGGGAAAGGATGCGTTTACGCAAAGTGACCTTTGACTTAGTTTGACCAATAAGGGAGTAAACCCGTTACGTAATTAGAGAAGACATAAGCACGGGATATGAGCATATGGATGCTTCAACACGATGTTACGTGAAATATATAAATTCCCTAAGTTTTAAAAAGCCTTGGCTAGAGGCGATAGTTAGAAAACACGAGTTGGCGTTTTCCCGTAAATGGGTGTTTTAAAAGTAGGATCTCTCAAGTCTCAAAACTCGTTTCGAGTGTTCTCAATTAAGCACATAACATATTCATACCTGAATTGAAAGATCCACATTTGTCGGGTAAGGGGAAAGCCGACTTTCAAAATTCACCCGGAACCATACAGACTCCTGGCGCGTCACCTGCGCGTTGACGCGCGAGCGGCGCGCCAGGAGCAGACATTGGCTCCAGCGATTTTGAGCTAACTTTTGTTATTTTATGTTGTTTAGATGGTTTGTTTGTCATCATTAAAACATAAAGAAATCTTGACCATGTTGCCTCAATAGATTTTTTCTTTGTATATATAAAAATTTTTGCTCGATTTATTTTTGTCATTTTGATGTTTATTTTGTGGAGCACCATTGTAACTGCCATTGTCACCACCATTGTAACATTGACAACTTTTTTAGGTACAGAATAAATGGCATGCAAGATGATAGGAGCAGAGAAGAATTGCGACACCCTAAAAGGTATGTTGCATTTGATCTTCATGGGTTTGGCTATTGTGGCAACGTTAAGAGTTAGTGAACGTGTATCAAAATCAGTTTATATGCATATACTTTAATTGATAGCTTGAAGTCGAGGCGATTTGCTGATCATAACTCCACTTTTGTTATTGGCTCTGAACTTTTGCCAAAAAAAATGAATATATGTACAATGTCGATACTAGAACCGAATGGAATAGTGTATTTATTCACAATAGGTTTCAAATTAGTGAATGGTACATTTATTCAGAATAGGGGTTATGCGCATTAGTTTACAAGAATTTAGTTTTTCTGAAAAAGATAACGATTTGAATCTCTCATTATTGTACTCCACACAATAGCCTTCAAATAATAAGTGCCTGTTTGGGATTACTTACTTTGTTATGGCTTAGTCACATTCGTTTGAAAACGACCATGTAATTTTTTACTTCTGTCATTTGAAGATTTTTAAAGAAGATATAGATGTTCATCCAAAGTTAAAAAATATTGCAAAGTCAAGCACACTGACTTATGGTACGTTTATCCAATTTCTAAAACGGCTTTAGTGCTTCAGTATTTTACATAGTGAACTAAACCATAACATCGTATCATGATGAAATTATTCTTCTCGATAAAGAGTGGCGACGACTTGAGTATTCTCTTATTTGATAGAAAGGCGTCTTTAATTTAGAACACCAGAAGATAGATTAACATTATATAATATATATGCAATGACCAGATTCTATTCATGTTTTGACTTTCAGGTCAATTTGAGTTGGAAGAGTTGCGAACAGATTTTAACAAGCTCAACAAAGAAGTAGCCAAATTCAGGATTGTATTTTAAGATATAATTGCAAGGTACAACAGCTTGGCACTTTGACCTATTTACATAACAATGAGCATATGGTATTTAAGCTAATAATATGATCTCTTATGGGTGAATGGGTAAAGTCAGAAAGTTAGTTGAATAGAAAACTGGCCAAATGGGTCAAAAGTTTTGAAAGGTTTTTAGCACAAAATCTGTTACCGTAATTATATTGATTTAAAGAACTTTTATTTTTCTCATTTCAGATATTAGAAGGCTTAGATGCTGTGAGGAAAAAAAACTGGAATGTACATTTGAAGTACGGGGTTTTCGTGGTCTCACTACGTGGTATGCTCCGTGCTCTGCTTTTGTTGCATTAACTCATATCCTCTCGCTGCTTTTTATTTTTTTACTTTTTTTTGTATCAATTTATTCAGATTTATGAAATATTGGACAACATTGTCTGTTGAGTAAATTGGTTAAAATCGAATTTACTTTTATTTTTTTTGGGCTGAATTATAAAGAATCATATATACATAAAGAGTTCGTTTTAGCCAAACACCAAAAAGTGGTTACAAATAAAAAGATAATCTAAAAAAATATACATATTGTATTGACAAGAAGAGTATGGGCGGGTCCCAACATATTGAGGTTTGATTGTGTATGTTTCAGTGGGTGCGTTCAACATGTATTTGAAGAATCTGTTCAAACCTTTTGTATATGCGCTTTTTGAAACACCCCTTTATTATCTATAGTGACTTCAACTAAACAATAAGTGCATAGGCATGAGGAAGGCAGGAACATGTGACGTGTCGTGGTTGCTTTAAGTTACCCAGCAACACAAAAAAAAAATCAAAATAAAGAACAACTTCCGATATCATTTTTATTTATGTTTGGTACTTAGCTTTGGGAAATTAGAATACATGAACCTACATGGCTGTATATATCTTGGTCCTTATGTTTTTATTCTTGACTTTTAAAATCACTTTTGCGATTTCCTTTTGCTTCTATTTGATATAGATTGACCATATGTACGGTGAATACTCTCTCGGTGGCGATTTGTGGAGATACACATAAACTGATCGCATCTTCAATTTTATCTTCCCAAATCTTCACATGTTTGTCCTTATACTGATACTATAAACTTTTTATTGGTGGATCTTTATTTTATTCTTTTCCCTATACACCTAAATCAGCAAAACACATTCATTGTTATATATTGATCTTTGCATCACGTGGGATCAATTAATTAATTGCTAGTGGGTGCTAGTGATTTATTTATTGTATTGTGGCTGCTTGTTTTTTGGTTGATAACACTAACGATTTATTATCATTTAGTGTTGACAGTTTGTGGTTTTCGGCAAATCGTGTATAATCGTATATCTTGCAACGATAGCTGGTGGTTAGGTTTTTAAGGTGCGTTTGATTAAAACCCTAACTGTTCTAGTTAGGGTTTTCTTGTTCGATTATTGTGGGTTGCTACATGCTGTTTTCTGTTATTCGTTGTTTTCAATCATTGTTAGTGTCTTGTTCGTGGGTTAAGAGAGATGGAAAAGGGTTTTTTGAACAATGACAGTGCTCCTAAAGGGGTGCAATCTGTTAGCAAATCGTTGAGTGGAATTGGTGATGTGAATATGAATAAGGGTTTTTTGACATCAACTAGTGCGACCAAGGATGTGAAACTTGTGGGTAATGCTGCTGGTAATGTATCGAACCATGGTGAGGAGAACATTGCATCGATCTTAAATAATTTTAAGGATTCAATGGATAAGTTGGGTGGCAATGTTAATGCTGATGCAAGTGAGGTTTGTAATGCTTCCAAAATAGATACGAATGTTGATTCTGCTATGGGATTGGGTAAATCTACTCCTAAGGTTGGTATCGTTGTTAGTGGTAATGGTAGTGTTAATGGTGATGGTCCTAGTAATCAGCCTCCACGTGAATCGGCTGGTCCTATTATTTCTGATTGGAGTGTGGACGATGGTGATATTAACTTATCTACGTTAGTGGACAAGAATGTGTCTTATGGTCCTAAAACATCTTATTCAGCCCCTACGACTTGTGGTACTAGTGAGGGCAAAGGTAATGTTAGTGGAAAGGAGCAATCGTTTGCTTCTTTGCTTGGTGCCAATAGTATTTCTCGTAAGGTGAATTTTAGGCAGATGGTTAATGAAGATCGGGTTCCTAACCATGATACTAAACTCCCTAAGGAGGCGATGAAACCCGTTTTAGGCCGGTATGAGAACACTCTTGTTGGGTACTTCTTAGGAAAAGCTATAGCTTTTCCAATTGTGCAGAACTATGTTACTAATACGTGGAAGAAATTTGGTGTGCAAAAGATTATGAAGAATGAAGCGGGTGTTTTCTTATTTAAGTTCTCTTCTAAGGACGGATTGGAGCAGGTGCTCCAACAAGGCCCGTGGTTAGTCCGCCATTCACCTCTTATTCTTAGGAAGTGGTCTCTTAATGTTCCCCTAACCAAGAATGAGGTAACTACGATTCCTGTTTGGATTAAATTACATAATGTGCCTATAGTTGCTTATTCGGAGGTTGGTTTAAGCTTGATTGCTACTCAAGTGGGGAAACCGGTTATGTTGGATTCATTTACGTCTTCTATGTGTGTTGACTCGTGGGGACAGATTAGTTATGCTCGTGCATTGGTTGAAGTGTGTTCAAATTCAGAATTGAAAAAAGAAGTTAGTATGGCTATTCCATTGGATGATGATAGTGGTTATTCGACGGAAATCATTCGTGTTGAATATGAATGGACACCTCCTCATTGCAGCGTTTGTAAGATATGTGGTCACACACTTAGTGAGTGTCCAAAACAAGTGAATGAGGTGGTTCATAAGGGTTCTAATGGGTTGACTAATGCATTGAATCAGGTGGTTAATAACGATGAGGGGTTCACAGAGGTAACGAACCGTAAGAATAAAGGTAAGAGTGTGGTTTCTACGTCTCAACCTAAGCCAATTGGAGGGGTTAAACTCTCCAAGCCTAAGACTAATTTTTGGAGACCTAAAGTCACGACAACTTCTAATCAGGTTGGTACCAAGAAAGATTCAGATCCTAAGGGTGTTCAGCAGGCTTGTACTTCAAATGTTAAACCTAGTAAGGACCCACAGTCTTCTAACTCTTTTGGTATCTTGGAGTCATTGGTGGATGAGGATGTTCTTGGTTTTGTTAGCAATGGTAAGGGGTAACATATATGGATTCGCAGGTGCCGGGTGAGGCTTCTAAGTCGTCTACTATCCCATCTTCTAATACTTTTGCAACAAAAAAGGCATTGGAGCAGTCTACTATCCCTTCTCCGAGTACTTCTGCATCGAAGAGGGGTAACCCATTTTCTAAGGTGGGTGAAGTAGTTGTTTCTGACAGTGATGAGGATGAGGTGTATGAGCCGAATGATTATTTGGGAGATGATTATTTTTCAGATGAGTATGCGGCTCAAGTAAACGACTTACCGGAACAATTCAAGGAGTTCAAGCTTCAAGGGCGTGCTGGGAAGTAGTATTTTATTTTGTTTTGTTTTTTCATAAGATTGGCATGTCATCTTATGTTGTTTATTGATTGGTCTAGTTGTTGGTTGCTAGTGGTTCATCTATGGCCTGTCATAAATGATCTAGGGTAGTTCAAGCGGTTGCTTGAGGTTAATGTGGTGCTTCAACCACATTCCATTGTACTTTCAACGTTTTATTGGTTAATATATTTTACCAGGGTGGAAGGTCCCTTTTACCCAAATATTGTTTTCCGGAAATATTGATGCATAGGCATATAGTTCACTAGACTAGCTAAGTGGAAAAAATATGATATATTTACATTTGACTTTTGTATCAGGTTTAGTGATATTTCAAATAACTTCTATACTATGAGAATTTTTGGTGTAGCAAAAGAAGGTTTAATGCACAAAAGGCTGAAGAATGGTAGAAAATTAGATGTTATACTTTGTAAAACTGGTCGGATAAGAAGCTTCACGAAGATAATGGGTATTTTTTCGGTTGCCTTAGATTAAGTTTGATTAACGAGAAAAAATGAATACGTTTTTACAATGTTAATGAACTGGGTTTGATTATACAGGGAACATTGGATGGGTAATGGCAATGGAATTTTTGAAGCATCCGTAATTGTTATGTTCAAAATAGATGGGAAAAAGACCCATGGCCCTCTTGCTTTTCTTGAGGTTAGTGTGCAACAATTTATATAATTCTGTATAGACCTCATTAACAACTATCATTGCTTTAGTAAACAATGTTTTGATTGAATTAGGTGCATAAGGCTGGATATATTGTACCAACGGATCAAACGGAGGCTTAATTGCAGAAGCAAACGACAAGGTCAAAGACTAGAGATTGGTTGAACAATACAGTATGCAGCTACGCATTTAGTTGAAGGTAATAAGTATTTGTTTTAGGACCAGTTCAACGGTTATGATCCAAATCTTGGTTACAATGGGTCAGATGATTTTTGTGAAGGTAATAAGTATTTGTTTTAGGATTAAGTTTTTCATGTAATAATGAGTAGATTATTAATGGTGTTAATTTGCAGGTGACATACCAAACAGTTGCACAATCATCAACTACAGTGGATACCTCTAACTGATCGAGTGCTCCTCATGGTAAGCGTCGTTCTTACACATATGGCCAGAGTCGTGCCTGCTGACGGGACCTTTACCATTCCCAAAAAGAACAACCTGAATGCTTATGTACCTGTTGAACTAACTCTCATTTCACGTAAGCAATGTACCAGGAAAAAATTGCATTGTTTATTTAATCAACATTGTTCAGTGATGTTTCTCATAGCTGTTTTATTTCTTTCAAAAAGTACAGCTCCATGAAGAAGGAAGAGGACACCGAGTATACCTTAGAGTTCTCATGGGATACGATGAAAGGAAAACTAACTAAATCTATAACTGATAATGAAAATGGCACCAACAACCTTCAAGATTATTTGTCATTGCATAGGGTCCTAGGTTTCGGTTGGTTCGGGCTTCTTTTCATTGAGAAAAGAAATTTCGTGGATAAAAAAATTGGATTTTTAGTTTCAACAATTCCTGTATCACTTTGGGTTTCTGAATTCTGATATTTGGTTTTGTTTTGTAGGCCGGAATTGAAGTTGTTCGATCATTTCCTTATTTTAGATGAACTTCCGGGTACGTTTTCTACAGTTTACAATCTGAAACAAGTATGTACCAAAACATATTTAAACTGAACATAGCACTTTTATTACATATTTAGACTCATATAAAGTCACCATGGTCTGCCGGGATTAGGCACGTCTTTGTTGTTATTGTTAGACCCATATAAAGTCAAACAGGTAAAAAGCGAGTTATAATGGCATAATGCCAGAATACTGACCACACTTTGGATATATAGACTTATAAATAAGGAGAGAAGCATAAAAGTTAAATTAATATAAAATCCTAAACACCACCTAAAATCCATTTTCAAACAATGTATGAGTTTATAACAGTGAAGTGTTGCGGTGTTTTGCAGAAGGTGCAATCGGTATGCAAGTTGAGTTATGTCCACTGTTTAAAAAACTATTTTCGACAAATAACTGTTTGTAAGTACATAGACTTTCAAGGTTATTGTTTCACACTAAAAGTCAAAATATGACTTATAAGCTTTAGTTAAAGAAATTGGTTTGCGCATAAAAAAAGAAACTAAATTGAACATTCACTTTTACCTTCAATGAATTTACTTATGCACCTATTGTTTTAACAACCACTATACATGAGACACCCTAATGTTAGCCATGTTAATTTCGAAGAACAGTCAATAAAAAGCAATGACATTAACTACTTGGCCCATGTTGCGACCTCTAGAGATGTAATGAATCCGTAAGATCTGCACAACTAGATTCTAATAGCGTTTACCTATTTACCCGTTGAGTAAGATATGTACTGAGGATTCTTAGTCTTCGCCATTTAATTAATCGATTCGAGACAAAAGTGTGGTTTGAATGGGATGAAATCGTTTGTGTACGTGCATTTTTTTATCTGTATTAAACAGCATAGTAAACTCTTAGTTCTACTGTTGCTCATTTGATACGTATGCAGCTCTCTTGGCAGTGCGTTGTGGAATACAGATCGAACGAGGAACACAATTGTAAACCTCTACCCAAATATTGTTTATACCTGCTGTTGATGATCTTCAACCATGTCAATTGCTTTAAGATGATAAAATGCAAACGAATGAAGATAAAGAAAGCAAGTAAACAAGTTTCGTCTTACAAAAAAAGCAATCTTTTGTGAAGCTGCGAAGAACGAGTTTTTTTATGAATCATTTGTACATCCTCACATGTTTTTTTAGCACATTACTTTGACTTATAACACTGTAACATAGAACATTTTATAGCTGTGCTGGCAAACGAAAATAGGTAAGCACTCTACATCTGTATTTATATTGAAGATATAGACAGCTTCATGTTTGTTCAACTATAATGGTGTGATAATGGTGCTCATATTAGGCTATTAAAGGTTTGGTTTGTTGACCAAGGAAGGCTAATGTTTACTTGCAAGGTCATTTCTATGCTTCTTTAGCCTTCGGACTAAATTTCTAAAAGTGCCAGTTGCTTCATGACTTGCTAAACCTTCTTTAGCAAATCACCCCGCAGCAACGCGCGAGTTATCCACTTAGTGTAAGGATATATATAGCGTAGAATAAAAAACATTTGTTCGTCACAAAAATACTCAAGAGGTACTCACCGCCGCATTGCGCGGGTACCCCTCTAGCAACAACATAAATGATTAAAATAATACAAATCATTTCATAGTCCATGTCTTGAAACTAAACATGTAAGTAATTTCCAACCTAAAATATGATCAATATATTGAACATTCGGACTCTAATTGTGTTAGAGTTTGACAATCAAATACACGTATTGCGGAAGCTAGGATCAAGTATAACACATAAATATTAACTAAAACATAAATAGTAAACGTACCCGATGCACTTCAATAAACCTTGATTCTTGGACAATTAGATCAATGATAAACCCCTTACCGTTTTGTTTATCGATCTCTTGATAATTACTAAAATAAGTAATTACCTCGTTCTTGTACACACAAACTACCAACGAATAAAGGTTGTTGCAAGTAAACAAAACACTTAAGTTTTTGACTTGGAAAAATCGATCCAAAGAACCCTAGGAGGGGAGGGACGATCGGCCAAGACACAAAGAAAGAAAACAAGATTTTTAGGGTTAGAGTGTGTGCACAAAAGATGTGTAGGTTTAACCCTTGGCCTTGTATTTATACTAGGTGATATCTTGGAGCACAAGGAAGGCATGGATCGACCCAATGGGGTGTGGGTCGACCGGCCATAGAACCCACAAGGGGTTTCTAGAACCTCCTTGACTCCCAAGTTACACTCTAGTCCTTATCTTTCTTATTTAACGATAGTTAGTCCATACGGTTAACAACTAACGACCGTTTAGTCCATTAAGTGTCATAAATATATATATTTCATACATTTATTAAACATATATATTTATTTACATTATTCTTGTTTGTAAAGTGTGCAATCCCGAGGTCTCGTGTTCGATCCTAGACATTTACCTATTAATGTTTATACGTAACATTTAACAGCTCCCACTCGTATATTCATTAATAGTAAAATGACATTGGTTAGCGTCTTGCAACACTCCAATGCCCCTAGTTCAAACCGAGCTAGGTTTCCTGGAAAAACCTTTAATGATTCATCATTATAATTATCCTTTCATTACTAATACCGCATTAATAAAGATGTGAGTTCCTTTATTAAAATTCTGTTTCTCGTTTCTTTATGATTGAACAAAATTACCAAAACATCTGAACGTATTCCAGATAGACTTTGGGCATGGCCATGCAAACATTTTGTCAACCCTACGAGGGGCCCAACAGTATTAAACTTCTAAACAAATCAGAAGGAATGAATTCTTTCTTGACTACAAGAATAACCCATGAACTTTGCAACACTTCTGAAAACAATCCTTATGACTCCCTGTTACGGTGAGCGGTAGATTGCTTCACAAAAATGCACTACATCCATGACACTTATCTGGTATCTCAAGTCCGAGGATAACTTTAAATATGATTCTCACATTAAATATTAAATCATATTGTTGGGATAAGTCCAATATTCAATTCATCGAATATTATGTGAAATTGGTATGACTACGCATCAATATACTTTCAAGTATATTCTAAAATCAATACTCAAATTTGTCTTAGTTTAATGATATTTCCATATCATTAATCGACAATGGACATTTAGAATAATAAATTATTCAAGGATCTTAAACATGCAAATATAGGATATATTATTAAGACAATGATAAATAAACATAAAACTTATTTTATTCCATTAAAATAATAATTGTACATTACATCCTTTATCCAAACACTAATCACAAATGGGCATGAAACTTTCAGCTAATCTAAGTCCTACACCTTCAGCATGCTTGTAAAGCTTAGTGCCAGGTAGAGGCTTTGTTAATTGATCCGCCAAGTTATCATCTGTGTGAACTTTGAGCATTTCGATTTCGCCTATTTCGACTTGTTCTCGAACATAGTGATGCTTAATCGGGAAATGTCTGGTGCCTTTCATGATTCCAGGCTCATTGGCAAATGTGATTGCAGCAGAATTGTCACAATACATTTTAATAGGTCTTTGAATCGAAGGCATGACTCCAAGCCCTGAAACAAACTTCCTAATCCAAACAGCTTCCATTGCAGCTTCCGAAGCAGCTATATACTCACTTTCTGTAGCAGACATCGCTAGTACACTCTGCTTTCTGCTCCTCCATTAATGACAAAGACATAACCCGTCTGAGACTTCGTATCATCCTTATCACCTTTCCAAGAAGCATCGCAGTAACCTGTAACATCAAGTTCTGCCGATGGATTTCCCCCATAAACCAAAAACATATCCTTAGTTGCCCTAAGGTACTTAAGAATATTCTTAACAGCAGTCCAGTGTGCTACACCTGGATTTTGCTGATATCGACTGGTTAAATTCTGAGCAAACGCTACATCAGGTCTTGTGCTCTTCACCGCATACATTATAGATCCCACAGCCGAAGCATAAGGGACTCTTTTCATGTGTTGCACCTCTGCAGGTGTTGAAGCACAAACCTTGTTGCTCAAGCCATGTTGCTCTTGCATCGGCAAATATCCTTTCTTGGAATTTTGCATATTGAATCTCTTCAATATTTTATCAATGTAAGCACTTTGGCTTAATCCAATTAATCGCTGAGATCTATCTCTATATATCTTGATTCCCAGAATAAATGCAGCTTCCCCTAAATCTTTCATAGAAAAACAACTTCCAAGATATTCCTTAACCTTTTGTAAACTTGGAATGTCGTTCCCCATGATCAATATGTCATCGACATATAATATAAGGAAAATCACATTACTCCCACTAACTTTGTGATATACACATGGCTCATCAAGATTTTTAGTGAATCCATACTTTTTAATCTCACCATCAAATCTCTTATTCCATTGTCGTGATGCTTGCTTTAATCCATAAATGGATCTCTTAAGCTTGCATACACGATTTGGAAATTCTGGATTTACATACCCCTCAGGCTGCGCCATATAGATGTCCTCATCTAGGCGACCATTTAAGAAGGCGGTTTTAACATCCATTTGCCAAATCTCATAGTCATAGTAAGCGGCTATGGCTATAAGAATCCTAATTGCCCTTATGTCAGCTACAGGAGAAAAGGTCTCCTCATAGTCAACACCAAAAGTTTGTGTATAGCCTTTAGCTACACAACGGGCCTTATAGGTGTGTACAACGCCATCCATGTCAGTCTTTTTCTTGTAGAGCCATTTACTCCCAACTAGTTTGGCACCCGGAGGTAGGTCTACTTCTTCCCAGACATCATTGTCTTCCATGGATTGCATTTCCCCATCCATAGCTTCTTTCCATTTGGCCTTTTCAGGACCATTCATGGCAGCTTTATAGCTTGTAGGCTCATCAAGATCACCCAGTATATACTCATCACTCTCTACATTAAGACATAGACGAGTAGGAGCTTTTACTAGTCTTGTTGACCTACGAATGGGAATCACTTCAACTTCAGGTGGAGGACCTAAGCTTTCAGGTTCTACCGGAAGTTGGTTAGTGTTTTCAGAAGGTTCTACATCTTCTTGACCGTCTTCCAGGTCATATACTCTCCCACTGAATTCTTGAGATATGAGCTCTCTTTCAAGAAAGTCTCCATACCTTGCAACAAATACTTTGTTTTCAGGTGGGTAATAAAAGTAGTATCCCATAGTTTCCTTAGGGTATCCTACGAAGATGCACTTCACAGATCTTTGTTGGAGTTTGTCTGCTGAGTCACGTTTAACATACGCCTCACAACCCCAGACCTTAAGATAAGACAGGTTAGGAGCTTTTCCAGTCCATACCTCATATGGTGTCTTATCAACCTTCTTTGTTGGAACCATATTTAGAATGCGAACCGCAGATTCTAAGGCATAATCCCAAAACGAGAAAGGAAGAGTTGTTAGATTAAACATAGATCGTATCATGTCTTGCAATGTACGATTCCTTCTCTCAGATACACCATTTTGTTGTGGAGTATATGGAGAAGTAAGGTGCTGGACAATTCCCTCCTTTGCTAGATAATCTATGAACTCCTGACTCAGGTATTCACCACCTCTATCGGATCGAAGAGCTTTAATCTTCTTTCCAAGTTGCAACTCTACTTCTGCTTTAAACACTTTGAATGTTTCAAACACCTCATGCTTATGTTTAAGTAAATAAACATAACCATAACGGCTGTAATCATCCGTAAATGTTAAGAAGTAGCTAGCACCCCTCCTTGACACATGTCTAAGTGGTCCACACACATCTGTGTGAATAAGACCAAGTAGATCATTAGCCCTTTCAATCCTATTTTTAAAGGGTTTCTTAGTCATCTTCCCAGCAATGCAAGATTCGCATTTATCAAATGATTCATCATTGATCTTATCTAAAAGCCCATCATGTTGCAGCTTTTTCATGCGATCTTTGCCAATGTGAGCAAGTCGACAATGCCAAAGATAAGATGAATCCAGACCTTTCTTGATTCTCTTATTGTTGATGCTATACATTGAATTATTTGTAACAAAAGCATTATCATTATCATTCATATCAATTTCAAATACACCATTCACAACAATAGCATTAAAATAAAAAAACATTATTTAAAGAAACCGAAATTCCATTGCTTGAAATAGTATGCTCAAAACCAAGGTTTAACAAACATGAAAATGAAATTACACCTCTAACAATTGACGGTGCATAATGACAATTATTTAAAGATAGTACTAAGCCCGAAGGCAACACTAAATTAAATACTCCTATAGCTTCAACTCCTGCATGCGCTCCGTTACCAACGTGCAAGAATTGTTGTCCATAGGCCAGCTTTCTCTCAACTCTAAACCCCTGCATGGTATTGCAGATATGAATACCACATCCAGTATCATATACCCATGAATTCAATTTAGGAGTAAGAGTGAATAATTCAATCATAAAGAACGCACCTGATGAGCTGGGGTTACCAGCATCATTCCCCTGCTTCTTGAGTCGCAAGTCATGAATGTAGAGAGGGCAATTGCGCTTCCAATGGCCCTTTTCATGACAATGGTGACAAGCCTGATCCTTCCTGTTTGGCGGATTCACCTTGTTCTGCTTAGGCTGATGTTGTTTCATCTTGGGTTGAGGTTGATAGGCCATGACCTGCTTGCCTTTATCACCTTTACCTTTGCCTTTGTTCACATGCGATTTCTTCTGGATTCTCCCACCATGAATTGCCAACACTTGCGGGGTGGGATTCTTGACCTTGGCTGGTAGACCTTTCTCATAATCAACAAGCAATGCGAGTAATTCTGAGACTGTCTTCCCCGAGCAATGCATGTTGAAGTTCTGCACAAAACCAGCAAAATCCTTGTTAAGGGATCTGTTGATCAAGTGCACTTGCACATTCTCGGGGTAACCAAAACCAATTCTGTGAAGTTGATCAAAGGAATCCTTTATCTCATCCACATAATCGGCTACTGGTTTACCATCACCATGCTTGCAGTTGTGTAGCTTGTCAAGTTCATCATACAATTCAACTGCAGGTGACTTCTCATAAGATTGCCTGAGGTTATCAAGCATATTCTTAGGAGACGAATACTCATACTTCTTTTGTAATTGAGCATTCATGCTAGTGAGCATTAGACAAGCAACCTCATTGTACTTAGCATTAGTCACCTTCCATTCTGCCTTTGCTTCAGGTGTTGCCGTAGCAGCAGGTTCAGCAGGGCATTCTTCGGTCACATAATCCATCTTACCAGACGCCCTCAAGACAATTCTGAGCGAACGGTACCAGTCATTGAAATTCTTTCCAGTGAGTTTCTCTCTCTCAAGATGACTCTTGAAAGCATTAATCACAGTTTGGTTATCGGGTTGAGCCATATCTACAGATAAAGTTCAAATATTAGTATTTTCGATAATCAATATCTTCAAGAAAATAAAATACCCAAGGCTATATTCATATAACCAACTAATTTTCTTGAAAATCTAGGATCTAACTTTACATAGTTTTACCACACCAGTTGATCTGCTAGTGGTAAAAGTACAAAAGATAGTAATCTGTCGAACAATAATTGGCAAACAAGATTTCCAATTCCTAGATCATTATGGGATTTACATCAAATTGATTCATCAATTTGCCTTTGTAAGCATGTTTTATCCCATCTCATGCCTTAAGTTCTAGGTCTCACGCACAACTTAATTAAGTCGTCTACCTTAGAAACTGTAAAATTACAATTATGGTCTCACGCGTTAAAAGAATTTTACCTTGTTATAGTAATTTAGCCTAGGTCTCACGTTTACTAAATTAAAATTCCAAGTGTTTCTTACAGGTAGATGGCACGTAACTTAAATTTTAAGGGTATTAATTTTTGATATGTCAATCAAAAGTATGTACAAAGATGCATGCACTCATCTTTATAACATAAATTTTCATAAAAACTTTTTATGTCCGATTCCTGAAATTAATACACAAAGTTTTACTTGAGGTTTATGCCAAAACCCTAAGATGACTTTCTACAACATATAATTTTAAAAGTAATTCGTTTAAGATATATTCAAGATTGTGATAACCAAGGCAGACTCTAAGGCTCTTTTCTAAGCCTTCAAATCACGGTTATGAATATCATCTTAAAAGACTTAATTTTAAAACCATATTTGCACAAAACATCATTCAAGCAAAAGTTTATGGATTCAATCTCAAAACAGTAATAAAGTTTGAATAATGCTAGTCTCGACTGGGAGCTGATTACCGTGCGAATCGGACCACGATTGTCATAAGACCATTGCAAGATTCTTACTTTATCACTTTAGGGTTTCACAATTATTAGTCCGTTTTAATTTTCTTTATGAAAACACCCTTTTATTGCTTACAACAGTCCAACTAAAAAACAATAAAACAAGTAGCAAAGAAAATCAAACAAACAATAATAAATAAGTGAAACAATTAGCCACATGCAAACCGTTTTAGAAAAGATCCTAATAAAATCAATTCTAGGTATAATAACGCATGTAATCAACTAAGGCCTTCACCTCTTAATGGAGGTGAGCCACATACATTGACGAATCAATTGCGTAGGCCAAAGCTAAAAACACACCACATAGCATATAAAATTGATTTTAATATGTATTGGAGTCTTCCCCAATTTAAGATCTATCTAAATATGTGACAACAAAACAAGATCCATGACAAACATGCATGTAAGTCACGGATTAAAACCTAACAATTAGCAATTAGGTCACAGGATACGTTCAATTAACCGGTTAATGACCTAGTGTTTCTAGTGATTACACATAATCAAGAAAACCACAAAACCCTAATTAGGGTTTCATGGGAAAATCGACCCCCCCCCCCCCAAAAAAAAATTAGGGTTAGGGTTTCGAAATTTTTTAGAAAAAAATGGGAAAAACCCTAGATCAAAAAAAAACATGTATCTAAAACAATTAAAGATCCGGTTTTTATTACGTTTT
Organism: Artemisia argyi; assembly: GCA_030686995.1. Lineage (NCBI taxonomy): Eukaryota > Viridiplantae > Streptophyta > Magnoliopsida > Asterales > Asteraceae > Artemisia > Artemisia argyi. The sequence goes on along the minus strand of CM060692.1, from coordinate 2,122,488 downwards.
AGTAATCAATTACATGTTATACATGGCTCGTGATGCCACTGTTAGAGTTTGACAATCAAATACACGTATTGCGGAAGCTAGGATCAAGTATAACACATAAATATTAACTAAAACATAAATAGTAAACGTACCCGATGCACTTCAATAAACCTTGATTCTTGGACAATTAGATCAATGATAAACCCCTTACCGTTTTGTTTATCGATCTCTTGATAATTACTAAAGTAAGTAATTACCTCGTTCTTGTACACACAAACTACCAACGAATAAAGGTTGTTGCAAGTAAACAAAACACTTAAGTTTTTGACTTGGAAAAATCGATCCAAAGAACCCTAGGAGGGGAGGGACGATCGGCCAAGACACAAAGAAAGAAAACAAGATTTTTAGGGTTAGAGTGTATGCACAAAAGATGTGTAGGTTTAACCCTTGGCCTTGTATTTATACTAGGTGATATCTTGGAGCACAAGGAAGGCATGGATCGACCCAATGGGGTGTGGGTCGACCGGCCATAGAACCCACAAGGGGTTTCTAGAACCTCCTTGACTCCCAAGTTACACTCTAGTCCTTATCTTTCTTATTTAACGATAGTTAGTCCATACGGTTAACAACTAACGACCGTTTAGTCCATTAAGTGTCATAAATATATATATTTCATACATTTATTAAACATATATATTTATTTACATTATTCTTGTTTGTAAAGTGTGCAATCTCGAGGTCTCGTGTTCGATCCTAGACATTTACCTATTAATGTTTATACGTAACATTTAACAAATTGTGTAGTTTTCAAAGTTTTCACATTTTGAACTGTTATTTAACATAGAGTAAATTGCGAAAATCGTCCCTAAAGTTTGACCAATTTGCATGTTTCGTCCCAAATATTTCGAAACTGCAAGGATCGTCCTTAAAGTTAACCTTTGGGGCATATATAGTCCTTTTTGGGGACGATACATGCACACGGGGCCAAAACTTTAGGGACGATACATGCACACGGGGCCAAAACTTTAGGGACGATACATGCACACGGGCCAAAATTTAGGGACGATCCTTGCAGTTTCGAAATATTTGGGACGAAACATGCAAATTGGTCAAACTTTAGGGACGATTTTTGCAATTTACTCCTTTTATTTCCATTTTCAGTTTATATAACATGTTAAATAGGTGACTTGGTACAATATGCCCATATTAGTGATGATTATGAGTTAACTCTCGCTGTGTCATTGTGTGTATAGTGTTTAAGTTTCGTATTTGAAAAATAATTATGGTGCATGTGTAGATAAAGAGATTTACAAGTATCCAAATGATATTATTCGCATGGATGCTTGGTGGTAGAACTCGAGATTCATACAAGAGCGTCAAGAACGCAAATGTTGATTGGGTATAAAAAGATAGCTCTTAAAAATTTTCAATTCTAATCTTTCTCGTTTTAGGTACATGATTTGTTCACACTACACTATCAAAGTGCTTTATGTATTCTGATTTTCTGATATCTATCTAAGATCAAAATGTTGTTTTATTTGCTATGCTGGTACGTGGCAAACAAGTAATGTTAAAAAACTTGGTAGAGGAAATGCAGTAATCTTCATGCTATTGATATTGAGTAATATACAACTTTAGCTTTCAAATATAACACAAATACAAAAAAAATGTATTTACTTCCATGTAGTCCCCATAACTTCTAGATAGCTTATATCTTATTGCCTAAAAAAAATAAAAAGTAAAATAAATAAATAAATAAAAAGAGATACAATTTGACTTTTAGGGTCAATCAACAGCTTCTTGAATTTAAAATTAAAATGTTATTCAGTACTAATGAATGACCAAGATTCTTAGTATACTATAATATCATCATAATATTGATGTAATAGTATAAATGGCTTTAATAATCTCGAGGGTGCTTATTATATTTGAAGCTAGCAGCTGGTCCATCTGATCATGGTAGTCAAACTGTATGTTTGTATGCAACAATTTTCTTTCCTTTGTGCATAGAATATGGTTTTGTAGTCAAAGTTATATGTTGTAAATTTTCCTGGATTTGGTATGAAGAATCAAAAGTACCAATCATCTAATGGGTGGCGGTGTTTGGATTAGCAATATTTGTTGTTGTAGTAGTTACTGCTTGTCGAAGAAAGCAAAGCGAGGATGGACACCAATCTATTGCAACTTTATAGAGATGCTACGTGACATGAACCTCGTTGCCTAGTCAGGGTTATGTGAAAAAGATAAATAACGTACGGTCACTTTGATATTGTGTTAATGTAGATTACATGACGATTTTGTACAAAAGTTTTGAATCTAAGTACTTTACTCGATCATAGATACGTACTAAAAATATTAGTTGTATTGCTTTGACCACTCGGTTAGAATTTTGTGTTCCTTTTACCTCCCAAGATATAAATGAGTTGTCTTACAAAAACGAGGCGAGAGATTTTTTAGTTAATCATAGATCAAATGATTGTGAATTAAAAAGTAATATCACAATGTATTTTAGTTCCTGAGAGTTGATGTCCTCTGTTCCTCTAGAGAGAAACTCTCGAGAGAAACACGGGACTAACAGAACCAAGAACTTAAACACATTTTGAAGTTAACAATCTAAACGTATATGCTTGTATATATATAGCCACTTTTAGTTACAACTTTCACCAATGTGGGATAAGAAGTTTTTAAACTCTCATGACTTCCGCCAACTTTGCCCTTCTTCTTTAAACTTCAAGAGTTCACTTTTAGTTTTGTCTCACGTTTAGTATTAAGTTATTAACATAATACAATACAAAAATAATTAATAGTAAGTAAAACATAATAAGATTGATTTCAAATTATGGCTTGTGTTTGGATTCGGTCTCGGTTCGTCCATGGGTTAAGGTTTTGGTTTTCTTAGCTCGATATTGTTCGTGATTGGGTGGAGTCTCCGAACAGGTTTCATTGGTTCTTTGTGTTCATATTAGCGTTTGATTTCGTCTCGGGTTTTATTTGAGTATGTCCTTCTCGTATAGCTTAGAGGTAAATCTAGAACTACCATTGTCCAATGAGGTTTTTTTGTCATTATTCTATCCCTAAAGAGTCAGTAGCACTCATCAAAGGTACATTCGTATCGTTACATTTGGAACACCACATTATAAACTTACAAATTTACAATATTAAGTAAATTATTTTATATTAAGCATCTAGTTAGGCAATTAAAGGTACATACAACTCTGAGTTAGCATGTCTTCATGGGACATATGGAAGAGTCGTCAAACTTTCATAGTAAACTTGCTTATTTTGAGATATTAGATAAAGATATACAACAAAAAACGGAGCCGTAGTAGCATCCCCGAATAAACTCATGTACATTCAGGAAATACATACATGTAACAATGTACTTTTCATGAATTAAACAATTGTAACCAATCTGACAAAACAATACAATAATAGAACACAACCAAATGTATAAATACTAGCTCTACCAATACTATTTACACTATCGCGTTCAATCTCCTAATGTCTCGCTATGTCATCAATGTGAAGAAAATCCAATCCACTTAAACAATGCAAATATTTGTCAAGGCTCCCATTAGATGCATACTCATATACAATCATTTTTTCATCCATTCGTTATAAGGAATTGCAATGTTGCAAGCGATGTGAGTTTCTATCATATGTTAATATACGACACCTAATCTCAAATAACACTACTCCAAGGCAATGAGAGTTTCTATCATATGTTAACATACGATACCTAATCTCAAATAACACTACTCCAAATGAGTAAATATCTGATTCTTAAGTGTAGACTTACTCAACTGGACGTTGCATCTTGGAGAGGCAAAAATGAACAATTTTTGTCATCCCACGCATCGTCCAATATAATGTTTCCACTCTTTATGTCACGATGTATGACGTTTAATTTGTCATTCATGTTGTTTTGAAGGTAACTCAAACCTTCAAGAACATCAAAGCATATTTGTATATGTTGAGCCCAAATAAGATTAGCCGTTCCGCAAACCGTCACAACTTCCATAAGAAGCATGCTCGTCTCAGTTTCACCTTCATCACAAAAAGGAGAGAAAATATATTAGCACTATACACTTTTATCATTAAAATCTGTATGAGAACCTTAATATAAATATAGTAATCTATCTTTTTACATTAGACCTACATCAATCAATCACAAAGGCACAAACATAAATAGCAGGGTCGGTCCTATAAAGCTATAGACTAAAAAACACTAAAAGAAAAATAGCATGCATAGTTTTACATCTAAAATATATATTGCCAAAACAAGTAAAAATTAACAAAAAGACAACTCATGTATTTCTTTGCATTTGTCCCACAGAATCCCTCTCGAGAACTCTGATTTTTACTCAAAAGTAGTACTTATTTAACCTAACATGATAACTAGCAAGATTAAAAACAATTAAAGAAGAAATAAAATGAAGAGATACCTATTCTAGAGAACCGGTACAAGATGGTTATCATCTATGAAATAGCGGCTGTCATTTTAAGGAGATAAGAATTGTGTTTTCAGCTATTTATAATGTGACTGGGTCAGGTTACATATGGGCTAGGTTAGCTTTAAGAGGCCTTAAACTAATTTTTTTGGGCCACTACAGTAAATTACTAGGCTAAAAAATAGAATGGAAATTGATTTCCAAAAATTGTCTATTTTGCACTTTCAAAGTAACAAGAATGTAATGCCCGCCGTCGGGGATTTTTTTTTTTTTGCAATTTTTTTTACGAATAATGTTGGGGTGAGGGTTCTCATTGTAAGATAGTGGTATGTTTTTGGGCGACACATATTGTATTTGTTTCGAACAAATGTTGTGTAAAGCTATATTTATAGTTGTCGTACGACGCCCTTTTTGGAATGAATGTTGTGTCGGGCAACAATGTGTTGTGACGGATCTAATTTTAACCGTTATAGTTTTAAAAAAAATTAGGATAAGTTTAAAGTTATTTGATAGGTTAATGATGCATTTTCAAAGTTCTTTTATTTAGAAACTATGTATATATTAAACTTTAACATTTTTTATAAAACCGTACGTATGTCAAAAGTATATTAATATTGGGTTTGTTTTGTTCATTATCGAGATGCCTTTTTTCCAGTATTTTTTTTTATTCAAGAAACCGGTACGTATCTGTTAGATATTTGACAAATAAAGTTTGTTATATAGAAAAGTTGTAAATATTAAGAAGTTCAGGGCGTGTTTTGTAACTAAAATTTATATTAAATAAATGTTTTTTACATTTTTTAATTGTGAACCAATAGGATTCATAAAAATTGCAGTACCATGCAATACATATACACGACACTTGTTCTTAACTGGGATTAAGCGGACAAACTTTCATATTGGGCCTCAGCTGCACGTATGGGCTAATCAGCAAATCCAAACAAAAAATAGTTTTTTATTACAGAAATTGTATTTTAATGTATTGTTTATTATTTATGCAGCAATCAACGCTTTTAGTAGTATATGAGCCTAATATTAATATACTTTTGACATACGCATAACATACTAAATAACTTTTAGAACTATCATAAAATTTTGTAATAATCTACGCAACTACCCTAAACTTTCAAAATGATTAAAAAATAGTTTAAAAGCTCGGCCACGACATTCAAAACCGAACTACAAAAAAGATAAGTCAGACGAAAATAAAATTTTCGCCAGCCTCGCCACAACGCACGGGTGCTATTGATATACTTTCGACATACGTACAGTTTTATAAAAATTGTTGAAGTATGATATATATGAGCAAATTGGGAAAACCATCCTTGACTTTTTGTTATTTACGGCCTTTTTTTATAACAAATTTTCTATATTACATTGAGTATGCCTCTATTTAATCGACAAAATATTCGAACAACACATTAACTGAATCAGAATTGGCGCAAAAGAGACCCGCCACAACGCGGCGGGCTCCCACACCTTGTTAGTAGTATATAGAATATACAAGGCCATCTTGATCAAACTCATTCGCTGGTACCATCTTCACGTGGCTTTGATATATTTCTTTTCATTTGTTTATTTCGTATGCAAAAGAGGATAAGCAGCCCACGCCTTTGATATTGCAATGATACTGGGCTAATAAGGAGCCCAAAAAAAACAATATTTTAATAAAAATAGCCCACATCAACGCTTTTAGAGTTTTAGTAGTATATAGAAATACATGAGTTGGTGGGGTATTTTCTTGCTAAACCGAAGTTACGTTTTGTGCGACCACTATTATTCTTTTGCTAGACCGACATGACATTTTGTTTTATTTGACTAGGTCAACGGTGAGACCCACTTTTCTGGTAAAACGAAAGTCATTTAGTCATATTGCTTTATCACTCCATTAGAGTTTTGTGTTTCTATTACCTCCAAAGATATAAATAAACTATCTTATTAACTTTGAGTACAAGACAATGAAATAAAAAAAAAAAAAAAAAAAAAAAAAAAAAAAAAAAAAAAAAATTGGTTAAGTTCAAATGATTTTCATTAAAAAATAATATTAAAATTTAAGATTGAAATGTATTTGAGTGCATGGTGGATTTCTTGTTCGGTTTGAACCAAAAAGAAACACACATGGACTTGAACACATTTGGAAGTCAACAATTTAATTATGTATGCACACTTTTAGTTACAACTTCTATCAACATGGGATAAGAACTTTTTAAACTCTTATGACTTCAGCTAATTTTGCCCTTCTTCTTTACGATTCAAGTGTTTATTTTCAGTTTTACAATCATACGAGGGACATGATATTATTTCGATTGATATGTAATGTTATAATATTCACATAATACAGTTCACATGACTTTTTATTTCGATTTTCAATTTATCTATTCTACTAATTTACCTGCAATGATATTACTTGGTTTAACTGATGACCATGAGTTTGCCAACTCTTGTTGTATATTGTCTAAGTTTCGGATTTGAAAAAATAATTATTCAGTACTAATACATGATCAAGATCCTTGAAGCTAGCAACTAGTCCATGTGACCATCTTCTGTTAGTTTGACGGATGATAAATTAATATATCATGACCGGACTCGAACTCGAGACTTCGGGATTGCACACTTTACGTATGAGTTTCAATTAATTAATAATTATTGTTTTAGTGACGAATAATTATTAAATTCACGAAATGAGCATTTAATGGTACCTAACGACCGTTGGACGAAACATGAAGGACTTGATTTGAAAAGAGTGAAAGTTTGGTTCGGGTTGGGCTTTGTGACCCATGGCCGGCCACCCTCTCCTTAGGGTTAGGGGTTGGCTTTTGCTCCAAGTTTCTTGAATGCTATATAATGAGACATCCTCTCATTTATTCATTCATCCATTGGTTCACTTGCAAACCAAATCTCCTTCTCTTTCTCCTCTTGAGTTAGAAATCGAACTACACCCTTATAGGGTTCCTACTAGATTTCTAAGCTCAAAACCATTCTTGTTTAGTTGATCAACTACACCCTTCTAGGGTTCCTACGCGATCTTCTAAACATTATGTTTGGATTGCTTGTGAATTAAGAACCTAGCTTTTCTTATTGAAACGCTACTAATACGTGTGTTCAAGAACGAAGTGTTGGCATACTTTTGCTAACAAGGTGATTTGCCCTATTCGACTAACCCTAGTCGATCCACCATTAATCCCAATTAGGGTTTATAGTTCTTGTTCCATTGGTTTCTTGTTCTTGCTAGAAATCACAAAAAGAGGTACGCATCCATTTATATTCGGTTAATTTATTATTTGTATTTGATCTATTTCCGCTGCGTACTCTTTGATGTTTATGTGTTTATACTATTGTTATGATTCACATATTCCAACAGTGGCATCAAGAGCCGTTAATACATTATAATGAATTACCGAAACACATAAAAATTGAATCGTTTGATTAATCACATGCTTGGTGTTCTTATATTTTTATATTTTTCATAAACCCTAGATTTTATTTTTTTTAATTTTCGAAATTTAATTTTTTTTATAAATGTCGATTTTTTTTTTTTATTTAAAAAAAAGGAAATTAAGGTTTGATGAATTATGTGATAAAAACTTGTAGAAACCCTAGGTTGCATGTAATTTATGTGTGTATAAATGGATATTGGTGATATGCCGTTTGGTTGCGTTCCTTGATTGACATGATTATTTGTTATAATATGTGCAATATGGGCGTCCATGACAAACCATGCATGTGTTGTCTTGGATTATGATGATTTGGTTTTAAGATTTCATGCTTATTATGCGATTCTATTATAATTGATAAATTGTTTAGTAAATATTATGTATAAAGATTACTAAAATTTGATTAATTATAATATTAGGGAAGACCCTATTAATCGTGTATTAAATCAATAGTGTGTTTTAATATTGATTTTAATTTGCATGACCATTATTGTTGTTTGTTTATTTTATTTTATTACTTTTGTTTTATATGTTTTTAACATGATATTAACAAAGGGTAATTTCAATAAATAAAATATTAAACGGACTTAATAATGAAGAAATCTTGTTTTGAGCTTACTTAATAAATCTTGGACTTTTGGTTGATTGATCGCGACTGTATTAAGTGGTTGAAAAGTGGAACTAATTATGACAAACTATTAAAGTGGGTATAAGGATGGCTACGCATTAAATTGCGGCCTTAGTGAGCCTCCATTCTGGCTTACCGCTCGCCTGTGAGTCATATTTTAGTCTTTACGTAACATCCATGAAAACTACGAAGCACTTAAGGCAAAGTTGTAAGTTTCTCAACGCCTCAATCAAAAGTTTGGAGATTTAAGCTCGTAAAGAAACTAATGAGTAAAAGTTTTTTTACATGAAACATATGCTACAAGATGAATGCATGACATCTTTGTACATATATTTGATTACACACATCAAATTTACTACCCTTAAATTTAAGTTATATGCCATCCAATGAAACGGAAACACCTAAAATTGGATCTACGTCAGGGCGTAACCTGGCTAGATTGCAATGGAGGGGCAAATTACATGATTTCATCACTAGCAGATCAACTGGTGTGGTGTCATTATGTAAGTTTGTTGTTTCTTAAATTGGTTAACTTAATTGAGTTGATAGTGGGAACTGATCACTCAAGGCATAAGAAGATGGGGATAAAACATGCTTACATTGCAACTGCGGTTGGCAATTAATGTAAATCCCATCGATTCTAGGAATTGCAATTGAATATTGGCAATTGGGACACGTCTCGTACCTTATTGAATAACGTCATCACTAGCAGATCAACTGATGTGATGAACTTATGTCAATTTGGATCCTAGTTTTTCAATGTAAAATTAAAATGGTTATATGTTTATGAACCATGGGTATTTAATTTTCTTGAAAATTTAATTATCGAAAATACTAAAATTGAATTTTGTAATTCTTTTTAACGTATTAATGCAACATTAAAGCCGTAAACGTGGTTTGGTCTTAAATTGGTAAATTGATATAATTCTGCTTTCAAACATAATGTTTGATTGAGAAAAAAAATTTACCGAAATGTAAGAAAGTCTATTTTTCATGAGAGAAGAATAAGACTCAATCCTATTCCTTTTCATGATTGAGAAATGTATGATAGGAACATAAGAATAAGACTCAATCCTAAGTCTATTTTCCATGAGAAAAGAATAAGACTTAATCCTATTCCTTTTCATGATTGAGAAAGGTATGATAGGAACATTAGAATTGTCTACATTCTAATATATAACTCATAGCAATCTTTAATATTTAAGGATATAGCACATCTTATTTTCCATAGAAATTTCATTACTCTTATTTGGTGAATGAATTCTTCTATAACAAACAAGGCATTTGGTTAAATGGAAAATATGAGTTATTAGAAGCTGGACAGATTACCGCAAAATTGGTAAAAGGCAAAGCTAGTATTTTATCTAGTTGTTGTGCTTTAAAGGTGCTACATACCATTATAGGGATGGTAGGCCTATTAAGGAAGAAGCTGCATGCCCAAATTCTTCAAGTTAATATCATTGATGGATAATCCATCATAAACATAGTAGAATACACATTTTAGAACCTGAGTAATTATTACGTATGGGTTTTTCTAAATGTGTAGGAAAGTAAAAACAAGCAAATTGTTTTCACTGGTTATGAAACACGTACAATGTTGTCAAATCCAGTGGGAGCTTTGTGTTGTTTACTGAATATAGAGTTATTGTTATGTTCTCTAATTCAGTGGGATCTACAAGACTTAATTTCTGTGTAGTAGCCCAAATTATCTTCAAGATAATTACTTTCAACATGTAGACACTCATGTTCTTAGGATAGCCATTTGCGTTTCCTGATAAGACAAAGTAGTCCTACATCTACTTATGACACAAATCATATTGAATCACATAAACAAACGTTTGTTGTGTTGTTTATATACTACATGATATTGTTCAATGCACAAGTGGGAGAATTGTTTATTGTGTGCAAAGGAACAATACATAGAAATATGATTATAGGATTCTCTTAATTGCAAGGTAAGAGATCAATGTTCAAATAGGACTTATACATTTAATGTGTAAGATTATCTTATGTAGAACATGTGTCATGATTATAAGACTACTTTTATGTCTTATGATATTCAAATTAAAAGAAACACTTGAATTTACAATTTACGTCAGGGTGTAACCTGCCTAGATTGCAATAGAAAGGTAAACTACATGATTTCATTACTAGCAGATCAACTGATGTAATGGAATTATGTGAGTTTACAGTTTCTTAAATTGGATAATTCATAAAATGACATAAGCAAATGAAGTAGAAAATTAACTTGAAATTACTATTGAAACCAAGTGGTGGTGTTCACAAATACTTTAGTTATTTATGTTTATATCTTCTTATAAACATGAAGTCTTTTAACTATTACAAGACTTATAATAAAGTAAGACGCTAAACTTGTTATGTTTCAAACAAGAAATCATTGAGTTGATCAATGATGTACAACGTAAAGTGGGAATATAACAGTTTATGTCTTCTTAAGACATGAACATGAAGTAACTTGTTCAAAAGGTACTTATGTTATATAGCATGCAATTGGCTTGGAAATTCTATTGTACCATTAAGTTGACTTAGTTGGTAAATAGGTAAGCCAAAGGGAATAAGTTTATCTTACATATTGTTAGTTTGTCTCACAATATTAATTCTAATGAAACATCGCAAGTTGGTGGTGTGTTCAGTTAGGAAAAATCAAACTCTTGTTATATTGTTTGATTAAAAGATAAATATGACTTCTTTTCTTCCAAAAGTTATCAAGGTTAGAAAATTGAGTATGAATTGAATATACTCAATAAGACTCCAACCTAGAAGATTAAATAAGACATTATGGAATGTGATAAATCACATTAAAGTCTTAAAATGAAGTTCTAATTTTGTTAATAAGTAGTTTTAACAAACAAGAGTCAGGAACTGTAAAATATTTTTGTAATATCCCAAATGAGAACGATTTAGTGTTGCTCATCTTGCTAAAGTATTCATAAAATACAAAAGGTAAGTGGGAGTTTTGTTTAAGATCTTGAAAGATCAAAATTACAAAATATATAATCTTCTAAAACCACACTAGTGAAAATCATGATGAGGTTTGAAATGTAAATGTTAAATCTCAACATGATGAAACTCTCATTCATAGATCCGTAGGGATGTCTCAGATATTTAATTAATATGCTGAGAATTATGAATTACAGGATCAAAGTAAGCCTGTTAATCATAATGACGCATTTACTAATTATGGTAAATTGCTCATACTATGAATGTTAAGATGCTGTCCATAAAGATAAATCAACTTTGAAAACTTGGTTTATCTTAATGAAGATGAGTTTCTGCAAGAGAAGAAAAACCCTAGAGGTTTAAATCTTTGCATAAAGAATCATATGGACAAAATTGTATACATATTTTAATGTATGTCTTATGACAAAATTATTAATCATACTTAAGTAATTAACTATGATTGAATACTCTTTCCTAAGCACATTAAAATACAAAGATGGTAGTTGTCATATTCATTTTTATGAATATGAAATTTGACAATGGATTATAAAACCTCTTTCTTATATAATTACTTAAGCGAGGACGATGAGTAATTAAGAGTTTTATGAATTCATTTAATCTTTGAAAGTATACAAAATGCAAGAATCCAAGTATGGATAGATGCATGCATCAAGGAGATAAATCTTATGTTTAAATATTAAATCTATGTTTTGATTTATAATTTAAAATAAGATAACTCTTAAGTAATTCTGAAAGCTAGTGGGAGTATTATGTTTACTTATTTAAATCATATATGTTGTATAACGTATAGGCAGTAACATTCTATATAAGTTAAATGGTAAGTCATAACTTGGAATGAAACTTTACTTGAAAGATTTAATAAGTACAACCTTGAATATATGTTTATTGATGTAAACATGTGCGGTAAATGAATCTAATATAACATGATATATCATTTAGAAAGTTTAAATGGATATGTAGTACATGAATGAAATTAAGTTGGACACGAGAATTTTTCATGTACATCATGTTGTTGTTATATCATGCTTTGATAAAAGATGATTTGACAATATTGATATCTAATGAAAGATATTAGATAAGTTGTGTAATGAATATTCTAAATGAATATATTTGGATATAGAATCACATCCTCAGCCTGGAACAATTTCTAGATTCTATAAATGAACAATTTGTAAAATTGTCATAGCCAACAAACTTGAAAGTTTGGAAGGAATAAAACATTACACATTGAAGTTTACGGAAAAGAGCGTATTGTTGTTTACATACAATGATGCTAATATAAAATTTGAGATGACACTCAATACTAGTCATGGAAGGATTTCATCCTTGTTAATAGCCATGTGTACTAGTTATGCTTAACAAAAAGCATAGTTGCATTATACGTTAAAGAATAAGAATACTTTAAACTTTAAAGGTTTGGAAGTTTAATTATAAAAAATTGTATGTTGAGGATGTCATACACATTTTATGATATATTATGTGGTTATATCAAATTATTTGAATGCACATATACAAGAATTTCATTATTGAAATAAGTATTCTCAAAATTCCGATGGATCAAAGTTAGTTGAATAATGCCTTGTCAACAAGTATGATTATCATTACTTGGGCATAATTGTCAACAAGTATGATTGTTATTACTTGAGACAAAATTCATTAACAAGAATTTTTCATGCATTGATCTATTTAGTATTTGGATAAGGGATGTTAAGCAATTATTATTTAATAATGAATTAAAGTACTGAGTACGTTTGTTTTCATTAATAATAGATTGTATCCCATATTTGCATGTTTAATCCATGAATAACTTATGTTATGTTATTCTAAATTGTCCGTTGTCAATTAATGATATGGGAGTATCATTGAACTAAGACAAATGTGAGATTTGGTATAATATATATAAATTATATTAGTGCGTAGACAAGCCAAATTCACATGATATTCAATACTGGATAAATTGGATATAGGACAAACGACTTAAGTAAGGTCGCATTCCTATTGTTCAAGAGTTCGTTTGAACTTTCGGTAAGAACTCGAATTCACGTGGGAGCGTGAAGACCAGATACGTCGCAAGTACTTCCATCTTGTCTCGACTTTCGAACACTCTGTCAACAGATAACACCCGCTGAACTTCGGGACGAAGTTCCAATTGAGGGGTGGATACTGTAGCAACCCGTAAATTTTCACACATCAAAATGACTATTTTGCCTTTTTGACTTTGACTTTTGACTATTTGACTTTTACTGTAACGTAAAAGCAATTATTGTAATCGGTAGTTAACCGGTAACTTCCCAAGTTAAATAATTCATTCTGTTTCGAATTATTACTCTCTGAACGTTTACGTTCACCTTTCTATATGTAATGAGATGTTATATTGCATTTCCTGCGTATCAATACCGTAATAATAATGGTTTACATTCGATAATTACTATTCGGAATCAGTAGTTTAATTTTTATATTACTATTATAAAAACACTTCCAGGATTATATTTTTCACATTTACCAAACCAAGGTATCGCGTTTACATTTTAGCTCAACGGGACACGGGATGCACGGTATGATAATAAAACAAACCCATCTCTTGCAAACTACTACTACACCGCCTTTTATTTGAGAAAGATAAAATCAGATCTTATCTATTTCTTCCTCATCTCTCTCACTACACCGCCTCTCCCTCTCTTTTAATAATAGAAGATGGATCATATCTTATCATATCATCTCTCTATTAATCACATATTATTACTCTCTCCACTTCCCTCCTATATCACCGATTGACACCACCACCTGACCACCAACGCAGCCACGCCACACCATCCCTCTATCATCAAGGATCAAGAAGGACAAGGAGATTGAAGAATCAAAGGGGTCGGTTCAGGTTTTGATCGGGTTCAGTTCGTGCTTCACTCCAACCGTTACCACCATCTTCTTCTTGTGGGTATGTCGAAACACCCACCTATTTTGTTTATCTTTTGTTTAAACATCATATACAAACCGATTAATAATCGATTTAATAATCTTTCGTGGATGTAAAAACCGGATTAAACATGTTTTAATATTCATCTTCGTGTGGTATAAGTTGATTTCAAAGGGTGTTTTTCTAGATTAGTTAAGGTTACGGGTCGGGTCAACCCGTTTTATTTTCGAGTTTAGTATCAGATTGGTTGGTTTTGATTTGGTTCACGCACCTGAAGGTGTGTTTGTGGTTGTTTCTATTCTCGGTCAGTAGCTAAACCCGAAAGGATATTAATTGGTTCAGTTAATAGCAGCCGCCAGGAGGGTGTTTTGATGGGTTCGATTCACAAAAGGGACACCCACGTAGGGTGTTTGTTTTGGTTCAACAGAGACGACCCACAAGGGCTGTTTGGTTGTCTCGGATCAAGAGAAAAACCACCCCGAAGGGTGTACTTATTTGCTTGTTGATTCGTCTTGTTACAGCCCTCAAAGGGTGTTTGTAGTTTGCTGTCACAACAGCCCCATCAGGGGTGTTTGTTGGTGCGTATTAACAGCCCAAGGGGTGTGTTTGTTTTGTTGTTCCAGCCCACACCGCAAGCCCACCAAGGGTGCTGTTGGGGTTTGGTTTCTCGGTTCGCTAATAGCCCTAAAGGGTGCGTTTAGACCTGCTCATTTCAGCACCAATAAGGTGCGTTTGGTTATGCTTATTTTATGCTCATCAGGGGCGTCTAGATATGCTTATTCCAGCCCCAACCGAGG
The DNA here is from genome assembly GCA_030686995.1 of Artemisia argyi. Classification (NCBI taxonomy): domain Eukaryota; kingdom Viridiplantae; phylum Streptophyta; class Magnoliopsida; order Asterales; family Asteraceae; genus Artemisia; species Artemisia argyi. The sequence goes on along the minus strand of CM060692.1, from coordinate 2,107,303 downwards.
GTGTTTAGTGGCTGCAAAACAGCCCTAAATAGGGGTGTTTGTGTGCTGATTTTCTGCACCAAATGGGAGTATTCGTGTGCTGATTTTCTGCACCAAATGGGTGCTTTTTGTTCGTCTATTTACTGCGTACATGAGCTGTTTGGAACAGCTCACTGCAGTCCCGCCTTTTCGGCGATATCTAGAGTTCTACAACTCCGGTTGATGCACCGTTTGCGGCTACATTTAAGTTTATGTCTTACCAACATTTCATAAAACAGGGCCGAACTCCAGAAATGACCAGAACCATGAGTTTTTTCTGATTGAGATCTGGTGTGCAGATTTTGACACCTTTTGCCATTTTGGCTCTCATTTACTCATCGGGATGAGTTATGAGGTGCGCCACCCGGCGAAACGACCACAAGACATAGCTCTATCACCCTATCTAATTACCTAAGGCCCATAACTCACTGAGTTGTGCAGACTTTCCAATCTTTGGGACTGTTTCAGAATTTCAGGTTTCTAACTCATACATAGGGCTTGTTTTAGCAAATCTTCAAGTTACAAACCTCATGTACCATGTCAAATACATATATAATCTTACAAGGGTTTAGGATTAATGTATTGCACTCTTAATGGACTTACGACTTAATAACAAATCACTTATTACCGGACTTTATTACACGGACTGTCACTTGATTATTATTGGATTTCTACCCAATAACCAATAAATACAAGTTGGAACTTCTAATGACTATTTATTAGTTAAACGTAACTAATCCATATATCTCATTTATATATCTGCTTAGGTTTATTCTTTTATACATGCTTATTACCTTTCATACTTATGCTATATGATTTGTGCTTTGGCGTGCGTTTTGTCTGAGTCTATGACTTTATACCACCACACGAATGGGATACTAAACTTTTTACAAACATTGATACAAATATTCCACGAAAACTACAACACTCTACCTTTTGAAACTCATACGTATCGATTACTTTCTGCGTATTATGTTTTGAGACAAGCTTATATTCATTAGGTTATGCCGATTCTGTATCGTTGCGCTCTAATTATTGACATCACTTAGGTTACTATTCTGCCATACTCCTTGGCACAGTTGTGTTCATTACGTCACTACATCCCAAGGTGAGTTCATAGCCCCACTTTACATTACTTCAATGTTTTACAAACCCTTGGGGGGAATACGTGCTATTTTTAACCGAGCACAATGTTTTTAAATTGTATGCTTGCCTGATTGTTTTATTATCACTAAGTACCATCCTTGCCAAACCGAGATCCCTTATTATGAACCATTTAATCACTAGAAATAGTGAGCACGAATATTGTGAATAGGCCTATTGGGATTGACGAATCCCATTTGTATTGACTAAGTTCAAACAAATGCATTAATATTTGAGACATTAGGTATGACGGCAAAGTACCTACCGGGATAACTCCGCCGATTGATATTGGTACCCGTTAACGTTTTGGTGTCATAAGCTTAGTATTTGATAATAACTGTTCCGGGCGTATAACAACGTGGCCCATCTTTGTTTTCCAAACATTGGTGTGAGCCTATAACTCACACTACAACATATTGTGTTCAAACATTAAACAAACTCTATGAATATCACTCAACCTTTGTGTTGACCTCTCAAGCATGTATTTCAGGTTCATGACGATCAAGGATGGCACGGAAGGGCACGGATACTCAAGAGGGCTATAAATTTTATTATCATTCAAAAACTCATTTAATGTAAATTGTAAACATGGAACCATTTGGGACCTCATTTTGTAATCTCTAATATTTATACAATTTGAATGATAAATCTTTTAAAACGACTCAATTGGAGTTCGTTTTCTATTATTGTGACTATTGTGCCGTCGAGTAATACCCAGTTTGAATTCCGCTGCATCATTGAATTGGGGGTGTTACAGTTCATAGGTTATGGTTATAGTCAATACAGGATTTGGTTCCTTCAAATTTGTTTTGAAGTATAATACTGTTTGGCCGCTCGTAGGATTAACAAGATGTTTGCATGGCCATGCCCAAGGTCTATCTGGAATACGTTCAGAAGAGTTGGTAATCTTGCTTAATCATAAATAACGAGAAACACTAGTTAATTATGGAATGACTTCAATCCATATCCATATTAACATAGTATTAGAATCAAAAGGATAAGTATGATGATGAATCATCAAAGGTGGTTTTTTCCAGGAAACCATACTCGAGATCGTTCTGGGGACATTGGCGTGTTATGCTAGACTAACCATTGTCATTGTTACATTAATCTATATCCGAGTGGGAGCTGTTAGTTTGACGGATGATAAATTAATATATCATGACCGGACTCGAACTCGAGACTTCGGGATTGCACACTTTACGTATGAGTTTCAATTAATTAATAATTATTGTTTTAGTGACGAATAATTATTAAATTCACGAAATGAGCATTTAATGGTACCTAACGACCGTTGGACGAAACATGAAGGACTTGATTTCAATGTTGCAAAAATCGTGAATCGGTACTGAGGCGGTCTGGGGCCGATTAGCGATTTTTTACCGATTAATCAGCCGATTTTCTTGTCTCGGCCGATTAATCGGCCGATTTCCGTGGAATTCTCTCCAAGGTCCTGGGCCGATTACCGATTAATCGCCGATTAATCGGCCGATTTGGCCGATTTTTGCAACACTGCTTGATTTGAAAAGAGTGAAAGTTTGGTTCGGGTTGGGCTTTGTGACCCATGGTCGGCCACCCTCTCCTTAGGGTTAGGGGTTGGCTTTTGCTCCAAGTTTCTTGAATGCTATATAATGAGACCTCCTCTCATTCATTCATTCATCCCTTGGTTCACTTGCAAACCAAATCTCCTTCTCTTTCTCCTCTTGAGTTAGAAATCGAACTACACCCTTATAGGGTTCCTACTAGATTTCTAAGCTCAAAACCATTCTTGTTTAGTTGATCAACTACACCCTTCTAGGGTTCCTACGCGATCTTCTAAACATTATGTTTGGATTGCTTGTGAATTAAGAACCTAGCTTTTCTTATTGAAACGCTACTAATACGTGTGTTCAAGAACGAAGTGTTGGCATACTTTTGCTAACAAGGTGATTTGCCCTATTCGACTAACCCTAGTCGATCCACCATTAATCCCAATTAGGGTTTATAGTTCTTGTTCCATTGGTTTCTTGTTCTTGCTAGAAATCATAAAAAGAGGTACGCATCAATTTATATTCGGTTAATTTATTATTTGTATTTGATCTATTTCCGCTGCGTACTCTTTGATGTTTATGTGTTTATACTATTGTTATGATTCACATATTCCAACACATGTGACCATGGTAGTCAAACTGTATCTTTGTTAGTCAAAGTTATTAAATTTCCTTGATTTGGTATGAAGATACATGAAGAGTCAAAAGTTACAATCTTCTTATGGGGCATGGCGGTGTTTGGATTAGCAACATACATATATATAACTTATTATTTTTAAAAACTACTCCCTCCGTCCCATATTAAATGTCTTTCAAGTTTTTCTTTATCAAGTTTGACCTTAAATATTTATGCTTGTATTTCGATGATTTTAATTGTCTATTTTTCTTAAGTGTATATTAAACTCAAGTAATACGATGTATAAGTAGTTTGTGTAAACATGAAGCAAAATATTTTTATCATAAATAAATCCGAAAATTCGACTCAATATTAGTCCAACTTATAACAAAATATTCAAAAGTATGACAAAATTTCAGTCCACACAACTAAATTTAACAAACTTTTTGGCCCAACTAATATGATATTATTTCTAACAAATTAAAGTGTATCGGTTTTGTTGTTTTTGGTTTTGATTGAAATATATTGATTATGGGTTAACAATTTTTTTTTTAAAGATTTTGTGAACATCACTTTGAAAAAGAGCCTAAGATCTTTGTTGTCTATGTTATATATTTTTTTCTTTGTTCTATTTTTTTACAAAACGCTCTTTCATCATCATAACAATCATGTTTTAACACTTATATGGATTGTTAAAGTAATAGTGTTGATGAATGGGTACACAGGTTCAGAGGTAGTAAGAGGTTAGCACCACCTCTTACTGAGTCAGATATGTAAGGTCTTACCGCGTGTTAATGGAAAGGAAAAAACAAACAACCCTCATGTCTGACCGCGTCTGACTGGGCAAGAGTCAGAGGCGGTTCAGACGTTTTTTGCAAAAACAAACACACCCTTAGGCGGTGTTTGTTTTTTGTTTTTTTCCCTCTTAACAGCCTCTGAATGGGCATTATGTCTGAATCGGTCAGACATTTTGACGTTCAGAACGTTTTTTTTTTTTTTTTTTTTTTTTTTTTTTTTTTTTTTTTTTTATTCAGACGCGTTCAGATGCAGTAAGATCTTAATGGTTTAGACTTGAGAGGAGTGTCTGAATGCGTCTTGTTGCCTCTTGCTGACACAAATAAAAACCAAAAAAAAAATAGTACGACCAAGCAAATGTGCGGTTCAAACATGAGTTTTTTTTCCCGTTCAGATGCGGTCAGATTCAGACATTTACGCATCAGATTCAGATTCAGATGTACGGTTCAGATTTAGATTCAGACCCTCTTAACAAACAAACACCACCTTAATGAATCAACCATAAGGGGTGGTTGGTTTGGTTGATTCATAATAAATTGATTTTGTGTCTAACTCTTTTATTGATTACTTGATCATACTTTGTATAATTTTAACAGTTGCAACAAAAATATTGTTTGAGAAAGATGAAATGTATATACTGTATTTTAGGGGTGGAAATGAGCCGAGCCGAGCCCGAGCCTGCCAGAGCTCGAGCTCGGCTCGTTTAAGTTTTAAAAGGCTCGAGCTCGAGCTCGGCTCGTTTCGAGCCTTAAACTTTAAGCTCGAGCTCGGCTCGTGGAATATTATATAGGCTCGAGCTCGGCTCGTTTATTCGATTTGGCAATGAAAAGTTAAAGCTTGGCTCGAGCTCGAGCTCGAGCTCGGCTCGTAATATACGTTAATAAGCTCGAGCTCGGCTCGTATATAAGTTAAAATATCATATTTTTTTTTAGGCTCGTTAAGGCTCGCGAGCCCAAACGAGCTTTTTAGCTCGAGCTCGATTAATAAACGAGCTGCAACTTAGGCTCGGCTCGTTCGAGCTTTTTACCGATCCGATCCTGAGCTTTTCACGAGCGGCTCGGCTCATTTCCACCCCTAACTGTATTAGGCAATTAAAGGTAAATACAATTCTGTGGGTCTCCCTAAATATTTAAAATCCTAAAATTATCATGTTTTCATGAGCAATGATAAGAGTAGTCAAACTTTCATAGTAAACTTGCTTATTTTGAGATATAAGATAAAGATAAGACAACAAAAAGTGGAGTCGTAGTCATATAAATAAATTTATATACATTCGGTTGATCAAGAAATACAATATACTTTTCAGGACTTAACCAATTTTAACTGATCAAACAAAACGACACAACAAAACACTCACAAATGTATAAATACTAGCACTATCACTCACTTTCAATCTTCTTATGACTCGTTATGTCGCAACTGTGAAGAAAATCCAATCCACTTAAAGTGTATAAAATGTTATAAGATATATCCACCAAAATACTTATATGTCATCGTCAAAATAACACTTATATGTCTTCGTTTGTCAAAATAACCCCTTTCTTCGTCAAGATGGGCAAATTTTGCCATTCCATGCGTCATCAGTATAATATTAGCACTCTTTATGTCACGATGTATGACGTTTAATTTAACAGTTTTGAAGGTAACTCTCACCTTCCAGAATATCAAACCATATTTGTATATGTCGAGCCCAAATAAGACTAGAGGTTTCGCAAACAACTGTCACAACTTCCATAAGAAGTATGCTTGTGTCACAACCTTCATCACAAAAAGGAGAGAAAATATATCAGCACTATAAACGACTCTTATGTTGGCCTTTAATATCCAAACGTTATCAATTACTTATATATTATTATGTGGTGTTGACTGTTGACTAGTATAAAAAAAATAAAAAAAATAAAAAATAAAAAAATACGGAGTACTTCTAACCTTAATATAAATATCTATCAAGGTTTCCACTAGATGGATACTCGTAACTAATCAAGTTTACTATGAAAGTTTAGCTAGTAAAACAAAAATATAATACACCTTTATGCATATAATTCGCTTATTTATATCATTAGATCTACATAAATCAATCAATCAGAAACATAACTAGCAAGATTTAAAACAGAAATAAAATGAAGAGCAACCTATTTTGAGATCTGGTCATCAGCTACAAAATATGAAATAGCGGCTGTGTTTTCTGTTACTTAGAGGCCCGGGTACACTGGCTGGTGGCTCAAGCCATTGTGCTCGGCGCGAACCTATGGCGCCATAACCTACACCAGCCCACGCCAAAGGTTTTATTTTTTGTTTTGTTTTGGTGGATTTGTCTCTCTTTTGTTTGTGTTTGTGAGTTGTGGGTTTTTTTTTTTTTTTTTTTTTTTTTTTTTTTTTTTTTTTTTTTTTTTTTTCAGGTTTTAGAGGAAGCAGGTAGGATGAAGAAGATGGAGTATAAGTGTGGCTGCGTGTGTAATGTTAGGTATATGACTGTGCAATATATTTGGGCTTTGCAGTGTTACGTATAGAGTAAAAGTTATACTTATTAATTGGGTTGTGCAATATTTTCTTACGCTATTAGTTGGGCTAAATTTTTTGTTTTTGGCTTTGGTTATTTTTAGCTGAATTTGTTTTTGTTTAATGATAAGTTGGGTTGAAATTTAGGGGGTGTTTGGTATAGAGAAATAAAGACAAAGAAATGGAATTGATGAAATTTCTTTTGTTTGCTAAGCTTGAGAATTTAAATGGTGGAGAATTTCAATTTCTCGAGAAATAAAACCTTTTGTATTTTGAACTCTTTCATTTCCATCCAATTTGGCGGAGACATGTGAGGTCTTTGTAGAGAAATGTCCATAGCTTTATTTAAATTAAAAAATGAAAGGCTAAAATGGTGGGGATATAAAAGGATAACATCACGTGCAATCCACATGTTATGAACAACTCCAAACAAATCAATTAACCTAACCCCCAATATCACTATTTTTTGACAGCTTTCTTCTCCATTGTCGTCTCCATCAGAATCTTTGCTTTGATAGTCATTTACTTGTTTCTCATCAATATATATTCTACAGACACCTTCGTTACTTCATCAAAACATTTCAATTTGGTTTTTGTTCATGAAATAAGCACAAAATACAATATAAGAGTTCCACATTAAAAATTGGGTATTGCATATCTTTTTAATTTCGAAGAACAGGTGTTTATTTTTTACTTGTTTTGTTTTGCAGGTTTGTTTATATATACAAATTACTTGTAATTGAAATGAACCGATGGTATCATCATCACTGAAATACATATTGATTTCATTCTAGTTCTAACAAAAAAATAATAATAATAAATAAAAATAAAAAATAAATTTATTTTTAAATAATTTCTCTCTTGCTACCAAACAAGAGAAATCAACTAAAATTCTCAACCAAATTCATTTCTCTGATTTCCTATTCTCTGCTTCATTTCTAATCTCTGAAATTCTTTCTACCAAACGTGCCCTTAGCGTATTAAGTGGTTAATGGTAATATTTTTGCATACTACTAGTTTTCTTTATGTTTATGTTTGGCGACAGGAAGCAGTAAGCAGTAGCAATAAGCAGTAAGCAGTAACAATAAGCATTAGTTGCTTGTTTAAAAAACGTGTTTGGTAACGTAGCTGTAATTATAACTATAAAATGTAAAATTACGAAAAAGAGCATATACTTATGAATGAATGTTATTTTTTAAGGGTAAATTAGTAATATTAAAAGTAAAATGCTAGCGGTATATTGGAAAGCTTCTTTAGGAAGCATTAAGATTGTAAGCTTTTAAGGTGTTGCTAAACGCTAGCAGCAGTGTTGCCAAACAAGCATTAAGACTAGAACGCTTGTCGCTTGTCGCTTACCGCTCTTAAACGCTTCCAAAAATGTGTTGCCAAACATGACCGTAGGGAGGGTGTTTTTTTTGTTTAATGTATTTTTTTATTTAATGTATTTTTTTATGTAATGTGTTTTTTATATATATTGTTTTATTAAAAAAAAATGCAACAGCACCACAAAAACTGGTGTTATGCTAGGGAGGGTGTTTTTTTTGCCATAGCCAAAAGTGGTGCCATGAGAAAAAGTGCTGAGGTGGCACCACTTTTTCTCATAGCACCACAACACCAAACGATACCTAGCGCTCTTAGAATGTGACATTTGATGGGCTAGGTTAGCTATAACAGGCCTTAAACTATTATTCTTTGGGCCACAACTAACTACACACACTAGAATAGTAGAATGTGGCCTTTTGTACTAGTACTCGTAATACATTGCTTAAGTTTCGTATTTGAAAATTCCTTAAGGTGCATGTGTAGATAAAGATATGTACAAGTAGGGGTGTTCACAATCGGGTAATATTCACAGTAACTGAAAATCAAAACTGAATCGAACTAAATATTCGGTTATCGGTTTGAATATGATTTTGCTAATAAAAACAGAAAACCAAATTCATATAAATATATATTTTTTCTATGTATTTATATGAAAAAACAAATCACTATAACTCTTTCTTATTATAAATATAAGATTATTTAAAGCTTAAAAAAAATTTGTGGTAAAAATATACTAGTATATAATTATATGAAAAAATAATTAAAATTATGTAATTTGGGTTATTTGGTTCGGTTTTCGATTATAGGAATTCGGTTTTCGGTTACTCGATTCGGTTGGATCAAATTTGAATTCAGTTCGGGTCGGTTTGATTTGACCCGAAAGAAGTTTTAACCGAACTAACAGAACCGAATAAACCGAATAATCCGATAACCGAACCGATCAAGACCCCTATGTACAAGTATGCAATTATCTATCACATGGATGCTTTCGTGGTAGAATTGGATATTATACAAGTGTCAAGAACTCAAGATAAAAGATACAAGCATAAGTAAACATGTGATTTAACAATAAGTCAATAACCTTAGTGAGCGTCGCAAAATTTGACTGGCTATGAAATGATTTTAACTTTTAATATTTTCAACAATATATGTAACGTGAGTGATGACTATCCTAAACCCTCAAACTTGGCTATTATTGAGTGATGACTTGTCTTAAGTATGTGACTAAGGCCATCCACAATGGAGTAACGTGGCTTGGTTCAATTGAAATGATTATATGACACCTCATAATTCAATACCATTGTTGTAAATTAGGTTTCTTTCTGCTTGCACCTCTATTATACGAATATTGTGGGCCTCCTTTTTGTTTCATTAATAATATTTAAATGAAAGATATAGATACACAAGGTTAAATGATGAAAATGTTAAATGGTGGGCCCTCTTATTAAATCATGTAAAGTTTAATGGATTGTAAATGTTATGTGTGAAAAGTTTAAAAGATGATGTGTAAGTGATGTGGGAGTCTATTGAACTAATGCATTAGAGATGCCCTAACTAGCTAGTAGTATATGTTTGAGTACATAGTCATTGGTCATTGCTCTAACTATCAAACAAATTTAACAAGTACTTTGGTGTATGTTTGATATTTCCTTATTCTTACAATTTTTGAATGAAAAATGCATAGTTTAAAAAAGATTAGGCTAGGTGTAATGATCACCTGACATTAGGCTCCACCTCAGCCGTCACATCAACTTTTCAACACATCACCTACCTTCAATTTTCCGCTGTAATTGTCACCACCTAATGAACAACATAAAAATATGACTGGTTATGTCACATGTGACTATAATGGGCTAGGGTAGCTATAGTAGGCCTTACACTATTTTTTTGGTTCACTATTAGCTTTTTTTTATTGACGCTTTCATTCCACCTAGTAACACATAGTGATTAGGGAATGGTTATTTTTCACATTAAAAAGTAGTTCCTTTTTATCACGTGCAAAGCACATTAAAAAGTAGTTCCATTTTAGAAGCAAATACGACTTCTTTAATCACATTTTTGTCGAATGTGAATTATAGTTGATTGAATATTGAGATTTTTTGGATGTATCATATGATTTTCCATTATTATTTAAAAATAGTTTGGTGTATAATGATGTCTTTGGGTGCTGATAATTATACACGTTATACACCAAACTATGTTTCTATAACTATAATTCAAATTCGACCAAAAATGTGATTAAATAAGTTGTATTTGTATATAAAAAAAGTAACTATTTTTTAATAAGCCTAAACATTATACGTAACTGGGTATCTATTGAGCTATAAAAATGTTAGTGATTTCCAATTGTTGTTTGCCACTAAAAGAAGTCGGATCAGACTTTGACCTTTTGAAATAAGATAGTTTTAAAAATAACAAGTCTTTTTATATATAAGTTTATCTTTATTTTCACTACATATAAAAAGAAAATAATTAAAATTTGGTTTTGTTTAAAAACTTACAAAGTTAGTAATGTTATTGACTAAAATATATTTAATTATAAACAATACAATCTGTTAATTATTTAAATACTTAACAAGCATGGCGGCGGCCGGCCGCGTTGCAGCCTGGCGGGTTTTTTTCGTTGTATTTGGTTTATAAAGTCTAAAGCAACATAAAATAGCATAGTTTAAAACGGCTAAAAATAAGTTCTTCACAAATGATTAGCGTATCAAATGAGGCAACTTGATATAAGTTGGTACAAGTCACCTGAATGAGTTTAAATACAACAACAACTAATTGAGTAATCTCTTCAAGTATATAGTCTTCACTCTTCAGCAAATATGGTAGAACAGAACGCCATGTAACATTCTTTTTCTTCTGCAAAAATAACAACTAATTCAGTAATCTCTTCAAGTAAACAAAAACCTAAAGGACACTAATAGTTAAAAAAATATAAAAGAACTGGTAGATGCAGCTTAATAACCAAAATGGAGTGTATAAACCAAACTGACATGTTTCCTTTTTAGTTAACTCTTCACTGTAGGTTAATCAAAATGGAATGTATAAACCTATGAGATGCATGATTTTTTAAGTCCAATTATGGATTTGGCATACCGCTAGCGTCTACTAATGGCAATCATATTCATATGCATACATGATGTACGATTTCTGCAACCTTATCCGGTGAAGCAAAAGATTGATCGGTCAGTGGTTTTCACATGGCTGACTCTACCTTTTAATTTTGAGCACCTTATGACAATGCAACGCGGACTGCTGTTACCTGCAATTACCTTTTGATTTTGAGCACCACATGACTACAGCCATCGATTATCAGTCCATAACCATGAGAACGAATTATTTTCTCGTTAATCATTACACAAATTTTAGAAAGCAAAGACCAGACATTGTATTTGTCAAATGGGTCGTGCTTAAAAGAACGATAAAAAAGACATCGGCTAAAAAGATTTGTGAAGTTACTTTTAAGCTACATATAGCACCGTCTTTATTTCCTTAGAAGAGTACTCGTGACCTGCAAACACATAAATAATGGTTGTTATGCTTTCGTCTGGAAAATATTATGCCATATATTGCTAATTTGGTTTTACTTAAATCCAACTCATCATATGCCATCTAGCCGAATTTATGACCACCACAGGCTAGTGAATATCGCATGTTGAGTGTTGCAAAGTATTGAAGTACTAACTGAGTGTTCAATGCACCATATATCTATATGTGGCAGTGGGTCATTGAATGCATGGGAGACATATTTAAAGGTGCAAAAGAATACCTGTTGTTAACTTCATAAGTGCGCATCGATAGTTGAAAATTGGGAACTACCGCTGCACACGGAGGTGTCCATCCCGCACCCCTTAACAAAATTGAGGAAACAACATATTGTTAGTAGCCAATAATATCCTTTAAGAACAAACACATAGTAGGCTAGTAGCACTAAATTATGAAACAAAAACACAGGGCATGATTGTAACCACACGAACCGTATGACCAACATTAATTGATGCTGGTAATAACCGTATTAGCTTATGTTGTAGCTGGACCTGTAATGAAACGATAAAACATTATTAGAAAACAGTTTGAATAAATAAATATGTAAAAATTAATACTAATTCAAATATTACCTTTTGGGTATCTGATTTTCCATTTCTTGTATCAAAACTTTGTTCTCGTGATTATGCTTTCTCTTCAAGTCTGCAATCTTTATTTAAGTTTGATAAAGCAATCTATTAGTTGGTTAAAAAGAGGTTTATAACAGCGTGATAATGTAGCTCACAATCACTTGCCATATATTAAGCTACATAGAACCTATCATAAAAAATTGAAAAAAATCTTATTTACCTTCAACCTCAACACGACTTGATTCCACAGGCTCAATATACGCAAAAACATAAACGTTCTTCGGCTCTTATGAAGTTACATGTATTTTCTCAATGTCGTTTAAATATTGTGACTGCAAAAAAGCTATTCCCAAACAGCAAAACATCCTATTATTGTTATTACAACTTTAAAACCCCACAACTAATTTTATTAGCTCATCCCTTTTTAATCTCGTTCCTATGTTTGACCCATTAGATTTACAAAATTAGCCCACTCGACTCAATCATACTTAATATGGCGAGTCTAAATCCAAATACCCCTGCAATACAGATTTTCCACCAACACATATAGATTGGTCTAAAAGGCCTGCTTTCATAGTTTACTAATCTCGATATGTTGGTGGAAAATCGCTTTGTCTAAAAGGTCTTTTTTTTAAGATTTTTTGCAGCAGTCCTTACCTACAAATATTCTAATTTTTTTTTTTTAATTTTTTTTTAATTTTTTTAAAATTAACATATCATAGTCCAAAATTAAATAAATCTGCTGCAACCACACCATCCAAAACTTATTGATTGCAAGTAATTTTTCAGATTCACAAACAAAGGTTGTTTCAGCAAAATCACTTACATGTGGTCGAAGATTTCCCGTTACTTTGACCTTGTTTTTCGCCATCGTTTTCCCACTGTTGTTCCTCAATACCGAGTATCCTAAACCTCAAAACCAAGAAAATTAAACACAATTAAATTCAAAACAGCCAATTCGTAGTTAGAATTTTTGCGTACCAATCATTAAAAAAAATTGAATCTTTGCCAACCAATTTGCTTCTTTCTATCTCTCAAATTTTTGCCAACCAATTCCTACAACGGCAAAAAAAAAAAAAAAAAAAAAAAAAAAAAAAAAAAAGAAAAAAAACGACAGGTCGCAAGATCAAACTCAACCCATGTAGCAAAATCATTAGAAATTTGTAAAATATGCATAATCAAGAAAAAAAAGATTGAATCTTTAGAGTAATAGAAAGGAATCAAACCTTGCGATAAGAAATTCCAAACGCTACTTTCGAAGATTTCTTTACACCGCAGGAATCCCAGCTACACCGCCGCCGGCAAGACCGTGACTTCTGCTTCGCATTAGATCTAAGAAAACCACTGTAACACCCCCTAATTTGAAATGTGGCAGCGGAATAGTAATTAGGGTGTTACGGTGAGGATCGAAGTCATAATGATAGAAAACGGCTCGAAAGATACATTTTAAAACATAAATTCATTTATAAAAATTCAAATACAAGAGGTCCTTATCAGAGTATTATAATAAAAGTCTTGATGTTTTGAACTAAATCAAACATCTTTTATTTTACACCATTATTGAAATAAAGTAGACAAGTTTTGAGGTTTTTGCCGCCCGTTCCATGCTTGCTTCCCTTGCTAAATACCTGAGATACATGCTTAAAAGTCAACAAAAATGTTGAGTGATATCATAGAGTTTGAATTTAATAATCATTTTGATACACAAGTAAGATTGTATTGGAAAATATAATCAGTTTAAAAATATTGATATTGCAGTTCATATATTGCTCTAAGTCTCATGACACGCAAACGTTAACAAATACCGTAAAAACGGAGGTGTTTATCAAATCAATGATAAATTTGCCCTCGTGTAATAGGTGATTTGTCAGTTCCTATTTTTACTCAAATATAATTATCACGACTAATACGACTAACCACATGCATAATGGCATTCCGTCAAGTATTAATGGGACAGGCTGTCAAACCTTAAATAGATCTATTCATTATATTCGCGTTCACCTCAGTGATTAATGGCTCATGATTAAGGGTCTTTTGGCAATAGCTAACTTAGGCATATATCAGTCAGGAAGCATACAGAAAAATACTTGCGATCTGTTTATAACATGTATCCCCCTCACGGAGTTTTGAAAATAAGTAAATGTGAGGCTATGACTCACCTTAGATTGATACTGAAATCGAAGAAAATAAAGTCGAACGAATTTATGATAACGGCTTCGAAACACAACCTGATAAATAAATTTATCTGAGAACTTGACCAAATACTATTTGGTAAATACACAGGAATAACGAATATTAAATATTCGTTATGACGAATAAGTGATGTGCAGTGTAATTCTTGTGATATGCATGATATGACAAAATATGATTTTTAAATTATCCATCGAAGTTTTACCTTTTTAATCGTAAGTAAAATATTAACTTTTTAAATATCGTTATATATATTATTAACGTTACGTTAAATAATATATATATATAAATAAAATAAAGTTTAAATGTAACATGAAATAAATTTACGAAAATAGAAAATAAATAAGAATGATAAATAAATTTATATTTAGTCTTTGTCTTCTTTTCCAATTTTACCATTTTTACTCTAACGATATTTGCGTTACACCGTTAGTCCTTTTTATATATATTTCAACTATAGTCCTCTACTTTGTCCAATAATCAATACTAACCTTAGAATATTAATTTTTATCACATTTTATCCTTATGTTTATGTCTTTACAAGTTTAGTCCTTTCTTTTCAATATTTACACATTTAATCCCTCTAAGTGTCATCGCGTTACATTTTTAGTCCAAATTTGTAAAAATAATTATAAAAATTTTCTTAAATTTTCCGAGGCTTATTAAGTTAAAAATAAGCTAATTTCAACAGCTTATTTATTTAAAAGCTTATTTTTTTTAGCTTATGGGCTTTGAACGAGACATATCAAGGCCCGTTAAGAGTTTTGGAGGCGAGGGCATGGAAAAAGTTTTGAGCTTGGCTTTGGGCTATTTTTATGATTCTAAAAACATTTCATATGCGCCCAGTGGGCTTACGGATTTTAAATTCTTATTGGGCTTAGATTGAGCCCACTCGACAAATATAAGGTTTTTGGTTTAAAGTTTTGATTTGAAAATCCGGTTTGTGTCGATTCAAATTGGGTCGAGTATGGTGTCAAAACGTGATTATTTTCACAAGTCGTGTAAATGAAATTGATAGTTTTCTAGGTGGTCTATGGAGTCATGAAGTAATATTGTACTCTCGTTAAGTTAGATTTTAAGTTATACGCGTAGTTTGTAGCATGTTTGAAACGATTATATATTTTGAAAACTTAGAAATATTTACTAAGTATTTTAACAAATTGCATACGATGGATATGGTTTGAAATGGGTTCGTGAAATGCATGTAACGTTTAAACTAAAGTGAACTTGGTGTGCTACGTGACTCCTAGGCCTTCCAAGATAGAGGCTAGTCACGATTCGTGTACTAAGTAACAATATATACTTGTAATATAAGTGCAAAATGATATACGTTCGAAATAAAATATATAGGGTGCATGATATGAAATTTACGTGTGATATGGAATGGAAATGAGTAGAAAAGACTTACAAACACCTTAGAGGTGATAGAGAGTCGAGTGTGATAGTATGGAACACAAGAATATCACGTTTCACAATATAACCCAAACGTTATATATAAAAATCAAACCCGATTTCCTTTTCTTGAGTCCCAGTAATATAGCAATCGATCCTCTGGTCTTTAGGATTAGTTTGAAGGACGATTTTACTAGGTGAAAGAGTTTGTGAATGATAATTGAACGATGCATGCATGTACGTTATATATTACTTGAATATATAACACGTATGTAAGAAACTTTCAAAGAAAACTTCTTGTACACTATAGCATGTCAGGTAAATAGCTTCTAGGTGATTAATATATTGATTTACAAAGGGTTGTGAAAGCACAAAAGATGGAATATGTTGTGGTGATTCATACAAGATGTCGACCAACATATATTAATACATACGATTTACTAAATCACATGCTACTTGTTTATACTTGATCATCTTCGACATTTGAACATAGAATCATCTCAGAATTATTATTAGGAACCATTAGAATCAAACGGGAATCAAAACGGTTAAGTTTTGAATAAGTTATGAATCGGTTTAGTTGTGTAAGGGTCGAACACTTTGCCTCTCAAAACCGTATCAAACGTCGTCCAATAAACTTGGAATTTGACACACTATTATTTGGCTAGGTGCTTAACGAGATGGTGTAAAAATATTGGAGGGTCGTGTGTAAGAAACGAGATTAAACGAAGTGTTTTGGGGAGGGTTTGAACTAGTCGATCGGATGAAATATCAAGTTTTGGATTTTGGGCTTTGGTTGAATGGGCTTATGAATAGTAACGAGGGTTTTGGGCTAGTGTAATTAAGGGTCCGATTGGTTAATTAGTGAAATTAAGAATTTTAATTATATTTAGGAAATATAATTATGATTAGGAAATATGTTTATGATTAAATGAAAAGTTTAGGTTTCGTGTAACGTGTCGAGGATTAATTCCGTTATTTCGTGAATTATATTATTTTGTGAAAATCGTCAAAATAATATAATAAGAAAAATTTCAAATTTTTCCGAGAAAATGGAATTAGTAACGATAACGAAGGATTATTTATTTATTAACGATTTAATTACAAGAAATTTTTACAGGGTTCTACAACCACCGCCAATTCACCTCACACTCATCTCATTTGATACAACTGATTGTTGTATTGGTGGAGATTTAGGAACGATTTATGGATAGAGGGTTCTGGACGTCGCTACAGCATATGAATGTTCTGGATTTGTGTTGTAATCTTTATCATATATCGATAAACAATGCAATCTTTGCTGGGCCACATAACAGGCCACACAGCAAACAAAAAGGCCACAGAGAAGTTAGTTAGTGGATTGAAACACGACCCAATTTTTTGGCGGGAAAAATGAACGCAAAAACGGCGTCGTTTGCTTTGACATTTAATAATATATATAATTACAATTTAATCCACAACTTTTTTCTACTTTCACTTACACCCATGTATATAAAATAAAATAAAATGGATAAACATATAATTAAATTGATGCTATTATTCATTGTCGCAGCTATACGCGGGGAAATATCTAGTTGTCAAATATGTTTATCTTAGCTATTACGCATTTAATGTAATTGTAAACCTTGATTTTGTAAACTCTGATATTTCAATAATTCGAATGATAAATATTTTAAAACGACTCAATGAGGGTTCGTTTTCTATTGTTATAACTTTTGTGCCGTCGAGTAACACCCAGTTTGAATTCCACTGCGTATCACGAAATTGGGGGTGTTACACGGTTTCACCGGTTCGACCGCCGGGTCAACCCGATTTTCCATTTATTTTCTTTCCCAACCAGATCAACCGGTTCGGATCGTCGGGTCAATTTGGTTTTTATAAATTTTTTTTGAAAAGAACCAAACCTGACCGGGTTTCAAGACCCGAGTTGACCCGGGCCACTCAAAATCCGGCAGGTCTAACTGGTTAACCCGGTTTTAGAAACCCGGGTTTTTTTTACCCGTTTTTGTAGTCGGGCACCGGTCCGACCGGTTGAACCGGACTTATCAACCCGGGTTTGAAGACATTGATCAAGAACTCAAGATAAAAGAGATATGAAATGATTTTAACTTTTAATATTTTCAACAATATATGTAACGTGAGTGATGACTATCCTAAACCCTCAAACTTGGCTATTATTGAGTGATGACTTGTCTTAAGGTGCGTAACTAGCTAGTGGTATATGTTTGAGTACGTAGTGATTGGTCACTGGTCTAATTATCAAACAAATAACAAGTACTTTGGTGTATGTTTGATATTTCCTTATTCTTACAATTTTTGAATGAAAAATACCTAGTTTAAAAAAGATTAGGCTAGGTGTAATGGTCACCTGATATTCGGATCCACCTCAGCCGTTACATCAGCTTTTCAACACATCACTTGCCTTCAATTTTCCGCTTCAATTGTCACCACCTAACGAACCACATAAAAATATGATTGGTTAGGTTACATTTGCCGATGATGGGCTAGGATAACAATCGTTACACTATTTATTTTGTTCACTACTAACTCCTTTTACTGATGCTTTCATTCCACCTTATAACATATAGTGATTAGTGAATGACTATTTTTCACATTAAAACTGAGGTGGTATAAAATATATTTATCACGTGCAAAGCATGTTAAAAAATAGTTCCCTTTTCTAATGCAAATACGACTTCTTTAATCACATTTTCTGATCGAATGTGAATTATAATTAATTGAATATTGAGATTTATTTGGATGTATCATGTGATTTTCAAATGTTATAGAAAAGTAGTTTGGTTAATAATGACATATAATTATACACCAAACAATTTTTCTCTAACATTGGGAAATCTCATAATACATTTAAATAAATCTCAATAATCAATTAAGTATAATTCACATTCGACCAAAAAATGTGATTAAAGAAGTCGTATTTGCATTAAAAAAGGAACTATTTTTTTTAATGTCCTACGTAAATGTTATACGTAATACATTCCAATTGTTGTTTGCCACTAACAAAAGTCGGATCAGACTTTGACTTTCTGAAATAAGATAGTTTTTAAAAATAATAAGTTATATATATATATATAATAAAATAAAACCTTTATTGGGAATTTTTCATTTAAAAAAATCAATTCATTCCTTATTTAGTAATAATTTTATTTAAAAAAAAATTATTTTATTATTAGGTAACATTTTATATTTATCCATAACACAAGTAGAAGATAAATATAAAAAAATATAGATAAGATACAATTAATAATAGGATTAAAATTTTTAAATAATTATCTTTAATAATAAAAAACTATAATTAAATATCATAAATCAAACAAAACAAAGATTAAATTATTTGTTTTTTAATAAATAAAAAAATATAATTCAAAAATTTTTCAAAAACCCGCGCGTGCGCAAAAATTATAACTTGACTAAAATATTTTTACTTAAAGACGGCCTTGCCCACACTTTCACAAAAAAACTCCTCGTTTTTTCTAAACAGAAACCAAAAGAATAAAAAAAATTAAAAAGTTAATAAATTTACTTTTCTTATTTATATTACTCGTAATAAAATAAAAGTAAACTTAAAAAATATACAGTATATATCTTAGTGGGTGTGTTTGGTAAAACAATTAACATAGTGTGTCTTCACTCACTCCGGCGACACAAACAAACAAACAAACCCTAATTAATACCCTTTTTCCGGTATGTCAATTCTCTTCATCTTTTATTTCTTAAATCATCTTCTAATTAACGATTACCCTTTTATTTTATTCTAGTGGATGTTTGTATAAGCTTATAAGTGGGCTTATTATGAGCTTATTTGTGTTTCTGACTTATATTTCATAATCCCCAATTTTCCGGCTTATTTCGAGACTTGTTATATAAGTTTATTATATCATAATAAACTTATGTAAACCCCACAAGTCTCGAAATAAGCTGGAAAATTGGGGCTTATGAAATATAAGGCGAAACACAAATAAGCTCATAATAAGCCCACTTATAAGCTTATACAAACACCCCCCTTACTACTAGGCCACATTCGGTCCGGTCTTGGTCTAGGGTTTTTCATAATTTCGGTCTCGGTCCGGCTTAAAAACCGGACATTTAGCCTATTTGGACCGAACCGGACCAGACCGAACCGGTCTAGGTTTTTTCATAATTTCGGTCTCGGTCCGGCTTAAAAACCGGACATTTAGCCTATTTGAACCGAACCGGACCGGACCGACCGAACCGGTCTAGGTTTTTTCATAATTTCGGTCTCGGTCCGGCTTAAAAACCGGACATTTAGCCTATTTGGACCGGACCGAACTGACTACATTCGGTCCGGTCTCGGTCTAGGTTTTTTGCCGGATTCGGTCTGGTCCGGTCCGGTTTAGGACCGATGAGCAGCCTTACTGCTAAGCTTGAGCTCGACTCGAGTAAACTCGAGATCGAAACTCGACTTGGGTCGAGATTTAGTATTCGAGCTCGGGCTCGATTATTTCCACATTTCAAGGTCGAAACTCAACTCGAGCTCGATTATTTCCAAAGCGAAAACTAGGCGCCCAATAATACTCCAGACTGATTTACCTTTAGAACGCTGCTCTAAGTGCTTTATAATGTCTGTCCAATCTTCCGAAACCATGACCATATTAGGTGTCGATTACTCGATTATAGTCCTTAGAAGCGTATCGACGCTTGAAAAACAAGTGCTCATGTGATCCAGGACATGACTTAAAGACAACACTTTTCTCAGGATACGGCTGCACGAACTTTAGACCTATTGTAAGGACTTTAGGACGTTTGACCATTTGGCCACATTGGTGGTGGTTTATATGTTTTCTAAAACAGCTTATTTGCTTCGGAAATAAGCAGGCTAGCAGTTTTATGTTTTCTAAAGGAGAATATATTAGTATTAGATACCAAAGTGATAATTACACAGTTAAATCGATAATGTAGGACATAACCTAAAACTTGGGAAAAATAGTACGGAGTATATACTTTTGTTTTTGATGAAGGAGGGCGGCACCCACGACACCAAAATAACATGGGTGTTGCCTAGGGGCGTAAACAAGCTGAGTATTGCCAAGCTTGAGCTCGACTCGAGTACTGAAACTCGACTTGGGTCGAGCTTTAGTATTCGAGCTCTAGCTCGAAACTCAACTCAAGCTCGATTATTTCCAAAGTGAAAACTAGGCGCCCGATAATACTTCAGACTGATTTACCTTTAGAACGCTGCTCTGAGTGGTTTATAATGTCTGTCCAATCTTCTGAAACCATGACCATATTAGCTAACAACTTTCATCTTATTCCGCACTTGTTTAGAGTAATTGCATTCAAATAAGAGATGAGAATGTGAATTTGGTTGAGTTTTGCAAAAGGCGTAGGTTAGATCATTATGGTGATCCCAAACACGCATTTGATTTTGTGTTTTGTGTTGCCCAATTCTATACGAAGAGACCACATTACGTTTAGTTTGAAATTTTGGATATCCTTCCAAACAGCAGCAACTGAGAATGGGAACATAGCTAAAACTTTACACTAAAGTCCATTTATCTTTCTTAGTCTGTCATCTTCACTTATTGATGTCAACTGAGTCGGACTGACTGCTTCACTTTCAAACTTACATTCTTTAGTCTTATTACTTTTGCAACTACTTTGAGCAATTCGTTCCATGGTCTGCTACAATTAGCGAATATCCTTTTTTATTCGTGTCAGATGAAATAGACAATAGCTGCCGATTAGGCGATTATAGTCCTTAGATCACGTACCTTAGCATGGCAGAGACACCATGTGCGCTATGTATGATATCATTACAATCATCATTCAAAAGTCAAAACTGTTAATTGCATCCTCTGGCCCAAACTCTAGAAGCACATCGACGCTTGAAAAACAATGTGAAAACCACTTTAATGTGCTCATGTATCCTGAGTTGATAATGTGCCATGTATAGCTGTCCGTAGTATAAAAGTATGCCTAAGAACGCAATGTGAAAACCACGACTTTAGGGTCATTTTATCTTGAACAGGGAAAACCTCATCATTTTACCCGTTTTTTATCTTGATTTTGAGGATCTAACTGTGATTTTGGGATGTCTGAAGTAGTGGATAGGTATCACGCCAGCAGGGGCGGAGCCAGAACTTTTTTGTCGAGGGGGCAAAATATGATAATTTTTAGAAACTACACTAAAAATTGGTCCGTTGGGGGGGGGGGGGGCAAATTACAAAAATAGCCAAAAATTTTTGAAAATTTACACTACAATTTTTTTCGCCGGGGGGTCACATGACCCCCCGGACCCCCCTTTGTCTCCGCCACTGCACGCCAGTGCATAGGCCATTTCCATTTACCCTGTTTAACCAAATCTGCAACCTTAAGATCAGTAAGGTGTAATTGGTCTTTTATGTTTCCATATAGCTTATCAATCCAAACATGGAAAACTTTGTGAAAAATATATGACGTTCAACAAAAATATGGAAAATCAACTTGATTAGTCAGTTTTGTATGCGTTTACTAATTTTTGATTTCAATGCAGGATTTGGTGTGACATGGCTAGCTCTGATGACGAGAAACTTGTTACCAATGGTAAAAGAAGGAGCAAGAGGTCCAGGACTAAGAGGACCTCTAATGTTACCAAATTTGTTGATCAAGTTTTGAATGGTACCAACGAGGCTTGCATGGAGAATTTTCGTATGGACAAACATGTTTTTTATAAGCTGTGTGACATATTTCAAACCAGAGGTCTACTGAAACACACTAGTCGAATTAAAATTGAGGAGCAGTTAGCCATATTTATGTTTATTGTGGGTCATAACTTACGAACTAGAGCAGTACAGGAGCTGTTTAAGTACTCAGGGGAGACCATTAGTCGACATTTTAACAATGTCCTGAATGCAATTATTACTATTTCGCTAGAATTTTTTAAGCCTCCTGGTTCTGAAATTCCTCCAGAAATCCGAGAAGATCCAAGATTTTACCCTTATTTCAAGGTAATTTAATAAGTTTATTACGTACCGTATGGAAACTAGGGTTAATAATGGTAAAATTACTAAACATATGTTTTCTTTGTATTGAGCAGGATTGTGTGGGAGCGGTAAGTGGCATACATTTCCCGGTGATTGTGGGTGTCGATGAGCAAGGACCTTTTCGTAACAAAAATGGTGCTCTTTCACAAAGTGTTATTGCCTCATGCTCATTTGATATGAAGTTTCATTATGTTCTAGCTGGTTGGGAGGGATCCGCACCAGATTTGAAAGTGTTAAATTCAGCTCTTACAAGGCGAAACAAGCTTGAAGTCCCTGAAGGTAGTTTCAAGTTTCCAAATGCTCGAAATTTCATAACATCTATTTGATTGTAATGTCATTAACATGTAATCGTGCAGGAAAATACTTTCTGGTGGATTTCAAATATGAAAATATCCCAGGGTTTATTGCTCCGTATGTAGGTGCTCCATACGGGTTACTCGAGCATGAAAATGGGTTCAAACCGCAAGACGCCAAAGAGCTATTCAATCATCGTCACTCACTGTTGCGCAGCATCACTGACAGAACACTTGTGGCACTAAAAGAGCGTTTCCCCATACTGATGTCGGCCCCTTCATACCCTTTACCGACGCAAGTGAAGTTAGTGGTTGCAGCATGTGCTTTACATAATTACATACGTGACGAGAAGCCAGATGACAGCATCTTCAAAATTTATGAGCATGAAGGTTGTGTTACACAGTTGGATGATTCAGCGGTACAGCCAGTTGGCTTTGAAAAGCCAGAGATGATGACAAATCCTGATAGTCGGATGATGGATGCAGATTTACCATTTGATATTCAACAGATTGAAGGTGCCTCAAAATTGCGGGACACTATTGCTGCTGAGATATGGAATGACTATGTTCATGATTTTCCAATTACGGAAGCATAGCATATCGTTGACTTATGAGTTTTTCTTTTTAGAAGGTACATATTTAGCTTCGATGTAGGATGCTGCTATATGCTTTATTAGACTGAGAACAAAGTATTGGCGCAACCGACATTTTTTATGCCATGAGAATGTATGATCGAATGACATGGAGATTTTTTATTTTTTTTTTAGTTGGGTTAAAAAGAACTTTGTTTGATTCTCAATGCATTATTTTCTGGAGTTTTTTTTAGTTGGGTCTTGGTTTTCTCTCTGAATGCATTCTTTTCTAGTTATGATTACTAGCACTATCGAAAAGGTATGCTTTTAACTTTCTAGAATCTTAGTTAAGGTGTTATACGATGTGGTATCTGTGCAAATACTTAGGTCTGCAAACAATATACATGTAGCGGAAAACAACTTTGTAGCTCAGCTCCTTTACTATACTACTACACCGAATGTCCATCTGCAGTGCTAGGCGCTGCTCATTGTCCTTATCACTATCAGTATGTTAGCGTACAATCACTATCAGTATGTAAGCATTAACATTAGTATAAAGGTCATCATTGACAATTTTGCCTGTGAGTTTGTTTTTTGTCATACCACACATCATGATGATACAGTAAAACCACCAAGTTATCCATAACCAGAGAGCTGAATATTAATATACGCCAAAACTTGCAAACCACGTTTCTCAAAAACAGATTTAAGTGTCACCAAAGGTATGTGATAATTATTCAACGTATATAAGTGACACCAAGTTGACACCTTGAATCTTGATTAAGGTTTTATATGTGGCTTCTGTGCGGATACTTAGTTACTGAACAATATATAAGTGGTGGAAAGCGCTCATTTGCTCAGTTCATCTAGTATACTACTACATCATATCCCAAGTCCATTTGCAGTGTTAGGCGCTACTCGTTGTCCTTCCAACAATCAGTATGTCAATGTTCCGATCACAGCAGAATCACTTTGCGCAGTGTCTCCAGTAAGTTTGTTTTTTGTCATACCACACATCATGGTGATACAGCAAAACCAACAAATATATACATTAACAGAAATAGATGTACATTAATATAACTTGCAAGCCATGTTTCTTAAAACAGAACTAATTAAATACGTCTCAAAAAACGTTAAAACAAACAATTCAGCAAAAAACATGAAGTAAAGATGATGTATTACTTCTAAAAGAAGACTAAAAAGTAAAAAACATAGATGCTAAAGGAAACGCAAGCAGCTTCTAAAAGGTCCAAAAAGCGACAGATTCCTGCATCCTGAAACATAGCATAGCACCGATTTTTCAGCAAGAAAATTTTCAACAAAAAAGGTTGTTGTAGAAATAATACAGCCTACTATTACTGTGGCTCATAACAACAACAAAGACCCATTGGATCCTTCATTCAAGTAGTAAAAAGCCATTAAGTTCCTTACATTTATATATGCAAAGTAGTAGTACGTATACAGTAAACGACTCCAGCGAGTAATTGCAGACAATATATATATGATTGATGACAACTAAAAACAAAGTGAAACCAAATGAAAAGATTGATCAAGTTTTGCCTTAATTTACATTGATGGGCATCGGTGAAACTAAACTTTCAACAAAGGTATGTGCTCTACAATAATTATCAAGCTTCTGAATCTTTGAAAATGAATTATTCTTGGAATCATACAAAACCAATTCCTTCTCGAGTTGCAACAAATATTTTCCATCATGTGTAATACACATAGCCATCAAACATTGAGCTATCATAGTAGTGGTTACGTGCGGGATGGAAACCAATTTAGTCCAAGAATCTTGCACTCCATAAACCTTCATCACCCATACATCCGAGTGATTTCCAAGATAATGACAAAGCACAGACAAACATTCTCCCAAAGTACACAATCTCAAATATTTATGCCCTTTATCATATACAGGTTGCAAAATTTTGCCAAATGTTTCGTTAGCTAAATCAAAAGAAACTATAGTCCACTTCCGACCTTTATATCCAGTCATCCAGTGAAGAGCTCCATTAACAAATTTTCCAAGCGTTTGCCTCGGAAAACCATGAGGAAAATCACCAAGTGTCTTCCAACATCCAGATTTCAACGAGTATATCATCACTTTGTCTGTGGTTTGACGTTTTTGACAACCATAAATTGTAACAACTTTATAATCATCATTGGAATCATCGTACCCAAAACCAAATCCAACATACTCATTACTAAACATACCACGAAAACCACAGTATGGCAATCTATTCACTCTTCTAGTAGCAGGGTTCCAGATGAAGATATTAAATTCGTTAATAATTATGCATAACAATCCATTGCAAGAACCGATAATACGAGCTGTAGCACCTTTACGAGTGAATGGATTATCAAGCTCTACGACATTAACAGATTTACCAAATATCACATGATCATATAGACGAAAACTCTTTGAGTGATCATCGATGGAAATTAGTCGACAGTGAGTGTTGCATGGTGCTAAAGTTAAATGAGATTTAATGAAACCTTGGTTGGATATTAAAGTGTACCATTGTTTGCAAACACACTTACAACGTAACAACGACTCAACCGGAAGCTTTAACATAATCTGGACAATGATCTCAGTCGGAACCCAAGGAGGATTTTGTTGCTGTTTGTGTTCTAGTGCCATTATCGTCACTTGTTTTTGTCGACCCAAAGATTTGCTTTACAACATTTGTAGGTTTTTTTTTTTTTTTTTTTTTTTTTTTTTTTTTTTTTTTTCATTTCATGTATATATACAATTATACGTAGTTAATAGAGTTAATTACATTTTTGGTCCCTGTGGTATGACCAAACTTGCGATTTTGCCATACCACAGGGACCAAAAATGCAATTAACTCTAGTTAATATGTACCCCTTTCATATTTCTCTTATTGTTACATTGCATCTAGTGGCTCTTGTACGTGCTATTGTAGCCCCTTTTACTTGGCTTGTTTTCTCGCATATGGGGTTCTAACTCCGGACCTATCGGTTGCAATACAATAAGGTTTTGGGCTTGCATCTTCAAAACGGTCCAAAATCACACCGAACTAGAGGTAGATAAACAAAAAAAATCTATAGTTAGGGGCTGAAAATATTAGAAAATTTTAGAATGTATTATAACAAAAAGTACATAGCCGAGGTTGGAACTCCGGACCTATTGGATGCAAAAGAGATGCACCACTAAGGTTGCGTTTAGTTAGAGGAAAACATCATTGTTTTTCACAAAATGTTTTGTGAAAAGCAAAGAAAATAGAGATTACGTTTAAATCAAATGTTTCCCATCAAATTCCCTACAAAACACAAAACATGCATTTCACAACTTGACAAGAGAAACTACGACTCATTTGCTCAGTTCATCCACTATACTATTATACTTAATGTCCATTTTCAATGCTAGGCGCTGCTCGTTTTCCTTCCAACCACAGCAGAATCACTAATTTAAGCTGTGTTTCCAATCATCATTGTTAGCAACAAGTGAATAACATTTCTAAGCATTAACCTTAGTAAGTTAGTACAAAAGGCATCATTTACTGGTCCAGTGAGTTTGTTTTGTGTCACAAATCGTGACCGAGACAGTAAAACCAACATATTTATCCGTTAACGAAAATATAGGTAAATTAATATAACTCACAAACAAATGTTTCTCAAAACAGAACGAACTATTTAAAAACTGAAATACGTCCTCAAAAACTTGAAAATAAAAAATAAAAAATAAGAATCCTGCCAAAAATGTAAAGTTAAGAAGATGCATTGCTTCTCAAAACAGACCAAAAGTAAGAACATAGATGCTCAAAGAAACTCAAGCAGCTCCAGGAAGGTCCAAAAAGTGATAGATTCATGCATCCTGAAACGTAGCACCGATTTGTTAGCAATTAAAATTTTGACAAGAAAGGTAGAGAAAAGCCAACAAAGACAGACCCATTGGACCCTTCATTCAGGTAGAGAAAAGCCAGTAAGTTCCTGACATTTCTTTTTTGAGTAGCATTTTAGCCCTTCTAATGACAAGGTCCACGCAAACATACTTACATATCGCCCTAGTAAACTTTAATCCTACTCGATCAGTAGTCACATAAGTACCAAACTTTATTGTTCTCATTAGGCAACAACTCGTGGTGTGATGCCGGGAGTGCTTAGATAACCGACTCAAGAATCTTTTCTATTTTTCATGTTTGTTATTTTTAATAATTTATTAGGATTTGTTTCCTAATCTTGATAGTCTTAAAATAAGGAAAGATAGGTATCTTCCTCTCAAAGGAATTACCATATCTTCTTGTTTTAATAACGCCTTGTGGCTGTATTCCAGGACAGTTTTGGGTTTTTTTCTATTATCAATCAAACTCGATCATCCTTAGGGATATCGATTTCAGTTAGTTCTTTTATATTCGTGTGTTCCAGTAGTTCAATTATATCGTCTGGACATCATTTGGCATCAGAGATCTAGGTACGAATGGCTGATCAGAACCCTCATGGACGTGGAAGAGGTCGTGGTCCAGTGACTCGTCGTGGTGCTCGTGGAATGGGGACTGGTCACCCCAATGACGGTATCAATGTACGTGATCCGCGTGATATTGAAATTGAACGCTTGCAACAGCGGGTACAAGAACTCGAGCTCCAGCAAGAAATCTTGCAGGACTCGCCGGCAGAAGAGACCTTATCGAATCCGAGTGTTTGGCACGACGGAGACGATGAGTTCAATCCTTTTGGCGGACTTCATAAAGGACATCGCGATGGGAAATTCCGTGATGATCCATTACGAGGTATAGGTATGAAGGTTGAGATCCCTGAATTTGCGGGTAAATCTCATCCCGATGATTTTATTGAGTGGCTGAGTATGATACGACCCGGTTAGGGGTTGTATCGGGATAAGGCACCACTTCAAGCGTGTGCTGGCTCCGTCAAAAAATTGAAGAAAAGAACTAGAGATTTATTTATCTTTAACTTTGATTGATTATAATAAAGGATTACAAGTGTATTTATAAGATTAAAACCCTAAGACCTAAATAGGCCATGGGCTCGGGCCCAGGCGTATCATTCTCCACTCCTTTAAAACCACCTTGCCCTCAAGGTGTTGTCTTAAAACATTCTTAATCGACTTTCCTAAAGAAACAAAAAAATAATCCTAAACAAAGACATGTAAATAAAGATAGATTATATGACATAATCTTTATGCCATACGTTGGACTTCTTGAGTAGTTTGGGCAGTCCATCCTCCTGCAACATTGGTGTAATCCGGGATCCCATAATCTTCTTTGAATTACAGCCTTCGCCTTTTTCTTATTTCGTATTCCTTTACCTTGGACATAACACAACACCATTCTTCCGCCTTCCGCTAACCATGCCATAACACTCTCCACTCCTTCAAAAATCACCTTGCCCTCAAGGTGATACGAAGAATAACACAACCTCGCCAATCTATTCAACTCATCCTTAAGTATTGATATCACTCTATTCAACTCATCCTCGCCAATCTTAAGCACTTCGCCATCACCCACAACCTCTTCAACTCCAATATACTCATCAGCATTCAATGACTCTTCAGCCTTAGGTGAAGCAAATTCACCCTCTAATGGTAGAATGACATCTATTTTCTTTTCAACAATGTGCTCTTTCTCTTCCCTTGCAATTGTCTCAAAACGAACCTCGGTGATACGAGCTTTGAAGAAGTCTTCTCCCAAAGTAAAAGGATTGGACCTCAAAAATTCCCAAATATCTAGGTTAGCGAAGCGTGTTTCTGCCGCACGGGTCAATGAAAAAGCTTCGTCTAAAGTTTTGGGATTTGACCGTAAGAGTAAACATTGTAGATCCAGTTTAAGTCCGGAGATATAAAACGATATAAATAAAGATTCAGATATCCTTGTTACTCGATTTGCAAGTACCACAAACTCACGCTCATATTCGGCCACAGTACCCATTTGCAAGAGCTTAGAGAGTGCGTATTCCGCGTCCTGATCGATGCCGCCTGATGCCATGATTAATACTCAAGCGATTAATAACTAAAAAAAATATATATATATATTTTTCTGATGAATAGTAACCGCGATGAACAGTAATTTTTTGAAGAAAAATATCGACTGATGAACAGTAGTGTCTGATGAACAGTGCGTGAACAGTACTTTTTTTTTTTTTTTTTTGATTGATTGGAACCCTAATAAAAAACCCTCTCAACGAGAGCTCTCAATGAACGCACCAATTGATACGACCCGGTTAGGGGTTGTATCGGGATAAGGCACCACTTCAAGCGGGCGCGAGCTCCTTAAGAAAAAGATTGGAAAACTAGAATATTATTGACTAAAAACTTGATTGAATGATAAACTAAAATATTAGAAAGAGTATTTATAAGACAAAGTAAAACCCTAATAGCTAAATGAGCCTTGGGCTCGAGCCCAAGCGTATCATTGATACGACCCGGTTAGGGGTTGTATCGGGATAAGGCACCACTTCAAGCGGGCGCGAGCTCCTTAAGAAAAAGATTGGAGAACTAGAATATTATTGACTAAAAACTTGATTGAATGATAAACTAAAATATTAGAAAGAGTATTTATAAGACAAAGTAAAACCCTAATAGCTAAATGAGCCTTGGGCTCGAGCCCAAGCGTATCATTCCTCACTCCTTCAAAATCACCTTGCCCTCAAGGTGTTGTCTTCAAAAATTTTCTTAATTCCGGGATTCCATAATCTTCTTTGAATTGCAGCCTCCATCGTTTTCTTCTTCCACCGGACATAACACAACACCCTTCTTCCATCTTTTGCTGACCCACGACTCTTCTCGCGATATACCCACTTCAAAGAAACAACCAAACTCTCGTCGGAAACATCTCTAGCCTCCAACATCTTAATCACAAACTCCTTTATTAAAACCAAATTTATTTCATCCAAACGACCATCAAATTCACGACCACCCACAATAATCTCTTCCATACTTTTCTTACTTTCTGAAAATTCTTCAAACTTGCTATGAACTTCATTACTCTCACCAATATCGAAAATACCATCTATCGCGTTATTAACCACATCAACACCAATATATTCTTCAGCATCTAAAGACCTTTTAATCTCAGGTGAAGCAGGTAATGATGGAATGATATCTGATTTCTTTTCCATTATATGCTCTTTCTCCTTATCTTCAATTGCCTCAAAACGAGCCTCGACTATAAGGGCTAAGGAAAAGGCTTCTTCTAAAGTTGTAGGCCTTGCCCTCAATAGTTCTATTTGTAACTTCAGTTTAAGTCCGGAGATATAAAACAATGTAAGTAAAGATTCAGAGATCCATGTTAGTTGATTTGCAAGTACCACAAACTCACTCTGATATTCAGCCACCGTACCCATTTGCAAGAGCTTAGAGAGTGCATATTCTACGTCCCGATTGCTGCCGCCGGATGCCATGAATAATAATCAAGCGATTAATAACACAAATTTTTTTTTGATGAAATGTACCCACGATGAACAGTACCCATGAATAGTGATCGATGAACAGTACTTCGGGGGTGAATAGTGCAGATGAACAGTAACTTTTTTTTTTTTTTTTTTTTTTTTTTTTTTTTTTTTAATAATTGAAACCCTAATTGTAAACCCTCTCAACGAGAGCTCTCAATGAAAGCGCCAATTGATACGACCCGGTTAGGGGTTGTATCGGGATAAGGCACCACTTCAAGCGTGTGCTGGCTCCGTCAGAAAATTGAAGAAAAGAACTAGAGATTTATTTATCTTTAACTTTGATTGATTATAATAAAGGATTACAAGTGTATTTATAAGATTAAAACCCTAAGACCTAAATAGGCCATGGGCTCGGGCCCAGGCATATCAGAGTACGGTTGAAAGGATCTTTGATTTAAAAGATATACCTGATCATTTGAAAGTAAAGTTGGTTGCCATTCGGTTAAAGAAACACGCCTCGCTTTGGTGGGATCATGTGATGAAACAACGAAAAAATGAAGGAAAACCGAAGATTGTTACGTGGGAAAAGATGAAGAAATTAATGAAGCGTAAGTTTTTACCTCAAAATCACAGGCAAGAGGCGTTTCTAGAATATCATAACCTGTCACAAAAAAATATGTCAGTGGAAGAGGTAATCAATGAGTTTGATAGGCTTAGAATGCGATGTGATGTGGTCGAAGAAGAAGAGCAGGTTATTGCTCGGTTTTTGGGCATTTTGAAACCAGAGATTTCAGACGTTGTACAGTTGCAGCCGTATTGGACTTATGCTGATGTGTGTCACTTGGCTCTAAAGGTTGAAAAACAGCTTAAAAGTCGGGTTCGAATGACAGGAAGTCGGTTCACACCAACAAACCGTGCAGCCACCCCTGTTGGAACTAAAACACAGACTACAAAAGCTATTGGCCCCATAAGTACTGTTACCAACTCTAGTTCGCGAACTCCACGGTGTTATAAGTGTCAAGGTTTGGGTCACGTGATGCGCGATTGCCCGAATCAGCAAATGGTGACTTTGGTTGAAGAAGATGCAGAACCTGCTCCTAAGTATGATTCAGATGGAGATGAGCTCGTGTATGAGGATGAGGAAGTGATTCTACCTGATGTTGGTGAGTCATTAGTTATCCAACGAGCTTTAAATGCTGATGCTTCAAAAAACCGATAACGATTCATGGTTAAGAAACAATATTTTCCGCACAAAATGTACATCCAAAGGGAAAATATGTAATATGATTATTGATGGGGGAAGCTGTGAGAATGTGGTTTCAACCCACATGGTCCAGAAGTTGGGATTGAAGGAGGAAGATCACCCCAAGCCATATCAGCTAACTTGGTTACAAAAAGGGAATGCGGTCAAGGTTAGTAAGCGATGTTTGGTTCAGTTCTCTATCGGGAGGAAATATAAGGATGAGGTTTGGTGCGAAGTGATTCCTATGGATGCATGCCATATATTATTAGGCAGGCCTTGGCAGTTTGATAGAAAAACTAAGCATGACGGGTTTCGAAATACTTATAGTTTTCGCAAGGATGGGGTGAACATTACCTTGGTACCGTTGGACACAAGAGGAATTTCAGAAAGCGACTCAACATTGTTCCTGAAATGTGCAGAATTTGTAGGTTTGGCACAGACGAGTCCGTTGCTGTTTGCATTAGTGGTAGCGGAAGAGAATGATATGGGTGGTGACATACCAGCTGAGGTTCAACCTTTGGTTCAAGAATTTGCGGACATTTTACCTGAGGAAATTCCTGCTGGATTACCCCTCATGCGAGATATCCAACATTGCATTGATTTTTTTCCAGGTTCTTCCATTCCAAATAAGCCAGCATACCGGATGAACCCCAAAGAGTATGCGGAGCTTGAACGCCAAGTAAGTGAGTTGTTAAATAAAGGTTTGATTCGAGAGAGTATGAGTCCATGCGCTGTACCGGCTTTGTTAGTACCGAAACAGGGCGGTAATTTTCGTATGTGTATTGACTGTCGTGCTGTGAACAAAATAACAATCAAATATCGTTTCCCAATTCCCCGATTTGACGATTTATTGGACCAATTGTATGGTGCTAAGGTGTTTTCAAAAATTGACTTGCGAAGTGGGTATCATCAAATTCGAATGAGGCCGGGGGATGAGTGGAAGACGGCCTTTAAGACTCGAGATGGGTTGTACGAATGGATGGTGATGCCGTTTGGGCTTTCCAATGCACCAAGCACTTTCATGCGACTCATGAACCGGATTTTTAAATCTTTCATTGGTCATTTTGTAGTGGTTTATTTCGATGACATTTTGGTTTTTAGTAAAAGTGTGGATGAACATATTATCCATCTTCGTCAAGTTTTTTCGGTATTAAGGGATCAGAAATTGTATGCCAACGGTAAAAAGTGCCACTTCTTAGTTCCTGAGGTAACTTTCTTAGGTTATGTGATATCGGGAGAAGGGATTAAGATGGATGAGGCAAAAATTGAGGCCATAGTAAATTGGCCAACTCCCACTACTATTCATGACATTCGTAGTTTTCATGGATTAGCTTCATTTTACCGTCGTTTCATCCGAAATTTTAGTAGTATTATTGCACCTATGACCGAGTGTATAAAGGGTGGGAGATTTATGTGGACTGAAGAAGCAGACAAGGCTTTTTCTGTTTTGAAGACCAGGGTAACTAATGCTCCTGTTTTAGCACTACCCAATTTTAATGACATTTTTGAGGTTGAGTGTGATGCATCAGGGGTTGGTATTGGTGGAGTTCTTAGTCAAAATAAACGTCCTATTGCTTTCTTTAGTGAGAAGTTGAACGAGACTAAGCGCAAGTACTCTACTTATGACAAAGAATTTGAGTCCGAGACATGCTAAGTGGGTGGAATACATGCAAGCCTTTTCATTTGTAATCAAACATAAGGCGGGTTCACAAAATCAGGTTGCTGACGCGCTTAGTAGGCGACATTCTTTGGTGACTACAATGCGACTCCAGGTCAATGGTTTTGACACGTTTCGTAGCTTGTATCAAGATGATCCTGATTTCTGTGACATTTGGAGCAGTTGTCGTACAGGTACGTTCAAACAGTTTTCTATGCATGAAGGTTACCTTTTTAAAAGTTCCCGACTTTGCATTCCCGTGAGCTCTTTGAGGGAAGCAATTATAGTGGAGGGGCATGCCGGGGGTCTCGCTGGACATTTTGGTCGTGATAAAACTTTGGCCTTATTGCGAGATCAGTTTTATTGGCCGAGGATGGAAAGGGATGTTCATCGAGTTATTGAAAGGTGTCGCATTTGTCATATAGCAAAGACTCATGGAAGTAATGCCGGGTTATATACTCCATTACCCGTACCAGAGGCTCCATGGGAAGATGTTAGTTTGGATTTTGTTTTGGGATTGCCGCGAACTCAGCGCCATAAAAACTCGGTAATGGTAGTTGTTGATAGGTTTTCAAAGATGGCTCATTTTGTTCCATGTTCGAAAACTTTTGATGCGAGTCAAGTGGCGAAGTTGTATTTTTCTGAAATTGTGAAGTTGCATGGTATACCAAAGACTCTTACTTCTGACCGGGATGTGAAGTTTGTGAGCCACTTTTGGCGCACATTGTGGACGCGTATGGGGTCAAAGTTACAGTTTAGTAGTTCCCATCATCCTCAAACCGATGGTCAGACTGAGGTTATTAACAGGAGTTTAGGAAATTTGATGAGGAGTTTAGTTGGGGATAATCCTAAGCAGTGGGACCTTACTCTTCCACAGGCAGAGTTTGCTTATAACCGTTCTATTAATCGTACGACTGGGAAGAGCCCATTTGAGGTTGTGTATGGGAAGAACCCTGTTACTCCACTTGACTTAGCTCCTATAACTCCTCCTGGTCAGGTTTGTACTCAAGGTGATGAGTGGGCTGCTCAACTTAAGGAGTTGCATCAGCAAGTTCGTGAGCAGATTGATAAGCACAACAAACAATATGCGGCTCGAGCTAACAAGCATCGGAAGCACATTGTCTTTCATGAAGGGGATTTGGTTTGGATTCATCTGAGAAAAGAACGATTTCCGGCTGGGCGTTTTGGCAAACTCAAGCCAAGAGCAGATGGACCTTTTCGAGTATTAAAGAAGATAAATGATAATGCCTATAAAGTTGAGCTGCCAGGTCATTATAATGTTTCAGCAACTTTTAATGTTGCAGACTTGTCTCCTTATGTTGGTGATTCTGAGGATGAAGCAGACTCGAGGTCGAGTCTTTCTCAAGCAGGGGAGGATGATGCCGGGAGTGCTTAGATAACCGACTCAAGAATCTTTTCTATTTTTCATGTTTGTTATTTTTAATAATTTATTAGGATTTGTTTCCTAATCTTGATAGTCTTAAAATAAGGAAAGATAGGTATCTTCCTCTCAAAGGAATTACCATATCTTCTTGTTTTAATAACGCCTTGTGGCTGTATTCCAGGACAGTTTTGGGTTTTTTTCTATTATCAATCAAACTCGATCATCCTTAGGGATATCGATTTCAGTTAGTTCTTTTATATTCGTGTGTTCCAGTAGTTCAATTATATCGTCTGGACATCATGGTGATTTTGCTAATGAGCGAACCCCTTAATTGGGGTTACCAAGCAAGTGTTGTAGCGGCCTATCGGGTACAGCGACCAACTTACTATCAAATCCTTTAATAAAGTTGATGATAACAACCATGGAAAGTTCAAACTAGCCGAACTAACTACAATTTAATAAATATTACTCCTTTCATTGTACCTTCTTTTCAAAATTTGATACTATAGTAACCATTATGATCAATGTAATTAATAATCATATCACAAATTTTAGTAGTAGTTTGTGTAACATTGAAAGAAGGTATTAGAGTTTTGATTACTCCTTAAGTATTGTCCATGTAACAACGCAATGATATTAAGATGGGGAATGAAATGAACTTTTAACATTGCAATCCTCTCGATGAGGACGGATTATTTTCCATGTAAGGAAATGAGCACAATGAATGAGTTTTATGTCTACATAAAACTTCCTAATACTTAAAAGATACAAGACAGAATTGGAGACAATAGTTGTTTAAATACAACAAAAAATAATGTGAAACCAATAGAGAAGAAATCAGAAGATCAATGTTTACCTTAATTTAAATTGCAATTGTTGCACTAGAGGGCATCGGTGAAACTAAACTCTCAACAAAGGAATGTGCTCTAAATCCATGATCGAACTTCTGAATCACTGAAAATGAACTATTGTTGGAATCATACAAAACCAATTCCTTCTTGAGTTTCAACAAAACTTTTTTGTCATGTGAAATACACAAAGGCACCACAAGTTTAGGTATCAAATTATAAGTTACGTGCGAGATGGAAAATAATTTAGTCCAAGAATCTGGCACTCCATAAACCTTCATCACCCATACATCAGAGCGATTTCCACGATAATCACAAATCACAGACAACCATTCTCCCAAAGTACGCAATGTCAGATAATTATGCCCTTCATCATACACAGGTTGCAAAATTTCGCCAAATGTTTCGGTAGCTAAATCAAAAGAAACGATAGTCCCTAAATAAGTATAATTAGATGATCGCCAATCTCTATATCCAGTCATCCAGTGAAGAGCTCCATTCAAATACATTCCAAGCGCCCGCGCCAGCGCCCCCCTTGGAAAACCACGAGGAAAATCACCAAGTGTCTTCCAACATCCAGATTTTAACGAGTATATCGCCATTTTATCGGTGGCATGAATTGATTGACAACCAAAAATTTTGACAACTTTATAATCATCATTGGACTCATCGTACCCAAAATCAAACCCAGCATACTCATTACCAAATAGATCAGGACCAAAGTATGGCAACATATTCACTCTTCTAGTACTAGGGTTACAGATGAAGATAGTACTATATTTGTTAACCATTATGCATAACAATCCATTGCAAGAACCGATAATACGAGCTCTAGCATCTTTAGCAGTGAATGGATTATCAAGCTTGAAGACATTAAAAGATTCACCAAATGTCTCAAGATCATAAAGACGACAACCAAAAGAAATTTCATCAATGGATATAAATCGATAGTGAGTGTTGCATGGTGCTAAAGTTAAATGGGATTTAATGAAAAGTTGTCCAGATATTAAATCGTACCATCTTTTGCAAACAGACTTACAACGTAACAAATATTTAACTGGAAGCTTTAACAAGATTTCGATAATGATCTCTGTTGGAACCCAATGTTCGTGTGACATTATTACCGTCACTTGTTTTTGTCGACCTAAAGATTTGCTTTGCGATATCTGTAGGGATTTATAACCTTTTTCTTTGTACATTTACAATTTACATCCTTCATATTTTTCATATTGTTATATTAATTGCATCTATATCCCCTTGTACTTGGCTTATTTTCTCGCATTTGGGGAACTAATGGTTTTTAGCTCGCATCTTAACCGATCCAAAATTGCACCGAACTAGAGATAGCATACTTGGTCCAGCATGCGGTTCCAACTGTAGCAGCAAAGAAAAAAAGGTTACTTGGTCACGTGTGGTTTTGAGTTCTAGCTATAGCAAAAGCAGGTTTTCGTTATGTATGATACACTCCGAGTCTCCAACACTATTACTTGTATTATTTTATTTTTAGTGATTTTCCAATCACTGAAGCACAGCGTATTATTGACTTATGAGCTTTTGATGGTACATACATAGTTAGCTTTGATGTAGTAAAATATGCTGCTATATGCTTTGTTAGATGGAGTATAAAAGTATTGGCCGGTGCAACTGACATTTTTTTTTATATGTGCCATATTTATTTATTTATTTATTATTATTATTATTTTTTTGTTTTGATCGAGTTGGTTTAAAAAGGACTTGGTTCGATCTCCTAATGATTTTTTCTATCAGGATTTTTTTTACGCTGATGCTTTCCTTGTACGTACCTTATTATCCACATTCTGCACTCGGTTACTTATGTGTCTTGGTTTGATCTCTCAGTGCATTCTTTTCTGCATACAGTTACTCGCCGCTATAAAAAAGGTATGTTTTTAACTTTCTTAGATCTTAGTTAAATCTGTGCAAATACTTAATTAGTTCTGCAAACAATGCACATGTAGCGGAAAACAACTATGTAGCTAGGCGCTGCTCGTTGTCCTTACAATCATCAGTATGTCAGCGTACAAATCACAACAAAATCACGCGTGAATAACATTTCTAAGCATTAACCTTAGTATAAAAGTCATCAATGACAATTTTGCCAGTGAGTTTGTTTTTTGTCATACCACACATCATAATGATACAGTAAAACCTACAAATCTGTCCATAAACATAGATAGTTGAAAATTAATATACTCCGAAACTTGCAAACCATGTTTGTTAAAAACAGATTTTATTAAATATGTCTCAAAAAACGTTAAATCAAACACGGCAGCCAAAAACATGAAATAAAGATGATGTATTACTTCTCAACAAAAACACTAAAAACTAAAAATATAGATGCTGAAGGAAACACAAGCAGCTCCTGGAAGGTCCAAAAAGCGATAGATTCCTGCATCCTGAAACGTAGCACCGATTTGTCAGCAAGATTTTTTTTATGACAAAAGGTTCATAACAACAACAAAGACCCATTGGATCCTTCATTCAGGTAGAAAAAAACCATTAAGTTCCCAAATACTTAAAGATGCAAGGCATAATACATATATGCTAAGTAGTCTACAGTAAACGACTCCGGCGAGTAATTGCAAACGATATGTATATATGATTGATGACAATTAAAAACAAAGTGAAACCAAATGAGAAGATCACTCAATGTTTACCTTAATTTACGTTGGGCATCCATTGGCAGGGACGGACGCATGACCAAATATGACGGGGTGCACATATTTTTTTGAACCATAATATAATAGAGTTAAAAAATCCATGGGTGTCCCGTGACCCCGCGGGAACCCCCTTGGGCATCGGTGAAACTAAACTTTCAACAAAGGTATGTGCACTACTATAAATCTTCTGAATCTCTGATAATGAACTATTCTTCGGATCATACATAACCAATTCGTTACCGAGTTTCAACAAATATTTTCCATCATGTGTAATACACAAAGCCATCAAAGATCCAGGTATCCTGGTAGTGGTTAGGTGCGGGATGGAAACCAACTTAGTCCAAGAATCTTGCACTCCATAAACCTTCATCACCCATACGTCCGAGCGATTTCCTCGATAATAACAAATCACAGACAACCATTCTCTCAATCTACACAATGTCAAATAGTTATGCCCTTTATCATACACTGGTTGCAAAATTTCCCCAAATGTTTCGGTAGCTAAGTCAAAAGAAACTATAGTAAACCAATAATTCTTAGATGATTGCCAATCTGTTTCTACAATCGTCATCCAGTGAAGAGTTCCATTCAAAAATATTCCAATCGCTTGGTCTATAAAACCACGAGGAAAATCACCAAGTGTGTTCCAACATCCAGATTTCAACGAGTATATCTTCACTCTCTTTATGGAATAAATTGAAACAACTTTATAATCACCATTGGACTCATCGTACCCAAAACCAAACCTAACAGACACATTACGAGACCGACCACGAAAATCACAGTGTGGCAAGGTATTCACTCTTCTAGTACTAGGGTTCCAGATGATGATACTAGATTCGTCAACAATAATGCATAATAATCCATTACAAGAACCGAGAATACGAGCTCTAGCATCTTTAGCAGTGAATGGATTATCAAGCTCTAAGACATTAAAAGATTCACCAAACGTCTCAAGATCATAAAGTCGACAACTCAAATAATTATCAATGGATATTAATTGATAGTGAGTGTTGCATAGTGATAAAGTTAAATGAGATTTAACGAAACGTTGGTGGGATATTAAAGAGTACCATAGTTTGCAAAAAGATTTACAACGTAACAAAGATTTAACTGGAAG
Source organism: Artemisia argyi (assembly GCA_030686995.1). Lineage (NCBI taxonomy): Eukaryota > Viridiplantae > Streptophyta > Magnoliopsida > Asterales > Asteraceae > Artemisia > Artemisia argyi. Next base: position 2,067,513 of record CM060692.1, on the reverse strand, counting down.
TTTTAACAAGATTTCGACAATGATCTCTGTTGGAACCCAATGTTCGTGTGACATTATTACCGTCACTTGTTTTTCTCGACCTAAAGCTTTGCTTTGCGATATTTGTAGGGATTTATAACCTTTTTCTTTGTACATTTACAATTTCACCCTTGATATTTCCCTTATTGTTACATTGCTTCTAGTAGCTATCGTAAGTGCTATTATGTCCCCTTGTGCTTGCTTGTTTTCTCGCATATGGGGAATTAATAATGGTTTTTGGCAAGGTTTTTAAGATCGGGATTCTAACTAGGGTTGTTTTCGTTTTTGAAAAATCGTGATTGTAAAATCTGATCGGCTTTTAAGATCCTACGATAGTATCATTTTCTTAATAGGTATTGTAAAATTATGCGAATCTACATACTATTTAATATAATATATTATGAAAATGTCGGTCAAATTTATGATTATAACGTGTTTAATACAATTATCTTCTTGTTTTTCATATTTTACCAAACTTAATACATAAATTTGTAGTTTTTTTTAGCTTATGGTTCGAGAAAAGTCAGATCAGGTTGATCGAGATCTTAAGATCCTATTGTAAATGACTCCTCCTAAACCAACCAGTCAACCGTGTGCAGTTGATAGGCCCACCTAGGAGAAAGTGCAAGTTTATATTGACCGTAGAAATATAGGGAAATCCCCGGGTCGTTAAGTCCCAACGAGATTGAAATTGTATTTTGAACGTTTAAGGGAATGAGTGGTACTGAGGACAGTAACCAAAATGATTGGGGAATGATTATACTACTGATTACTTGGTATTTGAATAACATGAAATGATATAAACAATAACAGAGATACACACAAAAGCACAAATTAGAAAATCAGATAACAGATAAAAGTGGGTTTTAACAAGTTACAAACTACAGGGGGTACAAGTGAAACTATTTAAAACTTAAAATTAAAAGAAAATTTAAAGTGAAAATGAAATTATAAAATTGATTATTTAATATTTAAATATTACTTAATTAATTAAAACTATTTAAAAATCTAATTTAAACCTAAGTTAAATTAACTAAAAATTATAAAGATTACAATTTAAACTAAAAACTTGCAAAAATAATTTCTAAACCTTAAAAAGAACTTGAAGAAAGTATGAAAAATGAAAATAAATATTTTTGTCTTTTTATGAGTTTTCTATTAATTAAAAACTATTTATATTATTTAAATTAATTAAACTATTTTAAATTACTAATAATACTAAAATGCTTATAAAATTATGGAAAAATTTATAAAACTAACTAACCATTACAGGAATCCTAAAAAATTATAAAAAGTTGCTAAAAATTATATTTAGGCTTATTTACTAATTAATTACCTTTTAATTAACTTAAATCTAATTTAAATAATTAAAATAAGAAAAATAGAAAATGAACAGTAGAAACTAAAAATATATTTTCTAAAAGTCTTAACTAATCTATAAAACCTAGGAAAAATATAAAATTATACTGTTGTTAATTAAAATTAAAGGAAACTAATTAATTACTAATATTACCTATTTAATTATTTAAAATATTTTTAAATATAATAAATAGTAAACTGGTTAGAAAAAATCTAAGAAAATTATTTTAACTACTTAAAGGTAATAGGAATTTAAGAAAATTATAAAAATGGACAAGTGCTTATTATTAAGCTGAAAGGAAAATTAAATAGATAATTTCTATTAAATAGAAGCTATGACTATAATTAAAGTTGGCTTTTCCTGGTTTTTCTTTTATAGAACTAATAAAATACTTAAATAATGAAACTTTTACAAAAAAAAACTAATTTAGAAACCAAGAATAAGCACTGTGAGTGCGTATTTGTTTATACAGTTGACTAAGTTTGACCACACAAAGAAATAAGCTCAAATGAGTTATGTGGGGTCCACACTGGTTAAATCAGATACACACAAGTTACTTGGACATGTTTGAGCAAGTTTTAGTCAAATAAGCTATAAGATTAAGCTACAAGACCACAATAAGCAATTCCAAACTTGGTTTCTGAGACAGAAATGGGACAAAGTTTTGATGTTGATTTAGGTGGGGTCCACTGATGCATAGGTCAAACAAAGGGTCAACTCTTGAACCCTGGTAGGAGGGGGGTTGTAAGAAACCAATTAGGGAGTGTGGGACCCACTGGGGTAGCCACAAACTACCACCAAAGTGGTGGTGATGAGATGATGGTCTGTGTAGCAGGGGAGCTTCTTCCCCTGCAAGTGTTTTTGGATGGTTGTAACTTGCACAAGAAAAATCTTAAAAATGAAATAGATGCAGGAAACTAAAGTTAAGCTGGTATACTAACACCTCAATAAGTTTCAAAGCTTAAGATTGAACACAAAATTCTAGATAAATCATGCCATTTTGAGGATTTCTGAGGTTGTGCACTTTTTGACTTTTTAATTTATGAACTAACTTTGACTTATGTGAACTTCTGATTGATCCTACTTACTGAATAAGTTGTTATAAGCTAAGATTAATTTAAATTAAGCTAGGTGACTACTTTATGTGATGATATGGTGAGATTTGGACCTTAATTCCTATAACAGTTAACTGTTAAGGAGTATAGGTGATGATTTTGACTTTTTCTTTAATAAACCTAGGTTTTTATGGTTTACTTAGACTAATAGGATCTAATATACCATGTAGGAACAGAAAATTACAACTGAAACTTACAAATTCACTCCTAACTCAGCAATGCCAAACACCCCTTTATATGGTCTATTGTTTTGATTTGTGAGGCAAAGAAGGTTCAGGGCTTATAAATCTGATCCAATGTGACTTTTTATGATATGTGAGATCTAAACAAGTACTTAGAAACAGAAAATGACCACAAATGCACAAGAACACTACTTAAGCTATGTTGACTGTGAAACTATGAATTTAAGCAACCACAAATTCTGATGAATAAGTGCTATATTATAAGTTACAGAATACCTAAATAACACTAAATAAACACAAGCAAACTAATTAAGCAATAAAATAAGTCAAACTATAACAGAAAGATGGAAATGGGAATATGAGCTTACTTTATGCCATCCAAGCCAAGCAAAACAAGAACCAGAACCACAAGAACCAATCCTAACATTCCCCTTGGAGTTCTAACCCACAATCCACAGCTTCTTTGCTTCCAAATCACACTGAATCCCAAAACCAATTCCCATAGTTGACTTTTGTTGACCAATTTTATATTTGTGGAATTTGTTTAACTTATACTGATTTGTAAGTTACTAAAAGCTTTATTGAGCTTATATGAGCTGATTAGTCCTTATCATCCACTACAAACAATATTAGACATTATTGAGATTTTTGATATAAAATAAAACTTTCATAAACTGAGATAAAGATGCAAACTTGAAATTTATTATCTGAAAAGCTTACTAGTATACTGAGAATGATAACTTGAAACTTTGAAAGCGTAAATTACACTTGAACTTTTAAAAGAAACTAATACGACACACAATTATTGAAAAAAAAAACTAGATATCCTTCTCTTCTGCTTCTCTTCCTTTTATAGGCTCATTTTAGGGTTCCTTGTAAGTCTCTGAGTCAATCCCACTTTAGATCTTGACCCTCCATTGCTCTGAATCGATCCTATCCGTTTAAACCTTTTTGGCGCCAAAAAGTCATACACTTTGCTTGGGGCCAAAGTTCTGTAATTAAAGAGTTTTGGAAGCATGTGGAGGTGTCAGGGGACAAATGAGATAGTTTTAGGACAAGTTGTGGTGATATGGAAGAAAACAGAGGTCAAGGTATGGTTTGGAGTGAAAGGAGTGTGGGGATGCATTTATGTGGTGTGGGATAAGGTTGTGAGGTGGAAAGGAGTAGGTTGGGTGAGCTGGAAGGTGAGGTGGTGGTGGAAAACCACCCTGGTATTGGGTGAAGCAGGGGTGAGGGAGGAGATGAACAGTGAAGGCGGGTTAGGGGTGTTTGACTGTGGGTTTGACCCCGGTTTATTATATTAAGGGTGTGTGGGCTGAGGGTGGATTGGGCCTAGGAAAAATGGGTGGGCTGGATTGTGTTTGGATTGGATTTAGTTTGGTTTTGGTTTATTAATACAAAGGGTCCGGTTGGTTTAGTGTTAAACAAGGACCAATTTTGTAATTTGGCCAAAATTAAAGGACTGATTTTGCAATTTTCCCAAACTACTTCCAAGGACTAAACCTGCAATAAAACCATAACAAAAGGACAAAAGATGTAATTTTTCCATTTTTAAAACCCAGGGACCTTTTCTGCCAATTCCTCAAACTCCAGGGACCTTTTCTGTAATTTTGGATTTTTAAGGGACTAAAGATGTAATTTCCCAAAATGTTATCAAAAGGACCAATTTAGCCATTTAAGAATAGTACAAGGTTTATTTTCATATATTTTTTTCATTTTCAAAACCTTAAGGACTATATTTGACATTTTTGAAACTTGAGGGACTAAAGTTGTCATTTTGAAAATTTTAACTTTAAAGGACTATACTTGACAACTTATGAATCCCTAAGGACCTTTGATGATATTTTTCATGTTTTGATTTACCAGGGACTAGTTTTGACAACTTTTGAAACTTGAGGGACTGAAACTTCCAATTATGCAAACTTTGTACGTTTTTTATCTGTTTTTGATTATTTTGCATTTGAAACATATAAAACACACTTCTAAGATATTTTGATGCATATTTGAGTGTTTTTGGATGTTTTGGCAGTTCAGATTGGTATAAAATGATGAGTATTTAGACACTCATCAATCCCCCACACTAAACTATTGCTAGTCCCTAGCAATCTTTTGAGAAAAATTTAATGGATTTTTACTCTTTACCAAAAGCCATCACTTCTGGAGTAGCCAGATGTAAGAACTGTGGCACACCTGATAACCGTGTGATTTTGAGCAAACCACCAGCTGTCAACGGATTTGATTTGTCTTTACCAAAAGCCGTTTGCTTCTGGACTAGCCAACTCTTGATGGAATAGTCAACATCTTGGTGAGCTGATTACCAATTATGGTTTTTCCACGGCCTTTACCACAAGCCATAATCTTGCGGGCTAGCCAACTCATTCGCTTTATGGGATGTGGGGAGTTGAGGAACCATACAATTTTGGGCAAATTGCAAGCCATCAACGGATTTGAGATGTCTTTACCAAGAGCCGTTTGCTCCTGGACTAGCCAATCCTTTTGTGGGTTAGACATGGTGGACTGATAACCATTATTTGCATTTCTAAGTGTGAAAAAACTTTAAATTTTGATCAAATGGGGGTTCTTGATGGAACATGTGTTTTGAATTCGTGAGAACTCTCCCCCACACTTAGAACTGAATATTGCCCTCAATATTCAAAGTACTTGGTGTCCCACCAAGACTTAGAATGTAAGAAGGAAATACAATTAACCTTTTGTTTTAGTCTATTTACATACATTTTTTTTAAAAGAATATATACATATGTACAACATGTGGTTCATCTCCCCCACACTAGGGTGGTAGAAAGGGGAAAGAAGACAGAAATATGGGTGAAAACCCATATTGCTACTGTTTTTGATTACCGAGTCGCTAGCTTGACTCGACCTCGAATTGAATTGTTCATGAGGAAGCTACTGTTTTTGATTACCGAGTCGCTAGCTTGACTTGACCCCGAATTAAATTGTCCTTGGGGAAGCTACTGTTTTTGTTAACCGAGTCGCTAGCTTGACTCGACCCCGAATTTATTGGTCCATGGGGAAAGTTTGGAGATCCGGGACAACCATTGGTTGTATGTCCCCTCCAAAATAGTGTTTTAACCGATGACCATTTACTTTGAAATTGGGACCGTCGGGTTGCAATAACTCAACAGTTCCATATGGGTATACTTTTGCTATAGTAAATGGTCCAGACCAACGGGTTTTTAGTTTACCCGAGAAAATTTTTAATCTTGAATTAAAAAGAAGAACTCTGTCACCAACGTTGAAAACGCGGTTCTTAATTTTAGAGTCATGTATCTTCTTAGTCTTTTCTTTATAGATTAAAGAATTTTCGTAAGCTTGATCACGTAATTCATTTAGTTCGTTTAGTTGAACTTTACGATGATCACCCGCTGTCTGAAGGTCGAAATTTGCATGTTTTAAGGCCCAATAGGCCTTATGTTCTAATTCGATCGGAAGATGACATGCTTTCCCGTACACTAGCTTATATGGAGTACACCCGATGGGTGTTTTGTAGGCAGTGCGGAAAGCCCATAATGCATCATCCAGCTTATCCGACCAAGAGGCACGGTTTTCATCAACCGTCCTCTCCAGAATTCTCTTAATACCCCGATTTGAGACCTCCACCTGCCCACTTGTTTGGGGGTGATATGCTGTCGAAAGACGGTGAGTTACACCATATTTCAGCATCACTCTTGCAAATTCTTCATTGCAGAAGTGAGTGCCACGATCACTGATAATGGCACGAGGAGTCCCGAATCTGGCAAAGAGAGACTTTAAAAATTTAACGACTACTCGGGCATCATTGGTGGGTAAAGCTTTTGCTTCAACCCATTTTGACAGATAGTCGACAGCCACGAGTATGTATTTATTCCCTCGTGAAGACGGGAATGGCCCCATAAAATCAATGCCTCACATATCAAATATTTCACAGACTTGGATGGCGTTTTGCGGCATCTCATTCTTTTTGGAAATATTCCCGTGACGCTGGCAAGCCTCACAAGTTTTGATAAGTTCATGGGCGTCTTTATAGATCGTGGGCCAAAAAAATCCTGAATCAAACACCTTTTTGGCGGTGTAGTTTGGGTTATGATGTCCCCCCATGGGTCCATCATGACAAGCTTTAAGAATTTCCATGGCTTCTTGGCCATGGACACACCGTCGGATGACTTGATCCGCACATATTTTGAACAAGTAGGGGTCGTCCCAGAAGTAATGTTTTACATCTTTAAAAAATTTTCTTTTCTGTTGGGACGACATCCCTTTCACAACGAAATTTCCCGCATGGTAATTTGCAAAGTCGGCAAAACCATGGGGTAGTGCATCATCCCGGGTAGAGATTAGATTTAGAGTCTCCAAAGGAAAAGTTTCATTAATTTCTTTTCTCTCGAGAATATCCTGATGAGGATTTTCTAACCGGGACAAGTGATCAGCTGCAAGGTTCTCTGCTCCTTTTTTATCTCTTATGAGAATATCGAATTCCTGAAGGAGCAGGACCCAACGGAGCAGTCTTGGCTTTGCGTCCTGTTTAGTGAACAGGTATTTCAAAGCCGAATGGTCCGTATACACCACGCTTTTGTTTAAGATTAAGTAAGACCGAAATTTTTCAAAGGCATATACCACAGCTAATAATTCTTTTTCTGTGGTGGTATAGTGTGTTTGAGCTTCATTCATGGTCTTACTTGCGTAGTGTATTGGCTGGAAATGTTTGGTTTTGCGTTGCCCCAGAACTGCACTAATAGCGAAGTCGATAGCATCGCACATAAGTTCGAAGGGTAAGTCCCAGTCGGGGGCAACAAGGATTGGTGCTTCGGTAAGCCTTTTCTTTAAAATAGAAAAAGCTTCGATGCATGATTCCTCCTGAACCGTCACTTATTTGTCACACAAGCCAACCGCTTGTGAACGGTCAACCGTAACATCTAAATGGAGCCCGGGAGGAACTAGCAAAGTTAATCCGTGGGTCTTAAGTACAGAAAAGTACGTGAGTACAGAAAAGTACATCCCCGGTCGTTATGTCCCAACGAGGTGTGAACGTGATACTACCATGACTTGTAATGTGTTGAAATAATATTAGTATAGAAAAATAGGAATCTGATTGACTAACACTGAATGTGAATAGTAATAGCTCTGTCACAGCTACTTCATTTAAGAAACGTACAATCAGAAACCCTAAAATAATAATGTATTTACAAACGTACGTTTAGTTTAAATAAACGTAAACGTAACGAATAAAACAAAACTTTCCCAAAGAGGGAAATTGCATGCCTTAATGGCTTAAATGCAAATTAAAAGAAAATAAAATAACTAATTATATTTACAGTATTATTATTATAAGAAAACCTAGAAACCTAAAACGCTTACGATTACGTAACACTTACGTAAAAATAAAAAATGAATACCGTCAAATATAACTCCCACAAATGTGAAAATTACATTTTTGAAATCCTAAAATAATAAGAAAATTATTAGAATATTAAAACTTATTTTTATACTATGTACTTAATTATTATTAATTAAAACCTATTTATAACTATTTAATAATTACCTAAAAATAAGAAAAATCTAAATATTACTTACAAAAATAAAATTAAAACTTAGAAAAGGTTAAAATACTATAAAAGAAATTTTGAAACTAAAAATATATTTATTATACATTTATTCTATTTATTATTAATTATTTACTATTATCTATTTATTAAACTATTTATTAAACTATTATATATACTAAATTAGCAAACAAAAATCTAAAACTTTTAACATAATTCTAATATACTAATAAGAAGCTAAGAAAAATATAAAAACTATATTTAATATACAAAAATAAGAAAACTTAATTAAAATCTATTATTTATTAATTAGACTAATTAAACTAAATTAATTATTATACATACTAAACTTATTTATAAAGTTATAAAACTTTTTATAAAACTTCTAAATCATCACAGGAGTTCATAAAAAATATAAAAAATTTATAATAATTATAAATAAGCTGTTTTAAAAATATATTACTAATTATATCCTAAAAGGTAGTTAAACTATATTAATTATTATATATATTATATGAACAGTAAAAATTATGAAAAAATTACAGAAAGTAAATAATAGTATGAAGATGCTAGGAAAAATAAGCATGGGCCACCAGCTTACCCGAATAAGCTGTTATAAGCTCATCAGTCCAAATAAGCCAAAGGGGTCAAAACACCTTAAATGGTTTGATAGTTCATGAACTAACGGAACTGGTGCCCCAGAGCAGTTGGAAGGGGTGTGGGGTTATATGCATGTTACTAGCGAGAGGTCTCAGGTTCGAATCCACCCACACCCATTTTTGCTTTTTATTTTATTTTTTCATTTTTCTTTTTGCAAAACTACTTAATAAGTAATAATAAGCAACTTTAACAAAACCAACTTATCCAAAACTTAGAAATAAGCTGTGTTACAGCTTATTTCCAACTCAGTTGGCCAAATAAGCTCAAGCTTCTTAAATAGAAGCTATCACTATGGTTAAAGCTTGGTTTGGTTTTTTCTTTTTATGAAACTAAACAAATACAGATAATATACATATAAGATGAAATCAAAACTTATAAAACCTACAAATAAGCCAAACGTGGGCTTATCACCCACACAGTTGAGCTTTTGGGCTCTCAGTGGGGTAATAAGCTTGGTATAAGCTTGAAAAAGCTAAACAGTGGTAAGAAAAAGCAAAAGGTGTATATGTACATGTATAATAAGTGTCTATGAACAAGAATAAGCACTGAGGAGTGCTTAATAGTACAAGCTTATGGTTTAGACAGTTAAGCCTTTTGGGCTTAACTTGGATTGAGTTGAGGCTTCTAAGAACCTATAATAAGCTTCATACTAAAAAGTAAAAGATAAAAAGATTATGTACAAGTATTATATACATATTTACAAAAGCTTGTATACTGGATTTCACTTATAAGCTCAAAATAAGCAAATAAGCAATTTCCATATACCTCAGATCCAAACACCCCCTGCAACTAACTTTAGTGACAATTTAAGCTTAGTAAATAAGCTGAAAAAGTAAAACTAAGGATTGAAGTATCAAGCTGAGGTGATTGGCTTTCCAAAAAGCCAAAGCTCATCAAGTGGGGTCCACTGATGAGCTTTTGAGAGGCTTATGAAAATCCTCCCATTTCACTATGTATGATGGTTACCCAGAACACATAACAAAATGGGACACACAAAAAGCCAATTGCAGCCCTAGTTAATAAGCTGCAATATAAAAATTAAGCACTAGATCCTAAAGCCTAGTTGATAAGCTCCTCATGGAACTTGAATGCATCAGCTAGGTTCAAGTAATAAGCTTTTTGTGAGCTTATGAAATAGGCTAGGTGTAGGAAAGAAATACTGAGGACTCAGTATTCTTTTCATTATGGTGATAAGTATAAGCTGCTTGCAGCCCTGGTTAATAAGCTACAAGAGGTAAATTAAGCACTGGATCATGAAGCTGGGTAGGTAAGTTTCACATGAAGCTAATTTACTCAGGCTCTAGATCACAAATGAGCTTGTGGAAATGGTGTAATACCCCTGATTGCTCAGGAGTATGTTGTGAGTGGGCAAACAACAAGGCTCACAAAACTTATCTAATAAGCTCATAAGAGCTCAACAAGCACTGAGACATTGAGTTTGGTAGTTAAGCTTCACATGAAGCTAAACCACACAAGCTCAAACTCAATAAGGAACTTTTTATGGGCTATTGAAAATCAACTCATTACACTGTTTGCTTCAGTGTGATGAGTGGTGAGTAACAAAAAAGGTTGGTGGTGTAAGCTATCTAAATAAGCTAAAAAAAATAACAAACAAGCATAAACATAACAACTATGCTACTAAAACATTACAGAGAAGCCAAAAGCACCAAGATGGGTCAAGTCATGAGACTTTGACAAGCTCATGAACTTGACAGTCCAACTTGTGCACAGGGCAAAAACATGCTTAAATAAGCACTACTAAAAGCTAGTAATAAGCTGAATTAAAAATTAATAAAAATCACACAGACAGATAAGCAGCTAATCTAAAACACCCTATAAGGACAATTTCTAAAACTAAATAATAAGATCACACTAAAATCAGACATTTATTCAAAAACCTGAAAAACTAACATTTTGACTTTCCACATAAACATAAAAAGTTGACTAATATGAGATTCTAATCTAATTTACTGATTCAATAAGTTATATTAAACATTGAAAACATGAAACTAACAAAAATTAACAACAATTAAACAGATTGGGTGAGTATGGCATTGAAAATCATCACAGTGATCAAATGAAGGATCATGGATGTGATTTTTGACTTTTATATAAGTAAACAATAGATTTGATGGACTGTCAATCCTCAAAGAACTCAGTGTACCCTATATCCATCAAAAATAACAACTTAGACCTATCTAAACACCCTTGAATCAGTTATGCCAAACACACCTAAAATGAACTTAATTTTAGCTTTTCATTACATAAGACTGTGTACACTAATTTTATCAAATCTAAAAGCTTTCATCTGTTAAATTAGGACTTTTATAAGTTTAATCAAGTAGTCACACTAGGTTAAACCATGATTATCAAAAATCAAGTATAACACAGTTGAAATGCAATTTCAAGCATAATCAAATTCCAAAACATAACAAACTTATATTAAGCTATAATTATATTAACTAACAACAAATAAACATAAAAACATGAAAATTAAAGCATGAACATATCATAAGTAGTAAAATGCAGAAATGGTAAAAAATGCTTACAAAGTGAAGCTAGCTGAGAACTTAAGAACCAAGGACCAATGTTACATCCTATAGCCTCCCATGAGGCAACTAAACCCATGGCAATCCAGAATAGCCAAGCTCCAAGCTAAGAAAACCAAGAACACATGATTTTTAATTTATTTTCTATTTTTATCTATTTTTAGTGATTTTTGGATTTTAAAGACTACAACTGAATTAATGGTTTCTACAAGCTTTAAAGCTTTTGTCAGGAGCTTATGTGACGTATAGAGTCCATATAATCAACTACAAACAAGGAAATTAAATGACATGAAAAATAAAGGATAATTATGAAGAACATGAATTATAAAAGAGAACTTGCATTAAACTGAGATTGAGTTCCATTACACTACTTTGATGAACAATTACACTACGAAAAAACATTTTAAAGGATTACACTACGAAAGCAGTTAAAGATTAATTAATCTACATGACTTAGGCTATTCCAAAAGTAATTATTCCTCTGCTTCTCTTCCTTCTTTTATAACCTCAGAACCCTTGGAGGTCACTCTTAACTTTTTCTCTTTCAATCTTGACCCTTGATTTAGTCCAATTCATCTTAACCATTCAAATGGCTTTTGGCGCCAAAAGTGCTCCACGTGTAATTGAGGCGGTTTGGATGCAATTAATGCATCTTGATGTTATGTGGAGGTGTAAGGGACAAGGTAGGGTAGATTTTTCAGCTTGGGGGTCAAGTTGAAGGGAAAACAGGGGAAGGTTGAGTGTTTGGAGGGAAAAAGAGGTGGGGAAGCATTAATGGTGGAGTGGGATAAGGTTTAGATGGTGTAAGAGGGTAGGGTGTGAATTGGGGTAGGCAAGTGGAGGAGGAGAGGTGGCAAAAACCACCTGGTTTTGGGTAGGAGGCTGGGAGTGAGGATGATGAACAGTGGTGAGTGGTTTTGGCGGTTTTGGGGGAGGTCAATGGGGTCAAACCCCGTATTATTAATAAGGGGTGTGGGCTGGGGTTTGTTTGTTGGGCCAAGGGATGGGCTTGTTTGTGTTTTGTGTTAATATTAAGGATCCGTTTGGTTTTAATAGTAACAAAAGCCCAAGGACCAAAAGTGACAATGCTGAATTCTTGAGGGATCTATTTTGCCACTTTCCAAACTTTCATCTAGGGATCAAACCTGCCAATACACAATTATACAAGGACCAAAAGTATATAATTTTCTATTTTAAAACTTTAAGGACCTAATATGTAAATTTGGATTTTAGAGGGACTTGTTTTGTAATTTCCCAAAAGTTATCAATTTGTTCCAAATTGTAATTCATGCGTAGTACAAGGGTATTATTTGTAAATTTCCAAGTTTTGAATACCCAAGGACCATTTTTGCCAATTTTGTAACTTGAGGGGTAAAAATTGCCAGTTTATGTAAACTTTTATCCAGGGATGTTTTGTGAACATTTTTGGTTTCCCAAGGACTTAAGTTGACTTTTCATTCATTTTAAACGTTCAGGGACTAGTTTTGTCAATATTTGAAACTTGAGGGACTGAAACTGCCAATTATGCAAACTTTGTACGTTTTTCATTTGTTTTTGCATATTTTGTATTTGAAACATATAAAACATACTTCTAAGATATTTTCAGTATTTTGATACATATTTGAGTGTTTTTGTATGTTTTGGCAGTTCAGATTGGTATAAAATGATGAGTTTTTAGACACTCATCAATGCACTCGGGGGAAAAGATAAAAGGAGCATCCTTTTCAAGAAGATGAGTCATGGGCCAGGCTATTTTGGAAAAATCCTGTATGAATCTCCGATAGAACCCGGCATGGCCGAGGAAACTCCTTATTCCTTTAACAGTGGTGGGATGAGGCAGTTTAGCAATAACATCAATTTTGGCCTTATCGACCTCAATCCCACTTTTTGAAATTTTATGGCCGAGGACAATGCCCTCCTTAACCATAAAATGGCTCTTCTCCTAGTTTAGACAAAGATTAGTGTTTTCACAACGTTGAAGCATTTTTTCTAAATGGGAGAGGCATGAGTCGAAAGAATTCCCGATGACTGAGAAGTCATCCATGAATACCTCCATGGTTTTCCCGATCATGTCGTGGAAATAGCCATCATGCACCTCTGGAAAATGCCCGGAGCATTGCATAACCCAAAAGGCATGCGACGATAGTCAAATGTTCCGTAAGGGCATGTGAAGGTAGTCTTATCTTGATCCTGTGGATCAATGGGAATCTGGAAGTAACCCGAGAAGCCGTCGAGGAAGCAATAATACTCATTCCCAGCTAGTCTTTCGAGCATTTGATCCATAAAGGGCAGAGGAAAATGGTCTTTGCGGGTGGCTTCGTTAAGCTTTTTGTAATCGATACATACTCGCCACCCTGTAACCAAACGAATTGGTATCAACTCGTTATCCTCATTTGTGATAACCGTGATGCCACCCTTCTTTGGAACACAATGTATTGGGCTAACCCAAGGACTATTTGATATAGGGTAAATCAATCCCGCATCAAGAAGTTTGATAACTTCTTCCTTAATAACTTCGTGGATTTTTGGATTTACCCTTCTTTGATGCTGCACGGCAGGTTTAAAGTCCTCTTCCATTAGGATTTTGTGTGTACAAAAATCCGGGTTAATACCCTTTATGTCTGAGAGCTTCCAAGCAATTGCTTGCTTGTGGGACTCTAAAACCTTAAGCAGCGCGGTTTTCTCCTCATCCTTTAAGTCTTTTGCAATAATGACTGGTAACTTATCGTTACCTTCCAAGAATGCATATTCTAGATGAGGAGGTAGGTCCTTAAGTTCTACCTCGGGGAAATCATCATTTTTCTCAACATATTTTACTTCCGCCTTATGAAGTTGTGGAGGTAGAACAGGAATGGGAGAAGGATCTTTGTTCAATAACTTCTCAAGGAGAAGTATATCCTTTTCCAGGTCAATCTCTTGGTTATCAATTCCTTCGGGAACTGAATCACGTTTGAGAAAGGCCTCTAATTCCTCAAGGACGAAATCACTTCCCTCAAACGGAGTGAGGGAAGGAGAAGAATTAGCGATTATGGGATGAGAAGAGATAGTGGGATTGCCACTAGGAGAATTATCAGCGAATCCAAGGATTTCCTGAGCATACTCCTCGGATGCAATGTCAATGACATCAATTCGGTTGACCGATTCAGCATCATAATTCGAGGAGTATCTCGAGGTTTGATCAAGGTTGAACGTTATCGCTTCATTGCCAACTCGTAACGTGATTTCCTCATCGAAAACATCGATTAATGCACGTCCCGTTCTTAAGAATCCCCTCCAAAGAATGAGAGGAACTCTTGGATCTGCATCGAAATCAACAACGACAAAGTCTGCCGAAAAATGGAACTTTCCCACTCTTACAAATACGTCCTCGGAAATACCAAGGGGACGTGAAATTGAACGGTCTGCAAGCTCGAGAGTCATGCAAGTGGGACTAAGTGCCTGAAGAGAGAGCTTTTTCCAAACTGAGTGGGGCATTAAGTTGATGCTTGCACCAAGATCGACCAAGGCAAAACACTCAACCATACCCGGGAAAATACATGGTATTAGAAATCTCACGGGGTCTCCTAGCTTCTCGGGAAGCTGTTTCAACAGAACTGCAGAGCAGTTTTCATTGAGTGGAGTTCGTGCCATCTCAAACAGTTTTTCTTTATTGCTCAACAGGTTTTTGATTGTCGATGCGAATTTGGGCATTAAAAAAAGAGCATCCGCGAAACTAATATCGAAGTGTAGTTCTTGAAAAATCTGAAAGAATTTTTCCATCTGATGATTAGCTTTTTCACGGAGCTTCTGGTCTTGCAATCGTGAAGGATATGGAATTGTTGGTTTTGGGTTGGCTTTTGGATTTTCAACAGGACCTTCGGTAGTTTCAAACACGACTCTTTTAGGGGGAGTCGGGACCGGGATAACTGGAGGAGGGATGTCATTGGTACCTCCGTTATTAGTAGGAAGTACCGTATCCGTAGTATCCTCAGTTTCACATTCCTCTACTGGGATAGGAGAAGAGGTAGATGGAGCTGTGGGTCCTTTATAAGAAACTCCACTTCTTGTGGTGATCGCCTTTACATCGCCCCTCGG
This sequence comes from Artemisia argyi, assembly GCA_030686995.1. Lineage (NCBI taxonomy): Eukaryota > Viridiplantae > Streptophyta > Magnoliopsida > Asterales > Asteraceae > Artemisia > Artemisia argyi. The sequence goes on along the minus strand of CM060692.1, from coordinate 2,052,015 downwards.
ATTAGCGATCGTGTTGCTAGGTAAAGTAGTACCTGAGCCCGAGGGTCGATCATTTAAAGACTTCTTCAAATCAGATATTTGACTAACCAGCATTTTGTTAAGTTCATCTTGGGATTTCATAAACTGTTTTAATAACTCATCATGTGATGGTCCAGTTGGAACAATGGCTTGATTTTGGTTTGGAAAATTTTGAGCCCGATTGTTCTGGAAATTCCCATGTTGCTGGTTGTTATTACCCTGGAAGTGGTTTTGTTGTTGAAAATTACCCTGAGGGTAATTGTTCTGACCTTGATTTCGGTTATAATTCCCTTGGTTCTGATTTTGTTGAACCTGATTTTGACCAGAGTTGAAATTCCCCTGGTTGTTAAAACCTTGGTTCATTCGGTTCTGGTTCTGATTCTGGTTAAAGTTCTGGTTTCTGTTTTGACCATTTTGGTTCTGGGATTGATTAAACCCTGGTGGTCCGATGTAGTTATTAGATCGGTGGCTCAAAAGGTTTCGATCCCCTTGCGGTTGGTCAGAATTACCTCCCGTATTATAGGAACCTTGAGCTGCGTACACGTTTTCACGAGCCGAGCCAGCGGAGGCTGGGCACTCTGTGTAAGGATGTGGACCACTACAAGTTTCACAACTTGGGTTAACAGCTTTGACCTGATTATGATTTGTCTGATGGATACGCAAAACTGCTGTAGACAAATCATCGAGCTTTTTAGCTAGGATGGATATTTCATTGCTTGCCGGAGTGACAGACTTAAATGAGTCGTTCCTCTCAGCAGAGGAGTCCCAAAAATTATGATGGGCAGTCATGTTTTCGATTAAGTCATAGCACTCTTCAGGGGTCCTTTTCATAAAGGTGCCCCCAACAGCAGCATTGATGGTGTCACGATGACAGAGTGTCAATCCATTATAAAAGGTATCAATAATGGTGACAAGAAGCATGTTATGATTGGGACACCGATCAATAGCAAGTTTATAGCGTTCCCATGCCTCAAATAAGGACTCTTCGGGAAGCTGTCTGAAGTTGCTGATATCATTCCTCAGCTTTGTGACCATAGATGGTGGAAAGTATTTGGCCAGAAATTTAGTGATCATCTCATCAAAAGTGTGGATCGAATTCTTTGGAAGTCGATCGAACCATGAAGTCGCATGATGAGTGAGAGAATAGGGAAAAAGGTATAAACGTAGGCCGTCGTCGGTGACGCCATTTTGTTTCATGCTCTGGGTGACAGTTAAAAATTTGTCGAGATGCTTGTTAGCATCGTCACCCGGCAATCCGTGGAACTGGCACGTATTCTGGATCTGTTGTATCATGTGGTGTTTTAATCCAAAGTCCGTGGCTCCAATAGTGAGTGGTGCAATGGGTCTACCCCTCCCTTGCATGGTAGGTTGACACAGTTCCTCCATTGTTCGGGTGTCAGGAACTGGTTCCTCCTTGGGAGGGAATGGGGGCTCGTCGTTCATTTTTGAAGGTTGCTTTTCTTCAACAGTACGTAACTTAGTTACGTTTTTTCCTTTATTACGCTTTGTTTGCGAACGAGTGCGCATGCACTAAAAACGGTATCAATCAAAACAAGACAGAGGCAAAACTACAGTGAACTTGAATCCAATAATCACAAATGAACAGCTCCTTTAAAAAAGGTACACTATTCACAAGGATACAATGGTAAGTTTTAAATCTTAAGTTTGGGAACTTATTATGTTCACACCCCCAGTTGATAGGTGTTCTGCCTTGGTTTTCGGTGGTAAACTTTTATGTAATTATATTCACAGTAAAATGTTTTTGGCTTTTCGTGTATGGGTGAAAAACTTGGACAATATTTTTGGAACTGATTCGTTAACCGAAGTCGTTCCTTTAAGATTACTCGCAGATTGGCGGGAGGAAATAAATGGATCCCTCTTCAGTTCACAATTTAATGTCAGAACTTACCTTAAACCAACTGTATAGGTTGTAATCTTAAAGATAACGAAGTAATTTAACTTCACAGTTTGTTTTGTTGTTTATGATTTGTTTGGTGTTTTTAACACTTCAGGAGAAATGTTAATGAACTTTTTCAGATATGATTTTAATTTTCACAAAGTGATGGTATCTATACAGGAGGGTTTTTGAAAACCACTTAACCTAAAACGTTTTGAAATACGCAACAACCTCCCCGGCAGCGGCGCCAAATTTTGACTCCTCCTAAACCAACCAGTCAACCGTGTGCAGTTGATAGGCCCACCTAGGAGAAAGTGCAAGTTTATATTGACCGTGGAAATATAGGGAAATCCCCGGGTCGTTAAGTCCAACGAGATTGAAATTGTATTTTGAACGTTTAAGGGAATGAGTGGTACTGAGGACAGTAACCAAAATGATTGGGGAATGATTATACTACTGATTACTTGGTATTTGGATAATATGAAATGATATAAACAATAACAGAGATACACACAAAAGCACAAATTAGAAAATCAGATAACAGATAAAAGTGGGTTTTAACAAGTTACAAACTACAGGGGGTACAAGTGAAACTATTTAAAACTTAAAATTAAAAGAAAATTTAAAGTGAAAATGAAATTATAAAATTGATTATTTAATATTTAAATATTACTCAATTAATTAAAACTATTTAAAAATCTAATTTAAACCTAAGTTAAATTAACTAAAAATTATAAAGATTACAATTTAAACTAAAAACTTGCAAAAATAATTTCTAAACCTTAAAAAGAACTTGAAGAAAGTATAAAAAATGAAAATAAATATTTTTGTCTTTTTATGAGTTTTCTATTAATTAAAAACTATTTATATTATTTAAATTAATTAAACTATTTTAAATTACTAATAATACTAAAATAACTTATAAAATTATGGAAAAATTTATAAAACTAATTAATCATTACAGGAATCCTAAAAAATTATAAAAAGTTGCTAAAAATTAAATTTAGGCTAATTTACTAATTAATTACCTTTTAATTAACTTAAATCTAATTTCAATAATTAAAATAAGAAAAATGGAAAATGAACAGTAGAAACTAAAAATATATTTTCTAAAAGTCTTAACTAATCTATAAAACCTAGGAAAAATATAAAATTATACTGTTGTTAATTAAAATTAAAGAAAACTAATTAATTACTAATATTACCTATTTAATTATTTAAACTATTTTTAAATCTAATAAATAATAAACCGCTTAGAAAAAATCTAAGAAAATTATTTTAACTACTTAAAGGTAATAGGAATTTAAGAAAATTATAAAAATGGACAAGTGCTTATTATTAAGCTGAAAGGAAAATTAAATAGATAATTTCTATTAAATAGAAGCTATCACTATAATTAAAGTTGGCTTTTCCTGGTTTTTCTTTTATAGAAAAAATAAAATACTTAAATAATGAAACTTTTACAAAAACAACTAATTTAGAAACCAAGAATAAGCACTGTGAGTGCTTATTTGCTTATACAGTTGACTAAGTTTGACCACACAAAGAAATAAGCTCAAATGAGTTATGTGGGGTCCACACTGGTTAAATCAGATACACACAAGTTACTTGGACATGTTTGAGCAAGTTTTAGTCAAATAAGCTATAAGATTAAGCTACAAGACCACAATAAGCAATTCCAAACTTGGTTTCTGAGACAGAAATGGGACAAAGTTTTGATGTTGATTTAGGTGGGGTCCACTGATGCACAGGTCAAACAAAGGGTCAACTCTTGAACCCTGGTAGGAGGGGGTTGTAAGAAACCAATTAGGGAGTGTGGGACCCACTGGGGTAGCCACAAACTACCACCAAAGTGGTGGTGATGAGATGATGGTCTGTGTAGCAAGGGAGCTTCTTCCCCTGCAAGTGTTTTTGGATGGTTGTAACTTGCACAAGAAAAATCTTAAAAATGAAATAGATGCAGGAAACTAAAGTTAAGCTGGCATACTAACACCTCAATAAGTTTCAAAGCTTAAGATTGAACATAAAATTCTAGATAAATCATGCCATTTGGAGGATTTTTGAGGTTGTGCACTTTTTGACTTTTTAATTTATAAACTAACTTTGACTTATGTGAACTTCTGATTGATCCTACTTACTGAATAAGTAGTTATAAGCTAAGATTAATTTAAATTAAGCTAGGTGACTACTTTATGTGATGATATGGTGAGATTTGGACCTCAATTCCTATAACAGTTAACTGTTAAGGAGTATAGGTGATGATTTTCACTTTTTCTTTAATAAACCTAGGTTTTTATGGTTTACTTAGACTAATAGAATCTAATATACCATGTAGGAACAGAAAATTACAACTGAAACTTACAAATTCACTCCTAACTCAGCAATGCCAAACACCCCTTTATATGGTCTATTGTTTTGATTTGTGAGGCAAAGAAGGTTCAGGGCTTATAAATCTGATCCAATGTGACTTTTTATGATATGTGAGATCTAAACAAGTACTTAGAAACAGAAAATGACCACAAATGCACAAGAACACTACTTAAGCTATATTGACTGTGAAACTATGAATTTAAGCAACCACAAATTCTGATGAATAAGTGCTATATTATAAGTTACAGAATACCTAAATAACACTAAATAAACACAAGCAAACTAATTAAGCAATAAAATAAGGCAAACTATAACAGAAAGATGGAAATGGGAATATGAGCTTACTTTATGCCATCCAAGCCAAGCAAAACAAGAACCAGAACCACAAGAACCAATCCTAACACTCCCCTTGGAGTTCTAACCCACAATCCACAGCTTCTTTGCTTCCAAATCACTCTGAATCCCAGAAATCAAAACCAATTCCCACAGTTGACTTTTGTTGACCGATTTTATATTTGTGGAATTTGTTTAACTTATACTGATTTGTAAGTTACTAAAAGCTTTATTGAGCTTATTAGGAGCTTATATGAGCTGATTAGTCCTTATCATCCACTACAAACAATATTAGACATTATTGAGATTTTTGATATAAAATAAAACTTTCATAAACTGAGATAAAGATGCAAACTTGAAATTTATTATCTGAAAAGCTTACTAGTATACTGAGAATGATAACTTGAAACTTTGAAAGCTTAAATTACACTTGAACTTTTAAAAGAAACTAATACGACATACAATTATTGAAAAAAAAACTAGATATCCTTCTCTTCTGCTTCTCTTCCTTTTATAGGCTCATTTTAGGGTTCCTTGTGAGTCTCTGAGTAAATCCCACTTTAGATCTTGACCCTCCATTGCTCTGAATCGATCCTATCCGTTTAAACCTTTTTGGCGCCAAAAAGTCATACACTTTGCTTGGGGCCAAAGTTCTGTAATTAAAGAGTTTTGGAAGCATGTGGAGGTGTCAGGTGACAAATGAGATAGTTTTAGGACAAGTTGGGGTGATATGGAAGAAAACAGAGGTCAAGGTATGGTTTGGAGTGAAAGGGGTGTGGGGATGCATTTATGTGGTGTGGGATAAGGTTGTGAGGTGGAAAGGAGTAGGTTGGGTGAGCTGGAAGGTGAGGTGGTGGTGGAAAACCACCCTGGTATTGGGTGAAGCAGGGGTGAGGGAGGAGATGAACAGTGAAGGCGGGTTAGGGGTGTTTGACTGTGGGTTTGACCCCGGTTTATTATATTAAGGGTGTGTGGGCTGAGGGTGGATTGGGCATAGGAAAAATGGGTGGGCTGGATTGTGTTTGGATTGGATTTAGTTTGGTTTTGGTTTATTAATACAAAGGGTCCGGTTGGTTTAGTGTTAAACAAGGACCAATTTTGTAATTTGGCCAAAATTAAAGGACTGATTTTGCAATTTTCCCAAACTACTTCCAAGGACTAAACCTGCAATAAAACCATAACACAAGGATAAAAGATGTAATTTTTCCATTTTCAAAACCCAGGGACCTTTTCTGCCAATTCCTCAAACTCCAGGGACCTTTTCTGTAATTTTGGATTTTTAAGGGACTAAAGATGTAATTTTTCCATTAAAATAGGCCTAACTTAAGTGACACCAAGTTCACATATTGTCCACATTGTGTACTCCATTGTTTAAGCACATTGTGTACTCGCCACTATCAAAAAGCCACATTTGTAACTTAATTTCTCGAATCATTATTATGGTGTTATACATGGCTTATGTGCAGGTACTTAGTTACAGAACAATATATAGCTGGTGGAAAGCAACTCATTTGCTCGGTTCATCCACTATACTACTATACTTAATGTCCATTTTCAATGCTAGGCGCTGCTCGTTTTCCTTCCAACCGTCAGTAGGTGATCAATGTTCTGACCACAGCAGAATCACTTTACGCTGTGTTCCAATCATCATTGTTAGCAACAAGTGAATAACATTTCTAAGCATTAACCTTAGTACAAAAGTCATCATTCACTATTCCAGTGAGTTTGTTTTTTGTCATACCACACATCATGGTGATGCAGTAAAAGTAAAACCAACAAATTTATCCATAAACTAAAATAGATGTAAAAATTAATATAACTTGCAAACCATGTTTCTCAAATCATAACTAATTAAATACTAATATATATACGTCCTCAAAAACGGTACCGCAAACATTCCAGCCAAAAACATAAAGTAAGAAGATGCATTACTTCTCAAAACAGACTAAGAAGTAAAAACATCGATGCTGAGGAAACAAGCAGCTCCAGGAAGGTCCAAAAAGCGATAGATTCCTGCATCCTGAAACGTAGCACCGATTGGTTAGCAATTAAAATTTCGACAAGAAAGGTCATTGCAGAAATAATCAGTCCTACTATTACTCAATCTGATTGATAGCAACAACAAAGACTGACCCACTGGACCCTTCATTCAGGTAGAGAAAAGCCAGTAAGTTCCTTACATTTCTTTTTTGAGTAGCATTTTGAGCCCTACTAATGACAAGGTCCATGCAAACATACTTACATATTGTCCTAGTAAACTTTAAGCCTACTTGATCAGTAGTCACACAAGTCACATAAACTAAACTTTAATGTTCTCATTAGGCACCAACTCGTGGTGATTTTGCTAACGAGCGAACCCCTTAATTGGGGTTACCAAGCAAGTGTTGTAGCGGCCTATCGGGTACATCGACCAACTTACTATCAAATCCTTTAATAAAGTTGATGATAACAACCATGGAAAGTTCAAACTAGCCGAACTAACTACAATTTAATAAATTTTCCATGTAAGGAAATGAGCACAATGAATGAGTTTTATGTCTACATAAAACTTCCTAATACTTAAAAGATACAAGACAGAATTGGAGACAATAGTTGTTTAAATACAACAAAAAACAATGTGAAACCAAGAGAGAAGAAATGAGAAGATCAATGTTTACCTTAATTTAAATTGCAATTGTTGCACTAGAGGGCATCGGTGAAACTAAACTCTCAACAAAGGTATGTGGTCTAATTTCATGATCAAACCTCTGAATCTTTGAAAATGAACTATTGTTGGAATCATACAAAACAAATTCCTTCTTGAGTCTCAACAAAACTTTTTTGTCATGTGAAATACACAAAGGCATCAAAAATTTAGGTATCTTAAAATTAGTTAGGTGCAAGATGGAAAACAATTTAGTCCAAGAATCTTGCACTCCATAAACCTTCATCACCCATACCTCTGAGCGATCTCCACGATAATCACAAACCACAGACAACCATTCTCCCAAAGTACACAATGTCAGATAATTATGCCCTTTATCATACACAGGTTGCAAAATTTCGCCAAGTGTTTCAGTAGCTAAATCAAAAGAAACTATAATCCTCAAGTAATTATTAGATGATCCCCAATCTCTATATTGATCAGTCATCCAGTGAACAACTCCATTCAAAAATATTCCACGCGTCCGCCTTCGAAAACCACTAGGAAAATCACCAAGTGTCTTCCAACATCCAGATTTTAACGAGTATATCGTCATTTTATCGGTGGCATGAGTTGATTGACAAACAAAAATTTTGACAACTTTATAATCATCATTGGACTCATCGTACCCAAAATCAAACCCAGCATACTCATTACCAAATAGACCAGGACCAAAGTATGGCAAGCTATTGATCACTCTTCTAGTACTAGGGTTCCAGATGAAGATACTATATTCGTTAACGATTATGCATAACAATCCATTACAAGAACCGACAATACGAGCACTAGCATCCCAAGGGAATGGATTATCAAGCTCTAAGACATTAAAAGATTCACCAAATGTGTCAAGATCATAAAGACGACAACTAAAAGAAAATTCATCAATGGACGCGGATATAAATTGATAGTGAGAGTTGCATAGCGATAAAGTTAAATGAGATTTAATGAAACGTTGTCCAGATATTAAAACGTACCATCGTTTGCAAACAGACTTACAACGTAACAAATATTTAATTGGAAGCTTTAACAAGATTTCGATAATGATCTCTGTTGGAACCCAATGTTCGTCTGACATTATTACCGTCACTTGTTTTTGTCGACCTAAAGTTCTGCTTCGCAATATTTGTAGGTTTTTTTTTTTTTTTTTTTTTTTTTTTTTTTTTTTTTTCATGTACAATTACATCCTTCATATTTTTCATATTGTTATATTGCATCTAGTGGTTCTTGTAAGTGCTATTTACTTGGCTTTGTTTTCTCGGATAAGGGAAAAAATAGTTTTGCATGTCTTGCATCTTTTAACCGGTCCAAAAGTGTACTGAACCTGAGCAAGCATACTTGTTCTGGTTTCGGTTCCAACTATACTTGCTCATGTGTGGTTCTGAGTTCTAGCTATAACAATTACAGGTAATTGATTGATCTTTTGTTATATATGATTCACACCCAGTATCCAATATCATTACTTGTTATATTAATCTTTTACTTTAGTGATGTTACGTCATTATATTAAGCCAATAATTTGGCTTGAATTAAACTAGGGTTATTACTCAAATATGTTACTAAAGTTTCACAAAAATTTGCTTTTAGTTACTATAGTGTTTTTTTTTTTTTTTTTTTTTTTTCAAGAGGTTACTCATGTAAACGGGTTCGTTAATTAGGTTACTCATGTAAACGGGTTCGGTTAATAAGGTTACTCCCAGGGTGGGATACCGGGTGTACCGGTTTTCCACTATCTTTAATTTACATTTTTGGTCCATGTGGCATGGCGGGTATAACGAATTTAGTCCTTAGGAAGTCATTAAAGTTTTCAAACTTAGTACTTCGCGGATAATGTATAGAACCCGATATTAGTACTTCGCGGATAATGTTTTCAAACTTAGTACTTCGCAGATAATGTTTTCAAACTTTGTACTTCGCGAAAAAAATTTGTTTTGGTATGAGGCAGTCTTTTTGTTGATACGTATAGTGTATATACTCACACATTGTTGGTGTGTATGTATTAGTTTTACACAAAATCTTAACCATAGTCTTTGTAAAGTTAAAGACTCGTGATTTAAAAATCTTAAATTTGTATTTTAACCATAAACAACCATGTATAAAATAGTTTTTGCGTATCAAAGACTAACCATTTTTGTTATTATAAAGTGGTTTTTCCGTCCCGAATTTATTTTCAAAACACACACGGTGTTGGAAAAATGATTACTACAATGTGCAATAATATCACGTTGTGTTTACTTTTTTAAAAACGTTTTGGGTAGTTTCATTGTCATTGTTTTAAAACAGAACAAAATAAAAAAGTTACACATTTCAATGTAAATAATTCTTTTTTCTTTTTCGAACACAAATTTTGTATTAAAAACACACCTGCAAGAAGCTAGGAGGAGGGAATGTAATTAAATAGGAATAGAAAGTGTGATTTGGGGATTGTTAAACCACTCGATCCAATTACAACAACCCGTTACGGGCAAAAATGTGTAAAAACATATGAAAACGGATGAAAACGTAAGAAAAACGGACGAAAACGTAAGAAAAACGGGCGAACACGTATAAACACGGACAAGAACAGATAAAAACGTAAGAAAAACTCGTTACGGGTCGCCCACAGGAGAGGTTTCGAGAAAAAAAATCTAAGGACTAAATTTGTTAAACCCGACAACCCACAAGGATCATTTAGTAACTTTTTACCTGCTATCTTAAGTTGATGGAGTAACGTAAACAACGGTCACGCAAACATGAGTAACCTCTTTGAACAAAAAAAACTATAGTAACTAAAAGCAAATTTTTGTGAAACTTTAGTAACATATTTGAGTAATAACCCATCTATTTTATCTAATAAATGATAGTTTTGGACAACCATCCTAAGCGCGAAGCATTAAAATTCGGTTTAATTCTCTGACGTGTTCTTCCATATTTAGATCTAAAGTACAATCGGTTTATGCGATGGTTTTTGTGAATCAAAAGGAGAAAGTCAGCAGGATGTGTTAATATATTTTTGTAAAGTAGTAAATGCGATTTTAACAGTTTCATGGTCCATTATTGATTCAGTTACACCCGATTCTTCCTCCCTACGATTTGGTGTTGGCAGTAATATGTGAGTTTTATAATTTTTTTCAATAATTTTGTTACTTATTTATTTTGAATTACTTATAATGTTATAAAGTATTATTGAATCACATAGTACATGTATTTTGATGAATTAGTTTTGTTTCAATTGAATTCAATATATTTGATTTGATTTAGTCCAGTTCAATTGTGTGGATGCAAAACCCTACAAAAATTGGGGGAATAATCACTTTTTTTTCCGATTCCATTCTGCTATAGCAAAACCTTAGAAAAAATAGGGGATAATTAATTGCATGAAATAGTTTTTATAAATTGGGGGAAAACTGTAGTCGATTGTTATTTTTTATCATATTAGTAATTTTTGGATTTTAGTTTTTATAAAGTGCAGGTTTTTCTTGATATATAGGAACTATATATTGAGGTTCTATAATTTGTTCTTATTCTTCTAAAGTTTACCATTCATTGCTTTTGTTAAGAAAAGTATGTAGGAAGAATTGAGAACAAATGTTTGGTTTGAGTTTTTTTTTTGTAATAGCATTCTTGGTGGTGGTGGGACGTTATATATATGAAAAAAGTATTGTAAGATTATTTAACGTTATTGCCCGAAAGAACTTTTCTACTGTGTTTTTGATGTAGTAAAAACATATCATTAAGGGTGATGAGGTGGTTCTTTCATTCTTATTGCAAAATAAGTCTCTGAATCAAGTTTGTTAATAAGTGAACCTAATGTTTATTATTTATGTGAGCAGGTGAAGATGAAGCTTAAAGACCATAACAAATGGATACCATGTCTTGCTTTCTCTAATGTGTTTAACGTCCTGATGTCTTCTGTTGCTGATTCTCAAGTAAGAGAAATTAGATGATCTTTTGTGTTTCATTTGTTAATATTTTCTAAACTAAATTTAGCTATACTTAATGAAGCAGAATTGATGGTATTTCAGTTGAGACACAATTGATGGTATTTTGAAAGTTCCTGATTGATACTTTCGTAGTTTTGTTTTTGAATATGCAAGGTGACTCGAGAGTTGAAAATTAGAAATTTAGCTCCAAGCGTATGCGTATGTTTGCTATGATTAATCAGTTTATGTTAGGAAGCCGATAGTTTTGAGTATCAACAATTTCTGGTTTCAATGGAACCCGTTATAACTCATAACAAGGTAATCATCAACCATTTGTTATTTAGACAATTTTGTTATAGCATTTGACCTGCTGATTGTTTTCTATAGTAATCTTTTTCCTTTTTTTTTTTTTGTTAATCATGTCAGAGATGATCTTCGAAATCAAATTATTCAGCTTGCCAGTAAGTTCCTTACTTAGAGAACAGAAGTACCTGTAAACATTTTCATTTCACCAGAAAAAATCTACTAAAATCACTAATAGCTGTAAAATCATTATACCCTCAGTGACTCAGTCCCATGAACACATGAATAAACACAAATGTTTGATTTTGACAGCATGTCTTAATTTTTTTTAATAATGACAGAAACATATATTTTAAATTAAAATCAATAGAATTATTTCTTTGACACGGGGTTGTATAATGAGTATTTGCCAACTGCCAGAACAGGAAATGTTGAAATTGTTAACCACACCAGTACACACCCAGCTAAGAGATCTAACTGTTTATTACTAAAGGGTTACAAATGTGTGATATTGTGTGATTTATAGCTCCTTGCATGTTTGTTAAGTCAATTATCCATCCTACAAAGACTGTTTTGTGGGATGGAGTAAAATATTCAAAATTTTTATGTATTTTTTGTTATGCAGGACAAAACTTGGAAAAAGAACCCCAGATGACGAAGTTAAGGAACCAGGTGAGGTTCTTATGTAGCGCAAACCAATAAAATTATATTAAACATGGTAAAATGGGGGCAGACAACGGGGTCGGATTGAAAAGGGTCATTTTATAGTACAGGTCGAAGCAGGCTGGGTCAAATTGTGTTGACCCGTAAACACATCAATAAATAATTAATTTGTTATTTGTCATTACTTGAGTACTATTATAAGTTTACATACATTAACCTTTGGTCCTTTTCAATAAAAAAGTTGAAGAGGTTTGTATGCATTAGTGATAGATGTGGTGATACTTTAAACTTTTGTGACCCATTTACGCTTTGGCTTATGTTTTAATTTTGACCTGTTTAAGCTAAAATACATGTACACAGGCGAAATCTACCCATTCATGAGTAAATGGGTTGAAATTGCAACTATGTATTTTACCATTAAACTCATCGCAATTATGCCATGATAAAGAATACATGATTTAATCATGTTATTTTTCCTGATTACACTCTTGATGATTGCTATAGATTTAGTATAAAAGTTGCCGCCCTTATCTCAAAAGGCTCAAGGTTTATTCATTTTTTTTACTTATGGTACAGTTTAGCTGTCATAGGTACGGATATAGCAATGTATTTTTTTTATCTAATGATAAATGTTGCTACTAATAGAGACAATAAGATTTTAGATTCATGGCTGTGAATTTTCTTAGTCACAACAAACATCAGCCAAAAGTTCGTTCTCCGTAAACAAATACACACACTAATAGCAGTAAAAAATGAATAGATGTTTACACATTTGAAAGTAGTAAAAAATGAATATACATTTTTAGTTTCTTTCATTAATCTCAAAATCCTATGATGTTTGTTTTTAACAGGTGATGTTAAGGTGCGTGGATACGTACTCGAGAAGAAAAATTAATACCTTGAGAGCTTGAGTGATAAGGTGCTAATCATTTTTTTTAATATTTACTTTGTGATTGTATTCATTGGTTGTAGTATTTACTTTGTGACTTCTGCATGTTGCAATGCTCGCCAACATTGATGTTATAAGGTTGCTGAGATCCTCAAGGAATGGACTGCATGGTTTAGTCAATGCCGAGCTATTGACATTAACGGTAACAACATCTTCTTCTTGGTCTTGCCAACAAATATTAACCACATATTGCAAATACGATTTTGAGTTGTTAAGAGCTTTGGTTTTGAGTATTGCTTTAAATTTCATTTGATCGAACATTATTTGGATTCATAGGGCTAACCCTTAAGGTAAATCCATAATCCTGCTACATTTACTTCTTTGTTTTACACTATCCACTCCTCTTATATTGGTTATGGGTTTTTTTTTTTTTTTTTTTTTTTTTTTTTAAAGCTTTTGTGATATGGGCTTACTTAGCTTATTGTTTGAGGATTAAGAATAAGTATACTTTAGTACAAATATAAGTTTATTTAGCTTATGACCTTATTTAGTTTCCGTAAACTTGGTAAGGTTACTTTTGTTGGATTACCTTATTTTCTCACCTTATGAGCTTATTTAGTTTCCGTAAAGTTGGTAACGTTACTTTTGTTGGTTTACGAGGTTATAGGATGATTGTAAGCTATCTAAAGCATTACGATTTGTGTCATGAAGTTTTAGATGTTATTTGGATTCGCATCCATGATGTTAGCAGTAACTGTTTTGCTTTTTCAAAAACAAAAGATAACATCCACATTTTTTTAGTAGTCAGCATTCAGATCGATAAAAGGCCAATATCGTTGGTAAAACCGACTTAGTTGAATACTGAGGCGGACAAGAAAAAGTCACGTATGTGTATTTGGTGCAAATTCTGTCGCGGCCTTCTGTTGTGGTTCCTATATGTGTTTCTGCAGTTCCGTTTTAGCACCGATCTTGGCTTTTAGTCGATCTGAATATGAGCTTCTATCAGAAACTGGCTATACTAATTTTCCTTCTCAAAATTGAAATATATCTACCACTATCATAGTTGCTTTCGTATCTTATCACCTCAGCAGATATTGTAATCTACTTTAATTATTTCCATTCTCCACTATCTACCGGCCATACTTCTTGCTTTCAGAGGGTATGCCATTCTCATATTTGAATGTGTCATATTCTATGGCTTTTTGGACCCGTAGTAAAAGAAAAGATTAATTTTTAGAAGTGATTTCCAGGATGATTACTATTTTGCACATAATGTTTGGTCTTACAACTTCTATAGCTTCGCTTATCCATGTAATCCACTAGAGGAAATTTAGTTTGAATAACTCCATATATGAATTCCCGCCTGTGTATCCATTACAGTTTCCAAGTTTTAACTTTGAATATAAAAATGGATGGTTGTATTTTGCTTATAACCCGTTTGATGTAGTACATATCCCAAGTTGACCCATTTATAAGGTTTATTGTTGGATAAGTTAGGTCAAGCTCTCAAGGGAACAAATTTATTGCAGAACATTCTTTATGTAATAAGCTGCTAAAATGGTAAAGTTTAATCTGTACAATATTGATTGCTTTGCCACATTTTCCTTCAAACCCTTACTCAGTTGAACGTAAAGATGGTCGTATATTAGACTTTACTTTTGTAGTATGTTAGCGTTGTAACGTTGAACCATAAGAATAAAGATTTAGCTATTGTGACCCTTTGTATGGTAGCGTTGTAATGTTGAATTATGATTTATAAGTGTACTTTGGAAATCAATTTTTGGTATATTATGAAAGTGGCGGATACGTCATTTGCACAAGGTTGAGGATTACTCCATCAGATAAGCGTTTGCCATTAAATATTGTCAGGAAACAATATCCTATCTCGGTTTCGTTTGCCATGACAATCAACAAAAGCCAAGGCCAATCACTTTCTAAAGTTGGTGTATCAAGAGTAAAAAGCAAGCAAGGTTTGAAGGTTGTCGTTTGTGATCGTGATGGTAATGTCTCCAAAACTACAACAAATGTCGTGTATAGAGAAGTGCTTGAAGGACTATGATTCAAACTTAAAAAGGAATGTAAAATTCACACGTTCGATTTACTTTCTCATGTTCTCACTTTTATTATATATTCTAAGCTACTATATGTTATCAAAAACAACATATTTTACTTACCTAATACATGGAACCTTAGGTGTCATTTAAAGTTTCAACTAAATTCTTGCATTTACAATATATACTACCATTTTAATTACTTTCAACATACGAATAATACAATTATTATTCCATAAGAACTTTTAATAAACGAATTATCTTGCATGAACTTCCAAAGAAATATCTGTTGGAGTTTATGGATATATATTAATAAACGTATGTCTAGAATCGAACCCAAGACCTCGGGATTGCACACATTATAAACGAGAATTAAAGTTTAATAAATATTAAATGTTATGTATATTTATTAATTAAACACAAGTAAAAGGATTAATGATCGTTAGTTATTAAACGTATGGACTAACTATCGTTAAAAGCAAACGTAAAGGACTAGAATGGAATTTGGAGACAAGAAGGATCCGGAACAACCCTTGGGTTGCTTGGGCCGGTCGTACACCTCAAAGGGAAGGGAATCCCTTGCCCTAACTTGTCCTCCAAGATATTCATTCACTATATAAGCAAACCTAGGGATCAAACTTTGGTACCTTTTGTGCACACACACTAACCAAAGTTTTCTTCTCTTCTTTTCTTGTTATAACCGATCGTCCAAACACCCATAAGGGTTTTGGATCGATTTTCCTTTATGGAATAATCTTGTGTTTTTGTCACTAGCATCACCTTTAATTCGTTAGTAGTTTGTGTGTACAAGAACGAGGTAACAACATACTTTTGTTGTTATCAAGGGATCGATTAACAAAACGGTAAGGGGTTAATCATTGATCCATATAAACCCTAATTAGGGTTCTTCATATTGTTAAAGACAATTGCTTTTGATTCTTGTTCGGGCTAGAATCACCACGGTACGTTCCTATTTAATTTATGTTAATCTCTTATGTGTTATAGATGTTCCTACGCTTCCGCATATGTGTTTACCTATTTTATGATTGTCATGATTCTAATATTCTAACAGTGGTATCACGAGCTTGCTATAACATGTAATTGATTACATAAAACACATAAAAAACGAATTTTGATTGTTTTATATACATGTTTTGGATCTAGGGTTTTGTTTTTTTACCCTAACCCTAATTTTGGGGGGGGGGGGGTTGATTTATTCCATGAACCCTAATTAGGGTTTGTGGTTTTATTAATTAATTGGATTAGAAACCCTAGGTTGCCTACATGTTTATGTGTTATATGGGCGTATCCTTGACCTAATTGGTAATTGTTATGTTTTGATCCGTGACGAAACATGCATGTTAGTCATGGGTTATTAAATGTTTATTAATTGTTAAGCTTTTCACATGTTTAGATAGATCTAATATTGGGGAAGACCCCATAACTATTAAAATCAATTATGTGCTATGTGGTATGTGATTAGCTTTGGCCTACGCAATTGACTTGTCAATGTATGTGGCTCACTTCCATTAAGAGGTGAAGGCCCTAGTTAAATATATGCATATAAAAACCTAGAATTGATTTTGTTAGGATCTTTTCTAAAAGGACTGCATGTGGCTAATTGTTTCACCTTTATAATTGTTATGTTATTAGTTGTTTTGATTTGTCTTTATTACTTGTTTTATTGTTTAATTGTTGGACACGTTTGTAAGCAATAAAAGGGTAATTTTTATAAAGAAAATAATATGGACTAATAACGGTGAAACAAAAGTGATAAAGTAAGAATCTTGCAAGGTCTTAAGTGCCGCTAGTGGTCCGATTCGCACGGTAATCAGCTCCCAGGCGAGACTAGCAAAATTCATACTTTATTACATGATTTTGAGATTCAATCCATAAACTTTTGCTTGATTGATGTTTTGTACAAATATGCTTTTAAAATTAAGTCCTTTAAGACGATATTCATAACCGTGATTTGAAGGCTTAGAAAAGAGCCTTAGAGTCTGCCTTGGTTATCACAATCTTGAATATGTCTTAAACGAATTACTTTTAAAATCATAATTGTAGAAAGTCATCTTAGGGTTTATTAAACCTCAAGTAAAACTTTGTGTATTAATTTCACGAATTGGTAATAAAAAGGTTTTGAAAACTTATGTTATAAAGATGAGTGCATGCATCTTTATACATGTTTTGATTTTCACATCAAAAATTTATACCCTAAAATTTAAGTTACATGCCATCTAACTATAAGAAACACTTGAAGTTATTATTTAGTAAACGTGAGACGCATGCTAAATTTTAATGACAAGGTAAATTTCCGAGTGTGCGTGAGACCACACATGGAGAATTTGCAGCTTCTAAGTTAGACGACTTAATTAAGTTGATGCGTGAGACCTAGAGCTTAAGGCATGAGATGGGATGAAACATGCTTACATGACAAATTGATGAATCAATTTGATGTAAATCCCATAATGATCTAGGAATTGGAAAAGTGTTTGCCAATTATTGTTCGACAGATTACCATCTTTTATACTTTCACCACTGGCAGATCAACTGATGTGGTGGAATCTATGTAAAGTTGGATCCTAGATTTTCAAGAAATAAGTTGGTTATATGAATATAACCTTGGGTATTATATTTTCTTGGAAATATAAATTATCGAAAATGCTAAAATTGAATTTTGTAATTTCTTTAAATGTATTAATGCAACTCAAAACCGTAAACGTAAGTTATTCTTTTAATTGATCTACACCCGTTTGGGTTTTTTGGTTAGAGTCAATATTTACAAAAAGAATAAATATAGTCTTCTTTCCATTACGAGAAGTGTGAGACTTAAATCCTATTCCTTTTCATGAATGAGAAATGTATAATAGGATAATTAGAATTGTCTAAATTCTAAATACATAACTCATAGCAAACTTTAATAGTAAGAGTATATGCACCTTATGAGTTATTAAATTAGAAGCTAGACTGATTACTGCATAATGGTAAAAGACGAATTAGATTATTTTATCTAGTTGTTTTGATTTGACCATTTAAAGATACTACATACAATTGTTGGAATGGTAGATCTATACAGGAAGAAATTGCATGCCCGAGCCTTTTCAAGTTAATAATTTGGAATGTGATGAATTACATTTATGTAGTAGATTACATCCTTTTATAACCTATATAATTGTTTGAATGGGTTTTCTTAAAAGATGTAGGAAAGTAAATAGTACACTATTTCTTTCACTGATTAATGAAACATTTACAATGTTGTCAAATTCAGTGGGAGTATTGTGTTCTTATGAATGAATAAGGGATTATTATTATGTTCTCTAATTCAGTGGGAGTTACAAGACTTATTGTCTTGATTGTAACTTAGATTATCTTTTGAATATCTCAAGGTAATTACTTTCCAAATATAGACACTAATATTTTCAAGAATAGTCATGTACGTTTCCTTGATTGATTGAGTAAACTCTATATCTACTAAGTTATGTTAATGACACAAATCATATTGTTCACATTAACAAACGCGTGCGTGTTGTTTATGTGGTACATGGTGTTGTACCATGCACAAGTGGGAGAAATCTTCATTATGTGCAAAGTACAACACATAAGAATATGATTTAAATGATTCTCTTAACTGCAAGTAAGAGATTATAATTCTAATTAGATTAATACATCTAATCTTAGAAACACTTGGTGTTGAAATTTAGTAAACGTGAGACGCAGGCTAAATATTAACAACAAGGTGAATTTCCATGTATGCGTGAGACCAACATGGATAATTTACTGTTTCTAAGTTAGACATCTATTAGAACATATGTGTCAAATAAAAAATACTACTTCAGCTTTAATATTTATGTATTATTGGAATGACATAAATGCATGAAGTAATATAATACTACTTCAATAATTATGTATTCTTAGAATGACATAAATAAATAAAGTAGTGTGTTAACTTGAAAATATTATTGAAACCAAATGATGGTGTTCATGATTACTTTAATTATACATGTTTATACTTTATTGTATAGTTATAAACATGAAGTCTTCTAAGTATTACAAGACTTATAATTAAGTAAGACGTTAGCTTGTTATAGTCTTTTAATTAAGACATATACAAGAAGTTATTGAGTTGATCAATGATTAATAACGTATAGTGGGATTATAACAAGTTTATGTTTTATAAGATATAAACATGAAGTGACTTGATTAATAAGTACTTGGGTTATAAAGCATGCAATTGGCTTGAAAATACTATTATACCATTAAGTTGATTTAGTTGGTAAATAGGTATGCCAACAGGAATATGGTTATCTTATATATATTGTTAGATCTTCTTACAATATTAATTCTAATTGAAATACCACATATAGATGGTATGTTCAGTTAGGGAATCAAACTCTTGTTAGATTGTTTGATTGAAAATAACTATGATTTCTATTCTTCTAAAAGTTATCAAGGTTAGAAATTGAGTATGGCTTGAATATACTCAATTAGACTCCTAGAAGATTAATAAGACGTTATTGAATTATGAAATGTGATGAATCACATTAAGTCTTAAAATTGAAGTTCTAAATTTGTTAAGTTACTTATGTGAAGGTTATTAACAAAGAGCTATCAATGCGTATTTGTAAAGTCCTAAAAGAGAAAATTGGATTGTTGCTCTAATTTCTAAGTACTTATATTCTATATAATGCTAAAGGCAAGTGGGAGTATTTTATCTTGAAAAGATAGAATTACAAGATACATAATCTTCTAAAACCACACTAGTTAAAATCATGATGAGGCTTAACATGTAAATGATAAACCTCAAGATGATGGAATTATCATTCATAGATCCACTTGGATATCTCAGATATTTAATTTATATGCTGATGATTATATGATGTAGTATTACCAAAATAATGAATTGGGTAAATTGCTCATACTATGAGTGTTATAGATGCTGTTCATAAAGATATTCAAATTTAAGATTTGGTTTATCTTAATTCTTAATGGTTAGAGAATGAAGATGAGTTTATTCAAAGATAATGTAACCTTAGTGGGTTAAATCTTTGAATAGAAATCATATGGACAAAATTGTACACATATCTTAATGCATGTCTTATGACAAGATTATTAATCATACTTAAGCAATTAACTATGATTGAATACTCTTTCCTAAGCACATTAAAGATACAAAGATGGTAAATTGTCATATTTATATGAATATGAAATTTGACAATGAATATCAAAAACTCTTTCTTGAATAATTACTTGAGCGAGGACGATAAGTAATCAAAAGGAGTTTATGAATTCAAGAAAATCTTTGGAAGTGTACAAAGTGCAATAATTCATGAATGGATAAATGCATGCATCTAGGAAATTATTCTTATGATAAATTATTAAATCTATGTTTAGGTTTATATTTAAAATAAGGTAATTTCTAAGTATTCCTGAAAGCTAGTGGGAGTATTATGTTTGATTTACTAAATCATATATGTCGTATAACATATAAGAAGTTACATTCCATATAAGTGAAATGTTAAGACTTAGTTTGGAATGAAACTGTAAGTGAAAGATTTAGAAAATAAAACATACAACCTTGGAACAAAAGTTTATTATTTAATAAACATGTGCGGTAAATGATTCTAATAGAATATGATATATCATTTAGTAAATGGATATACATATTTGTAAAGATAGTACATGAATAAAAATCTAAGTTTGACAGAAGGATTTTCATGTGCACTGTATTATTGTTATATCGTGCTTAAGTGCTTAAATGATTTGATAATATTTGATATCCAATTAAAGGTTATTATATAACTTGTGTAATAGATATTCTAATGGAAAATGTTTGAAATTAGAATAATGATCCTCAACCTGGAATAGCTCCTAAACATTACATTATGGATATTAAGTTTACGAAAATTTTAAAGAGCATATTGTATTTAATATACAATGATGCTGGTTTAATTGAGATGACACTCAATGACTGGTCATGAAGGATTTCATGAGAACTAGTTGTGCTCAACTAAGAGCTTAGTTGCATAAACATTAAAGAATTAGAATACTTTAAACTTTAAAAGGTTTGAAAGTTTGATTGTCATAAGTTGGTGATTGAGGATATCACACTATTTATGAAAAATTATGTGGCTATATCAAGATAGTTGGATTTACACATACAAGAATTTTAATTATTGAATTCTTGAAAGAAGTATTCTCAAAATTCGGATAGATCATAGTTAGATGAAATAATGCTTTGTCAACAAGTATGATTGTCATTACTTGAGGCATAATTGTCTTCAAGTTATTACTTGAGGAAAATTCATTAACTAGTATAATCATGCATTGATCTATTTTGGTATTTGGATAAAGGACATTAAGCAATTATTATTTATAATGAATTAAAAGTACTTAGTACGTTTGTTTTCATTAATAATATATTGTGTCCTATATTTGCATGTTTAAAATCCGTGAATAACTAATATTATTCTAAATTGTCCATTGTCGATTAATGATATGGGAATATCATTAAACTAAGACAAATCTGAGTATTGGTTAAGAATATACTTGAAAGTATATTGATGCGTTGACATACCAATTTCACATGATATTCGATGAATTGAATATAGGACTTATCCCAACTACATGATTTTACTTTATGGATCTTGTCAGTAAGTAAATCATGAATTTGTTATCCTCAGACTTGAGATACCAGATAAGAGTCATGGATGTAGTGCATTTTTGTGAAGCAATCTACCGCTCACCGTAACAGGGAGTTATAAGGGTTGTTTTCAGAAGTGTTGCAAAGTTCATGGGTTATTCTTGTAGTCAAGAAAGAATTTGTTCCTTCAAATTTGTTTTGAAGTTTAATACTGCTGGGCCCCTCGTAGGGTTGTCAAGATGTTTGCGTGCGCACGCCCAAAGTCTATCTGGAATACGTTCAGATGTTTTGGTAATCTTGCTCAATCATAAACAACGAGAAACAGAATTGTTAATTAAAGAATGACTAAGATCCATATCTTTATTAACGTGGTATTAGAAACAAAAGGATGATAATAATAATAATAATAATGATGAATCATTATAGGTTTTTCCAGGAAACCTTCCTCGAGTTGATCTAGGGGCATTGGCGTGTTGCTAGACGCTTACCAATGTCATTATGTTATTAATAGATATCCAAGTGGGAGCTGTTGGAGTTTATGGATATATATTAATAAACGTATGTCTAGAATCGAACCCGAGACCTCGGGATTGCACACATTACAAACGAGAATTAAAGTTTAATAAATATTAAATGTTATGTATATTTATTAATTAAACACAAGTAAAAGGATTAATGATCGTTAGTTATTAAACGTATGGACTAACTATCGTTAAAAGCAAACGTAAAGGACTAGAATGGAATTTGGAGACAAGAAGGATCCGGAACAACCCTTGGGTTGCTTGGGCCGGTCGTACACCTCAAAGGGAAGGGATTCCCTTGCCCTAACTTGTCCTCCAAGATATTCATTCACTATATAAGCAAACCTAGGGATCAAACTTTGGTACCTTTTGTGCACACACACTAACCAAAGTTTTCTTCTCTTCTTTTCTTGTTATAACCGATCGTCC
The DNA here is from genome assembly GCA_030686995.1 of Artemisia argyi. Lineage (NCBI taxonomy): Eukaryota > Viridiplantae > Streptophyta > Magnoliopsida > Asterales > Asteraceae > Artemisia > Artemisia argyi. The sequence goes on along the minus strand of CM060692.1, from coordinate 2,029,319 downwards.
AAACACCCATAAGGGTTTTGGATCGATTTTCCTTTATGGAATAATCTTGTGTTTTTGTCACTAGCATCACCTTTAATTCGTTAGTAGTTTGTGTGTACAAGAACGAGGTAACAACATACTTTTGTTGTTATCAAGGGATCGATTAACAAAACGGTAAGGGGTTAATCATTGATCCATATAAACCCTAATTAGGGTTCTTCATATTGTTAAAGACAATTGCTTTTGATTCTTGTTCGGGCTAGAATCACCACGGTACGTTCCTATTTAATTTATGTTAATCTCTTATGTGTTATAGATGTTCCTACGCTTCCGCATATGTGTTTACCTATTTTATGATTGTCATGATTCTAATATTCTAACAATATCTTGCATGAACATTGGACTTTCAACATTCCATTCAACTAATACGTTTGAATCATTTGACCAAGAAACATTAACTAAATTTTCATTAAACATAGGACTCTTTAGTTTCCAAAAATTTCTTATTTAACCTCATTTCCCTAAATCAGATATCAAAACAAGTTTCATACAATCTTTAAAGAAAAATCTGCCATTCTAATTCTTATATAATGTCTGAAAGTAACAAGAGAAGCCGATGTGTTGTGCAGAAGGAGGATGACAGCCAAAAAGTCCAAGAGAACCACGCAAAGTAAGTACACATTCAAACACGTAAACATTCAAATTATATTTTTGATGCACTTTGTTTTAGGAGCTGTTCTGGATTATCAAATGCTTATTAATTTTAGGAAAACACGTTTTCATAGAGAAGCTTCAAGTGTTCAAGAAACAAGCAAAGGTATGTAAAAACTTATGTACGGTTTTGAACAAGAGTTTCAATTAAGTTTTTTTATCAACTTCGTCTATTACGTGCAGCCAACGATAAAGATAAGGCTAATGAATTTGAAGAAGATGAAAAGTTTGATGTTAACGAGTGGTACAAGTGGTGGACCAATGAAATAAAAAAAACTGGCAAAGGAAGAAAGTGACCGTCAAATCTCTGAAGATGAGAAGGAATATGATCCGTCAAGCGTTTGTTTTGAAGAAGATGATTCGACTGATGTGCCTTTTTATAGTGACGAGGAGAGTTTGGATTGCATTGATTACGATAATGCACACTTAGCATTTGATCCGGAAAAGTCTCCTAAATTTAATTGTTAACTTTTTATGAAACTTCAACTTTTAATTCATGTAACGTATGAACCTTGGCCTCATTTTAATGTAACATGTTTACATTTGTTGGCTTGCTTAAAATTACATTTTGTCGTTTACTTTTATTGATGTTTCCACAATATTAAGGAAAAAGCCTTGAAAGTTGTCGTTTATGATAAACATGGTATTCAATGCAACATGTTTACGTTATCATTTTTCTTATCATCTCATTCCTTATTTCTCTAAAAAATTACCCTGTGTCAACGGGTCTCTAAGCTAGTTAAACTACTATACAATAGTTACGTTCCGTAAAATACTAAAGATTTCTATTATTGATTGATCGAATGAATAAACGAGAGATTACATGTGATAAATAAGATAACTAACTCTATTATAGGAAACTAGATCAAACTAAGAGAGATAAAACCTATATATATTTTATCTTGGTGAACAAGATACCCGAGCAAATCATTTTGCTTGGTGTCTCCGATCATCATTGTTAGTAAAAAGTGAATAACATTTCTAAGCATTATCCTTGGTATAAAGGTCATTGTTTTGTTGTCATACCACACATCATGGCGAGACAGTAGAACCAACAAATTTATCCATAGTCAAATAGATTCAAAACCATGTTTCTTAATACAGAACTAATTGAATACGTCCCAAAAAAGGTTAAAACAAACAATTCATCCAAAAACTTAAAGTAAAGAAGATGCATTACATCTCAAAACAGACTAAAAAGAAAAAACATAGTTGCTGAAGGAAACACAAGTGCGGCTCCTGGAAGATCCATAAAGAGATAGATTCCTGCATTGAGAAGCATAGCACCAATTTGTTAGCAAGAAATATTAAGACAACAGAGGTTATTGTAGAAACAATCAGCCCTCCTATTACTGTGGTTCATAGCAACTTCAAAGACACATTATGTTGGATCTTTCTATCAAGTAGTAATAAGCCATTAAATTCCTTACATAATTTCTCTCATATATGATCAAATTTTAGGCCTACCGATGACAACGTAGTGAGGTACATGCAAACATACCTACACATCGTCCCAGTAAACCTTAAGCCCACTCGCATAAGTACCAAACTTAATGTTCTCATCAGGCACCATGTCGTGCTATTTTAAGGCATCCCTTAATTGGGTTACCAGTTGTAAGTTACTAAACAACATGATACTTCATGACATAAAATTAACAGTCGTAGCGCGGGTAGAGACTAACTTACTATCAAAGCTACAACCATGGCAAGTTCATGCTAGGAAAACGAGCTACAAACGAATGCAATTTTAACATCGTGATCGCCTTTAAAAGTTACAAATGTTCCATATATATAAAGGCATAGAACTGAGCACATTAAATGGGTTATATGTATAGTATACATGTAACTTCCTAACACTTAAAAGATACAAGACATGTTGATATATATGCAAAGCAACATACATGTAAACAGCCTTAGAATAATTGTAGACAACAATTGAAACCAAGTGAGAAGATAAATGTTTACCGTAATTTACATTGCATTTGTTGTAACAAAGGGCATCGGTGAAACTAAACTCTCAACAAAGGTATTGACTGTAAAATATTCATCAATCTTCTGAATTTCTGAAAATGAACTATTCTTGGGATCATACAAAACCAATTCCTTCTCAAGTTTCAACAAAATTTTTCCATCATGTGTAATGCACAAAGCCATGAAAGATTGAGGTATCCTAGTAGTGGTTAGGTGCGGGATGGAAACCAACTTAGTCCAAGAATCTTGCACTCCATAAACCTTCATCACCCATACATCCGAGCGATTTCCAGGATATTCACAAACCACAGACAACCATTCTCCCAAAGTACAAAATGTTAATGTATTATAACCTTCATCGTACACAGGTTGCAAAATTTCGCCAAATGTCTCGGTTGCTAAATCAAAAGAAACTATAATCCACATATTATTAGGTAACCAATCCTTATGCTCGGTCACCCAATGAATAGCTCCATTCAAATGAATTCCACACTCTTGTTTAGGAATACCACATGTAAAATCACCAAGTCTTTTCCAATATCCAGATTTCAACGAGTATATCTTCACTTCGGCCTTGGCTCCATGAAGAGAATGATAAGAAATTCCTACAACTTTGTAATCATCGCTAGACTCATCGTACCCAAAACTAAACCCAACATACGAACCACATTCACCGGTAAAACCACACCATGGCAATTTATTCAGTTTTCTAGTACTAGGGTTCCAAATGAAGATAAAATATACGCTTAAAATTATGCATAACAATCCATTGCAAGAACCGCATATAGTAGCATTAACATTACGATCATTGAAATTGAATGGATTATCAAGCTCTACGACGTTATTAGCAGATTTACCTAAAATCCCATGATCAGAAAGACGAAAACTCTTTGAGTGACGATCGAAGGAAACAATTCGATAGTGAGTGTTGCATGGTGCTAAAGTTAAATGAGATTTGACGAAACGTTGGTTGGATATTAAAGAGTACCAATGTTTGCAAACAGACTTACATCGTAACAACGATTTAATAGGAAGCTTTAACAAGATCTCGACAATGATCTCTGTCGGAACCCAATGTTCGTGTGACATTGTCACTTGTTTTTCTCGACCTAAAGATTTGCTTTGTAATATTTGTAGGGATTTTTTAAATCATTTTTACAATGTATATTTACAATTTACGTCTTTCATATTTTTCATATTGTTACATTGCATCTAGTGGCTCTTGTAAAGTGCTATTATAGCCCCTTATGGTTGTTTGTATTCTCCAATATTTGGGTATATATAATGTTTTTTTGTCTTGCACTCTTGCAACCTTCAACTTTTAACTCGTCCAAAATCGTACCAAAATCGTAAACCATCCTTTGAAATGTACTAAAAAAAAAAAAAAAAACACACACTTTTAAAGTGGCTTAGTAATAAAAGGCTTGTTAGTACCACCAATAAAAGTGTGTGATGAGTGCATTATCATGCCAGTGTGACGATCAGCTCAAACCTCGTGGATTAGTCAACTAAAAAGGTTTAAAATACATGGTTACAAAACGAAAATAAAAACCGAAACCAATGATGAAACCGAAAACCAGTGTTTTGAAACCCTGGTCGACCCGGTCGGGTTAACCAGTTCGACCAGTTCCGACAAAAAAAAACGGGTCAAAAAAATTCGGGTTTCTAAAACCGGTTTAACCGGTTAGACTCGCCGGGTTTTTAGTGACCCGGGTCAACCCGGTTCTTGAAACCCGCCGGGTTTCGTTTTTTCAAGATTTTTTAATTGAAACCCGGGTTGACTCGACCGGGTTGATTTCGAACCCGGTTTTCAAAACATTGCCGAAAACTAATTTTACCAAGATGGGTTGGTTTTGGTAATTTGCAATAGTCAAGGGTCTCCTCCCCTTTCTCCTAAACATGGAATAGATTTTCCACCAACCAAAAAAATATTGACTTTCCTTAAAATCCCAAAACGACATCGTATCTGTACGGATGATATTTATTACAACAACATATCATATGATTGATATATATGTGGTCTAAAAACATGTCCTTTTTTTTTTTAGCTCAAACATCTTCAGTTTCATTGTACTTTAACTTAAACCACCAATGTCTTGTACTATTTTCAGTTCTAGGCTTATCATTTCAGCTTCTAAAGGTTTTTTTTTTTTTTTTTTTTTTTAACATTTATAAACTGTTTATAAATATTTATATCGTAGGGTCGAAAACTGTTTTCGACCCTTTTCTGGTCACGTTCAAATGTGTACTTAGTGAGGTTTGAACGCGTAATGACAAAGAAAATTTGCATGCAGGAGATAATAATAAAAATAATAATTCAGTGAAGTTGAGAGATGACTGGAGACAAAGATCAAAACCCATTCCTCCTGGTGGTACTTATCCTGCTAAGGACCACTGCAGGTGCTGCTTTACTGCTTTTCTTATCTTTATAGTTTATGGGGTGTTTGGATTAGCTTATTTAGCAGCTTATGGGATTACTAAGCCCAGAAAAATGAGCTTATTGGCTTTTCAAAATCTTAGTAATCCCATAAGCTAATCCAAACACCCAATTAGTCTATTGGGGTGTTTGTATTATCTTATTTTCCGGGCTTATTTGATTTTGTAAAAGCTGATAAGCTCACTTTTTGGATATTTTAGCCTTGGTAGCTTCAGATTATTGGCTGAAGCCAATAAGCTCAAGCTGGAAAGCTCTGAAAAGTGGGCTTATTGACTTTTACAAAATCAAATAAGCCCGGAAAATAAGATAGTACAAACACCCCAATAGACTAATTGGGTGTTTGGATTAGCTTATGGGATTACGAAGATTTTGAAAAGCCAATAAGCTCACTTTTTTGGGCTTATGAGTTTATAAACTTCAGCTTATAGCTGATAGGTGTAAGTTGATAAGCCCAGAAAAATGAGCTGGCTTTTCAAAATCTTAATAAGTCGATAATCCGGCTAAATAAGCTAATCCGAACACCCCATTAGTGTTTGGAATAGATTATTCTTCAGGCAATGGCTTGTTTGAAATTGGACAAGCTCATAAGCCCACTTATTGCGGCTTATTAGCTTATCAAGTTGAGCTTATGGACTTTAATAAGTCATATGTTTACAAGCAAATAAGACCAAAAAATGAGCTTACGAGCTTTTCTGATTTCAAATAAGCCCATAAGTCCAGAAAATAAGCTAATCCAAACACCCCCTTGTTGTTATAAATTTGTTACTTTTTGTGGTTTGTACTTATGTTTGTTGTTGGATGCAGTAAGTGTGGGTTGTGCGATAGTTACTACATTGCACATGTCAAGAATGCTTGTGCCTTCTTGGGTGACGGGATGTCTAGAATTGAGGTGACTTTACTTCTTTAAACATGTTACTACTTTTTAAAGGGTACTTAGCATTGCCTTTTAGTACACGATGGAGATCAGTTTGTTACGATCCCACATCGCCCAGGTATGGGATTGGGTGGTGGTTTATAAGTCTAGGTGTCCCCTCCTCTTACAAGCTAGCTTTTTGTGTGAGTTATACACTTGGACTTATGAACTGATACGAACCTAGTATGGGATAGGTTCGTATCAATTGGTATCAAGAGCCAGCCCTACCGTTCGAGGTTCCAACACTCGGAGTGGTGGCCTGTGGAGTGGTGGCTTGGACCCGAAAGAACGGTGCCAACCGTGACCAACGAGCTCGGCGTGGTGGCTTGGACCAAGGAGGGGTGCCAACCGTGACCAACATAGCCGTGTCCAACGAGGACGTTGGTTCTTCAAAGGGTGGTGTATTGTTACGATCCCACATCGCCAAAGTATGGGATTGGGTGGTGGTTTATAAGTCTAGGTGTCCCCTCCTCTTACAAGCTAGCTTTTTCAGTGAGTTCTACACTTGGACTTTTGAACCGATACGAACCTAGTATGGGATAGGTTCGTATCACAGTTTTTGGTGTTCGGGTTTAGTTTTGGATTTTTGCTAATCAGTTTAGGAGTAGCTGCAGTAAATAAGTTTAGGTTTTAACTGATTTAGTACATTCAGTCACTAATGGGGCGTTTGGTATGAACGTTTTGAAATCATGGAATAGAATCACTCCTACAATAGCACGTTTTGGTACGAGGGCTTGAGAATGAGAAGGATTAATGATTCTTAAATATTAAAACCGGGCATACTAGGTTAGTTACACATCTCATACCCTAGGCGCACACGACTTTTATTTACCACATGCGTCAAAAGATTCCTTGACTCAACCCATTTCCGTTGCACCTTATACCAAACGCACCCTCAACTTCACATAATCACTTCTAAAATGCAATGCCAAACACCCCTCTAATATTGAATATACTTGATTATCTTTATTTTGAGCTCCATCTATAATAGTAAATGACGTGTTGCCTATTCTTTGCTTCAGGGCCTAGAAAAAGTGGTCCATGGCCGAGGTCGTAATGCCGATTCATTGGATGATACATATTTCGGGGTACACGAGGAGCTACTTTATGCTCGTAAGATAAAGCCTGTTGAAGGTACTATTTTGCCTTTTTTTACTCGGGATTCGTTGATATATTTGGGGCTAAATAATAAGTCGCATAATCTTTGTTCCTTTATATTTTAAAGATCACGTCCATATAAAAAGAAACACACTTTCTATTATTTTTTCTGAACTAAAACTTGAAGCCGAAGACTGATCTGCAGACCTTATTGTTTCAATTGAATTGTCATGGTAGGAGCTCAATGGACAGGGATAGTAACCACAATTGCTATCGAAATGCTGAAATCAGGCATGGTTGAAGCTGTAATTTGTGTTCAGAGGTAGTAAAATGTTAACAATCGATACAAACTGTTTTCATTGTATCATCGATTGTGATACTGTTTCAACTGAATTCTTGATTGAATCATGTCAGTGATCCAGATGATAGGTTGTCACCAAGACCTGTTTTGGCGAGGTATGCACATTGCAAAGTACTATCTCATAATATCTCAAAATTTTCGGCTGTTTAATACTTATCCGTTAATAGGACCCCTGAGGAAGTTTTAGCAGCAAAAGGAGTCAAGCCGACATTGTCTCCCAACCTTAACACACTTGCATTAGTTGAGGTAATTCATCACTCACTTCAACTCTTTCAGTGTCAAAACCTGAATCGACCCATTCATAGCTCAAATGGGTCAGAATTGCAACCTCTATTGATAACATTGTTCTCTGTGTATGACAGACAGCGGGTGTAAAGCGTCTGCTTTTCTGTGGTGTCGGATGCCAAGTACAAGGTATGGCCCTTTGTGTTTTGATTTGGCAAATATATAGTTATTTTGTTTTTTATTTCGTTCTCGTAACTTCATTATTGTAATGCAGAGTGGTTTATTAATCTGCAGCATTACGATCAGTGGAGCAATATTTAAACTTGGACAAACTTTATGTATTAGGGACTAATTGCGGTAAGTTTTGCCTTCTCGTTAGCTCACGTTATGTTTTAATCTGGCCTTTTGGATCCCATTTTATTACATTTACACGACGTATTATTAAAACTTCCGTGTTAAATCTGTGTTAAGTGAGGGCATTCATAGTTTTTGGGCTATTCCGTTTTGTTTATCTTGTTTTTTTTTTTTTCTTTTTTTTTTTTTTTTTTTTTTTTTTTTTGAATTTATGTTGTAGTGGATAATGGAACACGAGATGGACTAGATAAGTTTCTACGAGCTGCTAGCACAGACCCAGAAACAGTTCTTCACTATGAGTTTATGCAAGATTATAAGGTATTTATTTGACAGTTTATTCTACCATTATTACATATCACAAACCGTTCTTCTTTTTGCTACACTTGCCTGTTGTAACGAGTATAAATTATTTATAGTATAATTTTTAAGGTTATGCTATTTTATGCTTGATAGGTCCATTTGAAGCATTTGGATGGTCATATAGAAGAGGTACTATAACCGATAAACCTTTTTTTTAACGTCTTTTGCGTACCATTAGAATAATAATCATCCAGTTCAATGTTTAACTAAACAGGTTCCATATTTCTCTCTGCCAGCAAATGATTTGGTCGACGTTATAGCACCATCCTGCTACAGGTAATCCCCCCATGTGTTGTTACTTGTACAAGTTTCTTGAATCTTCATATAAGGCCACCACGTGATCAATCAACGATTTGATCTTTTATGCTCTCTTTTTTGCAGCTGTTTTGACTACACAAACGGATTAGCTGTAAGCTCTTTTCTCCGCTATTAAAGTGATTATCGTTCTGATAGTTTTCTGTTTTTCTTATAGAACTTATTGCTTTGATTTATCTTCTATTCAGGATTTGGTGGTTGGATATATGGGCGTCCCAAAATATTCAGGAGTTAGCATGACACAACATCCACAATACGTTACAGTGAGGTGAAGAACGGAGTTCATATCTCTATATTTACGCTATGTTAACTTTTTACTTTGACATCTTGACCATTAAAATTGCAGAAATGAACGCGGAAGAGAAATGCTGAATTTGGTGAAGAATCTATTAGAGATCACGCCTACAATAAGCGGAGTAAAATGCTAATCTCTTTCTTATACGAACTTCCATTTCATATATTCTCTTATCGTATCTTTCTTATAACCGCAATTTTTTACTTCAGGGCCAGAGACGTCCTTTTGTTATGGAAACTGTGAAGGCGGACGATGCAGCTAAGCTGGGTAATCATTATGTCTTTTCTCGATCTTCGTCATAGTAATTTTGCTCTTTTTGTAACATATATTTCCCATTCAGGAAAGGGTCCAGCTAAGCCTGCTCCAAAGTTCATCGGCAACATTATTGCGTTTATACTAGATCTAGTAAGACTTCTTTACGTGAAACTAGTTCAAAACTTATTACAAAAAGATCAACGACTAACTTAAACTACTTGTGCGTTTAAGGTTGGTCCAAAAGGTTTGGAATTTGCTCGTTATTCACTGGATTACCACACTATCAGAAACTACTTATACGTCAATCGCACATGGGGGAAAGAAAGGTACGTTTTTGTATTTTTAGTCTCTTTCCAATCCCGTAAATTTGTCAGAGGCCATGTTTAATTTCATATCCTGATTAATGCAGAGCTTCTAGACACATGCCATCATATGCAAAGAAACTTGTGGCTATGTATAATGAGACTGACGAGATTGATAAGATCCTGTCGAACAAATAATGGAACCAACACCTTCTACATGTCGACATTGCTATATTTTGTCTTAAAGGTGCAACCTTTTTCTGATATCGGTGAACTGACACCCGATGGACAGTTAGTTAACTAGAGTTGTGTTAAGCTTGACATGATGTATCTCGATACTGAAGTTTGTTGTATGTGTTAAAAGAAACAGAATGTCAAACAAATTTAGATGGGCCATCACTGTATGTTTTGAATCTTGCAGTATGGGGGACTCATGTGGGCTGTCTTTGTATCTATTGAATGATCAATACTCGAATTTTCGATATGTGGTTATGACAGTTAGAAACCGACCAACACATGCGAAATACTTGTGGTTGCAGAGAAATATTGAACCTCGGATCGGCTCATAAGAAATATTAAATGAAACCTTTTGACCAACTAATCAACTGAGCTTGAGTGTACCATGAGTTTACTATCACACAGACTCAAATCAGGTAAAATGGTTTGCGCAAATTGTCTCATTTGAGTCTGATGAGACCTTACTCGACCTAAGCTTGTATAGTCATCTGCTTGATATAATGTTGTTAACTCGGTTGTTACTTGATATGGGCTTGAGCTTACCTATCTTTCAACGAGTTGACTCGTGTAATCTACATCATGTTATAGTACAACAGGCGAGGTTTTCCTTGTTGGGTGAGCGAGTTTTTGACTTATATGTACGCAGCCTAACTCGTATATATCCCTGTGACAGTTTTCAACCATTTTCGCCGGCCACCTCTAAGATGTGTAGCTAGTGAGGTCTGAACCGAGGATATCATGATGTCTAACCATAGACCACCTTCATGGATGTTGTGTTTCTTTTTTTCTCATAGCTAAGTGGTAAGTGGGTCCCATGTACGTCCACATCTCTTAGCATGTCTTAATGGGGAATGATTCATATTTCTTCCCTTGTAGATATAGATGAAACAAGGGAAATAAATGGGTCCCACTTAAAAAACAAATAATATTAAATAGTTTAGTGGATCCATGTCCTTAGCTAAGGATAAAAAGAAACAACACCTGTTATGTTACAAAATAGTGGGGTTGACTTCATGAGTGAAACCATCAAACCAAATCGAAATAATCTTAAAAAACCAGAAAAGTCAACCCTAAAACATGAACTTTTTTGAAGATTAATAAAACAAATGACATGTCATATTACTGTATAAGATTAGATTAAGAGGTAAATATGGATAACACGTTGAAAATTTTGAGGCTTAGGCAAGATAATATTGGTGCAAACTTAACATAAATTTTATATACACTAATCATAATTTTTTTATCACTTACCGACCCATAAAAAAAGGAGTTGCAAGTGAGTAATGATTAAAGCATCCAATTTAGATTAAAGATTAGGGGTGGCGATAATAAAGTCAACAACAATATTTGTAAACGAACAAAGTTGTACGGAGATTGAAAGCGAGTCTTTAACTTAGATATACGCGGCTTATCCGAGCTATCTCTGATCGTGGCTACCTTAAAAAGATACATAGTATCATGTAACCCATACATTTACAGGCGCTTTTCAAAAAAAAATAATAATAATAATAATAACTTACATTTACGGGTTATATAGTAACATTAATTCGTGTGTGCTTTTTTTTTATGCATATATTCTCTTTTATTTGTGTGTGTGTTTTTTTTAATTAATAAAAAAGAAATCGAATGTGTGTTTTAAAAATGATAACCCGTGTGCGTTTAAAATGATAAACCGATCATATTCCATTTAAAAGTTGCCATTCTAGCTTTGCTAAAAGTGATACTTATTCTCTAAAAGGTGAAGAACGGTGAGATCACCTTGGTCCCATGTATCCGAATGATGCCAACCGGACCTTACCCAAAGGACATGGCCCCAGGCAATGAGCACATGTTTCATTGACTGTACTTATCAGGATGTGGGCTTTGAACCCTGGCCATTTTCTCTAATAGGTCCCTCGTTAACTAGTCAATCTGAGCATTTGCAGTGTGTGGATGGTACCAATTGAAAGCTTTTAGGCCAATGAAGATATTCGAACCCCAATCTATTGACGCAAGGTTGGAAACTCTTACCATTAGACTAAAGGCCCATTGATAAACGTGATACTTATTAAGGAGCATTAGGGGGTATTACATAGTATTTTATACAAAACACTTTAAATACTTTTAAGTCATTTTAAGTTTCAAAAATACATGTTCATAGTTGCCATGGTGTTTGGTTTTGTATTGTTTCTATTATGTTAATATATTTCTCTTTTTTCAAAAAATAAATAAATAAATCAATCAATCAAAAATATATATATATATATATATATATATATATATATATATATATATATATATATATATATATATATATATATATAAGTAGTAGAGATTAGGTGTCATTTGGTGAGTTAAAGTCAACAACCATGTTTCACTTCATCTAATCTCAGTTGCATTTTTAGTTGAATTACAAGATACAAAACTAAAAAAGTCAACCAACTAACACAATATAAAATTGATATAAAGGTATCATTTTATAACACAATGTTAACTTGTTTAGTAAGACTTCTTGTAGTCAAAGGGATCATATCTCTTAGTTACATGCTCATATCATGTCAAATCAAGACTTAAAATACAAAAGTCAAAGGGCTACTACTTTAAGTAGAAGTCAAAGAGTTGTGATTATGTTTTTTGTTTACTTTTACAATGAATCTTGTTCTTCAAGCATAAACTAAAACAAATGTGTAGATTAAATGTAAAGTGTGTATGTTTTTTATTGACATAAGAATCTAGATTGTTATTATGTTTGCCTTGTTCACTCATTGTTTTAGTTCTCAAGCTTTTTTATTTGAGTAGTGGTACAAGATTATCTCAACCATTTAATCTCCACTTTGTCTTTTACTCTATTGTCAAAATTGTCTTTCTCAAAAGGGTGGGGTTATAATAACGGTGGCTAGTTTTTTAGTTTAACGGGGTCTACCCCCGTAGGGGGTACTGTAGCTTTTTTTTTTTTTTTTTTTTTTAATTTTTATAATTTTGTTTATATCAAAAAGCTATAAACCTGAAAGTGCGGAACAGAAAATATAAAGTTTAATATGTCAAACGCTTAAAACTGTCAGAAATACGAAACAGAAACTGGACTGCGCTGAAAAAAAATAGGGGACAAAGGGGAGACAAAGGCCCTGACACCTTTGTCCCCCGTCTTTATAGTACGACCCTTCTCAAAATTGCATCAAAGGTAAAATACTTAATTAAAGCCTAGCTATTCTAACCCAAAAGATAATAATACATCATATTCTCTGTCATTCCATTGTTAGAGCTATAACTGTTATAGGCGCATGTGGAGTTCATAACACACCACCAAAAATACCCCACTCACTCAATAATAATAATAATAATAATAATAATAATAATAATAAAGTGATAATAATAATAATAATAATAATAATAATAATAAAGCGAGATGTGAATTGCCAGACGAGGACACAAATGGCAAGTACCACCGTTGCAGAATGGTGGCGCCATTGGGCTCTCATTGACATGTTTGTACACAGCACCGTGCCATTTATTGTTAATCATTCTATTCTTGGATGTCTTAAAAGTTAAAACTATTGTGTTAAAATTATGTAAGTTTAAAATATTATTCATAGTCAAAATTTTCATTTACAAAACTAAGTAAAATGTGTGCTTTTGTCTTGTAAATTACAGTATAATTTTAAGGCGAAAAGGGTATAATCTAACATATATGTAAAAATATCATTTTTTTTTTCTTTTTTTCTTGAAGACATATATCATGTCCACTATATTGATGTCGGGTGTGGCACGGGTTACACCCGATTTTAGGTCATGAAAAAAAAAAAAAAAAAAAAAAAAAAAAAAAAAAAAAAAAAAAAAACTATCGATTTTTGTTATGGGCAACATAAATTTGTTTGCTACTTTCTTTTTTTTATAGTGCAACTTTAGCTAACCTAAATGTCAATTGTGCAACACCTTCTCTAAAATTTTGAGTCCCGTCTAGGATAAAGAATTTATAAAATTCCATCTAACATGAATTCAAAAGACCTAAGCTTTTCAGTTTTCATAACTATTATTAAGTATGAGTTCTAAACCTTGATAACTTTAGTAAAGTCAAAATATGAAAAAGAAGAATGACAACCATAGGTCTTATAAGTTAGCCATGGGGTTAGATGAAGTTGTACTTTATACATGTATTTTTTTGAACCCATGTGAAATCGATCCTAAAAGTAGGAGGTGCTTCAGTCATGAGATTAAATGTTATTAGCAATGTTAGAGGTATTATGAAATGTGGACCATCCAACCTTATTAATTGAGACCCTAGTAGAATCACTTTTGTCACTTCACCCATCCATTTTTATTTATTACAATTATGGACCATTTGTCAATTCTTGTGTCCTCCTCACTCAATAAGTATATCTAGAAATCTTAATGTTTATCTTTAAAAAAAATGTATAGCATACATGTAACATAAAATGATGGAAGTCGGTTAGAATGTATTGATAAAAATAAGGGATTTGATGAAAAGAAAAACAAAATGAAAAGGATCTGCATATTTTAAATTATAGAAAGAATTTTAAAAGGAGATACATCTACTTTTGTATATGCATTATATGTGATTGTGGTTTCTTATCACCTTTCTTATTTTATTACTGTATTATTTTTTCTCATTTAATCATAACGCTTGATTATAAAAAATTAAAAAAAAAAAAAAAAAAAAAAAGTCATAATTATCATACAATATGATAAAAATACAAAACATACAAAATATTAGCGAAAAAGCCTCATCTTCCCTTTTTATGTACAAAAGGCCAGAAACGACCCTAGGCTCTAATGAAGAGGGCTACTCTCTTATAACTTTGTTAATTCTTTTCTACACGAGAATTTTTTTTATCAGTCGTCTTATCACATCACAGTTTAGAAAAAAGGATGCCTACAAAGGTTAAAGAACAAATAACGACGTGTTACTTGCTACATATTACATCTTCGATCACACGAAATAGTGACATAATGGTTGGTTTTTGAGTTGGTTTCTTGATTCCAAACTTTAGCAATGTCTTGTGAGACTCTAACGGCATCAAAAGATGCACCGGAAAGGCCTCTTCTTGTGAACCCGACCGCATATAATCCTGATTTGCCCTTCCATCCCTCTGGAAACGACGCCTTTGGCATGCCATCTTTCGAAAATAAATCACTTTCCTGTTGTAGAAAGAAAAAAAAAATTGTACTTATTAACACAAGGGTATAATCGGTATTTCACATACGTTAAAAAAATAATAATAAAATAAATAAATAAGTATCTATCTAGTTATGTACAAGAAACCCAACTTCCATAACTGTCACATGCATTGATATAAACATTTTTATAAAAATTGTTACCTTTAGCCATGAAGGAACATTGCTGCAATACCCTGTAGCCAAAATAACCGAGTCGATTTCAAGGTTTTCGCCATTAACAAGCTCAACACAACCTCTTGAAAATTTCTTGATCCCTTGAACTATTTGAATCTTCTTAGTTTTGATCTTTTGTAATGCACCAATATCAAGAACAGGAGTTTTGCCATGAGTGTTCTTGAGCTCAATTGGACCCATTGATGGTCTCTTTATACCATATTTTTCTAAGTTACCAAGTGTACATCTTGCAAGAATTAAAAGTATCTTGTCAACTATTTTTACTGGTAGCCATTTCATTAAAGAACTTGCTAGTTCAAAAGTCGATTTTCCGGATATTTCTCTTGGTAGTACATGAACCTGTGATTGACATCAAAGTAAAAAACATATTAGTTTTCGGTTTTTTAACGTCATGTTATGTATCTAACTTGTCAATTTTTATAGTTCCGAGCAGTCCTTTTTTTTCTATTAAAAAAAAAATCTCACTCAAATTTCGATCTTTGTGTGTATTTTGTGACTATTTTTTTTGAAGGGTAAAATGGTCACACAAAATACAGACAAGTCAGATGCATTTCCAAATCATTAGCCGTACTTTTTTTAACTGAATTATGTTGTTATATATGAAACTAACCGAGCTTCGAACAACCATGGATGGGAAAGCATTATGGTGGCAAAGATCAAGTGATACTTCCATGCCAGAGTTTCCACACCCAACTACAAGAACTTTCTTTCCTTCGTATTCTTCACCGGACCGATAGTCACATGCATGCATAACATGGCCACCAAAGTCTTCTAGCCCTTCGAAATTAGGTACCATCTTTTCGGCATTCTCTCCTGATGCAACTACAAGCCACCTACATATATACTCAACCTCACTATCATTCAAGATGGCCCTTACACGCCACAGTCCACAAGTTTCATCATACTTGGCAGATTGAACTGACTCATTGAATCGAGGGCTTAACTCGAATTTCTTAGCGTATGATTCAAGGTAGTCGATGAATTGGTACTTTGAAGGGTACTCAGGGAAATTAGGTGGGAAAGGGAAAAAGGGTAGTTGGCAAAATTGCTTAGGGAGATGGAGTTTGAGACGATCATAAGTCTTGTTTTGCCATAGAGATGCAATGCAGTTGGCGCGGTCTAAGATAACAAAGGGAACTCCTTGGTTCCTGAGCCCTGCGCCAACTGCTAGACCAGACGGGCCAGCTCCTACTATGACTGGCCCGTTGACTAGTATGCATCTCCGGGAGAATAAGTCTCCATGTTCAAGAGCTTGTTGAACCATTGTGGGAAAGTTATCAAGATTGATGTTACAAACACAATGCATAAAGAGACCAAAAGTTATGAGTCAATGCAAGAGTGAAATGTGTGGAATGGATGATAGGGTGATGTAGAGGTTTAAATAGGGGAGGTATCCACAAAGTGCATGTGATTGGGGTATTGGAAAATGATAGACTTATAAGATAGTCATTTTCTTATTTTATGAATGAAATAAAGTATTCACAATATACAGTTTTCAAGTTCTTTGTTTTTTTCTTGGAAACAAGTGTCACAAGCTAAAAATCGACCCATTCGATCGTACTCAAAAAAGTCGCAACATATCTCCGTATACGGAAAAGTGAAGATGATCAAAAACAGGCTAGACGACGAAAGGGTCGTCGTCCAGAAAGATACCATAAATTGACTGGACGAAGGAAAATCCAAAACTTATGATCGACCACAATTGAATTAGCTCGGGATGTATGTTTTGCATAACATGATTAGTTAATCTGTGTTGCTTTGCTAAGTTTAGGCAATCATGTTGGGAGGCATATGATTTATGAGATCAAGAGCTTCGGAGTGTACTACTTATATGCAAACAGTCCTTGTCACAAATCTATGAAAATCAAGTACTACAAAGTCTGGCCGCGATGCTAGTTATGGCCTCTTTTTCGCACACTTGTATACAGTGCACGTATGCAATGACTATATATCGGTCACATGGTGAAGTGAAAAGGATTCGGCTTATATGAATGTCCATACGTGTGAGCACGTACGCCTAACTTAAATCTAGTCGATCATGTTGTTTGAACAATAGGCCGAGAGTGTTGTAACTGAGTTAGTAGAGTGAAATGATCAACTGAACCGAATTCAAATTGGATTTTACAGATTACCATATGAGATGAGATAGCTTTTCCTATATGTAAATTAAATGAGATTTTGTTATGTATCAAATTGAAGCCCCATGGTTTTGGCAACAACCGTGCCAATGGGAACTACTTAAAAAACTGTATAGTTCCTTTATAACACACCACTAAAAGATTCTATCATCAGTTTGATACATTAAAATAGTTAAAGCTACAAAACTTAAATTATATAGAAGTTTGGTTCTCAAAAGTTAGGAAATATTTGAAAGTCATTATTTTACTTTACTTTGCCTCTAAAGTATTTTAGGTACTTCACAAATTGGCTACAAAACCAGTGGCTGTTTTTTTCTCCCCCCAACCTCTTGTAAACCACAAGTTTAATTAACTCAAAACATTCTAAAAACTCAAGTCTTGCAGACGTTTAAATTTGGGACCAAACTAATTAACGTACGTAACATCGGTCCAGGAAGCAGCAGCAATGCAAAGCCTTACTGTCCATGTTAGGTAGCACTCGATAGGACCAAGGTTATAAATGGCGGAAAGCATTAGTCCAATGGGTGGAGCTCTCGTGCTTGAGTCAATTGACCTGGGTTCGAGTCTCATCCTTGGAATTTGCTTCAGATAAGTACCCGCCTCCGCAAAACCTATGAGCACACTGGAGAGACTTTGTGGAATAAGAGTTCGGGGGTCGAGTCTCGGCTCGTCTCACTCCAGGTGGTACTCCTTTGGATCAGGAGAGTTATCGGAGCTATTCTTTGTGGGATGGACAACGGCTGGTGCCAAAAGGCACCCTGAATCTGGGTGTTCCTGCCAATCTAAACCTTTTGTGGAATAAATAGCGTAAGGCGTGACGTGACGGCATGACCAAGCCTCACACCTTAGCGGCAAAGGCGAAGCTTTTGCGTTTATAAGACGTGACATAAAACAACACAAAATATGAAAATATTTATAAATTTATATTATATTTTATATATACGGAGTTTACAAAAAGACGTAGCATAAAACAGCATAACGCGTGGCGTGATGACATGATCAAGCTTCACGTTTTTGCGGGACTATTGCGTGCCTTTTAGAACCATGGATAGGACTGATGTGGTCGAGCTTTGGGCCGGGCTAAGTTTAGTATATTGAAAGTCGACGAACTAAACTGAACCACATATATTAATTATAGGGAATGTCTAACTAATGCTCTAAGGGTATTGGATAATACTTGTCTTTTAGTGCCAATTAATGTGGGTCCATGTTACTTTTTGAATAAAAAATATTTTTTTGTGTCCTTTAATATTCTTTGAGTGGGGTCCTTCCACAAAAAAACAAATCTTATCCAATGCACTTAAGGTATTGGTTAGACATTCCCTTAATTATATACCTCCAGTATTGATATTGACATTGATTGTGCACATAGTTTTTGTAGATAGAATTACGTCCACATGATTACTCAGTAACTTGATACTCACACACATTGTAAATTGTAACACGACATGCATCAAAAGCCAAACTCTGAAAAGTTGATGACCACCTACATGCACATATATTATGGGAGATGATTTTCACATTTTCTTTTTTCTTTGCACATATATGTACAAGCAGGGACGGAACTAGTAGGTTTTCGCAAGTTCTCGAGAATCTCATGGATTTTTTAATTTTTGAAAAAAAAACATCAATTTTTCCTAAATACATTTTGAATGCACCCGTTTTATCGAAATGTGTTTCTAGTATTATTTAGTTAGTAAAAAGAACCAAAAGAACATTGCAAGAGTATAAGGCAACAGGTTTTGCTTCACTTTTAAAGAGCATAACTTCGTTTTGTGATAAGCGTGATATTGAAATGGTGAATGTGGCTGACTTTTATTCAAGAGGCCGAAGGGATAGAATTACAAATAAACATCATTTTGAGGTTGATATATTCAACACTGTTATGGACAAGGTTGCAAAAATCGTGAATTGGTAGTGAGGCAGTCGACCACCTTGTAGCTTGTAATCGGTCTAGGCGGGATTAATCGGTGATTAATCGAATTATTATTTCTAGCAAATTTTAGGTATTTTTGGCGAGTTTTAAGTATTTCCGGGAATATTTTTGTTAAAAAACAACATGTAATAGATTTAAACAGTTTCTATAAGTGATCAAAATAAGTTTACGGTGAGTTTTGGGTACTTCCGGCAAGATTTGTAGATTTTCAGCAAGTTTGACAACCATTGACCGTCATTGATCGCCGTTGACCATGGGTGACCTATTTGTTAGACCCAGTTACATAAATCGGCAAGATTGATGGCCTTGTTCGCCTAGGCGGTGATTAATCGGCCTTGTAGGCCTTTTTTTACAGCATTAGTTATGGTTATGCAAATTCAAGAGTTTGGAGATCGTTTTAGTGAGAGAAGGAATGATTTACTAGACTGTATGGTGATGTTGAGTTCACATAATTCATTTTCAGAATTTAGTGTATCAAAGTTAGAGAAAATTAGTGAGATGTATCCACATGATTTTAGTTATAAGAAAAGGTTAAGTCTCCTATAAAACTTGAAGTCTATCATATTATGCGTAATGATAAGATTTTGCTAACTTGGATAGCATTGCCAAACTTACTAAGAAGATGATGGATAACAAAAAGCATACATCTCATCTTTTGGTTTATCGATTGTTAAAGTTGGCTTTAGTCTTGCCTGTTACTACTGATACAGTTTAAAGATATTTTTCTGAAATGAAGTTCATTAAAATTGACTTGCGTAATTGGACGGGTGATGGTTATTTTAGTGGCGCTTTAACTTATGTTATAGAGAAAAAAGAACTTATTACTGTTAAAAATAAGGGTGCATGTAAGCGTTTTTTCGCTAGAAAATATCGTAGACTCCTGGTTAAATGGTAATATGTTCATTTATTAATCGTTTTAATAAATTATTCGTTTTCATTCACTTTTTATCTCTATTATATTATTGTTTAGAAAAATTTGTACATCCAATCATATTTGATTTTGATTATGTCCCTACGTACAAGTATTCAATGTAGTAGCTGACTAGCTGGTGTGTCGTGATCAAAACTAAATGTGTACAAATTAATTCCATATATGTATTACGTAAATGCTTATGATGTTGAAATTAATGTGTTTATTTTATAGACCTTCATAGAGGCAACTGGCATGAGATGATGATGGGAATTTACTTTCACATATAGCATACACGCGTACGTAGTTACTTTATACGAATAGATGCCAGCTAGGTTTGGGTGAACTCACATAATAGATATAGATATATGTAGCTACGGGTAGTTGCATGCATGTGTTTACACTAATTTCCGTGCAATAATAATGATTAAGTTAAACAGATTTCGACTACTTACATAGATCACCGTTTATATACAACAAAATTTGTATACTCTTGCAACGTGGATATCATGCAACACACTGATATATACGGTATATATATGTACGTACATGTATATGCATGCACGAACCGTGATACATATATAGTGATGAACAAGCTAGTGGGCTTGTAGATTATCGATGCATACATTGGTTCAGGAGCAGAGCCGAAAAGTTATAATCAAGAGTTTTGGTGATTTTTAGAAACTATATTACAAATTGGTTCGTTAGAGAGAAATTTACAAAATTGGCCACGTATTTTAAAATTTTTACACTAAAATTTTTTTCGTTAAAAGACACATGCGCACACCTGCCCCTTCCTGTCTCCGCCTCTGCATTAGTTAATGAATCAAAAAAATGTTTTAGACAACCACTATACCATGGGAAATGATTCACACACTCTCAAAATTTGTTGAGACACTCCACTGTGTGCAACAGACAATTATACATTAAGGGTATGTTTGTTTCATTTAGATGTTTTAGATCTGAATCTGACTACCATATCTTACTAGTAAGAGGTGAATAGAACGTCTAAATCTAAACGAAATAATGTTGTTTGTTTTTGTATAATTGTCCGAATGATTTTAAGTGCTCGTTTATGCAATTTATTTAAATAACTTGTGTAAATATGAAATAAGTCTTTTTATTATAAATATAACATAGTTAATAAATCATCAAATATATTATATTAACACGAGTCTTCAATCTCTTTTATCGAGTAAGAGGCAGTAAGACAAGTCTCTCACCTCTTACTGAGTAAGATGTTATATGTCTAACTGGGTCTGACTCAAAAGAAAAAAACAAACAAGCAAAACGTCTGCCCACCTCTTATTGGTAAGAGTAAAAGGGAGTAAGAGAGCTAGTAAGATTTTTTTTTAAAAAAAAAAACAAACACACCCTAAATAAAACATGTTTTAACTACTTATGCAATATAGTATCCCAATAAGATTTGAAAGTGTGTCAATCAGTACCTCCCTTAATTGCTTAACTAGTAATTAGCTTTGTGATTCCAATAAAGCTAGCCCTGGCCTTTTCACTTGCAAATTTAAGTTGGTGGAATTTATACGGACCCTTCCATAAGGGGTTTCGTAGAGTCATATGTATTGCGGGTATGTACAGTATGCATCACGATTTGTACATTTTGACCAAAACCCCTATAGGGGTCTTAATAAGATAACCATTAAAGTTAGCATATAAATTAATGTGTCTAACTGCGTTGATCCATGATTAAAAAATATATTTGTAAATTTCACGCCTAATCTAAAATAAAGCCTATGTGTCTAACTGTATACGCATGGTATATATTTTTCTTTTAGTGAAAAACAGGTTGTACACATAATCATGCATGCATGTAAAGTTACACATGTCATTGGTAATATTGCCAACACACTCACGGTAGCCGTAATAGCTTTTCCATTGGTAATTGTTTATACATAAACACTCCCATTTTGTTACTCATTTGACTTATCTCTTATGTAAATCTTCGTACGTTCTCGAGTTTTTGGAAACCTGCGAGAATACTGAAAATGTGGCCCCCAAAGGTACGTAAAATGTCATACCTCAAGCGTATTATTGTATAAGAAAAATAATAATAATTTAAATTCGAGTAAATTGCATTTTTGGTCCTAGTGATTTGGCCAAATTGCATGTTTGGTCCTTATCTTTTTAAAAGTGCAGCAAATGTCCTTATTTTGAACTTTGAATTGCAAATTCAGTCTCCGATCGATGCAAAATGACCAAATTACCCCTGATAGAAAAGGAAGAAGACAAAGGTAATTTGGTCATCACATCGATCGAGGGACTATATTTGCAATCCAAAGTTCAAAATAAGGATGTTCGCTGCACTTTTAAAAAGATAGAGACCAAACATGCAATTTGACCAAACCACATGACCAAATTAACGAGAAATCTTCAAATTGAGTCATATAGTGTTTGTTCTTATACATGTTTATAACATCTTTATAGTTTTATGTATCGAACATAAATTTTGGGGTCCCTAAACAACTGAGGGTCTGGGCGGTGGCCTAATTCGCCACCTTCGAAGATGGCGTGAATGTCACCATCACTTGGTGAATATAAGACTTACGGACTTTCACCTTAAACCCGTTCGATGAACACATGTATATCTTTGTCTGTTTTCTGGTGTTTCAGCTCATATTATGATCGATCAACTAGTGCCACATATATAGGTTAGAGAGAATTGCAAAAATCGTCCTTAAAGTTTGGCCAAATTGCACATTTCGTCCCTAAAGTTTGGAAAGTGCAAAGATCGTCCCTGTGGGGAAACCTTTGGTGCAAGTATCGTCCTTTTGGGGGAAACCTTTGTTGCAAGTATCGTCCATGTGGGGACGATATTTGCACCAAAGTTGTCTTCACAAGGACGATCCTTGCACTTTCCAAATTTTAGGGATGAAGCGTGCAATTTGGCCAAACTTTAGGGACGATTTTTGCAATTCTCCCTATAGGTTTTGTTCATAATCTTTTATATAATAAAACAAAGCTCCAAATGGGGACTTTAAAAAAGATTATTTCCTTATTAGGTAATACTTTATTTATTATTTTTTAATCTATAAATTTTTAAATTCGCTTGTTGATATACTAAACAAGTATAAGATAAATACAAAAAAATATAGATAATATGCAACTAACAATAGAATTAAACTTTTTAAATAATTATCTTTAATAATAAAAAAAACTATAATTAAAACTCATAAATCAAACAAAACAAAGATTAAATTATTTATTTTTAAATAAATAAAAATATATAATTTAAAAAACTTTTTAAAAGAACCTGCGCGTGCGCGAGAATTATAACTAGTTAGTCATAGGGATGGCAAAAAAACCCGAACCCGACGGGGAAACCCGAAACCCGACATAATTGGGGCGGGGCGGGGCATGCTAATTGGGTTACGGGGCGGGTTTGGGGATTAAACGGGGATTTTAGTCGGGTTTGGGGCGGGGAGCGGGGAATCCTCGCCCCGCCCCGCCCCGCCCCACCCGATTAACATATACATATATACAAATATATCTACATATATAGTATTTTGTTAGTATTAACGTAATAAAAAATATTACTCTAATATTGTTGGTTTTTTTAGATTTATAAGAATGCGTAATTGTGATTATAGAAACTCGTTTAGTATCATATTTTAAGTTTTAATTTTTTTTGTTGTATAATTTATCATTATTTATGTATAATATTATAGTTGAAAATTTAATAAGGCTTGTTTCTAATTGATTATTAATAGGTTCGTTATTGCTAACGGTATAAAAATAACAATAAATGTAAAATGGTGCGGCTTTGGTTGAGAATTACACCCAAAGATGACGCCCCGATAAGATTCCCGATTAATACGGGGCGGGTTTGAGGCACCATCACGCCCCAATGGGCGCCCCGATTAGATCCCCGATGGGGATCGGGGCGGGTTTGGGGAGAACTTTGGTAATCGGGTTTGGGGATGGAGAATTGGAGATGGCCGCTCCGCCCCAAACCCGCCCCGTTGCCATCCCTAGTTAGTCATATAACATCTTGCTTCACTTGAAACTTTGTCTATGCTTGAACGATTCTTGCCATCTTATATTGTTGTTTCATGGTAAGTAGAGATATATATTTTATACTAGCTTTATTTATGAACTATATTTTAACAATACATTACATTAAACTCTTAAAAATAGACATTAGTTAGGCTACTAGCAGTGGTGACCTATATTGCATCATCTTTCCGGCTGTCACCTCAGCATTCTCTCTCTTAAACCCATATTCACCTCTCTCATCACAGTGGCAACCCATATTGCATCATCTTCCTTTATTTATTTTGAAAAAAAAAAAAAAAAAAAAAAAAAAAAAAATTTAACACAAACACAAATTTTATTAATAAAACGTAAATATTACATAAATGAAACAATACGGAATTAAAACATTACAATACTAAATTAAATGTAAATATAACTAAACATCACAGAAATTCTTCATCGTCTTCGTCCTCAGTGTCCTCATCTTCGTCTTCATTGTCATGAGGGAGACGATGATGTCTACGATTTCTCCAAATGTGCTCGACCAAATCAGATTTTAAGTTTTGATGAGTTGCTGCGTTCTCGAGCTCCAGAAAAATTGCTAAAGATTCTTCAAATGTATTTTAGGGATCGTGTGGTTGGTGGACCTCCTCTTCGAACCATGTAGGACATATCGCCCGCTGGTCATCTTTTATGATCATATTATGTAATATGATACATGTATATATAATATCTTTGAGATCACTTTTAAAAAACCCTCGAGCCGAAACTTTAAGCATTTTCCACTTCCTCTTCAACACACCAAAAGCCCGTTCCACATCTTTCCTTGCTGCTTCGTGCTTCCTCTTGTACAATAGTCTTTTATGATCCTCCGTGGGAGGATTTGAAATGGACTTAATAAGAACGGACCATTGTGGATATATCCCGTCAGTAAGATAATATCCCCTTTGTATTGTACATCGTTTGCTTCGAATTCAAGGTCTGCTGCTCTCCCAGATCTGATATCATTGAAGACAGGTGAACGACGTAAAATGTTTACGTCGTTATTTGCACCGGAAACACCAAAGAACGCATGCCAAATCCATAAATCTTGGGAAGCGACCGCCTCCAATAAAATGAATGGATGTGGCCCATGATCACCTCTAGCATATTGACCTCTCAAACCGTTCGGGCATTTCTCCCACTCCCAACTAGTACAATCAATGCTTCCCATCATCCCAGGAAACCCATGCTTATGCTCATGATGAGCGTATAATCTTTCAAGGTCAGAATACGTGAGCTTTCGCATATACTCAGGACCATATAACTCCATGATAACTTTGCAAAACTTACGGAGACATTGACGGGATGTTGTTTCGGCTATTGCCAGATTCTCGTCAAGAGAATCTGGAACGGCCGCGTATCCCAATTGACGAATGGCCGCAGTACACTTCACCAATGGGCTAATACCAGGTACGCCCCTACAATCATTAGTTTGTTCAAAAAAAAGTAGAATGATCGGTTACCTCTCGAACAATTCGTGTGAACAGTTCTCGGCTCATTCGGCAACGTCGACGGAATGTTATTTCATCGTGCAGCGGGTTTTCGCCGAAGTATGCATTCACTAACCGATTGTGTGCAGTAACATGATCCCTAGGTATGTACCTTCTTGTAGGTTTTGGCTGATGTGCTTGATACGCGTTCCAAGCAAACTCCGCTAACTCCGCAAACTCACTAAAAACTTCTTCGTCGTCGTCGGAAGACGAAGAACCAAACAAATACTCGTAGGACGACATGGACATGGTGAATGAATATTGATGATAATTTGTTTGAATTGTGTTTGAAATTGTGGGTTTGAAAGTGGGTTTAATGTTGGTATTTATAGGATGAAAAGTGGTAATTTTTTTAAAAAAAAAAGTATATATATATATATATATATATATATATATATATATATATATATATATATATATATATATATATATATATATATATATATATATACAAACGGTTACATTTTAAATGAAAGTGGGAAAGTGTTTGCGAATAATCGATCGAGTAAATTAACGATTTGCTCTTTGAAGTGGCCGGCGATCGATATTGTGGTTTGTCTCTCAATGGGACGATCAATTTCCAAGATCGATCGATTGATCCTCTCGATCGATTAATTCCGAGCCACTGCTAGTAGCCTTATTCATCTCCTTTAGATGCTTTTAAACGATATTAAATATGGCATGAGATATAAGGACGGGGGTTACTTTTTTATTTTAACGGGGGCTATAATTTTTTTTTTTGATTTTTTTTTTATTTTTATAATTTTGTTTATATCAAAAAGCTATAAACCTGAAAGTGCGAAACAGAAAATATAAAGTTTAATACGTCAAACGCTTAAAACTGTCAAAAATATGAAACAGAAACTGACAAAAACTGAGCTGCGCTAGAAAAAAATAAGGGACAAACAGGGAGACAAGGAGGCTGACACCCTTGTCCCCGTCAATATAGTACAACCCTTAAATATTTATATAACTCCACTCATTGTTTAACTTTCCGTCATTAGTGATATCTGTGTCTTTCCGCATTAGTTTCCCCAGTCCCCATAGAATATGTATTAAAATATTTACTTTCATTGATGATTCTCTTATAAAGTTGTTCCCCTCAAAATATAATTCTTTTGTAATTGTAGGCCATCAAATATTGCATATAT